>JAHKQU010000015.1:5000-2505000 GCA_020383195.1 Neomicropteryx cornuta | reverse complement strand
TATGATTATTAAAGGAGGTATGATTTTTGAAAAATCATTTTTTCCCACCTCTAGCACCAATGGTGGGTGCTATCAAAAGAAAGTTGAAGCAAAATATCACTTTTTCGAACCCCTTTCCTCCCCCTCCTCCCCCATTCCCGCTCTCCTGGTTTGATTTGATCCATTAACGAACTTGACCGACATTTTGTGTGCTTAAATGTTATGTATCAATTTGAAAGTGATTGGTTTAAAATTACGGCAGTTATCGTGTCCACAAGAAAGTGATATAGATAGATAGGGAGATATATAAACTTTTTAACTGATGATGATGATGTTTTTGGGTCCTAGGGCCCATGATGTGAAACGCGAAGATATGTCGACATTTTCCGGAAGTTATGCCATGACATTGCAATAATAGCTTTCCTAATGAAATCTTCGTAAAAGATTGTCTTTTTATTGACTGTCTCGGACATGTTAATAGAATTATTGGCACATAATACTTAAAGAGTTTAGCTGGCTTAGTTAGCTCATTAATAATGATTTGATTGCAACCCACTAATTGCGAATTACTGTTTTATTATAAAATAAGTTGCGAAATCGTTTCTGAATATTACCGAAACCCAGCTGTGGCATGCTAAATTGGGAGGGGTCGTGTAGGAGGCTATCAATCCAAAAAATAACCTACGTTTATTGTTATTTGACGTGGGTGGGGTTTGGCAATACGTAACACTACATACTTACTTTCCTGTAAACCGTACATTATGAATTTATGCAAAATAACCAGCTAAAAATTTTAACTATGTTAAGGTGCCCCGGGACGCATTTGTCCTTGAGATTAGAAAGAGTAGGCTTTATTCGAACATTGACGCGTAGAAAAGAGACGGATATACTCGCCGACCGCGAATTCGTTACATTTGGAAACGATGAAACATGTTTTATGTATTTAAATAATTATTATCATTTGAAAAAAGTGTTTTTTTTTATGTAATCTCCTAGATTATTATATTGTCTATCTTTAGAAAGAAAAATTAGGTTCGCGTCACTTACACAACTTAAAAGAAAATCGTTGCAAGAAAAAAACAACACTTTCTTATTTATTTATTTTCATTACTATAATAAGGTGTATTTCATTTTTTTTTAAGCAAAGTACTAAATTAATATATGTAGAATATTGTGGTATTTTTAGTTTTAACCATTTGTTGGGAATAACTTTAAAAAAATGCACCAAAATACATTACAAAACACGTTTTAGGGACTGGTGGCGCCTTAATTAAAATAACACGAACATTTTTGTTATATTCTATTTTTATTTTACACAAATTATAGGAACTTGGATTGTTACATTTTAGTTAGGATTAAGAAACCAGAAGAAAATATTGATTGGATTTATGCACATTAATCCATAATTTTTGTTTGATTTTTCATACTATCGCATCCGAACCTATACAAGCTGTAATATAATTTGATTACAATAGATTAATTAATTAGTGTTTCGGCACATTTCAAAGCTTAATGACGAGACAATTTATCGGAGCCATCTCCCTACAAAACCGTTAAATTTTAACGGCTGTAGGGAGTATGTTAGCCTTCAAACATAATGATTAATACTACCCAATATTTTCGGTTGGTCGGGCCGGGCATCCAACTTGATTAAGTCGTCCGATAAATTGTAACGTTTGTAGCTTTTCCTCCTTTTTCATAATTTATTATAGGTAAGAGAACGGTACGAGCTAGGACACATTTTGGAGGCACCATGAAGGCGTCCTCTGCGAATTCAAGCGTTTGAATACGACAAATCGGCTGTCTGTAGATTTTCTCCAATTTATTGGTTACCGTTGGTCCAGATAGATTATGTCGTCTGCCAGGGCGGATCTGGAGCCACTTAAGACGAGGGAATTCCATACTTCCGGCCCTTTCCCCCTGGAGCCGCCCTTGGACGTCTACAAGGCATTTAAATCACAATGACCCCGTAACAATGATAAATAGCCTATGATTGTCAGCAAAAAAACGTGATCAGCTGCTTCTTTAGTAATCACGTCCGAAACGGTACATGACAGTTTGACAGGTCACCATTACTCATAGCGGTCTAAAACAATCGCAGACCATGTATCAGATTCCTCGCGCTATAAACATTAAAATGAAAGCGCTAAATTGTTGATGATAAAATCAAACGGTAACAAAAGGTATACTCACAATCACAAAAAAAAAACACAACGGTTAATTTACCATTATTTTTTTTGATTAATTTAAATAATAAATTTGGAAGCGTGTGATTTTAATAAATTAATAGTAAAAAAATATGCTTTTATTTAAGTGCTCGAAGGCGTATACAAAAGTTCGTATCTGTGCTGTTGACCGTTGAGGAGTTCCTTGTCTGGAGCCATTCCTAACAGGATCAGGTCATGCTTACCATAAAAATATATTGCGTTCGCAACTGAACCGGAACGGTTTAGGTCAACCAAGATTTGACCTAAACCGACATGCAAACATTGCAAGTTAAAAGCTTGTATCAAGGTGTACCGTACCGCACCTGATTGTATCCAACACAAACGGTCAACATATCAAGAAAGAAATAATAATATACAGTTTAAAGTCACAACGAATTGACATTTCATAACAGTTTTTAAAGGCTTTGTCGCTTATGGCCTTCTTCAATTGGGCGTCCCGTTTCCTGTTTATAAAATAAACGTAACGACCCCTGATAGATTTGAGCATGCAAATGACTTGCACGTAGCACAATTACTAATCTGTTCTGCTGGCAAAATCAACTGACGCGCCATTGGTCGCAAACCTAGGGTGCATTATTTATCATTATTATTCCAATATTTCCGGTGATACTGCCAAGTTTAGCAGCATCCTCGTTTTTACCTTCGTTTAAATATAGTTTTGTTGCCAGGAAACGGAGTAAAATTAAACCTACGAAGGGCACTTCAATCTCCTTTCCTAATTATTGTTCATAAGGAACTCGGATAATAAATATTTATTTATTATTTCTGTTAGCCCCAACGCAAATGGGCATCCGACACAAGGAAAATATCTATTTAACTTATGTCTGGCATAAAAGTTTATATGTTGTAAAATTTTTAGCCATTTTAAAATAATAAAAGTACCTCAAGACAATGTTTAGACGAAGTTGCGCCCCACATTGCATTATCCTTGTATTCGTTTTTATTTTTTAATAATACTTTATTAATTTAAAAACACCTTACACACACACACAACAGATGCACAAAGACGATTCTATACTCTGTGGGTAAAAAAACAATCTACATTTCACTTTAACAATCTAAATTTACAACCTAGTTTTTATTTTGAAGTCGGTTTTTTTGAAGTCGGAAGTAAGATTTTTTTTATAATGCAAAACCAACTAATTTACCACCACTGCATGCAGCTAGCTATTTCTGCGTTCCTATATGTACTTTTTCATCAAAACTCCTAATGTGGGGTATTCCTCGAGACGTAAAACGTATGACACATAATCGCTAATGGCCAGTAATTGACTAAATTAATTTGTAAAAAGTAATTCTATTTGAAATGTTCAACAACCTCGGACATGTCTTATTACAAGCCAGCAGTTTGTAACTTCGATTTAGTAACAGAACGCACATTTAATTCTGTCAGAACTGCAGTTTATTTTAGATTTAATGATAATTTTCAACGCATATCGCGCCTGCGCGGGTCGTTAGAATTAGGATTTGTACACTCCGATCATAATTTGTACATAAGTCACACGCAACGATAAATAATTATGTAAACAGAACATTAGCACGAAGACCGCTTTTTTTTACAAATCGCAACATAGGCCAATCGGTAGAGCGAAAAAGGGATGTTGCCAGTTTTTATGAGCAAGCTAAGCATCTTGCGGCATTATGATACAATCCTTTTTACAGGTAATTCAAATATGGGCATTGTTTGAAATAAGCACAGATCCGATCATGCTTTATTATTGGCAGATAACATCTATAACGTCTATAGTATATATTTTTTATATAATATATAAAATATTGTGTCGAGTTGAATTACAGGGAACCATAGGGCAACCAATTAAACTTACCACATTAGGTTTAGTCCAGATAGCAGACCCCGCTGTGCGAATGTGGACATGCGTCATATTTTATGATTATCATCATTCTCGCTAATAAGATACAAATGTAATTACAAATAAATGATATAAATAAATTAATCAATTAATATCATCACGCAGATAATTCAAATAATAATTGCTTTTTGATTTTGAAGTAGCATGGCCACCATAAAACTATGCGGGGTAAAAACATATTTGAAGAGAGGCCGGAAGAGGTTTGTCGAAATAATTTTATTGCGGATTTTTACACGAGCCTAGTTTAGATACAAATATAGTTGTTATAAATATAAAAATTAATATGCTGTAAATGTGTCTTATTAATCTATTCAGTCTACAAAAGTCGATGTAGATAAATGCTTGGAAGCACTTATATAAAAATATTTTAATTATATCCGAAATATAAGAATAATCTACATAATATCCTCGAGTCTAGTCATAAACAGTGGCGTGCGTAGAATTTGTACAGTAGGCAAGCCATATGGCGGGGGAGGGGGACGGTGAGAGTGCACTCTAACCGCTTGGAGCGAAATATTTTTGAGATACATAGTAATTTTTGTTAAAAAATCTAGGCAAGCCCGGCTTTTCGGGTTCTATGAAAGTACCGCGACTGTTCATAAAGTATAGAAAATTTCTAGTGTTCACAGGCACATTTGGCCTAGTTGAGTGATTTGGACCAACACAATTTTATATAACCTAGGTAATAGTGTGTGGTTTTTTCCAATTTCAAGCGCCGAATTTCAAGGTCGTTGTCGATAAGGTGAAATAAGAAATGCTTTTGATTTAGCCCTGCCTCCTGGCCTAGAACCGTCACACGCATTTTTTTCGTTGGCAACTTGCATTCGAAGACGACGACGCCGTTGGCGGCCATTAGATAGGCTCGGAGAAATGTTTGGAATTTATATTTATCACAATCTTCGTAAATAAATGGCGTATTTTGCGATATTTTTGCATTTTCACGATATTATGTCGTTCGGTCGGGCACGCGTTGCGGGCGCAATGGACGACACGATACATATTAGCATTTATTTCAACTTTCTGATTGTACTCTTATATTAAAGAAATTAAGAATATTAAATTTAAAAAAAAAGTGAAACAAAAGCGTTTTGTTATCCAAATTATAGAAAACCTTGCAAATCTTGGCTCTACAAATTAAACTAGTGGTCGAAATGCGACCGTAATTCATTAAACATTTAAGTTTGAGTGTTATTGAGGTTCTTATAATCTCTAATGAAGTGAATATACCTCCATATTTATTGCATATCTTTTTTTATGTTCTTTTAGGTCAGCTGCGAGCGTGGACAAATACGCCATTAGCGTGTTTGCCTTAATTCCTTTCAATACCTATTAAATTTAAAATTTAATTTTAGTAATAGTTAAAAAAAACACAATTACAGCTTGTATTTGTATTTATTTTTTGATACAATTTATTGTTTTTTTTTTTTTTGTAACAATGAGGCTTGACATTGACATTGATAGACTATTGAAAAAGGAACGTTTGAAATCACACACAATTCACAGCTCGAACCTCATTCGCTCAATCTGTCAGTTAGTATGAACGTTTTATTTAATTTAGTTTAATCTATTTTTTTTTAGACGTTACTCTTACAAAATATTGAATACATAACATGTTTACAATTACTCTTAGACACTAAAGTAAAAAGTTAACCTTATAAATATTCAAATAAAAAGAGAACACTACATGCATATGAAAGATAAAACACAGAAACAATATAAATTATATATTATATTTAATACATACGCTACAAATATGGATATTATTGATTACATGTAAATATACATACATACTTGTGTATATTCTATATATATAAACATATATATAATATTATTTATATAAATATAATGTATGGACAGAAATATGTACTTTTTAGTTTAATTTTTTCGGAAGCGATTCAAGAATATGCCTATGGCTATTATGGAAATAATCAATGCAAATATCTCTACGTAAGGTATTATAAAGACGACATATGCGAGGTATTAAAGACTATGTTGTTATTTGCAATTTATAGATAAATTTTAGCTTTGTGCACACTCCATATAAACTTTAACTATGCCAAATCTCACACTTCTCCGTGCGCGCAATTTGCTTAAAAAGGGGTACACAGTTCTCTTCACATATACAGACTGTCCCAAGATCATTCCCGTAAATTTAAGGGGGTGTATATGTTCCCTGTTACACCCCCTGAGTAAGAAATTATATAAAAAAATGCAAAAATATTTGATACCCAAATTAATTATTTTTTAAACTAAATTTGTGTAAAACAATCATAATATTACGGCAGCCTTCGCCAGGCATACTAAACCCGCTGAAAACACGTCGGGCGCCACATCGTGAATGCAACTCAACTCGTTTTACACAAATATATTAGGTTTTAAATAGAAACTTCAACATTTTTTTTTCTCGAATACCATAATGAATTTTGATATAGTTTCTTAACAAATAACACTAGGAATCGTAGGACCTATTAGCTGTTTTTTTCATTGGAATTGATCTTGGTACACCCTGTATAGATGATCTGTGTACGGATACAGGTTTAAAAATCATTACCGTCTGCAGTTTAAGGTTTCGGTTGCTAATTACGTTAAATTATTATTTCAGATTTTTTTATTGTCTTTCTTCACTTCTTATAATATTAAATTGTGTGAGGATTTTTTTAAAAAATAAGGTTAATTGCTTGGCTAGTATCCTAGAGATAGTGGTCAGTTAACCCACTGATGATAAGAAACATCACTACCAAACCCCTGGACACTAAGTCATAAGTCACAATAGTCATAAGTTAAATATATTCGTACTTTTGTGATTTATGAGGAATGTCCTAGCTTTCACATAAACTATCACTGTGCGAAAACTACTCAGTGTATAAATCTGAAATTTAGCCCAGATATACTTTAGTAATGTAGCAATAACGTTATGTATCAATTATTCACATAAAACTAATGTGGATACTTTTTTTCGTGTTTTATTTGAAAAAATTGTTTATGAAAAAAATGTTCAATTATCAAACCTATTTTGTAGTGTACTAAAAGCTGAAATTTAAGAAAAACATACTAAATAATAAAATGAATGTGTAATAGGTATTATTAAACGCACAAATATTATGTTTACTTTTGTTACTTGAATAATAATAATAATTAAGTGTATCCCTTATTCGGATAAATGCCTATCGTTTTTTTTTTTATTATTTTTTTAACTGCTATTGCCATTTGTAAAACAAAACAGTATTATAGTGCCACTATATACTCAATGATACTGCTTTCAGAAGAAGCGTAAAAAACAGTCAATCTAAAACTCAGAAGTGTCAGTTTAATCGCAAACCAACATAAATGGATAAACAAGTTCCCTAAGTTCATCTTCGCTTAGTTCTAACCCTACCATCTTAAGAAAGACAGATTCCACCTTTCATTATTTATTTTCATCATTATTCATTAATTAGTTTGCATCATATACTTATATTATAAATAACTTGGCGCTACATTTTATGATAATATTATTAGAATAATATTTTAACTAATGAGAAACGTGATCGTTAAATATTATATAAAGAGTAATCACATGCATAAAATTAAATAAAAAAAATTAAACGATCGGCTCGGTATATTATTTTTTGCAATCAGGAGGTTGAAGAGAATGTGATATGAGAGGTTAATCTATCTTTTATTTTAATTTAATTTAAATTTTATGTGTTAAGAGCGTGACGGGACGTGTGTGTTTCGAGGGTGAGTTTGTGAGGTATATATACCGTATAGTGTGATTTCATGACTCCATTTAGTACATTTCCGTGCACTATTAAGCTTTTTATAATGGTCAATAATTGACACTAAATCGGTAATATGGCACAATTTTGTTATTGGTTGATCGGACTGATTATTAATTAATTACTGTAATTGCATATTGTTAGAAATAGACTCTAAGTACAGGGTGAACATAGAGTCAGCAGTATCCTTTTAAGGGGTCATTTCGGGTCATTCTGGACAACTTTTGCTGAACATGTTTTCAAATTGCTAACAAAAAAATATAAATACTCTACTTTGGTGCGCGTATTGTTATATTCCTGACCTACATTACAATATTTGCGCGCGAGAACCTACCCGTCGTTCATTGTGGTCGATACAATTGTAGGTACGATGCCCGTGGGGTCATTCCGTTTTGGGTCCCGACGTAGCGACGCCGCACTGTCTGATATTTTATTAGGTGACCAAACATTATAATATTTTTAGGACACTTTTTTGCCATTTTAGACCAGTTTTTTTTTTTTTTGCTTTATTTACAAAGTTGTACAGTATCACATCTTAAAAGGATATTGTTGACTTTAAGTGTATATTAATATAGTATTCATTTTAATAATTACAAACATACCTGTTATTTTGAAAATATCAAACAAATTAGGCATTTCGGACATTTTTAAAGTAATATTAAAAGGCGTCATCAAAGCCACCAGTTATAATGCTTCTTAGATATATATACCTTAGGTAAAGTTTGTCGTTCTTCTAATAACGATGAGAAAAGACTCATACTCGACTCAAACCTTAGGAACTCGATCAAAGTGGCCCACGCATAATGATTCTTAAACATCAACGTAACACCTTTTGCAAATAACACTTAGCTTACTTTTTTATTTATCAGTCGATTTAATAATCGCCGGATGGAAGTCCCGTTAAAATTTCATAATATAATGACTGTATTATAACTTCTCGATAATATCAAACGAAGTTTTAAAATACCTCAGATGCTAATTTTATTTTTGTATTTTACGAACTAGGCAACGACCTCACAATGGAATTGCCAGTAATAATATTTAAGAAATGATTTCGAAAGCGCCCGATTCATTGCGCGTTTCCTATAGAGTAGGTAGCAAGAGAATAGAAAGAGTTAGCAACAACTTGTGCTCGCGAGTGCGACACGAACAGAAAACATACTCGTTCTAAAATATACCAGCTCTGTCAGGTATTAGCTGACGTTCGTCGTTCAGCGTTATATTTATCATTTCAAAAGTTTGCTTTACTGCCTGCAACAAAGTATCAGTTACTAATCATTCAAATATTTTATTTAGTTAGACGCCAATCCTCATAGAAGTTATTATATTAATTTAAAAATGCTTCAACAAATGTGTCAGCACGTCGAACATTAATGTTGCCTCAAATGCGCAACTATGATAAAAAAAATAACCTAACTTAGCGTTTAAGTTAGTGCGTAAGTGTTTAAAGGCGTTAACATTTTAAATCGTCACACAAATTCACTAAGAGTGTCACATATTACTGCAGTCAAATGAAATAGTTTTTGTGTTTTTAAATAAGATCAGATTTAGTATTTAAACAGCAGAAGTTCGCGTTTCCAAGTAAAATCTTAGGATAAAAATAGTAGATGATTAAAAATCCCTTTCGGCACGCTGGAAGGAGGAGGTAGATTCCACCGGATCAAATTCGGAGATAGGCGAACTCCAATTGTGCGAACTTGTATCAAACATTGCACCGAGCGGCAGCTCGCGTACCTCAACCCTCCGCCGTACCCTTGCGCAGCGAGAGTCCGTATACTGAATCCCTCTTTACACTGTGTCGTAAGGGTTGCTCATATCAACAATTATTTTAGACAAAAGTTGTAGGGAAATTATAGTCCTACAGTTTAAATTTTGAATGGATTTGAAACTGTGGCTATTATGGAAAGTATGATTTTTTGAATTTTGAAAAGCCACATTTTCTCACCCCTAGGACTGATGGTTAGTGCTATCAAAAATTTTAGGCCCTTATCTAAGGAATAATATAAAATTTAAATGAATTCGATATCTCATATACTAAGAAAGTTATAGCAAAATTTCACTTTTCAACCCCTCCCCCCCTCCCCCATTCCCAGCCCCTGGTCTAATTTTGCATATTAACGAACTTGACCGAGATTTTGTGCTCTTTAATTTTATGTATCAATTTGAAAGTTATTGGTGTAAAATTACGGCAGTTATAGTGTCCACAAGAAAGTGATATAGAAAGATAGATATACAAGATTATGTAGAAACTTTAAAACTAAGGGTGGTTTTGGGTTCTAGGGGATGTGAACCGTAAGTCATGACATGTTACCCATTGCAATATGTAGCGTTTCTAATGAAATCTACCTAAAACTAACAAGCGTACTTAAGATTACTGTTTAAAACTACTGGCTATGGAAATATTGCTTGGTTTAAAAATATACCATATATTTATAAACACCAGAACTACGCTAAGTTAGTAAGATGAAACTTATAAACATTAGTTAATACATTAATAGTTTAAATGCCATTGGGCGGTAATGTTAAAGGTGAGTATTTGTGTTGCTCAGGCTTGTAAAAGCGTTAGGTAAAACCTGAAGGCAAGGTAAGTTAAAAGCGTTGGGTAATGTGTTTTGAAAACAAATAAATGCTCATTTTAAATACTATTTTCGTAACATTACGAAGAAAGTTTTATTATACCTACCATAAAATGGTATCACTGGAAAGCAGACGATATGACTTTCTTATATAACATTGATCACTCGAAGGTAGTCTCCATTCTTACTGAGTGAAATATCTTTTTGTGTACCCCTCGTCTCTCACGCACTCCTTAGTTTGTACCTGTTTCAATTACCTAAATGTAAATAAAAAAAAGCAAATATTAATTTATGTAATGAAAACCAATTTATTAAAGGTTCTTGTGATATTGATCAAGATTATCGTATACCATCTTTTCTTTCTATAATCATAAAATATATTGTTTTTGCAATGTGCACTTGTCACTCATTCTAACATATCAACCTACACACTTCATTCACTTACCTCACACACTCAACTCATGAATCTTCTACTTATAACAATTACACAAGCTGGGAATTATACTTGTTGGTTATATGATGCGTAAAGTATTAACTGTAAGCTTTGTTCAATTTCCGTTTATAATTCTTTAATAAATAAATGAAATTAATGGATTTTAATTTTTTTACAGGCAATCTACGCGATTCTGTCAACTCTCATACTAAAAAAGCTTAGCCGTCGAAGGGGGAAGCGACTTAGGGGACGTGAGGTGGGGGGATGCTCGGCCTGGTAAGGGGAGATGCACAGTTGGCCGCGGGAGGCCGTCCCACACCCGCTGGCTGCGCTCGGCGCCGCACAAGACACCTTCAGGTATGTATGTGCGCACCTTAAGGGCCAGTCTGCTCTCAAAGTAATTCTATCTTCATTTTTGACACAAACTAAGGCGAAGCGTACAAACTTTTCTATTTTAGACCCTTCATTTACCTTTCAATTACTATAGTAGATAAGAAGTATATGAATCAAGCCAACTCGGTCCAGTAGCTCGGCCGAGTGCTTAAAAGCTGGTAATGTATGGCGGGTGGACTCGTCCGAGCGTGCGAAAGGGAGACAGCTCGCTTGACCGTTTGTGATTTGACCCACTGGGGATTCGAACCCGGGACATTTTGCAATCGTTTAAGTATTAGGCTATTTGGAAATCGCGTATAACGTAATTTTATACTGTTTCAGAGTCAACCCGATTTTCTGCGAGGATTCAGAGAACGAAGATTTGCCAGCGTTGCCATGCTGTCCCGCAGCAGCGGCGGGGGACAGTGCGTCCGTGTCGTCGGCCGCCCACAGCGACACCAACAAACAGACCACTCCGGAGAAAGGCAGACCCACTTCCATATCTTCAGGTTTGTGACGCGGCGCTCCATGGAAATAAACTCCATGGTTCTGTTTTTAAGATTATCCCATAAAGAGAAAATAATTATCATTTTGTGACGCACTGTTTTCGTTTGAAATTATCCCGTGTCCCATCAAACAACGCCAAAAATGTGATTTATGACCACGCCCAACACAGACAACAGCTTTTCAGGAAGAGGCCTCTTGAGGCCATTGGGCTTCTGTGCCATTACCTCGATGCTTGAGGCGCATCTTGAGTTTAGGCGCCGCGTCGTAATGTATCCAAGCATCCGAGACGCTAGGCGGAGTTAAATTCTTGATAGCGCCCATGAACACAGAATTAATCATTTATTGCAATTAATGATTTAAAACAATGTCTTTTAAATAATCTTTTGCCAAACAAGCGTTCGCGAAACAAGCCCCATATGAATTTACTTAATTATGCTGATCGCTCATCGAACGTCATACAGTTGTTGTCAAGTTAGGATCCGTTTTACGCGCCGTTTATTAATTAATTTATTGTAAATAATTAATTTGACAAAAAAATAGAAAAGTAGTAGTAGAAATCACAGTTATAAATTAATATTACAAATGCACCGGGAGCGATTAGCACTGCTACATTTTGTGCCCTGCCTTCTTTACTAAACTATGTCTGTACTAAGGAAGGCAGTGTTGTATTGTGCTACAACTGAGATTGTCAAACCGTCAATGCACCTATAGAGAAATATGAAAATGTATATTTGTAAGAAAATAAATTAATATATATATACAATGTTGTCGCATAGAATGTTTATGTTCAGATAAATATGTCTATATGTATAGTTGGATTAAAATAAAAATAAAATACGTAATGAGTATACTAATAGAGCTCATGCTAACGTAGCAAAAAAAATTTGCATATTTGAGTAAATTTAGACTATAAACATACATACAATATTAATATTTTTATATATTTGCAATTCCATATGTAATATATGCGCCTTTTTAAATACGTTGTCAATATATAATTGTATTGTAATATTGTATAAAATTAAAAGTACCGAGAAAGATAAAATTAATTAATTTAGTAAAACCTATGCTAGCAGCAATTTGGAGCGGGGACATGCAAACTTCAATTAAATCATTCTTTTTGTAAAATTAGAACAAAAATCACGCGAAAAAAAATAACATGGGATATCCCATAGAGGTAGTATTTTCAAACATATTTTTTTATTATTTTGAATTTTAACGTACCTAGTATTTTCATGGAGATTCTATTAAAATTTTTAAATTCTAAAATCGGTGGCGAAATCATTGAGATCTGACATCACAAACATTTCGCTATTGGAGTCGATCCATGGGTACTTCGTTTCGCTCCGGTCCGATTAAATATTTTGGTAAAATTTCGTTAAAAGTGGAAATATAAGAATATATTAACAAATACACATAGGAAATCTCCCTTCAATCTTGAAGGACTCAGGCTGGGAGGTCTATAAAGGATCCCCTCATCTGTTGCCTCGGGCAAGTTCTAAAACGGTCCCGACAATAAATGTCCACATAGTAATCGTAGCCATCATCATTAGCATTAAAAACGTTTAGATTTGAACGTCCGTCACAGCTGCTCGCGGTAAAGTTTCCTCGAAAGCTTTCGGCCAATATTACCATACTACATTTTTTAATCGGTATTCCGTGCTCAGTAGGCATTTGGACGACATCTCTGGCGTAATGTAACGAAATGACACTATTACACCAACAACGCGAAGTTACGGTGATGCGATGATAAGTGCTTCTGGCACAAGCGCATTAGCTTGATCGATTGCGATTTTTCTTAAATGCGGCGCTGCCGCTAACATTTTTTTTTTGACGTTTATTGTGTGAAGTTTTTTTAATTTATTGTTGCTTAAAACAGCTGTAATCGCGTGCGATTTATTGCCTCATAAGCAGATGCACACATTAAATATTACAAGACCTGTTGTTATTAATTGGGATGTACGAGGTTTTTTTTTACATTTCCAGTATTTCCGCTCTTACAGAAAGATGCCTTTTAAACTGTTCTGAATGGTTCCTCCAATTGGACCAATCCTATCATAACTGATCCTAAACGTTTTTATCAGTATAATAACTTATACTGATAAAAACGCTTAGGATTTATTTTACGAATTTTAAATTTAAATCAGGTCTCGCTCTAAAATCTTAATAAAATAAGAAAGACAATTGTTAGGTTGATCTTAACGACAGTGACTTTAAGCAAGGACTGAAATTAAAGACCCTTAGCACGGATATAGTACTTTAAACGAATATAGTATGTTTGATTTATTCGCGGTATAGGATTGGTCCGTAATATCGACAATCGCACTCCTTCGTCAACAATTCTTCTGCATTCCTCGTGATTCTGTAATCATCTTCAATGTCTTTTCAGGCTATGGGAGCACGGCCACCGAAGAGGGTCTCGTCCTCGTGCAGACGCCCCTAAAAAGCTCCCCGGCCAGCAGCCTCATCCCGCGGCCCGTGTGGCCTCCGACGACCATGGACCTCACCCGGAAGACGTTGCTGGAACTAGCCGAAGTTGCCAATTTAGCCGCTGCTGCGAGGGCGTGCACTGCCTCCAGGAACAAGTGTGTATTTAACTTGTACTAGAGATCGCCTAGTGGTTGAAATTCGACCGTAATTTATTAAACTATTAAGTTTGAGCAATATTGAGGTTCTTATATTTCTATAATTATTGCAAATATATACATTTTAATTTTGTTTATTAGGTCAGCTGCGAGCGTTACAAATACGTCATTAGCGTGTGTTGTTTGCCTTAATTCCCTGCAATACTTAAGAAATTTAAAATTTAATTTTTACAGAATTTAGTTACAGAATTTTTAAAATATTTATTATCTTTTTTTTATTGAAGGTTCATGTGATGTAAGTCGATCATACAATAATTTGAAGAATTCATTATTACAAGCGAATATATATCCTCGTTTTCCGATATTTAATTTAGCAAATTTGAAATCGTAGGTCAAACCAAAATTACGAAATGGAACAGATCCGAGTACGTTTAAGGGCTGCATTGGACCAGCTGTCAAGATCTGCAGACCGCGACAAGGACGGTTGCAGGTGTATCACCTATTCAGGCCTGGAAGTTAGACCTGGAGACGTTCATATGAAAGCGAAACAGACGGACCTCAATATTTACGTAAGACACATTTATACCTACCATTCTTATTTTTTTGTTTATAAAAGAATTGCTATGACCTAGGCCATATACAATTATTTTTCCAACTATTTAATTATTTTTCAACCAGGCCAAATGTGCCTGTCCTGTAGTCAGAGCAGATAGTGCGTTAATGGAGCGTTAAAAATGGCATAACCATGTGCGGATTCGAACTCGCGACCTTTGGGTGAATAGTCCAACGCCTTAACCACTAGACTACCACGATCTCTTGCTTCCTAATACTTTTTATCAGTTAACAATCTGATGGCACGGTTTTGTCTTTAAAAAAAGTTACATTGCAGTAAAAAAAGTTTTTTTTACATATTTTTTATTGATTGATTGATTAATACTTTTAGATCACAAATTATGCTGTCACAAAGAAACCTAAATCGTGTTAGTATATATATTAAAAGTAAACTTATGTTTTTTTGTTACTATCGACACGTTATTAGGTGTTTTGTTAAACTTTTGATTTTGTTACTTGTTTTTTTTTTAAATCCGCTATTGAAATTTTGTTTTTTTAAATTAAAAACATGTATTCCTATTTATTTATTATCTTTTATAAACACAATATTTTTAATTGCATTATAATTCAAGCATTACACCTTTATAGCGTGTATTGCTGTTCTAAGGTGATGTAATCAGTTATAGAAACATATATCCTCAGCTGATAATTCATAAACTAAAAACGACAATTACATATCAGTTATTCGTTAGTAGTATTTGTTGACACCGGTGACAGCGGTGGAACGAAGCATTCATATGTTCGCCTGTAATAAGGCTACTCTGGGACATGAACTTGAGTAGATCATGCCTCTTAGTTCAATTTTGATATGAAAGGAACCTTGCGTATTGTATCGTGTCCAACCCGTGAGGTTATTGAGGTTAAACGGCTTGGAGCCGCCAAACTGGTCCAGAACAGCTGACTGCATTCGTAAAATTTAAGGCAGAATATAGTTTTAAATTTACCATTTTTTGAAATATATATTTGACTCTGAAATAATAAAATATAACTTGCTTCATAAGCCATTTTATTGCATTTTATTATGTCAAAGTCACAAACGTGAAAAATATCTTCAAAAAATGGTAAATTAAAAAAAAAACATAAAACCTAGGAAATCTTAAAGTTCATCCAAAAAATAAAATAATTAGACATAGGTAAGGACTAATATTGATGACTAATGCACGGAGGAGACGATATAACAAATCAAATCAATGCATGGTATCTAAGTATCCACGATCGTCTCTGGAATGCGAGGAGTTTGAGGCCTAGGAGCGATGGTCGACGGAATCCGAGGAGAATGCGTCAGACGAAACAGCATCTGCAGTAATGTGCCATGCGTACTGCACCGCATACATGATGATGCATCGCGCTTGCATACTTTACAGCCCAATGTGGCTTGTATTGTATGCGTCTCGGATGACTTTCTCCGGCCGAGCCTTTCCTGCAGATTTCGACGGCATGCGATAACTTCAACGCAAAACCACAAAGCCCCAGGAAATGCTGCCGACAACGGAACGAGAATAACAGCTCCTCCAATGGTCCTCAAACGTTATATATATATATAAAACAAAGTCGGGTTAGTTACACCATTTATAACTCAAGAACGTCAAAGAAATTTCAAGATATCTATAGATACTTAACGGGTATCGTAACTGGTGCCGTATTGTTTTTTTAATAATTTTAATTATATATTTATTTTAATTGTCGGTTTAAAAGTTATTCTTCTACTGATTTTTTTTTCACTAAAATTATATATAGTTTTTAATATATAAAAGAAAAACTAAAGTGTTAAAAATTACATTAAGTTCAATTTTTTTTATCGTAAAGTAATAAGAAATGGAATATTTTTTCTATTTGTGTTGATAAGCGATGATATTTCTCAATGAAATCAGTTAGAAAGATGTTAAAATATATATTTCAAAATTTATATAAAACAAAATCTTGATTGAGTGTTAATAGTACCATTGATTATTTAATATATACTATATTATCATTGATAGTACCCATAAACAGATAAAAAGGCGACAACCGTTCCGGAATGCCAAATTTATGACATAAACGTCTTGAGGTCACATTTCAGACTACAAATGTTATTCGCAATAAAATTTCATACGGAATACTATATTCAATTGTTTTTAAATATAAATGTAATAAAAGATACAAATTATCTAAATATTCGTACTTACCTTTGTGAAAACATGGCGGTTGGCGGTTAGGCACAAACAACATACCTATTTATTTTTTCCCTGCTGTGACACTTTTATACACAAAAACACTTAAAACATTATATTTATGTAATATTATAACGAAATAATAGCTTCATAAACGCTAAAATATATTCGAAAACACAGTCCAAAACGAAACACGACACCCCGCAACAACCATTTTTGGACGGAAGATGTTTGAGAATTATTTTGACATTTAGTCAGGGACAAACTATTTTTGTTCCTAAAATCGGATGTAAAAGTTAACGGAGATTGCTATAGAATTGGAAACGAAAAGATCGATGCTACAACATTTAATAAACAAAATAATAAAATGGATGGAATTTGCACATACACTCTCACTTTTTCGTTTTTAATGACAATAGACATCTAGAACAGCCTGATATGTGTATAAAATTCACAATAGCGACATCTCTCTCTAAAATATTAAGTTGTGGTCTGATTGAGAGAGAAATAGATACCGCTTCTGTTACTCAACAAACAACCCAGCCTTGGGCACAAACTAATTACTAATTGCGTTGCTCCCTCTAGACTTTTTAAACCTCGACGCAACCAGAGGGATGTGAATATGATTTTAATGTTTTTTCCTTATTTAGTAAAAATATTAACCTTCGCAGTTTTGAAAGATAAGGTCTAATATTTAGGTCTTTTTCAATATTGCCCGCCAAGTCGATGCTTCAAGTCGCGAGACCACTAAATAAATAATTAAAGAATATACGAAAAAGTTTGGGAAGCTCTATCTTCCTTGTCATAAAGCCGGTCCTGGAGTTTGTGTCCGGAGCTGGAACGAGTAGGTATGACGCAATTCAAAAATGCTATAATAAACTTGCACCTCTGCGTATATTCGTTATGACAATATTAATTATTGGTAGGTAATGAGTATATTTTATATGTACAGATCATGTTTCCTCGCATAAAAATGCGATCTTAATTATATGACAATTATTATCCAATATAATTTATATTGCATAAATTGTTCCACAGTACACCTTTATTTAAATCTGCAGTTGCACAATTTAATATTTTATTTTTTATTACGAAAATTTGTTCTTTTTAACTCGATGAAATAAATAATAAATCTCATGTTTTATACACCGTGTTCCAAGACCATTCCAAATGAAAAATCCAGTTGATTGACGCTGCGATTTCAAACATGATTTGCTCTGAAGTCATATCAAAATTCATTGTGGTTTACGAGAAATAAAATCATAAACTTTAGGTTATAATACTAAATCGTTCTTGTCATAAGTTCGTCCACTCGCGACGCCGGTTCACTGAAAGTATTTGGCCGAGCGCTAGCGAACGAACGAAAGAGTAAAGGGAATTTACACGAGCGCTTTGATAAAATGAATAAATTGGGCATGAATTATTTTCGTATTTTAATATACAATTACTTATAGTAATAGGCAACAAGACCACCCCCTTTAGTCGTAAGTTCACATTTTTTTGCATATTAAATTCATTTAAAAAAAATCATTAATACACTGAAAACCTTTGTCTAGTTTCACTACTGGCTATTTTTGGTAAATAATATTATGTTTTGAATAAAAAAAATAATCTTACTGTGTCTATATTTATATTTATAGGGATTTTTGGTCGTAGATTATTGAAAAAAAAACCTTATGTAGAGATAAAGGTTACAAAGTTTGACTCCTGATTACTTTCTTAAAAATTTGTTTAAATAGTTCTAAATAAATTATTTTGTGATTATCCGCGTTGGGACCAGCGATAATCACATTACACATATTTTTTTTACTCTACGAGCTACGAGCGTGTACAAATACGTCGTTAGCGTGTGTTGTTTGCCTTAATTCTCTGCAATAACTAGGATATTTAACATTTAATGTTAGTAACAGTTAACAATAAAAAAACGCATTTAAGCTTATATTTGTATTTATTTTTTGATACAATTGTGTTTTATTTTTTTTGGTTTAAAATGAGGATTGACATTCATAGAAGTTGACATTCAGTCGAATTGAGTGTAATTTATTAAATTAAATTTAATTGTAACACATATAATTGTTAAATTTTAGCTTTGTGCACACTCCATATAAACTTTAACTATGCCTAATATCACACTCCGTGCGCGCAATATGCTTATAAAGGGGTGTCTTTTCTAGTTTTTCCTTCGATTATAGATTAATTTTAATTTCCAGTCCTCGACGATGGGTCGCTTCACGCTGGACGCGGCTCGAGGCGAGGTGCTCAAGCAGCGCCTGGCGGCCGCGCGCCGCAGGCGCCGCACTTGGCGAGCCGTAGCGGCCTTCGGTGCCGTCGTGCTGCTCGTCGTGTCGGTGGCTGCTGCTGAACTCGCGCTGAGCAGCGGAAGACGAGTCTTCGGCCTGTTCCTGTGACCTGAAGACCCGACCCTGGTTCCCTATTTCCATCAGCGTCGATGTAATTAAATTAAATGTTTTGATTTATGTTACTCGTAAAATTATTCAAAACGGTTGGTGCTTGGAGGGTATTGCTCGACGGTCAGTTCTTTAACTTAGTTCTAAACTTCTAAAGAAGTGAAGAAGAAATGATGATCAGTTAACAGTCGTATGCCATTCAAATAAGAACTATTATAATCTATCATAAAATGTAATGCAGGGTGAAAGTCATCAGCGATTTAGGACAAAAATTGAACAATTTCTGTTCAACAACTTTGTAAATAAAGCAATAAATCTAGACTAATAGACAAAAGTCACCTAACAAAATATACAAATGTCTTGACGACGGGTAGTTTTCCGCTCGAAAATATTGTAATATAGGTCAATTGGATTGGTTAGGAACACAATAGTACTACTAGACATAAATTGTTCAGTAATCTAGCAATTTTTTACTTGGATAGGTATGCTAACTTGACAGCGACAATCTATCATGTGATCTAACTCGTCACCGTTGTAAATAATATGACACTATTTATTTTTTGTCAATCACTTCAATATTTCATGTTTTTGGTAATAATCTGATTACCAGTTTATTATTAAATTAAAATTCAAAACATACAAATTAAAATTACATACTATTTACGAACATACAACAAACGCTTATCATTTTTTCTAGAGAAGTTTCACTAAAGAAGCTATTTCTTAGAAATTCACAAGCCAAATGTGTGGTACTATAAGTACTCCTATGTCGGTCGATCTCGTTAAGTACCAGCGGGCGGGCACACAGGTGTCGTATTTAGTGCCGCAGACGACCACAACTATGAATGCCCAGGAAACCTCAATGCTGTCAGCTATCAATTTCAGAAGCGACAGCAACTTCTGGATGTAATCAACACCTATACATTATCTACCTACACATCCATAATTCGTTAATATTTGTGTATACACTTCTATGTAATTACTGATTACACGCGACTGTGTTACTCCAATTATTTTTTAATTGTAAATATTTGTTTAGAATAAATATGAATAATAAAACATAATTTTCGTTTTATTTAGTCCATTTTTTTTACTAGCAACGGCACCGCGCGTGGGGACCGTCTCAGTGGCTATTACTTTTGGAGTAGGTACCTAGTAAGTATCAGCACCCACATAGTACTATTTTGCTAAAAAATGCTACACGTTAACATGAACTTTCGCATTTTGAAACGTAGGGAAGTCCTCTCCAAATTGACGCCAACCTTACAATTGTTAATACAATTATTGTAGGTCATTTTTTCTTAAAATTGCAATTCATTTTCTGCCATTTTTTAAATTAAGCTGTGAATGTGTCTTAGCTGTCAGTCTTCTAAGCTCGCAATAACGAATGCAAGTTAAAGGGATCGCAAATAAGCATTCCTATCACGCATTTACATAAATCGGTGTAAAATTTGGTACTTTTTTTATTGACAATGAAGAAAAAACTATTCTTTTTTAACAACGATATGAACTTTGTAATGCGGTTGATGGAAATGATGTCAGTTTTTGTGAGAGAGGATTGTCATTAGATTATGACGATAGGATAGGATGTCTCAAATGTGCCAAATTGGCCTTCATTTTCGTGCAAAAAATATGTTTTATTGCATCTTTAAAAATCGATTAATAATACAGAATGTATTTAATTCACCGATCTTTTAGTGGGTTGATAGGAAAAATATTCACCAATTACGAGAAAAACGTACTTCTATATATAGATCAACTCCTAATAGGACACCAGTAAATTTAAATACATCCTGTATACATCGACTTTTGTCTTAAAATGCACAACCCTAATTTGAATGACAATTTTGGTCATCTCGGATAATAGTCTTTGTAAAAGCCTTCATACTACATGTGACCCGTTTCCACATATCTTTAAACGTTAGGTAAGTATGTCAAAAGCGATCGACTCTATCACAAGGGAGAAATGACATAGTCCACTACAAAATCGTGCTCCGCAGTCGGTATGCTATGGTAAATCTGTTCCTTCAGTGCCAGAGCGATGGTTGTGGGTCTTGTGGACGGCTCCATCTTGGAGTGGATATCTTGGAGCATCCTTAGGAACGTATCGTAATATCCAGCGCCGTGGCCCAGTCTTTGGCCATCTTTCGTAAACGCGACTCCTGGAACTATCACCAGATCCAAGCCACCTAATCAATAAATAAGTTATTTATTTTCCAATACACTATATACACAATATATTTAACATTAAAAACTTATGTTATATTTCGTATTCTGGTAATTATGCAAATTCCCCAACCCCACCTATTTCCTAATCCAACCTCGTTACTGAATGTATTGGTACCATGTCTGGACTTCCGGAAAATTACGACATATTTTCTCGTTTCACATCCCCTAGAAACCAAAACCACCCTCAGTTTAAAAGTTTATATATCTAATCTATCTATATCATTTTCTCGTGGACAGGATAACTGCAGTAATTTTGCACTAATCTCTTTCAAATTAATACATAAAATTTAAAAGCACAAAATCACTGGACTAGAATTTCCCTACAATGTTTGATATGAGCAACCCTTACGGCACAGTATAAAGAGGGATTCAGTATATGCACTGCGGCTGCGCAAGGGTACAGCGCGGCGGCGGGTTGAGGTGCGCGAGCTGCCGCGCGGGAAGCGGATTGCGGGGCAGCTCGCGCAATGTTTGTTACAAGTTCATACAATTAGAGTTCATACAATCCCCTACTTTTACCTCCGTCTTTCGGCTGAGTCTATAAAACTTAATACGTCATTGATAGTGACCATCTAAATAAACGGTAAATATGGACACTATTATCACAGTATAAAGAGGTTGCACAGTATAAAATAATTTTAATATGTATACACCACAAAATTATATGTAATTGTTTCAATAAATATATAAATAAATCATTATGCTCGAAACTATTTTTTTACAAGCTTTTATTTAGCTTGGAATGCTTGTATATCGGTTGAGGTCAAATCTTGCAAGCTGAATTAACCCACTTCCTCTTGTCCTACGGAGTTGAAATTTGGCATGTTGGTTCAGTTCCGATGGCAACACACATGACCTGATTCTACACCCAGGATTGCCTCCAGACGAAGGAACTCTTCAACGACCAAAAGCACAGATACGTCATTTTGATTACGCATTTAAATAAAAGCTTGTTTTTAAAAATGTATTTTTACTATTAATTTATTTTACTACAATAATGGGGATACATTAAATACCTGATTTATGTGTATGACATACGTACCAGTTTTTAAAGCATCTTCCCTGTTATCCCCTATCGCCGGTTCAGGAATGCCCCATTTGGTCAGCGGGAGGGACGCCACATCTTCAGAGTCTCTGACCCTGAGCATGCGCATGACGCGACCTTCGCACTGGGGCACGAAGACAGACGATGAGGAGCCAAAGAGCGCCGACAGGATGGGGGCCGTGCTCACTTCCGATCCGGTGCTGAGGTAGACGGACGTCCGGAGGGGCGGGCGCCAGCGAGGATGCGAAGTCAGCTGGATGGAGAATTTGTGCAATGATCAATCATCGTTGCGATCATCACCATTTCAAGGTTGGATAAATCATAGCGTGCGTAATAAAAACAACTACGCTATACTCAATCATAAAAAGTGTCGAATGAAGCGTTTGATGTTATAGCAATCTTTTTTTTTAAAGATATTCTTACTTTGTTATGATGGCGAGAAATTTAGAATGTTTTTTTTATGAAGACCACATAATATGACATTTTCATTTTAATCATCTATAAGTTTTCGTTCCTTTCTCGTATTTATAGATTAAAGGTCTAGTTCCAGTCTTAAGAGTGAAAAAAAAAACAAACAAAAAGTAAGCTTTTGAAATAGAATTTTTAATTAATTTATTTTTTTACAGGACAATTTATATATTTTTTATTACCGGGGAATCCCCTTGAGAAATCGAATCTGAAGTTTTATTGTTCGAAAATGAATATTTTACCGTAGACAAAGTAGGACAAAAGACAAACCAGGTATCAGCTCATTTTTATGTAGTTTTACCTGCAATAAGTTCCTTTTCGCTAGCTCTGTGAATGCCACCGTAAAGAACTCCCAGCTGTTTGCATCTAACAATGATATGATACAATAACCTTTATATGATATACGTTTCAATCGCAAGCAAGTATACCAACCAAAAGTTTCTAGAGATGGGGATGAGCTACCCGTACGTGCTTACAGTGCCGTAGGCATGAGTCGTCTGGGTGCCGAAGGAGCAGTCAAATCCGTTCGAGTTTTCTGGCTGTGAGCCGGATGATAAAAATGAAACGCATTATAGACAGATATAACAGTCCTAAATCGTAATAACTCTATGCAACCCATATTCTAATTAATACATTTTTTTTTATAAGTGTAAATATGCAAAAACGAAACTATTTTATTTTATTTTAAGTACGTTTCTCATCATTTTCTTTTTTATGTAATCAGTTTTAGGTGAACCGACATCACAATAAATTATATTGTTAAGCAGTGGATTCATGTAATTGGCCAAATTTATAACTATGTATTTACTGATTTATAAACTAAGTTACGCTGAATGTTTTCCTGAAATATATTAAATAAATAAATTAATTAATTAAAATTAGTTGTGTTGCGTAGCTTGACACAGTGGACTCGTTTGCGTTCGAAGCGCGGTGAAACCCAACTGGGCTAAAGAAATCTAAGAATTTTATTTTAATTAGGGGCCGTCCATACATTACGTCATTAGAAATTGGGGGGGGGGAGTCTAGCATGATGGTAATGTGATATAATATAGGTCAATCATTTTTCTCTGATTATTGGATTGATTAAGCTATCTCAGCTGTCAGCCTTCAGAACTTGCAATAAAATAAACGTTCTCATTACGCATTTATTTTGGACGATGTTTTTTTTTTAGGTGAAATATGGATTTTTTTTTAGCAGAGAAGAAAAAAATATTGTTTAAACTTATGGACTTTGTAATGCAGTTATGGAAATGACGTCAGTTTTTGCAAAAGGAGGTGTCATTATATTATGACGATAGGATGATTGTAGGGGGGAGGGGGTTGGAAATTTGAAAGACTGGCCCATGCGGCTAGTCTGCCTAACCCTGAACAGGGTTTAAATCAAGGCATATGCTAACCAGGGCAGGTATAAATAGATATATATATACAAAAGAGAAGACAGATAAAAACAGGTGGAGCCAAAGTAGAGAGAGGAGGAGCAGAGGAGGAGGAGGGGGATCCAGAGAGACGAGCTGGGCGCGAGGATGCGTCTTCCTAAACGAACACCAAACTCCTTACATCCAAACCAACCAAAACTAACTACTAGTGGACTAAAAGTTCCTGACATCCGGGCGTCTAACATGCAGCGGGGCGTAAGGCTGCTCAGAGTGGCTTTTTCGAAGAAATTCGCAACAGCATAAATATATAAAAAATATTGAAAAATCACTCACCAATTTGAATACTTCCAGTGATTGCTTATCGATCTCCTGGCGCGATAATGCCTTTAATTTGTCGCTAACTTCAAGCCTCAAAGCCTTCTTGGCAGCTCCAACTGCCGTCATATTGGGAGCTGTTGGAATGTCACTTATTTTGGAACACTTAGGTTCACAGATAGTCAATTAATGACTACCGCTAAGCTTAGAGTACGCGACATATTTTGTTAGTTTTGCAAAATATATATAAGCTGGTTATATTTTAATTCACTGGTGTCCTTTTAGAAGGTCGATCTATATCCACAATCAACCATTAATCAGTAAAAATATTGGATTTTTTTTCACGAATTCAAAATTTAATCGAAATCGTTTTAGGTTGAACGCATGGCGCTAGGTCGGACGGTGACAGCTCGGGAAGTTCTAAAAAAAATAATAATGGGTCACGACGTCGTAACGCCGCGCGGTCTGGTATTTTGTGGGTGACCATACTTTAAAATAATTTTAGGACTCTTTCTTTTGTCATTTTAGACTAGTGTTTTGCTTTATTTATAAATTTGTTAAATTTCATGTCAAAATTACTTTAGTATCAAATTTTGTTTTTTCTTTCGTGAGATCGCTTTAGTTGTCATCAGAGTATTTAAATACACCCAGGCATGCACTTTGTTTTTCTGGCATATACTTAATAAGCAGATAGAAAATAAGGGGTAAAAATGAAGGAAGTAAAAACAGTTTTTAAAATTCCCCTTGTAAAACTGCTGTGTGTAATCTCAATTAATTTTGTTCGTTAATTTATTTATTTATTTATTCGTATAAACCAAAATACATATATGTACAGAGCAGAAGTAACAGTTTAATGGCGACCAACAGGCGGCCGGCACCTACTCCACTGATGTTCCCTGCCTTCTTAACTAGACGCCGTCTGTACCAAAGAAGGCAGTGAACGTCGAGTTTTGTTTTTGTAAAGATTTCGAAATAATAAAGGGTGTAATGGAGGATCATCAATTAAAATGTATTTAGCACTTTTCAAAAACGCGCGTAAAATATGTGGAAAGGGATCGCAAAATAATTAGTAGCTATCTCTCGCTCCACTACATATTATCGTCCATAATACGTAATCAGAACGTTATTAATTGTGTTCCGATGGCCCAACTTGACACTGATAACCAACGATCTTTTACTGATAGCTACGTCGCAACTAAAGCGAACATTATGAAGCGTAACATTTTTAATTATACAAAAGATGCTAATCCTAGCTGGGTGCTAAAATGCTGCTGGCTAAATCTGTGCTTACTGAAGATGATTCAATATTTTCAGGCCATCTTCCTAATGTAAGACGTAAAGAATATGGCATAAGTAAGTAGGCATGTAAATAATTAAAGTAAGATATTTTGGAGAAGAAAAAGTGTACCTGTCTATATTTTTATTAGTGCACAGCGTAGGTTAGGTTAGGTTAGGTTAACTAGGTAAAAAAGAGAGTCGTAAATATTGTTAGCAATGCTAGTACGTAGGTTATTATTTTTTTCAGTGATAAGTAAATCAGAACAAAAAAATAATGAATGGGAAAATAGGAATTATATATGATGTTAATTAAAATAAATACATTTATTTTTTATTTTAAAAAGTAGAAATTCGCAACGGTGCCGCGCCATCTACACGATGTTCGCGGTACCCGTCATTCGCGGAAACTTGGCACAGAGTCACCGCTTCGAACTGTAGATTGCAGATGGCGTTTCGCGACGGTGCCAAAAGATGCTTCAACCTGACGATTCGTCCCGAAAAGGGTCGAAACAACGCGAGCAACCCAGCTGCCAACCAGCGCGAGCCAGTATTGCCCGGGAACTGTCACAAGGCAAGGCAATCGCAAGGCATACGGTGGGACGCTAAAGGTGTTTGGGGGGAGGGAAATATGCAATTTTAATACGTATTCCTTTATTGACCAGTCCTGCTTTGGCTTTATTTAGATTCGATGCTGCTAGCTTCTTTTCAATATTGTGAACAGTTTGATGATATAAAGAAGAGATGGCATAAGTTAGCTTCCGTCCATGTCTTCAAGACGTTTGATGCTGACAATATTATTGTAGAAAACGCACTCTGCTTGTTTATTGCATTGTTCTTTTAAACTAAATTACTTACATAATACTACAACTACGCACTTGCATATGTACTTAAGAATGTTTTACGTACAACCTAAAAAAAAATATTTTTAGTGAGCGAGCAGCTAATAAACTCATATCTTTAGTGTTTGTCTTTAAATAGTCATCTAGTCTGTTCTTAAATTAATTTATCAATGCATGACCTCTTAGATTAGGGTGTTGTTAAAGTTGTACATTTTACTGCATCCCGAACAGTCATAAATCCTTTTAGAAAAAAAGTTACAAGAGTAGAGTGAGTTTGATAAAGTAAAACAACAAACTTATGTATTTGCAGTCAAATCTAAAGCTCAGTTTTCAATTGAGTTTAATTTTGTGTGTAATTAAATCGGTGTGTGTATGGTACTGTGGAGACCAGTTCATTAAGTCTTGAATGTGACCTAATTGTGTTTTGTATTTTTATAGAAGGCCAATTGGCCAATTCCACCTCCAAATTTGCACCACCACACCGTGTTGGCTGCGCGGCTCGGACACCATCTTAGACGCCCTCAAAGCTAAAACCAAATGTGAAGTTGGTGGAAATAGCCCATGTGGGAAATTTTCCATTTCGGAGGTTGAGTGCCTGGGTGCATGTGTTAACGCCCCGATGGTACAGATCAATGATGATTACTATGTAAGTATATTATTATTTAAATGTTCCATTTATTATGTAGTTCTTATATTCGGTTTGCAGATAATTCAGACTTCCAGATGTGGTCAGGTATTTTGAATATCTATCGTGTATCTGGTTGAGTTTGCCTTTAAATAAAAAATAGTATTTTTATTGTATGGCTTTATGTTATCAGGAAGGTGCAGCTAACAAAAAGACACATACTCATACATAAGTTTGACACGTACGTGTCTTGTTACTTGTAGGTAATAGAGAAAAATATTATCAATGGCAATCACCTGAACTAGAACTGAATAACTGAAAGTTTCAAAATTTATAAATACCGAACTAAAAAAAGCTGATCTACTCGGGATACAGTTTGACAAAAACCAGCGTTTTACACATTTAAAATAAGAAAATTAATTATTTGAATGTTTTTTAAATCGCAGGAGGATTTAACTGTGGAAGATATAAATGGTATTATAGACGATCTAGTTGCTGGAAATATACCCGCACCAGGACCGAGGTAGGACTGGCATTATATTATACTAATTATTTAGATTTTGTTATTAGTTAAGGTAAAAAAAATAGTCAACCAGGAATGGATACATATCAGGACTCGATATAATTTCTAAAAATTAAAAGAGCTTACTTATACCAAAACAAACAAAATATAATATAAAACAGATAAATTAACAACATTTACAATTGATTAAAACATATAATTTCAAAATTTACATTAAATTGTAATATAGCATTTCCGAATCATTATTTTAGAATGCCAGATCTCACTTTGTACATTTTACATTACATGTCGCTGCGACACATTTTATACATCGTAACTATTCTGAAATGACGAACTCTGGTAAACTCATCTTATTTAGTACACATTTATTAATAAGCATTTCCTTAAATATATTTTAAGCCTTATAAGCCTGGGGGGAAGATGCTGTTAATGACGACAGGTTCTGGTAAATAATTTACTACTGCTAAATAATGACATGGTGTCATAGCCATTTTTTTTAGCGGTATGCTCATGACGCAACTCCCATAGCACTTCATGATATATCTTCAGGCGAACGCCTTTTCCACCTTTTGTTGATACGACGCTATCTGATGTTTTAATTTGCAAATAATGAGCTCTAAATTTATTTTTAGGAGCGGTCGCTATGCCGCTGAACCGAATGGTGGATTAACATCGCTGATAGAACCACCTCCGGAAGCAGGCTTTGGTCTACAGGATGCATTCAAATAAATGAAATATATGCTTTCAAATATGTATAGTCTTCGTGTTTCTAATAAGTTAATTTTAATATTACATTATAATTGTACAATTCATTATCATACACGAGAAGATTCTTCTGTACCGGACAGTTAAATGCCTCCAAAACTGAATCTGCATGTTTCCACCTCAACAATCAACTTTCAACGCACAAATTAAATATCAACTTTATGGGCTTAGATGTTAGACATAACTTCTCCCCGAGATATTTAGGAATTACCCTGGACAGAACACTCACTTTCAGACAACATTTGACAAACCAAGCAGCGAAATTAAAAGCCCGGACCTAGTGGTGGGTTGGATGATTGGATAGTCGACACCAAAAGATCGAAGAAAGACTTCAAGCCGAAATCTATCGCAAACGAATCGAGCCACAGCCAAAGAATAAAAACATTCTATCTAACAATTTTAAAACAGCGCAATCTAACAATTTTCCTCTTTGAAGGAAGTTTGAAACAAAATGGGTAACACACAGCAAGAATTTAAAAAATGTGTTTTTAGCTTTCTATAAACTTTAAATTCATTACTGTAACCTTTGAATCAAACAAAAATTAGGCAATGCTAAATATAAAAAAATATATCATACACAATTACCATACACAATTATTCAGAAAGAAAAAATATATTCGATTCAATATATATTTATCTGATAACTCCTCGTAATTGCAACTTTTTAATCAAACACAGGATGTGGTATATTGTTTAACATGTGGTATATTGATGAAACGGGCTTTCTTAGATTATTACGACGCTATAATAGCATTTTTTATTGTGTAAGTACTAAAAAAGGTATGCCATCTTCCCCTGAATTGGTAAAGAATACAGCTTCCTAGCGTCATTACGAAAAGTAATTGGTCCAGGCCGTTTCAATGATTAATCTTTATGTCGGCCTGAAGATCACATCAGTAGGTAACCATCATTTACAGAACATAGTCTAATTACTCACGATAATAATAAACGATAAACAGGTAGCTTTATTTTACAGGTAATTTTTGTCCGTTATTTACTTCATTCGTGTCGTTATGCAAGTTCTTGCTGTCCTGTTAGACGCTGAGTCTAACAGTCGAGACTGCCGACTCCAGCTCTCTGGTTTATATGGGAGTCGATGTACTCTCATTGAAAATTTTTGTCCGTTTATTTACTTCATTCGTGGTGTTATGCAAGTTCTTGCTGTCCTGTTAGACGCTGATTCTAACAGTACAATTGCCAATTGATTTCTGCCAAGTGCGTGGTCCAATCGCACCGGCTTTTGTAGTTGGCATCTGTAGTTTAATCACCAGAGCTGTTGGGGCAGGCAGTAGGAGTGGGTAATATTCAAGCAGGTAAAATGTGTTTTCTATATTACAATTCCAGTCGATTTCCGCCACGTACTTGGCCAAATCGCACCGTCTTTTGTAATCCACTGTGGGATGAACTCAACAGCCTATTCGACAAATAATTTTAAAATTCTGTCACTGCAATACCTCGAGTAGTACAATAGTGTTGGTTGGTTGGTCGCTAAGAGAAAAAACATTTAGTTTTTCTGACATTTCATAGTAAACTCATCCTATTTTACTTACATAAGTATGCTTTTTATATATCATGTGTGTTAGATACTAAGCAATGCATTTTATTATCTAGCTTAAGCTTACTTTGTGTAAATGCACTTCTCGCAGAGCTTTACTTTATTTCTATTTTATTATGGTTCGATATGATATAATTCACTAGAATAAGTGTATCATTATAAATGCAAGAGACGCTTCAACCCCACCCACCATTATTATCCAAATTTATTATGTGACCCACATCCACTACGCTTTACCTAAATTCTTTCCCACAGTCGCGTTCATTCTAAAATCCCTTCATCTACACACAAACAGATAAAAATACTTAATGTTTCCGTTGGTGATAACCATTATCGTAAATCCAGCTATAAATTTCAATAGAAGATTCCCCAAATGGATCGAAAGCACGAGTATCAAGACTGTTCCCTCTCCCTCAAGTATTATTGGAATACTTGAGGGAGCCTTGCCTCCTGCCGGAGGCATGATCCCCTCCATGCGAACTGGTGCGACGCGGACCGCTGAATAAAAGCGCTCTCCTTCCCGTCCAGGACATACATTCGTCCTAGCTGCTAGTCGAGTCACACATATCAGACGTTGCATCGTCTGATCATAGCTTAGTTCATTTTAAGAGATTCTTCACTTACTTATATTTTATACTCTTTGATTAAAATTATATACAAAAAAAGTACTCTTCGACCTGCATTCTGACCATCTCCCAGTTCTACTGGAAGTCAACCTCTCCCCAGCCGGCGTCCAGCTCCCAGCGAGAAAACGCACTACAGTAGACTGGGAAAAGTACTTCTTCGCGGTCAAGAGTGATCTTCCAAGCTGCCCCCCCCCCCTCCACCGTCGCTGAGATCGAAGCGGCGGTGGAGATGGTCACCTCGACGATTCAATCTGCGCTCGCCTGCCACTCAACCACCACAGTCCTGCAGGGTGGCAGACCCCCCCTCCCCACGCACGTCCGGATCCTGCTGGAAGAGAAGAGGCGCTGCAGGCGATTCTGGCAGATGACGCGCTGCCCAGCAGCCAAGCAAAGACTTGCCACTGCGACAATGAAGGTGTCCGAAGCACTGACAACCCACAGAAGGGAGTCATGGGACACCTTCATGGAGTCGATAGGCGGCAACATGCCTTCCATCTTCCGGCTGAACAGGGCGCTTACCGGCGTCCCGCTGCCTACTCACCCTATCCTGGACTCCGAGGACAGGCTCAAGTACGCCGCGGCTGACAGAGCGGCCATCTTCGCTAAACACCTGGAGAAGGTGTTCGGCCCCCACCCAGCAGGAGGAGACCCCCTGCATGAGGCCGAAGTAAACACCTTCCTCGAGGAATATAGCAACAGGCCGCCGACTGTCCCCCCCCCCGCCCCCGATCACCCCAGTGGAACTCCGGATCATGTGCAGCCACCTGAACCCGAAGAGAGCCCCCGGTGCAGACGGCATAACCCCTGCAGCCTTGAAATTCCTACCGAAAAGAGCCCAGGAATTCATAGCTAGCACGCTGAATGCGTGCATACGCCTGGGCCACTTTCCAGAAGCCTGGAAAAAGGCAAAGGTAATTATGCTGCCTAAACCGGGAAAGGACCTGCGCCAACCAGGTAAGCACCGCCCGATCTCCCTCCTTCCGACCTTGGGCAAGGTTTTCGAGAGGCTCCTGATGAGGCGCCTTGAGCCTTTCTTGCCAATCAGGGCGGAACAATATGGGTTTCGGAGTGAGCACTCCACCTCTCTCCAGCTCACGAGGGTGATTGACCACCTCACGGGCACCTTCAATCACCACCAGCACACGGCGGTGGTGTTCCTGGACGTCGAAAAGGCTTTCGATAGGGTTTGGCACGACGGCCTCAGATTCAAACTGGCCAAATCTGAGGCCCCCACGCAACTGGTGAGCGTTCTCTCCTCGTACCTGAAAAACAGAAGGTTTTTCGTGGAAGTCGAGGGCGAGAAATCCGAGACGCTTATCATGGAAACCGGAGTTCCACAAGGCAGTCCACTGGCCCCAAGACTGTACGTGACGTACATCGACGACGTCCCGAAGCACCCGGACTCTGAAGCGGCCCTCTACGCGGACGACACGATGTTCATGGCATCCTCCATGAACGTCAAGCTGGCCGCCCGCAAGCTGCAGCATCAACTTGACCTGCTTCCAGACTGGCTCCGGAAGTGGAAAATCAAGGTGAATGCCGGTAAATCGGAGGCGATTATGGTGGGCTCCTTGAAAAGGACGCCACCAGAACTAATGCTAGAAGGCAACAAGATCCCCTGGAAGGAGACGGTCAAGTACCTGGGGGTTCACATTGACCGTCGCCTCAACTTCAACAAACAGGCAAAAGCTACGATATCGAAAGCGAAATATGCAAGGCAACTCCTCCGCCCGGTTCTCTCCTCGCCTCACATTGCCACTTCCACGCGGGTTGGCCTCATGAAGATGTATGTGAGGTCCATCCTCACCTACGCCGCCCCAGCCTGGAAGCACCTCTCGTCCGCCACGAACCAGAAGGTCATGGAAGCAGTCCAGAGTGTCGGCTTGCGAACGATCACGGGCGCTCCGTACTTCGTCAGGAACGAAACCTTGAGGCGCGACCTCAAGACGGAAACGGTCGACAAGTTCGTGAGAACACTCGCCCGCAACATGTTCGAAAGAGCCGACAACTCTGAGCAGGTCCACCTGCAGAACCTGGCCCCGCTTCACTCCAGACCTCCGGACGTCAGGAAGGCGCATCCTCGCGCCCAGCTGGACAGTCCATAGTCTTCGGCCCCCCAAACACTCATCGTCCCCCCCCATTTCCCTATTTGCACTCTGTGCAAATTGCCACCTACAAACCCGTTTTAGGGTTAGGCAGGCTAGCCAGAAGGGCTAGCCCATCCGATGCACCGACCAAAGGCCCAGCGCCTGGTATCGGAGTCAAAATTCCTAGCAGCATGCAGGAATTGACCACAAAATCAATCCAGGACACACATTCGTCCTAGCTGCTAGTCGAGTCACACATATCAGACGTTGCATCGTCTGATCATAGCTTAGTTCATTTTAAGAGATTCTTCACTTACTTATATTTTATACTCTTTGATTAAAATTATATCTTTTTGACGATTCTATTTTTTTTTTTATTTATTTATTTTTATTCAAAAAAATAGACATATAATACATTAAATGGGTTCTGGCAAAAACATGGATTTGGTTGCCAGAAACTCAATTTAATGACAAGTCTTAGAAACTATACACGTACTAAATTTACATACACTTTTTTAATTACTTAAAAAAGAACCAAAAAAATTAAAGAAACATTAACACAAAGGAAAAGAGTACATGAAAAATAAATCACTTGTGCATATCCATTGGCCGAATGATTTTAATGTGCATAACTCAGGTGTAGATTTTTAAATTTTATTTCTGATGGGATTATGAAACCGGCTCTCTTAATCCAAATATATCGGAAGTCCTTAGCGGCGTTTTTTGTTTTCCACAGGAGTTGTTTCATAAAAGGTGTTAGATGTTCGTTAATATAAATTTTTGCTGAATTTTTATTGCGAAAAATATCCTCGTTTGTCACCGCTTTCTTGCGGTTTTCCAGCCAAAAATTTCTAGAAGACTGAGATTTGAACTGGACTACAATTGGCGGGGGGCCAGATTTATTCACTTTATTATTTACTCGATAAATATTTTCTTTTTGCGATTATCAAAACAATATTTTTAATATCTTCGTCGTTTTCCGTTTCAATGCCGGATATCTCGATATTTTTAGAGCGAGCTTTTAATTCTTTCGGAAAGGCTGGCAATTTGATGACCTGTTCGACCTTTGCCTCTGTGAGGATTTTAATCTGCTGCTGCGACTTGAGACTCCTTCAGAGTGCGTAGGATATCCTCGTATTTTATTTCGTGGATGTCTTTCTCAATTGTCTTTATGGAATCAAGTTTTTTGTTGACCTCCGCCAATATGGAGTTGCCGGCCGAGTCGCGGTGCGAGCTACCCGCTATTCTGCCGGGGCCCGCGGCGTCCACGCAATTCTCGCACTTCCAATCGTCTCGCTTCCTTCTCAGCGCGATCGCTCTTCCTTTGATGCACTTGATATGAAGTATCACACTGCAATCTTCACAAGCAAGCGAATCGGCATCAACGATTATCGGATACTTGCATTTAAAACACTCCAATGCACTCGCTTAAAACAAAAAGTAAACAAACACTAGAACTCTTCTTTTTTTTAAATTATATGTAGTTTTACGGTAGATAAATATTATTTTAATTTGACACTGATATTGACTTGGCTTACGCTCAAATTGATGCGTCCGCACTGACCGAATGTAAGAACTCAACTGTCAAAAGTTATATAATGATTTCACTTACTTGAGAATTAGAAGAACTATCTTCATATCTGGATCGTTTCGCGACTTAGGCAGTTCTCTACGAGTGCTGCATTCAAAACAGGTACCACTGAATTTAACACTGAGAGAAGATCCTACCGACTGCGTCATGCGACTGGTTTGACAAAATAGAATCGTCAAAAAGATATAATTTTAATCAAAGAGTATAAAATATAAGTAAGTGAAGAATCTCTTAAAATGAACTAAGCTATGATCAGACGATGCAACGTCTGATATGTGTGACTCGACTAGCAGCTAGGACGAATGTATGTCCTGGACGGGAAGGAGAGCGCTTTTATTCAGCGGTCCGCGTCGCACCAGTTCACATGGAGGGGATCATGCCTCCGGCAGGAGGCAAGGCTCCCTCAAGTATTCCAATAATACTTGAGGGAGAGGGAACAGTCTTGATACTCGTGCTTTCGATCCATTTGGGGAATCTTCTATTGAAATTTATAGCTGGATTTACGATAATGGTTATCACCAACGGAAACATTAAGTATTTTTATCTGTTTGTGTGTAGATGAAGGGATTTTAGAATGAACGCGACTGTGGGAAAGAATTTAGGTAAAGCGTAGTGGATGTGGGTCACATAATACATTTGGATAATAATGGTGGGTGGGGTTGAAGCGTCTGTTGCATTTATAATGATACACTTATTCTAGTGAATTATATCATATCGAACCATAATAAAATAGAAATAAAGTAAAGCTCTGCGAGAAGTGCATTTACACAAAGTAAGCTTAAGCTAGATAATAAAATGCATTGCTTAGTATCTAACACACATGATATATAAAAAGCATACTTATGTAAGTAAAATAGGATGAGTTTACTATGAAATGTCAGAAAAACTAAATGTTTTTTCTCTTAGCGACCAACCAACCAACACTATTGTACTACTCGAGGTATTGCAGTGACAGAATTTTAAAATTATTTGTCGAATAGGCTGTTGAGTTCATCCCACAGGGGATTAAAGATACCAACTACAAAAGACGGTGCGATTTGGCCAAGTACGTGGCGGAAATCGACTGGAATTGTAATATAGAAAACGCAGTTTACCTGCTTGAATATTACCCACTCCTACTGCCTGCCCCAACTGCTCTGGTGATTAAACTACAGATGCCAACTACAAAAGCCGGTGCGATTGGACCATGCACTTGGCAGAAATCAATTGGCAATTGTAATTTCGTCAAATGGCGGTAGAGGGACTGAAAGTAAACAAAAAATAATTGTTAAAAAATAAATAAATAATAATAAATAAAAATTAAAGAAAAACATAGCATCGATAAAACGAAGCCAAACTAAAGGAAGGCTGCAAAGATTGACTTTTAAGAAAATTTTTTTCCAATTCACCCGAAAACAGATGCATTCCAGTGCCCATTGTTTGAAGGTAAACATTTCCTTCAAAAGAAAAGGCATTGGACGTTACCACAAAAACACAATTTAATACCTAATATGGGGTGAATCGCGGGACGCTGCGCGTGCGCCGAAGCGTGTAGCCAGTCTCGATCGGTGAGCTGAAAACAAAAAAAGCGAGGTATATGAATAAAAAAAGGATGACACGATTTAATATATGTAATTATTAATATTTAGTTTAAGCTAAAAAAAAACTATATTTATTATTAGTAAGTAATATATTATATGAAAAGCCATGTGAGTATATTTTGATAATTCCCTCCCGTGTCCTAAAAGACCGTCCGCCAATGAAAATCCGAATCTGTGAATGTGGCGAGGTTAAGAAGATAACTGCCCGCGACTTTTCTCTGCCCCCCCCCCCCCCCCCCCGCATATTATGGACAACGCCCTGTGCAACCCGAAAGACAATTTATTCCCTAATTTATATATATATTTCCTAACTTCTATCTCTTTTTTCTGTTTGATTTCTGGACCTGTAGTCGTCGCGTACAGAAAAAGGTATAAACCCCAGGCCTGCCGCTGTGCAATGCCGCTTACGGCAGGTGGCATTGAGGCAGGTTGAGCGTTCTTTTATATTTACTGGAGGGGTCTCAGGCCACTCTCACCCCTCACCTCTCAAAACAAAAGTGCTATGACTAACCCGGGCGCCCGGTTCGAGAACCTTCCCCAGTCGGACGACAAGATCGGCCGCCGCCAAACTTTCTTCATCGGGATCGGGACGTCGAAGCCTAACGTCCTGTTCGGGACGTTTGGCATCGGTTGTGGGGCCGGGACGTTAGGCGACAAACTGCAAAAACAACAAGACTACAGTTAGATTCCAACTTCAAATTCAACCAAAATTAACACACTATTTAAGTACACAAGACAATTCTACATAGTATAGTCAAACAGTAAAAGCATAAAGAAAAAAGAAAAAAATTAAACTATCAAATCATGCAAATGCAATCTGTACAAACAGATTTTGCAAAAGCTTTCGACTGTGTGAATCATGCATTTAATTGGAAAAACTGGTATCTTTTTAGATACCAGTTTTGTTCACAATGTGTTTGTTTGTATTGATCAGTTCGTTCAAACCGCACAACCATTCCTTCGGGTATTTTTTATTTATTTATTTGAACAGTAGTAACAGGTCAAAGGCAATTAATGATAAGGCAACAAGCGACCGGCACCTACTGCCTTCCTAACTAGACGCCGTCTGTACCAAAGAAGGCAGTGACCGTCGATTTGTGTATCTAACGAACCTCCTCCGAATAACCTCCAGGATATTACCGTAAGTAACCTCATGAGGACTCCAGATAATGGAACTATACTCCAATATACTCCTCACGAACGTGCAGTATAAAAGCGAGATGGACTTCTTATTCAAAGATCGATTGATTCGAAGCACGAATCCCAACATTTTATTTGCACGCGTAGCTTTGCTTCGCATGTGCAAATGAAATGTTAGATGCGAATCAAACACAACCCCCAAGTCGCGAATTTCGTTGCATCTGCGAATGATCTCATCACCCAGAGAGTACTCACAACTTACTTTTTCACGCAAAGCTCGTGAGAAGCATACTGCGATACATTTAGAGGCATTAAATTGTAATTTGTAATCGGCAGCCCATTCTAGAAGACGATTGATGTCATCTTGTAAAAGCTGCGCGTCAGATAGTGAAGTCACTGCTTGGTATACCTTCACATCGTCCACACATCGCACAGCAACAAACTACAATTTATTACTGCAGTAAAAATATTGTTATAAATAAACCACTTAGCGCGGCCCCTTGCTGGATACCAGAATACGTATCAGGAACTGAATCTCCGCAAGATACATCTCGTATACGCTTTGAGATATACAGAGATTGAAAATATGCATCAGCGGCGACTTAAGACTCTCTGCACAGTGCTTAACCACATTCGCTGGAATGCCATCAGGCGTTCAATATGCGTGGCAGGAATCTCTTCCTTGTCGTTTAAGTCCCCAGACGGCCCCGAGTTATCTTCTACACAATTTGCACATTTCCATGTTGTTTTGTAACGTTTGAGCGTGTTTTCACGACCCTTAACGCAAGAATAATGAAACACACTCTGACAGGAAGCGGAAGAGGTCACATTTTTACATTTTAAACATTTATTTCCTGGCATCTTGAGCACAGAATATGTAAGCAGATTATTAGAGAACATAGACTGACTATGCATATTTCTGTGCCGCTTACAGACGGTAGCATATTTAGTAACTAATTGATCGTACTAGTAGGCGATTGTAGCTTACATGATTTTTAACTGCTTAACTGTAGTGTTAGTATTATGTCTGTTCGTTAAAAGTTAAAAGGCTAACCTTGAGGACCCGATAAAAGAAGTATCATTAAAATTTTCGACTTACTGGAGGAAAATGCGCGCCCACTGCGCGCGGATGGCGCGGACGATCCGCGCCCACTGCACGCGTTCGATCCACTCGTAGAGGGCGCAGAGGGCGAAGCCGATCTCGCGGAGCATGCGTACATAAAGCCTGATGAGCATGGCTACAACAATCAGTGCGATTAAGCCTCCCGCGTACTTGATGTAAGGGGGTATTTCATTAGGACGGACCCTTAAAGAAAAATGACTCACCTCTTCATCAATGTAATGGTAATAATCCATATTTTCGTCGATGTAAGAGTACTTTCAACAGTCATGCAGTAACAGCAGTCAAGTAATATTTTCTTTCTCCTTGGTTACGTTACAAGAAAATTTAGTAACTACGTTATAATTTTAATTTTCAAATGTATTATAACCTAGCAACCACGTCAAAAATTTACGACAACATTATTTTGGAGTTTACCTATGTGATTCGTAATAAAATTTTACACGCAATACTTTATGCAAATAAAAACAAGTTGCTTCTGGCAACGTTAAAATTGAAATCCCCTTTTGTTATAGGCGAAGAGTGATAATTTGGTGGTCAATTGAGTTTATTTGTATTTGCAGGCTCGCAATGCGATAAGCTAAGAAGTCTATCATATAGTGACACCGCATTTGCAGTCGCTTTTGTGCGATAACAAGAGTACGATAAAAAATACTCTACTGTACGTATCTATACATATTTTGTTTATATCGATCAGGTTAAATAGGTCGTGTCCGCCCTCCATAAATTTATGAAACACGTTCGCAGTCTAATAAACAAAATAACTATTTGTTTTTTGCAACGTTGCGTAGTCGCAACGTAAAATAGGACGATTATACTATATAATAACAATAACTACGATAATTAGATATATTCGAGTATATTGGAAACTGGGAAAGAAAACTTTAAAAAAAAATCCAAAGGTTTTGAGATTTTTTCATGTCCAGATGTAGAAATAGTCTGCTGCGAAGCGGGTGAAACGATGTTCCTAACCGGCCCCGAATGTTTGAGGAGTTGGAGGAACTATTTTACCAGATTACTGAATCTGTCAAATAGCGCTTTGTGCCGACGTGAACAGGATGTTTGATAAGTCGATGCAAACCTTTTAGGCGCTGATAGAAGACGTCATTTAGCTTCACTCACTTTCAGGACAAAGTTTGACGGTTTAGGAGATATTTAATTAATCAACTTAATTAATTTTTAATTAATCCGCAGAAATTCAGAACGAACCCGGCCCTGGCGAATATCAAACACCAAATACGGAAGTCGCTCGCAGGCGATTGCGGCACTCCAAGTCCAAGTTTGGACACAGACGTTTGGAAGTCGACCTCAACGCTGAATGGTTTCAATGCGTGGGCGTACTGCGAAGTCAATTGAGGGTCCTCTTCAAATTGAAAGAGAGCGAACAGAGTTTAACAACCATTAGTTCCTAATAAACTGTCTGATCAAATATATATTTCAATTTTATTATTTTATTTCCTTATGATAAGCTTCATGATAAGAAACTAAAATACTTATGTTGTATTAAATTAATTGAAATATATGATTTCACTGGTACTTATTTCTTGTTAATTGAAAGAAAATAAAAATATAATCATGTTAATAGTATTTGTCGGGTTTTGTTTGAAACGTATTGAGCATAATGGTATTTAATCCTGGTCATGCCCGGGTTTTGATTGAATAAAATATTTAAAAAATGATTTAAATCGTGTGGACATGTCCGCCTTTGAATGAAAACAACATAATTGAACGGTTTCTGTCCAATTATGATTGAATCTGATTGCGAAAACAAATTCTCCGCTATCGAATCGACAATAAATCACTAAAAAGTGTATTTTGGTTGGGGGTGGCCTTGTTCCATACCACCTCATTTGTGTGTTTTCTTGCCATTTTTGTGCAGCTATAATACGATTAAACTCGAAATGTAGCAGTGCTAATATCGATAGATAGCTTTTCCCAGAGGAAAAGAACGAAAAATATAATTATAAAAATTAGAATGAGTTTTTAATTAAATCAAATTGGTATTTTAGGATAGGATCTAAAAATTGCCGTGGCAATCAACGTGTTAAGTTTCCCTTAAAGTTATCCTTGGTTAACGAGAGGGCTATGCTTGGAATATCTTTGCGCGATAGAATTCGCAATGACATTATCCGCTAAAGAACTAAAGTTTAAGACATCCGTATGTTTGAAAGGGCCGACCATTCTGATCAGCCGCATCTTCGGAATCTGGCCCCGCTGCATGCTAGACCCCCCCGGATGTCAGGAAGGCGCATCCTCGCGCCCAGATTGTCACTCTGGATCCCTGACGTCCTCTGCTCCTCCTCTCTCTACTTTGGCTACTCCTGTTTTTATATCTCTCCTCTTTTATATGTATATATCTATTTCTAACCGTCCTACAATTACTATATCAGTACTACTATACAATTATATTTCAATTACTATATTTCCTAAGGCTCTAACGTATTTTATAAGAGAGCGATTCAACTAAAAAAGAACTATTAGCAGTTTATAATTTCTTATATTTCTCACAAATAAAATTGAATTTAAAAAATTTGCCTTAGCCAAGTAGAAGATATAAGAACAAGGTATCTAAACATATTTTTTTTATTATTAAATATCCAATGGTTACCAAATGCCAGCCATACAAAAAACGGTCTAAATGAGTCGAAATGAGTGTTTACCCTATGGCTTCGCCTTGCAATCTGTAAAGAACTTCGCGATAAAAATCATATTGAACGGTAGTTCCTACCAACCAGTGTTGCCAGATGGGAAAATTGTACCAGTGCTTGAGAAACGCGGATACTGAACAAAAAAGCAGAATCATCCTGGGGTATGCAAATCAACAAAAAAACTAATGCTGTTCAATAAGTTGACTAGGAATTGGAATCTTTCAAACAAATCTTACAGCAAATCAACCAACTTATGTAAATTTTTGCATACATTTGTGACTTGGAATGAAAGCCGATGAATTGATTTTGGATTTAGACACATTACTACTAAAATAATAAAAAATGTACGAGTGAAATATTATTCACCATAAAAAAATAGTTGTTCACGCACTCGACGCAAAGTGGCGTGCTTGACGTGGTGCGTTTTTCACCCTCAGTTGCCGTATCTATATGTTATATAAGATCGTTGCTTATATATCACTTGAGAACAGAATATCATATCTCGATGACACATCAGGCTGGCAGGTAGTATTAGGGTAATTTTAGTTTGCGAAGTGTTTTACTAAAAAACGACCCATTAGAAGCAACAACGTCTTGAACTCTGTATTTGTATGGTTTTTAGTCACTGTGGGTAAGTTTTATCAACGCCATCTTTTTTACTTAAAAAGGCCCTGCTATTTTTTTTATGACAAATGGTATGATGTCTCCTTGTTGGCGTTGAAGTAATTTTCTAAAGCTAATATATATATTTCATTTTTATGTCGATTGGCATAATTTTACAATAGCTGATAATTAATTGAAAATTTATTTTTAATTCTGTCATTGACGATTAATCTTAGGAACCTTTCTTGAAATTGATTTATTCAATCGACATAAGAAGAGGCAAATGTAAAAACGTAGGTAGTTAATCCATACGAAATAATAGATTTAACCAACGCTAGATCTAACATAACGTTTAATCTAATCTAACGTTTAAGTCTGCGTAAGGAACACAGAACTTTATTTAATAAAATTTTCGAAAAACTTGTCTCATCTTTGTGTACTTACACAATTTCAATCTGATTATTCCAGTTGAACCTATGATAATTTTTTATACCTAAATATCGATGAGATTGTATAACTTCTATCCACAGCTTATCAGTTACATAATATACTTTTCCCTATTGACTTAGTACTATTTGTTACTGATCTTTATTCTACTTCAGCTCTATTAAATAATTTAAGAGAATTTCGCACTTCTTTATAAGAAAGACATAAGATTTAATTTTGTTTTCTCAAATTAACAAGAAACCGAACCAGCATATTATACCCCTGATGCATATTTACAAATATAATATTTATTAGGTATTAAAGCGACTAAGACGACTGTAAAATAACTGTTTTTGTTTGCATGAAACTCTTGATTCTAGTTTATTACTTGAACTTGTAAACAATTTCCCACAAAAAGCTTAGCATAGTGGCCTAACTACTAAAATTACCTTCTAATAAGATTACAATATAGTTGGGTTGTGAATTCAAAGGTTATTATTTTCTATTTAAGGTTGAAAATATTTGAGGTTTGAGATAAAAAATATTTCATTTTTTTCATCATGCGGGTTTTATTATAATTCGGGTATTTTATGTGCTGGAATGCGGGGAAAGTAGTCACGGCATGGCAGCCCGGCAGACCGCTGAGTGAGTGTCGCTAACGTCCGTCACCGCTTACCGCTACAAAATGATCAAAAAAGCGTCAAATTGACCGGCTTCTATCGAATTCTGTGTTTGTTCGTTCTGTCGCCTTTGGTGCTGGATTTTAGGTTGATTTTGTGACAGCGCTTAAAATAATTTATTCTGTTATATTTTCTTTCAAAACTTTACATTAACTTTGCGTTATGGCTGTGAGCATTTTCGATAATGACCTGAGGGATTCGATCGAGCAATCTAAGGTGCTAGTCGTTGGAGCCGTTGGTATTGGATGTGAAATTCATAAAATCTAGTTCTGTCAGGATTTAAAAACATTGAAATTGTGAGTGCCGTCGTATGGCATTATAATTGTTACATTAAAGTATGTTTTCTGTATACCTACTACTTACCTAATGTTATAATTCCTTTCAGATTGATTTAGATACTATTGATGTAAGCAACTTGAACCGTCAGTTTCTGTTTCACAAAGAGCATGTCGGCAAATCAAAAGCAGAGGTGGCAAAAACCAGTGCCTTGAAGTTCAATCCTAATGTAGAAACATTAGGAACATTATGAAACATTAATGTAGAATCATAATGTAGAACAATGATAAGCCTTTATAGAAATAAAGGCTTATCATGACAGCGTTATGAAGTAAGTAAAAACATTTTTTGCTGCTTTACAAAAATATGTACCTAATCATTAAAATATATATAGCGATTTAAAAGATGTTAGCAGGCTAATTAATATGTAATAACAGTGTAATTGTCATGTAAGTCCCAGGATCGTGGAAGGATAGAAAGGGAATAAAATTGAAACAGGTTTAGGATTGTAATCCTTAAAATTAAAAAAAGAGATGTAAATCTATGGGGGAGGGATTTTGAAACCATCCTTGGTAAGCATGTAATGAATGCACTTTTTTTGGCTTCTTTATTTTATTTTTATTTATTTTTTGAAAAAGACCAACGGTTTCAAATTATTTCAATTTCAATTATGATATCCATGATTTACCCATGTAAAACTAAAATAGGTTTCTAGTAGTTAATACATCAAATCTATTACTTCTCTATTTCCAGCGATGACTACAATGTGGGATACTTCAAAACCTTCAACCTAGTGCTAAACGCATTGGACAACCGTGCCGCTCGCAACCATGTCAACCGGATGTGTTTGGCTGCTGACATTCCGTTACTTGACAGTGGAACTGCTGGATATGCTGGACAGGTTCATTTTAACGATTTACTAGAACTTTTTAAATATGCACACGAAGATAAAGAATTATTTCTCAATTTTGCGGTTTAAGAGACTTTTCTGTCTTGCGCGTGCTTTTAAATCGTTCTGTCTCATCTCACGCACAAAAACTTACTTGAATTTGCATCTTTATAAAATAAACTATGCTTCTTTAGTTTTATTTTCTCGATTTTTGTATTTATACAATAAGACATTTACGTCTAAACTTTTGATAAAATGTATAGAAAAATACAGACCTTTTGAGGCTCTTAAATTTTAGACAAAATAAAAATTAAACTCATTAATTCCATAGATTCCATAGCATATTTAAGAGATAAAACGATACCTAGTATTATTTTTCTTATACACCTACACATCTACAGCGTTTGTATGGAGAAATTACCAGGTTGAATCCTCTTAAAGTTCTAAACTAATAAGTCTCGTAATGACCTTTGTAACCTGGCTGCATGTTCTACACTACACTGTCATATACACATATAAACATTGGGACACCTTACATTAGTAGAAAGTTTGTAGCGATTGTAAATATCCTGAGAATGACACACCCACATTCCCAATTCCGATGTTGATTCACCAAAGTGCGTTTGAGTGTCAACTTGTCCTAAATCCAATTTGCTGAAAATTCTTCTACTTCCAATATTGAATCGTGTGTTGCTTTCAGGTTGAGCTGATAAAGTAGGGTATGACGCAGTGCTATGAATGCCAGCCAAAGGCCCGTCAGAAGACGATACAAGGATGCACAATCCGAAACACACCCTCAGAGCCGGCTCACTGCGTGATGTGGGCAAAGCACCTCTTCAATCAGCTTTTCGGTGAGGAGGACGCTGACAATGATGTCAGCCCCGACACGGCTGATCCTGAGCTTGAGGGCAGCACGGAGGCCCAGAATACAGTAAGCATAACATATAGTCAATGACCTCACTAATTTCAATTCAGTATCAAAGCAGCATTGAACGGTTTCAATTATTAGTTCCGATGAACTAATCATTTTCGGAACAAATTCGTGTCCAAAATGACTGAAATTTTAGTGAGTACCTTTCAACGCCCACCCATTTTTGTTGACGAGCGCTCCCATCATTTTCCAAAAATTTTCCAAAAATCCAGCTCACAAACGAAAGTTGTTTTAGGTGTAAAAATTAGTATTAAAATTTTTCTAAAAAAGTGATCCGGCATGGGAAGTGAAAAGTAGGGGGAATTATTTTTTCAAGAATTATCAAATATAACAAATATATCAAATATATCAAGAAATAACAAAAATTATAAAAAAAATTAGTAAAAATATAGCAGTAAAAATTGGTATCCAGATTCTTCAAAATTAATAAAACACGTGTTCCACCATTTTCCGAAAATCCTGATAAAGGAGAAGAAAAGAGAGGAGATGATTATTTCTAGAAGATACCTTTAACTCACAATTAGAAGATGTTATTTCCCACGAACAAAATATGTTAAAAGTGGGACAATTGGTATTTAGATTTTTTACCAATAATTAAGAAATAAATACGTATTTTACTTATTCCGAAAATCGAATTACCCACAAGGTTACTGAGAAATCTTAATCGGGCTAAATTTTCCAATGGAACTAGTAAATGCTGTATAAAAATTATAGAAGGTTCAGTGGTCAATGAGTGTCTCCGGGAGAGATAGAATCTCAAAGACAGTCATTGGAAAAAGTCTTCATCGAATTGACAGAATATCTCAGATATTATAAAAAATATATATTATATTATAAAAAATATATATTATATTATAAAAAATATTATATATATAAATATATAATATTTTAATTTTACAGTATATTATAAAAAAATATTTTTTACCTTCTAAGGGTTAATTTTGAAATCATAAAGCGTAACTGCCAACCTGGAGTTTTTAAAAAATAGGACGGTTGCCCATAGGTCTGGAGATGGGGTGCAAAGAGACCCATCTCGAGTGCCGTAGGCACGAGTCATCGCGCAACTTTGGTGCCTTTAAAATCGTCCGTAGGTCCTCGCTTCCAACCCGGGGCAAAGCCCGGGGTTCAACAGTTGGTAATAAATATAAGTCGTTTTTGGATGAAGTTGGTCAAAGAACCCGACTTCTTACAACTAGGCCCCACAGGTGTCATTCTCCGCCCAGTTTACTCGCGCCTGTAGTACCAACTTGTGATGGGTTGCTTCATTTCCTATGTCCACTTCTGGCATTTTTTTTGCGCAAATAAGTAGTTTGTATTAATTTTAACTGGCCATTAATAAATAATATGTTCCAACAGTAATGCTGTCATATTTTTGAAATTCAAATATGATATTTGAATGCTCTATCGAACGTTATATATCTATGTTATATCTATATTATTCTAGTAGTCTAAATGGCTATAGTTTATTTAAAGAGCATTTTCTACACACAAAAATTCAACTCTTTCGCATTTGTACTTTTCGAGTTGAGAGGTGAAATGTCAGGCGGATGGACAGACAAACAGTCAAGGATGGGGATAGTAGCTTCTTATGTATAGAAGCTCAAAGGACTATGCCAGTAGATACTAATTAGGGCTCATTTAACGCTCATCGCAGTTATTGGCAGCATTTACTAGTTCACTAGTCCTAATTAATCTTTTAAATTAAACCAAGGTTGATCTATTGTTGATTTCAACAATAGATCAACAATAATTTTTACAGATTATTTATTATATAAAATTTTAACAATAAATTTTGCACAAAATATTATATAAATAACTAATATACTCTAAAATAATATGGAAATTTATAACTTACGTGTTTTGGGTTCGCGAATTCCGATTTCCGACTCTTCGACGGTTGCGAACCCAGCATCCTTTTCAATGACCGCCGTCTCGTGTTTAAGTTGACCTAAAACAATACAAAATTAAAAAAAAACATTTTTTTATCTCAATTTTGCTATCGTATATCTAGCTTCTGTTCTTCTTCTTCAGTTTGTATTGACGGGGAGGCGCTATTGGGCGCAGTTCCGACTGCCTTATTGATGTTTTCATGATGCGAGGTCGTTCATTACAGGCAAACAACATCTCGCAAGTCTGTAACTGAATGAGTTATTTTTTTGTGTGTGTCTTGTTACTTAAATCAGTCGACAGTTTTAAAACAGACAGAGACAGCTCTTTTTTTTAGAGAGAGACAGCTCTTTTTCGGAGAATGAATATTTTTTTCAATATATCTGACTGTTTCCCACATAAGAATTCCATATCGAAGATGAGATTCAACTAACATAAAATATACAGATGTGACCGTTGATCTATCCATGACTAATTCTTGTTTTAGACAAAGCATAACAACATGCTGATGATAATGTAGTCTTTAAATGGTTTAGATAAAGCTGTCATTTTAGTTTATCTAAATATACACCTAAAATTTTTGCATTGTTTTTATTTCAAGAAGATATCAAAAATTTAATGGTTGTATTAGGTCTAAAATTTAGCAAAACTGATTTGGTCATATTAAGGGACATCTTATTAGCTCTAAACCACTCGTTAATATGATTGAGAGCTATATTCATTTTTACTCTATGATCCTGGGTATACCTTCAATGATACCACTTGTGTCTTCTGCCAATTGTATAACTTCACATCCGTTCACATTAAAACTTTCATATACATATAATATTTTACAATAACATATTTAATTTTAATAATAATAATTTTACTAAAAATATTTACAAAGAGTGTCAAAGTGCATAAAAATATACAGGAAAATGTAATTCTGAAATTTAAAACAAATAAAATCACATTTTCTAAGATCACAATTGATAGTTTGTTTCACTTATTTTAATCACTTAACTATTCTTTTCCTGCAATTATTTTGCAATCTGCTTAAGTTAGCTCAATTTGTTTGTCCTAAAGTTGATATGGTGGTGATGAAGCATTATTTATATATGTGACTCTCTTAACTTTCTGCCACCCGCTTGGTCATTGTTCCATTCAAGAAACAGTTCACAGCAATTTTAAATTTGGTATTGGGGCGTTCGTTATATAATTTTGATTACATGCATTTTTGCATTTTGTTAAAACAATAATATACTTTTGAGCAAATAAATATTATTGATTCAGAATTGTTTTCTTTGAAAAAGTTTCTTTATTTGAAAACCAATTTTGCTACCCATCCTTAATGCCCCTTTTTTTACAAATTACTGCCGATCACTAATTTTATTTTAACGAAATGTGTTTAATAGTGCTGGCAAGTCTTTCAAGTCTCTGTGATGGAAAGAGGACAACTTGAATTGTTCAGAATCAATTATCGTCGATCAAACTTATTGTACCTAATTAATGTTTATTTTTTTCCACAGGAATGGAAAAACAATAGTTTCTCCAACTTCCTACGACAGATATATTCGAGGTGCCATGTCAAGTGAAGCTGCTAACTGGTGTCAGATTTATAAACAGGTTTTTGCCGGTCGGTTCAAAAATAGAACTCCTAAAACCTGATGATAACGAGAAGCATGTTAATTGTGGAACTGTCTACGTCCACTGTAAGGCAGGAAGAACTAGAAGCGCTACTCTCGTTGCTATGCTATGCTATCTAATAATGGTATGTACCACTTATCGCTAATCAATTTTAGCTTATGTGAAGTAATAATATCGAAGTGGTTTCAGCCTTATGCATAATCTAGTTAGAATTCAACTAAACTGACAGCGCGTTTCCTTTTCAATAACATTAAGCTATAATAGAATTTGTCTTCTTAACACAAGGTGTAACGCATACCTACTTACCTATATTGAATTTGATAATAATTTTAACAATTTACTTTCAAGGCCGTTTCAGTTTAATCCAGTTAGAGTAGGTGGGTTAGGGTAGGTAGACAAATGTAACTGATTACATGTTACTAGGATTATACAAAGATGGTACCATGATGGTATATTACATATATGCCAACACAAACCACCTTTTTTTTGAAATTGTGTATTTAATATTGCAAGCAAAGTTAATGTAATATTAAATATTATTTTATTATGTAAATTTTACTAAAAGCTCTATTCAATGAGGCCTTAAGGTGCCGCTATATCTGATAGATGTTTTTGGCCGATCGACTTATTGCAATCCTAATTAAGTTTAGTACAAAAGTATTACGCTATCAATCAGCCTCGATTATTTGGGACACTGTTTTAAAAGTAGGGGTCGACGTTTTCTGTTCAAATTCTAAAATCTACCTTAAAAGATTTAAGAACTACAATTAAAGAAACTATTAACCTGCCGTGTGGAAAAAAACCAAAATAACTAGTGTCCTGTTGATTTTCACATTTTGACAAAAAGGAGTTTCATTTCATAAATAAATGAGTTTATTACATAGTTAATTTACAAAAGTTGCGACACATGAGATGGAGCGAACTTTTACTTAAATCGCAGTGAAGGATCGACCTTCGAGTTTGACATATGTATAAAATATATTATCTATGGTAGCTTTCTTTCGCACTCAGTCAGACTGCCATTAAAAATTACTATTTGGTGTATCCAACACCACGATTTTTTTCCCGATTGTAGGGAATTCAATTAAATTACAGCATCAGAATCCGATGACGCCAACGTGGCATCACGGACGTCAGTTCTCCATGACATCATAAGCATCAGGCGGGTTAATTTATTATTTAAACAAATTCATAAAATTGAAGTTGATAGGCAACGTTGTGCGTGTCAATCGATCTCACCAATTGATGCTGATCAAGAATTAACCTAGATCTAACCCAGCAAACATTTTAGGTCAGTTTTGACAGTTTTCCTAAGCTCTAGACTTATTTACTTATTCAAGTTAAAATTGCATCGTAAATACTTATGCTTTTCACTTATAAAAGATTTCGAGCAATAAGGAAATATTACGTTCAGGTAAATATTACGTTGTGTTTACTATTTTAGTCAACCGTTAAGTCATGCAACTATAAGGTCTTATTGAGGTTATCAAATTAGGTTAATTTGACTTGTTTTTATTCACTATTTAGTTGATGTTACTAATCGGTTGAAATTATGTGTTCCCAAAGGTAATTATTACCAAATAATCAACTTATTAGTCGACGACCTAGTGGTCGGATTTTTAAACATAAATGAAGTTTATTTTCCTCCACTGGAGACACCAGATTTCAACCAATAAGTAATAACAACTTTTTTGTATCTGTCAACACCATTAAGTCGCAGTCAGTACAGCTTAAACTAACTTTCTAGTCGGATTTACTCAGATATGAAACCAATAAGTCGCAGCTACATTAAAGTTCACTCGCTTTAGTCGTATCTTAGTAATATTTTGGTGAGGAAGGATAAATCGACCTAATCACATTTTTTCCATTTTGAATATAATTCTGCAATTGTGAAGTGGTAGGAACGTTATAGTGATGTACAAAGATAAAAAACTTTACAGATATTCCAGTACTTTCTATAGAAAGCGATTTATCTGATTTGTTTTCGCCCATTCTTTTTTGTCATCAGAAATACCTTGTGGTCATAAACTTTGAAGTCGTTTTCACTTTAATAAGTAACTTCGACTTATAAGTTTAGTTAATGCTACCTAATTGTGTTACCTAATATTTATAGGTTGAAAATACGTAGTTACATCTTCGTAATCAATCGAGCCGCCATTTTCACTTCTGAGATTGAATATGTAATTAAATTATGTTGACATTTTTTATATCTTTCTTATATTGTTGTTCAATTAATAAAACTAAGATATCCCTATATAATAAAATATTTTCCGTAATAATTGTATAAACATAACATTTAATATTATTAAAATTTGGAGAAGTTTTTATAAAAATAAAATATACCTAAGTAATTCAAAATATTAAAATATTTTTAAGGCCTATTGGTATTTGTCAAACTACAACTATCAAAATATATGATAACATTTTCATCGCATCGCATAATTACCCGAAATTAACGATATCCGTGTGTTAATTTGTTAGGATGAATATTTTAGACCTTTATAGGTAATTTCTATGTAATATTTACGTTTAATCGATATTGAATCGTGGTTGTGATTACCTAACAATTAATTACGACCATATAACAAGTCATAATTACGTCGGATCGATGTCGAACGAGTCACCTAGCTTTCAACCTTGAGGTTAAATTTACCAATAGGTATGTCGATTCAACGTTGCAGGAACGTGCCAATTTTCCCCACTTAGGTGAAATGGACGTCGAGTCCACATAGAATTGATTAATTTTAGAGTGGTCACCAAGCGAAAAGTAACTTAAAATAAGTGAAAAATACGTTATTTCAACCTAAAATGTTTACTGGGAATCCAGATCAATAGAGTTTTACTGATCTGGGTGATTTGCATTTATTAGGCAAGTGTATCAGAAAAATATCAAAGACCCCAAACTTTAGTATCGTACTTTGTAAGGTTACTGGTTACAAATGTTACCCGTAGACAGGACACAGGGACTAAACAAGTGAATCCTTAACGAGTGAATTTGGTTTACTTTTTGTTAGGCCATTGATTATCATAACCCATGTTTGTTAAACGGACCTTAAGGAGCACATAGGACGCACGCAGGTCATGAAAAATATCCACAGATGGCGATATTGCTGCATTTCTAGCTATAATTAAAAGAATATTATAGTAACGAAGCGACATTTGTAAACTAAGGTAAATAGATAAAAAACAAACAAATAGATAATATTTTAAGTTATTATTATACCTAACGCTATAAAAGTCACATTTTGCCTTCATAACACATGATTACATCAAGTCTATTCATTGACAATAGCTTCTATTTTTTACATAATTTGATCTTCATTTAGATATTGTCTGCCTTGTATCACATTATAATTGCAAATGCTTCTTACAATGTATGACTGTCCTTCTTTTTTTTTCATAATGGACATTTTAAAAATAGTATTTGGCATACACTGCAGTTGTAATTCTATTTTTAATACTTTCAATTATAATGGTTATAAAGGAATATATCTGGCACCAACATAAACTATGTAATTAATGAAAGCCCTTAAGGCGCAGAGAGGGAAGGTGTGGATTGAGACAACCTGGACGCTGCGATGTTACGGTGAAGCTCCTCAGTCAACGGTGTCTTTCCTCGAGTTGTCCTTTGGACGTTATCCCCGGGGAGTCCGTTTGCTCACTTGCGTTCGAAGTAAAGGTTCGAGCTCAACCGATAGGAAAGCGTCGTCCAGTGCCTTCGTTCAATCCTGGGCCGTCTTGTAGGTTTCGTAAGTCAGCCAATGGTAAAGGAAGAAGCTAGGAAATACAATATTTGTCAAGAAAAATCTTACCAGATATGTTATTTCGCTTGTTTGTGCTCAGAAGGAGCTGACTATTTTAGATAAGAAAATGAAGGTACTTTACATGAATCTAATAATTTAATAAACTAGAGCCGGCAATTATTATTAATTAAATCAACATGAAAAGATTCTATTTAACGAACAAGGCAATGTTTAAAACTTCAAAGTAATTTTAATTATTAAAAAGGTCTTTTGCTCACCGAAATTATCTGCTTAAAGATTCCTTCAAGAGCCCTAGATGATTGGACTGTACGTGACCTTGTCTTATTTATCTTTTTGCTGCTACGGCATTTAGAAAGATGTCATTGGTCTAGGCTGATTTGAAATTGAATCACTTGAACCAATTGAACCAAAACAGGTGTTGATTCTGACCAATTCTTACTAGTTTGCAAATTGGTTCTTATTGCTTTCACCTAGTGGCTATTTTTGAATTTGAAAATAGATGTGAAGATTAACTTTAAGATTTTTTTTTACGTTATTTAGTCATAGTCACATTCTTTATAGATTTCACATGACAATGTATGCTCTTTTAAGGTTGAGCCTCATTCATGTGTGTGAATGAAAAACAGGTTGTCAACGAAAGACACTATAGTGCCTTGTGATCCGATATACAAACATACGTCACGCATTTCGCTCTCTATTTTTTTTGTTTCCTAATACTACGTGTTAATTTATGTCGCTATTGTTTGCATCACTAAATGGCTGCCACACATATCTGCCTTCTACCCACTTCAAAAAGACCTTTAAAGTTGGATATTGATATAAAAAAATGCCAATTTCACATGGTTAGAAATTACATTTATAAATTAGATTCCATTTTCCTAAAAATTGTATCTCTGTGTGGTCAGCCAAAACAATATAAAAACATTAACGAATTGATTTAACATTTTTGATTTTCTCTATGTTTTCACTAAAGTTTTTTTGAAACCGCTAGAGGTATCCTTTATATAGAGATTTCTGAATGTACTATATTAATTTATTTACAATTTTTGGATGTCTCTGTGGCTCAATATTATTTTCAAAAATACTTCGGTAAGTCAATGCAAAATTATTTTCGAAAATCGTCATTATGTTAAATATTGAACTAGTTTTACCAATAAAATTACATAAAGGCCTTTTTTGCCAGCGGGGCTAGGAGGGCTTATACCGCCCCACAACACACCTGCAATAGCTTGCTAGCCCATGTGGAATCGGCATCGCTCTCCACTGACTTGGTATAGCTTTTACGATCATGATAATTACACTAGCTGTTCATAATAAAAGACCATGATGAAAATATGAATGCCGATATGCTCAAATATATGTGACTTGTGACTAGTTGACGGTGTTAGCATATAAAGCAATATTAGGTTATTTTTGTCTTTTTAATGAAAATATTTAATCAATCAGAGTTAGTCGCCACAATTGCCGTGATGAAATTTTTTTCGCATTGTTTCGTTGAGTTTGATTGTTTGCAAATTCAATGAGATATTAATCTGTGATGATAGACAGCATTACAATGAATTTCTCCTTGGCCTGATCATATCTCTAATCTTTCGGTTTGTATCATGTGACTGCCGCTTTGAAGGAGCTACAATAACTCACACAGTAACTTTTTTCATCCAGGCTTCCTGCAAATGCTGCAGTCGGACACATCTTCTAAAAAAACACCTGTAGCTATCATTATATATTATCTGCTTCTATACATTGTTGTTGTTGGTAGTAGTTATAAATTATTTAACTAGAACCTGACATCATAGCTAGGCCCTACAGGAGTCATTAAAGACATCTCCCACACAGACTACTTACGCCTGCTGTAACAAATTGTGATGGGTTACTTCCAGTGGCGATCTTCAAACATTATTGCATTCCACTACCATTGTTTTTGATCCACAAGGCAAATTGATTGATTGATCAACGATTGGTCAATGATTGATTGTAAATTAAAAAATAAATATTTTATTTTACAATCATCGAAGTAAATAAATGGTTGGCCGCCCGCGCAACAGAGAGTCTCGTAGCTTGTTAGCAGTGGAGTAGTGCGTCGGTTAGGATTTAGTTTAACGGGCCTACATTATCGAAAATGCACAAATTTCTCCAGTATAGAAGATGAAGATGCGAAACAATGGAGCAAAAGAGACAGCTAGAGAAATTATGCTTAAGTATTGTGGTTAGAAAGAGACCGCCTCGTGCACTGCACCTTTCGCAACCAAGATTACAAAGTTATCGCGGTGTTTGGCTCGCGCAACGATGCCAGTGTGACATTTCATTGTTGATGTTATAATTTACATGTTGGATTATGAAACAAACATGGATTTTGTGGAAAAAAAGGCCATTTTAATTTAATAATAATAATTTTATAATAACTATAATGTGGCACCAAACATTTTTTTACATGTTCTTACATGGATAGTTTTAATAATTCAATAACTAACATAGATATTGAATTGTCATATCATTAATAATTTACTTTTAGTTAGAGTTTACGTATTTTTGAACCTGAGAAAATATGGCCTCCCCGCACTCCCATTTTTCTGTATTAGATTGCTGTAAACTGATTACTTTATGATCAGTTTTCAAAATTACAATTTTCAGAGAAATAATAAGACATTTTTTCACTCGTGGCTGTAGAAAAAAAACATAAAAGCTATTTTAAAATATAATTGTTAATATTTAATATCTGGATGTGTTAGCTAATATAGTCCACCAGATTTAGGTTTTATCGGTAGAAAACATTACTAGGTAATTTAAAAAGGTTTATGTTATGGACTATGTTTAATTATTTAATATTACTTTTAATAAAATGCTGTGTAAATTATATGTGGCAGAACGCTTTGCTGGTAGCCTTGATATCCGAGGTACAATTTCTAATCCTGTAGTATTTTTGTTTCTGCATAATTTTGATTATTGAATTTGCCAACTGATTCATTTTTAAAAAGAAAGTTTGAAAATAAGAAATTAGTGATGAATTGTTATAAAACAGACAGAAAACCAGACTGCATGATGACTGGTGCTTTAACTCTTTCTCCAAATCAGATTAATGAGGGTAGATGGTATAGTTTAAAGATAATACACATTTAATATTTAAATGGTTTAATTTGGTCTTTTTTAAAGATAATACACATGTATTGTAACTTTGAGCCGAACACATATTTTCATATTGGCAAAAATGCAACTGCGAATGTTATAAAAATTAAATTACGATGATTAAAAAATGAATTAAACCAAAATGCAAATTAAAACAAGAAATATTATTTCCTGAAACATTTTATACACTTTTTTTGCTAAATTAACTACTTATTTATTGTTTTAAATGAACTACTTATTTATTGTTTTAAATGAACTACTTATGTATTGTTTTAATGATGAAGAAAAATAACCTTCAGTTTATATAGTAATGTTTTTTTTATGCAAATAAAATATGCACATAAATTTTAATTATTCTCTTTAAATTACTCTCAAGGATATAAGCAATTTTATTACTGGCACATGCTGGTTCTTCATATAAAAAATATTTACACATTTAAATTGTGTCGTAATAAGCGAAAGACGTTTACCAAATGGAATTTTTAAAAAATGACTATAATTTAAGTTATCTTAAGTTCCATTCGCATTTACAAAGATGGAACATTATATCCCCTGGAGGGCGTAGTTTATTTTGGCGCCAAAACCCGTTGAGACTGTAGTTATTGACCTTGAAAAATCACTCACTACTATAAAATCCATAGTGCAGGCATGAGTCGTTCAATTTTTACAAATCTGGTATCATCGGATTCACCGTAAAATTTTCTATTACACCATATCACTTTGATTATGTTTGTCTCGTAAATTAAAGAAGAAAAAAATAAAAATGTTGCCATTTTTTTTTTTTTTTTTTTTTAAATTACGAAATAAACAAAATCAACACTTTTTTTTACATTTTCATATATTTATAACTATACATTACAATTTAAAAGTCTTCCAAAATATGTACATTTTTCGGAAAAAAGAAAAAAGTTAAAAAAAAGTTATAGATATTGGAAGGGTAGTACATTAGTGTATTGAAAATACACATTTATAAATAGTAGTAGAAACTACATTAAAATGAAAACAAAAAAAAAACAAAATTATTTCGTTAAGATTTTCAATGAAAAAAACGTCAAGTTAATGAATAATACTGAAATAATACCAAAAATAATCAAAATCATGCAGGTATTCATGACGTCTACTCACGTCGTACGCTCTCAACGGACACAGAAATGTCCGCGCGGCATGACGTCCCCTCGCGTCGTACGCCCTCAAGGGGTTATAGATACGGGTTTAGTAATTTTTAAGTGTTTACTCGTAAAGATACATCTCTTGTACACAAAATGACAAATTTTGAACTAAAAGTAAAAGTAACACAAAACTTAAAAACCGAGATACGATTCTTTCATCCAAAGAGCCGAATTGTGATTTAATCAGATTTAATATTAAAATACTAATTTGGCCGTTTATTCTATAGGGCGTCCGTGCCACACCGGTGCAGTACAGAAACAGTGTCTATCAAGCGTCCATGTAATTTGTTTTAATGCTGGCAATATCAGTTTTTTGAAACTTCCAATGCTGTAAAAATCTCAATTAAGTTCTACACCTGATCAGAAAAAACACATTATGTTGCCTTTTTGAAATTTCAAAACAGCAAGTCGAAAAAAAAAGTAAAGAATAACTTATAAAGCAGTAATGATAATTTAATAATAGTTACTTAATGAAAAATATTTAAAAATAATTATTTCGGAAAAAGTGACTAACGTTTTGTATCTATAGGTATTTTTTTAGTAAAAAATATAAAATGGTAAAAGATGTAGTAGTAAAAAATATATAACAGTTATAATTAGTATTATTTGATATCTAGGAAGTAAAAAGTAAATAAGAATGGCTATGACACCCTGTAGCTATCATATAATATCAGCTGCTTTTATGCATTGCTTAGTAGTATTAAGAGATCGTAGTAGTCTAGTGGTTAAGGCGTTGGACTATTAGACACGGGTTCGAATCCGCACATAGTCATACCATTTTTAATTCTTCATTACCACCATCTCCCCTGACTAGGATAGGCACATTTGGCCTGGTTGAGTAGGGCCAAAATAATTATATATGACATAGTTATTTAAAAAAATAATAATTTAACCATAACCTGACGTCTTACAGCTAGGCCCAACAGGCATCATTAAAGGCCTCTTTTCTCCATGATACCTACTTGCTCTTGTGGTACCTGACATTGCATGACATTCTTTCAATCCATCATAAATTTTAACATTTTTTTTTCTCGTAATGAAACTAATTTTGGCTTGAATGTTTCATTTTTAGCCAAAATTAGTTTCATTTCATTGGCTAGAAATGATCTTTTGTCAATTATTTTGCAAAAACTTTGCAACGCTGTTTTAAAATACTTTGTACAATCTAAAAAAAACCACGGACAAAATCAGTTATTTTTTTGTTTTTATATATATAAATTATCAAAGTTTAAATTGGCGTATTTATGTTCTTTTTTCTGTATTTTTGTTTAAATTTCTCATTTATTTTATCTTACTTAAATTCTATTAATATATTTTATTATTATTCTTTTTTACCTGTTAACCACCCTCTCATTTTTTTTTATTTTTTTTCCGTTGGGCAATCGATGAATGTTAATGGAAAAAATTGGCTTGGATGCTAGTCTGAGATCAAACCAAAGATTAAATAATACAAAGAAGTATGGGTTCGAAAAAGACGCGGTACACGGGGGGCAAACCCCCACATTCACTAACATACATAACATAACATAACATGGGTTCGCCATAAACTGTTCCATCAAAAATAAGTGTAACAATATTGCACGTTTAAACTGCTAAAAACAAATATACACTTGTATTTTATTATTTCTAATAATAATATATATATATTTGTAAATTATATGTGTTACTAATTTATTCTTGCGTGGATAATTTTTTCGAAACTATGCACATAGGCGCTACCCAATTCAACAGATTCATAGCATGGACACTTTTTTTAGCGCTTCATCGTAGCACGGCCGGATTCATATTTAAGAATTATATGGATACCAATTTTCACACCTAATCATCTTTTCTTTGTGAGATGTAGGTATCCCTTTTAAAAAATCATCACTCTGTTCCCTTAACTTAATTTTCGGTAAATGGTGAAACATTTGTTTTTTTTATTTTTTAAGGATATAAATATCAATTTTCAACTTTTTATATATTCTATTTCTGAGATATTGGTTTTAACAAAAATATTCACTCTCTCCTTTTACCTCTTTAGGGGGAGAATTTGTAAAAATCCTTAATGGGTACCTACGTCATAAAGAGAATGTACCTTTGAAATTTCAGACTTCTAGGTTAAGTTGAATCACTCAGGAATTGTTATTTTATATATTAATATAGATTATAATATTGTCATTATTTCACAATACGTTTTTATTTTCAGAAAAATGGTTGGTCTCCGGAAGAAACGGTGGTATACATGACCCAAAGAAGACCCCATATCCTATTGCATACGAAGCAGCATGAAGCCATGTCAATATTTTACCAGAACCATGTGGCGGGAAAATCACAAAATTCCTTAGGTTTTTAATTAGGTCGTATTAATCATTTATTTTTATTTTACATATGTAATCACATTTTTCGTGGTGTACAAAAATCTCTTTAATTATTATGTACATGTCTAAACAACACCCGTGTACTTTGTATACAGACCCGGTTCAGTCACTCGCACTTTAGCCGAGACTACTGCACAACTTTACCAACAGATGGTGGTGATGAGGCTCTCTTTGGAAGACGAAGCACCCAGAAGAAATGATTGAGTTATCGAATTTTATTTATTTTTAATTTTTATAATAATGACCATGCTTCCAACGTGAACAGACAGATAGCAGTGTTACATTCTTATCTGAATCTTTACTGTGAAAAAAACCGTGTTTCAATTAGATCGCCTCTTTATTTATTTACGCTATCTCTTTCAATCAAAAACATTAAACTGGCTTCGTTCTTTCCAGCCATTTTAATGAATTCATTTCTATATTTATATCTTATATTCTAACCAAATATCCTTAAAATTTATTTTCAGAGACCTAAAACTACACAATAATTGTACCTGACTTACAATTTTTCTTGATTAACTTGTACAGTCTGTATTTAAAATCACTACTGTCCTTTCAAGAGGTTGATCTATATCAACAATCAAACATTAATCAGCAAAAAATATATTGAAAAATGTTTCCCAATTACGGGAATGGTAATTAAAGTAATGTAATAAAAGCTTGCAATCCCTATGTCGCTGTAAAATCTGACTATGTTACGTATTTAAAAAAATTCAGAAAAGAAAAGCATACAAGACCTGTTTTGAGTCTAGATTAGGTCCTTCCACTATGTTTACATAGTATTATACTCGAAAAAATAAGAGAAAGTTTTTTTTGTGTTAATTCATAAATTTCCATTTATTGAATAAGAATACGTTTAACAGTATAGACATGGAATTAGACAATTCTTATAATTAACATATACACGAGGAATGAACCATTGGGAGTAGTATTCATTATTGTAAACAAATAACGCTATATATCACTCCATGTAAGCAATCTTATAGAACACTATGATTGTGTCAAAACTCAGGAATCTAGGATATGATATTTAGGTCCTTGCCACTATACTAAAATAGAATGATACTCAAAAGAATAATAGACATGTTATTAATAGCATTTAATATATTTTATGAACAATAATGAATTAAAACATTGATAGTCTAATTATATAAAACTTTTGTCTATTAAGAAATTCTATTTATTAGATACAATCATATTGAACATTATTAATTGAAATTATATTATGAATCAAAGTCTTTATAGACATGGAAAAATCATATATATATGTCAAAGAAAAATAATAACTTTAACTAAAAATATACTATCACTAATTAATTCAAATATATTCTATGTAAATATAATCTATCTACCAGACGATGCTAGAATACTATCGGGTGTTTTTTTTAGAGGCGTGGTTTTCAATCTGGCACTACTTTTTTCGTAGTTGGTGTTTTTGACAGCTGTCACTTGATTTATGCTGATTTATGCTCAGTTTGGTTTGCCATTTCATAACGAATAGACTTACTCCTGAACAACGTTTGCAAATAGTGCAAATTTAGAAAAAATCACTCTAAAATAAAGTAAAAATCGCGTTGTGGGCCTGTGGCGTGGCCTCCAAGATCGTGCGATTTAACACCGCTGGACTATTTTTTGTGGGGTTATGTGAAGTCGCTTGTCTACGCAGATAAGCCGGACACGATTAACGCCTTGGAAGAGAATATTAGGCGCGCTATTGCTGACATACGGCCCAACTTGCTGCAAAAAGTGGTTGAAAATTGGGCCTCTCGGCTGGAATTTGTTCGAGTTAGCCGCGGCGGCCACTTACCCGAAATCATTTTTAAAACATAATGGCAAACCCTTATCTTTATAATAAAACTAAATTTTTAGCCATAACATCAAATTATACAGTGGTGCCTCACACAACGAACTTAATTCGTTCCAGGAGCAAGTTCGTTATGCGAAAAGTTCGTTATGTGAAACGCGTTTTCCCATAACAATACATGTTAAAAAAAATAATTCGTTCTGTAGCATAAAATATGGTAAGATGACATAAAAAAGAAGAAGACATTTTAAGAAATAATCGAATCTTGCACATCTTCATCCATTTTCCGCTTTTTGGCCGATGGTGCAGTGATAAACCTGTCCAAAGTCGTTTGTTTCTCTCTTTTCTTCAACATCTGCCGGAAATAACGGACAAGAGTATCGGAGTACAGGTCGTTGATCCTGTTTGCTTCAGCGGAATCCGGATAGTGGGCATTGGTAAACTCCTGAACTGCTTTCCATTTGACCAGGATGTTCTTGATGTCAGCAGTTGGAATTGGTTGATTGTTTGATTGTTGCTCCTCGTTATCAGATGACGCTTCCCTTTGAACATTGTCCTGTTGTTGGGTCAGAAGTGTTTGGAGCTCTTCAGTTGTCAGCTCTTCTTTGTGTTCCTCAATAAGCTCCTCTACATCCTCTTCCTCTACCTCTAATTCCAACCTTTGGGCCACTGTGATGATGTCCTTCGTATTAAACATTATTGTGGTGTGAAATAAATGTAGTGTGTACATACATGACTAACATTCCTAACATATGTAACAAACTCACTTCCTGATACGGGCAATGAGGACTTTGACCAGCATTTCCTCCTCACGTCTTCGATTGTATAAAAAATCAAGCAACCACCAAATAAGCACAAATACCCCGGTAACACAAAAATATACGGATATTGGTCCTGTCCATGGGTGATATTCTTCTGGGTTGCTCTGGTTTGAGGTAGATTCCAAACTCACTTCCTGATACGGGCAATGAGGACTTTGACCAGCAGTTCCTCCTCCGTATGTCTTCTCCGATTGAATAAAAAATCAAGCAACCATACAAGCACAAAAACCCCGGTAACACAAAAATATACGGATATTGGTCCTGTCCATGGGTGATATTCTTCTGGGTTGCTCTGGTTTGAGGTAGATTCCAAACTCACTTCCTGATACGGGCAATGAGGACTTTGACCAGCAGTTCCTCCTCACGTCTTCGATTGTATAAAAAATCAAGCAACCACCAAATAAGCACAAATACCCCGGGTAACACAAAAATATACGGATATTGGTCCTGTCCATGGGTGATATTCTTCTGGGTTGCTCTGGTTTGAGGTAGATTCCAAACTCACTTCCTGATACGGGCAATGAGGACTTTGACCAGCAGTTCCTCCTCGGTATGTCTTCTCCGATTGAATAAAAAATCAAGCAACCACCAAATAAGCACAAATACCCCGGTAACACAAAAATATACGGATATTGGTCCTGTCCATGGGTGATATTCTTCTGGGTTGCTCTGGTTTGAGGTAGATTCCAAGCCCATAGGCTTGGAATAAAAGTTAAAATAAAATTGAAATTTTTCCATGATATGCCAAACTATGATATGATATGTCTTTTGTTCTACTAGCGTTTAAACTGTTCGGAAGAGGCGAGAGGCTAGCCCGAACCGAAATTTGTAATCTATGGATTTTAGGTCACGCCTGTCTATTCTATAATCTATTTTTCGTATATTCAGATAATTCTTCAGATAGGCGCATTTTGAACAGAGGCTGGGCGCAAAATGCCTAATTTTACTGGTCAAACAAGTTAAATGCTCTCCCACCTTGGTTTATTATTTTTAACTTGTTTGTTTGCATTTAAAATAAACTATAGGAAATAAACTATATTGTACAATATTAAAGCACATAGGTAATGTAAAAGAAAAACAATTTATTTGATAACGCTTTGTAATTGGTCAAAATAAAGTACTTAGGTCAGGGTTCAGGGGGGGGGGGGTTAGGTTAGATTAGGCTGTGTGTCTGAGACAGTTCTCGAAAGCTAAGGGGAGTATTTATGTTCCCTCTTGAATGTGATCCTGTTGCTTCTTGAATTTTACTAAATACCTCTCAGCACTCTGAGACAATACAAATGAGCTCAGCAATGTTGCCTTACGTCATTGCAAATAGCATGGATTTCCCCATGTATTGTTATCTGTTTGCTTTCAGAGTATAGCCTACATCCTTTGGAGTTTTGTTTTATTATTTATGTAGAATTTATGTGTTATTATTACGGGTATTTATGTAGAATTTAAATTCTTGGATTCTCTGAATTACGGGCATTTGATCAAGCGGTTTGTTGATTGGATCCTGAGCATCACGGAAATCTTGCATCGGCACGTGATCAAGCGGTTTGTTGGTGAGCTCCTGAGCGAATTCTGGATGAGCCCTACGGAAATCTTCTATGCGCATTTGATCAAGACGTAACAGAGCTTTTCCCAGAGATTTATACCAAAGTATCTCTTTTTGGTACCTGTAATAATATAAAATTAAGCAACAAATTATACATTCTCTGAATTACGGGCATTTGATCAAGCGGTTTGTTGATTGGATCCTGAGCATCACGGAAATCTTGCATCGGCACGTGATCAAGCGGTTTGTTGGTGAGCTCCTGAGCGAATTCTGGATGAGCCCTACGGAAATCTTCTATGCGCATTTGATCAAGACGTAACAGAGCTTTTCCCAGAGATTTATACCAAAGTATCTCTTTTTGGTACCTGTAATAATATAAAATTAAGCACACAACGAACTTAATTCGTTCCAGGAGCAAGTTCATTATGCGAAAAGTTCGTTATGTGAAACGCGTTCTTCCATAACAATACATGTTAAAAAAAATAATTCGTTCTGTAGCATAAAATATGGTAAGATGACATAAAAAAGAAGAAGACATTTTAAGAAATAATCGAATCTTGCACATCTTCATCCATTTTCCGCTTTTTGGCCGATGGTGCAGTGAAAAACCTGTCCAAAGTCGTTTGTTTCTCTCTTTTCTTCAACATCTGCCGGAAATAACGGACAAGAGTATCGGAGTACAGGTCGTTGATCCTGTTTGCTTCAGCGGAATCCGGATAGTGGGCATTGGTAAACTCCTGAACTGCTTTCCATTTGACCAGGATGTTCTTGATGTCAGCAGTTGGAATTGGTTGATTGTTTGATTGTTGCTCCTCGTTATCAGATGACGCTTCCCTTTGAGCATTGTCCTGTTGTTGGGCCAGAAGTGTTTGGAGCTCTTCAGTTGTCAGCTCTTCTTTGTGTTCCTCAATAAGCTCCTCTACATCCTCTTCCTCTACCTCTAATTCCAACCTTTGGGCCACTGTGATGATGTCCTTCACCACTTCTGTGTCATCAACTACTGCTTCTTCCTGAATCCACGAAGGCACAAGCATCTTCCAAGCAGAAATGAGGGTCCTTTGTGACACTTCTTCCCAGGCCTTCTGTATAAGTCGTATTGCCAAAAGGATATCAAATTTCTCCTTCCAAAACATTCGGATAGTCATATTGTCTCCACCAAACTCGCATTCTTCAAACACCTTATTAAAGAGGGCTCTAGTGTAGAGTTTTTTAAAGTTCGCAATAACTTGCTGATCCATTGGCTGGAGAATGGATGTGGTGTTTGGTGGCAAATACTGCACCTTGATAAAAGGATAATTTTCCTGCAATATTTCTTCTAGGTCTTTTGGGTGAGAAGGGGCATTGTCAAGTATCAGAAGGGCTTTGAGCGGCAGTTCTTTTTCCAACAAGAATTTCTTCACGGCAGGAGCAAAGGTTTCCAAAATCCATTCGTTGAAGATAACTTGGGTCACCCAGGCTTTTTGATTGGACTTCCAATGGACGGGCAATTTGGACTTAATAACGTTATTTTTCTTAAAAATTCTTGGATTTTCAGAGTGATAAACCAATAGAGGTTTGATCTTGAGGTCTCCGCTGGCATTAGACGAAATCATAAGGGTAAGTCTGTCCTTCATGGCTTTGTGTCCTGGCAATTTCTTCTCTTCTTTTGTAATGAAGGTTCTGCTCGGCATTCTTTTCCAGAAAAGACCCGTTTCATCGGCATTGAACACTTGTTGTGGGCAGTATCCTTCATCCATAATAAATTTTTGAAAATTAATAGAGAACTTTTCTGCTTCTTTTTTATCAGCACTGCCAGCCTCACCATGCATATTAACGCTGTGGATTCCATACCTTTTCTTAAATCTAAAAAACCACCCCCTGCTGGCTTTGAAATCTTCTTTATTATCTTGATTGCTGCTACTTCCAGGGATGTTTTTCTTTAGATCTTCATAAATTATCTTGGCCTTGTGACAGATAATATCTTGGGTTGTTACGTCACCTTTCACCTGCCTGTCCTTAATCCAAATCGCTAATAGCCTCTCCATTTCCTCGTGGATTGAAGATCTATGTTTTTCATTAAATAGTTTTGATACTCCTTTGGCTACTTTGGCTGATTTTATTGCATCCTTGTTTGTCAAAATGGTGAAAATGGTGGTCTTGTTGAGGCCAAACTCTTTGACGAGGTCACACTGTTTTACCCCACATTCACTCCTTCTAATTATTTCCTGTTTCATTTCAAGAGAAATCACCTTCCTGCTTTTTTTAGAACCCATCATATAAAAAAAATGTTGAGTTTATCTTAAAAGGACGACTGCCGTGATACGTGTGCGATTTAATTCGTAATGAAGAACGATTGCTGCGATACGTGCGTAAGTTAAGCGTACTACGCAGTGACTAACGAGTCTAACGACTGCCTGCGCGGGAGGATGCAATTAATCGGCAGTGATCGTAGAAGATCGGGCGACTTCGTTGTAATGATGAACGATTGCTGCGACACGTGCGTAAGTTAAGCGTACTGCTCAGTGACTAACGACTGCCTGCGCGGAAGGATGCAATAAATCGGCAGTGATCGTGTGAAGTGGGCGACTTCGTTGTGTGAAGCGAAGTTCGTTGTATGAATCGTGAAATGAACGAAAAGGAAGTTCGTTGTGTGCAGCGTTCGCTGTGCGAGGCGTTCGTTATGCGAGGCACCACTGTATGCGTTTTATCTCTTCTTGAAAACCACACCTCTAAAATCATCATCCTATATAATCAAAACTATAATATTGACTAAACTACAATATGTTAAATTTCTGATATTCATATTTATTTTAAATAGTTATATTAACTACATAATATATATTGAAATAATTTTTAAATTGAAGTTAAAATAAAAATTTTCATGTTTACAAGGATTTTTTGAAACATGAAATTATTTAATAATTTAAATTATATAAATTTTATTTATTCATTTCATCATTTTGGACTATCATTAAATTTCTCTTTGCAATCGCTGCCTAATGATTTAATAAATACCTGTTTGAACTTTCTAAGTTTATGGCGATTAAATTTTAGTTAATTCTATCCTGAATTATTTCCGAGCCGTTGTCAATTCTGTCTTCAGCCGGACACTATACCGTCAACGCTGCCATTAACTGATTCCTGATCATTAATGCCACCAGCAGATTCTTGATTATGAATGCCACCAACAGATTCCTGATTTGCTAGATACTGTCTTTAACTGGTCTTTGATTGTAGATACTGCTGTCAAATCCTGGCTGCCTAATGTTGTCTTCAAATTCTTCTAGATATATTATACTTCGGGATTCTGACATTTCAACTATCCATCTGGAACAAAAACGTGCTCATGTTTACTCTAGCCAAGACGTAAATAAACTCTTAGTGATTAACATGAAGAAATCTTCACCACAACTTTATTATCCAAAGAAGCCAGTCACAAATATAGATTCCATTATTTAAGCACTTTTATTTTATAGAGATATAAGTGCATCTTCGAATGTTCTGACCGGATTGAAAACGTTTTTCTTTTGGAAACGATTATACACAAATATCTATAATATAGTATATCGAATTACAACCTTTTTCACTTCCTCGAGCTTACGGCTTATAAACTTTACTCAGGAATATAGATTTTTAGAATTATAAATCGGCACCAATCGAATCTTCATCCACGCCATTTTTTTCGAGCCCCCTCCTGGTGCTCAATTTTTTTCCACTTTTTTTCCAAGTTAATACCAGACATCTATATTCAAACTACGTAATATTCAAATACACTATAAATGTTTATTCTTCTAACTACCACCCTCTGGTTCAGCTACAGCAGTCCAAATCAGATCAATTCGCACCAACTCCATTTTTTTTGGTTCCAGGATATCCAAAAAGTGCCTGTAGCGATGATACCCTGGGCTATCTTAAAAATAGACAATTGCTGTGATTGAATCCACTAAAATTGCCTGTAGCTCTTTGGATTCAAAACTACTACAATTGTATAAAGCCACCAAGCTAGATCAAACTATAATTCTACTAAAAATACGACGTATCAAATTATTGGGAGAAATATCCCTTCCCCTTCAGGATTATAGGAGTATATAGATCCTCGCCAGGTTGAAATCCGATCTTAATATAAAACCAATACATCCCGTTACAGATGCTGATTTATAGAACTTAGAGATGGAGATATATTAAAGGTATATGGGAAACTGTGACAAGTTTCCAAAATTAAATCCACTGGCCGACAAGGTATGACAAGTGCAGCCACATTGTAAAATCTATTATTAAAAAGTACAGTGAAATATGTCTTGCCCAAAATAGTCATTACCTCCCTCCCCACTTGCAGTCTTAATGTGTAGGTTTGTAGGGGGTTTATAAATAAATTTCTTTAATAGAGTCTAGATTCACCAAGGAAAAGGATGATCCCAATTCAAATACCGTTTCTAGGTTAACATTGTCCAACCTACATAAGACTCGTGGGAGATTACATTCTTTGTTAAAAAAAACAGACGAAGGAGTAACGTCACTTGGATCACTGCCGGTTTGCTCCCGACGAGTCCAGAAGCCGAAAATCCTGTCTGTGATCACCACGAAGATTATACCTCGTCGGTTGTATCGCGGCGATTGATATCTTGATACTGGCCTAAATGTGGGAAGAGAAGGTTGATCGACGATTGGCGGTCTATCATCAGGAAGCTGAGTTTGACTAATGTCCGGCAATGGTAGAATTGAATTAACCGGAATAGTTGAAACATTAGTACTGGGAAAAAAATAGTTCAGTCCATTTCCAAGATTTTTCCCACTTCATGCCTTTTACACCCTATTTATGAATTCAACCAATGTTTTAAAAGTACCGATCTTGAACACAGCTATTTGTTCACGCCACTCGGGTAAAAGACCTCCGGATAAGATCTCAATCTTCTCAGCCTCCAACATGTCCGGGTGAACTTCATTTGTAAGGGCCGACATTCTATACACATAGCATAAGGGATCTTCATCACTTTTCTGATCTGAGCGATACGGACTTGCCCTTCGGTCATTTTGTGACATGCCGAATTCCTTCCTTAAGATATCCCTTGCTTCCTCCTTGTACGGCATTTTTAGTGACATGCTTACCTTGGCATATTCCTTCATACGTCGAAACAAAATAACTTAAAGGCTATCGAGACAGCCTTCCCAACAAATGCAGCCACAACGTTACAATATCGACCACTTTGGGAATCCCTGATATAGATGAACCCTCTAAATTCTAAAAGGACAGTAGTGATTTAAAATATATTCTGTATAACTGGAATATCTATGCCTATCTTAGGCTAATGCCTCTCAGGAGTGTCGACCATTGGTTCAAGTTAAGAGTGGAGGTTTCTCTTATAAAGTCATTTTCTCTTATTCCTCCCATTTCTTATATAAATATGTTGTTTAAACTGTTGTCCTTCTCGCTTTATGAAATTGACCTAATCCTACAATCGAATATTGACCGTTAGCCGCAGAACCAAAAAAGTCATTACGTACTGTCAATTTTTATTCAATCAGATTGTTACTCTTTTTTTCTAACTTTAAAGGAGAGTGAAGACGACATTACAAAAATTCTCTTACATAAATTGGCACCAAAAACCACATGACTTTTAGTTTGTTACACTAAATCATTTACGGGTTTTCATAATTGTTTCATTTTAGGTATGACAATAAGCGAATAACTCCAATATAAATATTGTAAAGTTTAGGGATATTTAAATTCTCATCAAATAACATTTTAATTTCCTTTTATGGACGTAATTAGATTCTTCAGCATTAGGGATATGTGATTTCGAGCATACTCTTTATCTTCAGGTATTTTATTTTTCCTTGAACTATGGTGGTCTATGGAATATAACCTACACCGTGAATTTCTAGTTTTTTTTATATAGATTTATTACCCATATGTCTAATGGAAAAGTTTCTATTCTCTAATGAAGTGACACCTTTTTTTAGTATGAAACAATATACAGACACTTACGCCGAACAAGATTTTAATTCGAAATACAAGGTTGTTGTGGTTACAAAAAAAGCTCCTTCATTCCTATTTTTTGTTTCATCTGATATATCACCAAACTGTGGTGTCAGGATGGGCGAAATAAAATTTCCTATTTCGTTCCACAGCTCTTTTATTTTTATTCAGTCACACAGACTTTATATTTAAAACCTGGCAAGCACACAGCAAGCCACCACACAGTTCAGTTCACACAGAACAACAATTGCCGATGATGAACAGGATGGCAGCCATCTCACTCACTCATTCAAGTTGACAACTTGCCAGTAAATCAAATAGATAAGATAGTTGTCAGAGTGGCCAATCTAGAGGTTGTTACCAATAGTAGGCGGCAAAATTTGAAAATATTAACTACAGCTCGGCCAGACTGACATCATGAACGTCTCGGTCATACAAAGATATAAGGTGATATCGAAAATCACTACAAAACAAAATTCTTAACAAATACACAGAGAAACTGGATTTGATACTAGAATTCTAATACATTTAATTCTCAATAGAATGTGCAATCAACTTATGAAATAAATGAATTATTCATTTGCCCAAAGTTTTATTCTGTCTGGTGAAACAACTCCTTCAAACAAACTTTTCTCTTATGTGATCTGAGCCACAGAAAAGATCTTATCATTCCGTTTTTGATCGTATATTATCTTTTGTTTGTGGACAGACTTTCATAAATTTTCTTGTATGGCCGCTATATGTAAAGATATGTTTACATATAAAGTTTATATGTTTACATATAAAGACCATATGATATATTTACATAGGTAAAGATTAATTTCTATCGTGATTGATCATTTATTTTCTTTTATCCCAAGTTCATTGTCCAGTCATATCTGTGGTAATCTACTAACATAGCCTGAAATGGGAAACATTTAGTACTATGTTGTATGCCACGTTTGCTTATGCTCGGTGGCTCGTTCAGCTAAACATATCAAGGTTGAATTGGTATCAAAATCTTTTATGTTATTAAGTATTCCATGTTTTTTATTTTGTTTTTTGGTGGCTATAACATTAACTAAAACATTTCTTCTAAGTATTACGTTTTTGAAAATTTGATTCATCAACAGATTTAAAAATAGTATCTAATTTTGGAACTATAATTTTTTTTTGTGTAGGTAAAAGATTTTCTTTTCCAAACTTAATCGTGAAAGTTCCGTGAAATTCTTTATCATAACGATTTTATAGACATTTTCCGTCTGGATGTATATCTCCTTTTTAAGCGAGAGGGTAAGGATTGATAATCCCATTAGGCTAAAATTTAATGAAAAAGAATATCTCTTCATAAAATCAGTCCCTAAAATTAAATCCACTGGCAGACAAGGTATGACAAGTGCAGCGACATTGTAAATTACAGTGAAATGTCTTGCCCCAAATAGTCATTACCTCTCCACTCGCAGCCTTAAGGTGTAGGTTTGTGAGTGGTCTATAAATAAATCTCTTTTTAGATTCACCAAGGAAAACGATGATCTCGAATCAAATACTGTTTTTAGGTTACCATTGTCCAAACTACGTAAAACCCTTGGGAGATTACATTCTCGTTAAAAAAATCAAACGAAAGAATTACGTCACTGCCGTAATGCTCCCGCTTGTGAAACAACGTAGAATTGACTAATCTTAAAGAGGTCACCAAACTAATAGTGGTATAAAAGAATGTTATTTTAACCTAAATTGTTTGCTGGGTACCTGTTTCCACCTGCAGATGATCACAATCTCCATGTCCAATCGACAATGTGAGTTAATGTGTGTTAATGTGATAATGTGTGTGTCCTTCAATATAATTGAATATTTTTTCGACCGGCAAGTAGTACATATCTCTTCGTTCTTCAATTTAGCGATTATTTGCCGCGTACTTCTTATTTAAGGCAGTTCCACTTCAAGGCAAGCATTTCTATGGGAGTGTATTACTTGCGTGCGAAAGGTCTCCATTGTCTTCATCCTTAAAAATTATTATTAACTAATTACAATATTTATGAGCTAGATCTGGTGATACTGTTGAGTTTAGTAGATGAGGAACAACTCGCAGCCTATGCTTAAAAATAGCCTCGGAACAATGAAAAGGGTCAAATACTGACCTATGAGGAGCATTAAATTTGCGAATTGTTCTGGAAAGAAAAGAATTGAACCCAATGTTCGGTTTTCTCAAGACAGGTTTTATCTTGGAAGGATGGTCATTACGACCAGTATAAGAAGGCTTAGCGGGTTGGCAGCTTAAATCAGACCAGGCATCTGGCTGAGTAACAAATAAACCTATCATTTTTTGTAAAAAACATTATGAAATCTACCAGGGCTAATATTCTTATACGAAATGTGTTTCATCTGTAAGTGCAGTTTTTTAGGCCCTACAATTATCTTGTTTTATTGTATGATATTGTAAACTTTGAGGTATGAATATGTGTTACATTTTGGAATAATTCTTCCAGAAAAACCTGATAAGCGTCTTTTTGCTCTCCTACTTCTTGCTATTGAATCCTACTTTTGGTTTTTTGTTCAATGATTGAAATTATGGGATAATTATTCCATAATATAATAAATGATTTATTTATTTATTAATGAGCATATTTATTTTATTTGAAACATTAAATTAACATAAAACAAACATACTAGGAAACAGTGTGCTAAGGTGGACTTTTTTATAATAGCATTATTTTTTTTAAAACATTCAATTTTAGGTATAAATGATTTGTTATACAATGTCAAATGCCATTATCTCAAAATGAACTTTGTATCACGTAAGGGGTTTGTTTTGTATAGAGACAAATGGTGAAATTAATATCAAATATATGCTAGATATATCTCAAAATGTAATATTTTAAATGTCTAATGATTATTTTGTATATTAGGCATCTAGGGCAAAACTACTCTGTATATAAAAAAAGATTTTTTGAACATATTTTAGTAAATTTTTAAAAATAATTTATGAGACATTAGTGTATGTGGATAGTATATCTGTCATTCTCCAATCTATGTGGATTATCTGAAACTGAAGTAAATTTAATGATCATAATACCAATTACGTAGTGAAGATCATATAAATAATTATATTTTCAACACTTCATCACACCATTTCGCTGACTTTAGCAGAAGCAAAATTTAATAAAGTTGAGCATGGTTCAAATTAATTGTGGATCACTTTAGTAATAGCAATTTATTTAAAAAATGAATGCATTCCCTTCTGGGTGGGTGCAAGTAATCATAATTGAGTGTAAAAGTATTTGACGTCATTATATTTGATGAAATACACTTGAGAATATTTCATACTAAAAAAGACAGATGAGACAGTGTTTTGCAGTGTGAGGAAATACAGAATCGCGCAACGCTGCTTTGCTTTGCGCGACTTTGGCCGCCAGTCTGTTGCATCTTTCAACTCGAAAAATACAATTGCGAAAAATTTGATTGTTGTGTGTAGATTGATGCTTTTGGAAACCAACCATAGCCGTTTAGATCACATCGAAAACTGATCGGATAATATAGATATATAACATTAGTCAACAAATGTTTAGTAGGATGAATGATAGTAGGACGCTCATCGGCAAAGCGCGATCATATGCGAATTACAAAAATATGATAGGACGGCTGTTGGAACGTATTATTTATTACTGCGCATTAAAAATTAATAATTCAAAATCATCTAAATGCGCGAACAGAAACATGTAAATGAATTTTCAGTGCTACATTATATTTATTATAAATTGAAATATTAGATCCATGTTTGTTTATTTAATTATTTATTGTGATTACCCAACAGAAGTGGTACACCACCCAGGTAACGACGTAAAGACAATATAAATTAAAGTACCTATACATTTCTAAACTAGGGTAGCCCAACTGACTAATAAAGTTAGTTATAGGTAAAAACGAATAATATAGAAATATATTAAACCAATTTAAATAAGTTAAATTTAAAACTATTTTTAAATTGTTCCAATGTATAAAAAAAATTAAATGAAATACACTAATTTAAGTATTGATTATATATATAAATAGAAACAAAAAAAACTGTTTTTGTATTGGTATAGTAAGTTAAGACAGCGTTGTAAAACTTTTGCAATTATTAAAAAAAGGTCAGGTTGGTAGAAGTTGGAGTTAAATCAATCGCAAATTCAGACCAGAGAAATTCAGAATTATGCTTTTTTATTTTAATCTTCTCAGATTTAAAAAATAACCCACTGTCGCCTCTATGGCCGTCTAAAAAGCAAATCGAATGAGTTGAAAGTGCCGCGGACACAAGTGGAGATAGGAAATGAAACAACCCATAACTAGTTGGTACCACAGGCACGAGTGGTCTGGGGGGAGGGAACTGCCTATATTAACGTAATATATATATATATAGATTTGATGATATAATATTTTTTAAGCTTTCGCCATTCGGCGTCGTCAGAAAATATATGAGATATGACGTTTAAAATGCAACCTTCATAAATTCGAAAATCGCATTTTAAACTAAAAGATAAATATATCCAGCCACTACAATTATATTAAATAATTGCAGTTTTGCTAGATAAATTAATCAGTATTATGAAATGAAACTAATTTCTTAAAATAATATATCAAGCATCATGCGTTAAATGCTGTTAAGTTAGTTTAATTTTGTCTATTTAGACCTACAGATCTACAAGCGCCCAAAACCCAAATGTGAGAGAGTTCCCATGTCTTTAAATCAATTTCGCGGGCATCCTCGGGCAAAGACTTCAAAACTTTTACATTAAAGCAAGCATCGAAATCCCTGCCGTGAGTTCTCGCGTGAATTGGAACGGGTAAAGCGGAAAGTAATTTGGTACAGGATAATCTATGATTATTAATTCTAATGTTTAATGGCGTCGTAGTCTCACCAACATAGAACGCATCACAAAATTTACATAGAAGCTGATATACAACGTTTCTGGTGGTGCACGTTATGTTAGTGTTAATTTTATATGTATTTTTATTGTTCGCGCTTGAAAATTTATCGTCTTTTACAATAATTTTGCATGTTTTACAACGAGGTCTTTTACATGGTTCGACCCCGTTTTTTGGAAATGTGTTAAGTGGTTGGTTACCAAACGTTTTATTTTTATTTAATATATTACGTAAATTTGGCGGACGTCGGTAAGACAATATAGGTGGACAATCGAGTATATTTTTACAATTTGGATTATTAGAGATTATTGAATATAAGTCTTTTAAGATTGGATTTAATTTTTCTACACAAGGAAAATAGGTGGTGTTCAGAAAAATTTTTTTGTTAATAGAGTTTGTTTTTATTTTAGGTGTAAATTTTGAAGAAGAGTCTAAAATTTGTTTTTTTAAGAGATCGGGTGGGTAATTACGTTCTAAAAGGGATTTTTTTAGGTTAGTGAGATATGTTTCTAAATCATTTTTGTTATTAGAGATTCTATGACCGCGAATAGAAAGGGAATATGGTATTGATTTTTTTGTGTGAAACGGATGGCAACTATCAAAATGTAAATATTGTTGTTTATTAGTTGGTTTTATGTGTACTGAAGTTTTGAACTGACCACCAGAAACAGTTATATCAACATCCAAGAACGTAATGCAACTATCTGAGACATTATGTGTGAACTCTAATGGCCCAAAAGAATTTAAATCGGATATGAAATCCGTTAAAGAATCTCTGCCATGTGGCCAAATAACAAAGATATCATCGATAAAACGAAGCCAAACTAAAGGCTGTAAAGATTGACTTTTAAGAAAATTTTGTTCTAATTGACCCATAAACAGATTTGCATAAGAAGGAGCCATTCTAGTGCCCATTGCTGTACCTTTTGTTTGAAGGTAAAAATCTCCTTCAAAAGAAAAAGCATTGCAAGTGAGTACAAAATTTGCTAACTCTGTAAGAAAATCAGTTGATGGTGTTTGTGGAGATTGTCTTTTATTGAGAAAATATCGTAATGCTTTTAATCCAGCATCGTGTGGAATATTAGTGTATAAAGAGACCGCATCAATTGTTACAAGCAGAATATCTCTGTTATTACATAATTTTATGTTATTTAACATTTCATTAGTGTAAAATACTCGATCAAAACTTACTTTTGGTTTCCAGCAACGGGTCCAACCAATGTCGGAGCGGTTGGGCGTATGATTATGGGTAGACGAGGGGTTGTTAAAAGATCCACCAAATACGCAAGAATACTTAAAACGAATGCACCGAAATATACGGCAAATAGAATCGTAGGAATATATTTAGAGTATAACTCAGAATTATCTTGTGAATTATTTTGTGAATTTGAATCAAAGGTTAAAGAATATATATATATATATAGATTTGATGATTATGATTTATTTAAGCTTTCGCCATTCGGCGTCGTCAGAAAAAATATGAAAGTTATATATATATATAACTAACCTAACTTTGCACTTAGAGTGTGGCCACTTTGTGTCACGATTATGTAGATTGATTAGGTTCTTAGGATTATTAGTGTCTTCTTCCGTTTCCCCTCGGTGGATAAAATCGTACGCTAGAAAAAAAATTACATGTTAATACTCATAATAATACGAGGTCTTGTACTCAGAGCGGAGAATGTCGGTTTAAACCCAGCGCTGAGTTTTATAAAAATGCGTTTTTGCTGTCACCTGTCTTTAGTGTAAAATACTCGATCAAAACTTACTTTTGGTTTCCAGCAACGGGTCCAACTAATGTCGGAGCGGTTGGGCGTATGATTATGGGTAGACGAGGGGTTGTTAAAAGATCCACCAAATACGCAAGAATACTTAAAACGAATGCACCGAAATATACGGCAAATAGAATCGTAGGAATATATTTAGAGTATAACTCAGAATTATCTTGTGAATTATTTTGTGAATTTGAATCAAAGGTTAAAGAATATATATATATATATATAGATTTGATGATTATGATTTATTTAAGCTTTCGCCATTCGGCGTCGTCAGAAAAAATATGAAAGTTATATATATATATAACTAACCTAACTTTGCACTTAGAGTGTGGCCACTTTGTGTCACGATTATGTAGATTGATTAGGTTCTTAGGATTATTAGTGTCTTCTTCCGTTTCCCCTCGGTGGATAAAATCGTACGCTAGAAAAAAAATTACATGTTAATACTCATAATAATACGAGGTCTTGTACTCAGAGCGGAGAATGTCGGTTTAAACCCAGCGCTGAGTTTTATAAAAATGCGTTTTTGCTGTCACCTGTCTTTAGTGTAAAATACTCGATCAAAACTTACTTTTGGTTTCCAGCAACGGGTCCAACCAATGTCGGAGCGGTTGGGCGTATGATTATGGGTAGACGAGGGGTTGTTAAAAGATCCACCAAATACGCAAGAATACTTAAAACGAATGCACCGAAATATACGGCAAATAGAATCGTAGGAATATATTTAGAGTATAACTCAGAATTATCTTGTGAATTATTTTGTGAATTTGAATCAAAGGTTAAAGAATACCTGGCCATAATTTAGAAATGCAAAAACCGACTGAGTGTGTTTTGTTTTAAACTTTTTAATCGAAATAATTCGAATGTTTTAATTTTTTTTGTTTTTAAAGAAATATATTTTCTTATTTAATACCTGTAACTTGAAATATTTTTTTATTTAAAGTAATTTATCTTTAAATAAAAAATCTCTTTAAATTATATTTAATTTTAAAAATATACTTAAAAATATCTTTTTTTTTTTTAAATATTTTTCAATTTATCTGTAAAGTATTTTTATCTCTTGCCGTAAATTTGTCAGATCGAGTTGACACTAGCTGCTAGCAGTGACCTTTTATTTTGGTAAAATGAGTTTTTTTCATGTAAATATTTTATTTTGTTATGTTTTATATCCCGCAAATCAATGTTGGTATTGCGGTTTTTTTAACATATCTTGGTCTCAGAGATTGTAAATATTAAAAATATTTATTTTATTTTTCCTTGCTTCAGTGTGAGTTCTGCGAGGTGTTCACGAGCATTCCATGCGTTTAGGGTTGAGGCGTATATACTAGAACAGGTATAAATACTAGGTATGCCCGTGGAACAGACTGTTCCTAGTATCCCATGAACGAAATACTAGGTATTCAAATACTAGCTAGTATTTCTTCAGTTCTTGTCGTCTTTCTCTCACTTTGTGTTCTGTCGTACGTGCGAGTGGGGCAGACCTAGTATTTCTTCGCTTCTTGTCGTCTCTCTCTCACTTTGTGTTCTGTCGTACGTGCGAGTGGGGCAGACCTAGTATTTCTTCGCTTCTTGTCGTCTCTCTCTCACTCTGTGTTCTGTCGTACGTGCGAGTGGGGCAGACCTAGTATTTCTTCGCTTCTTGTCGTCTCTCTCTCACTCTGTGTTCTGTCGTACGTACGAGTGGGACAGACCTAGTATTTCGATACTAGGAACAATCTGTTCCACGGGCATACTAGCTTGCCAACTAGTATTTCGATACTAGGAACAATCTGTTCCACGGGATACTAGTATTTGTCCGATGGACGCATACTAGCCAACTAGTATTTATTAGTCCGATGGAAGCATAGCGCATACTACATCGATTTACTATGCAATCGTCTTAGACATTGATAAAGTTTGTTCATTTGAAACCGTACTTTTATAGTCAATTTTACATATTTATATATTCACGTAGGAATCTATTATTTTGTATGGTATGACAATTTGGTGTCTTATATATGAAACATATACCTATAGAGCGAATTTATATTCTACAAATTCGTATCTTAAAAATAATTATTCGAAAAATTAAAAAAATCTCAATGCAAGGCGACTACTATAAATTGTTCACCCATTTCAAAGTTCTTCTGGTACCTCAACATTGCTATTATAAAATTGCAATCAACCACTTTTCAGATGAAACAAGGAAAAATCTTGTTACTAATAAGTACTCTACTACTTAGACAAATCTCGAACGAAAAGTATTTTGTCGAAAGATGTATAAATACGTATGGGTATCGATAATTAAAATATGTAATACCTAGCCTATTTAATAAAATACCGCTTGAAGTTAGACAACTTAAAAGAAAATCTTTAATAAAACTTAAATGAAAAGAGTTTATTGGAAAAAACATATTAAAAATTATTTAGGTATTAATTAAAATAAGTTCTTAATTTTGTTTTTAAATCACCTTTAACTTACTTTGTGAGTATTTTGTATTATATTTTATGCATGTATAAATAAATTGTATTTTAGTAAGAATAAGAAATCAGCATAAAAGACAATGTCTTAGTTGGATTTATTTACATTGTATTTGTATATATTTGATTAATAAAAATTGCTTCTGGCAATGTTGAAATTGAAATAGTTGACAATAAATTTTAAAAATCCCTTTCCGCATGCCGGAAGGCGGAGGTAGATTTCACTGGATCAAAGTAATTACAATTGTGCGAACTTGTATCAAACATTGCGTGAGCTGCCGCGTGATTTACTCCCCGCGCGACAGCTCGCGCAACTCAACCTGCCGCCACGTCGTACACTTGTCGTACTGAACCCCTATACTGTGGCTTTAGAGTGGCACAATAGTACTACTACACATAAAAAAAAGTGCTACTAGACATTGTTCAGTAATCTAGCAATTTTTTACTTGGATAGGTATGCTAACTTGACAGCGACAATCTATCATGTGATCTATCTCGTCACCGTTGTAAATAATATGACACTATTTATTTTTTATCAATCACTTCAATATTTCATGTTTTTGGTAATAATCTGATTACCAGTTTATTATTAAATTAAAATTCAAAACATACAAATTAAAATTACATACTATTTACGAACATACAACAAACGCTTATCATTTTTTCTAGAGAAGTTTCACTAAAGAAGCTATTTCTTAGAAATTCACAAGCCAAATGTGTGGTACTATAAGTACTCCTATGTCGGTCGATCTTGTTAAGTACCAGCGGGCGGGCACACAGGTGTCGTATTTAGTGCCGCAGACGACCACAACTATGAATGCCCAGGAAACCTCAATGCTATCAGCTATCACTTTCAGAAGCGACAGCAACTTCTGGATGTAATCAACACCTATACATTATCTACCTACACATCCATAATTCGTTAATATTTGTGTATACACTTCTATGTAATTACTGATTACACGCGACTGTGTTACTCCAATTATTTTTTAATTGTAAATATTTGTTTAGAATAAATATGAATAATAAAACATAATTTTCGTTTTATTTAGTCCATTTTTTTTACTAGCAACGGCACCGGGCGTGGGGACCGTCTCAGTGGCTATTACTTTTGGAGTAGGTACCTAGTAAGTATCAGCACCCACATAGTACTATTTTGCTAAAAAATGTTACACGTTAACATGAACTTTCGCATTTTGAAACGTAGGGAAGTCCTCTCCAAATTGACGCCAACCTTACAATTGTTAATACAATTATTGTAGGTCATTTTTTCTTAAAATTGCAATTCATTTTCTGCCATTTTTTAAATTAAGCTGTGAATGTGTCTTAGCTGTCAGTCTTCTAAGCTCGCAATAACGAATGCAAGTTAAAGGGATCGCAAATAAGCATTCCTATCACGCATTTACATAAATCGGTGTAAAATTTGGTACTTTTTTTATTGACAATGAAGAAAAAACTATTCTTTTTTAACAACGATATGAACTTTGTAATGCGGTTGATGGAAATGATGTCAGTTTTTGTGAGAGAGGATTGTCATTAGATTATGACGATAGGATAGGATGTCTCAAATGTGCCAAATTGGCCTTCATTTTCGTGCATCACTTTCAGAGGTGCAATGCCGCAGCTGTAAATCCTAATACAATACAGTTAAATAAAAATATGTTTTATTGCATCTTTAAAAATCGATTAATAATACAGAATGTATTTAATTCACCGATCTTTTAGTGGGTTGATAGGAAAAATATTCACCAATTACGAGAAAAACGTACTTCTATATATAGATCAACTCCTAATAGGACACCAGTAAATTTAAATACATCCTGTATACATCGACTTTTGTCTTAAAATGCACAACCCTAATTTGAATGACAATTTTGGTCATCTCGGATAATAGTCTTTGTAAAAGCCTTCATACTACATGTGACCCTTTTCCACATTTCTTTAAACGTTAGGTAAGTATGTCAAAAGCGATCGACTCTATCACAAGGGAGAAATGACATAGTCCACTACAAAATCGTGCTCCGCAGTCGGTATGCTATCGTAAATCTGTTCCTTCAGTGCCAGAGCGATGGTTGTGGGTCTTGTGGACGGCTCCATCTTGGAGTGGATATCTTGGAGCATCCTTAGGAACGTATCGTAATATCCAGCGCCGTGGCCCAGTCTTTGGCCATCTTTCGTAAACGCGACTCCTGGAACTATCACCAGATCCAAGCCACCTAATCAATAAATAAGTTATTTATTTTCCAATACACTATATACACAATATATTTAACATTAAAAACTTATGTTATATTTCGTATTCTGGTAATTATGCAAATTCCCCAACCCCACCTATTTCCTAATCCAACCTCGTTACTAAATGTATTGGTACCATGTCTGGACTTCCGGAAAATTACGACATATTTTCTCGTTTCACATCCCCTAGAAACCAAAACCACCCTCAGTTTAAAAGTTTATATATCTAATCTATCTATATCATTTTCTCGTGGACAGGATAACTGCAGTAATTTTGCACTAATCTCTTTCAAATTAATACATAAAATTTAAAAGCACAAAATCACTGGACTAGAATTTCCCTACAATGTTTGATATGAGCAACCCTTACGGCACAGTATAAAGAGGGATTCAGTATATGCACTGCGGCTGCGCAAGGGTACAGCGCGGCGGCGGGTTGAGGTGCGCGAGCTGCCGCGCGGGAAGCGGATTGCGGGGCAGCTCGCGCAATGTTTGTTACAAGTTCATACAATTAGAGTTCATACAATCCCCTACTTTTACCTCCGTCTTTCGGCTGAGTCTATAAAACTTAATACGTCATTGATAGTGACCATCTAAATAAACGGTAAATATGGACACTATTATCACAGTATAAAGAGGTTGCACAGTATAAAATAATTTTAATATGTATACACCACAAAATTATATGTAATTGTTTCAATAAATATATAAATAAATAATTATGCTCGAAACTATTTTTTTACAAGCTTTTATTTAGCTTGCAATGCTTGTATATCGGTTGAGGTCAAATCTTGCAAGCTGAATTAACCCACTTCCTCTTGTCCTACGGAGTTGAAATTTGGCATGTTGGTTCAGTTCCGATGGCAACACACATGACCTGATTCTACACCCAGGATTGCCTCCAGACGAAGGAACTCTTCAAGCACAGATACGTCATTTTGATTACGCATTTAAATAAAAGCTTGTTTTTAAAAATGTATTTTTACTATTAATTTATTTTACTACAATAATGGGGATACATTAAATACCTGATTTATGTTTATGACATACGTACCAGTTTTTAAAGCATCTTCCCTGTTATCCCCTATCGCCGGTTCAGGAATGCCCCATTTGGTCAGCGGGAGGGACGCCACATCTTCAGAGTCTCTGACCCTGAGCATGCGCATGACGCGACCTTCGCACTGGGGCACGAAGACAGACGATGCGGAGCCAAAGAGCGCCGACAGGATGGGGGCCGTGCTCACTTCCGACCCGGTGCTGAGGTAGACGGACGTCCGGAGGGGCGGTCGCCAGCGAGGATGCGAAGTCAGCTGGATGGAGAATTTGTGCAATGATCAATCATCGTTGCGATCATCACCATTTCAAGGTTGGATAAATCATAGCGTGCGTAATAAAAACAACTACGCTATACTCAATCATAAAAAGTGTCGAATGAAGCGTTTGATGTTATAGCAAACCTTTTTTATTAACGATATTCTTACTTTGTTATGATGGCGAGAAATTTAGAATGTTTTTTTATGAAGACCACATAATATGACATTTTCATTTTAATCATCTATAAGTTCTTTTTATTTATAGATTAAAGCTCTAGTCCCAGTCTTAAGAGTGAAAAAAAACAAACAAAAAGTAAGCTTTTGAAATACAATTTTTAATTAATTTATTTTTTACAGGACAATTTAAATATTTTTTATTACCGGGGAATTCCCTTGAGAAATCGAATCTGAAGTTTTAGTGTTCGAAAATGAATATTTTACCGTAGACAAAGTAAGACAAAAGACAAACCAGGTATCAGCTCATTTTTATGTAGTTTTACCTGCAATAAGTTCCTTTTCGCTAGCTCTGTGAATGCCACCGTGAAGAACTCCCAGCTGTTTGCATCTAACAATGATATGATATAATAACCTTTATATGATATACGTTTCAATCGCAAGCAAGTATACCAACCAAAAGTTTCTAGAGATGGAGGATGAGCTACCCGTACGTGCTTACAGTGCCGTAGGCATGAGTCGTCTGGGTGCCGAAGGAGCAGTCAAATTCGTTCGAGTGTTCTGGCTGTGAGCCGGATGATAAAAATGAAACACATTGGACGCGGATATAACAGTACTAAAAGTATTAGTAAAAGTTCTAAATATGATGTTTATCGTAATAAAAATACGACCCATATTCTAATTACTACATTTTTTTTATAAGTAAATATGCAAAAACGAAATTATTTTATTTTATTTTAAGTACGTTTCTCATCATTTTCTTTTTTTATGTAATCAGTCTTAGGTGAACCGACATCTCAATAAATTATATTGTTAAACAGTGGATTCATATAATTGACCAAATTTATAACTATGTATTTACTGTTTTATAAACTAAGTTACGCCGTATATTTCCTTGGAATATATTAAATAAATAAATAAATTAGTGGTAAATAAAATTAGTTGTGTTGAGTAGTGGACTCGTTTGCGTACGAAGCGCGGTGAAACCCAACGGGGCTAAAGAAATCTAAGAATTTTATTTTAATTACGTCCATACATTACGTCTTTGAAATTAGGGGGGGGGGAGGGGAGTCTAATCTGATGGTAATGTGATATAATATAGGTCAATCATTTTTCTGTGATTGTTGGATTGATTAAGCTGTAAATGTGTCACAGCTGTCAGCCTTCAAAGCTTGCAATAAAATAAACGTTCTCATTACGCATTTATATTGGACGGTATTTTATTTTTAGGTGAAATATGGATCTTTTTTTAGCAGAGAAGAAAAAAATATTGTTTAAACTTATGGACTTTGTAATGCAGTTATGGAATTGACGTTAGTTTTAACAAAAGGGGGTGTCATTAGATAGGATGATTGTAGGGGGGAGGGGGTTGGAAATTTGAAAGACTAGCCGCATGGGCATGGCCCTGAACAGGGTTTAAATCATGGCATATGCTAACCAGGGCAGGTAGAATATACAAAATAGATATACAAAAGAGAGGAGAGATAAAAACAGGAGGAGCCGAGGAATCCAGGGATCCAGAGTGACGAGCTGGATGCGCCTTCCTGACATCCGGGGGTCTAGCATGCAGCGGGGCGTAAGGCTGCTCAGAGTGGTCGGCTTATTCGAAGAAATTCGCAACAGCATAAATAGAAACAAAAAAATGATGAAAAATCACTCACCAATTTGTATACTTCCAGTGATTGCTTATCGATCTCCTGGCGCGATAATGCCTTCAATTTGTCGCTAACTTCAAGCCTCAAAGCCTTCTTGGCAGCTCCAACCGCCGTCATATTGGGAGCTGTTGGAATGTCACTTATTTTGGAACACTTAGGTTCACAGATAGTCAATTAATGACTACTGCTAAGGTTAGAGTACGCGACATATTTTATTAGTTTTGCAAAATATATATAAGCTGGTTATATTTTAATTCACTGGTGTCCTTTTAGAAGGTCGATCTATATCCACAATCAACCATTAATCAGTAAAAATATTGGATTTTTTTTCACGAATTCAAAATTTAATCGAAATCGTTTTAGGTTGAACGCATGGCGCTAGGTCGGACGGTGACAGCTCGGGAAGTTCTAAAAAAAATAATAATGGGTCGCGACGTCGTAACGCCGCGCGGTCTGGTATTTTGTGGGTGACCATACTTTAAAATAATTTTAGGACTCTTTCTTTTGTCATTTTAGACTAGTGTTTTGCTTTATTTATTTTTTTTTTGTTTCGTGAGATCGTTTTAATTGTCATCAGAGTATTTAAATACACCCAGGCATGCACTTTGTTTTTCTGGCATATACTTAATAAGCAGATAGAAAATAAGGGGTAAAAATGAAGGAAGTAAAAACAGTTTTTAAAATTCGCCTTGTAAAACCGCTGTGTGTAATCTCAATTAATTTTGTTCGTTAATTTATTTATTTATTTATTTATTCGTATAAACCAAAATACATATATGTACAGAGCAGAAGTAACAGTTTAATGGCGACCAACAGGCGACCGGCCCTACTGCACTGATGTTCCCTGCCTTCTTAACTAGACGCCGTCTGTACCAAAGAAGGCAGTGAACGTCGGGTTTTGTTTTTGTAAAGATTTCGAAATAATAAAATATGTAGGGTGTAATGGAGGATATTTAATTAAAATGTATTTAGCACTTTTCAAAAACGCGCGTAAAATATGTGGAAAGGGATCGCAAAATAATTAGTAGCTATCTCTCGCTCCGCTACAATATTATCGTCCATAATACGTAATCAGAACGTCATTAATTGTGTTCCGATGGCCCAACTTGACACTGATAACCAGCGATCTTTTACTGATAACTACTTCGTAACTAAGCGAACATTATGAAGCGTAACATTTTTAATTATACAAAAGATGCTAATCCTAGCTGGGTGCTAAAATGCTGCTGGCTAAATCTGTGCTTACTGAAGATGATTCAATATTTTCAGGCCATCTTCCTAATGTAAGACGTAAAGAATATGGCATAAGTAAGTAGGCATGTAAATAATTAAAGTAAGATATTTTGGAGAAGAAAAAGTGTACCTGCCTATATTTTTATTAGTGCACAGCGTAGGTTAGGTTAGGTTAGGTTAACTAGGTAAAAAAGAGAGTCGTAAATATTGTTAGCAATGCTAGTACGTAGGTTATTATTTTTGACAGTGATAAGTTAATCAGATCAAAAAAATAATGAATGGGAAAATAGGAATTATATATGATGATAATTAAAATAAATACATTTATTTTTTATTTTAAAAAGTAGAAATTCGCAGGTGCCGCGCCATCTACACGATGTTCGCGGTACCCGCTCATAGCGTTGAATTTTCATTCGAGGAAACTTGGCACAGTCACCGCTTCGAACTGTAGATTGCAGATGGCGTTTCGCGACGGTGCCAAAAGATGCTTCAACCTGACGATTCGTCCCGAAAAGGGTCGAAACAACGCGAGCAACCCAGCTGCCAACCAGCGCGAGCCAGTATTGCCCGGGAACTGTCAAAGAGTGGTTTGGCGCGGATTCGTGCGTTCTGCCTGCCTTATGATTTGACGTAAATAATATCGCTGTGAAGTTACTTCGAATCGTTCGACGTTTTGCTTCCGAGAGTCCTTCAAATGATCGTGCTGGCAGTAAATGTGCAAGTAATGGAAATTCTCACTGTGAAAGACTTGGACGAATTGTGGTATTATTGTTCCGCGGCCGTGTAAACTTTGATAACTTTCATTGAGCGTTCTTGCGGTAAAACGGCGCGAAACTCACCGATCTATGGATCTCGGCTCATCGATTTTTGACAGCTGATTTGAGCTGATCTTTCCCACTCGTTTGACAGTTGCGCACACACGTAAACAATAATACAAATCAGTATGACAGCCTGTTATACATTACGATAGCGTGGTGTGTGCCCTCTTACTAGATAAGTTAATTAATTTAGGTATTATTTACCATTCTTGAGATGTGTTTAATTATAACTTTCGGTATGTGTTCAGTAATCCGCGTGGCATGGTGAATTTATTGCGGTATTTTATGACATGTTCGCTGTGCAAATTTATTTAACACAATATCTCTCGGCGATAGGCAAGCACCTTTCTCGCCTTTATTTATTGTTGACGCGTAAATCGACGTTGAACTAATTTAAGAAAAAAAAAACGGTGTCTCGACGAAAATTGGTTATTTGGCGACCGCGAAAACAATGAACTGCATTTTTATTTTTGCATTGGCGCCGGGAATTTAAGTGTTGTATTGCCAAGTGAAAAATATTATGAAAGGGAAGTGCCGATTTCCCGCTCAATTTTTTTTCAATCGTTTGCTAGAACCTCGCAGTCATGACGACTGCGATGAGGACGGTCGCGTCCAGCGACTGCGCGGCCGTTATGGAGATTCAGCCTCTGGTCCTTAGGAACCGTCTCATCATGATGAAGTCCATGACGACGAAGTCTCCGGAGAAAGCGGTAAGTTTGAAATTTAGAATTACCAATAGTGATAGTCTATTGAAACTTGCATAAAAAAATACATGTTCACTGGCTTTTTTGCATTGGCTTCAATCATTCTGGAATTTTGAGCGTGCGCGTGAAATTGCATTATTGTTTGTGCAAACAATGAATATACCGTTCTACGGCAGTTGGCGGACCTTTTTCTCGTATTATGTCCCATTCTATTTTTACTATACCAACTCCCGCGTGTACAACGCGTGTTATAAAATGAAACCCAAAATAACCATATTAGATATATATATTTCTACTGATAGCAGTTCATTAAGTAGGTACCTACATCAATTTAAGATCACACTTTTATCTTTTCTTGATAAGAGGAAAAAATAGCAAAATGTCGAGCACGACGAGTACATTCATGTTTATTTTGCATTGGGTTTTATGTGGGTTAAGACAAATTAATGTTTAAGTATTATACGCACAACATGTCTGACGCAAGTATGTAAACATATATCTATTACACACAAACGCTTTCATGTTCATTAATGCATGCTGAGTTTATTTGTCGTTATGCTGGTTTAATTATGCACTGTACGCTGACCATTACGTTTAGGATTTTTTTAATCTTTAGGGGCAGTCGTCCATTGTCCAGTTGTAACAGCTGCCCACGGGGAAAACATTCTGCCTCTACTTATTCGCATAACGGCTATTTGCATATTTGCTTAACAAATTTTGGTAAGATCCTACGTTGTATTTGCGTCAAACAATTTTATAGGACAGCGCTTTTTCCTCGCAAAATTATGGCAAATGAATCACAGAGCGTCGAGTCTGACGTGAACTGCATTACCTATAGTGCTGCTATGTTTTCCGTATAGATGTCAGCTGTCACGCTGTTTTGAATTTCGAATATTTCGCTTTGAGCAAAAGTCGACAGTCAGGACATCTATCTACTAAGCGGTAGTGATGCACGCCGTATCGAAACACTATTTTTTGTCGCACAATTAAATTTAGCAAAATAACTACGTTATTATAATAAGTTGTTATTTTGCTAAATTTTAACTACACCTATCCTACGTTTTGTATCCATAATATTCCAATTCGATTTAAGTAGCATCGTTTACATTTTCGTTTACAAGATCCTTTAGCAGGGTTGCCATTTGTACGGACGGTTTAAATTTTACAAGCCGTGTCCTTACCGCACAAAAGAAAAAACTAAGAAATATCCTTAATTTGAAAACTTCGTAAAACGTACCGTGTAAGAAAAATGTATGAACTCCCGATAGAATTTTTTCTAGTAATACTTAAAAAAGTACTATCTTCAAAAAAATATGACTGGGTGGGCGCCGGTGATGCCTAGCCTTTATCGATTGCCAAGTTTTTTTGTGTTAGTTAAAATCAGCCTTTAAAATCAATTGTTGGATGGCAATCTTACTCATGACAATTTTTACTTTATTAAAGATGAGTAATTATTGTTTGTATGCAAGTGTGTAAAATTCTTATATTTTCGAAATACAGTTTCATGTTAAATCTTAAGTTTTGAAGGTGTTAATACTGATCAATCACACCCACTTTTTGTGGTAAAAAGTTGTTGACATTTCATATTATTGTAAAGAATTTATACAGGTTTTTACATTTTATTTTCTCTAAATGTGGCCTAAAATTGAACCATTACAGGGATAGGTTTAAAAAAAAATGCGGGAACCCGGTATGTTAGGAGACCTTGAGAGTCTATAGCAACACTAGCTAAATTACACTAGCTAAACGCTCTACTAACATATTTATACCCTATACATATGTGTAGGCATATTAATATAATAATGACAAACTTTGCACACTCGATCGATTACGCCAAGTGAAATCATTGTCCAATGTGACCAACTGCCTCTGCGCATAATAACCTGCACTAACTATGCAAATTGATTATAATCAATTCAAAATATACAAAAATGTGTACCAGGATGTCTCAAAACATATCGCGAAGACATAATATTGTGTTTATGTTCCCTATTATTAGAAAATATATGAAAAATGCGAAAATAATTCATCCCCTTTTTTTTTTATTAACGACATGGTGTAAAGTACCAGTCTTTTCGGTCAGCGAGTGAATTGCGACGTTGCCGTTGCATGCATTAGCACTCGCCGGCCAACCCCCCCCCCCCCCCCTCCGCCATATAAAGTTTTCATTTTTTTCTCGGAAACCATCATTAATTTTTAAACACGGTCTTCACAAATAATACTAGAAATCGCAAAAACAATTTTCTTGGCGCACAATGGGTATTAAATGCGATATCTACAAATCTGTACGATAAGAGTGGCTTCATTCAAAGACAGAATAATTTATAACAATTTAATATTCAGTTATTTTTGTTTTTACAAGTTTTACGTGTGTCTCTTACCCCTTTCCCTATTTCTTATTTTTTTGTTTTAAATTGATTTATTTGTTTTAAATAGTATTGTAACTGAAAAGTAGTAGATTCTATAATACGAGTATGAATTCAATAAATAAACTTCAAAATTTAATTTGAAACCGAAGTCGCGTTAGTAACATTGATTTACACGCACATACAATTTATGAGTGGTTTAATATTTTTACAACTTTTATTAAGATAGCAATGTTTGTGTGCTTTGAAGCTGACAAAGCATTTTTATGGTGAGCATGAGCTGATTCAACACCCAGGATTGGCTCCAGATGAAGGAACTCCTCAATGGTCAACAACGCAGATACGAAATTTTGAATATGCATTCAAGCACTTAAATAAAAGCTTGTCGTTAAAAATATACTTTTACTTTTAATGTACAGCATCCCTTACTGATGGTATTCGAGGGTAGGACGAGCCAATGTTTCGTATGCCAAGACTCGCGCTTTAAAATCAGCACCTTTAAGACTTCTCATAACAAACCGTATTTGTTTGCGAGCCAACATGAGTTCCCCAATGGAGATTAAATGACAGGGTAATTCCAAGATGCTTCGTGGTTGAAGATTACGACAGTGATTTGCCAGTTAGTTCGCATTTAAAATCATTATGGATTGAACCGAACTGTATCAAAGCCGACTTGTCCGAATTCAATCGCACGCGATTTTGTTTAACCCACTGGACTAGATCTGCATCTAGATAGTCCAATAATTGGTGCTATCAAAATATCTTATACTAAGAAAGTTATAGTAAATTTTCATTTTTTCAAAAAAAATCCTTATCTAACTTGACCATAATTTTGTGCCCTTAAATTTTATGATCGGCAGTTATCGAGACCACAAGAAAGTGATATAGATAGATAGATTTAAACTGAGGGTGGTTTTGGGTTCTAGGGGATGTCAAACGCGAAGATATGTTGAAATTTTCCGGAAGTCGACATGGTACCAATTGCTTTTTTAATGAAATCTACCCAAAAGCTTCCCAGTTTTCGAGGTGTGTCGAATTTTCGCAATCTTTTGCCGAGGCGTGTCGTCAACCAAGATGAGGCCGGTGCCTATAATCTATATATCCTCAACCCGCGCTGTGCGCGAGTGAAAAATAAACCGTGTCAACCGGTTTCATCACTTCGTGTGTATCTTGAATTGTGATCATTTTGAGTGTCCACAGAAGGTGTCTAATTGAGTTGCGGTCGAACGCCAGCACGGGCACTATTGACAAAACCACAAGCAAAGGATGACTGATTCGCGTTTGTGACTTCCGATCCACTGACCGGTTAAAATCGTGATATCTATCAAACGCCGTACCCCACATTTACGCCAACATATAACTAAATAACTTTAGAGGCGTGGTTTTTAAGAAGAGATAAAACGCATATAATTTGATGTTATGGCTAAGAATTTAGTTTTATTATAAAGATAAGGGTTTGCCATTATGTTTTAAAAATGATTTCGGGTAAGTGGCCGCCGCGGCTGACTCGAACAAATTCCAGCCGAGAGGCCCAATTTTCAACCACTTTTTGCAGCAAGTTGGGCCGTATGTCAGCAATAACGCGCCGAATATTCTCTTCCAAGGTGTTAATCGTGTCCGGCTTATCTGCGTAGACAAGCGACTTCACATAACCCCACAAAAAATAGTCCAGCGGTGTTAAATCGCACGATCTTGGAGGCCACGCCACAGGCCCACGACGCGATTTTTACTTTATTTTAGAGTGATTTTAAAAAAAAATAGAGTGATTTTTTTCTAAATTTGCACTATTTGCAAACGTTGTTCAGGAGTAAGTCTATTCATTATGAAATGGCAAACCAAACTGAGCATAAATCAAGTGACAGCTGTCAAAAACACCAACTACGAAAAATGTAGTGCCAGATTGAAAACCACGCCTCTAAAAAAAACACCTTTACATACACAGAACGGGCTCGCCTATCGTTGACGGTATAGCAACCCTTTAGCACAGTATTATTGGCGTGTCTTCGTCACCTTGACGTGGCATTCGTTGAAGGTTAATCATTATAAAGTTATTTATAGTGTAATACTGTTATTACAATTTTTTCATTTTGTGTTTCATTTTTTCTGTGCTCACTGTTTAATAAAAAAGGTATCAACGCCCAATAATTAGTATCACGAAAAAAAACCGTTTTTTTTTCTGGTGACCCTACGAATGATTTATAATGTAATTTTTAAAACCACGCGTGCAAAGTTTTCTTTTCATTAAATGTGTTAAAAAGTTATGATTTTTCGAGGCTCTTAACTTTTCGAGAAAGTAGAAATTTAACTTTTTAATTCTATGGAGTCCTAAATATTAAGGAGAGTTCTCTCAAACCTGGAACTGGAACTCGAGTAAAAGACAAAGTCCCAGGTTTGGGGACTTGGAAATTATATTCCGTGGGCGTTAACGCGATAATCATATAACTAAGATTACGTTATACGCGATTTCAAAATAGCCAATTACTTTAACGGCTACACAATAACTGCGCGATTTGTAGCTGACCTCGTCACTGAAGCTGGACCCTGGCCGGACCGGGTAAAAAATAATAGGGCGACTGTCGAAATAGTTACGGCCGGCGATGTACCACTTGTGGAATGTGCAATAAAAGGTAGCTTTGCTGTGATTGAACGCGATTTTATCACCAGCTTCAGTAACGCCGCTGTTCGTTGCGCTAGAATAACAGGGCGATATAACGCGCACGTCTAGTCGCGATGGAAATTGGATTTGCCCAAACATTATTCAGTTTGCTTTCGCCATCTTATCATTTTGCTATCGGTAGTGTTGTGTGCGCAGCGCAGATGAGAGCGTTTCGTGATAACGACTAACCATGCTGTGTACTTAAACCACTCCAACTAGCGTTGAATGTCCTTATGCCCTCACGTAACTACACCGCCACAGTATTTTTTATTTTTTTGGAGCATAACTTCTCCACACAGCGAATGAATCAAATGCGACACAGCCCAACTGTCACGTTGGTTTTCTTTCGTCTCATATAAATAGGCGTGCGGAAACATTGTTGAAAATAGAGACAATATTATGCAGTTGTTGATACATTCACACGACTTCCTTACTTTACGCGTAGTCTACCCAATTGTCAGTCGGTTTAGGTCAAATCTTGCAAGCTGAATTAGAACCACTTGGAGTTGAAATTCGACATGATGGTTCAGGTCCGAACGCAATGCATTTTTATAGGAAGCATGACCTCAGGGTTAGTCACACCATTTATAACTCCAGAACGGCGGGACCGATTTTTATGATCTTTGATTTGTTGGATTTATCTCCGCCCCGAATAACTACTAAAACATCGGAACAATTCACGAAAACAAAAAATATAAACAAAATTAATTTTCTCATACATTTTGTATGGAACGGTTTTGTATTTTTAAACGGTAAGTTGGCTTCGAAGATGTTCACTTTGTGAGGTTATCACATTTGTCATCGATAATTAAAATACATATCATTTTGATTCTTGCACATTTATTGAACTTAATTCAGCTAATAAGTTAACACAACACTAGTACGCGTATTTAGGAAAACACGACCGTTAAGTTTACTAGAAAACAATACGGCAGACGGCCAATATTCAAATGCAAAATTAACTACACAACCGTGCTACCAACAGAAGCAACAACTTCAAACCTTGAAGTTGCCTCAAATAAACCCTCCTCCATATCTATACATTCTTTATTTCCGCAATGTAAGTTGTACTCATTTTGAAGTCAAACGGACGATATGAGTGTGTTTCTCGCTGAGATGTCAATAATGTGACTAAATAATTATAATTTCATTTATTTATCGGTTACAACATTACAAATGAATTCCACACCATGTTGAGCATACTTAAATAAATACAAAAAAAAATCTCTGTTATTCAATATATTTCTCTTCGATATATTATTATAAGTTACTTCATATTATCCTATATTCCTATACTTTCGTATAATTTGTGAAAAAAAAATCCCAGCCGGGGATCGAACCAGGGACTCTAGCGTGGGAGACGAGGTCGTTAACCACTGACCCAGCGAGACTCCTGGGGTTTCTTTGGTAGAGAACGTATAAAAAGGCATTTTACTCCTAACGCGTGACGCGGTTTCTCCATCCCATCCCAATGAGTACAACGGGCGCAAAGAAGTATTACTTCAATAAGCATATAAAGAACTAATGCTCTTTTAGTGATATAAAATGAATATATAGGTTGTTTTTTTTTAGAGGCGTGGTTTTTAATCTGGCACTACTTTTTTCGTAGTTGGTGTTTTTGACAGCTGTCACTTGATTTATGCTCAGTTTGGTGCAACTTGCTGCAAAAAGTGGTTGAAAATTGGGCCTCTCGGCTGGAATTTGTTCGAGTCAGCCGCGGCGGCCACTTACCCGAAATCATTTTTAAAACATAATGGCAAACCCTTATCTTTATAATAAAACTAAATTCTTAGCCATAACATCAAATTATATGCGTTTTATCTCTTCTTAAAAACCACGCCTCTAAAAACATCACCCTATATATGAGCCAATTTGAACGTAGCCGCAATGATTGGTAATGACTTAATAGTCTGCAGAACAATTTGGCATAAAAAAAATATATAAACAATGCGTTTCTATTTTAAAATTGTTTAAGAGTAGCGTTATTAGTATTTCAATGGCTTCTAAAGACGTTTGAATATAGTTTCCATAGTCCAGAAAATTTTAATGACTTCTTTATTTACTTTCCTCCTTTTAGGGGTCTCCCGAAAAAAGAACATTTGATACGGATAATTTACGGGTCGTAATTAAATCGCAAACGCCATTAAAATCGTGCCCTGTTTGTTTTGGTTGGCCTATTTTAATAAGGAAAATTTCCTCAAACAAAGAGTGATTGAAGGTCCCACCCAAAATAAACATCGAAGCTTTTTGGAAGAACCGCACAAGTATACAGGTGTCGCGAGACCTATGGACTGTTTATGTTCCCTATTATGGGTAAGAAATCATTTAAAAAATGCGAAAATAATTCACCCCCAAATTAATTAATTATTAATTCCTATAAGCGACAACGTAAGCTTGGCCGCGACGGTCAGCTGTCGTACCTATTACAAGAACCGCATAATATTACCACGTAAAGTGTATATTTCATTTTCTGAAACCATGATGAATTTTGATATATCGTCATTAATTGATTTTGGGATAGTCTTTATATACCTATTGTTTTACATGTTTAAATATATATTTTTTCGTTCGTCTTATAAATATAGGTAATGCCAACCCCTCACAAGATATATGATCGGTAACTTTTCGTTTATAAAATAGAATTGTCTAAATAAATAGAATGAATGTATATCATCCTTTTAATGCTTTTATTAATCGCCTAATTGATTATATGAGTGTGGTAAACGAAAAACGTGTTGTAAGTGCATTTATAATAATATTGAAGTGATATCTACAAGTATTCATTCTTAGTTTATTTGTAACTATTTGTCAACCGCAATCAACGATCTTTTAAAGCATATAGATACGGCATGGCATACAAATCGTCCTTGGGAAAACCCGACACCGGTTGGTATGATACGGATGATATGCGAGGAATATACTCGACGCATCATATTTGGCCATTATAAATAATGTTTTTCACAATTAATTTAACCGCATGGTAGTCGCCGTGTAAATCTTTTTTAGATAGATTTCATAAGAAAAGCTACCTATTGCAATTACTTCCGAAAAATTTCGACATATCTTCGCGTTTCACATCCCCTAGAACCCAAAACTACCATCAATTTAAAAATTTATATATAAGTTTATCTATCTATATATATAACTTTCTTGTGGGTACGATAACGCCTATAATTTTACACCAATCACTTACAAATTAATCTCGGTCAAGTTCGTTAATGGGTGATATCAGACCGGGGGGAGTTTTTTTTGAATGAGTGAAATTTTACTATAACTTTCTTAGTATATAAAGATATCAAATTCATTTAAATTTTATATTATTCCTCAGATAAAGGCCTAAAACTTATGTAAGTAGGTTTTTTTTTTGTGATAACATCAACCATTGATCCTAGGGGTGTGAAAAATTGGTTTTTCCAACTTCAAAAAAAATCATACCTCCCTTAATAGCCACAGCATCAAATCAATTCAATATGTTAATTGCAGGCCTATATTTTATTCCTCAGATAAGGGTCTAAAATTTTTGATAGCACCAACCATTGGTCCTAAGGGTGGGAAAATGTGGTTTTTCAAAATTCAAAAAATCATACTTTCCATAATAAGCACAGTATCAAATCCATTCAAAATTTAAATTGTAGGACTATAATTTCCGTAAAACTTTTGTCTAAAATAATTGTTGATACGAGCAACCCTTACGGCATAGTATAAAAAGGGATTCAATATACGCACTCTTGTGGCAAGGGTTACGGGTGAGGTGCGCGAGCTACAATGCTCAATGTTGCCCTAATGTTTGATACAAGTTCGTACAATTGGAGTTTGCTTGCCCTCTTCCCCTACTTTGACCCGGTGAAATCTACCTCTGCCTTGCGGCGTGCCGAAAGGGCTTTTTTTTAATCCAGGTTTTCCGAAATGTTAGTACTCAGTTAAAGTTTTAAGAAAATGACAATTTATACTTTTCCTTTAATTTTTAGTCTATATTTTTATTATAAAGTATATTATATTATAAACTCAGAATAGCGCCGATATTCCTTACTAAAATTTTGCGACGAATTCTGTAGATCAGTACAAACGTGATGGGCGCACGTGATTGGTTTAGGATGCACTCAGCGTCCGCTTCTTATCCAATCACGTGCGCCAATTGCAGAAATAAAACCAGAAGACGGTAGGATAAAAGGGTTCATAGTAGTCGTGCGCGTTTATAAGGCGACACCGTTTAAATCACCCTATTAATAGCGGTGACGAAATCGCGTTCTTTCACAGCCACAGCTACAGAATCGCGTTCGACGAGGTCGCTTCGCTTGCATATTATTGCACATTCCACAAGTACACAGATGGATACTGTTACGGCCAAAATATTAACATCTAATTTCATACAGATTTAAGTTACCTTTAAGTTCCCCGCTAATATTTTTTAGGAAAAACGAAGGGTACCCACGACTTGTTATTCACACACGGTAAATCCCTCAAGGGAATCCCACGATAGTCAATAACAGAGAGATGATGTCACGGTGAAGCCCTTTTTAGGAATATCATAATAAAAAATGCCACGTTCTCATAAGTAGTTCGTTTGTTTACGCGTCAACGGGTATTTTTAAGCAGGCGTTCATTTGAAACGAAATAAAGAAGTTTCACACATCTGTTATCGTATGAAGAAATGATTATATAGTTAATGGTTTAACTAAAGATAGAGTGTAAGTACGCTTATAGAAGCTATGTTATTTTTATAGAATAATTATATTAAGTTAAAATATTGGCTTGAGAACTTACAGGAATCCTAGAATAAGTAGGTATTTTACTTTTATTTAGGATATTTAATAAAAGATACTGAAATATTTAAGCTATATATTAAGTTGATAAATATTAAAGGAAAATCATTGATATTTGATACTAAAATAATTAATAAAAATTTTGAGAATTATATAGCTAGCTTAAGGTAAAGTCCCGTATGTCCGGGGATTTTTTAGCCTTACGAATAAAAGGCGATGTACCCTAGCATACTGAGGGCAGTTTCATATTTTACGCAGCACCGTAAGGCTGTGGGTTGTTTCGTGTCTTTGTACCCTTACTCTTCGAGTCATTGAAATACAGTCCACAATAAAGAAGTTTATACTCGAGTTTCATATTTTACGCAGCACCGTAAGGCTGTGGGTTGTTTCGTGTCTTTGTACCCTTACTCTTCGAGTCATTGAAATACAGTCCACAATAAAGAAGTTTATACTCGAATTGCGAGTTTGAATTGACTACGTAGCGAGTTTTATCTTAACCTGGGCTTGTGTCTACAAATCTCTGTGTCATCGTAGATCGGGTGGCAGTTCGAAGGGTTCTTTGTGTATCTGTCGTCTTCACATCACCGGCTGAGTGGTCAAAGAGTCAGAAGAACTATTTGGTCACATCAAACAGGATCCGTTAATCGAGGAATTAACGTTTGGTCCTTCGAGACTGATCAACGGTTGAAAGCCGTGACAGATACCGTATGGTGCATTCAGGTACATCGCCGGCCGTAACTATTTTGACAGTCGCCCTATTATTTTTTATCCTATCCGGCCAGACTCCAGCTTCAGTAACACGGAAATCTCGTTGCAAGCGACACCATGACAATGAATCACGGTGACGAGTTCAGCTACAAATCACGCAGTTATTTTTTAACCGTTTAAGTAATAGGCTATATTGAAATCGTTTGAGCCATTCGGATCAATGAGTAAAGAGAAATTAAAAAGAAAAAAAAACTCCTTCTTTTTGAAGTCAGTGAAACAGTGTTATAATGGATATAAACATGCACTTATTTATATTTAGTATTTAAAAAAAAGAATTTTATAATAATAGTTATAATAGTGTGTTGCTTGTGAATGTTTTACACCGTTATTTTGAATGGTAACAAAATAAAGGCAATATTTTTGATATATACTCAAATACCTATTTTCTCAGTTCATTACTTGCAAGATTTCGCAATTTGGCAATTTGGAACAATGCGTCTGCGTTTTGGAATACGTTACGAGTAATGTAACTTCTCAAACACACTCAGATCAATCGAATGATCGCTGATCTGAAGAGAGAGTGACCACTACATATTGCGATCTCCCTCTCGTCGCTTCCAGCGGAACAGAAGCCATATCTCCTTATCTACCATCTCCACGTCTTGAGCGAGCATTAACGAATCAGAGAACCTGTTATTTCCCCTTAAACATAATACCTTAATATTTATCTTATTGTCAGAATACAAAAATCGAGAAATAAAACTACAGAAACGTTAGTTTATTTCATAAAGATGCAAATTCAACTATATTTTTAGACATGCATTGATTATGTATTTCATAATTAATCAACAGCGGTCCAGCGTGTGTGTGCGCTAAATGAAACAGAACGATTAAAAGCACGTGCAAGACAGAGAACACGCCCCCTAATGTCACTTGATTAACGGCGCGCAGAACGTATCCTAACGCGACGAACGGCCGTTTTGCGACCCGTTGGCCTGCCGTTATCTACCGTGTCACGATCGTTTAAGACCAACGATCGAGCTGAGAGTGAAAAACGCGCCACGCTTGCTCGCGTGTCGCGTTTTCACAAACACGATTTGTATGCCATGCCGCATTTATGTTTTAAAAGATCGCTCCGAGCAGTTCCGTTGGCGAAACTAGCCTCTTATCCCGCGACCCAACACAAAAGATCACATCTCAATCCATGCGTGAAACGGTCTCCATTTTGTTTGTGTGCATTGCATGGTCTCTCGTTATTACCTTGAATATTAATTGCTACGGCGGCATGCACGCCAGCCAGCCTTAAGTGTTAAAATGTCTACTTGTGTATCCATTTCTCTACTTTACTTATGTACACCTTTTATGCATTTGTATTTCACATTATTTGCCTTGCCTTATGTCTAGTTGGGTAAAATGATCAGAGCTGTTCGCAGCCAAGCCCTCAAAATTGTTCGTTCTGAATATTATGTATGTGTAAATAATAAAATAATGTCCTAAAGCAGGGGTGCTCAAACGGTCGATCGCGATCGACTGGTCGATCGCGAGTGCTTTTTGAGTAGATCTCGAGAAGAAAAAAATTTTTAATAAGTAGGTAGGTAACTAAACTACAAAAATGTATTACGTAATAAAATAACTCTGCTTGCGGCAAAAGGTGGAACGGTGGAAAGGTGGAAAGGTGGTTTTTATCAAAGGAACGCGCGGCACTTTTCAAAGAAAAGCCGTTTTGTTTCTAGAATAGTCAGTACACAGTACAGTCTAGTCTAGAAACAACGAGAGAAAGTACAGTCTAGTTTCGGGCGGCGCGTTTGACGGGAACATTCGAGACTTTCGTTCACGCCGATATAAATGTTGCGCCTGCAGGAATTTCTAGTCCTGTTTGCAGGGACTAGCGGAAAATAAAACAGAAATCATGTCTGCTATTAGAGAACTTCAGTTATCTCGTCCGACTGTAACAAGGCGTATTGAAGTCATGAGTCAGGACATCGCAGGACAAGCGTTACAAATGTACCTATATTGTGCAGAAAGCTAATATCTATATATGCTACAGTACGCCCTACCTAGGTAGGTAGGGTGTATCGTGTATTTACGACAACCCTGCATCACACACACTTGCAGTCTCTCAGAGTCGATCGTAAGTAGTCTAAAAATATTGAGGTAGATCGCCAGCAGTTCAAGTTTGAGCACCCCTGTCCTAAAGTATTCACATTTTCTATAAAAAAAAACAATCCTAAAATTGGGAAATTTGCTTTATTCAAAGTCAGATTAGAGGCTTCATAGATCAGAGATTATATTTTAAATATAATATAATGCTGCGTAGTTTATCCGACGGCCTACATTTATTAATTCCCCGAAGTTCGTATTACCACCTTAAATGTATTTGTTTGTTTTAGATATTTTATAAACAAACAATCAACGGCATTTACTTACAAATTACGCAACAACAAAAATAATTAGGATCGTGGTAGTCTAGCAGTTTGACTATAAACCCAGCAGACGCGGGTTCGAATTTACACTCAGTCAGACCATTTTTAACGCTCTATTTCCACCATCTCTTCAATATAAATTAAAAAAAGACAAAATTTTCATTCAAAAAAATGTGCAACTGAAAATTTAACTACAGGCACACTCTGCACGCTCAGATTTATACAAAATAATTGTACAGGATTCATAAATATTGTGCGCTAGCAAGAGATAAAAGAGATTAAATAATTTGAAGCATGTGTGTGAGGGTTTATTTGTGCGTACATTCAGGTTTTTGTAAAAGTTTTTCATAAGAAGTGTTCTATTTACAACAATAGCTTGAGATAAAATAATATAATGTATCTAATACGCTTATAAAATAGTATAAGTACATTATGATACCGTTTAAAAGAAATAGAATAAATAAAATCAAATCTAAATATAGACTTAACCCAAGTCGTTGCAATTCTTGAGGCTGAATCTGAGGTTGTATCTAAAATACGTTGAGATTTATCGAAGCGTAGCTCCCATGGATCGAATCCAATAGAGAAATGTTAGTGATGTCAGATCTCGATGATTTCACCACCGATTTTGGAAATTTAAAGTTTTAATCGAATCTAAATGAAAAATACTAGGTTGTGACGGATCCGGAATTTAAAAATTCGAAATAATGAAAAAGTTATGTTTAAAAATATTTTCTCTATGGCTATCTAGTTTATATATTTTTTGATAATTACATTAAATTTTAATAAGGTTACAGATTCATGTGTACACATTAAAAATAGTATGCATTTTATCATAACCCTGTACAACGTTGCATTCTGAGCATGTTTAGTGTAACGCCTCACATAAAAATAACGGGTGTGTTGATGAATTGTGAAATAATAGTATTTTTTTGGATTTAGGGCGTCAACTACGGTCTGCGTAAAGTCGGCCTGGCAATGCTGTCCCTCGGCCTGCCAGATACACCACAGAAAGTATGTAAGACACACACATGAATGTTTGAGCTACGTTGACTGCCAGCCTGCGTTCGAGAGTATGCCTGCAGTGCATGTCGTGCTGATCATTGAGCTAACGCAGTATTTGTTTTGTTTGCCGGTTGAACTTTCATACCAGATCACGAATAAACTCGCCCCCTAACACACACACATATTATGTGACACACCTATAAACACCCTTCACTCACACCCTGAACAGATAACATTCACGCAAATCACACGCACATTAACAAAATGCCCTCAGAATGTTTTTGTTTGTATCATGTACTTAATTGGGAAATACTCTTAAGAATAACTGACATTAATAAAAAAAAAAACCAAATAATTGTATGTTTGGTTGTGACTCAACTAGGCTAAATGTGCCTGTCTAGAGTCAGGGGAGATGGTGGTAATGAAGCGTTAAAAATGTTATGACCATATGCGGATTCGAACCCGCGACCTTTCGGTCAATGGTCCAAGGCCTTGACCACGACCACGATCTCTTGCAGACGATTTAAGTCTACAAGGGATAAAAAGATAAAGGAACATTAGCCGTCGGACAGAGACAAAATTCGTTACATGTCCTATTTAGTAACCGACTTACGAGTATATAATAAATAAATTTTTAGGAAAAATAATTTCAGTGCGATTTGATAAAACTAATTACAATATGTTTATTTTAAAAATATGTTTTTGCTTACGCTCGAAAGTTATAGTTTTCATCAAATAACAGCAAAATTGCATAATATACAGAGTGTAACATCTCCAAGAATAATTAATAAAAAAAAACATTACTGCAAAATGGTTGAGAATCGACCAAATATTGCCTGAAAGTTTTTTTGTTGAAAATGACCACGTCTTAACCACTATTTAATGGACGCTCTGTATATTTATGTTTTTTTGCGTCGCTTGAATGTATTCAATGCAGAAACTATGTCTCGGAATTGTAAATTTTTACAGAGTTGCTTTGCGCTTGCGAAATCATAACACAAATCTGGCAAAACATCGATATCGTGATGTCGACAAACCGACCAACTTATTTCCAGTTTCGTATAGTAGAATTCATTCATAGTTTCTTTCGAATGTATTAGTTTATCACATATTTGGTAGGAACGGCCGATTAACATAAAAAATCTCTGATGAGGTTCAGTAATAATCGCGAAGAACATCTTAAGAACAAATAATTTCTTGGAAACGTTACCCCTATCCCACTCCCCTCTTGTCTCACATGCGCTTAGTTGCTATTGTATTGTAACGGATGATTCTGTGACTTCGCACTCCACTTCTAGAACCATCTGAAAAAGTCCTGCCTATTTAGGTCATAAAGAAACAAGATGGCTAGAATAAAATAACACAGGCATAGTATTTCAATTTAATATTAGTAATAATTATTATATAATAATTATAGTGTGGCACTGAACATTCTTTTACGTGTTTCTTTTTGCTCACACAGATGAGTTTGAAGTAATTTTAACTGGGCAGGTATGAATAATCTGTTTAAACAGCCGTACTGTCAAAATAAAATAAGCAACTCTTGTTCAAATTTGTTGAAATCATAGCTGGAAACGCGCGAAGACATTGTTTTTCGCCGACAGTCGATATTATTCAGTGTGAATATTCTTTTTCATTTTAGTTCATTAAAAAACGCTGATTTTTATTACTTGTGTTTGTTGAGTATTCACTTCAAGTGTTAATTAAAACATCCTATTTTTTTTATACCAGATATTTTGTTCTAACTGCTACCTGCTTTAAATAATCGGTCTTATAATCATATTAAATGCTGCCTGCTTTGAATTTATCCGTATTTTTTTACCAACTTCAAGAAAAGATGTGTTTTTTTATGTATATTACTCCGAAATACCTGAAACGATTAGGAATATTGTTTTCTTTTTCATGTGTGGTCCCATATAAGGTTTTTTTAGTTACGTCTAGTGTTAGGTAGCAACAAATCGAATACTAAGTTTTTCTTCAAAATATTTTTTAAATTAAGTATTTATTTATTAAAAGAATTATAAAATGCCACAAATATAATATCCAGATTAACAGATTATTATTGTGAAATTGTTTAATACATTTCAAGAGTTATGAAATGAGTGTATGACGGTAGAGTGAATAATTGTGAGATGTGTTAGCGTCGTAATGAAGTGTTTAGGGAGGAGAGTGGAGAGTGGAATGTTGATATGTTAGGATGTGAGATAAGCGCACATAGTTCTAAACAATATCACAAACGGCCTTATTAATATTGTAAATTTTATCTCGTGACAGCTCGACATTGCCTGCCCTCGAGAGTTTATTCATTCGCTGACTTGGAAAAACCGTGTGACATAAAGTTCTCCTTCAAAAACCTAATATTGTTACACGAACACATCTACAATGCAACTCAACAGACATTCAAAAACTTGTTTGTTTCTTAGGAGGGTCGGGGTGGCGAGTAGACGGCTGCTGTACTCGTGGCGGTCGCATCTGCGCATCTTTCGAGTTTTACGAGATCAACTTTTCGTCCAATCTCTTTCATCGGTCAAATGCAACGCGTCTTCGAAACGTTGACTTATGAGGGACTCAACCCGCTCATTTCTCCATACAATAGTTTTAATGTTGTCACTCTCTTTTTTTGTAAATGTCACATTGGGTTATTATAAAATAAAAATAGTATTTTTTTATTCTTAATGGGCTTTACTTTAGAGCCGCCATACTCAACCTGCGCGTCTAGCATTTTTGTGCGGCCCTAAACACATTTATTATCAAGGCCATGATTTACAAAATTTGGCAATCTGTATTTCGTATATCTTGAGATTAATTTTGACTTTGACGTACAAATAGTGACACCCAAAGAGAATTGTCGTTTCATATTTTTTTCATCATACCAGTATAGTGTTGCGGCCCGCGTAGTTTTACAAATATATGAATGTGGCCCGAAGACAAAAAAGGTTGAGTATGGTTGCTTTAGAGCCTTCACAAATCTGTATTTATCCATACATTCTTCAGACGTATACACCGTGTCCCGCGATCCTCAAAGGGGTGTTTTTCTTCACTATTCTAATTCTCCATTCCATCTCCCCTGACTCTAGGACAGGCACATTTGGCCTAGTTGAGTAGGGAGTAGTAAAAAAAAATATGAGTTCGAAAAAAATAAACTATAGCCAAATTTGATTATTTTTTTTTACCCATTTCATAAAATTAAAATACCCAAAAATTGATACGTTTAATGTTAACCTAGTGGCGTTCAAAAATCCAAACTTTAACACGAAATTTTCCTTTCCTCTCCATCCCCCTCTCCGCATCTCTCTTGCGTTTATGAGGTTAAACGCTAGTTTTATACTCACTCGGTAGAAATATTCAATTGTTTTTATTTTATATTTGTTAGTTGGAACCATTGTTTCCATTGATTTATTGACAGTCGCGGCCTTCGCAGCTACGAGTGACTGAATCATTTTATTATGATTAATTTTAATATACCATTATCTAAACATTACTATTTTTAAAACATATCATTATTTCAAAATATTGTTTCAAAATTAAAATGTATTTAGAGTGCTAATGCGGTGTAATTTAATTTAATTTTAATCTTTACATGTATCTCTGTACTTTTGCGAAAACCTGTCATCAGTTAATTTTACAAACAACTTTATGTACCATTCTTTCTTCTTAAATTATACTGTTGGTTTTCCGAATAAACAATAAATAAATATACTTTCTTCATAAATATTCGTGGATATCGCTAAACCAATATGCAGGTTTTTTTTTACCTAAAAGGTGATGGGACACGGTATATATTGTATTAATTGAAAAAATAAAATCACAAATGCATAACTGATTTCATAAGGATGCAAATTCGACTAAATTTTATAAAGTTCCTTTGTTCTGTTTTTCGAAATTATCCCATTGTGAGGAAATGAGTTATCGTTTTGGCGAATATTGCTTGTCTCATCAATCTCGGCTGAACTACACAGCCGTTGGACGAAATGCATGATTTATGACCACGCCTCCACAAAGATAACAGCTTATCTGGATGACGGTTATTTGAGAAACCACACTAATCCAAGAGTGGTCAGCTTTTCAGGAGGAGCAAAAAACTATTTTGCATGGAGTTTGATATTCACATTCAAGGTCTGGCCGAATTGACACCATCTGTTTGGGGATGTTTGTTTTTTTTTTAATATAATTTGTTAGCGACTCATAATAGGTTACACAACACTCCGCTCATGTCTTCGGGTATGGTCTTGAGACACCCTGTATATTAACCAGCTCTGGTACTGCGTTTTCAATATTAAATAAAGATATGCTAGTCACATCTCGGTTTGTACTATTTAAATTACATGCATCTTATAAGCATGCACACTATGTCGTAAGTGCAAATTACTTATCTGCAACTGTTTGTTTATGGTATGTTATCTAAATAGCTGCAGTATTTTAATTAGATTGTCGACGAAACCGTTAATATAGCGCGCGACATCTGCTATCTATACGAGACGCATTTGCAAGATTGTAAACACTATGTATTCAGATCAATATTTAGGAGCTAGCTTCGGCGATACTGTGGGCGAGGCAAAATGAATGTTTAATGGACCCCCGGGGTCCATGAGGATCACTTTGGGAACCTTTGGTCTAAATGAACGAAATTAATATGTATCCTTTGGCTTCGCCTTAAGACCACGCGCAAGGCAGATAAGGGCTCTTTCAGAACGCCTTCTTACCTTGATATCGTGCCGTGCCTTTGGTAGTCTTTAAAATGTAATTTGTAAATTTTTATGTCCTTAGGAAATGCCTGCGGTCAATGAGTGTTGGAATACATAGTCTCGGTCCATTAAAGATATCTACATAATTTTTATATTAAACAAGCGTGAATACAGGAAACTTTTTGTTTTTCAGCCTTAATAGTATAAAAATAAGCGTAGTAGGGGCCGGGACTCACGGTTAAGACATGTAAATGTAACTGAATGCGATTTTTTTTAGAAATCTGACGATTTTTTATTCATCGGAACGTTCGATCCCTTTTATACTTGAACTATTGGGTGTGAGATAATAAAAATACGTTTTGTTTTGTCGTTAAATAATTCACTTGTCACAGTGACATCAGTCGTTTGACGCTACTCAATGCACTCTAGTGGTTTAAGTCCAAACTACAAGGTAAATGTATCAATCGTTTTTTGTCTAGAACAAAATACTAGCGCCTTTCAGCGGTGAAATTTCTAACTATTTACATGTTAAGTAACGCTCTCGGCCAATGAGCGGGAGAGAATGCAGAAAGGCCACGCCTATTCGAGAATATCGCATCATGCCTGCAGTGCGGTCCGATTGCTTAATAAAGTGGGATCATTAAGAAAAATAAAAGAATGATAATCATGTGAAAACCCGCAATTATTCTTTGTGTGTCTTTGTGGAATAGTTTTTGGCACAATTTGACTGCACATTTTCCAAAAAAAGCAGAACTCGTGCCATGCGCTCGGTCCCCATGCGAATACAAATGACCATGGTTTTTCATGAGACACGATCATGTAGGGTAACTTCGAAAAGCCTTACCCATAGGTTTTCTAAAGGTAGTACAAACGTCTATGTACCCCCAGCATAATTAGTGATTGTAATAGGTGAGTTTAGTTTAAATAATTGACATTTCTTCCTAAACACACAGTTCACGCCCAGTCACTTCCTTATACACCTACACCCAGTTTACTATTAAAGTTTTATTTATAATATATAGTTTTTTCTTACTTTGCTTTTTTTTAGTATATTATTACAGTCCCTGCTCATATTATTAGAAACACAAATTTAACACTACTACTGGGAGAATATTGCCGAACTTCTATTTTTAAAGCATATGCATACACTAATCTGTCACAAAATATAAAACTGTAATTAATTTGATTATTTCTCATTTATTCAACCTAATGTTAAATTTTCCGAATTTTGGTAGTGTTTCTAATATGAGCACGGACGGTATATGTTATAAATTTTTAATTTAAACTATGCGCTAAAAATTTTCATAGTATCATTATTTTACCGTTTTTTTTAAATTTTAGATCATATTCCTATGATGTATAAAATAAATAATTCGAGACTTTATGTGCGCGAATCGTTCATAGCTTCATGCTAGAAAGAAGCGGCCCTTGCGAGTTATTTTACAAACTACACAAGTGTAGCAATCGGAAATCTTTAAATAACATTACTAGCGCACTCCAGCGGGTTCAATCCAAACTAGGTGAAGTGTAAATAAGTGACGTCACAAGCGTCACTGACACATATCTCAATGTTGACATATTAGAAAGCCTTTCGACTGTACTAAAAAATGCTGCTAAGCGACATAAGAAATGCTGGTGCGTCTCGGTACAATTTTCAGCTGGACGGATAATACCAGAAGGCACGCGCAACCAACCGAAAATTACCCTGATTGGCTACTCGATCAACCGAGCAAGGTTTAGAATACCTACATACCCCTCGCGGGTACGTCTCACGTTCCCTCTCGGGAGCACCGAACCGTGCCAGAGGGAGAGGTAAAAATTAACTTTTCTGCAAAGACGTCTTTACGGAGGGTAGACTGAGACGTCGCTGGTGCGCTAAAGCGTTAAATCTGAAGATACTTCGAGTAGGGAAACTACCCGAGATAGCTCTCGGTAAAGGGTGCTTGGAGAAAACTATTTTCTATAAAATTAGCATACGTAACTAGGTAGGTACTTCCGTAAGTTACTTGTGGCCGTACGATAAAAGTAACCATCATCTAAATAAATGATTTAAATGCGTTAAAAACGATGCCATTAATGTAAGATAAACGTTAACTGGTTAATCTCCAGATTACCGGGTGTGTTCCGTTAAAGTGCGAAATTTCCTTTTAAATAGTATGTATCTACACTTTACCTAGTTACTCTGCACATCAACGTATTCTAAACCATTAAAGTGCGAACATTTTGTTTTTAAGGTTATTACAGTTTTAAAGTTGTAAATGTTCCACAAATAGGTGTGCTTGTCGCAAAAGCAAATTTCTATGTAACTCTAATTGACACCAATATTTATATTGCACCAATAATTAATGAATTTAGTTTAAATTAAGTTAATTTCATTAGGGTAAAATCTTTAAACTATTTACTTACTTATCTTAAGTTAATAATGTGAACTATTTATTTAACTCAATGCATAGAGCAGAGATTTATTATAGAGCAGCTTAGAGTCTAACATGATTCCAAGGTTGCACCGTTGTCTTTTTCCGTTATGAAATTATTATTTATAGAGTATGTGTAATTAAATTTTATACTTTTGCGAGTAAATACTATTTTATGACATTTAGCAACATTTATCTATAATCTGTTTCGCCGTCAATACTCAGAGAGCCTATCAATATCTTCTTGCATTTTGAGGCAGTCATCACTACTACTTATTGTCAGGTAGATTTTCATATCGTCGGCAAATGAATTAACTATGCTGTAGCGGAAACAAATATAAATATCATAAATGTATAGGTTGAAAACTAAAGGACCAAATGTGCACCTTGTGGTATTCCTGAAAAATAAAAATTCATTCGTATCTTAAAAATAATTATTTCAAAAAGTAAAAAAAAATTCAATGCAAGGCGACTACTCTAAATTGTTCACTCATTTCAAAGTTCTTTCGGTACGTCAACTCTTCTATTATAGAATTGCAATCACCATTTTTCAGATGAAACTTAATTTTTAAGTTCTTTGTATTATATTTTATGCATGTTAAAATAAATTGTTTTTATATAAGATTAAGAAACCGGCAGATAAGACAATGTCTTAGCTGGATCTATACATTGTAACTGTATATAATTGAATAATAAAAGTTGCTTCTGGCAACATTGAAATTGAATTGAAATTGAAATTGAATTGACACAATGTCAGACCTCAAGCCCGTAAGGACAACTAACTTTACAGTTAAAGTAATAAAACTAAAATAGGTCCACGCTTGCGAAATTCCTTATAGTGCGAAAAAAAAAATGAAAAGAGAATCACTTCCTCCCTTTTTTTGAAGTTGGTCCAAAAAGCGCAAAACCGCTAAGATTACAAAGTACTCGAGGAGGCCTATGCCCTGCAGTGGGCAAGATATAGGCTGATGACCTATTTTTCAGGATATTAATCAGGATGCTATTATAGTATGTAACCATGCTGCAGGCTAAATAAGATTTTTTCATTCACAAACCAGCTATATGGCCGTCGAGAGAATATTAAAGGATTCCGATTGTGTTCAATTTAAGTTTCGATCAAATATGCTAGCTTTCCATAGTAAACTAGCTGCCTTAAGGCGAAGCTTATTGAAATTCGGAAAATTTTCTGTGTTTTAAACCCTTCATTTACCTTTTAATTATTATTTTCCTGCGTATATAATGTCTTTTAAAAAATAACTATTAGCAGTTTATCATTTAATAAATTTCTCAGAAATAGAATTGAATTTTGAAAGACTGCCTTTACTATGTTAGAAACATAAGATCAAGGTATCTAAACATATTTTTTTATGATTATCCAATGGTTACCGAATGCCACCCATAGAAAAAAGCGTATAAATGAATCAAAATCCATATTTATTTTTATCCTTTGGATTCGCCTTAATGTCTGGACGACCGAAAAATGTCTGACGCGAACTTGTGGTATAATGAGGTCGTATTAAATTACTAAGGATAAAATTTGAATGTAAAATGTTTCACGATCATGCTCGTATTCACCAGACGTAACCGGAGAACAGAGCTAATACATCGCTATGGTTTCTATTAATAATTATACCTACTTATTTTATAAATTAGGTAGCAGCCGTCGCTTATTGTTAAATCATTATCAATTTCTATTAGCTTTGCCTTTCGGTTTTATTGTTAAAAAAATAATTCAAATAATGTAAATAATATAATAAATAATGGGGGAATAAAAGTTGTTTCTGGCAACGTAGAAAAAAAAATATGATTGGTAATATTTTTTTTTTGCTGACTAAATCTCGCCTCGCAACATGAGTATGACATTTGCCCTGTATAATACAATATATATTGTTATAAATTAGGCCTAATTTAGTTTCTCTGGTCGAAATTATACCACCTAATATTCACACTTGGGAATACGACTGTAAATATAAATAAAATAAAATAAACAAATATTTCAATAAAAGTTCTTAAGAATCACCAATGGTCATTTCTTCATACAAACGTTGAAATGTTGTGACTTTTTTATAAATATATATTAAAAAAAAATACTCTATCAACTTCTACTTTGTCTCAAAAAAGCCTCGAAGTCTCTATTTTTTTTATACATTTTATAAAAACTTTAGAAACAAAACTTTAGAAAAAGTGGGAACGAATTAGTTCACATAAAAACCCGCAAGGGTTTAGTGAACAAACAAATATAATATGTACTACAAAAAAAAAATTAGGAAATGTGTTTAGATTTATGTAGTATTATTTTTTTTACTATATGAATCTGTAGATTTCTTTTAAAATGAAATATATAAAAATATCTATACGAGTACATATGAATGCAGTTGATCATTTTTGCGTGCATTTCCTCATTTAAGATATTGGATTTTTCTGAATAGCTGCCATCAAATTGAAGTTCGCTCCCAGCAGAAATTATTATTTTCAACATCTTGACAATGAAACTCAACACAATACAAAAAAAAAAAAAATTACACGTTAATTGGGAAACTAGTCTGAAAAAACGATTAGTACTGTCCTAATATGAAAAATTCTCAGTTTGAGCAAATAAAAGTTTGTATTTAAATTTATTTTTCTTTATTCTATTTCTTTTATATATACTATATCATATCCAAAATGGGCACTAAACGTGTATTTCAAAATATTATACTATTTTATAAGCATTTTAGATACGTTGTATTATTTTTATCTATAATTATTGTTGTAAATACTTTTTAGGTTACTCCTCACACGCACACATCACACATCCATACACACATATCATAGCTTCAAATTATTTAATCTCTTTTATCTCTTGCTCTCGCACAATATTTATGAAGCCTGTATAATTATTTGTATAAATCTGTCTGCCCTTTGGGTAAATTACATCACCTTTAAACAGCACTACACGCAATTTTCCATCAAGGTGATGTAAAATTAAATGTATTGTTTTTTATACTTCGAGCATGATGGAAAATATGTAGTTTGTGTGAACGCTATCTCAACGGAAGAAAACCGTACACGATATTTAAGATGCGGGCATGGAATTATTTTATTTGAGCGATTGTCGAGTGTACTTGGTTAATACCACTATTGGGAAGTTGGTTCGAACCATAGTCTTTCAAAACCATCATGCAAAACGTCTTACTCCCGAGACCATGCGAGATTGCGAACTCAAAAATAACTGGAATGTGTATATTCACACAGCCTGCACACCAAATTGCGTTCGTGTATCAATTTGTCAATCGATCGTTTTTGTATTATAATAATCATAAAAAAATAAGGAACGTTTATCGCTTAAGAGTGAGGGCAAGTGCGGTAACGAGGGTTAGGCGAGCTTTGAAGATGCACATCTGCATTAGTGTTGTATTACACTATCATATTCTTTTATTATATTTTACTGATTGCATTTTAATGAAACGATTTATATAAACGATACTTCGACACACGCTGTAGGATTTAATATAATATAAAATAAAAAAAAACTCCTTGATAAGTTGTTTTATAGTATATATTTTATATAATGTGATATATTTATATAAAATATAACACAAAATAAAACCAGATTGGCCGTCAAAGTTGCCCGGTTTTGGTCCCGAGGGTAATACTCACTCTTAAGTTGCTGTTGAAAAATTAAACTACTTTGGCTGCGCGCGCAGTAAAAATGTGACCTCCTGCATAATTAAAATTCAGTATGTTGCCGCACTTCTTATTTTGAGGTTATTTTTTTTCGTGAAAATATAATGTTATAACGCAGTATTTTTTGCAAAATCAAATTCAATCAACTTTTGTCAGCCCTGCGCGCCATGTAATGAGCAATGAGCATTTCTCACTCACTAAACTAGAAAATCGCCGCGTTGGGTCGCACTCGAACGTTATTCTCGTTACGCGTAGAAATTGCAGGGTTGTACTTTTACAAATTTCTAATTAATAACCTTGAGAAAACCTGTATTAAAATAACCTTAAAAAAAATCTGTTTCATATTTAGCATATTTATTATATTGTTTTCTTTTTTTTATATTAGGTTTTCATGGTACCACGATATTTTTCATTTATAATTTATTTATTTAATATATTCTAATATTAAATAATAACGAGCTGTCCCGACGAACTTCATACCGCCTCAGAATCAATAAATATTGTGTTAACTTATTAACTGAATTAAATCCATGGCTTATTATTAGAAATACTCAAAATTCAATAAATGTACAAAAATCAAATTGATAATTTTCGATGCGCGCACAATGTGATAACCTCACAAATTGAAAATCTTCGAAGGCAACTTACTGTACGAAATATAATTCCACATAATACAAAGCCGTTCCATACAAAATGTATGAGAAAATGAATTTGCTTTTTTCTTGGTTTTTTACGAAATCCAACAAATCAAAGATCATAAAAATCGGTCCAGCCGTTCTTGAGTTATAAATGGTTTAACTAACCCGTTTTTTTTTCTATAATATCAAACACTTTATTTGTCACGCATAAACTAGAGTGGTCGTGTAATGTTGTCGGTCCCAATGGATAGTGCGTCGCATTTTTCTATTTCTATTCAAATATATAGTTTCAAACCCTATAGTACAGCAGACGGGTAAAATACACCTTCAATAGAAATGTTACCTGTTTGTTGACTAAGCCGCGTCCGTTCCACGTCCAATTTCGCTAAAGTGGTCGCGCGGCGCGCTGAAGCGACGACGGCCGTCGCAGGGTTAAGCGTCTCGACGCCATGCCGGGCTCCCGTGACCCGCCGGTCTGCTCCATAGTGCGCATTTGCTCGATTGCATCTGCGGGTTTCACTTTATTTTTCTTGGTCTAGCTTCTATACACAAATTCGTGTATAAGAAGCTACTATCCCGACCTTTCCCTACTAACTATCAACTCGGAAAGTTCAAATGCGAAATACTTGAATTTTTGTGCGAAGAAAAATAATCATATACATCGGAGGCTGGTCGAATTATATATATATAACATTAAAGGCAGTACATTTTCAGTACTAATCAATGAAATAATGACAATTTGAAAATATGACAGCACGGCTGTTGCAGTGTATTATTAAAATTTATTACTGGCCAGCTAAAATTAGTACAAACTCATGTGCGCAAATAGAAACCGTTAAAAGAATGTTCAGTACCAAATTATAATTATTATAAATTGAAATATTATGTTCGTGTTTATTTCATTACTAGCCGCGCGTCAAAATTTACATAGTGTTACAATTTATGATGATTTGAAAGAATGTCATGATACCATTGTATGTTTTTTTTTTATTTTAATCTAATCAAATCTAAAATATAAACCTACCGTCGCCTCTATCTATAGCCATCTAAAATGCACATCGAATGGGCTAAAAAATGCCACAAGCACAAGCGGAGATAGGAAATGAAGCAACCCATCACAAGTTGGTGCCACAGGCGCGAGTGTTCTGGGTCGGGGATGCCTTTGATGACGCCTTTAGGGCCTAGCCGTGAGACGTCAGGCTCTGTACATTCGTGGTCGATAACTGCGCGCCGCCGCCCGCCGTACAACTTGCCTGATGCATCTTGGGAGTTAGGGACCAAATAAATTGTGAACCAGTAATAAACCAAATAATTTCCGAGAAAAAAAAACTTTATGTGATAATATTATACGGTACTTGTATTAAGTACCACAGTTGTACGACGCGTCATAAACAGCAAATTATCATTGGCTGCGGATCGTACGCAAACGCAGATTTTCGTGTTTTTTTTAATATATTCGTAATCATAATAGGCGATATAAAAACCTCATTATGTATTCGGGAATGGTCTCGGGATGACCCGGGACTCCTGTATTGTGAGCCTTATCCAATCTAAGGCGTATACATTTCGACCATACATTAGCTAACCTATTGTCTCGTATTTTCTAAGTTTAATTTTTAATTAAGTTTGTTTATTAATTCGCAATATGTAATTTTCAGCTTTCATTAATCGAAATTAAAAGGTTAAAACAATTTCTCAAGTCTATAAATGAAATCATTTTTTTAAATATTTTGCTTAATGTTAAGCTACGATTTTATTTATTATTTTTTTTAAATCTTACACCCCTTTAATTAATTATTAAAAAAAAAACGACGAAAATTATTTCGTTGCACTTTTATAAAATATATATGCTCAATATCTACTACTAGTATTATCTATTGCTATTTTTATTACTATATTTAAGCACTTACCTAGTATAAAAAAAAATATATTATGTGTATTATAATAAAAACCTAAATAAGTCAGTTCTATGTTTATTACTCTATAAAAGCGTTTGTATGTAATAGCACTTCCATAAATTTATCTAGATTTCTGGCGAATTTATTTGAATTTTAAGTCGTAAAAGAAATAAATAAAATTTAATCTCAATAATAATAAAAAAAACAAAAATTATCCTATTAAGGTTTACACTCATGAAGGATCTTTATTTATCTTGTGAACCCACGTCTAATAGCAATAGCCTTGCACTCATATAATAACTACGGAAAGTATCTTAGAATTCATTGTCAATAAAATTTTGAATATAATAGTATCTAAAGGATACAAAAGTTTTATATCTTATATATTTTTTTTTTGTTACGGAACCCTTTATAGTATAATAAAACCTACCGCTTATTATCCTATATTATATATATTATTTTGAAGTAATTTTTAATTTCACATAAAGAATGTATGTACCCCCATCTATTGGCAAACAACAGAAACTGTTAAATAAATTTAGCGCAGACTCGAACCATTAATATCCTAATGGTTCGTAATTATAATGCCCTCTGTTATACATATATTTAATACGATTGTTAAATTTCATTTGCAATAGCTTCGAACCACTGGTAGGATTAATGATTGTGGGTTACTATTTTTTAACCGCATTTAAAAAAGGAGAAGAGGTTCTCAATTTAATCATTGTTGTTTATTTTATTTTTTTTATGTTTAGGATCATTTTGATTATTTTCTTTTCATATTGTAAGCGATTGAAAGATTCTATTATATTTGATAAAAAAAATCTATAATAAGGCAACAAAAAAAATATAACCAACTTAAAAATAAACCTACGAGCAAAAAACTATATTTATAATAAACTTATTATTGTTAGTAATAAGAAAACGGATACACCAAAACGGATACAAGCATAAACACATTATTCTTACGCTACATTCACACCTACCCTGATTTACATTCTCTTCATTTTCATTTTGTGTGTTCAACTGTCACCTTATTGTTAGATTTAAATGTGTAACTCATAATCGGCCTTATAACTGTAAACATTGTATTTTTTAATAATGTAACGCTGTGAGTTTACCGATGAATATAAATAAATAAACTTCTAACGCTTGCTAATCGCACTAGCGCTTTGAGACTAGCCCTGCTGGTTAGGTGCCACCTTACAGCGTGATTTTGCGTTGCGACCTTATTATTTTTGTTATAATAAAATGATTCTTTTTGAATGAATATATGTAATAAAAGGTTTTTAAGAGTTTTGAATTTTTTCATTGAATTTTTCGTTTACGCGACCTGAAACTTGCCAACGTGTTCCTCAGGTAAAAATTAAATTATAATGGCCGAGAAAAATGTTTAAATGTTTAAAAAATGTGATTCATCCCCATACCGAGGTCGAGTAAAATGTATCATATTTGAAACGCGTTTGATCACGTGAATATAATTTATCCGTGCCAAATTATTATTAATTGTATTTATGCGTAGGTACGTATGTGCTATTTGCTGGCTTAGTAGCACATTTGATCACGTGAATACGAATCCTATCGTTGTTTACTCTTAGTTTAAACTGTCTAAATGATTTATTATGGTGGTTAAACAGAGGATTAAATTGTTTTAGCTTATGAAACCTTATCAACCTCGCTTGAGATGACAGGTCTCTCCTGAATGTCACAGATGTCGCTTACTATCGAAACTATAGACATCTAATTTGCATGATAATCACGTTCTATGGTGTAATCCATATTTTTTTTAAATAATAGATTAATAAAACAACTCCTTAATTTTTTGGCGGCCGTTTCATTCAACTTGCAAAAACGAATTCTCCGCGATCCATCTCTCTTTAAATTAGGCAGCATTTTTTTTAAATAGCCAATTATTCCTCGAAGGTAGGTACACTTTTATTTTCTATGAAAAATAAAATAATACAGATAAGATTAATATTTTCTATTTAACTCAAATATAACAAAGTTTTTCACCATAAATTAGTTTGTAGAAAGTATATATGTTTTTTTTTATTTGATAAACGATTAAAAATTAACTAACGCTATAACGAAAGTTTTTTTACTATATTTTAGTTGTCCAAATCTGAATAAGATAAGAATCTCATTTTATGAAACATGATCGACATTTTTCTATCATAAATCCATCTTGGGATACCTTTTTATCTCATCTCGCGTCCCGCTGAAAGCTCAGCGAAGCGTGGCTTCAGGCAGGACGGGTCCTTATCAGGAAATGTCAGCTTCGAGCTCTGATCTGAAAGATTTCCTCGGTAATTTGTGAAGCGGCGCGTGAAAGGGATGGCAAACGTCGTCTCCGCGGCTGGAAAACGTTTTTAGAACGTTCTCACGCGTTCCCAATCGTTCACGATCGAGTATGCTGAATTGATAATAACATGTACTAAAGCGTGGGCCGTGGAGCATGCACGCTTTACGACAATTGAGTATCAGTGAAAATGATACACATACATTAAAAAATATATTTTAGCAAATGTTTGGTTGTTAATTTACACCCACAGCAAGAAATTTGCTAATTGAACATAAGTGTAAGCAGGTCGTATACTTGTACGTACAGACTGATTATTGTTAAATCATTTTTGGTTAGATTTACCATATGCTATGGTATCGAGAGATGTAGTTAAAAAATATTTTAGCAAAAACATTTTGCTATGATTACAAAACAATATGGCGTCGTGGGTGAACAGCTGACAAAATAAAACGTCGTTATTTGAAAATTTGGTTTGCTGTGATTGAAAACTAAATGAAAATGAAATCGTGAGATTTGCAGTTTGCAAAAAATATTGTAGCGATAGATATTATGTTAAAGCCAACCAAAAATTATGGTACTTAACATTAAGAAATATATTAGATAATTATGATTTTTGCAACCAAGTAAGTTAACAATAATAGATGTGTAGATCCAATAAAAAATATTGCTGTCACTATATCAACCATACTTTATGGCTGTCAATACCATATTTTTTCTACCATTACCGTTTTTTTTCAGTCTATAAAATAGCGCGATACGATTAGGGAGACTACACACGTTTTAAAGAAATTTCAAAAACGCCAATACATACACTCGTTGAATGTGGACCACCTTCTTAATCCTGAAGAGCAGAAAGCTATCGCACCCAAAACGATACTAAACCTCTTCAGCAACATTGTACAGGTTTGGAGAGCAATAGAGCCCTCATGACGTACTACTCGGTCCATACGATCGGCATTTTCAAATTACATTTAAGTCTACAAAATTTTAGTGTGTTCGAGATCGCGGTAGTCTAGCGGTTAGGCGTTGGACTGTTGACCCAAAGGTCGCAGGTTCGAATCCGCACATGGTAATACCATTTTTAACGCTTCATCACCACCATCTCCCCTGACTCTAGGACAGGCGCATTTGGCCTATGGGCATTAGCAACGTTCAGTTTGGGTCACAAATCCTTTATATTGAACCTCTCGCTCGCACTTGCATGGCTTATAAAGCTGCGCTAGTGTTGTGTGTTACTGCAGCAAATGCATCGATAAGCAAATGCAAGGTGAATTAAACAAAATATGTCAAATTTATTTATTTATTTATTTATTCATAATGGCACAATAGAAATAGGAAGAACAATAAACTATACGATTATAATAACACTATATTATTTATTGTTGTTACCAGTTATTTATTGTTGTTTTGAAGTGATATGGCCACTCTACTAGTTTAAAAAAACTCAATGCTTATAAAATCTTATTCTAAATTATGTATTTTGTATTTATGTGACGTGTCCATCGTTCAGTAAGATATGATCCGAAATTTATTTATTTATTAAAATATCCAAAACACAATCAATATTATTAAATGTGTATTACTTTGCAATATTTTATTGATTTTATAAAGAATAAAAGTACAGTTTGTGTGGATTAGTAACACCTCACTAGGCAAATGCCTGTGCCGATGTGTTACCTATTTGAAATATATAAGTAAGCGTATATAAGAGCGCGAGGTCCATATTAGAGATCTGACATATGTTTTTTTTAAATATAAATATATATGGATAAATACATTTAATATATATATATATATATATATACGCACACACACATATATAATATATATTAAATGTAGAATTTAAAGTGGACTCAAGTAACAGTTTGAATAAGTTTCTTTTCGCATTTATACCGTATGGGTTTTTTAACTTAGGTTTGACTCGGCAACTAAGTGTTGCAAGAGAATTTAAATGAATCTGTCATCACGTGAACTAACGAGGGGTTTACTATGCGCTTTTACGGCATACCCTTGCATTAGCGTTACAGAATGCGTGATGAGAAAATGTTATGCACCTATGTGCAATATTATTTGCGGTACATTTTTGTGCTCTTTTATGGCACGTACCGACTTGTTTTTAAAAAATTAGATGAAAAGATCTTAAGATTAACAAGTTTGTTTTTTTTTTAATAATACAGTTATCAAGTAAGCGTGATATGCTAAGGACAAATGCGTATTTGTTGATCCTTTTGCGTAACAATGCAAGCGGTAAATAACTTATAAGCTGGTTGCTATGAAGTCTTGCAGATTTGTTTTGGTTCCGCTGACTTGTGCTTGGGCCGGGGCGTAGCAACGGCTTGCTGACCGTCGATTAGAGTTTGGTGCGCTCTTATCTGCCCTGCGTTTCCATTGTCTTGGACTATTGGAATATTTGCTTTTTGCTGGATCCATCGTCGCTTACCTTATCTATCGCGGTAGCGAAGTAAGATATATTTTTGCGACGAGCTATGCTTTCTGGATGCGTTTTTTTCCTCAGCCAGGGGATGTGAACCTGTAAAAAAATAGCGCCGGTTGGCGATCTCGTCGTCCTTTTTATTCGGTGCATTTTAATTCGTTTCGAGCGGTCTGTACATACCGTGAAAGGAAAAATCATTCCGTCCTTTTGTTTCCGGCAGACGTGGTTTATCGAATCCTCTGCTAGCTGGTGAGCAGCGGCTTTCACTGCGAAAGGCTGCCTCTCTCGTCGAGGTGCAGTTTTGCGTAATATTCACATGTTTTCGATGCGTTTCGAAAGAGAGATGGTCATTAGTTTGTTGCTTACTTGCTGTTTTCGTTTAGAGGTTGATTGTTGCAGGAATATCGATGGCGATCTGATGCTGATAGTGAAATGTGTCGTAAGCATTTCTTACGGGAGGAACAAAACAGCTATCTGCTGGTTGGGAGTGGCTGAGTGTGGCGTGGGTTGATGCTGGTTGGTGTCACACCTAAATATGCCGCCACGTGCCTCCTTTGTGGATCGTCTGAGGGCGTCGGCCATGTTGGGCGCGGGTCTCTCCCTCGCGATGTCGTCCGCTCGTACCTGGGCGCAGGATTCCTCGTATGACGGTGGCGGAGTAGCCATGCTGCGTCGTTGCTGAGGTCTGCTTTGTTGTAGTCGCGTCTGTGTCGTTAGCGAAATGCGGCAGCGATGGACACGCGGTGTGGGGCTAAGGTGTGCCCGGGCGGAGGATTTTTCGCTAACGTTGCACTTTCCCAGAAGGTGCGTTTATGTTTTGAAGTCGGTAGTCACCAGTATACCGTAACTAATGTTTATTGGTTATATTATGTTGGTTTATTAGAAATGATTGACGTGGAAGTGTGGCTCTCCGAGACCACACCCGGTAATCCACTATTGAGGTCGCGACATGGTGGAATAATAGACAGGCGTATTGCTCGAGCGGCGTGTTTATTGAGACTGTTTTGATATGCGCGCTTCGACCGTACCGCGGCCGAGAGCTGACCATAGACAATGATGTTGTCTATGATTAGGGGAATGAGTGATGTGCGTATGGCAACATAGCCCGCTACACATTTTTGCCTCGTTTTGTTCATTAGCCATAATTATTATGGTCGTCAACCGTGCATACTGAGTAATTCTCCAAACGCGTACGCCCTGCCCTACAACCAGTCGGAGTCACGCCGCGCCCGACTACCCGCGTGCGTTTATCGATAAACAAGATTCGCTCCTTGCGCATTCCTATTGAGATAATAATTTATGACCACGTCGCCAACGTCCGCAGTATAGTTGAATAGGGTCCAAAATGATTGTATATGACCTAGGTCATAGTAATTATTAAAAAAAAAACTTTACAATATGACCTCCATCACAGTTATTACGCATTTAAAAAGCCATTTTTGGTTGAATTTAAGCTATTTTCTTTTTTAAATTCAAGTATTTTATCTGCTATTTCTAGAAATGTCAATGATCTCTGTAACGAGTTTTTTTTGGGGGGGATCGCTATGCTCTGGTGTAAGCCTCTGTTAATTTGCCGCTAAATAATAGCCTGATAATTGAGCTTAAGAATTGCTGGAAGTAAGCCAAGTAATCAAAATCTGGCTCAGTTGTTAAAGTCGAAAGATTACGAATAGTTTCAGTTTTATTTAAGATATGTTTCTTACGTAGTAATTTTACGCCATTTTGTTCGTTTTTCTTGATCAGTTTCTTTTTTGTCTAAGGCAGATTATATTAACTGAAGTAGGAATAATACAAGCCTCATTTTGACAGGTTTAAAAGAGATTTTAACCACCCACTGTTGTGGGCAGTTTTAACGAATAGTATCGCTATATCTACTTGAAACAGAGGTAGGCTATCGTTTATTCATTATTTGAATCAAAACAGAAATATTATAACTATTAACAGTAATTAAGCTTTCCTAGTTTATCTTAACAATCGAAAATCTTGAATTTAAAGGATAAATCCTATATTTAAGACCAGAACGTGGCTAATCTAATAATGAAGCAAAAAAGCGTGCCCTGGAGAAGTATCAAAATCAGCCAGAAGGGGTGGAAACGGGGGGGAAGGGGGTGGAGGGATTTTGACAAGTAGTATTTTTTCTAGGACAGATTCTTTACAAGTTGACGTTTAACTTGGTCCTTACTTAGCCTGAGGGGAAGGTCGGAGTAATTGGACACAAGTCTTAGGCGTCTTTGACATTATTCACTTGAAGGTATTTTAGGAGTCGCGGCAGCTTGAAATGTGTATAGTCCCTCTGATTAGCCGTTAATTTTAAACTAGTCTAAGTTTCAATTAGACGGGCAAACGACTGATGTTGTTTATGAAGATTTTTTTAGGACTCAAATAAAATACTCTGGTGCGAAGCCGGAACTGGTAGCCGGTATACCATAAAATGAACTCTACTCATCGCTGTAATCTAAATCTGCTACTTAATTGTGGTTCCAATTTGGAAAAATTACAACGTCTATTATACAATTTTAATAGTACAGTTTTTTTTTTAGTATTGTTATATTTGTGGTATTTTGTTTTGTAGTAACAGTACTCTGGTTTAATGGTAAAGTATAAGGCAGCTTTCGAATCATATCCGCGTTCACCATCTACGGACCTGTGGGTCTACTCTCTGGCGCACTCGCTGCTCGCCCGCTGGCTGTGTGAGGTAATAAGTAAGGGATGTAACAGCGTTTTCCTACAAAGAATTCACCCGCTTATGAAACCAGAAACATCACATATAAAATAAATATAGTTTTATAATGAGAATAAAGTGGAGGAGGAATTTACCTAAGCGATTTGAGATATATGATATAACAATTAAGAAATAAAATAACTAAATTTACCTATAATTGGAGATTACTGGTTATGTTTTTAAATTTTCAGAAAATATAATGTTTTGTGTTATTATAAAAAAACTAGATTTAAAAACATATCCCATATTTTATTAAAAAAAAAAACTGAAAACTATCAATATTTCATAGAAAATGATAGGCCGCCATTTGTGCTATAATCGCCGTTATGCCCGTCATAGAGTTTACACCTTTCCGTTCATCGTGCAAGGTTTATTTTTACAGGCAATAATTTGTAATCGATCAGGATTATCCCTAGGGAATACTTTTTCTAAAAGTTGTGTGCCGATGGCACAATTATGTAAAATATTTGAAAACTAATTATGTGCATAATTATTATTTTCCTTGGATATCAATTTTACTAATCGTTCAACAATGTAAATTAATTAATTAAAAACATATGTTTAAATAAAAAAAAAAAACTTGCTTTATGGAAGCTTAACTGCTACGCTGTGTTTATTAAAAAACATAATTTATTAATCAATTTAAAAAAACTAGCATAAAATTTACTTGTGACATTTTGCGAAAATATTAGTACATTAAGCGACGATGACCACTTAATCTAGTAATTCCATTTAGTTTTCACTGTATTTAAATTAAATTTAATAGCATAATAAATATTCAAGAAACCCTTCCACCTACTGCGAACTCCATTCTCGAATTTGATGAAAAAAATTAACAATCTGGACAGAGTTGAATTTCAAGCTATTTTTTTTATGACAAAATATAAATAAATATGCCCGCAAAAAAATGTTTAACCTGAGTGAGCATTACTATGTCCGGTTTAACAGTATTCATATTTTTACTAACGAATTTTCGTCAAAATATTGCAACTTTCAACCCGAAAAGTACAAATGCAAATGATTTGAATTTTGCATGTAGATTGATTGCTCTTGAAAAACCACCATAGACACATCGGAGGCTGTCCGAATAATATAGATACATAACCTTAAAGTCAACAAATTTCTATTACAATTAGATCTATGACAGCTCGACATAGCGCTCAAACACGCGTAATTTATCGTTGCCGTTAAAGGAATAAAGTTTAGCTATCGCCCCATCAGCGATTGGCACAAACACTGCCAAGGAGTCAGCGAGCGAATCTTGAACGGGTTTGTGGCTAGAGCTGCTGAACCACCCAGGAATGAGTCTAGATGAAGGAACTCCTCAATGGTCAACGCAGCATAGACACGAATTCTCGTATACGCATTCAAGCACAATAAAAGCTTGTTTTAAAAATGTATTTTACTATTAATTTATAAAGTAGTCATTTTCTCAAATAAAAAAAGGCCCCGTTTGTATAACTTAAAGAATTAAAAAAAATAAATAAAACAGAAACATCGATTTCATAACATATTTTCTTTGCATGAAATGAAACATGAAAATGTAATATGTTCATTATTAAAATTTTGTCTCAAAATCATGCATTTAAATTGTCATCGAATTGTCATCTACTTTGTCATTTTAAATTGTCATCAAACGGTCGTTACAACATCAACGATCTTTTTCCTGGTATCGAATTCTTCTGAATATTTTCCTGGAAGGAATATTTTAGAGCGTTGAGACCTCTTCGTGTACGCTTTAAATTAACCTTTAGGTACGTATTGTAAATTACGTTAGACCATTGATTATAGTCATATAATCAATGGTTAGACGTATTTTTATTAGGTATGGCAAAATGCGGCCCTGGCTCGAGAAATGTAACCCGCGTTATTATAGCCCGTATCAAGTTATGCATGCTGTGCGGTGTCCAACTAAAGCCGGTTTACACGATTCATTTGTACAATCAAACCCGGTTAATGAATATTTAATATTCTAGATATTACTAGATTGTATTGTTTTCAAATTATTATTTACATGACCCATTAAAAATGGGCCCAAATTTGATTAAAATTAAAATATATTACCCATAAGATACAGAATGCCATTGCCGAAGACAAATTTATGGTATTTTTAACAGACGGTGTAAATTCGACCAGCGCGCGAATTCCGATGCCGCACCGAACAATAATGGCCTTGACGCCGTTACGGCGTCCGGTGACAGCTGAGCGCTCACAAAAAAAATATTACACGATCCGTTTACTATTTTACGTAAAGTTTACATTTTTTTTTTCTCGGTAACCTTAATGAATGTTAGTATAGTTTTTTAACAAATAGCACTAGAAATCGTAGGACGAATTACCTGTCGATGTATAAAAATTCATCATGGTAAACTTTACGTGATTATATTAAACAGATTTTGTAATACTCGTACTCGTCCCTGTTGCGAGCGCACTTTGAGCGCGCGCGGTCATGGTTATGTTGTCGATCCGCGCGCGCGTTAGAATTCGTACGCTGACCGAATTTACACTATCTGTTAAAGAAAATAATCAATTTAGGGATGAGTTATTTTTGCATTTTTTATATATAATTTATTACTTATAATAGGGAACACAGATGGCAACTAATTCTTCAGGAATGCTCCTGGGACACCTGTAATTATTACTGCGAATGTTGGTGTCGTCTGCCTCCCTCGTTCGGCATTCTACGATGCAGGTTAAACACGATGCATATCTGCCATTCATTCTAGGCATTTTACTATAAACGTATGAATTTATACATACCTATAGGGAGACAAACATGAACTTTAGTTAGCAATGCGATCATATTATATGACGAGTATGTTATTAATGTGTACCGAATGAAGGTATGTGACGTTTATAAATTAACCACATTAACATCATAAAAATTGGAAAGGAAGTATTTTTTTGATGTAAAATATGTTTTTCGCAATGTTGTCATCCATATAAATTAAGTTAATTCACGAAATAATATAAAATTAATAGTGTGGTAACAACCTAGGTGTTTCCTACTTAGGTATAAAAGTCTGACATTATTGACATTTGGAAAATTCGAATGCTTTTTAATGATTGAAAATTGTCAAATAAATTATATAGCCAGAATGTCCTAAGAAAAAATAATTCCGAACGCACAGATAGTTGCATCGCTTGAGGTAATGCACGCTGGTTTAAATACAGGCCTGTATTTTATGAAAGCTTTTCACTCCACCTCTCTATCTGTGCGCTTATGCAATACGGTCAAACTTTCAATAAAGTAGTAAAAAAATCATTTAAAAAAAGAAACAATAATTATGAAAAAACGGTGAAAATGTAACGAATATGACGCATAATGAATGAGAAGTGAATGGCTTAATGAATATCTACAAGAATAACTTACGTTCAACGTAGGATATATGAAAATGAAACGTCATGGCTAAAAAATAAAAAGAAAAGTGTAAAATATGTGTACATTACGTGCAAATCGTTAAGATATAGTAAAATTGTATAATGTATTTCTTAAACATCATATTTAGAAGATTATACAGAAGTTAAAAAATGATTTAACAACATTAATGGGGGATAAAATGGCTGTAGAAAATAAATATATATTTACTGTAAACTCTTTGTAATGATTTCGTAAATTTCAAAGCATAGATAAATAAAATTTTGTAGGATCATTCGAATGACTATTTTAATTATCGGCCAAAATAAAAAAATGAGAATGTGGAATCGTGTAAATTGGGCTTTATACACAACGTTGCCAGTCGTACCGCTTACCATCGCATATAATAATATATTTTATCGTGCTTCAGACTAAGATTTCAAATTTTCATGATATATGTTTTTTTTTTGTCAATGCCATAGATCTTAACTTGTCAGAACTTAGTTGATACATTTATTTATTTTTTTATTTTTACGTACACACAACCGATTGGTCATATTCAAACGCGCGAACTAGCAGAGAAGACGTCTTCGTCATACCTCGAATTCTACATCTATAACTTAAATCGATTAATTTCATGACACGCTCATCACTATAATATAGGCACCTGTTACGCCGCTATTATTTATTTATTTAAGTATTTAATATCAGGTAAAATTTTATAAAAACTGGCGATAGAATTAGATTAACCACCGATATTTAGAATGGGTCATTTACACAGCAAACGGCCTTAAAAAATGCGCCACATTTTTTTTCCAAAAACAGTGAAACCTTACATGTATTTTATTTTATGCTTTATTTATATTTGGGTCTTATAGAGTACCTATCAAATACATAATTTTCTTTATTGAATATAAACTACAGAGGAAATACTTTACCGTAGAATATGAATAATATAATTATCCCCAATAAGAGTTAATGGTTACTCAACTAGACTTTAATTTGTTCTAGAGTGACCATCATTTTGTCTTATTCTTCATCTATGTTTATATTCTTTATCTTCATTTTATATTTATCTTATGAAATAGTTATTAAATTTTAAAAATCACAAAGGCTAAATCTTTCGTTTTTTTATTATTTAAAAAAAAAATGGGATATTCCACCGATTTTCTCATTCGGCAACCACTTTGGTTGACGACAACGCTCCACGCGTTACAATTTATCGAACAGTTGCATCAAGTTGGATGGTTGGAAATAATAATAATTAATTTGGACAAGTAACCTACAACCTTTACAATTTATCTGTTTTGTTGGAAGTTGTTTTCAATAAATTGTATCGTCTGTTCACTGAAAAAAATATGTTGGTGAACGTTTGGTTGTTTAAAACTTTGCACCCGCAGCAAGAAATTTACTAATCAAACATAAGTGTTAGCAAATCGCATCGTTGTATGCACAGACTAATTATTGTTAAATATATTTTGGTTAGGTTTACCATATTTATTGCAATGGCAGCAAGAGATGTCGTTAAAAAACATTTTAGCAATAACATTTTGCTATGATTATAAAACAATATGGCGTCGTGGGTAACGTCTGACGAATAAAACGACGTATCATAATATTTTTTTGTTTTTACTTGTTACCATTTTATTTTGCTGTGATTCAAATCAAAATGGCGGTGTGACCGAACAGCTAATCGCGAAATTTTGTTACCTGTTGTTAATTATAGCGATAGCTAGATATAACCAAAGGCAACCAAACAACCAAACCACCAAAAATTATGGTACTATGGTTCAACAATAATTGATGTGTACTCCAACAGAAATTATTGCTGTCACTTTATGGTTGCCAATACCATATTTTTGCTGCCATTGCCATATTTTTTTTTTTCGGTATGTGGCGACATTTAACGCAACGCTGACGTTTATTTAATAGTTAAGTTGCGGATATAATTTAGTGAATAAACGAATTTGCGATTTGCGGTTGGCAATGCTATTTGTATGGTTAGCAACGGCGACCGCTGACATACGAACCTTCGTTTTCACTCGTCAAGTTGGTAAATACGTTTGTATTTAGTGTCATTTTGATAACGGCATGAGTCGCCCGTACGCTATATGCGCGTGCGCGTCGATTAATTAAGTGCCCATTTGAATTCGCGCCGAAAAATAAAGTGTTATTTATAAGTAAATTAAGTGCAGTGTTTGTTTTCATTGCTTTTGATAACCAGTGGCTATCTAACCATATAACCATCTAAGCATATAGATACAAGTATTAGGAAGGTAAATGCTACTTTAAAACGTTTTATTCAATTTGTGATGTTTTTGTGTTTAGGCTTAGAACGTAATGGCGAAAGCTAACGAACGCAGTTCGGACTGCCTAGTTGCCTAAACGACTCAGAATTTAAAATAGTGCATTATCGTATCATGTGGATATTTAAAAATACGTATTAACTTAACACGACAGGCGATAACGTGGTTTTTTTTCACTCGATGTGATTACGCGATTTCTTTTTGTTTATTTTAAACTGTGTGGTTTTTTCGTGTTTACCGACAAAATGTTTGTGAAAAAGGTTATCTGACGTGGAAATCGCTATAGATTTGTTTTTTGTTTTCATGCCTGTTACATTTTCATGTGTGCCGTACGAATATTTGATTTCTGTCGTTATATCGGATGTAAGTCGCATTCCCGCGGAACCAGCATCTCGCTCTAACTATTCAAAAACATTCTTTTGTTTTGTCACACTCATTATGCACGTGCACACATCTTAATATATTTTTTTCAATTATTTTATAAAAGTATTTATCCATTGCATATCTTGCATGAGGACCACTTATGTGTGACCACTTGAGTGATCAGCTTTAAATACAAACTAGTTTTTTCCTAGCACCACCACAAGGGCGAAGTTTTTCTCGGGGGGGGAGGGGTTTCGCGAATTTTTAAAAATAATTGAGGCCTAAAACACAGTTTTGGGCTACTTTAGAGTGTTCTTAGACCCTGTTAAAATAGTGTTTTGCACCAGTATTGTTAATTCTTAGGTATTGTTTCTTCCCTTTAATTCTTCCCTGAAATTAATATGCTGCAGATAACTTGATTTTTTTTTTTTTTGCCCCCAATGGATCTTCTCTGGATCTGCGTTTGTCACACCATCTCAACCCCAATTACAAGGCACATCAATGACTCATAGAGCATTTAGGTTACAAATTAACCTAAATGCTAAATGTTAAATTTGCGCGAATGCCAAAATGAACCTCAATTATTAAACGATCTTTGTAATGAGATCAATCTCAAATCTTTATGATATGCATATTAAAACAATGAAATATTTAAACATTTATAAATATTGAAAAGTAAAAGTTATAAGATATTGAAAGTTATAAGATATTAATTAAATTATGAGTCAACTATCCGTATCGGCGGATATATATTATTAACTATCCGGCACATCACTACTACAGACCCATAGTCGATTTCGCAAAGCTGCAAGTTCACATAGGATTTTTAAAATACAATGATTCTGTTTTTCAAGATAATATTTCTCTTTCAAAACGCCGTTATACTTTTGGGAAAAAACCTCTTAAGTTGGGAAAATTTTGTGGATGCAATCAGATTTTTTGTATTGATACGATTTTAAACAAATACAATATTGTTTATTAGGAAGCCTTCAGATTCGCATGGCCCTAGGATGCGAGAACGTGAAAGTTCTTGTGGTTTGAGGTCGATCTCGCGAGCTTTCCCTGAGCCAACTCAGAGAGGGATTGGATGTCGAGTACCCGTTTTAGTCAGATCCGGACTTCAACGTTCGTTGCAATAATTATTATTATATTGTTATAATAATTACAGTATATATATTTTTTTATTACTTATTGCAATAGTTAGGGGTGTGTTTAAAATTAACTTAAGTTAAAATTGCTAAAACTTAAAATTTGACCATTTTTGAATTTGTGCGAACAACTGGGCGATTTATCATTCTAAATTATTCTGTTAGAATTATCAATTGTGTGGTAAAATATATGATTAATATTGAATTAAATTAAATCGAAACACGATTTAATTCATGTCAACTATAATAGCCCAACGCATCAAAAAAAAAAATCTGACTTATAGCCTCCATCACAGATTGGTATGCTCATAGAGTATGTTTCGTATTCCAATGTATTAGATTATCGAAGACCTTTGTAAACTCGACTTTCACGACATGTTTTACAGCACATCAATGACACCTGTCCTAAGGCAAGTCCCAAATATGTGCATCCGGTTGAACGTTTTACGTTTCGTCGCTCGGAAATCTATTGTCTGTACCTGGTTCAAATCTTTTTATTCCCCTTCTACATAGTCGGTTTTTTTTAAACTGCACGAAAGCGTATTTCCGTTCGCAGTAACACTTTTAATCACAATATTGGTAAAGTATATAAAGGTCTTGTTGAGTAGTCACAAATTAACTAAGTTCCTCTATAAAAACAAATATTTTTCGATTTCTTTTATTGTCCGTCTTAAGTGCCAACTAACGTAGGTAATCCTAAATATTTACCATATAATAAACAAAACAAAAGTAACAATAGACATATATTTTTGCATGTGTTTGACCAACCTCGAAGCCATAATATTCCATGCAAGAGTTAAGAATGTTTTTCAATAGAAACGTTGAATAGTCGCGGTGTATTGCACTCAGCACTAAAGAAAATAAATTCTTTTATTTGCATATGATAATTTTTTTATAGCCGTGAACCTCTGAAACTCTGTGGTGTAAAACAAGAGAATCGATAATGCTGAACCTACCACCCCGTGTAAAAGATCAGGCTTAGTTCTGAGTTATTTATAAAAACCGTTATATTAAGATTATATTATTTAATAATATAATATCCACTATAATATACATTATAATATCCACACTGCATGTTTTACGCATTGAGTTAGATCCAGCGTTAAGTATCAAAAATAAATATAAGTTATATGTTCAAAACGTCGAATTGGCTAAAGCTATTTCGATTATGTTTGCAAATTTGACTTAATTCCATCAATGTCTCATTAATGTAATTTAAAAAAAATGGAGCATTAATGTAATTTTAAAATGTGTCAAAAAAAAAGTAAATAAAAAACATACAAAAAAAAATCCTATCAGCGTTTAAACGCATAGTTACTTCTCCTGGCTCACACGCGGTGTTTGATTTGCTAGCGGCGAGCGAACCAAAATTTTCCTGGAATATTATTTATTTTTTATGGAAAAAAATGTGTCATAATTAAGAAAAGTTGTAGAACAAACCTTTGGTGCGTAGATTAAAACCATAAATGCATGTGCATGAGAAAAAGTTCATCCTTTATTACTCGTATAATGTATTATCTTTAGATTCTAGCCTTAATCGCGGTTTATTTCGTTGTAATTCTACGAATACCAGCTTAATGAACTCCTCCAAATATTTGTCATTCAAAGTATTCAAACTTGCAAAAAATACAATGTGCTATATGCCCTTCGTGTGCGTGTTTGAAACCGTACTAAATGCTGTTTAACAATTGATCATTCTAGATACATTACATTACCAAAAGTGGATCCGTTTATATGGTAATGGGTTCGATGACCTCATAACTCCATTAACTTCAGTTGTTCACATAATATTATAATGACTAGCAATTAAAAAAAATACATCAATTGCACATGGTCGTCGGCCCCGGTGTGTATTTACAAAATCTGCAAAGTTTCCACCAGAAGCCCATATAAATCACCAGTAACTTATCAGCTGACAGATTTATAAATATTAGTATGTTCATGCTTGCACCATTAGATACTAAATATTTATTAATAACGTATAAAAATAATTTATTTAATCATTATACGTATGTATTTATAGTACAGTACCTTAGTAATAGTAATTTACAATGCCAAGAAGCCTATTTTAGTTCTCATTTTACCCCCCTTCAATTCAGCTCAATTTTTACGATAAGCATCAGAAAAGTTGTTTTTTTTTTGTAAATGATGTCAGTTACTTAATAATGCCATATTAATTATAAATTATTATCTACAAACAATAAATTAGAAACCGATCTATTACCTCTATAATGCGTTTTGAGTTTATTTATTTAGAATAAATATAATATAGTGTTTTATGGAAATTTCTAACCTTTTTTGTGTTGGAAATTTCTTTAAATACTATACAAATATATATATATATATATATATATAAAAAAAATAAAACCACCATGATTCGGAAATAGATTTTTTTAAAGTCACCCGCTTCTGAAACCAGAAACATCCCATATAAAATAAATATATTTTTATAGTGAGAATAGAGTCGAGCAGGGATTCAGCTAAGCGATTTGAGATATATGAATAAGAAAGTTTGCCTAAAATTGGGTATTTCTGTTTTAGGTTTTAAATATGAAAACGATACTTATAGCTAAAAGTTTTTTAATTTTCAGAAAATATATGTTTTTCTGTTATTGTTTAAAGAAGAAAATGGATTTAAAAAACATATCCGTTTTTTATCAGAAAAAAAAAGTAATTACACCATTAGCCTACCTATTTACACCATTAGAGTTTACATCGTACAAAGTTTCTTTTTGCTGGCAACTATTTGTAGGTCAAAATCGTTCGTTCTCGTAAGTAACCGCCTTAATTCAGTCGATAGTGCTAAGAAAAGCTTAATTCGCTCTAAATTGATATGGGTGCATTTGATTCTCTGTTCAGACTCAAAGAAGTAATATTTTAAGTTATTGTTTATCTTATATCCTGTAATTAGCTGGGCTTTTGAAAATACGCAGTCCACTCAACGCCGCTTGCAATAATTTTAAAGGCGGTATCCTATCCCTTTACGATTAATCACACCGTAATTGGATAAATGATTTCATGCCACGCTTTACGATTTAATCGCCAAGAGAGGCGTTCATTAATTTCAAATGAAAATAATATTAAAGCCTCGTTTACACGAGCAACCTTCCTCCTAACAACGTGCGCTTGTTACGTTAATTTCACAAGTGTTGTACTCAAATTCATTATGTGTGCCCGATCCAACTTGCCCTGAACTACTGAACAACTGAACTGAAAACATATTATTTGCGTTTAATTATATTATTGAAACTGAAAAAAAAAATGTGTATAAGTATGGTTAATAAGAGGATCAAATATAAATTAAATTAAATACAACATAGTGTAGCCATAAGGGAATGTGACATTCTGTTGATACATTTAAATTAGTTTAATTTGTATGTATTTTTAATTAGTGTTAATTATATGGAAGCTTTCATCCATTTTGAACTGTCGTATACTATTTAACTTAAGATACTTAAATCTATATAATTTTCCAAAAATACAAATATGTATAAGACGCACAAATAGGTAGAGTTATTTAAACCAGCTTGCATTAACACTCAAGCGATGCGAATTTTTTTTAAATTTCATCCAGTTGTGATTTTTGGATTAAGGTAACTGTAGTAGTGTGCCTGGCTAAATATTTACATTTAATCATTTATTATAATTATTTTAATTCATTATTCATTCAATATTTAGGTGTTAGCTCCGATGATATCGTTGAGGTGTAGCAGGTGATGGAAAAATTAATGTGTTTAACAACTCGCAGCCTTACGTTTGATTATCAACAAATGCAAGATGTTTACGCTACCCCTCGGTTTGTTACATCATCATCATCGTTGTGTACGGAACGTGTTATATTTACTATCCATAAAGATATATATTGCAAATAAATAAATAAAATGTACAACTCCAAATTTTAGAGTCTGATGTTGACTTTGTAGTCTGTCTGCTGACTTTCCGCCCGCGCTGCGACCTCTCGTCGATTCGCTTCTGACGCAACGAAGATATACATATATAATGTGTATATTTACAGATTTAGATTATTTATTCGAGGCGACCCGTAGAAGAATTCGTCTCATTTATTTACAGTTCATTATCACTTGGGTCTACGTCACTGTAATCTCGTCTGCCTCTTAATGCAGATAGCGACAAGAGTGATGATGCAGTCTTTTTGCCGAACGTCCCGTGTTCTAGGGATGCGTCATGTCGCAGTTTCATTTATAAGCTCTGATACAGGTTGTATTTTTTTTTCACTTTCCACCTTTCTATAACGATAACCAAACATTAACCAGAAAAAAATATTCGAAAAATGTTCTGTACTTGGTAGGATTATTTTTTTTGACAATTAAAATCACCTCCTCGAATGGTGCGAATTCAAGAAAAAAAAACCCTTTGGCACACCCGCGGCGGAGGTAGATTTAACCGGATCGAAATAGGGGATATGCGAATTCCAATTGTACGAAATTCCTTTTTTGAACGAATTTCATCCCGTGCCTGTTAAAAAATTTTGAATTTCAAGTCCACCCCTAGCAAGTTATACAGATAGATAGATAGATATTTAAACATTTGTAACTGAGGGTGGTTTCGGATTCTAGTGGATGTGAAATTGACAGACAGGACTCCCCCCCCCCTTTCAGGCTCTGGCAGGACAAGATATTTTTTTTCTGTGTAATGTTATCTGATGAAAAATAAACGTCACTTATGGTGGCATTGAACTGAACTGACTAAAATTTTCCAGAAGTCATGAGATAGTACCCATTGCAATAGGTCGTTTTCTAGTGCGCGTTACATTTTTTTTTTAATGTATACCAAATCGATAATCAGTCAAACTGAAAATCGAAAACCTAAATAAATTACATTATTTTTTTAATTATTTAAAACTACTTTCTACGTGTTTAAGAATTATTAAAATATTTTGTCGTAGAATTTTACAGCGCGATATACATAGTTATTTATTTATTTATATATCGTTTATTCGGAAAACCAACAGTATAATATGAAAAAATGGTACATACAATTGTTTGTAAAATTAACTGATGACAGGTTTTCGCAAAAGTACAGAGATACATCTAAAGATTAAAATTAAATTAAATTACACTCGCATTAGCAGAAAATACAGAATACATCTAATGATTAAACTAAAATTAAATTACACTCGCATTAGCATTAAATACAGAAATATATATATATATATATATATATATCTGTGGCTTGGTAAAAGAAGTGCCTATGTCATTTTTTTTAATTATTGAGTATTATGATGCAATATGCTTATGTTATGCTCTGTGGCTTAACACACTTAACACACTTCCAAAAAACGGGGTCGAACCATGTAAAAAACCTCGTTGTAAAACATGCAAAATTATTGTAAGAGACGATAAATTTTCAAGCGCGAACAATAAAAATATATATAAAATTACCACAAACATAACGTGCACCACCAGAAACGTTGTATATCAGCTTCTATGTAAGTTTTGTGATGCGTTTTATGTTGGTGAAACTACGACGCCACTAAACATTAGAATTAATAATCATAGATTATCCTGTAACAAATTACTTTCCGCTTTACCCGTTGCAATTCACGCGAGAACTCACGGCAGGGATTTCGATGCTTGCTTTAATGTAAAAGTTTTGAAGTCTTTGCCAGAAGATGCCCGCGAAATTGATTTAAAGACATGGGAACTCTCTCATATTTGGGTCTTGGGCGCTTGCAGGTCTGTAGGTCTAAATAGACAAAATTAAACTAACTTAACAGCATTTAACGCGTGATACTTGATATATTCATTTAAGAAACTAGTTTCATTTCATAATACTGATTGATTTATCTAGCAAAACTGCAATTATATAATAATAATTGTAGTGGCTGGATATATTTATCTTTTAGTTAAAAATGCGATTTTCGAATTTATGAAGGTTGCATTTTAAACGTCATCCTTCATATTTTTTCTGACGACGCCGAATGGCGAAAGCTTAAATAAATCATAATCATCAAATCTATATATATATAATATATATATTATTAAAAACCACTATGTTCGTCTTGTTCCCAAACATAAGCAGTTGACCTATAATATGGCTAAGACGCCTTGCTTCACATATCTCTCTATACCCTATAACTCTGAGATTGCGGTCGAAAACATCGCTTTTTCCCTCTTACACATTTCAACAATGAACTGAGTAAGAGCGACAATTATATTATATAAATAACACGTTGATAAATGAAGATAATATCTGAACACAATACCTTCAAGTTGTAAGCAATGAGAGCAAAGTGTTTTGAATTTCGCAATTCTTCGGGGACTCGAGACTCCTTCCGAAGCATACATCATTTCAGATCCGCCTGCAGGCTGAAAGCTGAAATTTAAAACTCGCTCGCACATGCATTCCCCGTCCTTTGTGTGTGTGCGTGTGCGTGTAGCGAGGCGTGGATCCGCACATTTCGATCGAGACGAATTCTTTGCGAGAGCAGACAATATTCTACTTTGACATTTCGAATATGACGTTTCGGTTTTTTTCCAACTTCGCTGTTTTTGCGTATTAATTATTTACATATCAGGTTTTTTTACCTAACCCTATTCACTTTACCCATAAGAAACATAGTACACTTTGCATAGTTATCGTGGAATGAAAAAAACGGGTTGAATTTTAAATTCAAATAATTTATTCAAACAAGAATAGCTTCGATACCCTGTGCTATCATATAATATCAACTGCTTGTATACATAATTTAGTAGTATTAAATTATTTAACCAGAACCTGACGTCTTACAGCTGGGCCCTATATGTGCATTCAACGGCATCTTCCTGCCAGACTTCTCGCACCTGTGGTACCAACTTGTGATGGGTTACTTCATGTCTTATTTCCACTTGTGCCCACGGCACACGGCACTTTTAGCCCATTCGATCTGCATTTGGATGGGTTAACTGAACATTATTTTACAATATTTCTACTACGCACAAAAAAGAGTTTGTATTCATTTTAACTGTCTCGTAATCAATAATAAGTTCGCCGTAAACAACAGTAATAAAATTATTTTAAACATTACGTTAAAAATACTTTATTTCGGAAGGGTTAGAAAATAAATTAATTTAATTTAGATTTATAAATGTTAATATTCGGCCTTTTTAAGCAATATTGAGAAGCAATTCTTCTGTTTAAAACTTCCTAGATAAACATTTGAAGGATTCAGGACTTTGATTCATTTCTTCATGCAAAAATGTAGTGTCGTGGCTTTTTTTTTACAAAGGAAAAATAATAAAAATAATAATGGATATCGTTTTATCTAAAAATTATCCGATTTAATATACAATGAAAAGGGTAAATTTATAATTTGTCTTAAAGTAAAGATTTTCGACAAGGCATTATAATTATTATCCTGACGCAAACATAGTTTTGACTGCCAGAAACTCTAAATTGTAAAACGTATTTAATACATTCACGTCCTTTTGTATTCACCACAAAAATAACCTAAATTGTAAATAAACTCAAAGAAATAATAATTATTATTATTATTAATAATATTGTTACGAACACATAGATGATTTACACGATTTAATATCACTTTTCCATGTTTGTGAATGCATAGGTTTAGATTTAAGGTGAGATGGCATTATGTTCGTTGAACGAGACAAAATGGTTATTTTTTTGACGATTTTCGTAAACATTTTTATGTTCTGGGTTATGGTCAATTTGACACATTTTATATTTGTGAGAAATATTGTTTAGTTTAGTAGACCTTCTTTTCTTAACGTGTATAAAACCCCCTACTGGCCGCATTGTGTTCGCCCCTGGCAATGTTCTGTTGCAAACCAAACGCTCCCGAGGAATCCCGGCCTTCCAATGAAATCCATTCCTACTGCGATTAATGGAACAAACAGCCCGTGCAGAAACTATATCCGCCCTCGGTCGTTAATTGGAAAATACGCCCGGCGCTACTGGGGGGGGGGGCTTATGTGCATTTATTCAAACGATAATAATTTATATTATCCGACATGTGTGTTTAATTATTGCATTTCGCACACATGTGTTTCAACATCATCTGCGTTTTGCTAAAATTGCGAACGCGCCATTCTGAGCTTTTTTATGCTTTCTACACATCTTAATCGATTAAACTTTGAGTCCCGGCACTCACATTTTTTTAATTATTCGGTAGATTGGCAAGTGATGGTGTTTTGTTTTTGCCCATTTACGTTTAATAAGTAATCTTTGTTCTGTGAATAGTTCGGGGGAAAAAGTAGTGAACCCGACATTTTTCTTTTAAGAAAGGGTTTTTTTTTGATTCGACTAGTTGGGAGCACGTTTCAGAGAAGCAGCCTTAAATTAATAGCTTTAAATTTTGTAAACCACACACAAAACTTACTAAATGACTCCTATTTTAGTCGTGTGGCTAGTAATTTTCCAATATTTTTTTTTATATGATAAATCTAAAGATTTGTGTCTTTTTTTTATATTATAAAATGCAATTGAATGCACATTTATAAACTATATTAAAAAGTACACCAATCATTAGATTTCCTTCAAACATACTTCTAGTGCTTTCGCCCTTTTAGTAAAAAAAAATATTTAATTTATAGGTGGTTAAAATTGTATAATATTGTGTAGTCATACCTAATTTGTTCTCTTATACATATTTTTGAATTCCTAGTCATCCTACCAGATTTAACCCTACTCGCTTCTAATCTCTGACAATCCTGGCTGTGCTAATTCATCTATTATTAATTGCCTACGTCCAGTAACCGGAGGGTACGTATTGTATGAGCCGCAAAAAGGTATAGGCGATACACGTCAAATACATATCTCCTGAAAATGTTTATAATCAAAACGCGAAATAATTTTTTTGAGATATGTACCTTTTTCCACCATCCACGTTGAAAAGTCATTATCTCAAAACTGCACGGATAGTGTGAATGCGACACTGTAAATTTTTCGGACAGAGGAAGTTGAATAAGTCGAATCAATTAACAATAAACCAAGCACCCTGTACAATTATGTATTGTTTAAAGCGGGGAAATAAATAAATTTTGTTTTTCTTCAAATTTAATGTCAATAATCAACTATCTATAGAATGTTATGGTCCTATCGATTGAAGCGAGTCGCGTAACAGATAGAGTGTGGTTTCATTGTGTTGCGTTGCTGAATGCTGAAGTGGTTTAGGGCGCTAATTGCGTTGATGGATTGGTTTAATTAACATATTACACGTGTTTACATACATAATTTCGAAATATCCACCAGTTACAATAAAATGTCTTATTTGCCTTGAATTAACTCTATAAATGAATATTTTTAAAACTAATTTTATCAAAAAAATGTTCCATGAATTACATGCGTTAAGGGCATGAGGCTAGAAATCGTTTCGCGCCTCCGTACTGGAGTGAGAAACGCGTTTAGTTTCAGTACAGATCAGTGAAAACCTGCGATGCCAACTCAGAGGTGTTAGAGATTTCGCTGCTGATCTGAAATGTAACTATTTTAGTAATGTCACGTTTAAATGTTATAATCCGCGATCGCTTTTGGTAGAATATCTTTAAAAAAAAAAGTTATTTATTTATGTGAAAAATTGTCTAGGTAGTCACAGTTTCATGTTAAGTCACGGGTGGTTAAACGAGATACTGAGCCACTCTACGCTTGCCGAAATATTATTTTTTTATGTATTCTTAAATCTACAGTATATTTTACATATGTTTGAAAGTCTGTTTATCTGTTTTAGAGTTTATTGTATACTTTTTTTTTGCATTCTTCCTTATCACGCATAATTCTCAAGAAAAGCATTTACCTTAATATTATGCATTTCGCTCTGATCATACTCAAAAGCGTATTTTATCTTTTTATTAAGCACGAAGCTAAAAATAACACTAAAAAAAGAATAATATAGGAGACGATAAAACTGATAAGTTATTTCTTTTAAAAAGAATTGTTATGACCTAGGACACACAAAATTATTTTGGCCCTGCTTAAGCTAAACTTGTGCTAGAGCCTGCGGTGATGGTGGTGATAAAAATGGTATAATATTAACTATGTGCGGATTAAATACAAACATTTATATTTTATGTGTATATATTTTATATATATATATATATATATATATATATATATAGTAAAATAGTAAAATGTATTGCTTAAATACCGTTAATTAGATGATTTTTATGTTAAAATAGGTAAACACCTTTAGTTTAACATTTATAAAAGTTTGACAGTACTGACATTTAATGCTTTTTTAATATTTTAAGGATTGAATTTTTTTTCTAATAGATTATATAGCCAGAATGTTCAAAGAAAAATTAATACTGAACGCACAGATAGTTGCATCGCTTGAGGTAATGCACGCTGGTTTTAATACAGGCCTGTATTTTATGAAAGCCCTCTACTCTCACCTATCCATCTGTGCGCTTTTGAAATACAGTCTAATTTTTATTAAAGTAGTGAATAAATGATTTAAAAATTAAACAATAATTATGAAAAAAAGCGAAAATGTAACGAATATTACGTATAATGAATGAGTAGTGAATGGTTTAATGGATATTTACAAGAATAACTTACGTTCAACGTAGTTTATATGAAAATGAATCGTCATGGCTTAAAAGAAAAAGAAAAGTGTAAAATAAATGCACAATATGTCCATTATATTATATATATATAATAATTATATATATATATATATATATATATAATTATTATATATAAATAATTATTATAATTATTTATATATATTTATATTATATTTTTAAACATATATAATTATCGATTTTATTTTCTTTATTACTTACGATAAGAAACAAATATTTACATATATATATATATATAGATATATATATACTCGTATGTATGTATATATATGAAACGAGTAACGTAGGTACTCACTAAAAAAAACATTATTTTCATATGGTCTAAATACTCGATAACTTTAATTGACGTCACTTCTCTTTGCGATATGTCTTGAACTGGCACTGATGATACTTATCAGTCAAAAAGTTAATGATGCGAATGACGCACAAACATAACGCTACCTTTATCTTATTTGTTTCGTATGTATTCTCAACAGAACAGATCCAAAATCAGGCTTGTATTCAATTTTTTATCACCCCGATGGACCACAAAATCTACCAATCTACCGTTAGTACCATTTAACAAAAAGCTTTTTTACTTAATTTCAAAGATATTTTCTTGCATTCAATATGGCTGTGGGTGGGACAGGTTTAAACTTCTAACTGGCATAACCTTCATTATACTTTGGCGGATAATGTGTTAAAGTTTAACCCTTATGGCAAAAATCATTTAATCGAAGTAGAGGGACGTATTTTTCGATGCCTCTATCTAACTTTATTTTTTGTTAGAAAGAAGTGTTTGCAAAGCGAACGTTTTTTAGAAAATTGTCTCGAAATAACGCCACTAGTATTTAGCGCGGTCGCTTAAAAAAAAGATCTCAAACCGTTACATATTTTTAGAATTACACATAAGAGTCATCCATACGTATGTTGGTTGAAAAGTATATTTATACCGACATATTATTTATATGACTTATTATATACGTAGATGAGGATGAGGTTAGATCAGCCGGCATAACAAATATTAGTATATAGATAGTCCACATTGGAAATATAAACCGCCTTTAAAGATGGAAAGAATTATTATCATTGAGAAAAATAAGTGTATTATAAAATTTTATTGTTACTTTGTTAAAGTATATTAATACATCGAAAACATTTTTAAATATTAGGATTTTTCAACGCATTCATACAATATCACATATTAGGATAGAAAAAAAAACAAATTAATCTTATAAATATCATTCAAAATAATATAAGAGATAGCGAAATTGAAATAATATCTTTTTAATATACGAGAAGAAGGATGTAGGCATGGCATGGACCAAATAAGAGATTTTACACGTAGTTATTTATAGAAACTATCTACACACATAATTATTTATTCTTTTAACGTAAACATTAAACTTTATTTCTTTAATAGAAATGTCACAGTATATTCTTTATTCTTTATTGAAAGAAAACAACGGTATTACAAAAAAATTAGAAATATTAACGATAAATTTACATTTGAAGAGTATTTGTGTAACTAATAACAGATTTCTCTTTTTAACATAAAAACTAAATTAGAAAATAAAAATAAAAATTCAAATTTACTTCAAACTATTAAAACTATTATTCTTACAATAAAAGTATATACTTATGAATAAATACATTCTTATTTAAATTGAATCGATTGCGGAACTCGATTACTTAGACCTACATTTAATATTTAATTAAATACATTAATAATTTATTAAGTAGTTCAGAAAAACATGTTTTGATCACATGAAAATTAAAATGTATGGGTTGGGTCTGATTATTAAACTATTTTTTTTAGCGTGACTAAACTGCTAGCGCACGCATTTATTGTTATGGTTGTCAGATTAGCAGCATACTAACGCGGTTATATTTACATAAGTTTAATTCTCCTTTTAATCGATTTTAGATAATCCCATTTTCCCATTTAGCATTCCAGATAAAAAACAGTATATTGGTCCTGCGATTTCTAGTGTTTTCTGTTAAGAAACTATATCATAGCTCATGGTTACTGCGAAAAAAAATGTAAACTTTACGTAAAATAGTAAAAGGATCACAAAAAAATCTAACGATCAGTTGTTGGCGTACGCCGTACGGCGTCAAGGCCATTATCGATCGGCTCTGCATCGGAATTCACGCGCTGACCGAATTGACACCGCATCTATTTAAAAATATAATAAATTTGGGGATGATTTTTTATATCATTTCCCACTCATAAATGGTTACACAAAACATCCCTTAAGTCTTCATGAATGGTCTTGGGATAGCCTGTGTGTGCTTATTAAATTACGCTGTATGTTTTCCTAAAATATATTAAATAAATAATTATAAAACTTGCAAATAAGACGTTATAAATTTAAAATAGCCTAAAAATAAATAAATTCGTAGTGCGATCGAAAGAGAACACTTTAAATAATAGAAATATAAAGTGTAGGTATATAGATATGATTGGTCGTTGGTGACTTAGGAAGTCACCCTCGAGAAAAAGGCTTCACAATACTGCTGGACGCGAAGACCACGGAATCCCACCAGGATGATAACCAAGCGACGGTGATGTCCCTGACGTCGCTGACGTTCGATCGGGAGACCAGGAAGCTGAAGGACCTCACCAGGAGCTTCGTGGATGGCTTTCTGGAGCTCGACGTGCGGAAGCTGCGCGTTAAAGAGGTACACTTTTTAAAAATTTCGAATGATCTTTTGCGCAGCCAACCGTTGGATGCTTGGCGTAAAAGATTCCTCATCTATATCGAGGTGTAAACTATACTTTACACTATAATATGTTTATGCCCAACGTATTTATATATACTACTACTTTATGTTAAATATTTTTTAAATAACACTTTATAAATAAGCTTTTTTAGAACTGTTAACTCTTACCTAGTTAGAAAGGTAACAGACATTATCAAACCGGTCAAAATGACTGGTATCCAGGAACTCGATTTTCTATATATGGATATTGATTTTATTTTAAAATTTAGTGTAAAACTAAACATTATGTTGCCGGTACCTTATTTTATTTAATAAAAATTCTAATAAAATTAACAGTAATGTGACAAGAGAAGATTATAGTTATTTAAATTTCTCATAAAAATTTAGAAAGCGGATAAATTATGTGTTGCTTTTATTTTAGGTAAAATGCTAGGAAGGTGTTTTTAGGCATTTTGCAAAGCTCTCGGAATATCCAGGACACGACAACTATTTTCAGTTCTCCCGGGTGCTGCAGGCACGAGTTTTCGAGCGCCGAAGGCGCTTTTAAGAAATAAAGTTTTTAGTAAATCAATAGTAATTTATTATACATTAGCTATATATGTAAGAACAGCTAGTTATTTATAATCACATAGAGAAATACAACAGGAAATTTAATGAAATAGATTTAGGTATTTAAAATTATAAGTAAATTGGTATTTTTATAAACAGTACAAGTGTCTATGTACCCCTCAACATAATCTGTGATTGTACGTCATACGTTTAACCTACCTCCCCCCTCCCCTCCTCACAACCTCCTCACACACCCACAATTAGTACATTTGTAAATAAAAAAATAATAACAATTTGGTTTTTCTTACTTTCTCTCCATTGTTCACAAATTCTACTATTAGGGTGTTTAGTACAATACTACTAATTCTGTATTATTTTACACCTTTTCTCCTTTTACTTTTCGTGCAGATAATATTATTGTTTTTACAATTTTAAACATAAATAAAAAAATAGGTAATCTACTGTTCTTAGATATTATGCTTCTTTTCAAACGCTCTATTTTGGCCAAATAAAAGATTGTTTTTTTCTGGTCCAGGTGATAACCAACGTACTAAATCGCGTGTTCGCAGAGCAAAATATACTTCTTAGAGACTAAACTCTCAGCGAGATTGTCCATGGAAATGCGAAGTTAGTGATGAGACGCCGCGTTGGGTTTTCGTCCAATGCTTCACATATCAAAGCGTGCCCGTTTGCACTACCCGTCGCATTTGCCTCGCATGCGGCTATATCAGACGCGATGCGCGACCTAGACGGCTATATCAGATAGACCATGCTGTAATGGGATTTTCAGAATAGTTCGTCTCAAAAGAAAAATCATGTCATACCAACCGTCATTCAAAGGATGTTTACGAAGTAATTTTATCAATTTTATTTTACAAGCATGCGTTTATTAAAATATGTATAAAACGACGTTTATTATACAAAATTTGTTGCAAATTTTACAAACAGCCAGAAGGACGTTGCTCACGAATGAACTAAACGCTAACCTTAATTGGACGTCATGAGCAACAATTAAAAATTTAAGATAATCTATAAAACAGACTTCAAATTTAATTTAAAACCACAAAACGATTAAATAAATTAATAATCTTTTTATCCTACCAATTAGCCGACTCTCATAATTTAATGCATCTATTTTTTTTTATTTTTTACTAACAATAAAAAGTTTTGTGTTTTATATTTTTAGTATATTTGTTTTAGATTTATTATGAGGACGGTTTAATATTTTAGGAATTTTTGATTAAATAATTTAACATTAATTAAAAACATTTGAAACGGTAAACTTATTTATTTTTTATGTGAGTCATATGAGTGGCATGTGTGTGTTTATTAACATTATTATCATTAACTAATTACAATATTTAGGAGCTAGCTTAAGTAATTATGTAGAAATTAGTAGATGAGCAATAATTAATGCTTAAAACTCGCAAACAGCCTTGAAACACTGAACACGGAATACTTTACATTCACTAATAAAAATAAAAGTCAAGTAGACACCCACCCTTAAAAATGATATTAAAAATTCATTTTTAAGGCAGTCGACGATTCCTCTGAATTTAGCAGGAATAAATATTTTCAAACGAACGAAGACTTCCAAGAGTTGACAGTTTGACGTTTCCCTAAAGCTACAAGCATCTGTCGCATGTTTCTAGGTTATGTTTATGATATTATGAATTATTTTATGCCGTGTAGTGTAAATAAAAATGAATTAAAAACAAGATAAGATGTACATTATCTTTTTTTAAAAGAAAAGCAGACAATAAAAGAATTAATGTTTTACAAATACAACCCATGGATAATAATATCTTTTTGTGGTTATTAAGTAAATTAATGTAGTCTTAAAACTAAACTTTTATCTTAATAATAAACACTTTATTTGTCACGCAAGACAATTTCTACTAGGTGACCCACAGAGGTCGTGTAATATTTATTTATTTTCTTATGGGAAAACACACAGTAATAACAATAATATTAACAATTAAGACTTAAGCAGGTAACAAAACCGATTATGGATTTCCTACATATTCACAAACATACTATTACACAGTAGGTTATGTTAATATTAGGTTAATATTGATTTCTTGTCGGCAAAAAATCTTAATAAAGAAAAGATAGGGAAATTAAATGACTTAAAGAATAAGATTTACCTTTGTTTGAAAGTTAATAATATCCCGAGGCAAGGATAGGTTTAAAACTAGAACAAGGATTAAAATTAGGAGGAAGTAAGAAGATGTTCTTTGAGAAGACGTTTGGAAAATAAGTAAAGTAAAAGTTTATTTTCAAGAACAACTTAATGCATAGGAATTATTGGTTCATAAAAATTGACATAATGAAAATTACAGACATTTAGTTAAATCGATATATGCTATATCATACCTAGAAATTTCGATATTTTTACTACTCATTACATAGCTAAAAACGCGAACATACAAAAATTAAAAAAATTTAAAAAAGAAGTTTTATAAATTTGGTAAATTATTTTAGAATTATTATAAAGATAACTGCCACATAACATTTCTTCCTTTAAATCATAGCTCTTTTAATTCATACAGATGTTCTTATATTAAATATGTTTTGATGGCTTTTTTGAAAATAAATATATTTTTTATGTTTTATGTTTTATTATACATTTCTAGCCCTCTAAATAACTTATTGTTTTGAAATTTAGACGTACGAGGGGTACCGGTTGAATAAAATAATCTTTGTTCCTTGTGTTGTGGAAATGTTAGTATCTTTATAGCATGGGTGTTCCGTGTTAGTGCCTACCTTAGTTCAAAGAATTTCGCAAAGGATCTCTTGTACATATATACCATAGAGAGTTAATATTCCAAGGGTTTGGAATAGTAACTCTAATGCTACCGGGAGTTTTAAATAATATTGCATCTGTAAGGGTTGAGCTGGAAACCTGCGCTTTAAGAAGGAAGGAAGCTGATCGCAATCCATTTATTGAGGTACAAAAAATGTAATCCTACTAAATGGTACAGTAATATGTACTCAATAAATGAACTTGAAAATTGAGTTTGTTTCACAATCTGGAGTAGCCGCATGAACCGTAAGGACTTTGTCAAGAATGTTGATTCATGGCTTAGAATTTTGAAGGGATTAGTGAATGCAGATCTATAATAAAGAATAGAAAGTGAAATAAAATATAGATGCTAAAATTATAATATAATTATCCATAAAAACCTGGTGGCGAGTAGAAACCGTCAACACAATACTAATAGTAATTTATTTCACTAGAGGTATACTTTAGAATCTGCATACTAGCTCGAAACCACTCGACATCCATCCCCTCACTTGGATATAACTACAGAAAGGTACCTGAACACCTGCAGAATATCGAACGGTGCTTTTATAAGATAGTGAAAAGCTAATTTGAAATCTATCCAGTGGTTCCGGTGGTGGTGGTGGAAGTTCGCGAAATATTAATAAATTTCATGTAATGAATTACTTAATTTAACATTAAAAAGATAAACCTAAGGATTTAGTCCTTTTTAGCGCGCTATAACAATGCACATATAATTCCGCACACTACACGTGCCGGAGAGAGATAACATATCAAGTGCGCGCTCTCTCTTGGGGTTAAGGTCAGACTGTGCCCACTTTTTCTATAGACGTAAACTTTAAAATTTACATTTGACGTAGGTAAGGCTATAAGGCATATCGTGGTCCCTTCTTAAAACCTCCAGGTAAAGCTGATTCGCTCCCCTTTGTAGTCGCAACGTTCAATCAGTACCTGCGCCTGTGGTAGGTATCTACAGCTACTGATATTAAGGAACTCTGACAAGGGCAGTCAGTTAGTGTTCACTGTTCGGCGAGAGTCAGAGACAGCGTTTGATAACTTTGTAAATGAAGCGAATTTGTTTAGTTTCAAAAAAATGTGATAATTAGCAAAACAAAAAAAAACAATTTGGCGACAACAGTGTTGGGAAAAATTATGGTATTTATGCAGGCGTTTTGTCGCTATGATAACCTACCTCTATTAATTTGACCTATACCAATTTTCCTCCCAAATAATTATAATTTGAGATATACAATAACCATAATTATTACTTTCTTTATTTCAGGTAAGTTCAAATTTATGTTGCTCCGAATTCAAGATCAAACCATATCTCGGCGGTAAGCAATTTATTAGTTATTTTAACATCTTTGCTGATTTTATGTATTACTTAACTACCAAAGGAGAAAAAAAAGAGGAAAATAATATTAATAATTTATTTCTTTCACATTTGGCCATTGAAAAACTTAGACACCAATTTCTAAGAAAGTAAAAAAATTGAGTTATCGTTTGGTATGTAGTTACCACTGCAATTTCTGTTCGCCTAATTAAAATAAATAAACTATTTCTGTTACAAGAAGCTAATTCGTTTGTTTACGTGTACCTAGCTTTTTTTAATTTTCTGACTATACATAATTTAACGGTAATTTTTAGATTAAATAATATAAAGTAAATGGTACTTAGTATACACAATTTAGGTAAATTGAAAATTGGTATTGGTATAAATAGATTTGTACACTCTTTACACAATTATTTTTGATTAAAATAAAATAAAATGTGGTAAGTAATAATAGATATTTGTTATATTTGATGCACAAAATTATATACTAATATACTTGCATAAATTTAATTGGTGATTTAGGCTATATTAAACTTTCAGCCATATTATCAATTTTTCATAAGTCATCATAAAATATGTATTTTAATATAATTACATTATGCCTATCGGTATTATAAGTGTAATAATATTTAAAATATTTATGTCAACGCGATAATTGAAAAGGGAATTAACTGCGTGGTTCCTGAAGCATAGAAAATATTAAAATATATACCAGTATCATTTTAATAATCGTTGTGTTATTATTTATAATTTTATTATAACCAAAATTGTATAATAATAATAAGAACAATATTATTAGGTACATACTAATATTGTTAATACCAATTAGCTATTTATTTTCAACGCAGCGCTGAAAGATAAACATTATAAATTACTAAATAAATTACAGGCGTTATGTAACTCGTATTGCAAAAGTAAGTGTTATGTAAATAGAGAGTTTTTCATGAAAGGTACTTTCATTTTCGAGGACGAATCTTTGCAGAAATTTATTTTATGAGAATTCACCATTAAGTTTACGGATTAATTCTCAACGTTACAGCTAAAATACAGCATTATCGATATAACCAGTACAATTTCCCACATTTAAACCAAATTGTTACTTAAATATTTCGGTATTTATAAATCACAGCTATCCTTTTATTTTTGAGCATTCATTCTGCAGAATCTTTACAGAAAGAATGTTTTGAAAACACTTTTTTGGTACTATTTAAACACCTGTTACTATTTCAATACTTATTACTGTTTAAACTAAAAGTGCCACAGGCTCATCGCGGCACTTTTAGCCCATCATCATACATTTTAACACCATTTTAGTTTTTTTTTAAATTTATAATGAATGTAATATTTGTATATTTAATTATAAATTGATATAATATTTCAATACGTAAATTTTGACTCGCGGCTAATAATCAAACAACACGGACATAACATTTAAATAATTTATAATAATAAAATTGTAATGTGGCACTGAACATTCTTCTACATATTTCTATTTGCGCACATTTGGTTTTAATATTAGTTTTAACCAGCCAGTAATAAATAATACGCTTCAATCGTCGTGCTGTCATATTTTTGAAATTTGAGTGTGATATTTGGGCATTCTATCGAACAGTCGATGTTTCATTTATTAGTGCTAAAAATTTGTTGATTTTTTTGTTTGTTGTTTGATGTTATTTGTATTATACGATCAGCCTCCGATGCGATCTAAACGTCTATGGTTGATTTTCAAGAGCATCAATCTACACACAAAAATTCAACTATTTCGCATTTGTACTTTTCGAGTCGACTAAAGGACAGGTATAGTAGCTGTATGTATAGAAGCCAATAATTGTAAGATTGAAGTCCGTTAATAAAAAGTTTTTCAATTGACTTTATCAATTAACATTAAAAAATAACCTTTAATTAAACCTGCTAGACAAGGTCGCACTGCATAAAGATGCATCGTTTTTTTTTTTAATCAATGTCAAATCAGAGTGACTGCTTTACAAAAAATCAAAAACTATTTAATATTCACGCGATGTTTATCAATTTATATAAATAATATAGGTATGCAGAACAGTAACCTTTAATATTATTTTTTATATAATTTTACTTTCCTATTCTACATACTCGTACTATACTAATTTGTAAAAACGTGTTTTAAATAACACACTTGCTTATATGTAACTTAGAAATCTATCCCTATACAAGCGTTTGTCCAGGTATTCAAAAATTACTTTTTTTTTTGTAAACCATTTTTTTTTCTTATTAATTCTTTGCGTTCCATTTTTTTATCTGCTGGATACAGGTTTTTTTAAACCAGAGTTATTCTAAAGCAGAATACGGGATGTCCCGAGACCATTCCCGAAGACTTAAGGGGAGTGTTGTGTAACCTATTGCGAGCAAGAAATGATATGAAATAATGCAAAAAAAAAATCACCCCCAATATTTATAATATTTTTTAACAGATGGTGTCAATTCGGTCAACGCGCGAATTATGATGCCGCGCCGATCGGTAATGACGTTGATACCGTTACGCGTACGGCGATAAATGCTTACATAATCCTTTTCACAAAAGTTTAATTTTTTTTTTCGGTAACCATGATGAATTTTAACATAGTTTCTAACAAATAACACTGGAAATCGCACTAACTACCTGTTTTTTTTTATCGTAAATGGTTCTGGGACACGGTATAGACATTGAAAACGACCAACGATAAAAATATAAAAAAAAACAAATAATATTTGGTCATCCTTAAAATGAATAGATAACAGTTGCTGGTAACATAGTCCTAGTTTTATTATTATTATTATTAAAGCTAGGGAAGGCGGCCGCGGTGACATCTGTCGGTGGGCGATGCAATTTTCTAAAGGAAATTGCTTGGGGACTGCCTTGTGTTTCAGGATGTGCAACCAAGAAGCCCTTTGAACACAGATATTTCGCGTTCAATTTCGTTGATCGAAATTGTGGAATTACATATATAAAAATCACGAACCGGTTATTTGCACGTAAAATATATACATATATTTATATTTATTTTATTTTTATTTTTTCACATATTTTTTTGTTACCCGTAAAATCGTTACCCCTCTCCCACCTCCTCCCTATCAGATTATTTTTTGATAAAAGGTTCGATTTTAGCAAATATTGAAATATTTGATTTTTAAAATGCTAATGCTATCTTAATAATATCATCAGAGTACGTCGCACAGCACACACTAAATATTAGTACAAAATTTGATTTATTTGAATAAATATAATTGAACGCATAATGTTAATTTCTAATTTTTAAAATTCCATCTTTTGTGTTTATGGACACCGAAAAAATATTCGACTCAGCGCTGTCATATTCGTTCCTTAGTGTCGCACAACTATTCTAAGCTTAGACTAAAATGCCTAGAATAAAATGTATTAAGTCTCTAAATAAAAATGACCTACGGTAGAATTATAACTTACGATTTGTTGTCTGTAATGATCGTCGATTTAGAAAGGTTTACATATGTCCAGAGGCCGCGATAATCCTCGATCGAATGAAACGATACTGGATGAAATGAAACCCAGGCGGGCAAAGCGAGATTTTTATTTATTTTTTATTTATTCTTTATTGAAAAATCCACAGTATTAAATTTTTATAATCACAAACAAAACTTATTACTAATACATAAAACCAATTAAGGATTTCGGTCATTTTACATGTTAAGATTAGCATAAAAATTTGAACAGTGTTCTTAAAATATATATAGATTATTAATATTATATACGTATACAGTAGTTTTTTTTTTTTTTTTGAAGTGTTATGTGTAATTTGTGAGTGATGTTTGTGGTAGTTGTGAGAGTGTGACATTTGTATGTATATATTTTGCAAATATGTTGGTTATTCATTTCAAGTATAATGGCAGCGCTGATATGCACAATTAATTCGAATATTGTCAATGCTTTTCTTTCACATTGTAACACAGAATAATACCGTCCTTTTTATATTTTCTATGTTTAAGTGCGTATGTGTAAAACCTTTTTAAATCTATGGTAATAAAAGCATTCTATTGTCAAAACAATCGAAAGTACTGTATATTTTAAAATATGGCCAGTAATAATAAGAATAAAGTTTAAGGATAAGGATAAGGGTAAAGCGGTAGGTATTAGTAATAATGATAATAAAAATAAGGGATGCCTGAATGGACGTTAAAAATCTCGAATTTTTTTCTGCATTCGTTCTGTGTCACCGCGACACTTGCCGCGTTTGATCACTTCCTTCCGGAAATAGGCGCAGCTAGGCGCAATGCCTCACAAACAGAAGAACAAACATGGCAACAACAGGTTGTAGGTGAAAACCTAATATGGTTCACAAAATGTCTGAAGTGAAATGATCCTTCGATTCTGTAAAATGAAATATAGTATATTCAGAGTGTCCCAAGACTATTTACGAAGATTTAAGATGGGGTATTGTGTAACCTGTTATGAGCAAGAAATGGTCATCCCTAAATTTATTATAATTCTTAACAGATGGTGTCAATTCGCTCAGCGTGCTAATTTCGACCGTTAATGGGCTTGACGCCGTTGCGGCGTACGGCGGCAGCTGAACGCTCGCAACAAAGACATTATAACATGATCCTTTTAATATCACCAGGCAGTTTCTTTTTTTCCTCGGTAACCATGATATAGATTCTTAACAAATGACACTAGAAATCGCAGGACCAATTAGCTTTTTTTATTCGGGTATTGTATATATTACACAAAGATTTTAAATATAAACACCACCTACAACCACCGCCACCTAAAACTGCCACCTACAAACCCGTTTTAGGGTTAGGCAGGCTAGCCAGAAGGGCTAGCCCATCCGATGCACCGACCAAAGGCCCAGCGCCTGGTATCGGAGTCAAAATTCCTAGCATCATGCAGGAATTGACCACAAAATCAAATCAAATATAATATTTAAGCGATTATTATAAACCTACCTAAACAATTGAATTGTTTTAATTAATGAGTTAATTAATTAATAAGCGAAGAAAAATTTTAGTTTTGAGAACTACTTAAGTCCTATAAGAATGTCGATACACACGATACCTTTTAATGACAATTTTGGCACAATAAAAATACGATAAAATTAGAAATATTTAGCTCATCGAATCCATCAAAATTCTTTAATAAGTTTTCACATAGATTTTTATGAACAAACGGTTTTTGTTTTATTTTTTTTACTGCACTGAATATTTGAATTTTACAGTTCGAATATAGTGTAGAAATCATACAGTACATTCAAATTATAGATTATAAAAACTTCACCAGAAATGCCTTGAGTTAATATGCCTGTAGGGCATACCTGTATAAGATCTCATATAGTTTACTATTACTAAACAATGTAGGTATAAATATATGACATATTAAAATAAAATAAAAAACTTTTAGCAAGTGCATCCACAGCCTTTGTGGGGGATGAAAAGGGTGTCGATTCGTGGCCTTTCGGGGCCACTGGGCCAGGGTCGGGGGCCATGGGCTTGCGTGCAGGGGATATGCACGCCTCCTCCATATCAACACATCTATCCGGACTAAGTGTGGCCTTCGTACTTTTTTTGTTTTGAATTCCTCAGGGTGTTTTTTTTATTTAAGCGAACGTCTGTTACATAGTCATGGGCAAATTTACGAGAAAAAATCTTGTAAAATAATATAAAGCCCCTCACGCACTCTTAAAACTTTTTATTGAACACAAAACAACACCTTCGTAATATCATAAAACGAAAGTCGGATATATAAAACAAGTTCTTTTTATATTTTAAGTGTAACGTTACTAAAAGCGTTAAATTAACCGAAACAAACAAGCATAGTTAAGTTCATGTTTTTACTATGACAACTAGTAAAAACGATTTAATTTTTAATTAATTAATTTCATACTTTATAAGATGTTTAATGTTATTTTTTTTTTGTTTCCATATTAAAATAATTATAAAACTTTATTAAATTTAAACAAAAAGTTAAATTAATAAACCACACGCCAAGGGTTCCGTGTCAAGTTGCAATTATACAACAAGCATAGACTTGGATGAGGTTTTTACAACTTTATATATTTTTTTTATTTGTTAAATTTTAACCGAATGATGAAAAATAGGAAAATTGATTAAATTTTGAGCAAAGAATGGGCTCTCTAAATGATATTTTTTTCAGATTTCAAATATTTCTGACGCTTACATCATTTCATTTCGAGATAACGTACTTACTATTTATTTAAAAAAAATATAATACCTGGGTGCTACAAAATCCTAACAGCATTTTATGTTCAATTCCGAAATGTACCATAACGTTATTGCCTGCATGCAAGGCTGACATTAACATGTAAAACCCTACAAAACGTGTGGAGTTAGTTAACTTTAATAATATTATTAGTTTTGCAGTGTATTACTTATTTTTACTTTTACTGTACTTTTTAGCCCTATCTTATATCTGTACAGGTTGATTGATATCGACCGAATTTGTTTAACACCATGAGATTACTAAATACATTTTCTAGAGAAATCAGATCGAAATATTTTTGTACTATATTTATTGGTGAATATCATGATTGTAAGTAAATAAGGTCGATATGAACCACCTAAGTCTTAAACCACAAATGTAAACTTTTGGCAATAAAATTTAAAAAAAAATGGTGGTCCCATATGTAACAGTGGGAGGATTGATAATTTAAAAATTAAACTGAAAAATATTTTTTTAGAAAACTTGACATTTTTTCATAATGTTGGATACACGAAATTTTGGGTCTGTCAAATCATTACACTCTCTCTTTATTGGTTTGACTACATAGTAATTCTATAAATCGTTTATTATATCTAGAAATAAAATTACTAACTCAATTAAACACAAATGTATTTTTTTTATATTTATAATTAACTTAAGTTTATATTAAATACACATGCATGTTTTGTAAACATGAAATTGGACAGTATTGGAGTAGGTATGAAATATTGAAATGATTACGATGATTAAAATGATGACGATTACTCTCTGAATATTTACTTTATAAAATAAAATAATAAAATAACGATTTAACTCCAAACTAGATGTTAAGAGTATCGATAATATATATAGAAATAAAATTACTAGCGCCTTCTAGCGGTTTAAGTCCAAACTACACGGTGGGTACGCGTATCAATAAATTTATATCTAGATATTAAATTACTAGACCTCTTTAGCGGATATGTCCAAACTACATCGGATAAAAGTAAGTAGTTCCACTTAGGTGCGAGCGCATCTTCTTGCATCGCGCACGATATTATCGATTTACTCTGATGTCATGATTATCACTCCGCCAGGATTAATCCTAGAGGTCACGCTATACATATATGTGAACACATCAAAAAGGTTTTCGAAAGATCGACAATATATCCAGTTCGATGTTGACACTAGGCGGTAGAATTCGCGAATAAGGAGGTGACGTAACTTACTAACCAATAACTAGAAACGATTAACGGATGGGAGTTAGGTCGCGGATGACGTCACGGGTACGAACTACTAGGTATTACGCTGGCGTCACGCCGAGTTGAAAACTATGTCGAGACCTCGTTTAATAGGGGGTAATGGCTTTTGTGACCAATCGTTAGCCTATAGCACTGTACCCTGTATTTTATTTTGTAGTTTTTACTTAAAGTCCACATATATAGTGTAGTCCGCGTAGTGATATAAGCGCCTAATTTTGACTCCATAATTCCCGAATTCGACGCCAGGCCAGCCCAGTTTAAGCCAACGTACCATTTGAAAATATTTATTAAGGTTTTTCTTAAAACTGTCAGCTCAGCAACGTAACAAAACATACTATCGCGATGTTTTTTTCAATCTGACTTATTTGAGTAATTATCACTTGTGACATTTCGCCACTACATTATTTGTAATCGATTCTTGCTTGAGTTCTATTTGTGTTGTAAAAAATAGTTTAATTTGAGTTTGTAATAGTTTGAGTTGTTTATAGTATAAAAACAATAAAATCTTACCTTATACATAGAGTATTGTCCCGAGAAGCAAAAATAACCACGTAACTATAATACAACATAGTTTTAAATCGGTCATTTTACATTTAAAATAGACAATTTAAAAAATAATAATAAAAAGTGAACCAGTTTCAAGTGACCGTTTGTTGTTATGTGGAACAATATGTAAAATAATCGTCAAAAAACTCAAAATGATCGAAAAATGGAGAAGTCTATTTCTTTTAAATAAGAAGTTATTTTTTTTTACCACTTTTTTGAGTCATCTTTTAATTTGTTTTTTAATTTTGGTATTTAGAACTACTTCAATTTTTTAGTCAGTTTATTGTTTTGACTATTAAAAGTAAACATGACCAAATCTAACAGTTTTTTTGAATAAATCAACGATTAAACAAAAATGTAAGATTTTTTTATATAAATTTAAATAAAGGTCGTATAAATCTATAAAGTGACATTCTAGGTGTACCTATATTAGTATTTTTTACATCTTTCATAGCTTCTAAGAAATACGTCCATAACAAACCGTTTAGTTTTTAAGAGTGCATCTAAAGGAAAAAATATTCCTAAGATATATTCCTAAATACCTAATTATAATAATAAAATAAGTAGTCTTTCATAAGAATTAGTGGTCGAAATTCGACCGTATTTCATTAAACTTAAAGTTATTATACTTTATTAATGAGGTGCGTATACCTCTATAATAATTGCATTTTTTTTATTTTTTTTATTGGCTGCGAGCGTGTACAAATACGTCATTAGCGTGTGTTGTTTGTCTTAATTCCCTGCAATACCTATGAAATATAAAATTTTGTAACAGTTGAAAAAAAAAACACAATTACAGCTTGCATTTGTATTTATTTTTTGATACAATTCATTGTCAGTTTTATTTTTTTCATGTAAAAATGAGATTTGACATTCATAGAAGCATTCAAGATGGTACTAAAAATTATTTTTGCTTGACATTGACACAGACTATTGAAAAGGTAACATTTGAAATCATAAATATCCACAGCCATAAACAATGAATATTTTTCACACTTGATAGATACATTTTAGCTACCTGCACATCTCCTCCATACTGTGCTAAATCTCAAACTCCGTGCGAGGAATATGCTTAAAAAAAGGTACATTGAATGCCTCCGCATACCTATTATATTTTTATTTTAATTACCTACACGTTATGTTCTATTTCTAAATTAATTCTCACTCATACGATTCTATGAATTCTATGTCATAAACGAAAATAACCTAGGCCAAATTGCGGTTGATATTATAACATTTTTTTCTAGCTAAAAACTCAAACTTGAATATACGAGTATTTGTAGCTAAAAGAACGTTTCCTGTAAAGTACACAGTCTTTAGCATTTTTAAAAACAAAGAAGTTTTTAAAAAAATTAAAATCAATTCTATATGTTTGTTTTATTTTATCGCAAGTTTCGTCATCAATCCACCTTTATGCTTTACCGAGTTAGCTTCGAGATTTTTCAAAATCGTAGTCCCATTTATGGGCTTACAAATAGTTGATTAAAGCCGCGTAAAGAGGATAATATTTCTGTGTAGCAGTTCGCACAATCAGAAAATAAAGTTGTCCCGGGACGCTTCCTTGCGGAAAATTGATTGGGAATAATGAACCAACTTGTTACTTGGAGCCAATTTACAGTTCTTTGTTTTAAAGCACTGAGATTTATCAATTTATCTTAGAGTATATTTTCAGTCGTAGTATTACCTATAATGTATAAAATATTTATGTTAGAAAGTTCTAGTTATATAAGCTAGAAAGTAAATCCTGTAAAAAATGCAAAATTATCACCTTAAAATAAATAATAAATAACGGAAATATGCTCTTGACCTAAAATATTTACCTAATAGGTTCTATTGTTGTACCCAAGATCTATGGATTGTTTATTAGTAGTAAATTCAAGCATGAAACAAACGTCAAACTCACAGCGAGCGAGCCGTGTGTCATTTTGAGACTAGCCCCACTGGCTACCCGCGATGCCATAATACACGAACCTTAATTCAAAATTAGCAAAAATGTTATGGTCGTGTTCTTAGCAATACAAAGTATATATAGGTAGGTACATTCGTTCAGATGTCATTCCAAAAACGGACAAAATGGATTCAGATGACCTTAAAACGTGAACATCTCTTAAGCAGGTAGTTCGTCTCAAATTCAATAACCATATTCTATTATCATATGTTACAACATACAATAAGAAATACATAATTTAAGTATTACATTACAATATAGGTACACTATTTTTTTACTTTTTTATTTTTTATAATCGTGCCAGCACAACTTTGATTAACCTTTCTTCATACACATTTTTAATTTATTAAATGTTTAATGACATGACTTTCCTCACTTATAGGGGGGAGGGTTCGGAAGGTAAAATTTTTTTACTGAAAGTTGAGCAGTTCCAAAGTGCTCTATTAAAGCTGTTTAATACAGGGAACACGATGAAACGCTCGCTTTGCGGGCAGTTAACCTCGCATGGCGCTCGTTAAAAGTTATATCAAATGGTGTTATACTTCATGTGGAGTACGTCTAAAACAATACCTTAGCTGTGTCATTTAAGGCCTTTATCATCGTAAAAAAACTTTAGCCCCCGTGACACACTTTTTAAAAGGAACTTTTCGCTTTACCGCGTTAGCGACCATTATTGCATAGGTGTGTGATAATGTCAAGCTACTTTTTGAGTAAGGAGAATAATTTATGAGTTGTACTCCCGTGGGTTATTAAATTTCTCAAAAACATCAAGTTTCAACGAAGCCGAAAGCAACTTTACTCAACACATTATAACACTTATTAGCTCTGGAGCTGCTGAACTTATTTTCGCACCCCCTATTAATTTATGATAGTTTCGGTTCCATTAATGATCAACAAATACATCAAACTATTAATGATCAACAAATAGATCAAACTATTAATGATCAACAAATAGATCAAACTATTTATGATCAACAAATAGATCCAAATATTAATGATCAACCAATAGAACCGATTAGGTAGATTTCAGTCATGCTACGTATTTTAGCAATGACGAATGAAACCTCTACTAATTACTTATACCCTAAATCTCCGTAAAAAAGCAATCTACCTAATGAGTCTGGTAGACGAAAATCTTTAAAAAGAAACCATTGAATGCATCACAGTGTGACCTGATCGCTTTTCTCATTTGCATTATACCATTTAGCAAATTTTCAAAACCGCGAAAATAAGTTTAATTTATTTTTTTTAAAATTCAGAACAAGATTAACCAGATTGTTTTTAATATTTATGCACGGACCACGCGAATTCATAAATATTGATTGTTCTTTTTTTAGGATATTATTATTTTTGTATAGAAAATAATACGTCAAAATTAGGAAAAAATGTTCAGTTTGAGGCGTAGAACGGCCTTGTGAAGGCAAATACAACAACAGCATATTGCCATTCACAACAAGGCTTTGAGAACTTCGTTCTTTCGAATCTGCAAGTATGAAGGCGGCGAATGTTACCACCTCTTTCGCACACTCGGCCGAGTAGGCTTGTCGTTTTAACTCACATACCAGTTACTGGACCGAGTTGGTCTGAAAAGAACACTTATTATGTACTAGTATGAAGTGTAATCTACTTATACTCGTATTACATTTATTTAATAAATACATGAACTGTTCGAATGAAATTATTATTTATTTAGTTATATGTTTTTTATTCAATAATATGTCCGACTAATATTCAGCGTTATGTTAAATTAATCTAAATTTTCCTTGAAGACCTTAAGATATGTAAATGTGTGTATGTGGTTGAGGAGCGTGTTATTGTGTCCGTAAAATGAACATTTTTATGAAATATTGTGGCTAGCTTCTCTAATAAATAGAGGGACGGCGTTTGCAAATCTTGCTCTATCTGTCATGACTGTGGAATGCTGCATTCCGAGCATACTTTTGGCATTACGTCTCTGAGCCTGGGATAGTTATTGGATGTTTCACGTGCGCCTATCTCGTACACAAAGAAGTATACCAGCATCCATATAATATATCACATGCTATCGAATTGGTTAACAACTTTATGGAGGAGGATACGAGTATGTCGTCCAAATGCATCAATATTCCAGGGACTGAATGTTGTAATATTGAAGCTTGAGTGAAATTTAAATTGAAAAACTATACCGGATATTTTTGAAGTCTTGGGCTTAGCTGGTACATAAAATAAAATAATTGTAAATTTAATGAATAAACTAATAATAATAATAATAATAACTTACTTACTTATTTTTAGGTAAATTCCATTAGAAAACCTAACCTATTGCAGAGGGAACAATATCATGACTTTAAATTTCGACATATCTTTGCGTTTCACATCCCTTAGAACCCAAAACCACCCTCAGTTAAAAAGTTTATATATCTATCTATGAGTATATTACTTTATTGTATGGACACGATAACTGCTGTAATTTTACACCAATCACTTTAAATTGATTTATCAAATTTAAGGGTACAAAATCTCGATCAAGTTCGTTAATTGGCAAAATCAAACCTGATGGCGGTTTTATAAAAAAAAAAGTCAAATTTTGCTATAACTTACTTCCGGCGGCGATAGGATTTTTTTCTAGGCAGTGATCAATCTAATGCGACATGTTCTACGGCTAAACTCGGAAGGACGCTCGGAGGTGGTGTGCTTATGTAAATACACACGTTTACACGTCTACATACGTTTTACTTCTGATTCGCGTGGTTTAACTGTTTATACTCGCATTTTGTAGGCACCATTGCATTACACATAATCATTTTTGCTTTTCGACACAGTTGATACAACTCTGAAGCAAATAATATATTGAGCAAAAGTAGGTCTCCCTACCGCTCAAAATGCGTTGCTCTGATGTCTGGTGTAGAAAGATTGCGGTAGATGGCACTGATGATGAGGGTGCTGTCGGAAGGAAAGGGCACGGATGATAAGGTCTAGTTGGCTGTAAAGCCCATTTAAGCAATATACTCCTATCTAACGGTATAGTATATATAGTAAATCGATCTTCGAATGATATCTTCAAAATGGGAAGATATTGATGGATAGATATTTCCTAATTATCAAAAACTAGTTGTTACACATATTATCTACAATTTAAAAAAAAATACTACCAAAATGAACAAACGATAAAAACTTTTAGAATTAACCACATAACTAGATAATTATAAAAATTATGATAATTATAAATCAAAATTCTCAGTATAAATTATACTATAGAGAGAAAATATTTTACAATTCAATATGAACAATATAATTACCCTCAATAAGGGTTGATGGTTACTCAACCAGACTTTAATCTGTTCTAGAGTGACCATCGTTTTGTCTCAGATATCGTATGAAATAGTGCGTTTTAGTCAAAATATAAATATAAATTAATAATTATAATAAATAATAATATTTCTTTATTCATAAAATAGTACAGCTTAGCAATAAAAACTCATTACTCAAAGACGAACAATAAATAACTGATATTTAATTTTTCTCTACGATATTAACGTTTGTTCGATTTAAATAAATCATTTTGTTTTATAACCCATTATTGTGATAAATAACTAAATTTAATTTAATATAAGAAAGTTTACTTACAGATGAAAATAGGCCCTAATGATGATTACGCGAGCGAATCTGCCGAATGGAATCTGTGAAGCTTCCAAATGATGTTATTGAAATCTCCCGGGCAGTTGAGTTGAGTGCGAACGAGAAATCAATAAGTCTCCACGCCGATTGAAAATCCCATGCTTACATTAGGCCGTTTCCATGACTCGAAAATTGAAAAAAATATCCAATGAAAATTCCACGTTTCCCTTGTGTTTCACGTTTCGAAACGGATACACCCGGCGACTAATTAAGTGCGTAGGTAATACGTCCCTAGGTAATACGTCCCTAGGTAATACGTCTTTATTACGCGTAAGACGCGTTGTGGGTGGGGGAAACGTTTTTTTTAAGTAATACTTCTTTGCGCCCGTTGTACTCATTGGGATGGGATGTTGGTCGAGAAACCGCGTCACGCGTTAGGAGTAAAATCCTAGTGCCTTTTTATACGTTCTCTACCAAAGATACCCCAAGAGTCTCGGTGGGTCAGTGGTTAACGCACTCTTCTCCCACGCTAGAGTCCCTGGTTCGATCCCCGGCTGGGATTTTTTTTTTCACAAATTATACGAAAGTATACGAATATACGAACTTAATAATGATAATGTATAGGTGTATAGTATAATAATGAAGTGACTTATAATAATATATTGAAGAGAAATATGTTGAATAACAGAAAAAAATGTCTTATATTTCATTTATATATCCTGTCTGTGTGAGTGGGTGTGTGCGAATGGCTAAAGAAGTATAACTTCCACCGTCTGGCCAACACAGACCCAATTTTTTATTTCATCTTAAATTCTTACTCATATTAACTCGGAAACCATGATAGTAATAAAACGTAATATATCGCAATTAGCTGATTATACTATCGAAGCAGGTCTTGGTACAATGTGTTTATTTATTTATTTATTTACACTCTAATACGGATTACAGCATTTTGTAATGCGTATATGGAGAACTCATTGCCTTAAAGGCAATATCTACCAGTTAACCAACTTATAGATTATACGTTCGTAAGTGAGACGAGAAATTAAATTACAGAAACAAACTTAATGAAATTTAGACTAATTATAATATTTCAGTAATTATAACTAATAGAGGTAGGATAGAGAACAGAAAACGGGTCTGGTAATTAAGAATGAGGTAAAACTAAATTATGCAGACAATGTTTTCCTAAGAAACGATTATTCGGAGCTAGCATTATTGTAGCGTCGAGGGGTCCACGAGCGTGCATCTGGACTGGGAATGAATCTGTGAAGTCGGAAGTACTGTGCAAAGAGATGGTAAGCGAGCATCATTTTGGAAACGAAGAGTTAAGATGGATTTTTTGAATTTAGAATTTGATAAAGTAGAGTATGTAGACCATATGGATCCATTTGAGCTTACCACGATAGGGCGACATGTTTAGGGCCATTAGAAGATAAAAAATTGAACCAATGCGCTATGCCTCTATCATACGCTCGCCTGCGCACCCCTGGATGAATGCAGTTATCCTCCGGGAATCAAAGGAACTCCGGTACATCGACAATAAAGGACTGGGATGACCTAGTTTTTTGCCCTGCGACATCCGCGTACAATTACACACCTGCAATAGGTGGATTTTCATATACAGGTTGATCTATGTATAATAATTTACATAAAAAATTCGCAATAAAAAATATATATTTTGAATTCGTTTTTCTCATAAATGGGAAATATTTTTTGAATATATGTTGATGATTGATATAGATCAACGCGCTAAAAGGGCATCGGTGAATTTAAATACAACCTGTATACAAAACAATATTGGTAAAGTCGCCTGTCCATCTGATTTACCAAAGAAACGTAACCTAATCCCAGTTTTGTGTTTGTTATACGGGATGTCCGGAGTTCATTCAAAAAAAAAAAAAATCCAGCTGATTGGCCCTGCAATTTCAAACACAATTTGTTAAGACAAAATATCAAAATTCATCATAATCAATCAAATTCGCGAGCGAGCGAACGAACGAGCGAATTCCAAAAGAAAATTACACAGCGCTTTAATAAAATTAATAAATTCGGGGATGCGTTATTTTCGCATCTTTTTATATAATTTATTACTCGTAATAGGTAACATAAACAACCCCTCAGTCTTCGCGAATTATCTCGGAACATTCTGTAAAGCAAATATTTTTTTATGTGTAAACATTTATAGTGGGACCCCTAGGATTTTTGGGGATGGGGATTGTGGTTTGGGGACGAGCGTACGCTATGCGAGACTATGCACTTATGTAGAACTACTTGTATGATATTGTAATCGATTTGTAAACTTACTTTGCAGTTTGGAACTTGAACTAATAATTTTATTTTCAGCTATTATAATCGATGTTTAGTTTGTAAAGTTTAAAAAATAACTTAACCTTTATTCGACAAAAGGGCGAGCTTATTTATTTATTTATTTATTCTTTATTGAAAAATCCACAGTATTACATTTTTACAATTACAAACAAAACTTATTGCTGTAGGATAATTTCGGTTAACCGAGCGAGGTTGATTATTAGGGTGTCGGCGGGAGTAAAAAAGTTCTAAATAAAAATGAAAACCTAAAATAATATAAGAAACCTAAATGATCGACTAAACTTAATCTATTGGAACGTGTACAAGGATGCTGTATTGGAGATAAGTGGACCGCGTTTGAAAATCTCTGCTAGAGGACATGAAGCAATTAGGGTTAAGTTGTTCTTTAGATTCGGTTGCAATAGTTTTTGGGTATAAAGCCTTGGTTAAAATCATTTTCCATCTGTGGCACCGTAGTTTTAATAGGCTAAAGGATTAAAAGTAACTTAAGTAAGTAAGAAGCAAACATAAAATGCGTTGATAAATTAACCGTTAAAATTCGAAAATTTAAAAAGGGAGAACTAATAAAATCATTTTGTCGCGATTAATGAACTTAATACCATGTCATTTAAAAACTAAAGCTAAACATTAAAAAAATAAATAAATAAAAATAAATACTTTTTGTACATCACTCAAAATCCATGGTTAGAATAGAAAAATTGTTGGTGCCAGATATATTTCCTTATCACCCTACGAAAACGTTGCTAGCTCCCGTACTAATACGCCAAACAGCCAGCGAGCGAGTGGCGAGTGCGCCAGAGGCTAGACCAGCTGAAGGCACCAGTAGTGTGGTCACATTACCCGCATCTTATCTGCGGGCTGTCTAACGAATTTACTGCCAAGGAGACGTTCAGCGCGTCGCGTCGTCTTCGAACCTCGCCTCATAGAGGAAAGCCTCTTAAGAGTGCAGTAATTCCACCTTCAAAGGGAGCAGACGAGCTTGCAGCTGCAGAATTGCAGATTACAGCAAAGGATACGCTCCAGTTCGTTTGCGTTCTGTGTTTAGATTTATTTGAACCTGATTCTTGTCGTGGAATAAATTTTATTAATATTTAGTGAAAATCTTAGGGTGAAATATTTATTTATTTATTTCGTCATTTAGATGCACAGCAAAATAGTGTTTATATAATAAATACATCGCGTATATCATCGTAATTTTTAATCATGTTTTTAATGGATTAGTTTTTTACATTACCTTAATAGCACAATATGCTGTTCCATAGAAACTCCAAACATTTGTAGAACCAAACAATAATTTTCAATCTTTAAGATATTTATATTCTTTTCTATTTTACTATATTTTAAAAAAACCAATAGTTTAGTTTAACAAGAATACTAATTTACAATTAAACTAATTTTTTAAACCGTAAATTACTTTAAATTACGACTTCTTAAAAAAACAATTTATCGTAACAGTTAAAGTGTCATTAAAATAATTTGCAGACCGTGTTATCGGTGAATGGTGATCGTTATTTGTCAAACATGAGGGACGTATTAAAAACGTTATAATGGGGGTACAATGTGATGAGGGTATAATTGATAAGAAGTTCAAAAACCAGAGACAATTGATGGTGTTATTAAAAACTTGTTTATGAACTATATAGATCGAGAAACGCACCTGTCGTGTAGGGAGGTACAATCGTATAAATATATCGCGATAGGGTAGTACTTATGTGGATACATTGAAAATTTTTCCTTTTTTTATTGTGACTAGTGGTCGCCCAGTGGTCGAAACTCATCCGTAATTTCTTGAGGTTTGAGGTTCTTATACCACTATAATGAGGTGAGTTTACCTCTATAATCATTGCATTTATTTTTTATTAACTTTGTTCTATAACCTCAGCAGCGTTCGTGTACTAATACGTTATAAGCATGTGTTTTTTGCCTTAATTCCCTGCAATACCTATGAAATTTGCAATTTAATGTTAATAACATTTGAAAAAAAAAGCACAAATACAGCTTGTATTTATATTTATTTTTTGACATAATTCATTGTTAGTTTAATATTTTTATGTAAAAATAAGACTTTACATTCATAGAAATATAAGAATGCAATAACAATTATTTTTGCTTGACATTACATACTACTGAAAAAGGAACATTTGAAATCAAACAAAATTCCCAGTTTGAAACTCATTCAGTTCTATATGAACATTTTATTTTATTTAATTTAATGTATTTGTAACACATATTATAGGTAACTTTTAGCTTTCTGACCTCCTTCTCCATATAAACTTTAACTATGTCAAATATCACACTCCTCCGTGCGCGCAATATTCTTAAAAAAAAAGAGTACAATGTTTTCTCTTCATTAACTAAGAAGAATTAGTGATACGTAATGTTTAAATTGATAGCGTTCATATTTATTTGTTTATTGAGTACATAATATTACATCATTTTAGTATTAAAAATATACGGTTTTATCAAAAATATTAATTAAAACGACAAGCGACTGCTATACCAAGCATAATTTGTTGACCCAATTGACAGTGCCAATGGAAGCATTGAGCCGCATCCCCTAAAATTGTGGACATGATATTCTGATGACCCGGCGCAGCCTGGAACATTCACACTTGGCGCCAGGGTCGAGGATTGCATACTAATGAAGGCTTCAGATTGTCACAAATGCCCGCTAAGCAAAGAGCATCATCGCGCGGCTCGATTCAAAAATACTTCATTTATTTATTATTTTTTATAAAAAACAATACATTTAATAGCGTGTATTGTGCTGCATTTATTATTTAAAAGCTTTGTTTAATTTATTTTATATAGACAATCGGTATCCCTTTTATCTAAAACTTGTTTCTTTTATCCTGTTTCAACTGCTAAAACTTTTCAATCTGAAAAATAATTAAATGAAAAGTTTTTTAACAAATAAGTTTAACAAAAAATAATTTCGGCAGCGGAAATCCACAACTTCTTTGACTACCTTACCGTAAGACGTTAGCAATGCCTTCGCATTTATCAAATACGAATTATTACGCAGTCAACAGTATTACGTCAAATATTTAGTTATTTATTGAATACATAATATTACATCGCCTAAGTAGTTCATTCTAATTATGTATAATATGAGTATCTCACACCAAATGCTATCGACTGGATATACTCTCTGGACATAAACATATAGTCCTATAGATTATTATGTTTAATACTTTAATTTTTATTTCTAACTTCTGACATTTTTTGTACATTTTTGCCATACGATAAATAATAATGCGTATTCTTAAATATCTTAAAGCGACAAGCGACTGTTATATTCTACTGTTGTTGCCTGCCTCCCAAACTAGACGATTCAGTACTAAGGGAGGCAGTTTTGTTTTGTTTGCCTAATATGCCAATTTCATCCAATACAGACTTAGTAGGTATCCAACTCTTTATTCTTATTTAAATAAATGTTTTGTGAATAAGGTCCACACTTAACAAGTTTTTTTAAAATACTAAATTGTATTTACGAATTTGACTTTTGAATTTGACTTTCTTTTTATTGAAGGTTCGTGTTACATTGCATTTTTATTTTAATATTTTGCATTGCAAAACTAGCATTGTAAATGCATTAATCCACCATCAAAAATATTCTAATTTCTTGGAATGACATTCAGTGCACATTTACATGGTTCCTCATAATAATTTCATCATTTTGTAACAGGTACTATTTACACTATTTATATTTGTAATTGGCCTTTTATCATTTCGACTTACGGGAATATATATTCCTCCTTGTTCTTTGTTCTCACGTCAGTTCTATGTGGAGGCATAATGGAAGATATGAGCGAATATCTGGATGTAAAATAAAATAAGCTACTGAAAGTAAAAATGTAACATGTAAAATTAAACTCGCTCACTTTTTCACCCTTTTTAATCTTTTTCACCTTTTAAATGTACTCACTTTTTCAACCTAAAAGTTATGATTTTTTGCCTTGACAGATTATTGAAAAAGGCGCGTTTAAAATCACACAAAATTCACAGCTCAAAACTCATTTGACCAATCTGTAAGTTAGTATGAAGGTTTTATTTTAATAAATTTAATGTATTTATAACACATATATAACAATCCTACTCCATATAAACTTTTACTATGCCAAATCTCACACCTGCGTGTGCGCAATATGCTTAAAAAGGAATCCGAAGTAATTTATTTATTTTTGTTTTGTATTTTTGTATGTTTAAATATATTCAAAATTGGACACAAAATTTTCTTTCGCTGCACGCAATACGAATTTTTCCGAATTACGAGCGATCCCATCCTCGACGCTTAAGGCGCCCCGTGACGCATTTGTCCTTGAGATTAGAAAGAGTAGGCTTTATTCGAACATTGACGTGTAGAAAAGAGACGGATATACTCGCCGACTCATTTGGAATCGATGAAACATGTTTTTTGTATTTAAATAATTATTATCATTTGAAAAAAATGTTTTTTTTAAAGTAATATCCTAGATTATTATATTGTCTATCTTTAGAAAGAAAAATTAGGTTCGTGTCACTTACACAACTTAAAAGAAAATCGTTGCAAGAAAAAAACAACACTTTCTTATTTATTTATTTTAATTACTATAATAAGGTGTATTTCGTTTTTTTTTAAGCAAAGTACTAAATTAATATATGTAGAATATTGTGGTATTTTTAGTTTTAGCCATTTGTTGGGAATAACTTCAACAAAATGCACCAAAATACGTTACAAAACACGTTTTAGGAACTGGTGGCGCCTTAATAGGCTGTAAGCTCTGTATTCAACGAGATTTTGGCAATTTCTTGCGTAGCCTTTATAGTCATGTGCAAAGAAGTTTTACCCTTTCTCGTTTTCTTTTAGAACTTTTTCAATATGTATCCATAATATACTACCCTACCTCCTACAGGGGTGTGGCTGATCTTGTTATAAATGCGAATTGATGTAGATTGCGATGTGGGAAGTGTTAACTCGAGATGGTATCACCCCTCAGCCTATCCAAGATTCCAATTGTAGTAGATTACAATTACATACGAGATATTTTTTTATTGTTAGTTCAACCTGCTTTGACTACCTGGTCGATATTTTCCTAATGTAATGCCATTCTTTACAGACAGTAAAATCTCGTAAGTCGGTAATTTAACCCATCACCTGTCGACGGAGGCGTTTAACTATAAGAGAAATCAGAAAGGTTGGCCCTCGACATCTAATGAATTTTTGTGCATGTCTTGTTTCCTTAACTCAGTCGATAATGTTGATAAAAATGACGTGCATAGTTTGACCCACTGACCGCGGGATTAGCGCACTACTAGCTAACCTGTGTTGATTAAGTCTCCTGGTCCCGAAAGGAGTTTTTTTTTAAAATTGAATTTTGAAAAAAGAGTTTGTGAAAAAAAAATGAATTCCAGGAAACCGCTGTAACGGAGGGTCTACGATGCTCGGTTAACGGTTGATGTATTAATGAGGTAACGTAGGGGTCACCAAAGTAACGGGGAATAAATGGTATTTGTTTTTTATTATCTGAATAATCACTTAAATCAACTACGTAGTATAAATTGGTAATTAATAATAATAATATTAGCATGATACGGAAGGTGTGATGAAGACTTGATGTTGTGGTGAGAGAGCGCCGTAGACTGAAGTTGCCAGGTACCTACTTCGGTGTCTCACTGTATGCCGTTCGTGATGTCAAACATTGTGAGAACTGCAATTATGCGATTTCGATACAACGGATTTCTGAAATCTGAAATGTGAGCAGTCGGCTGTCTTTGACCAGTCGTTGCTTAAATTTCTATGAAAATTTTATGGTTTCTTAGACCATTTCACACGGTTTTGAGTTTGTACTGGCATGTATTTGAATGTGGGTACACCCCCTAATTCATCAGTCAAAGTGTGACTAATGGTACGTTTACACGGCCCAATGTCATATTCGATGCAATAAACATAAATAATAATCGAGTATCTCTTCGATTTAATTAAAAGTCGAACTATTAGTTAAATTACTTTAGATTATAAATAATAAAATATGTTTCTTTTTTAACATTTTTTTATGTCAGTTGCTACCCTTTAAGGCGCCTTTGTTTCGCGTTATTATTAAAAAAAATGGATTTAAAAAACACATTACTTATTTTTTTAAATCCATTTTAATTTTTATAGTTCATCGTCCAAGGCTTCTTTTCGCTGGCAACAATTTATAGGTCAGAATCGTTCAAATGGTGTCGTCCTTCGTTCACGTATGTAGTCCTTTTAATACTTTTTTGACAGGTTTGGCCTGTCTTCAACAATCTCTGTTGACCGTGAAAACGTTATCTTTCACGTGACGATTTTCAGCGCGGGTACAAATTTCACACGCCAGTTCCAAACAGCTGCCTAAAGAGAGCGGACGTTTCTTGTCATCCGGTTGGATTGACTTAAATATTCAGTTTTTGTGAAGTTATTTGCGCCTAGCTTACATTGTAAATATGTTTATTGTAAATATGTTTATTATAAATTCGTTACTTCAATATGCATATTTAATTGCCTGTAATACTAGTAACATTTTTTTTTCTATGGTCGGGTAATTTATCGAGTTCTCGTTAGATCATTCCTGGTAAAAATAATCCAGCTCATTGGCCTTGTAATTTCAAAGACGATTTGTTAAGACGACATATCGAAATGTAATTTTACCTGATAATATTAAATCGTTATTGTCATACGCACGCTAGACGATTGTCCGCTCGCATCGCGTAGGTCTCTAACCGCGCTCAGTCAAGGCTTCGAGATATCGATTGCGTTTTTCTACGGCGCAGCAATAAAAGCGCTTTAGTAAATATAATAAATTTAGGGTAGTATTATTTTTGCATTTTTTAATATTATTTCTTACTGAATGGTCTCAGCACACCCTGTATATTCGCTCCATGAGCACAGAATAATTACCATGAGTTCCATATCCATGGGTTCCATATAAAAGCGCTTTCAATTCATATTCCATCAAGTCACTCAGTATGAAGGATTAAAGTCTAAGGGTCAACGATAGTTATATATACCGTATTTAGATGGTTTTTTGCATTATAATAGTCGTACGCCGTAAACTTACATTTTATGAAAGTCTCGCAGTATATTGACATTTAGAAAAGTCTAATTCTTTTTAATATTTATTATAAAGTAGAAAAGTATGCATTATCATTCTAAAACGCTTTTTGGCAGCGAAAGGAAAATAATTGACAGCGGTTCCAAAATATATTTTGTGTCACATTTAAATTCATAGAATCGAAGGCGCCGTTACAGACTTAAAGATTAAAGATAGAGAGGCAGGGCTTGAAGATTTTTCTAAAATGAATAATTTTCTATTAATAATAACTGTGTGAGGGAAAGGAATGTTAGAAAATTTAATGAATCTCAACTTTATTTCCAACTGTTAAACGATGTTTAAACCAGTTTTATTTATTTTACTTCTCTCTTCTAAATGTTTTTATTTTTCCTATTACCTAGCAGTCGATTAAAGAAATGTAAACCAAGGTATAAACTGCTTTTTCCAAATGTAGTAAATGATATAAAAGTCGAACTGTTCGAACAAAACTATCTTTTTACCTTGTGCTCGTACTATGGTCATGACATGTGAACCGTGTTATGTTTTAAAGTATATATAATCTTTATAGATAACACGAATAAATTTACCATAACATGTAAGTAAAAGGGAAATTAAGTGAGTTCCACAGGAATCTCTTTGTTTTGGATCTACATAGAATGACAACCCTTTTTTCATATATGTCTCTACATATATATATATATATATTGACACATATTTTTAGTACAATTATTATTTTAACAAGTAGCACAAATATAAAAAAATGTGCGTGTGTCGATTTGTATAAATTCAAAGGTTCTAAATTTAAAACACCAAAACAACAAAAATACGCTTAGTAAAATACGCTATTTAATATTACCTTTACATTTTACATTTTTTTTTTAATTAAAACATGAGAACAAAGACAATATAAATATTTCCCTACAATTTTTAAATGAACATTAGATAATCCAATTTTGTAAAAAGAATATTTTCTGTTAAGAAATATATAGGTCACCATAGGTATTTTTAACAGGCAAAATATATGTAATCCATATTTTTTTATGTATATATCTATTGTTAGATTTTGATGATTCAATCATTAGATCGTAAGCACAAGCTTCTGAGAGTAAGTGTATATATTGCCGGTAGATTCGGATTCTGCTGCTCAATTCTACCCGCAGGGCTTGGATGTCAAAGCCTTACGAGCGAGACTGAAACTGATAAAGAAATGTATAATGAAATTCGGTCGCGGGCTCTCTGCCTAGGTAGAGGGAAATTCGAAAACATGAATGGAGTAAGTATAGTCGACGGTGCCGTTAATTGGAGAGCTATTCAACATGAATCGAAGTTTCAGTGAGCTTTTTAGCATTTATTTTCTTTGACCCGTGACTAAATCTGTAACATAGATCGGTACCTATTTAATTTTACATAATCATTGCTCCGACGATAAACATAATTTACGTTTCTTATTTCTATAGTTTTAAAGAAATGTTATGGGTTTCATATTTGCCTGTTTTATTTTTAAAGTTTTGTGCCTAATACTTTCGGAGATGGGGAAAGGGGACGAAATACCATTAGTAAAACTATACAGGATGTATTTTATTCACTATACTTTATTCAGGAGGTTGATTTATATCGACACTCAAACATTAATCAGCAAAAAATATTTCCCGTTACGAGAAAAATTAATTCAAACTTTAATCGATTTCGTTTTAATGTTTGGTATAATATACAGGTATCCCAAGACCATTTCTGAAGATTTATGGAGGCTGTTATGTAACCTATTATGAGTAAGGAATGATATAAAAAAATGCGAAAAAAATAATCCCCAAATTTATGATATTTTTTTAACAGATGGTATCAATTCGGTTAGCGCGCAAATTCTCATATCATGCCGATCGATATTGGCTTTGACATCGTTACGGCGTACGGCGACAATTGAGCGCTCACAACAAAGACATTTACTATTTTCACATTTAACTTTTCACAATTAACTTTTTTTTTATTGGTCTCGAGACGGTGTATATGTGATGTATTTATTAGTGTTTTTTTTTATGAGGAAGTTGTTACTCGACTTAAAAAAATATATATTTGTTATGCTTCGCTTGCAAATATACAAATATGAAAAATCTTAGATTTCAATTTTTTTTTTCCTGGTTGATATTACATATTACAGGGGCAATCCCAAAAAGTTACATCTAGTGTAAACTATAAGGTAGCAATAACATAAAAGGTTTAATAATTACTTTGTGTGTATTTTTCGTATATTTATTAATTTTACGCATCTTTAAATCCATCCTAACCTAAATTTTATGAATGATATTTTATTGTTTTTTATTCTCATTTATTTATTTTTAACCGGTACTCTACAAAATATTTTTTTACATAATATGTTTACATTAATCTTAGACACTAAAGTAAAAAGAAAATATACTATATAAATATAATGTATGAACAGATTTATGTACTTTTATAGTTTTATTTTTTTGGAAGCAATTAAAGAATTTGCTTTTTGAATTGCCTAAGACTATTAAAGAAAATATCAATGCGACTATCTCTATGTAAGGTATCAATTCCCATTTAAAAATATTTAATATGTAAGCTTACCTATATTGTAGCTGTGGAATCTTCTCAACCCAAGCAAAATTCAAGATAAAGCCGTCTTGGCGTTTGTTCAAATCTCTCTCGAGCCGCGTCGATTTACGCGTAATCCTGAGATTCCTGTTACAACACTATCCATTTACAGTAATCCTAGTGTTTATAGTTCGGGGTAGTTCCGAGGGTGATGAAGTGAACTTATTTGGCGTCTCAAATCTCTGTTCCTATGTCGCTATAAGCTATAAATTAAATTTACAAATATTATAGATTTACTCTTTATCTAAATGTCAAAAGTATTATGCATTTTTTTTAAACTTAATTAATCGCATTGAAGTAATATTAAACCCCGCGCCGACTATAAAACGAGTATTTCATGCCATTTCTCATTGGAATAATGCTCGCAAGGGAAAGCCTTTTATATAATACATTTATTTTCTGTTGGATAATAGTGCCGTAATCAATCTTAATTGACTTCTAAAGATTGTGGCATTACTTCAACCGCCCTTCGGCGCCCTAGCGACTCGGGCTTACGAACCGGTAATATTAAATGCAAAATAACAATAATGCCAAGACCAATTTATTTAGGAGTTTACCTAGGAGTGTATTTTTTAATTTTTTTGCTGTAATGTTTTTTTAATTTTTCACCGCGTCATCTATTGAAATACACCATATTCCAACACCGTTCCTGATATCTGATCTCAAATCAATATTCATCATAGTTTCCAAGTATAAAATTGGTAAACTTTACGCGATAATATGAAGTCACTCTTGTCATAAGTTCGGTCGCTAGCGAGGCCTCGCCATGCTGGTTCTCGAGCAAAAAGGAAATGTATACGAGCGCTTTGATAAAATTAATAAATTTGGGCATGAATTATTTTCGCATTTTTATATAATTTCTTACGCGTAATAGGGAACATAAACACCCCCGTCTTTGTTAATGGTCTTGAAACACTCTGCATATCTGAATTGTGTTTAGTTACCATAGAGTTGTTAACGATTCCTCAGGAATTGTGCAATATAAACAATGAAATTAATGCCACCGCGGTGGTCATATTTTAAACAAAACAATACAATTATACTCGTAAAAGTAAAAACATCGTAGTTTTTAGGATATCTTCGCGTTTTACATCCCCTAGAGCCCAAAACCACCCTCAGTTTAAAAGTTAATGTATACGTTTATATATCTAATCTAATTATATCACTTTTTTGTGGGCACGAAAACTGCCGTAATTTTACAGTAATCACTCTCAAATTCATACATAAAATTTATGGACAAAAATCTTGGTCATGTTCGTTAATGGGTAAAATCAGACCAAGGGGTCTATAACTTTCTTAGTATATAAGCTATTGAATTCATTTAAATTTTTCCAAATACCTCATTTTTACTTAGATAACGGCCAAAACGTATCTAAGTAAACTTTGATAGCACCCGCTGGTCCTAGGGATGGGAAAAATTGGTTTTTCAGACCAGGGTTTTTCGATCAGGGTTCGATCAAGGATTTTCGAAATAAGTGAAATTTTACTATAACTTTCTTAGTATATAAAGATATCAAATTAATTTAAATTTTATATTATTCCTCAGATAAAGGCCTAAAACTTATATAAGTAGGTTTTTTTTTTTTTGATAACATCAACCATTGATCCTAGGGGTCTGAAAAATTGGTTTTTCAAACTTCAAAAAAATCATACCTCCCTTAATAGGTCAAATCAAATCAATTCAATATGTTAATTGCAGGCCTATATTTTATTCCTCAGATAAGGGCCTAAAATTTTTGATAGCACCAACCATTGGTCCTAAGGGTGGGAAAATGTGGTTTTTCAAAATTCAAAAAATCATACTTTCCATAATGGGCACAGTATCAAATCCATTCAAAATTTAAATTGTAGGACTATAATTTCCGTAAAACTTTTGTCTAAAATAACTGTTGATTACGGCACAGTTTAAAAAGGGATTCAATATACGCACTCTTGTGGCAAGGGTTACGGGTGAGGTGCGCGAGCTACAATGCTCAATGTTGTCTTAATGTTTGATACAAGTTCGTACAATTGGAGTTCGTCTATCGCCTATTTAGATCCGGTGAAATCTACCGTGCCGAAAGGGATTTTTTTTCTTTTATTAAATGCAACACCACACAATCGAATCATTCCTGCTAAATGGGCAGCCACCCTTATGTGTCACGAGATGATCGAGATATTACTCTCGTCTGCGCTGTTACAAGTAAATCTTGGGGAATTGAATATTCATGGGCAGGAGGGTTATCCCGCGGCGCGGCAGCCAATCTACGGCAACTCGGGTTAATTATTAACTTCGCGAAGTGGCGTCTCCTAGTGAGCTTTATAAACGGGAGCATTTCAATCGGGCGCGCGTTGCTTTGGCACGTCTTCTAAAGTTTAACAAAACATCCTGTAGGATGTATGTATATTTCGTCTGTTATTACAACGGATTTCCATGAGAACGGAACATGGAATGAATCCATCTATCTATATTTTATTTATTTATTTCAGGAAACAACAGCTTACATAGTAATTACAATAAACAAAAAAAAACAATTAAAACACAAAGCCAATAATAGTTTCCTCCAAACTTAAAAAAATAGAAAACCCATTCGGGAGCGAGGCCGGGACCAGGAAGTAGGAGGGGTTGGGGGTTGGGGACAATCACCAGAATATATAAAACACAATATAATAAATTCTACATAACATATGAATATAAATATACTATTTAAGGGCTAGAGTAGACACTGTCTTGAATGCCGGGGAAGTAGTGTTAAATATATCGATGTCACTTAACATGCTGTTGTAAAGCTTACATGCTCGATGTATATATGAATTCTGTGCATAATTCGTACTCAACCGTGACAGATGGAATGTCTCACACTGGCGAGTAGGTCTAGATGGAACCCTCAAATCTATGAGCCCCAGAAAATCAGAGCAGTCGATGTGAGAATTGATAATTTTATATAAAAGTAACATATCAGCTCACGATCTTCTAAGCTCAAAACTCTGGAGTCCTTAGAATTTGGGAATTTGGATTTTGGTTTGAATTTTTTAATTGAATTTAAAGATATTTAACTTATATTTTATGATTTTTTTGATAGCGGCACATCGCCTAAAATACACAACCTTTGACGTAACTTTTCACTTGAATGCTGCTTTCTACGAGATAATTATTTTTTATTATTACAATATTTTTAGGAGCTAGCTCCGGTGATACTGTTGAGTTTAGTAGGTGAGGAAAAAAAAATAATGCTTAAAACTCGCAGCTTAAAAACAGCCTTGGAACAAGGAAAAGGATCAAATACTGACCTATGAAGAGAATTCCTCCGCCGAATTGTTCTGGAAAGAAACGAATTGAACCCAATGTTCCACAATGTGAATTGAACTCATTCGTCACAGTCTTATATAGACTAGTTATCCTCAATTCGAAACGCCTTCTACTTAGTGGCTCCCAATTAAGAGTTAAAATTAATTCAGATGGACTATCTATCATACCGACTAAAACGCCTAAAGACATGCTGGCTTGCTTTTCTCCGAACTGCGTCTAATTCGTCTTTAAGACATTAGATGTAAAGATCCCATACTGATGAGATTGTTTGGTACTTTCTCATTCTACAGGAATTGGTTGGTACAGTCTATCAAACAGATTGTAAAAGTCCTACTAAAAGTGAGTAGCCACAACAAATTATGATTCGGTTAACTCAGAGCTCGATATTTTTTTCAGCGTGCGTGTGTAAGTAATATTTATTTGTTTATTTATTTTTAGACGGTACTCTAACAAAATATTAAATACATAACACGTTTATTTATGCCGGGGGAAGTGGGTCCAGGGTTGATAAAGGTAAAATAATGTTTCCGATGGCCTGGTACATCATTATTCCTCCGCGGTAATATTTACATTTACGATGAGTCCCGTAAAAGGTACATCTCAATGTCTGCGCAATGGCATATCGTGAATTAAAACTAAGTAAGAACTGAAAACTGAAATAGGAGATAAGAAAGAATAAAATATAAAGTCAGATACAATTAGAATTAATAACTGTGAGCTAGATGACTGACTGCTGCAGCCGAAATATGCAGGCCGCTACACATTCATCTTAGACACTAAAGTAAAAAGAAAAACCTTATCAATATTCAAATAAAAAACACCACATGCATATGAAAGACAATTATTTTTTTTTATTTATTCTTTATTGAAAAATCCACAGTATTACATTTTTACAATTACAAACAAAACTTATTACTAGTATATAAAACCAATTATGGATTTCGGTCATTTTACATAATAACATTAGCATAAAAATTTGAACAGTGTTCTTAAAATATATATAGATTATTAATACTATATACGTATACAGTAGATTTTTTTTTTTTAAGTTTTATGTGTAATTTGTGAGTGATGTTTGTGGTAGTCGTGAGTGACACTTGTATGTTAATAAAAATAAATAAAGTATGCTTTTAGTATGTATAAAAATAATTTATGATGAATGTGATAAAAATATAGTATGTATGTATATTCTATATGTAATTGCAATTACAAGTACTTATGTGTTACTATTAATCATTAACAACATAACAATCTAACAATAAAATTAGATTTTATTTATCTTTACTATTGATGATATTGGAAATCTCTTTTTTGAATGATAATAAGGAGGTATTCAATATATCGATTTTTTAAATATCTTTATTGTTATAAAGGTAGCAGATACGTGGTATGGTGCTATTGGTCATTGAATTAGTATGATAACGGGGAATACGGAATAATTCTTGCTGCCTAGTTGACCTGTATGCTTAATAGAAACAATATAAATGATATATCATATAAAAATGGATAGTATATGATTAAATGTCTACGTGTTGAAAGTGAAAATTAAAGATATTTGGCAACGCGGTTTCGTTCACATCAAATTGCGACTTCTACGAAATTAGCGAATCTATTTAGCGTATAGTAAACTCTATAGATAACAGAGTTGCTAGCGTAATCAGTTTTGCGTTTAGGCGCCTGGAATAGATTCGACATACCCGGAAGGAACTTGCTGTACCAAGTTGGGACAATTGCTCTGTTGGCGACAACGTCGCGCAGAACTCTGCTACAATACGTCGACTTTCGAAATGTTTGCACACCGAAGTCATGTCAAGGTTATATGTTTATAGTTTGTTTGTATGTAAGATACTACCAATAGAGTAATTCAGGGTGAACTCAAAGTTACCAGTATCCTTTTAAGAGGTTATTCTTGACATGATATTGAACAAATTTTGTTCAACAACTTTGTAAATTAACCAGAAATAGTCCTAAAAACATTTTAAAGTATGGTCATCTAACAGAATACTCTACCGCGCGGCGTCGCCTCTTAAAAGGATGCTGCTGACTTTAAGTTCACCCTAAGATACTAAATAGTAAATAACTGAATAATATACTATATTTGATCAATTTGGGTTAGAATATGACCATATTCCCATTTATGTCGTAATATATTGATTCCTTATAAAAATAGACAATACAATAAACTCCATATGAGCAAGTGAAGTCATGACGGGAACGCAAAAAAGTATCCCTCGACTTTTTCCTTCCCGATACAAATGACAACAAAGCGATCTGTCTGCGAACATTGTAGACGCATTCACGTGATCTTGCCTTTCCTGCAACACCCGCTTTTTTAAATTTTGATATTTCCGACGAAAAAGAATCTATCTATCGGCGCGGCATCGTAATTCGCACGCTGACCGAATTGGCACCATCTGATAAAATATATTTATTTTTTCGCATATTGTTATATCATTTCTTACTCATAATAGGTTACACAAAAGCCCCTTTAAGTCATAAGCGTTTTAGATTCGTAAGTCACGCGCTCGAGTGACGCCATGAAAATATTTTCATCGTTAAGATTTACATTTTCTTTTAAAAAAAAAATATTTTTGCTTTAACAAGGTCACTTCACTTGCTAAAGCAGGCCTCACATAAAACACTGCCCTTGAAAGTATATAATGGTTCTTGTTACCGCCCTAACACCCCTGCATGTGCATATTTTAACTTTGGTTTGTCACGAAACTAACGCGTTCGTAATTTCCACTTGAATTTAATTAGACTGCGGTATTTTATCAAGCATTTATGTTGCGGTCAAAGTAAAAACCCCCGCCAACGTTAACATTCACTAGACCTCATAGTGAACAATTTACATAATTCCAGTTCCAGGTGACCAGTTCGGATTAGCTTTTGGCAGCCAGTTTCAGATCCCAAACTATGTATTTATAGCAACACTCCAGAAAGCGTTGTGCAGAAAACAGCATGGGCTTGATAACTACAAAAATCACTCAATTTACTACTTCTTAAAATCAATTAATTAATTAATACAAGCAATCACAAAAACCCATTCGATTTTTAAAATCAAGCAAAACCTTTTGTTACTCAGCACTATCCTTTTAACGGGTGATTTTGGACAAAAAATTGAAGAACTGTTGTTCAACAACTTTGTAAATAAAGCAAAAAAACTAGTCTTAAAAGACCAAAGAAAGAGCACTAAAAACAGACCGCGCCGTGTTAAAATTGTACTCCTGACTTTAAATTCAACCTATATAGGATCAAGTGTGTGGTATAAACGAGTGTGTGTGTAATAAAAAAGACCCAACACTAGATAAGGAAGTATACGAATCACTGTTATTTAACCAATACTAGTGTACTAGTACGTAAAGCGAGAAAATTGTAGTGAAGACAGTTAATTAAAAGTTACTTTAATTAAAATAATAACGTGAGTTGTAGTAACTACTAAGTAGTAAATTAATAGTTTATAAAGTTGTTGAAATAGTTTTGACTAAGTCTTAAAATGAAAAAGAAAGTCCCGGGTTGGTTGTTAAACTTTTTTATTACGCCTCAGTCCCCAAACAACATACCGTATTAATCGATCCCTTTCACGAAAGAAACCTAATTATTTGTCCAATACAACCTCTCCAAATTAAATTGTAAATTGTAATTGTAATTGTAATTAATTGTAAATTTAATGAATAAACTAATAAACTAATAATAATAAATCATAATTAGCATTAATATCAAAGTAGTGTAATAAAGTCGCCACATTTTCGTTAATTTCTTCAGTAATAACCGAAGAATGTGATAAGTAATATAAGATAGAGGCCCTTCTTATAATTATACGAAAAAAATATATTTAGAAGATAAACACGCTATTAAAAATGTGAACTAGTATAGATATATGTTCATATTTTTTTTTGCAAATTTTAAATGAATATTTATCGAAAATTATGTAAAAAAAAGTCGAATTTATCGAAAGTCGATTAAATTTTAAAGAAAATAAGGCCGTTACCGATTGGGATTATACTTTATAAATTGTGTGAATTTGAGGTTCAATAACTTGGTATCCAGTCAGTCAAGAAACAATTTGATCGCTCAATGTTCCCTCATAATGATAAATGCTTCTAAAATAGTAAACCCAGTAACTGCTTTCCTTATTGTATTCGTTTGTATTATTTTTTTATAAATATGTTACAGTTGTGTATGTTTAAACTGTAAATAAATATTTCAGAGAGTCCTAACCCATACTAGGCGTTGCTGATAATTTCTAATTATCCACTTTTACTGCTACTTAAATTAATAAAGCCCGTTCACTGAAGATGCATGCAATTAATACATTATACGTCAAGTATAAATTCCCCTGCCTATAAGGTGGGTAATACCGCGAATTTCAGACCATAACATCTTAACCTATATAATGCAATCATCACAAGATCGATTTCGTTGAATGAAGTTTTGTTCGACTCGCTTCTGTTGCTGAAAAATCGATACTGAAAAAGCGGGTAGTGAAACAATTGTTTTAAATTTCTAGAAAATTAACGAACGCACCAAATTTCTCACGATTTTAACCATCGCTATTATTAATATTCTTAAGGTGCGTATATTTTTTTACGGGTGGGATGAGGGAGAGTTAATTTCGAATCACTCATCGTCATACCCACCTGTCGCGTTCGTCTCGACGCATTAAAAATACACGGACCTCTCGAGTCTGACGTTTCATTAATACCGTAAAAGAAAATGGGGTCGCTTTTACGCCGGGCCAAAAAATTTAATCAGGCTCTACGCGAAGGTGAAATTCTCATTTACGTTATCGACGCGAACGGCTGGTTGACCTTTCGAACGTTTCTCGTTGGGCATTTGTCAATATTTACTCGTACATGAAATATCGAATGTCAGGTTTTTGTTTCAGCTGTCGCCGAGCCACGGGTTAATGCGACCATCTCGTGTAACTATAATTACTCCTATAGGTTTTTTTTTCTTCTTTAACACACTCGAGTTGAGGCGGCAAGTCCATACATTGTTCTATTTTTTTTTTTTTAAGTTTTTCGCGGATTCATCGAGAATCTCGTAATACTCAGAGATATTGCTTTCATTGTTCCGGACCGTTTGACTAGATCGCGGAAGCACACGTTATTTAGGTGATTAGCGTGTCGTACAAGGAGAGCAGTCGAATTATTAAATTCCATTTCTGCGGAGATTTCTGTTCGCCCAATGGGGTTAAAAATCTGCTTTCTATTACACCTTTGTAAGATCAGCGTGAATTATTTATTTGTTAATACTGGCCTGGAGGCATTATTTTAATTTTTTTTTTATTATTTCAGGAAACAACTGCTTACATAGTAAAATTACAACAAACAAAAAAATACAGAGCCAATAACAGTTTCCTCGAAACTTAAAAAAATAGAAAACACATTCTGGAGCGAGGCCGGGACCAGGAAGTAGGAGGGGTTTGGGGAATCCAAACAATCACCAAAATATAATATAAAACACAATATAATAAAAATATAATAAATTCTACATATACATATAAATATACTACTCAAGGACTAGAGTAGACACTCTTGAATGCCGGGAAAGTAGTGTTAAATATATCCATGTCACTCAACATGCTGTTGAAAAGCTTACATGCTCGAAGTATATATGAATTCTGTCCATAATTCGTACTCAACCGTGACAGGTGGAATGCCTCACACTGGCGAGTGGGTCTAGATGGAACCCGGAAATCTATGAGCCCCAGAAGACATAGTATGTTTCATGATTAGTTCTAGTTATATATATTTTTTATTGTTATTATTTTTGGTTTTTGATGTTATTTGTTTTTCTTTTAGTAGTTTAATTTTTTTTTATTTTAATTAATGTGTACATGGGGAAACCTGTTAAATAAATAAACAGAAATTTACTAGGTCTCAAGCTTTGCTCGATTTATGATCAGTTAGTTCGAATGTTTACGCTTAATACAATAATACTTTACTATAATCAGCCTTATCGCTTATCGACAGGAAGGTCTTATCGTGCATTTTTGGTAGTCACAACGCACCTTTAAAAATCAATAACTACCCAATGCTTCTGAGAAATGCAGGCAGATATGCGGGTCTATAAATAGTAAATCAGCCTAATCGCTTGTAGTTACCAAAATCCTCACGACCTCTTGGACTCGAACTGGTAAATTAAATGATTTTAAATCGGTGGGAAAATTTTCAATTAATATTTTGACGCCGTAAAAAATATCGCCGCCCGCTCTCGATCAGTTGTAATGGAGCTCACCTCTGATTGTGAAAGGTACAAAAAAAATACTTTTCTAATATTAAAGTAAGAGCGTCGCCATAGTGAAATATTTTCTTTATTGCGGTCGAAATTGGATTCGCAATAGAATTACGAGTTTCTGTGATATTGAAAGAAAATCTGGTGCTATGCAGGTAATCCTGTCCATTTACAGGTAATTCGATTTCATTTAAGGCGCCACCAGTCCCTAAAACGTGTTTTGTAACGTATTTTGGTGCATTTTGTTGAAGTTATTCCCAACAAATGGCTAAAACTAAAAATACCACAATATTCTACATATATTAATTTAGTCCTTTGCTTAAAAAAAAAACGAAATACACCTTATTATAGTAATGAAAATAAATAAATAAGAAAGTGTTGTTTTTTTCTTGCAACGATTTTCTTTTAAGTTGTGTAAGTGACGCGAACCTAATTTTTCTTTCTAAAGATAGGCAATATAATAATCTAGGACATTACTTAAAAAAAAACATTTTTTTCAAATGATAATAATTATTTAAATACAAAAAACATGTTTCATCGATTCCAAATGTAACGAATTCGCGGTCGGCCAGTATATCCGTCTCTTTTCAACACGTCAATGTTCGAATAAAGCCTATTCTTTCAAATCTCAAGGACAAATGCGTCACACTCGAGTTTAGGCGGCAAGACCTATTTTTTTTAAAGTTAGTCTGAGAGCGGAAGCGTACGCTATTTTGACGTTTAGCGTGTCGTAGAGCAGTCGAATTATTAAATTCCATTTCCGCGGAGATTGATATATTTGTCTCTGTTCGCCCAATATGATTAAACATTTGCTTTCTGTTACACCTTTATGAGATCAGCGTCAATTATTTATTTGTTATTGTTCGCCTGGGAGTGTTGATTTTAATGTTAAACTTTGTATTTTTCCTGATTAATTCTGTTAATTTTTTGTTCTTTAATTTTTTTTTTAGTATTTTATTTTTTATGCTTTTATTTTACGAATTGAAACGTCAAACCTGTTAGATAAATAAACATATATTTAAGTGCGCAACCTAAAATGTGAACACGCACACTATCTATCTATACATGTGGTAATATTATGCTTAATTTTTATTCATTTAATAATAGCTGCACTCTTTCTAATATCAAATTCCAATTTATACCTTTTACACAAGTTTAAATAAAATAGTAATCTATAAATCTATACTAGGCAGGGTTGCCATAGCCCTCAAGGTAAAATACAGACTCCAAACATATCGGGGGGGGGGGGGGGGGGTCTGGGGATGTCTTCCCTTGGTTTTTTTTAAAACCTATCCTTGTAATGGTGCAATTTTTCGGCCACTTTTAGAGAAAATATATTCTAAAATTCTATAATGAATTCTATACAATAAGTTGAATTGTCAACACCTTCAATACTTCGAGATATAACATGAAACTGTAATTCATCATATATTTATAACATAATATAACTGCTCCACTGAACTAATGACAGCGCACCGCCGGCCAGGCGAATTTTTCACTCAAAAGATGCTAAGATTTTATCAATGAATAATTATTATTATTAATGTATAGAGACAGTTGATATTATATGGTAACTACAGGGTGTCATAGCCATTCTTCTTTTTAAATATATTTAATCTGTTTTTTAAGATTATCTTATACCGCCACAAGATACGTAAGATACTTAAGGACACATCATATAGGATGTTCCAAGATCTTTCCCGTAGACTTAAGGGGGTGTTTATGTTCACAATAAGAAATTGTTTAAAAATATGTTCATTTAAATATGATATATGTAGGTAGTTCACTCTTCCTAACAAAGGGAATATTAGCACGCGTTGGGATTTTATGTGGGGGGTTTTTTTTTAAGTTTACGAATGCGGTTGTTCTGAACTCGCATTGCAACTTTTGCCCGACAATTTTAACACAACCACTAAGTTGAGGTATGCACACAAATGTAACCATTACAAATTTCATTTTAATTATTTCCCGTACGCAAAGCTAACGACCACGCCACGCGTCAAGGCAGAGGTAGATTTGGCGAAACTTGAGCGCAGGCGAGCCTCGCTATTTCAAACTTGAACCGTAAACTTTGTCGTAAATAGTAGAAAGTTTACGACGCATAAACTATCCAAAGCCATAATAAATTCACCGAACCGTCATAGAGTAGACAATTACTGTTTCACAGTGGCGACACGCTTTTAAACTTTGTTCGTTTGCCGCCGCGGCGACTGTCTCGTTCAGGCTTTTGAGGATAAACAATCTTTCCTTATTACATTAGTCATAAGAAAAAATGATATGGTGAGTCTAAAAGCTCTACCTTTTAGCTTCTATATAAACATTCAAGTATAAGAAGCAACTACCCCCGTCCTTTGATCTGTCCATCCGTCTATTGATCTTTCAAAAAAAAAAAAAAACTCGAAAAGTGCAAATGTTAAAGAGCTGAATTTTTGTATGTAGATTGATGCTCTCGTAAAACAACCATAGCCGTTTAGATCGCATCGAAAGCTGGTCGGATAATATAGTTATTTAATATTTAAGTCGATGAATTTTGAATACTTTTTAAGATATTTCGATAGGGCGCCAGCATATTCGAATTTCAAAATAATATGACAGAACTGCTGTTGGAATTTTTTATTTATTACTGGTCAGTGAGAATTAATATATACGTATCTATGAGCGCAAATAGAAATATGTAAAAGAATATTCAGTGCCACGTTATAATTATTATAAATTATTATATATTATAATAAATTTTCGCAATAAAGACTATTATAGCAATAGCAATACCTTGGAACAAATGGTAGCTTAGTTAGGTAAGACTAATTTTATAATTATTTAATGTACCTTATGATCAAGAAATAAATATTTTTAATAATAAGATGGTTTGGCATAAAATTATTTGTTACTGTCAAAGAGCTCATTAAAATCTATGTTTGCCAGGATATGTTTTTTTTATTAATATATGAGTAATGTGTTTAAAAAGTATTTTTTTTTTGTACCTTTTTTGTGGCAACTTTGCATGCCCTGTGGGAGAAAAAGGCAATGTCAAAATTAAAAATAAAACAAGGGAAAAATGCTGTTTCATTTTTAATCTAAAACAGTAGTTTAATCTCAAGACTTCGTTTTTGAGTAGAATTATGGGAACTACTGAACCCTTTATTCCGAATTATTTTCGTAAATTGTGGCCTTCACTGTTTTTAGTTGTCGAATTTGCCTATGATTATGTGGTGACTGGTGGTTGCGGGCGGGGGGAGGACAACGGATCGTGAACAGCAGCCTAGACGCATCTCTTTTTGTGATTACGTGATTATCTACTACTCTCCTCTTGTATTATGTAACATCATCAACGCGCCGCGGGGCTTATCAATCAATCGCACGACACGACATTTTTCTTCTGCGCTATTTGTTCGCTGAGACTAATGTGCTTTTAACGAAAATGGATTGATTATATTTTTACAAGTATTTTTACCTACATTTATTAAGTACCTAGTATCATAATATTACCATTCCTTATAATAATTTACTGTCCTTTTTATCTATTTATCTTTATTCTGAGTTACGTTTTTTTGAACGCCACTAGGTTAACATTAAATATATCAATTTCTGGATATTTTAATTTCAAGGTTAACCACATTCTATAAATGGGTTCATTCTGTCCATAATTGGTTGGATGCCTAGCAAAGCGTTTGTTCTTGACACACGTGAAGGAACCCTGAGACCCATTACCTCAAGTAGAGAGCTGCAGTTAACTGCACCTGATATTGTTTTGAATATACAGCATCATTTTAACTAAAAAAGATTGAAACAAACTAGACGATCTTGGATCGTAACAATACATCAGTCGACTGTTGAATAAAAATAAATTGATATAAAAAAAATATTTTTAAAAACAAGCTTTTAGTTAAGTGCTTGAATGCGTATACAAAATTTTGTGTCTGTGCTGTTGACCGTTGAGGATTCCTTCGTCTGGAGCCAGTCCTGGGTGTAGAAACAGGTCATAGTCACCATAAAAATGCATTGTCATCGTTACTGAGCCAACATGTCAAATTTCAAGTCCGTAGGATAAGAGGAAGTGGTTCTTATTCAGCTTGCAAGATTTGACCTAAACAAAGTAACCGCTAAAAAGAAAAGCTTGTAAACAAGACAGCGGGACCGACGAAGAAATTACAATTAAAAAATAAATAAAGAGGTTGTTTGGCACAATTGGTGACTTCTCCAGTTTGACATTGAAAATGATTTTTGATTGAATCGTTTCATAATCAGTACTAAATTTTATCGTTTGCTTCAAAATGTAACATTTTATGTGAAAAATACTGTTTATTTACTGTTATTTGAAACATTATTTATATTTTGTGTGGGTCAAAATTAACAATTTGTTTCAAAAGATGATAAAGGATCAAAATAAGATATTTTTTTTTAGTGTGTGGAAATAAAAATAAAATGGAAATGTCATCTTTTCTTTCTAACAACCTTGAATAGTCTGCGAAGAAGCGTATCAGATAATAAAGATTACTCTCGGGATGTCCAAGGTGTCGTTAGAACAAGATATGACCGGATTTCACGGTCTTTAATCATCTCGAGACAAATAATAAACATTTACTGATTTTAAATAAATGATACACGAAGGCTACTTATGCGAAATTATAAATAACCTCTTTGTCCTGTATTCGGTATGGTAGCAACCAATTATAACTGGACAAATATTCGAAAGCTATCATCGAAAGCAGGGATTCCCAAAGTGGTCGATATTGACCCTTTGGGCTCGAAATCGGTATCCCGGGGATCGACACAAACGAAAACTGATTTTGGGGGTCGACGAGGTCTAAAAATCGACCCCTATTAATTAACACAAGTTCTTATATGAAACTGTCCAAGTTGTATTACGTGTACCAACTTGTTATAAGAATGACTAATATTTTAGTAGGAAATATCATTGTCGTACTTTTAAAAAACTCGGCAATTCAATAAGCGTGGAGAAGTTTGTGCAAGTTGATGTGTTTTGTTCAAAAAATAATTACCTATTTAGTATTTTTACTTAATTTGTATTAATGATTATTAATTACACTTGATATTTACTGAATATTATGTCTATTTATTTTGTAGTATTTTGTATCAATAGGAAAAAAACTAGAGATTGGAGTTTTTAAGTTTTTGGCTATGGAGATCTGAGGTATCAGTTCATTCTGGAAAATGGGTCTCTTGCCCAAAATAGTTTGGGAATCCCCGATCGAAAGGAAGGAAAGTGTTTGATGCTGTTTTAATCTAATTGAATTGACTGTCCAGAGCTTCTACAAAGTTTCCACTTTAGAGTACCCCATCGAATTACTAGATCAACAGATCTTTTTTTATTAAATAACACAAACTATACTCAAAACGCAACACTTCACAGAATTTGTCATGAATATAGGCAGTAATCTGAATTCATTCAAAAATAAGGTGAGTAAAATATAATCGTATCTTACGGGTAATTAGAAGGTAAAAGTTCTAAATATTTATAATTAATTTTCAAACCCATTTTTCAATTAATAAATATTTTTATCAGTGCAAATATGCAAAAACCAAAATATTTTATATACGTTTCTCATTTATTTTCTTTTTTTACGTAATCAGTTCTAGATGAACCACCTACCTTTCAATTAAATTGTTAAAAATGGATTCTAGTAATTGGCCAAAATAATAACTGTACTTGCTGTTTTATAAATTAAGTTAAGCTGTACGTTTCCCTAAAATATATTAAATAAATAAATAAAATACTACATGACGACGTGCAGATGGACACCGTATTATTTTTTACCCAATCCTGCCAGTGACACGGAAATCTCGCTGCAAGCGACACCACAATAATGAAGCACGGTGACGAGTTCTTCTATAAATCACGCAGTTATTAGGCTATTTTAAAATCGCGTATAACCTAACTTCAGTTATATGATTATCGCGTTAATGACCACTGCTAGTACAGAGAGCATACACTACGGGCTTGTCTGGCGATCGTGAATAGCGTTCTGTATTTAGTGGAATGATTGTGGTTTTTCCTGTATTTTGAAATGCTTTATTTGTCTTAATTTTATCTGAATAAATCGCCGCGGACTCGGGTACTGCTAAAATATATCTAGATAAACTCGAGCTAAAAAACTTTAAAGCAAATCAATTCGCCATTACTGCGAAACGTATATTCTAACTTTTGTATATTTTGTTTTTTTATCTCACTCATTTTTGCGTAGCGACTCTCCGCGTCGAGCGACGCTAACTTTATGACGGAGCAAATGAAAGTTTAATTGCCTCCTACCCTCGAATTGCCGCCATATCCCGGGGCATTTTCCTATTTAGCCTCGATGCAAAATTTAGATGGATTAACTCCGCGCCTAATTGCTTTTATATCAATTAACCTCGAAGTTTACATTTTAGAGATTTCAATCCAATTACCATTGTAATTTCTGTGGGGACATTTCGAATTCATTTTGTAATCAATAAATATATTAAGTCGACTTTTAAAGTACGCCTTTTTTTATTATTATACAGGATGTATTTATAATCACTATTGGCGTTTGAGTACTAGATTCGAGTACATCTACCCGCCGTGCGCCTACGCGCCCTACCGCACCGATGCATTCACTCATTTTCAACTGTCTTCTTGAGCCACAAATCACAAACGCGTCGCGTCCGAATGCCAACAAGCTTAGTTAAATTTATTTTTTATTTATTTCTCATTTTATATTATGTAATATAAATGATTGATGTAGGTACAGATCATGCTTCACCGTCAAAATTTATTTTTACACGTGCACAAAAGTGCTCAAACATCTTAAACTTTAGATAGGTTTAGATAACATTTTGAATTCGTTTTCCTCCTAAACGGTAAATATTTTTCCAATATTTTTTGCTGATTAATGTTTTATTTTTCTTCGCAATTTTCTTACTTAAAGTGGAATAAACATACATTCTGTATAGGCATTCCAAGTATAAATTATTACGCAAAAGTCGTACCTGAATTGTAAATAAATTTAAGGACCACGTTTCGTTTTAAAGATTTTTGTCTCACAAAAAAAAACATTCGGTGCTATAAGGGCGCATTTTTGACGTTCAATTTTGTGCGCGCCCAATATGGGCGGCAATCTGCCCGCCTATGCTTTTGGCGCTCATTTCACAGAGGATTATCACCGAACCCCATCTTAACCCGACGATACTTGCATATTTATTTCACCATTTTTAGAAACCGTTGTCACGTTATAAAGCGGGATGTACACTCTACATTTAGGACTACCGAACTTCTTGTTCCTTCTTCTAAAGAATACCGCGATGTACAACTTACAAGTCAAATGATAGCACCATATTAACTGTCCTAAATTATAATTTTTTTTTAAAGATCATTTGCGTGCACCACATCATATTATTATTTATTTATTTTTTTTACAGTATTACAATTTCGTGGTAATTCCACGAAACATGAAACACTTCCTCCTAACAAAGTAATCATAAAACGTTTAGCTTTAACGTGAACTCAGCACACAAGTAAGCTGGTACCATGCTTACCTAACTAGATTTAAACATCTGTTCTAAGGTAAACTTTAAAGGTGATAAATATTTCTTTAATCACCTTGCAATAAGTATCCGAGCAAGTACGTATAAGTTAATTTACTAATTATGAATTTGTGATAGTTAATGTTAATATGATATAATGAACATATTAATATTTGTGTGTGATGTAAGATTGTGTAATTGATGTTGATTGTGTATGTGTGAGAAGTGAGTTTAGGGAGTGTGTGTTGAAAGAACTACGCAATGGTCTAAAATTTTCACACGTAATTCAGATCTTCTCATCTATTAGATCTTCAGATACACATAATATTATCATGTTAATGGATTAATATTTTGCTTATTTTTTATCATTTAATCAACCTGCAGTTTTCATAAGTATCAAAGACATTACACGAGTTTAGGTATTAAGTTAATCTTCATTAGCAATATTTGCTCATAGCCATTATCTAATATTTTTTTGTACGCACGTTTGCCATGTTGGCTCTATCAAAACATTAGGTTATTACGTGAGAAACTATCAAGGTTACAAGTCAAATTTCGTATAGTTGTATGGGCACTAATGTATTTATTTTATCGTCATAGATTCCTTAGCCGCTTTAATAGAATCCTATGAGATACCGTATCAAAAGCTTTTACCAGATCAAGATACACTTTTAACCATTATCAAGTTGCTGAGTTATGAAATCAGTAATCTTAAGAATTGCGTTTAGTGTCCCTCGACTTATTCGAAAGCCGTATTGATTTTCGGATCGTAAGTTATTCTCGAGATAAGTACTTAAGCGAGTTTTCATAGCCTTTTCGAATAGTTTAGAAAGAGTATTGAGTAGTGAAATAGGCCTATAAATACGTACCTCCTGTTTGTCACAAAACTCCACATGAAAAACTTAAATTAATTAGATGTGCTGTAGGTAGACAGATTTGACTCTTTATATTTTTGAATAAATTGGCCACTCCAACAGATTTTGATTCATCTATCCACTTTAGTATTTCATCAGACGTAACGCTGGATAATGGAAATTTTATATCATGCTTCACGGTATTTACTTGCCGCTTTGCAAAAATGTCAAAACAAAATCACTATCAAAATTCGGTTGAAATGTTGACAGTAGCCGTCTACGAGAATGTACTACACGTTAGTAAGCTTATCTTGCGATAGTGGCGCCATCAGGCGGCGAGGCTGGGTATTTATCGGACTACCCTCGTATATTATCAGCCAACTTAACTTCCGTCTATCGTCTTGTATCGTTGTTGCTCTTTGTTAAATAAATAAACATTTGTTTGTTTTCTCTGTTGCGTCCTCACCTTCGCAAAGTTACAGACGACTGAGTAAGCAGCCTCCGACCAAGCAAGCAGATACGGAACGGGCAACATTGAGATCAAATGCAAGTAGGCACAGAAAAGCGGGTAACGCATTTTCACTCCTTCCTTCTATCCCGAATGCACTTTGACAGCTAGACGTTTTGTTACTTGTACACACAAATTCTGACCTTGTAGCAATTCAGCGGTTAGCAAGCAGACACGTGTTTAGGCGCTTTCGCAGATTTGACAGTCCGACGAAATTTCTATCTGACCTTAAATGGGAGCCTTTAACATATTTAAGGCCTACTTGAAGCTCCCAGCATGGTCCTCCATTAGTGAGCAACTTCAGAAGCCGTTCTATATTGGACGAAAGGACCGTTCTCACAAAATAAAGGAATTTTTTAGGAGAAAGAATGTCGGTTTTTTTTATTCCTTTCTTCCGCGTACCATTAGAGAATGGAACAGTCTCAACTGCAGCGTCTTCAAACCCCTTCTCAGCTAAGAAAAAGGATAAAGAACTTGGCTTTAAAATAACTTCGCTGCACCACCTGCCAATCAGCTATACCACCGGAGGAATGGTACCTCCAAAGTATACGTAATTTTAAATAAATAAATAAACGAACAAGCCTTGTAAACTTAACAGACTGTTTGGTTGACGTTGCGAAAGTTTTTAGTAGGCTCAACCAACGTTTGGTATTCCTAAAAAAACTGCTTTGTAAACGCTACCGAACTGTTCGGTAGACTGTGCAAGATTGATCGCATAAGAATAAAAGCAGCATCACCGCTAAAAACGGAATTGGCTTACCTCTAAAAACTTCTATATTCTTCTAAACCCCAAGTTTCTAGATATTTCAGTGTCTCGATGTCAAATATTTCATCTGTTAGCGCGATGAACAAATATCAATATTCGTAAATGACTTCAAAGCGAACTGCTACGTTCGACCGAATTGAGATGACCCTTATATTTTACCGTCTCGATATCACATATTGTAAACAAAACTGCCTTGTAACTTGTACACAACATTTCATTTAATTTCGCATCTTCCTAACTGTTTGGTAGATTTAACAACAGTTTTCATTTGAATGCTGTATTTACTGAATGTTTGGTACAGGTCACAGGAAAGTTTTGGTGAACGATCTACGAATCTACAGGAATCGGTTTGTATAATCTATCAAACAGATTGTAACCACTACAATACACTTCGGTTGGGCCTTCTAAAACTCAGTATCCACAACAAATTATGATTCTACTGTGATTTGCGGTTAAATCAGACCTCGATATTTTTTCAACGTGATAAACCACCACAAAAAAATGTTGAAAATTGCCTAGATTTCAGGTGGAAAACTTTAGTTTGGTCCTGCCACTTACGCCTTTCTTTCTGCGATACGAGACTGCGTTTGCTTTTAATCTCTGACGGATTTCAGTCTTATTTTAGTCCACGTGATGATGCGGATGCCTTACTCTTATAAAAATATATTCACGTGTTACATTTCTTCGAAAAGGCCCAATAACAAAGATGTATTTAAGCGCAAACGCCAATTACTTGTCTGATAATTGTTTCCAATTGAAACAATTCGCTGGGTCGCCGCGTCGCCTTGGAGTTCAGTCTCGAGTAGGTACAGGCAGGGAACTAAACTAGCGTAACGTTTGTGACTTATGTGTAATTAATTATGTCACCGTCGATTTAGAGCATATGTTAACATTAGTTATTTATTAAGGGATAAAAAAAATAATGATTTTGCTATTATTTATTCATAATAACGTTAATAATACAACGATATTGAACGAACATAACTAGTACAGTCATGTACAATGGTATGAAACATTTTACTGATACATATTAATTAATGATGGATATCTTTGAACAAATGATAATTATATGACATTGTTTTGTATAAAGCATATTTAACAACATCATATAAAAAAATCATTTTCACTTCAGCACTATGTTCAATGCATATTTTGCATATGAGCAATCTAAAAAGAGTACTAAATGTATAGCAGTTGATATTATATGATAGCTACAGGGGTGATAGCCGATCTCGATTTTTTTTTATTAGTTAAGTAATATATATATTGCTTAAATATATATATTGACAGCGAAAGCCTTACAATTTTCGCTTTGATATTTTTCATTATAACATTTTTCTTAAATTCCTTCTCAGCTGGCATCCATCCGAAAATATTTCTGCAGTCACTCATCTGTCCACTTAACTACGCGCGACGCTCTCGCTGCAAAGTTAGCCTCACGTTAATCCGCTGGGACTGCACATATAAAAGTTTTCATATTAAAGCCGGTATCGAAACGACCGCCACACGAAGTTTTTCATTTATTGTCTGTTTTGGTGCATAGCTGTGCTGTTTTGCGCACACCGAGAAAGTACGCCAACATAAATAAATTCCCTCCTCCCTCCCCCTCACCCCTTACCCCATAGCGTAATGATATTTTTTATAAGGCGTGATACCCTGTAATAACGCAAAACCGATTTTTTCAAAACTGACGCAAAATCATTTTTGTGCATTTATGTAAAGCATAGTGATTTATTTACACAAACAATATGGTTTTTTGTTTCTTAAAAAGAAAAGTATAATTGTCGGGACTCACAGTTAAGATTTAATTTATTCAAAATGCACGAGGGCCGAAAGACGGGAATAGTAGCTTCTTATTCTTGAATATATTTCATAAATTGTAAATTATATTCTGATCGACATATGGGGTGTCCCAAGACCAATCCCACAAACTTTAGGGGGTGTTTAAGTTCCCTATTAAGGGTAAGAAATTATATAACAAAATGCGAAAAATTTTCTTCACCAAATTTATTATTTTTGTAATAAAATTGGTGTAAATCGATCTTATCAATCGATAAATCAATATTATCTGTCGACCAATAGCATCCCTCTTACAACCCCAGAGAAGGGGAAAGGAGTTACCCCTTCTTCTTAGACCGACCTCTGTTCGACCAGTGGCATCTGACAGCAATCATTTACCTCCGCCCTAATAGGGCGTTTCGAACAACGCGGCAGGTCATTAACCTCGATCTTGACTGACCGCGGCCCAGTGACCCAGTGACGTAGTTGTCCGAGGGAGGAGCCATTGAAAAATATCTGTTTTACATGATTTAGAATAGAAACTTCAACATTTTTTTTCTCGAATACCATAATTAATTTTGATATAGTTTCTTAACAAATAACACTAGGAATCGTAGGACCTATTAGCTGTTTTTTTATTGGGATTGACCTTGGGACATCCTGTATATGTGTGCGCAGTTGGCTTGAGGCGACAACTTTAGAATCGAATATAATTTTACGGAACCCTATACCGAGAATTGAATCACTCCCTGAGAGGTCGCTTTTGACTGTTTAAGGTCACAGTTTGTTTGGACGATCACAAAGGCGTTTTAAATTTATAGCGTTAAATAATTTTTCCCTCCAAATGTAGAACGGCTTAGTCACTTGTTGCAAAATAGAATTTATATACGGCAATGACGGACCAATTCCATTTAATACGATAGGTTGCGAGTCAGCGACGAGAAATAAAGTACGATTATTTTATTTAAACTTGAATTAATTAATGTACGAAAGAGATTTTTGCAATGAACACTGAGTGTAATTTCAAAATTAAAAGCGGTTTGAAATTATTAATACTCGAAACTATTAGGTTGAGCGCAGCCCATCATACGAACCATTCGTATGATGGGCTGCGCAAGCTTACAAGTTTTGAACCAAAAATGACAATTATTTAAGGTGGTAATAAACAATTATTTCGACTTGCCAATATATATACAGAATCATATATCTTTAACGCCAAAGATTTAAGATGTGAATCGATAATAATAATAATAATAATATTTAAGTATTCTTTTCTGAGTACATGCCTTACAATATATTCATTTCATTATACCTATTAAATCAGTTCACAATTACTAAATAAAATGATCAAGGCAACGATGCGACACGACTCCGCGTTGCAGGCGAAAGTAATCTGCAAAAGCAACTAATCCGTGATACAATTTTTCATACGAATCACGCTTAAACAACACCCTAAAAAGGTTTATAATTTTCAATTTCCGTAATTTTTGCGAGAGCTATTAAATGAAGGATAAATAAAGATTTATCCTAAGTAATCTGTTTGTCCTACGTCCTGCACGTGGACCTCTCACTCACACACTGTCGGTCTATCTGTCCCTCTCTCACCCCTTTACTAAAGGTAGAATAAAATATGAAAACAAATTGTTTCTACCGCCTTTCCATCATTGTAACGATGAAACTTTTAGGTTCTATCAATTTATCGCATTCCTTTTCTTTGGCATTATTTTTTCTTGTGACTTCTTTGGCGCCAAAACTTTCCAGCTTTTTCCTAACTTTTCCCGAAATAACCAACCTATACTTACGCGCAAAAGATTGATCGAACTTATTATTTATTTTGAACTTTAAAGCTCGTTATTTAATTTTAAATAAAGTTTGAAAAGTACTTGCCGCGTGTAATGGATTAATCCTGAAGTTGGGGGCATTAAACATTTGGTCTTCAGGGGAGATTACCACGCGTCATTACCTACATTATTTATTTATTTATGTATTTTTATAAAGTAAACATACAGAGAGTAATCGTAAGCATTTTTACATATTTTATACACAGGTTGCCAGCACTCGATACTCTCCAATTTCATGTTTACAAAACATGCATGTGTATAAACTTAAGTTAGTTATACATACAAAATTTGATACATTGACTTTAATGATAACATTAGAATTTGAGAGAGAAAAGAAAAGAATTAAGATAATAACAAGTAGGTGCCATTTAAGAAATATAAATTAATATAAAATAATATAGTTCACTACTCCGGCCCTGCTTATATCTAACTTAAAATTTCATCTAATTCGGCCAATGGTTGTATAGTTACATAATAATAATATACGTATACATAATAATAAATACATTACATTCAAGTGAAGTATTTTTTATAACGAGACATAAATTACCCAGTACTCGAAGCCGGGATTAGTACGTAACATTTGAGGTTAGTATAAAAATAATGGATATTTGTGACAATTTATTGTGAGTAAAAATGTAAATAATCGTGTAAATAATTAGTTAGCATACTATTTATATATATATATTTTAATAAATTTAACCAGTGTCTTTAGAAACACATTATAATTCATGTCACATGGCACGTTTTTTAGAAACAATCACAATTAATGCCCCATGATAACCAGCGATACTCTTTTTATTGATACAAAATGTAACCACATTTGCACATTATTTTTTTAATTCTACAGTACTAACCTTATAAAATATTATATTTTTATATTTGTGTATCACCCATTGATACTAAAAAAATGATATACACATACAATAAAATATAACAAGCGTTCAAGTTCAAGTTTTTTATTTCCAAATACAATTTATAACGTACAGGTATGACATAATGTACATATTTTTCAACAATTCTAGGTCAAAACTAGGCACAAAGCGTAAAAGTCGATTTAAATACATCCAAATAACAACATAAATATCTCTTTTAAGATTCATTAAAAGGATTACTTAAATATTTATGGCACTGCCCATGGCACATATAATATACAAAAAGAAAAATAACTATACAGAGATCAAGAATCAATCAAGGATTTCTTACATATTTATTTATAACAGCATATTTATTTTAACAAATTAGGAAGTAAAAAATAAAAAGTTAAAAAAATACTAGACCCAATTCTTCACACATAGGGCAATATGTGACCAGCTCAAAATTCTGAATATGAATAAAGGTTTCTCCCTAATAAATATTCTTTAACGGTTATTTTAAATAGCCCTAAATTACATATGTATTTTTTTTTCACGCTTTTTTTACGTATCACAACTAAACACAATTAAAGTGTATCAAGTGTACAAATTGGCATCACGCATTCAATATTAATTAAATGATGTAATTAACGAATACATTTCCTCCGTAGCATATAAAAGCTCGTCTAATAGCGCGTTCCGCCTTTAGGCATCTTGTTTTGTATAATTCCCGACAGAAAAACGTATCCGAGATTTACCTCGGCGACCCCTCAGGATGCCTCAGGCCGGGTATTATCCCGGCACCCCTCCCCCCGCTCCCTACTTGACGTGGACTTAGAACTGTCAAAAGGCTGACGCGGGGTAATACGAGTGTATCTCGTGTATCCCAAATCCGTAAAAAAATCTATTAAGACTTTGTCTACGTAACCTTCCGCTACCATTAGCCAACTAATATTGGCAAACAGTATGTTTCGTTTATTCTATTACCCAAAAAGAATGCTATGACACCCTGTAGTAAGTATAATATAATATCAACCGCTTCTATACATTTTTCAGTAGTAGTAAATTATTTAACCAGAACCTGACGTCTTACAGCTAGGCCCTACTGGTGTCATTAAGGCGTCTACATATCTGAATGCTACAAAAATTCGAATTTTACAAGTTTTCAAAGGCGTTAGGATAGACTCATATCATATCTTAGACTCATATCTCATATCATATCTTACACAAGGAGTAATGAGTAATATAGTTTATTTAAATTAAAAATAATTTTTTATTACCTAAGGAAATTTCAAGTCAGCCTTAAACTAGAATTTAATTAAAATTTGAGAATTTTGTTTTAGTTTTTAAATATAAAAATGATAATTGATGCTAAAAGTTTTTGAATTTTCAGAATATATATCTTTGTGTTATTATTTTGAAAAAAAAAAACATTTTAAAAACATTTATTCTAAATTTGAGGCGCGGTTAGAAATGAAACAACTCCCTCCCCCACCTTATTTATTACTATTTACTGAAATAGTGATTTATTTAACACTAACTTCTCCCTTAAACAATTTATACACAAAATAATTTATACACAATACAGTTGAGAATTCTTTTAGGTAACCACAATAAATAAATAAACACCGACATAATATTTCAATTTATAAAATTATAATATGGCATTGAAAAATTTATTTACATGTTTCTATTTGCGCACATAGATGACTTATTCATTTTACATGTATTATTAGTTTTAACTGGCCATAAATAATACGTTCCACTAAATCTATTTGGAAAAATTTAACTCTTTCGCATATCGTCGGTTTGGAGTATAAAGTCATTACCATTTTACATAATATGTACATATATTTAAACAATACTTTTTCATTATTACATTTATTGTACTCCAGTCCTACAAAAATTGAATGATATTTGTAACATTTTCTTTTTGTTAGTTAATGACTTTATGCTTCAAACCGACGATTTGTACTTTTCGAGTTAACAGTGCAACAGAAGATCGAAGGACGGGAATAGTAGCTTCTTATACATGAATGTATAGAAGCTAAAAACTATGTTTAGGGCTGACACAAAGATTCTCTTAGAAACGGCCCGCAACAGAGGTATGTCTGAATATAAATCTGATTTTGTTAGTATGCTTTATCATCCTAACTCAATAACAATACCTAACTGAGCAATCATTTTCAGTAATTTAACATTTGCACACCTTTCGTGCCTTTAGTATGAGATGTACCCTCCCCCTAAATAAAAAATATTCCTTTTAGTAGCATTAGTGGAGTTATAATACGGTAATATGTCCTACTCTTAGTAGGACATATTATTAAATCATTATAATACAAATTAAGAATATTAGTACAATATTGTAATTAGTTTCACGATACACAAATCTCACTCCTGATATTAATTTATTTTATTCTCACTATTTTTGTAAAATATTTACAATTACCTAGGTCATGCAAAACTATTCAAGGCCCCATTCAACTAAGTTTGTACTTTAGTCAGAGGATATTGTAACATTAATTACTTTATTCAACACGCATAACTATGGAACAAAAGGGCAAAATTGTTAATTTATTTATCATAATAATAACACTTTTAGAATATTTTAAGATTATCAGAGTCCTACGAAACCCCTCTCGCTTTCACGGGTTAGGCTCCGCGTACAGTGCAAAGAGGGTAGGTTGTGAAAATGGCGAATAAATTGTCCCGCTACTTACATACACCAACTGCCAGACACTCAAGTCGAGGAGCCACTCTGCATTGAATTTATATTCATTTTGTGCGCACGGTCGCATAAATCCAATCCTAAACTCATTTTTTTTTATTCTCTCCCTTTATCTTTCCTCTGTCGCAGCTATCTCGCGTCCGAGTTACGGCCGGAGGACGGGGTAAGACTAATAATGCCATCTCGTTTCAACTCATTAAAATATAAACTGTGATCATTTTTCTTTGGGATTTTATTTTCACTTGCAAATGAAAAACGAAATTCTGAAAATGTCTTTGTTCACATGTGTAAAACGAATTTCTCGTTGGCTACTTGAGTGAGCTCGGCAGAAAGCAAACAGAAACGCTAATTAATTACATACCGCAATAAAGTTCCTTTTGGTACATACTCCTATGGAGTCTAGCGGTAGCGACAAAATAATAGTGTATATTTGTCTTTTGGCGAAAAAGCAAAATATTTCACGAGAAAGGCTAAGATTGTCCGCGGATCTTGAGTTTGGTACTATCAGCAATTAAACATTCATACAAAGGCTCCTCCGTGCCGGTTTTAAAATTTATGACTATGTTAAGGGTATTCTTTTTGCGCCGAGGGTAGGTCCGCTCCTATTATAAAGGCTCCTTTTTCTTTTCCTCCCGAATTTTGTTTACTTCTCTGTAGGAGATAATCCTCTAATGAAATGTGGCGTGTCTATCTTCAATGTCCATAGCCACTCGTTTTATTCACTTTTATAAAATTAATAATGTATTTTAATTGATGTTTATATATTAAATCATGTAAATATTACTCAAATTGTATCTACTTAGATTTCGAAAGAGCTTTCGACCTTGTTCCAAATCGCCAAATTTACTATTACACCGTTGAAAAAACGCATTTCTAACCTTCCTGAAAATAAGGGTGCGTGTCAGAATCAAATAGTCGTACGGACGAGAAATCAATATAAAGATTTTTTTTATGTGAGTCTACATATATTTATATATTTATTTATCCATAAGAACATAAGTACATAACTTTATAAACTAACAACCTTGTGATTTATATGATAAACTTAGACAAGAGTAATAATAATGTAATAAAAATTACATGAAAACACAGGTCATCTAAATTCGCATTTAGTGGCATGTCAGAATCTTCACAGTGTCCACCTAATTAGGTTAGGTTAGTATACGGAGCAGAATTGTAAGGTTACTAAATTCTTTTTTAAATTCACAAAAACATATATACTTACGTTTGTATATTTTACAAATTTAGAAATAAACGAGGTTAATAAAAGAAGAGAGAAAAATGAAAAAGAATATAAACTTATGCTAATAAAATTTACAGTGTAATTATACTGGAATATATAGTCTGTAGTGTAGTGTAGTGTAGTGACATTAGGACTGGCATTGCCCAGTTAGAAAAAACATAGCATTCTGATAATCTAATGTTTAAAAAATAACAACATCAAAGAACCACATGCCGTTAGAGCCGAGCCTTTCCACAAATCTTTAGGTGTAATAAAATGATTTAAGACCACGCGCAAGATAGAGACGAGCTCTTTCGCGAAGAGCCCAGATTAACGGTGCTTGTAATTTACATTTATAATTTCACATAGCAAAAGAAGTAACTCGTCCTCTTAACTAGCTCCGTTTAAGGCTACCCTAATGTGGAGCTTTATAAAGCTATATAATCGTGGGTCCAATTACGAAAGGACCCTAAATGTAGCCACTACCTTAGTAAGTACCCGCTTACTTTAATTAAAACCTTCCACGCGACATTCGTATCCAATCAATGGTTTGAATTATTCAACAAAATTGCGTCATTATTTTTAGGGTTCGGTACCCGGTGCCTGAACCTCTACATCTTGCTTATCTGCCTGCAACTAGCTTATATCCGAGTTATGGTCTTCAAATAAATAATGAATAATATATCACATCACAAAGCAATGCGGTAATTATTTTTATTTGTTTATCGGTTACAAAATGTTCACTTTTACTTAAACTAAATTATAAAAATATATGGAAAATCACCTAGGTAACAGTCATATTGGTCGATTTGATAAGGTACGAGGTACCAGTTCTAAGAAAGGTTATATATTAAGCGCCACAGTGTAAGTATAAAAAACTTACACAAAACCCTGCAAAAATAATAAAAATGATTTTTAAACACAAATATACACACTGATAAACGCACACCCACACTAACGATACACATAAATGAATGCAACTTAAATGTCTAACCATAAAATAACATATTTGTTAAAGAAATAAATAAATATTGAACATAAACATTTTATAGTATTAAGTACAGAAAAGATGTTTTTAATATTTGTAAACATTTTATCAAATATATACAACGAATTTCAATACTAAGCAAAGTAAATAAAATAATGTAGAAATATAATATGTTTGTTTTTATTGCAGTATCGTTATGAAAATTTATTTGAACAAATATTTCTAAAATTATTTTTTTCACGAGAATCTCTATCCAAAGCGATTAATTAACCAGTTAATATAAATGCAGCGAGGCTAACTTTAGTTTTAGCGTCCCTATTCCATCAGTATTTTTGATTTTTGGTGCCACTAAGTGCCCTCTATCATTTGATTCTTCGTAACTTTAATGCATTATAGAGCCCATTTTGTTTTGCTTTTTTGATAAAAGATTGTATAATATCTGGCATCCTGTAACTTGAGAAAAAGGATTTCTAGATTAAACCTAAAAGGATTTTTATTGATCATACGAAGAACCAATTTTTGAATAGTTGAATAAAGAGTTTGTTAAGTAATTCTAAACCGTGTTCGAGTTTAAGTATTTAAACAGTTTATAAGATATTTATATACTACAATTTGCGAACGAACTCTCTTTGCAACTGAATCAATATGACGATCCCATTCAACTCCTTATATCTCGTAATGTGATCGACATTCTTCAGAAGAATACTATCGTATTTTATTCTGTTCTGACAGTAATTAATGTGAAGCTGAAAGTCCGTATTGACTTTTAATTATAAGATTAATTAAATGTCCGATGCTACTTGGTAAGCCAATACAAGGAAAGAGTTTAATTTTTTGTCTGTCTATTGTCAGAACGTTTTATAAGATATTCACCTGACCTTAATTTTCGTAGCTTACTAACTTATTCCTTACACTATTATTATTATACACTATTATTATTATACACTATTATTATTATATATCTGAAAGATTTGTATCACCTTTAGGCGCAGTAGTAGCATATGCTTAAGCTACTACTGAATTTGAACCCCGGTGGGTCAATATTTGAATAATATCAAATCTAAAAACAAAAAAAACATCTACGCTGTCAATAGTCGGGCCACGACTTTTTTAGAGTTCTTACTAAAACATGCGAATAACCACTCACAAAGCAGTTACATATTAATTTAAGATCGTGGCAGTATTGTCAAAGTTGAACTATTGATGGCACATTTTACAATTCTGACTCTATCAGGAAAATTTAACTTAGTTGAGAAGGGTCCAAAAAAGTTTTGTGTATGCCCGAGGTCATACCAATTATCTATTAGAAAAAAAATCGTAGGCGTATTTTTTAATATAAAGCTATTCTAACAAATATATTTTTATCTTTTAACCTATGTTCATTACTAGCCTTCGTACATTTTTTTTTTTGTATATACTTTGGAAATACATTTATTATCCACAAAACACGTTCTGTAGTCTGAAACAATTTGTCGTATACCTACCGTATATGTTTTTTTTGTGAATATACCGTATAGAAAAAGAAAAAAATAAACATTTTTAATCATCAAAAACATGAGAACTTAAAAGGTTTTCGTTATTTTTATTTATTTATTTGTTGACAGTAACTTAACATCAATTACATATAATGCAAAATACTACCTAACTAGGCAATGTCCGTACTAAAGTAGACTTTACTAAAAGCATCGTTCCTATAAACATAACCGTCACACTGCGCAACATACATAAAAAAACAAATTATTTCATACAATTACAATTATTTGAATTGAATTGTATGAAATAATACCATTTAATTAGCTGAAATTTCTCTTTCATTCAGCACAGTGCGTTCCTTTTACGCGTGGAACGAATCCATAAAGCTATCTTTGTCTGTTAGCTGCGTAACAGCTAAATTAATTTATATAAAAAAAAAATGTATAGTGTACCGCCGACGTTATATCAGTTATGTTATTACCTCTGAAAGCAGATTGAACTAATCCTGCAGAAATTCAAGAGAGCCCCCCCCTTTTCCCTCTTGAATCTTAAGAATATCGACCGCAAAGCCGCAATCTGATGTAATCACCTAAGATTAGGTATCGACTCGTGGCTGTCGACTACCAGCTAAATATTAATTACTTTTCAATGAAATATTATTCCATCGTTTCAGTTATGAAAGCTATCGATTGTAAATTTCAATCTTCCCTGGTGTGTAATTTATTTATTTATTACAATTTTCACATATTTCGCATTAACATTTTCTCCTCTTTTAATATAAAACTAGTGGGTAAATATTATTGTCTTATAAAGGTATTTTTTTTTTTTTTTTTAAAACTTTATTATTATTTTTTCAAAACACCTTTACATTTCCCCACAAAGACGGTGCCTTTTCTGTGGGTGAAAAAAATTAACATTTTATTACAGTATAAAAGTTTCAATAGGTTACATCAATAAGAAAAGGACAAACAAAAAAACAATATAATAAAATGCAAAAGCAATAAAATAGATAGCAACAAAAAGTAAAAAGTAAAAATTAAAAACCTATCCAAAATGCAAAGTTAAAGAAAAAAAAAATAAAAATAGACAAAACCATATATTTTTATATTTATATAAATATATATGGGTTTTCGTAGGTCTATATCCTATATTTACTTAACCAAACTTTCCTTTCCATCTCAAGCAGATAGAGAGGGAGCAGATATACACTTTTTTAAATACCTTTTTCAGAATTTTTTTCTATTATATTTATTATCATAACATGACGAGTTTTAACGTCAACTCTAACTAGATAATGTCGAGTAAGTAGGTACCATGACTACCTAACTAGATGTAAACATCTGTTCTAAGGTAAACTGCTTGTTTCTTTGATCGCATGCGTAGAGTATATAGTAAAATATAGATAGAAGATATAGTAAAATTCTCAATGTACTGTCAGACTTTCATATAATGTAAGCTTATACGAGGAAAATATATATATATAGTAAAATAGTAAAATGTATTTCTCAAATACCGTATTTAGATGGTTTTTTCACCTTAAAATAGTCAAACGCCATTAGCTTACATTATGTTAGTCTGACATATTTGAAAAATTCGATTTCTTTTTAATATTTTTAAGGACTGAAAATTTTCAAACAAAGTATATAGCCAGAATGTCTGAAGAAAAATGAATACTGAACGCACAGATAGTTGCATCGCTTGAGGTAATGCACGCTGGTTTAAATACAGGCCTGTATTTTATGAACGCCCTCTACTCGCACCTATCCATCTGTGCGCTTTTGAAATACAGTCTAATTTTTATTAAAGTAGTAACGAATAAGATGTATTATGAATGAGAATGATGAGAAGTGAATGATTTAATGAATATTTACACGAATAACTTACGTTTAATATATTTACATATATTACAATATGAAACACCCTATATATTGCTATTCCTTGAATTTATAAAAGCTCACCCTCTCTCTTTCTCTCTCTCTCTGCAAGTCAGTTTGCTGATTTGCCGAACCCATTCTTCCGCGCAATTAGCGTCGAATGTCGTCTGGGATAAATGGACAGGCTGAGAGCCAACGTTGTAACTGCGATTATATTTATTTATTTATTTATTTTCTTATGGGAAAACACACAGTAATAACAATAATATTAACAATTAAGAATTAAGCAGATAACAAAACCGATTATGAATTTCCTACATATTCACAAACATACTATTATACAGTAGGTATGAAGACTTCAAACTAAATTGATGCAAATAAAATTATTAAAATACAAACACGAAGGTATACATTCGTACGAGGAGCATCTCGTATGCGTGTGTGTGTGGATGAGGGTGTGTGTTTGTGTGCGATATATTATAATATAATATTTTATCGACAGAATTCTAGGTAAATGAAGAGGTATATATGCTTGTGATAATCTCTGAAATTAAAGTCGTGTGATAAAATACAATTAGTAATTTTATGGTCAATTATTGTCTGTTTTGTAATAGTAAAGAAACGGGGTTTGACTATGGCAAAGCGGAGGGATTGAAATTTTCCGCCGAGTTTATGCTAATAATGTAAAAATTTAAAATTTTATTTTCTCGTTTAAATTATTATTTTACTCACCTAAACTATTTAGATGTTTTAGATTGACTTGTAACGCGTACTCTTAAAAGCCAATATATCGTGAGGTGGCCTTGAAGTTTGGCCTTTGCAAATGGTGGCGGCCACGTCCACTTCGAGCATCCGTCGACAACATCAAAGAATAAACATTTGACAGTTTTTTATTTATATTAAAAATATAATCAAAACAAATCTAAGTTTAAGGTTTTCAGTAGAATTTTATTGCGGACATTTTTATGTATAAATTAGGCTTACTTCACATACGTAGTTTGGTTTATGAGAATTTTAAAAAATAAAACAACAATTTCAATATTATTTTATGTAAACATAGGATTATTTATTTAAAAAACCAGCTTAAAGGTTTGCTAGAAAAATGTTCAGTTAATCTAATTATATTTTTTATACATGCCTGGTATGAAAAGCTATCTTGACAGTAGACCTCAAAAACATGTCGAGTGCGTTATGGCTCTTAATCGAGATATTATTATATCGTTTCACGCCAACCCAACTCCACTGAAGAGACTTGAAGTCTTGATTGGCGACGGGGAAATGTCGTCTGGTTTGTTCAACCTTCCTCTGTCCTCCATCCTAATAGTTTCGAGTATTAATAATTTCAAACCGTTTTGGCGTCGCTTTTAATTTTGAAATTATACTCAGTGTTCATTAGATGTTTTCATGACAAAAATCTCTTTCGTACATTTATTAATTCAGGTTTAAATAAAATAATCGTACTTTATTTCTCGTCGCTGACTCGCAACCTATCGTATTAAATGGAATTGGTCCGTCATTGCCGTATATAAATTCTATTTTGCAACAAGTGAATAAGCCGTTCTACATTTGGAGGGAAAAATTATTTAACGCTATAAATTTAAAACGCCTTTGTGATCGTCCAAACAAACTGTGACCTTAAACCGTCAAAAGCGACCTCTCAGGGAGTGATTCAATTCTCGGTATAGGGTTCCGTAAAATTATATTCGATTCTAAAGTTGTCGCCTCAAGCCAACTGCGCACACATATACAGGATGTCCCAAGGTCAATCCCAATAAAAAAAACAGCTAATAGGTCCTACAATTCCTAGTGTTATTTGTTAAGAAACTATGTCAAAATTCATTATGGTTTTCGAGAAAAAAATTGTTGAAGTTTTTATTTATATTTGTGTGAAACGAGTATACGCGCTCGACCTTGAGTTGCATTCACCTCCCTCTCGAAGTGTTTGTAAAAAAGTCGCGACCGCGTTCCGATAATACGTAACTGTGTGTAAATCAGTGAAGTGTGCTAATGACAATGTGTTATTTAAACTTTTTATGTACTATTTATTTGTGAGTTTTCCATACTGAGAAAAGTATTTTATTATGGTTTGTTTTTCTTTACAACTCCAGGATTTAGTTATGAGTATGTCACTACGTTCTTTCTGTGGATTTATTGTTATATTTATCTACGTTTTAAAACAAATTGATTACCGCTACTTTTGATGGCGCGGAGAGAACGAGCTGAAGGTCTCACCGGTTCAGGTAAGAAGGGGTTGGGGAGGGGGGGGGGGGAGGAGAGGACCTGTAAGGACAAATCTTGGCGGGCGCTTAGCTTAATATTATGATTGTTTTACACAAATTTAGTAATTTGGGTATCAAATATTTTTGCATGTTTTTATATAATTTCTTATTCGTAACAGGAAACATATACACCCCCTTAAATTTACGGGAATGATCTTGGGACACCCTGTATACGCCACCGGCAGAGTATCCCCAACGTCTGCTCCACCAGACACCCCGTAGAAAGGGCTCGCCCCCGTACGCGGCCAAATCCAGCCCCTAGAAAAGGACGCTACAGTGTCTCGGGATTAATTTACATTTTATATTTAATTAATTTAATTCAAAATTGTACCTACATTGTTCTTACTTTTTACACAATTATCAACTAAGAATTACGAGGGTTTGTTGAAATATTTATTAATAATAAATAGTTTACTTAAGTACACATTATTTGCACTGACATCGATGCCCTGTGTACGGTTGCACGTGGATTAGGGGATTAGGGGAAGCGGACTGTATGTTTTGATGGATTGGAAGGTTCACAGTTGAGAGTAAATGGCAATCAACAAGAAAACAAAAGACCAACCTTTGCTGTGCTATGATGGCCGTCTGTGGTTCGCCTGGTTTAGCCTATTTTTCTCACTGCATCCTTAAGGTTTTGAGTTGGTTTCACGAGCTCTGTGAATGATGTGACGAGATGTCACGGATTGCAGAGGCGTGGGTATACCCTCTTGCATTTCTTTCTCAACTAACACTTACCGACAGCTGTGATAATGCCAAGAGTTGCCAGTAACAAAAATTGGAGAATGGTGATTTTGCAATATATAATAAACATAAAATAATAATAAACATTTATAGAATAAATATTAATATGATTCAATATTGAATTTGAATAAAGTAATTTATAGGGTGACGACGTCGGAACACCCTGTAACGTTGTTATTTAAAAACAGTACTTTTCGTTAAGTCGTTATCTCTCGGACCAAGCTTTATTGCTGTTTAGTGACACTTTTGTCATTTTAGTTTACTTCTACTATACGAGAGGCGGAATAAAAAAAGGAGCGCTAATTTTTCAACAGTTTAATCCTAACCCAAATTGAAGCCAGAAAATATAAAAAAAAATATTACATTTATCGTAGCTATACTATGAAAATGATTACAAATCAAATTGGCTCAGTGGGGGTGGGGGTCATGACTTCTATGACCCCTTCCCCCCGGATCCGCCCTTGACAGGTACAAAAGTGTCTTTTTGAATTGGAACGAACATAACTATCGGTTTTGCTAATGGGGCCCATGCATCATTGAAGTAGGACGCTGGCGTAAGAATCTACAAATATTTTTAAAAGAATAAAGTCCCCTTTTTCCTCAATCTCTACCCTCCCATCTCGGATGTTTCTTCTCCCACACCACCCCTTCAAATTCCAAACAAAAATAATAACTCCTTTCTTTTTAATATTCCCTCTTTGTGCGCAAGTCATGAATACAAATACATTTTTGCCCCCTCGCTAACTTCTTTACTTCATTTACACTTAAAATGTGCGCCATTGTGCGACCTACTAATCTTATTGGAAAAAATCCCTTTCGGCCGCCGGAAGGCGGAGGTAGATTTCACCGGATCAAAGTAGGGGATAGGCTACAATTGTACTAAATGTATCGTGCGAGAGCTGCCGCGCACCTCAACTCGCGCCGTACCCTTGCGCAGCGAGAGTGCGTATACTGAATCCCTCTTTTTAAGGGTTGCTCATATCAAGAATAGTTTTAAACAGAAATCCTGTGCCTAGGGAGGAATGATTTTTTGAAATTTGAAAAATTAATTTTTCCCACACCATCCTAGGTGGTGCTATCAAAAAAGATTACTTAGATTTAGGCCCTTATCTGAGGAATAATATAAAACTTAAATTAATTCATATCTCATGTACTAAGAATATCTTATATATGGGCTATGTAAAAATAACTCGTAAAGTCTGTATTTTTCGAAAAAAATTATCAAAACTTTAGACGAAATATCTTATTCTTATATCTGAACGCGAGAAACGAGAAAATAATACTACGGCGGCCTAGTTGATTTCAGAAAGATGTAATTTCAACTAAGTTTTTCTTAAAATACATTGATTCTGTTTTTCATGACTAACCTGTTAGATACGATAGAATGTGTAAAGACCGCGCGCAAGCCCTCAACTGTTAAACATACTTCGTTCCTGATAAGAATGTTTGTTATTAACATGTTACTTAATACGATTTCTATGCATGCATCCGTATTTATTCCCAGTGAATTACCGTGCTTGTAGTGAGAGTATTATTAACTACGCCAATTCCTGAATTTGGCCTTCGTATCGCCAACTGCGTACACAGCTCGAGAGCCCGTGCCAGATTGGCGCTTTAGAAATGGTATATTTTATCTTTCTCAGCCAAGTTTATACGATAATATTGCCTCTGATCTGGGTGGAAGTTTACGTCACTGCACTAATAAATATTAAAAAATAGTTTTCGTTAGTATTTGATTAAGGCAAAGCCAATGGAGTCGATTCATGTAGACCTTTTTTTTGGCAACCATTGGATAATTAATCATTAAAAATATGTTTAGATACTTTGATCAACATAGTAGAGGCAAATTTTAAAAATTGTTTTTTTTTTTTGAGAAAACATATTGGCCGATGAGTACAAGTCTATAACCCTAGTTATATACCCTGTGAAAATATAAAAATTAACTAAGGCACAAATATACACACACATGAATACAATTAAGTGTCTACTCGATAACACTTAATATATGAAAAAATAAAATGAATAAATGAAGAAACAATTAAAAAAATAACAAATAAATGAAATGAATAAATAATTATTAAATATATAGGTAAATAAATATTCGATATAAATAAATAAATATTAAATGTTATAAATAAATAATTATTTTCTCTTTCTGAGAAATTTAATAAATGATAAACTCTTAATAGAACTTTTTTCTCTCTTATACAAGACCTTAGGAAAAATAGTAATTAAAGGCTAATGAATGGTCTGAAAAATAGAATAATTGATTATTTTAATTTCTATATTATGAAGCTATAATTAAATAGTAAAACCTAAAGCCAGGGATAAAACACCGAATTTCAATATGCTTCGCCTTAAGATGCAGTCCGCTCTCGAAAGTCATTTTATCGACATTTTTAACGCACTCTGACTTTTAATTAAGACTTCAAAAAAGGAGAAGGTTCTCGATTCGATCTGTATATATTTTTTTATGTATGTTTTATTCATTACTGCGGATATGTTCCGTCAAGTGTAATATGGCAAAATATGTTGCGTCAAGTGGAAAAATATTCAAAAATAAGTTTTCCGTTTAAAATTATTGCAAATAGCACTGAAATGCTTGGAGCGGATTCCATCGAAGTTTTATTAAGTCACTTTTAAAGTAAGGTAGTTTGACTTGGTGAAGTTGCATAGTTAAGGCGCGTTTCTGCGTTACTTCAACGTTTTGGCGGATCGGTTTTTTTTTTTGTTCACTAAATTTAAAAAGTTTAAACGAATTGTTTCATAGATTTTTTTGTTGTATAGCGGACAATTTTGTAGTTTTCTATAAATGTATTTACTATCTGTACGAGTATATATTGCCATATTTTTCTTTTTGTATTATGCCATTTGTTCGAAAATAGCATTTACCCTTAAATATTAAGTAGGTAACAGTGGGGTCTTTCAACTCAACTCGGCCGAGTTCGCAAGCGATACAGCAAACGAGTGAATCGAACAAATCGCACGTTGTCTCACTCGCACACTCGGCCAAATTGACTTAGAAATCTCATCCGATTACGTCCCACATGACTGATAATTTCGCCCATCGAAATAGTGTCATGTTGCAATATTTAAGACCTAGAAATTTATATTTAAAAAAAAAGGAAAGATGTATGGACTTTGTATTGTAGCTGTATTATACTATGGATAAAATAAATAAATAAATAAATATTATGTAGGTATTAGTAACATTGTTTCTCTTCGTAAATTTCATGCTTTATTTACCTATATTTAATAAATTCTTGTCACAAACTTCGAACGCCGCCATTTAAAAGCATTTCGCGCCATAAAATACGCTCCGTAATTAAATAAGATTTTCCAGTGTATAATTGTTTATTTATTCATGCAATTGGTAACGCACTCTCATTCTTAGACGTTATTTCTCTTGAATGCCCCCCCCCCCCCACCCATATATTTGAATTTTTATTTGGCGCCGTCGCCGTGCCCTTTCGCAGTTCAGGGAGTGGCTCCACCATTTACGTCGTTTTTATTTCATCTGTGATTATTATGGTCTCGACTTCTGCTGGGCTGGTCGCGTTTCCACGGTCACCGCTTTGGTTGGATGGCCTATTTAGAACCACCAGAAACCAGTAGACGTCAATACATCCGTTCGTTCAAGTACAACCGCATAATGAGATATCGACATTCTGACCATTCCATCGTTTAGTACTCATTTTGTACTGAAATGTACACCATTTCAAAAAATTAGAGGGTCAGTGTTTTTTGAAAAATACACTGACCACAGCCTTATAACCACATATGTAGCTGTTGATGAAGAATATTCTTCTTTATCATCTTTAATTGTTCGAACCATGACTTACAGGACATCTGTGTATACCACTGATCCACGGAATATCTATAGATATGTTGCATTTATCTCTCACGACCGCACACTCTGATGCGAATAACAAGAATTATAAATAAATCTTTAACAGATGGTCTTTCCCTATCGTTCCTAAAAATAATAAATAATACCTACACGAACTATCAGACCTGCGCCCTATTTCTATACTCCTATTTCTATACTCCTATTTCTATAGTGCTAGAGAAAATCAAGCAAACGCAACTATCAATTTACCTGGAAGAAAAAAAACAACCCCATCAGTCCAATCTGGATTTAGAAAACAACACAGCACTGATACCGCCATCTATAATGTTACTGATTACTTTTTAACAGCATCGGATGCTGACAAAATCACTTCCTTAGTATCATTAAATTATAGCAAAGCTTCTTCAAACCATTCCCTAAGACCCCTTCTCAGCTAAGAAAAAGGATAAAAAAATTGACTTTAAAATAACTTCGTTGCCCCAACTACCAATCAGCTATACCACCGGAGGAGTAGGTACCTCCAAAGTATATGTATTTTTAAATAATAATAAATAAATATATTATAACTCTTCTAACCTATGTTTTTTCTTATATACCTACCTTTATTTTATATTTTTACTGTTCTTGTATTGACTCCCTGACTTTGATATTGTTTAAGTACCTTCTCCTTTATTATTGTTAACGTTATTAAAATATTTTTGTAAGGGCTGTACTGAAAACCAGCGCCATGTTGTTTTTACAACGATCATAGCAGCTGAACACAGCCCATTTAATGAGATATTATTACTGTATTTAAAATCCTGTATTGAATTTATAATTCCTCAATAAATGAAAATGAACTTGATACTTGATACATACTTAAGAGTATTTTATTGTAGAATATTAAGCGTTCCAGGCTTCGATAATATAATATGGTGATAGGTCAAAAACTCAAACAACTTCCAAATATTTTGGTTTCTTGTTACGTAGACTGTAGTGATATTATAGCTATTGTAAACAATTTCAGGGTGCGACCATAAATTTTAACACCAAACAAGTTTTACGCCATCTTTCCGCTAAAAATAAACTTAACACAGCCTATAATGTTATTTATTAATTGTTTTTTTTTAATTTATTTTCTTGACTGGCCACTTGTATTTTGCTGTGTATCAAAGATTAGTTTTTTGGGCAAAAACTGTTTTGAAGTTCACCTTCTGCAAGAACGGTTACTGGCAAATATTCTTAACTTATTCACCGATACATTAGAGGGAACTCTCTTCTTTTTATTTTATTTACATATCTATGAGTAATTCTGTTTTCCTCAATTAATAAAATTAGGTTATGTCATGCAATAACATTCTGTGATTTTTTAACTTGTTTTGGTTGACCGTTTTTGATGAAATAAATCTATTTTATTTCAGAAAACTGCTCGCAGCTGGATTGAGACCACGTTTCAGAGGAGGGAATGCATGTGCTATGTACCCAATCCGAAGAACGAGCTTGTGTGAGTAGACTTTTACTATCTTCCCTATCTTCCTGTTTAGGAAGCCACCGTCCCCGTATTAAATACTTTATTTATCATTATTCTGTACATAGATATGTGTATTTTCGGGTTGATTTAACTATAGCAAAGCCTAAAAAAAATAATTTCCATTTTAAAAAACATTAAACCGAAGACTGATATCGATAAATAATTTTCAGATAGTGCCTTTTCAAATAAAATAAATAAAAATTCTTAAGTGTACCTATATACCGATTAGCTTTTTGAAGGATTTTCATTTCAAAAAATTCATACATTAAAAATACCGAGGTGCGAATTTATGCAGGCGTATTTAAAATGGCTACTGTTTTTCTAGGGGTTTGATTTCAACAACTAAACTGGTGCCACGAAAAAAATAATAAAATATTTAAAAAAAAAGTTTCATATTAAAATAAGTTAATTTTATTAAATTTTACAATAGTTTGAAGCAGCTGCGCTATTATAAACCACGCTTGGCCATCGTTTGTTATTTATTTATCTTTATCTTTATTGGAGAAACCAACAATTTTACATAGTACATACAACAAAAAAATACATTTAATTGTTCGATAAAAAACTATGTAAAACCACAAATAGGTTTCTACTAACAAAAAGTATTAAAGTTAATAACAAAAATAACAAAACCATTTTATATCTATATATACACATCTACTGCAAAAGATGAATAAAGTTTATGTTTAATATCGTAAGAGTTAAATTACTTTTGAAAGAATGCTCGACACAAAAAAGTTGAAAGTTGGCGACAAACTTTTCAATGGGGAAAACTTAGATTGTTTGTGCACAGTTTTATTAGTCTTTTTATAGTCCAGATATTTAAATATCCGGAACCCAATGTTTTGACCCAAAACCATCATCCCAACCAGGCGTTATGGTACGGAAATTTATGAGTAATATTTTTTTTAAAGCCGTCATGTCGCGAACGGATACCGTGGGGTCTTGAGGTGGTTCCACTATTGACTCCGCGGTTTCGAACTCGCTCATTATAGTCATCACCACCTTCATCACTCTCTGATATGTGTGTGATAAGATCATCGGAGTTGCCTAAGCCACGACAGAGAAAGATTTATCGCTATGCTTTTCGCTCATGATTCCTGCTTAGAAATAAGAATTTCCAAATCAATAACTTTGGAATATCTTGATAAATACCAATGCTTCTCAACTTTGACCGAGTACCTGCGCGCTTAAAAGTTGTTTTACGAGTAGAAAAGGAAAAATGGTCATGTATTAACAAAAAATCATGAGAGTGTGTATTTCCTTAAACTTAATATTTAAGCTAGAAATAAAACAAAGATGGCTATGGCACCTCTCTATCATTTATACCAACTGCTGCTATACATTGTTTAGTAGTAGTATATTATTTAATTAGAACCTGCGTCTTACAGCTAGGGCCTACATTTAAAGCGTTTTCCTCCCAGATTACTCGTGCCTGTATGTGGTTTCAACTTGTGATGGGTTGAGTAGATTAAAATAAAACTAATCAGGTACCATGGTATGATGGCATTCTTTCAATTCATCATAAATTTTAACACCATTTCAGTTTTTTTATAAATTTTGAAATGGAACAACCCTCTCCCTTTCTATTTATTAAATTTGTGATTTATTTAATACTAACTTCTCCCAAATTGACCATTTATTACATAACTCGGCATTTTCTATCAGGCCTTGTCTAACTTGGTACTGATAATTTTCTCGTTAAGGAGGCAGGACACAGTGCAATATCGAATATTTATTGCATTTTAGAGAAAAAAATATATTTACATCAATTTAATGTCAATATATATAAAACAAAGCCGGGTATATATAAAAAAACATATATAAAACAAAAACAGCTGAACCGATTTTTATGTTCTTTGATTTGTTGGATTTGTCTCCGCTACGAATTGTTCACTTTGTGAGGTTATCACATTTGTCATTGCGCGCGCATCGATAGTTGTTTCATTAGGTAATTTATTTTGAATTTTGTACATTTATTGAATTTAATTACTTTGAGTATTCTTAATAAAAAACTAAATTTAATTCACCTAATAAGTTAACACTACATTTATTGATTCCGAGGCCATACGAAGTTCGCTGGGTCAGCTTGTATATAAATAAATTGAAACAAACTTCGAGTCGATCAGGGCAAAAACTAAATTACATTGTTTATATCTATTTACATTAAAAAAAAATACATTAAAAGTTTTGCTATTTTGTTAAAATATACAGGACTCGATAAAATGAAAAGGGACGGTTATATAAAAAAAATCCCTGAACAACGCTTTTGAAGCTTAATTAAATATTTATAAAAACAATCCACTTACACCGTGCATTCTATACTACAACGGATACATGTTTGAGGGCACCGTTTCACCCTTTTTAATGATGTCGAATCGATCTTGAACACTCTATAAGATTAAAGAAGTTCCTGCATTCAAAACTGACAAAATTAGATATTTAAAAATCGTTGAATTGAGTTAGTTTATTATTGCCAAATTATAAAAATATTAGCTCAGCAAGTTGGTTTTGAACCACCCTCCCCTCCACCGGTCCCACGACCGCCCCCGCCTCCAAGTTCACGACGATAAACGTTCGACTCTATTCAAAGCGATCTCAGTTCACGATTCGCTGGTTTTCCACTGTACGAGTTTATTTTTGATCTTGGCTGCCATTATGAGGTTAGAGTCAGATGTGTGAGTAAGACTGCCAATACTCTTATATGTTAGTAATTTAAAATTATTTGCTGTTTACCCGAACGAAATATAATAAAATTAAGCACTAACCTCGAACAAGATCTGGCAAATCTTCGGGAAAATAAATACTTTTCATTTGCCAACGCCGCATCAAAGAATCAACGGTTTTAAATGCTTTAATTTATTACAAACTTTGTGATATTATTGATTCAACGCTTAAATTTAGATTTACTTTGTAAAAACATTTCAATCTAATGTGTGACTCACAGCTGTGTTTATTGCAAAGGTAAAAGAGTAGGTGGAATATGCTATTTCACAGTTTAAACATATACACACAGATCTCGGAAGTACAGGCATGTTCACTAATTATAGTTGAAAAAGCTGACCGTCATTTAATTAGGACGGAGTTGTGAAAATTACACCTATACAAATTGCTGAATTGAAGTACGGTAACAAAAAAGGTCTTGAACAATAATTTATACTATGTTTATTAACATAAATATTTCAATATATTTTTGGTTAAGATTTTAATTATGAAACGTAATATATATAATTGATCAAGATCTCTTTTTTACCGAATTTCATTCAGGCATTCGTATTGGTGTGAAATTTCACTGCTCTATTCTAATTGAAAAACTGTCAGCTTATAGTTTTTCTACTTTAGATCAACACATTAATAACCTACTTATTCTACGCGAATATAAAGTAGCAGGACTGTGAAATCAACCGACAAAGATATTTCACCGGAAATAGTCATTCAGTCATTCAAATAGTCAACCCGGTCATTTCTCTATACAAACGCTGTAGTTTTGTGACTATCTTATTTGTAGATATAGAAGAAAAATAAAATGCATATCGTTTTATCTCATAATCATCCGGGATAATTTAATATAGATTGAAAGAGACAGGTACATACTACTCTATCTAAAAGCTAAAGTCTGGGTTTTTTCATCAATTTTATCAAAACTATGGAAGTAATGGCATTAAATGGAAAAAAAAATATTAAGAAACTACAGTGGCATAGTTAATTTCATATAAATGCAAATTCAGTTAAGTTTTTAAAAATAGATTAATTTTATTTTTCAAGATTATCGTATGTAGCTGTTACTACCTTCAAAATAATGTCAGGTGTAGATCTCTACTTGAGCTAATGCGCCTCAGGGTACCTTCACGTGTAATTTGCGTTATCATGAAAATTCCCTCATTATCATTAAAAATGTTTTTTAGGTTCCGAAGATGTCGTCTGTCGACGGAAAATTATGCTGACAGATGATGGCCCAGAGCAGGCGCACTTGTCCTAACCCAAACCGTTTTGATCCGCAGGTGTTTTTGTGGGCTGCGACGGACGGCCCACGGCGCACCCTCATCATCAGCGCCGGTCGGCGAGGTTTGGCAGCCGAGCCGCCACACGCAGGCCCATCCCACGGACGCCTACGGCACCGTCGAGTTCCAGGGTGGACCGCATCCCACCAAGGCACAGGTACAGTAGACGAAAAATTAAATGACATAAGTCTCACTGAAAAGCAATAAAATTCTCAACATTTTCTAAACGTCTGGTTTACTGATGTAGACAAGATATTGTGCATTATTTTTTTTTTTAAAACCATTTGCAAGAATCAAATAAATAAATAAACTTTCTAAAATATAGTTATACTCAGTCTTTTAAATATTTTTATGTACTACATAGGCGAAAGCTTTAATTGACCATATTATTAATTCCTTATATTTGAAATTTATATATTAAAAGAGAAAGTCAGATAAAGGGTTAGGGTAGTTTTAAAAGAGAAAGTCAGATAAAGGGTTAAGGTAGTTTTAAAAGAGAAAGTCAGATAAAGGGTTAGGGTAGTTTTAAAAGAGAAAGTCAGATAAAGGGTTAGGGTAGTTTTAAAAGAGAAAGTCAGATAAAGGGTTAGGGTAGTTTTAAAAGAGAAAATCAGATAAAGGGTTAGGGTAGTTTTAAAAGAGAAAGTCAGATAAAGGGTTAGGGTAGTTTTAAAAGAGAAAGTCAGATAAAGGGTTAGGGTAGTTTTAAAAGAGAAAGTCAGATAAAGGGTTAGGGTAGTTTTAAAAGAGAAAGTCAGATAAAGGGTTAGGGTAGTTTTAAAAGAGAAAGTCAGATAAAGGGTTAGGGTAGTTTTAAAAGAGAAAGTCAGATAAAGGGTTAGGGTAGTTTTAAAAGAGAAAGTCAGATAAAGGGTTAGGGTAGGCACTTCCTCGACGTCCTTTTTTCAGCACTCTCAAAAAAAAATGCCTTTCTTTCGGCACTCTCTTTTCGCATTTGTCTATTACTAAGTATCTTTAGAAACTAGAATCAATAGCGAAGCACGTCCTTTTTATGCTATAGTTTGGGTCCATTCCAGCAGAGTAGATGATCGAGTTACTCGCGTCGTCGCATCTCCCGAGATCGCCGCCCGCAGCATCCCGCGACTACAATACCCCGCCCAAGTTATACTTTTAAATCCAATCATAACTTTTGCGTCGCCGTTGATTCGATTTACTTCTGATTTTCCGATAGTTGCCTTAATATACTATTTCTACCTTTAACCTACCTTTACGCGTACAAAAGCTGTAGTGCTGTGTAATACAGTAGAATCATGATTATTTATATCGGGTTAGTCTTATTATTTATATAATTGTATAATTGAGCTGTAAAGTTATTTGACTTATATTTGATGATTGTTTTTTAATAGCGGCAAATCGCCTGAAAAGAGAAATGACACAATCTTTGACAATATTGAAAAATGTTGAATATTTTTTTAATTTTTTGATAAAGTGCTGGATAGCATAATAAAGGATAGGATAAAGGTTCTAAAGAGGTCCTGTACTTGAGAGCGCAGGATGTCGGTTTAAACCCAGCGCTGAGTTTTATAAAAATACATTTTTAACTCTCACCTGTCCTCTTTAGTGTAAAATATTGTCAAATTTAGGGTGTTTTTTTTAGAGGCGTGGTTTTCAATCTGGCACTACTTTTTTCGTAGTTGGTGTTTTTGACAGCTGTCACTTGATTTATGCTCAGTTTGGTTTGCCATTTCATAATGAATAGACTTACTCCTGAACAACGTTTGCAAATAGTGCAAATTCTATTTTTTTTTTAAATCACTCTAAAATAAAAATCGCGTCGTGGGCCTGTGGCGTGGCCTCCAAGATCGTGCGATTTACCACCGCTGGACTATTTTTTGTGGGGTTATGTGAAGTCGCTTGTCTACGCAGATAAGCCGGACACGATTAACGCCTTGGAAGAGAATATTCGGCGCGTTATTGCTGACATACGGCCCAACTTGCTGCAAAAAGTGGTTGAAAATTGGGCCTCTCGGCTGGAATTTGTTCGAGTCAGCCGCGGCGGCCACTTACCCGAAATCATTTTTAAAACATAATGGCAAACCCTTATCTTTATAATAAAACTAAATTCTTAGCCATAACATCAAATTATATGCGTTTTATCTCTTCTTGAAAACCACGCCTCTAAAAACATCACCCTATATTATGTAACCATCTAATTAGATGAAATTATTATATGTAAGAAGTTACATTAACCAATTAACGCAGTTATTTAGACGCTTAGTTGTTTAAACGGCCAGGCATAACGCGTTGAACTGGTTTCGCTCATTTCGCCCAGCTAGCTTATCAAAATATGTTTTTCCCTCATCAAACATTCACACGGTACATTGATGATGTATTCCAAAATGGCGTTGTCCGTATTTAGCCAATCTAACCAGCCGCTCTAACCCGTATCAAGTCGACGAGAGCCGAGATACTCATACATATTCAATGCACACACATACACACACTCGAGAGCACTCTCTACTCAAACATATACATAATATATGTAGTGGTAAGTAGCGTTAACCTAAACGGAGGGGTTAATCTGAGTGTCAATCGTCACTCGGAAATCGAATCTCCCATGTCCCTTCTACGACCGTGGGCAGTATAAATATGTATGTATTCCTGGTCGCCCAGTGGTCGAAATTCGACCGCAGTTCGTTATTTTTTTACGTTTGAGCGTTATTAAGAGCCAGTATATCGTGAGGTGACCTTGAGGTTCGGCCTTTGCAAATTGTGTCGGCCACGTGCACTTCCAGCATCCGCCAACAACATCAAAGAATAAACATTTGACAGTTTTTTTATTTATATTTAAAATATAATCAAAACAAATCTAAGTTTAAGGTTTTCTGTAGAATTTTATTGCGGACATTTCTAGGTATAAATTAGGCTTACGTCACATATGTAGTTTGGTTTATGAGAATTTTAAAAAATAAAACAACAATTTCAATATTATTTTATGTAAACATAGGATTATTTATTTTAAAAACCAGCTTAAAGGTTTTCTAGAAATACGTTTAGTTAATCTAATTATATTTTTTATATATGCCTGGTATGAAAAGCTATCTTGGCAGTAGACCTCAAAAACATGCATATAATGCAATTCGAGTGCGTTATGCTTAAGGCTAAAAACCAAAGGATAAACATTAATTTCGACTCATTTAGACACTTTTTTTTTATGGATGGCATTTGGTAACCATTGGATATATAATAATAAAAAATATATATTTAGATACCTTGATCTTCGGTCTTCAACATAGTAAAGGCAGATTTTTTAAAATTAATTCTATTTCTGAGAAATTTAATAAATGATTAACTCTTAATAGTTATTTTTTGGTTGAATCGCTCTCTTATAAAATACATTAAGGCCTTAGGAAAAATATTAATTGAAAGGCAAATGAAAGGTCTAAAACAGTAAAGTTAGTTTTTTCAATTTCTATATAATGAAGCTGTAATTAAATAAAAACCAACTTGTTTACTGACCGCGCAGAGAGTAAAACCTGACGACCTGTAAAAATAAAGCAATGAAGGCGCCCCGGGACGCATTTGTCCTCGAGATTAGAAAGAGTAGGCTTTATTCGAACATTGACGCGTAGAAAAGAGACGGATATACTCGCCGACCGCGATATCGTTACATTTGGAATCGATGAAACATGTTTTTTGTATTTAAATAATTATTATCATTTTAAAAAAATGTTTTTTTTTAAGTAATGTCCTAGATTATTATATTGTCTATCTTTAGAAAGAAAAATTAGGTTCGCGTCACTTACACAACTTAAAAGAAAATCGTTGCAAGAAAAAAACAACACTTTCTTATTTATTTATTTTCATTACTATAATAAGGTGTATTTCGTTTTTTTTTAAGCAAAGTACTAAATTAATATATGTAGAATATTGTGGTATTTTTAGTTTTAGCCATTTGTTGGAAATAACTTCAACAAAATGCACCAAAATACGTTACAAAACACGTTTTAGGGACTGGTGGCGCCTGAATCTCAAGGTCGATACTCAATATGCTTTGCCCTCTAAATTGAGATGAGTAGACCTCTATAATAATTGCATATTGAGTATACAAATTTCTTTATTTTGATTTTTTACTCTCTGACTTCATTGTTTCATTGCAACGAATGACCGATCGAAAGTATTAATGCGTTCCAATTCAAGAGAGATTTTGCGCATTAGAGTCAATTAAGGCATACCGAATAAGGAATAATATGAAAGTTACTTATCGATGTATGATTAAGGAGAATAATATCAATAGTGTGAGATGGGAAATCGCTACAGCATCAAATTCGACGAAAGCGGGAGGAGTTACCCTTTTTAAAAAAATACTACAACGCTACTCTTGGCAGTAGAAACATCCATCCCACGCTGATAGAGCCAATCGTGCAAGGATTTAAAAGATGCGTTAAGCACGAGAAATAATCTTGATTGTTGATTACAAAAAGATAAATATCACATGTAAAGGTGTTTTTTTTAGAGGCGTGGTTTTTAATCTGGCACTACTTTTTTCGTAGTTGGTGTTTTTGACAGCTGTCACTTGATTTATGCTCAGTTTGGTTTGCCATTTCATAATGAATAGTCTTACTCCTGAACAACGTTTGCAAATAGTGCAAATCTAGAAAAAAAACGCGCCGTGGGCCTGTGGCGTGGCCTCCAAGATCGTGCGATTTAACACCGCTGGACTATTTTTTGTGGGGTTATGTGAAGTCGCTTGTCTACGCAGATAAGCCGGACACGATTAACGCCTTGGAAGAGAATATTCGGCGCGTTATTGCTGACATACGGCCCAACTTGCTGCAAAAAGTGGTTGAAAATTGGGCCTCTCGGCTGGAGTTTGTTCGAGTCAGCCGCGGCGGCCACTTACCCGAAATCATTTTTAAAACATAATGGCAAACCCTTATCTTTATAATAAAACTAAATTCTTAGCCATAACATCAAATTATATGCGTTTTATCTCTTCTTGAAAACCACGCCTCTAAAAACATCACCCTAAAATATTGTATAAAAGAGAACCAGGGACAGAGGCCTGAAGATGACCCTTCCAAATAATACTGAAAATCCACCGCTCACTAATAACCCTAATCCTAGGAAGGAATGGATTCATGATAAAGTGAACGAATTTATTTAGGTCGTTAAGATTGAGTAGTTTCCTTAGGAGAAGAGCGAGAGAATGACATTATCATAAGCAGCAGATATGTCAAGGAAAGGGGGGCAAATAGAGATTCTTCCGCGAGAAAAGGCTAATTGGATATCGGAAGTGAATAAAGGGAGAATGTCCAGGCACACTTATAGACGATCTTTAAACACCCGCTGCTACTATACGAATGCCAGCAAGCTCATGAATTACAAATCGCGGGTAGAATCTCGAGCAAATAATGCATATATATGTAATGTAATGGCCACGGTCTAAAATAAAAAGGTGGGACACACCTGAGAGGGATCTCTTTGAGTGTTGACCTCAAACGTAACAAAGTATATTGTTAGCTTTTGTTAGTTTATTGTTAAGTTTTATTGTTTTATGTTTTTTATTGTTTACGCGAGTCTGTTTCAATATTGTGACAGTTTATGTACCAGTAAAGCGAGCTCAATAACTAACTTTAGTTTAGTTTTGAGTGATATTAAACCAGATTAATATAATAGAATAGTTATTAATTTACACATTTGACAGTTTTATTTGTTAAATTATTTGTAATGAAAAAAAATTAAAAAAAAACGTTGGTCTCCGTGGATTTGAGTCTGTTGATATAATAAAAAAAATAAAAAAAAAGTAATTAGTCCTGAAACACAATTTTAGGCTACTTACTTTTTAGTATTCTTAGACCCTAAGTAAAAATAGTTTCAAGTACCGGTATTTTTAATTCTCAATATGATTGTATCTTTCCTGATTCATTTATTCTGTTAAACCGATGTTTTTTTCCTTTGCATTGATAGTAACAGTGACCAACTCACGCCTCTTATTTTATTTTTTTTCCCCCTGGGGGGGGGGGGGGGGGCAATTGCCTCCTCTCTGAATCCGCCCTTGGCAAGTACATAAGTACATAAGCCACCAAACACACGAACGCGTAATACCCATAACTTAAAAGGACTCAACTCGGTAATTCCCCATACAAACGATACGGAATATCGATTTATCTCATAATTATCTATTGGATTATGAGACAAAGCATGTAATTTTTCCGAAATCTGGAATATTCCCGTACAGACTCCCCGTAAATTTGTTATTCATAGTATTAGTGTAGATTTATGCGGGTGACCTTTTGCGCCTGCCTATTACCTTTTGATGGAGTTCGTTCGGCGTATATTGAAACCTGAACGGGTCCTCACCGTATCCAATATGGAATACCGTCGGAGCGGCACTTAAACCAGGAATTCGGAGGTAAAACCGCCATTCGGGATTGATGCGATCCACCCGATGAATATCCATGGCGATTTTTACTTTACGGGAACTATTTTGATCATTTTCGCGTTAATTGCTCAATCTGATATAGCTTGAGCCAAGGGATAAATATTAATTTCGATTCATTTATGGCTGGCATTTGATTACCATTTGATATATAATAATAAAAAATATATATTTAGATACCTTGATCTTCGGTCTTCAACATAGTAAAGGCAGATTTTTTAAAATTAATTCTATTTCTGAGAAATTTAATAAATGATAAACTCTTAACAGTATTTTTTTAGTTGAATTGCTTTCTTATAAAGAGCCTTAGGAAAAATAGTGATTGTAAGGCAAATGAATGCTCTATTGCATAGAAAAGTTTATTTTTTTATTTTATATATTATGAAGCTGTAATTAAATAAAAACCAACAATTGATTACTGAGCGCGCAGAGAGTAAAACCTGACGCCCTATAAAAATGTAGGGACGAATTTCAAGGTTGAGAGTCGATATGCTTTGCTGAATTAGGAACCACTTCCTCTTCCTCTTATCCTACGGAGTTGAAATTTAACATGTTTCAGTTCCGATGATAATGCATTTTTATGGTAAGCATGACCTGATTCTGCACCCAGGATCTCCTCAACGGTCAACAGCACAGACACGAAATTTTCTACGCGCATTTTTTTTAACACGCGTTTTTTAATTTTATTTTTATTTTTTACTGATAAATAATTTATTATTATTAAAAAATAGGTATGCCTAATTACAACGCTTATTGTTTATCCAACAAATTTAAAATTATAGGCTATACAAGGAAAACCGAAAGTTTTTTTGGAATACCAGGAAACTTTGTTTAAAATTGGACAACAAAAGCTAAAAACACGAATTAAATTAAGGCTCCTTTATTAATATACTTTATGTGGCCTTCTTGTAAATACAAAGTTTATATTTTGTTCGTTGAGGGCGGAATAATTAATTAGACCTTTATTCTCGAAAACATCGTACTTTTATCTGAAATAATATTTACGCATTCTGTGGGGTATAATCACGAACAACGAATGAACTCATTGTTTTTAATTTTTTTGTTTTTTTTATATTTTTTAAATGTACCTATATTTCACACGATCGCAGAGCGTTCACACGCGTTCACACTGCGCCGTAGAACACCGAGAGAGGGAGATGGATGGCGCTCCGCAAGAACCACATAAATTAATAAAACTTTGCTGGTACTTATCAAATCGCTAAATTTATGAGAAATAATATACACAGTGTCCCCAGACCATTTTCTAGTAATACTTGTTAAAAAACTATATCAAAATTCATCGTGATTACCGATAAAAAAAATGTGAACTTTGCGTGAAAACAGTAAAAGAATAATAATGTAATAATGTATTTTGTTGTAGCGATCAGCTGTCGCCATACGCTGTAACGGTGTCAGGGCCATTATTGGTGCTGACGGAATTGACACCATCTGTTAAAAAATATATAATTAATTTGAAGTTTTTCGCATTTATTTATATCATTTATTGCTCATAATAGGTTACACAACACTACCCTTAAGTCTTCGGGAATGGTCTTGGTGTACCCTGTAGATTTTAAATTATAGGGACTTTTCTAAAACTTTATTTGATATTATTCCAATTGCAGCAAATCGCCGGCATTGCCGTATACTTTCTGATATTATTTCTTTGTTTGATGTTGATTTAATAATAACAATGATTATATTCAAGAACAGGATATAAGTGTCTTTTTATTCCTTTAAGCGTTAATTTAATATAGAGATGGGGTGGGTATGAACAATATTCTGCTTTTTTTTCAGTATGTCCGACTCTCATTCGACACTCGTCCAGAGCTGATATCTCAGCTGCTGACGAGAGAATGGGCCCTGGAGAGGCCGAAACTACTCATCTCCATCCAGGGGGGGAAGGCCAACTTCGAGCTGCAGCCCAAACTGAAGAAAGTCCTCAGGAAAGGTCTGCTCAAGGCGGCGAAAACCACAGGCGCCTGGATTTTTACCGGAGGAACCAATACTGGTGGGTTACTTTTTTTTTTTATTTGTATCCATGGGTATTTGTCGACAATCCTCCGAAAAATATTGCAAGATTTGAGAGTCGAACGATGCGTTTCCGGTTCGAATTGGCCCACGAGCAGCAAAGCTGTTCCTACGGTTTCATTAAAAATCTGTGAATAATAATGTCTTGGTCTATGAATCACAGAATATTTCATTTTAATTATATTGTTGAATAATGATTTTATGTATTATTTTTTAAATAAATCTTTCACATGATATTAAGAGGTCTTTTTATTTTATATTATATATCCTACAGTATGTCGAGTAGCGCTATTTCTCAAATTCATCACTTTTCCAAGCTCTATTTCAGCTAAAATCCCAGTGCTATACTTTAAGATAAATAACAAAATCATAGCTTGATAAAGAGTAGCTCAATTCATTCCAGAACCTGAAAGTCCTGTAGTACCAAATAAAAATGTTTACATATACAAAACGTTTTTGACATATTTTTTACGGTGTCTATAAAAACGAAAATCCTATTGTCTCCGTAACAATTTTGAACCTCTTGATTTCATGTTTACCATATTTCTATATCATCTACACACCCTTGTCACAAGTCTCCGCCTCACAAAATTGCATGATTGGCATAAGCCAATCAGAGTTCGCACCTCTGAAAATAGCGCTTCTTAATCTATTGATGTTTTCTCACCTCCGCATCTTAAATCTGTCCATCAACTTACTTTATAGGCTTGTTGAAAATCATCAGAGTTTTTTTATATTATTTAAGATCTAAGAATTATTTCGTATCAATTGCAATATTTTCAAATTACAGGTGTAACGAAGCAGGTCGGCGATGCTTTGCAATCGGAACGCTCGCAAAGAGCAGGACGGGTGGTGAGCATAGGAGTGGCTCCGTGGGGAGTCGTGGAGGGGGCACAGGATCTCATTGGGAAGGGCAGAGATGTACCATACCACGCTATTGCATCACCCAGGTATTAAAAATTGACTAATATTTCTTTTCTTCCTAATTTCAATATATTATGCTAAAATATTTATAGAATATCCTCAAATTCCATACAGTATTCTCATCGGTGTATAAAGTATTTAATGAATGGCTTTTAGATACAAAAACTATCAATGATGATCCTGCTTGTCGAACTGGCCACTTACAATCGTTATCCCAAAATCTGGAAAATCTCTTCATTCCAGTACCTCCTACGTGGAGTTTAGTCATCTGATAGTCATCACCATTTGTCACGATTTACATCATCTCCGCTTCTTTACTGTCACAACTTTCTAAGAGTTTTTGTCTATGCAATGGTCCTCTTCCGAGTGATTTTTGGTTGTTCCAAGTGACGTGAACGTCCCGAGTGATGTGAACGTCCCAAGTGACGTGAACGTCTGAGGTTCTAATCCACCTCTTGTAAGGCTTTGTCAGAGCGAGAAGTTATAATTATTCTCAAAGGGAACAGCTTGTGTGAAAAGTGTAGAAGAATTAAATTATTTAACCATAAATGATCTACTTTACTTTAACCATTTATTATGCCCAACCAAAGATAAGTTAGAAATGAGAATATGGATATAGAATTAGGAAGAAGCAAGTCTTTTTGTAAGATGATGTTTGAAAATTGCAATATTTGGAGATTCTTTGATGCTATCAGGGAGGTAGTTCATTCTGTGTTAATTTTCTTTAAGTATCTGTTGGAATTTTGAGGTACTTTCACATCCATTATAAAGCTCATTACTCTTACCATGATAGCCATGAGATCAGAGGTTGAATTCCTGATTCAGGGCGTTTTGATCTGCATGTTTCTGATTTTTTTAATCTTTTTCATATAAATTAAGTTTTTAAGGTTTCACGTTGAAGACTGTTTAAATTTTGTTGCAGGTCTAAATTAGCAGTCCTGAATAACCGTCATGCATACTTTCTTCTTGTCGACAATGGTTCAGTTGCACGATATGGCGCAGAAATCATGCTCAGGAGGAAACTGGAGAAATATTTAGCGGCCCAGAAACTTCATCCATGTAATAACTTTTGTTTTATTATTTATATTGAATTATTTAAATTAATACAAAATACCAGGTACATCAAGACCATCTTAATAAACAGTTATAGCATTGAAAATGCATTTCGTCGTTGGAATGACATATCCACTCGGTCGGGATTTTGCGCTGTGCTGTGAAGTGTCGGAATTGCATGTCTCCAGCATCCTATCATTGTCAACATTGCTTTGCTCCTACTTCCTTACACGGGCAAGCAGTTCCGCACCTCGGAATCCTGCCAGCTTGAAAGAATCAATATGTTCTATTTAGAGGCACTCGCTGAGTAGGTCAAATTCTCGCCTCCACTTTAGTAATCAATAAGCGACGGTGGTCGCGTTGAAATAAATCTTATAGTAGCTTACCGAGCTCATGATTACTATCATACCACCATATACAATGCAATATTACACAGAAATAAATAGAGTTGAAAATGATCCTAAGAGTACTATAAATAATAAACACTATATTAAATACATATGATTCAGCCTTATGCAGTCTCGGCTCTAATCATCGGTTCATTAGAATGTATATACAATTAGTATGCTCGATTGTACGATGTACAGGCTTTATCAATTGAGTGTGTGTGTGTCGCTATGTAAATTCTAAATAGGTTAAGTTAATTACAAATTATATTTTTCTTTATAAATTATATTTTTTGATTTTTAAGTACACACATTAATGATTTTCACAAAATTATTTTCAATGATTTTAACTGGCAGGTACGTTCTTCACAGAACTATCTTAGTCACCGTATGTATACCACAAAACCCGTATTTTTTTACATACATGGTGTAGGTTGTGCATCAGTTAGTAGTTTCAGCTCCATACTGTGTATGTTTTTAATAAAATTTTATTAGTAAAACCTTACCAGTGTGAAGAAAATAGTACAAGGAGAAATCTTCTCTATATCATGCCTTGTTATTAGCTGCAGTTTTTTTTTTGTCTGTCCAATTATCCTGTAGAACTCGATTGTTAGAACAGCCGAAAAATGTTTGACTCTGTAAGGTGCAAAATGCCTCTTTTTTGCTCATATATACGTGAAGGATATTTGAAGGAGACAACTCAAATAAGAACCAACCAATTGGTTCAAAATAATAATAAGTTTATTTGTTATTTTATATTTTAAATTGGCAGCATCAAAATTTAAAAATCGTTGATTTTATTTTTTTTTCTTCGCAGTTACTCATTCATCAACGCCCATCGTCTGCCTGGTTATCGAGGGTGGCACAAATACTGTCCGCGCCGTTTTGGAATACGTTACCGACACGCCTCCCGTGCCCGTGGTGGTATGCGACGGAAGTGGAAGGGCCGCCGATCTCATAGCTTTTGTACATAAGTTAGTTATTTTCTATTATTTCTTCACTAACCCCTTTCTAAGTGTGAACTCAGTTTTATTTAAATCTAAAAATAACTAGGTATTATATATAAGTAACTAGACACACTATATAGCATATCATTTAATGCGATAAGGTCATATTATAAATCATATTTTTTACATAAGAATATGCAGGTGTATTTATATTCACTGATGTCCTTTTAGGGGTTTGATCTATACCAACAATCAAACCTTAATCAGCAAAAATATTGGAAAAATGTTTCCCATTTACGAGATTAAATTAAATTATTAAGAAATCGTTTTAATGTTTGAGAATGCGCTTGAACGCATGGTGCAAAGTCGGTCATAGACCCTACTAGTGCGCCTTCGAAGAAAAAAAAAGTTTTTACTAATATTAATTGTGGTGTTAAATCATATGTAAAAGCGTAGATTGACAAATTCTGTAAAATGATCAAAAACTCTCAAAAAATCGAACGTACAACAGCTTCAAAATGAAAATAACATTTTCATTTGAGGGTGAGGAGTGCAAACGCTATATCATCAAATGTTCAAAAGGAGTAAGTTCCACCGGGCAACTGTGGCTAACTTCATCTTGTTCAAATGATGAAGAATAGCTTCATAATAGCATAATAATGTAAAGTGAACTTTGAGAATGACCTTGATTTGTGCCCTTTTTTACATGCAGAAATAAATGAAGCCATTAGCAACCTCATAAACTGAAAGTGTCCTATGAACATTAATGTAAAAAATGTGGCCATATTCGAACGTAAGATCTTACCGTTGTACATGCCACTGCGTCAGAACACGGTATATTTAGTAATAACAATAATTCATTCAAATTCTAACTATACTAATCGATATCGATAGATATGCAACGGAAAGTGGAGAACAAACAGTACTGGAGTCTATGAAGGAATACCTCATCAACACAATACAGAAGACTTTTGAGGTTGGAGTTCAGCAAGCTGAGTGCCTCTATGGGGAGCTGTTGCAATGCACGAGGAAAAAAAACTTGGTGAGACATCACTTTTATTTATTGAAAAATTCTTACACAATAAATGACGATACAATAAAATGTGTTATGAATAAGCAAAAACTTAAAATACTTGTCATTTGGAATATTGGCTCAACCCTGGCGAACTGATAAAAAAATAGAATAACCTTATACAAAAATATAATTGGCCCTATTAACTAATAATAAAATGCACATGCTGTCACCTTAGCAGCGAACTAATACTACTGTGCGTAATCTCAAATTAGTTTAAAAGATAATTATACTCTTCCTATTTAAAATATATTTTTTTAAAACGCCAATGTTAGATAATTGCTCCAGCTGCATCATTGATATCGAAAAATATAGACTAGTCAGTTGGGTAAATATTGGTACTTTAAAGAATCTTTTTCCCAATTATTAGGAGTCTGTATACCATACTAAATCAAATTTGTGAATTCTATAACTTTTACATAAATGTAAAGACTACAAGTGAACCTATTCCTATACTATGTCCCTACCCTTTCCTGATGGACTCGACCTCGGTTAATGATTTTGATGGCAATTATGCTCTTACATAAGGAGGAAGCGACACATCTCGAGTGCCATGGCAAGGCCTAACTGCTATTCATCGTTATGTACATATATTAAATATCGCTATGTACTTTGGTTTGTTAGTTGTCTGTGGTAATTTTTTAAATGTTTTAAGCGATCGCAATGAGATTGATATCATTGAAAATTTACTGTTTCAGGGAGGTATTCAAAATAAATTTCCCTAAATAATAAAAAGATGTTGTTTTCATACTACCGCCAAATGATATTTTGAATTCAGGCAATAAATTGAAAAAAAAATATTTTTATCAATTTAAGTAACTTTGTATCTTTTTTCGGTTTTTCAGCTGTGACAGGAAACTGCGCAGTAGGTATTAACAATAATAGGATAAGAAGCAAAGCAGGACATACTTTCATTTATTTTTTTAAAGATTAGTTATAATTTGTTATATATATCTCAATGTTCATTCGTATAATTCCAGATAACAGTCTTTAGGATACAAGAACGCGCCGAAGGGGGAGAAGGACACGAACTGGACCAGACAATCCTCACGGCACTTTTTAGAAGTCAACATCTGAGTGCAAGCGAGCAGTTGTCTCTGGCTCTCACCTGGAACAGAGTGGATATTGCCAGATCAGAGATTTTCGTCTATGGGCAGGAGTGGCCACCAGGTACTAAATTACAATCTTCTATACTTCGGTATATAAGATTATGTATATATGAACCAGCAACGCAATTCAAGATTATAAAATGCAATTCTGTAGAATATTTGTCCTATTTTTAGTTTGAAGATTCTTTTGTTTTTTTTTTCAGGAGCCTTGGATGAGGCTATGATGCAAGCATTGGAACACGACAGAATAGACTTTGTTAAACTGCTCCTTGAAAATGGTGTTTCGATGCGAAGATTTCTTACAATACCTCGACTCGAGGAGTTGTATAACACGAGGGGGGGCCCTGGAAATACACTTGGTCACATTTTGAGGGATCTCCGGCCACACATACCCAGAGGATACATTTACACACTGCATGATATTGGACTTGTGATTAATAAACTAATGGGAGGAGCGTATAGGTCAGTTTCATTTATTTACCCATCCACATATTTTACAAAAAATATAGTATAATGCAATAGGTATGTATAAAATGTAGGATGGATTTTTTTGTCATACAGATATTTTCTAGGAAGGTTTTTAGATGTGAACTATCATGGTACTAAGCAGATAGAAAAATCTAACTCACATATTGAGAATAGTAAATTTTTGCCCATAGGGATGTTTTTGAAGAGCATAGACAGTATGGGAAGTAATCCATACAGAACGCCACAGCCACTATTGTCCTTATGCTATCTAGCCTGAGTTACAGATGCGTGCAAAAAGCAACTATGAGACGCCTAAGATATTAAAACCAATTGACAACCTGGGAAAAGTTAAGTTTGAACAACAGCGGACCTATGCAAAGTTTAATTACGCTGCCAAGCTTAAAAGTAACCACTAACGATACTAAAATAAATGCGCTATCGATTTAGCATCAAACTAACGTGACTATGCATTAAGCCGCTAATATTCCAAGTATGCGGTTTCTGCTCTAAAAACAATGTAATACGAGTATTTTTTTTTTACACAAGGTTGCAATTAGATTTTAAAATCTGTTAACCGATTATTACAATTAAGAAAAATATATTTTTATTTGCAAATTTATGCAATTATAAACAAAAATTAATGTATGTTTCTCCCGTATGATCTCGTATACCATTAATCCGATTGCAATGAAACTATAATGATTTTCCGCAGGTCCGTAAAGATTTTTTAATTAGTAAAAAAACCATTTTGTTTTGATTATTGATAAGGTTAAAAAACATTGCCGTCCAAAGCTAATGTTAACACCGTGACAAACCCAACCTCCAAAGGCACAATCTATGAGACAATTAACCAACCGTGCACATAAGTGCAATTGCCACTGCTGTTGCAAAATCTTACATGACCCGAAGAATCGACAGGTGTGAAGTAAATAAATCATCTTAAAGGCCACAGACACTTAAGATTAGAAATATGGTGGGTTGATATGTCGCCATTACCCAGTAGGTAGTAGCTTGACCGATTTATGATAAACAAATATTCATGAATACTGTAACCCATAATGCTACACCTGAATAGCACTAATATTTCTCTTAACTATATGCCCCTCTCACTCCGCAAACTATTGTTCAACTATTGTTGGCCTAAAGTGTGCTAAGTTATCGAGGTGCAGAACAAATCCATACAGTCGCTCTAGCCAAGATTCAATGTATTCCAGGCCATACCTGGTAGAAGCCCATCAAACGACATTGAAGGTCTGTCAGGCCGTGGGAGTTAAATGAGAATAACTGAAAGTGTTGAATTCTGTTCTAGGTCATACTACACCCGTCGGAAATTCCGTCCGATCTACGCGAAGGTCATGAACAAAACGGCCAATGTCCATCGCAACAGTGCTTCGTTCGCAAGGCACGGAGGCGGCGGACTGTCCCTTGTCGCTGGTTTCATGCCTCTCACCAAAGAATTGGCACTATTCGACTATCCATTCAATGAACTACTTGTAAGTTACTTCTTTTGTCCTGCTGAAATATATTAACTTGAAAAGATATTTTAAATATAGTTAGTTTTCTTCAACGACTTGACACTTAATAATAATTATAATATAACTCTTTTAATTACAATGGGCGCTAAAATTTTACCTGCATAAATTCAGTATGGCGCAATTACGCATTTAAGAAACCTTTAGAGCTACAGTGCGTGCTAAAATTTACCAGCGAAAACTTTGTATGGCAAATTACACAATAAAGAAAACGGAAAAGTCACCCGTCTACTGTAAAATCAGCCGTGCAGGCATGAGACATCAATTTGCAACAAGTTTAGTGTTACCTGATTCTCTATGAAATCCTCCTCTCTATGAAATCTCTATGAAATTGTCATTCCGGTTGCTATCTGAGTTGCACTTTTTTTTTTAAAAAAAATGTAGCGTCAGTTATACTTATGTAAATAAATCTCTAGTGTTGAGAGTGGCGAAGTGGCTTTCTATACTAAAATATTATTTGTCGCTTTGACCTCTTAAATTGATGTTTTCGTCGAAATGTTACATTTTACTGCATCACCTTTTATGGCTCTTTTACTGCAATACTTCAATTGTTATCAGATGTGGGCCGTTCTTACCAAACGACATCAAATGGCACTGTTAATGTGGACGCATGGTGAAGAAGCTTTAGCCAAATCTTTAGCAGCGTGCAAACTCTACAAGGCCATGGCACATGAGGCAGCCGAAGATGACTTGGAAACTGAGGTTTACGAGGAATTGAGATCGTATGGCAAGGAATTTGAAGTTAGAGGTTTGTCTGCACACTTTATTGTTTATATTTCTTATTTTTCAATATTTTCTTTTACCAGATTCCCATTTTTTTCATTTTCTCACACGTGGAACGTTTTTTACCAGTAAAAGTTGGTATATTTTTAGAATTTAAATTTTCCCATGAATATTAAAATATTATTTGTGGTGCAATTAATTCAAACAGTTTTGTTACCTCCTCATCAGCATCAAGCATAAAATTAATTCTAAAATACATCACTCTCTTTACAGCTTTAGAACTGCTCGACTTCTGTTACCGCCAAGATGATGACCAGGCCCAACAACTATTGACCTGTGAGCTGCACAACTGGTCTGGTCAGACGTGCCTCAGCCTCGCAGTAGCTGCCAACCACAGGGCACTTCTGGCACATCCATGCTCACAGATTATCCTCGCCGATCTTTGGATGGGCGGCCTGCGGACTAGGAAAAATACTAATCTCAAAGTAAGTCGGTTGCCCTCATGTTACAAGGCCATTCACAACTGGTATAAAGTTCAAAGTTATTTCAAGGAACATGATTTACATATCTTTGGGTCAGCCCTAGATCTCTAAGAAGTTTATGGAGGATTTAACCAGGCCACTTCTACATACTTTAATTGCACTACATAGTATTTTCTACATTCTTCAAGAAATTTTATCTTTATAGTTGAAGTGAAGTTATAATATTATCATTTATATTGTGATCTTTGGGGATCTTGATTCCCATGGGATAGTAAAACATTAATACTTCTCATGAACATAAAGTTTAGCATATTATTGGGGTATAATTTTCGGAAACCGATTGCATCTGCTTTGAAAATGTATTTCATAAATAGAAATCAGAAGTAATATTGATTAGATTTTTGGCCATGCTTTCTAAGTTAATTGTAGGTTTGTTTAGTTGGAGAGTCGCTTTCAGAATGTGGCAATTGAGAGATTGATAGTGCCACGAATCAAGCGCAAAACGTCATCAAGGCAATAGGAATATGTACATTGTTTTTATCCTAGAATATTGTAAAAACAACTGCTTGATTACTTTTTTCATTCCCCAAAATCCAGGTAATTATGGGTTTGCTCTGTCCCCTATACATACTCCAGCTTGAATTCAAATCCAAGGAAGAACTCCAGCTGATGCCTCAAACAGAGGAAGAACATCTTGAAAATGAGAGTCTTGAGGATGATCGGAGTGAAAAGGATAAAAATCCTGATGCAGAGGTAAGAGAATCTTTTAAAACAACCTTTTTGCGGCCTTTTTTGTACAGGAATAATGTAGCAATGCTTTTTATTCCGTTAATTGACTAGAAATACATTATAAATTATTTTGAAAGCATGTTTAAATGACTTAATCTCTACTGTGGTTAAAATAAAACTCGACACTCGCATTACCCTCTAATGGTCCTTTTGCATTTCTAATGTTATTTTTATTGGTTTATAGAAAAACTTTTAAATTATTCCTCACCGTCTTCGCACTTTTACCCATATTTAGGATTCTGGTCAAACGTCATCTGTGAAGTGAGTTGAGGGATACATGCAAAATATTAACACTATTGTAAGTGTCCATTGCCACCTTAGCCTTAGTCTTACCCTGCCATGTTGTGTTGTTGCCGGAATTGTGCTGATTTTAGTGCTATGTACAACTGATATTTAAAGATTTGGACTTTTCTTTAGAGCATCCAAGGAGTCAGCTCCGTGGGGTTTCATGTTTACGAATTAAAACATGAGGGTGAAATGAGAAACGGACAAACGGATAGTGAAAAATTGACTTTTGCTATAGTTGCTTATTATTATTATTATTAGTTTCAGGCAGGTAGCTTATGCTGATAAGCCTAAATCTGCACTTGTATCATCTCTGATTATCGTCTCCGATAAACTAGTCCAGTCTGTTCTTAAATTCGTTCACATTTCCGGCACTTATCACTGCACTTGCAAACTTATTCCATGCATTCTCCACTCTATTTGACATGAAATTCTTCCTCGGATTAGAACTAAACGTTGTACTTGAGAGTTTTAAATTATGTCCTCGCAAGTGCGAATTTGTATTGATTGTGTATATGGTTTCAAAATTTGGAAGATCATAATAGCAAATTAATACCTTTTAGGTCTCTATAAGATCGCCTCTCGCCCGCCTGTGCATTAATGTTGTCAGTCCAAGTATATTTAGCCTTTCTTCATATTCCAGACTTTTCAGTTGACTTTGTATTTTCGTTGCGTCTTTACACCTTTTCTATGTCTAGTGAAATAGGGATTCCATACTTGATACGCATATTCCAGTATTGGTCTTATGTATGATTTATAGATCTTTAAGAATACGTCCACCGTCAAATTATGGAAAGCCTTTCTTATTAAGAATAGTAAGGAGTTTGCCTTTTTTGAGATTGAGGTGATGTGCTGTTCCCACTTAAGATCTGACGAGATTGTTACACCGAGATCTTTTTATAAAAAATATATATGTAGATTAGCTTTTAAATAACTTTTAGACTGTTTTGTTATCTAAATAGATGTATGAGAAGCTGTAACTAATCATTTTCTATTTACCAAACCTGATTATTAATCATTTTACATAGCAACATTTTGCTGTGGACTCGCTGAAAAGTGTAAGTTTTTATATTTCTATTATGTACCTTTAGTTTATGTACATATTTTTTATCAAATGGTTATGTGAGCTGCGTATTCATTTTAAGCATGTCGTAGTCCATTCTACCATTCCATCCGCTTAAATACTATACGAGTATGTCATAATATGTTACAAAATATCGAGAAACTAACGCCAGTTTGCCCCCTCCAATATCTTTATTATACCTTTTCCTATTTATCATGACAAATTTTAGGTGTTCTCCCTTTTGATTAACTTATACTACACAATATAAGTTTTATATTATTTACGTGTATGTTGAGATAGATACTACTTAATATTTATTGTGTGCTCAAAAATATAAACTGTAGTACTCCAGTAAACGCATTTGATGTAAAACCTTTCTTTTGTTAGCTCAATAACACACACAGTACAGGGCATTACAGTTTTATACATTTTAAAAGGATATTTTCAACGGCTACAAATTTATGTAATTTAATTTTAAACTGTTTTCTTCCAAGAAATGTAGTCTTTTAAAAAACATGCTTTAGGGACAACTTTGAATGGTGCAACTTAGGACTCAAAATATCATAGGTATTTTTAATGAATATAATAAGTTATATTTTTCATTAATGCTTGTTCTTTTTCAACAAATGTTTATAGTTTTTTTTTATTTTTTGCCCGGTTAATTAACATATCCTATTTTAGCGATCGTTTAAGTATTTAAAAAATGCTCAATCTTTAATTGAGTATAACATATTAATTATTCATTTATTTAGTAAGGAATACGATATAAAATATTAAGGTAAAATTCATACCTAACTAGCAGTGGCGTGCCCTGAATTTGTACAGTAGGCAGGCCCTACTACGGGGTGGGATAGGGGGCAGTGGGAGCCCCCCTTCGGCGCTTTTGTTATAATATAAATTATGTATGTTACATTTTTTATAATAAAAATTATAAAATATTATATTATACCATATATATATTAAATTTGCGGTTTCTTTGTTAAAAATCTAGGCAAGCCCGGCTTTTCGGCTTCTATGAAAGTACCACACAGCTAACTAGGCTGTGCCCGTACTAAGGTAGACTTCATCATGGCGTTTGAGCACATACTTCTTAACAAAATGCATACCTAAATAACCTATGATATACAAACATTGTGAATGAAGATATATTATTTATATAATATAAAAATATATTATAAGTTGATCGTTATTAATTTCTCTAGCTTTTCGGCTTGTATTTATGTTCACATAAAAAATCTAAATTAATTGCTCCACATGATATTGCTTTGAAAACTGGCTTACTACATTATATTGCTGCTCACGTAGGTTGCGGCAAAGAGGAGAACGCTGTCGCTGCGAGTTAAACCGCCGATCCCACGTGAGACTAAGGTACACGGCCGAACGCCGTCTTATTGACCATCGGCCATTTTAAAATTGTCTCTGTCAAATGTTCAGATCTATAATCGCTATGTTGCCGTGTGCTTTTTCCTTCCGTTGTCGTTCAGCTGATGTAGCGTTGACGCTTTTGGATTAACTTGTCTTCAGCTTTTTAAATATTTATATACACTTATCACTAGAATTATTTTGAACTTTCACGTTTATAGTATTGTCTATTAAGGTATTTTAATTTTAACATTTACTATCACAAGATTAAGGTTAAATAAGTTATTTTATTTTACATATTTGCTTGCCCACTTTATTATATGATTCATTATTTTTAATTCTACTATTCAGTCACATTTCAATCACAAATTGATCAATCGCATAGGACTCGAATGCTACAATAAATATTTATTTAATAGGTAGATAGGCAAAAATATTTAGGCTTTTTAGCGTGGTATTGTATTTACGGAGATTGTATTACGAGAGATATAACTCCTTACACGCTTAGCACATTTTTTTTTTTGTTCACATTTCAATATGCTTTAAATAACTGACTCATTCAATAGTAGTGTAATTTAGTCTATGGTAAATTAAAGTGTACTTCGATTCTAGATAGAACTCCTGAAATAGATTTATCCAATTCCTGACAGAGAGAAAGAGTTATACAGCCAAAGATTTACCTCGTCAAAAACCCATATTCCGCCATATGAGCAAAGGAAGAGTTCATATTACGTACTTAAGGGGCCCCTTTCCGATGGCGCTGTTCTTTGTTTTGCGCATGCTTTTTAATCATTCTATCAATTTATCAAACAAAATCAATTTATGTCTAAAAACTTACTTGAATTTGCATCTTTATAAAATAAAGTATGCTTCTTATTGTTTCTATTGTATTCAGACAATAAGATATTGAAATCTAAAGTTTTAATAAAATGTATGAAAAAATACAAACTTTTCGAGGCTCTTAACTTTTAGACAAAATAAAAATTTAACTTAATTCCATAGAAGCCTAGATATTTAGGAGATAAAACGATGACTAGCATTATTTTTCTTCTAAATCTACAAATACGAGAATCACAACACTACAGCGTTTGCCTGGAAAAATGACTGGGTTGAGTCCCCTTAATTTCAAATAAACACATTTTAGATAATAAAGAGATTATTAAAAAAAATAACTTTAAAAAACAATAATAAGAATGAGTAATATCCAAAATTTCACACTTAAGAAACGATCATAGAACTAGTGACACCAAGTATGAAGAACTGATCCACCAGTTGTCTGAAGCTACTAAAGTAAACTTTTCAAATTTGTGGCTTAGTTGTTGATAAGCCTTAAGATATTGTATATATACGTGTATTTATTCTAAAACGTGTACTTCTATTCAAATTAGTTAAGAATTATACATAATTATAAACTAATTTTTACTAGTATTAATTGTATCACTTTTCTATACTGCTGATGTTTAGTATTTGTAGTTCCTAATTAAACCTATCGTTTATTTTTAATAGTGTTCAATGTTATTGAATCTTTTTATTTTATTTGGTAACACCTTAACTTGTACAATTTAGAAACATAATTATTTAACTATTTTATAACACAAATTTTCATTTATACTGTTCCATGATTTACTCTTATTGTTTTTAGATAAGCCTATTTAATTCCGATCATTTTGTGGTTGTACAACTTTGTTTTGTTAAATTTAACACACAATACCATTTGTTATTACGGGTTTTTTTTACAATAATATTCCTAATATACTGGGGGTAACAAGGGGTATACTGAGTTGTGGTTGGGGAAGGTTTATTCCAAACAAAAAAAACTGTTGAAAACATATTATTTTACCCTTTTTGTTGTTTCCTGGTTAATTATGCGTCATGTACGTAATTGCATTTAATGTTTATAGTATGCGGGAAATAATTAAACCATTTTACTATTACTTCAGTACTTGTCACCATCTAGCATAAAAATAATAACAGAAGAAGGTGCATGTAAAGTATTTGACTGTTGAGCTGAGGGAACTGCTAAATTGAAAGTGTCATTGTCTGACTTCTAAACATTATTCAACAGGCCCTAATCGGAGACGGTGGAGAATATGAGACTAGGCTATCGCAGAATGGCAAAGTTGGTCTGGACGGTAGGGATCTTCAGCAGACATCGTTCCTTGGTATGGAACATCACCACCAGTTTGAGGTTCGGCAGAACAGACCGCTGAGGCTGAAGAAGAAAATCTATGAGTTTTTCACATCGCCCATTACGAAGTTTTGGGCTGATTCCGTGAGTATTAGTATATTTTATATTAGACCGTTTTATAGTTTATTCATGTTTCAATAACTTTTTCCAGTTATATGTAACAACCACAGTTTCTTAATGTGGAATATTATAAAGGTATATTTTGTTATATTTTTTTTCAGCTGGCCTACATGGTGTTCCTTGTATTTTTTACATATACAGTACTTGTCGCTATGGACTCGACGCCATCATGGCAGGAAATGTATTCAATAGCATATATTGCCACTCTAGGTTGTGAAAAAATTAGAGAAATTGTGTCATCTGAACCTGTGGCTATAAGGTATGTATTTTGTACAGATACCTATCTGATTCATATCGGACTAGTATTATTGCAAAATGTTTTAGAAGGTTTTCAATTGAGTTAATTTGAGTAAAAAAACGGTGGATCCCTGAATTATTTTACCTTAAAAATATCTATCTTAAATTAATTAGGTAAGTTCATTTTCATTTGATTTTAACCTAGGAGAAGCAACATCACTCCTACCTGAATCAAACGAAAACATATTAAAAATATCAATTTGACTTGAAACGACATTTTAATAGAAAATGTTATAATTATTTATTTATTTATTATAAAATACTAAAATGTTTAAAACACACTCTCAGGCAATAAATAACAGACAAATATTTTACGCTGATATCACAAGTGTAATGGAAAGCAGATGTTTAATCCCATCGGGCGATGAGGATAATATAATATATCAATATTCGCAGAAATAAAAATTTATAATTTAACTGCCCTCCCAATCCGACCATACTTATTATACACATTGGTACAACACGCTAATTGAAAGATCAGTGTGTGCTTCCGCAATCTGGTTAAATGGAACATATAAACAAATCTAGCTCAGTAATATGGGATTATCGATGAATCCGCAAATAAGCTTAAAAAGTAAAATGATGTAATAGCCTGTCTTCTAAACCTGTGTGTGTTGTTGTCTGATGTGGTGTATTATAACCTAAAAATTCTGAAGGATATGTATTGAGAAATATTACTAAACATGAGTGTATTATAACCTAACAAATTCTGAAGGATATGTATTGAGAAATATTAAAGGATAATACCCATACCTACGACGATAAAGGTATTTTAGTAACCTATTTTGAATAACAAAATATTACAATAAGTAATTTCATGACGACTCCAGACTACGGAGTTTTTTTCTAAGCTACTCCTCACGTAAATGCAGTATAGAAGAGAGACTGTTCTTGACTTACTCGACGATCAGATGGTTTAAAGCACAAATCCTAAGCATAGATTGCTATGTTTCGCACTTGCAAATGAAATGTTAGGCTTGAATCAAGAATTAGCTCCAAATCGGTGTTTCGCCGCATCTGCGAATAACGCTCATTACCTAGAGAAAACTTAAAACATACTTTAATTTTTAAATTTAAATTTAATAAGCAACCTTTATTTTCAGCCATAAATTCAGCGTATGGGCGTGGAATATGTGGAACCCATGCGACGCTGCGACAATAATACTATTTTTAGTTGGACTAATTCTAAGGCTCCGACCCAATACTATGGATATCGGCAGAGTTATTTACTGTGTGGACTCTATATATTGGTATCTACGAATACTTAACATTCTAGGTGTAAATAAATATTTAGGTAAGTTTGAATACACACTTAAAAACATTTGAATTGAATATTAGTTGGTTCATAATCAAATTTAAAAACAATTTAAAACAGACTAACAACAATTATAATCTAAAATTTGTCAGAATTATTTGCTTTTGTGTTGAAATAATTACATTTTTGAAATTACTTTGTTTTAATTCTTGCAAAAACACCTTAAATATAATTAAAAGGTTTTTTTGTAGTTCTGAAGTTAGTAATGAACATAAAAGTACGAAGTTTAATTTATATTTCACAGCTAACCAGCCATGAGTTGATTCTTGAATCTGTACCTAAATGCTTATATATTATATATTAACAGCATTATTTTTCAGCGATAACCAGTTATTACCGGTTTGGTGTAGAAAATCTGTTTCCGACATTTCAATTTATTTTTTGCAAATGGTATAGATAAGTAATTTTATAAGAACAACTTATGCTCATGACATTATGCCTTTAGTTCAGAATTCTGAGAAATATTTCAGCTTAAGCTAGTGACTGTCACAGCTTTGAATCAATGTTAATTTCATCTGTACCAAGAGATCACTGAACTGACTAAAAGAAGTTAAAAAGAATACTAAAAGAAACCTATAATGATACTTCTTTAATTTTCTCTTTTGTATTATTTTATCCTTGCACCATCAAATGCCCATCAGTGTCCTTGATTTGGTGGCTGGCACAGTTCAAGATTTGTGGAATCCTATACATATGCTTGATTGCAAAGTTGGGCGAACCAAAATCGTACCTACCTATGTTCAAAACCTAGAATCTTTTTATTAACTTCGTTGAAATTATTGTGAATGAATAATTGCATTATAAATCTGACTGACATTTAACATACTAATATCTTTTCACAAAAATCCCAAAATTATTTTCACAAAATTAAAACTTTCCATAAAAAATCAAATCCGATAAACTTCTCATAACTGATTAACATATCTGTGTACTTAGCAACTACTAAGCAATTTCTAATGTTTAAATGAAATAGACATGAAATAAAATGTGAAATGTTTTTTTTTACAGGTCCTTTAGTTACCATGATGGGTAAAATGGTGAAAAATATGATTTATTTTGTTGTGCTCCTGCTAGTTGTCCTCATGTCATTTGGAGTTGCCAGGCAAGCTATTTTATATCCCCACAGTGATGCCAGTTGGCGGCTCGTTCGAGAGGTAAGTCCTATTGTCAAATTCCACTTAAAAAAATATTGTTCTCATATAACAACCAAAATCGATAAATCTAGGAAATTTGTAGTGATTTTTTTAAATACTATTACTTTAAAGTTTAAAGTCAAAGCTTTTAAAGTTTTTAGATTTATAGACATTTCAAATGAAAGAATAAGCTACGGTTAGTCTTCAATCAAGTGGAAAACTATCCATCGGCGTTGATCCAAGGTTTGTTGCTTGATAAGCCTTTATTTATTTTTTCAATTTAAATATTTTCTTCACAAGGAATTTGTTTAAAGCTGTCGAAGTAATAGAGAATTTAACATGATATGTTAGAAAAATCAAATACTTCATTTCTTCAGATACGATAACGCATGGTTTCTTTCGAATAAAAAATGGGTAAAAATTTCACAGAATCGTTACCGTTGAGATCGTATTACTCAGCATTTAGACCTCCGTCAAATGTAATTTATAAACCTTTGAGCTTTTCTTGGAAAGAAATATATATGAACCTCTTGACATTTGTAGTTCCCAGTTGATACATGCACATAGGCGAATAACCTATGGCAAAGGATAGTAGCTTAATATACTTGAATAGTATGTAATTATGTAGAGAAGTCAAAATATTTAGTAGGTCTTCAGTTCCGTTTTATTCGCTAGTTGGGATCATAATTTCAGTTTTTACCTCAGCAATGATATACAGATTGTTACAAAACTTTTTAGCTTAAATAAAGGGGGGGTCATTCTATGTAAGTTCAAAAATACATTTAGAGCAATGACCCACATTTTTCTCAATCATAAATCATACAATATCTGTAACATGCTTTGTATGCTTTGCATTCACTATGAATTGATACTATAATTTTATTCATTATTGAAGCCTTATTTATTTTAGGTTATTCTTTAAATGTTTTTAAAATGTAAAGTCTTTAAATTCTTTCTTCAATTATGCTAAATTATTTTGTAATATCTTTATAAAGATTCATATGTAGAAATGATGCTAGTGCCAATTGGTAATGGAAAAATAATTATTACAAAATGTAAAAAAAAATACAATTCAAAGCGACTGCTCTAAATTGTTAACCCGTTTCAAAGTTCTACTGGCACGCCAACTTTGTTATTATAGAATTGCAATCAACCACTTTTCAGAAGAAACGTGGAAAAATCTTGTTATAATAAGTACTCTGCTAGACAAATTTCGAATAATAAGTATATTGTCGAAAGATTTATAAATACGTATGGGTATCGACAATTAAAATATATAATACCCAGCCTATTTAATAAAATAACTCTGGGAGTTAGACAACTGAAAAGAAAATATTTAATAAAACTAAACTAAAAGAATTTATGGGAAAAAAAAACCAACTAAAAATCATTTAGCTATGTTAGTTAAATTAACTCGTAATGAAATGAATTATGTTAATTTAAATTGTAAGTATTTTGTATTTTATTTTATAAATTTGTAAATTAATTGTATTTTATTTAAGATTAAGAAACCGGCAGAAAAGACAGTGTCTTAGCTGGATCTATTACAATGAATTTTTATATATTTGTTGAATAAAAGCTGTTTATGGCAACGTTCAAATTGAAAAATAAAGGAGGCACTGAGAAGGCTGTAAATATCGTAAAGCTATGAGGCACGCCAGCCTCGCGGTTGTAATAGAGAGGGGATTAAATAATACGTACGTACAAAGTCACCAGGACTGAAGGAGACAGCTGGTAGCTGGTCAAAATTGTTATTGTCAAGTGATTAAACTATCGCTGGTGAAGTCACTCTAGCGTAGTATTATTGGCTTTCGATGGTAATTCTAATTTTAAAGAAGCATTTAAACTAATATAATACATATTATATTTCTTGAAGTAATTATTTGAAATTAGTAAAAAAATATAATTTTTCCTCCTATGTTTTGGCCTTATAACAATGAAATAAAAATCTTAAAAAATTATTTAATAAAAATAATTTTGTAATAATAATATTTAATAAAAATTGTTTTCTTTTTATTAGGTTAATTGACAGAATTTTTTAAACCACCTTGTTTAGTATAAAAAATATTCAACCCCCGTTTTATTTATTTCCTGCAAAGTCCCGTTTTCCGTACATAAGTGGATTTACGCTGAAATGTTTTGCATTTTTTAACTGCTTGTTAAAATTGGCGATTGGAGACAGATCGTAGTAGTTTAGTGGTTAAAATATTTGACTATTGACCCAGCAGTCGCGGGTTTGAATCCACACATTATAGTCATATCAATTTTAATACTTCATTACCAGAATATCCCTTGACTCAAGCACCCGCTTGTTTAACTAAGTTTAATAGGACCCAAAATAATTGTATATGACCTTGGTCATAGTTTTATTAAAAAAATATATATTTCAACTCTACTCTTAAAATAATATGAAATCTTGGTTTAATTGATATTTATTGTATATTTGTATCATATGAGAGTAATGGAGAAGAATTAATGAAGCGAAAAGTGCTAGTAAAGACTTTGAAACGCCTTGGTTATTTAAATATTCCCGCCTTGTCTAGGTGTTCTTCCAGCCATACTTCATGTTGTACGGCGAGGTGTTCGCGGAGCAGATGGCACCCGCATGCGGCGCTCCTCCCTTGCCCGTGTGCCGCACCGGCCACTGGGTGCCCCCCCTCGTCATGAGCACCTACCTACTGGTCGCCAACGTGCTTCTCATCAACCTACTCATAGCCGTCTTCAATAATATCTTCATCGAGGTCAACGCTATATCGCATCAGGTGCGAATTCATGGCCAAGCGTGTTCACGCATTCTAACGGGGCGGTCGACGATTGTAAAAAATATGCACAAAAATGAACCAGTTAAGCTAAAGTTCTAGCTAACTATACTAAGAGGAGCTAAACTGTTCTGGTACTATTAGTCTATGCAAATAATGTTTTTATAAACTTTAATTTTAATGTTCCGTAAAATGAAAAACTACTAATGAGGTTTTTTATGTCATACTGTTATTTCTATTATTTTAATTTTAATTTTCTCGTCTATTTGGTTTCTATAAGAAGTAACTATTTTAGTTTAAAAAAACTTATTTAAAAATTAAATAGACTAATGCCACCAGAATTGATCAAAGCTCCACGCTTGGTTGGTTAGAGCCTCAGGATGTGCAATATTTTTCTGACGTCATTGATTTTTCAATCACTTCTCTGTATATTTTATTAATTTTATTGAAAATTTGTATCTATTGTTTAACTGAGTACTTCCTCCCAAACTTGCAGTATAACTTTTATTGATTAATATTTGTACACAACTAAAAACATGCAATCAATCGTTGGCCGCCCTTTCATTTATTATTATTTTCTTGCATACTCCTATAGGTATTCTACCAGCCGTATTTCATGTTGTACGGAGAGGTTTTCGCCGACGACATAGACCCGCCGTGCGGCACGGACCCCGGTCTCGAGCCGTGCGAGACAGGAAGATGGATTACGCCGATGGTAATGAGCATGTACCTCCTCGTCGCCAACATACTGCTCATCAATTTGCTGATCGCCGTGTTCAACAATATCTTTATCGAAGTGAACGCAATCTCGCATCAGGTCAGCGTCAAATGCCTGCGAGGCACTGATCGTCAGTACCAAAATCATCCTATGTTCACTGTCGCTGCCTCCCTTAACCCTGTGCTCGTTAATTTTGTGTTCTGTGGCCTAAGGTGGTGGATTCCATTAATTACTAACTCTCACTTATACTAACTTAAATTATTATTTAATAAAAAATAAGTCATTTACTAACAAAATACAATACTCCCAAATTTATTTAAACTTAACCATTGAAATCAAATGTAACATCAGTAAATTGGTTTGTTCTGACTATGAAATCTGTCTTGTAGTAAGTTTTTATTTAATACTGTTAATAATTTAAGAGGGTAATGCTATTAATTTATTAGGGTAATTCTCACATTAATATATCCCTGGTATTATAATCTGTAAAGTAAATCTGAACTGTACTGTAATACGAATCTGACATTTATTATCCGCCGAATTAATCCTGCGAACCAGGCAAAAGCCTGCGGACGTAGAAATTTAAAATTTCAAAATAGTTATCTTATCGAATACTTAATATATAATTTATTTTATTCATCCTAGGTACAAACGCTTAGCGTTTCATACTAGTTTGAATAACGGTGTATTAAGAAGATATTATAAAAAAATTAAACAAATTCAGAACATTTACAGGCTACACCCCATAACATATATAACTTAATTGGGTAAATCTCCGTTGGTTTTAGGGTTTACTTATTTACCATTCATTTTGAGAAATATTTAAATCACAAGCTCATACGCTTTGTTTTGAATAACGCTATCCCAACTTACCAACTATATTAATTAGTGGACCTCCCTCATAACTTTAGTATATTTGTGAGGTGCTATTATATCGCTAGTACATAGCGTACAATGAGATTGAAATACGCCAAATTATAAATTACACTAATTTCGTTTGTATCACAAATACAAACAATATTACCAGAGATTACGCCATTATATTGTACTTAGTAAGAGAATAGCTGCCATGAAAATCACTTAGGCGCATCATGAAAGGACTTAGTATAGGAATATATTAAGAATGTGATGGCCCGCAGATTTAATTAACAAATGCGAAATTAATTAGGTTAACATCTGGAGAATTTACGACCTATATGGGCTTGGGAATTCTTCGCGGTACCAATATTCACCCCCACTGACCAATCTCTCCATTCCTGTATGACTTTAACCTAACCTTGTTAATGACTATTGGCAATAACCTAACTTATATATATATTATATTTACTCCTTCGGTGTTGGAGATTGTGCTTTCTTTGGCATCCATTTATATATCTAAGATTATCACACAGCATCTTAAAGTGCAGTTTGATGTACAGATTCATTTTATTTATAGTATTTAGGTATTTATTGCAAAATAATTGATAGGTTTATCCAACTTGGTCTTTGTTTCCCAAAAAAAAAATCCTGTTGAATAAGATAAGATTCTTTATTTCCGTCACATGTATAAATGTATAAGAATTACATTTTTTTAATGACATTTTAGCCAGAATATGATATTTTACAAGCATATCAATCTTCAAAACATATTTTATTTATGAAATTTAGTAGTTATGCAAACAAAAATAATATACTTTTTAAAATTTATAATGGCAGAATTTTAACAATAATTATAAAAATACACTCAGATTGTAAATTACTATTAAATCTATGGTCAAACAATAGGTTGCTTAATATTTATGGTTTAGAGTTACTTGGGTACTAACACTCTGGGTAGGTACTAACGAAAACCATACCTGTCTGCTAGGAGGAGCTTATTGAGTTAAAATAAAACCAGCTTTTTTGAAGTTTCCTTTATAAGTCCCTGTAGCATGATGGTTTGTGTGACTGAGCGTAATTTAGACTGATTTACGGTGGTGGGTGCGTTTTTTGGAAATTTTTTAGTTAACAATTTATCAATTTTTGTTTCATAATTCAAAGTAAGTTATCCTGAACCTAATTATTTATTTTTCTTTAAGCTTTTTGGGAAGAACGTTTTTATAATTAACTTGTAATTTTATGTAAATCGATTATTCATGTTTACGATGTGCACTGGGATAGTTATAATACATTATACAATGTGTTTGGAGTAACTTTGCCAGAAGATTCAAATTGAATTTTCTTTGTTATTTGTAGAAAAAAATAAAGATTTAAAAATTGTTAAAGCATGTTATATCAAGAGCGTGTACAAAAAATATCACTCTATGAGTCTAAAAGCGAGACTTGAAAATGTAGCAGGTTGGAAACATTTAGAAAAAAAATACGTATCCTGAAAACAAATCTACCACACCCCACTCATTCTACAATCGACCCATAGAATCCAATGGCAAAGCTACCGCACTTTGTGTCCAGACACCTTGTATTTATTTCCCAAAACATAACCTAAAATCATTGTCTTTCAGGTTTGGATGTTTCAACGGTTCACTGTAGTCATGGAGTATGAGCAAAAGCCAGTCCTGCCACCTCCCTTAATACTACTCTCTCACATTTGGCTGCTTTTCCGTTGGCTCAAGCGGAAAATCAGAGGCACGCGTCGAACTTACGATAATGGGCTGAAGTTGTTTTTGGAAAAAGACGATATGGAACGTCTGTATGATTTTGAAGAAGAATGCGTTGAAGGCTACTTCAGGGAACAGGTACTTTTTTAAGTTTTTACTTATTCTCATAGAAACTTCTCAACGTCTTTCTTTTTTTTTTCAAAATTATATATACTTTTCATGGGACCGTTTTAGTTGTTGATTAGATCAACCCTCTATGAGAAAAATAGTAATTTAAATACAACCTGTATAAGCTAATGATATAATATATAAGGAATAAAATAGAAAATATATAGAAGGGATAAAATATAGTGGATATAAAAGGCACTTAAATAATTTAAAATATTTCACCCTATATATATAGAGTGATGACCACGACTAAATTACTATATGATGACAGACTAGAAGGGTCTGTAAAAAGGTATGCAATGGTGAGTGATTTTTGAGTAGAGTGACAAGCACCATTAGAGTGATTTTCTTTTATCAAGACTGATTGAGAATGTAGACTCTATTGTAAGTAGAGACCATGGTAATCTAGAGATCGTGGTAGTATAGTGGTTAAGGTGTTGGACTATTGATCCAAAGGTTGCGGGTTCGAATCCGCAGATGGTCATTCCATTTTTGAGGCTTCATTACCACCATCTCCCCTGACTCTAAGACAGGCACATTTAGCCTAGCTCAGTAGGGCTCAAAAATAATTGTATATGACCTAGGTCAGGGGTCGGCAGAAGCGGCTCGTGAACCGCATACGGCTCTTTGCTGAGACGTTTGCGCCGAACAAACTTTGACTCGTCCGCAAATGATCACACTTGCTTTGGTCAATGTGAGTCGCTACTCGCTTGCGAGTAGTAGCATTTGAATCATAAGATACGTACCGGACTCCGTAATCGTTCTCGCATGTCGACGCGGGTACGAGCATGTACATATGCGAGACGGTCGGCGATCGGTCTATCCACTGCCATCTTTGACCTTAGTTGTATTTCGATTTCGTCTTCATGTATCTGCATCACGTTATTTGAAGCTTTTGGCAACGAGGACATATCCACCGTAAATACATTTTTAAAATTTACATATCAAATTTTCAGAGGTTTTCAAATTTGATTAACCATAATATTAATTAAAAAATACGTTTATATTTTACACCGAATGCCTGAAATTTCTTAGTACGAGGAACAGGCTAAAAATGCCTAATTCATGAAAAATATAAGCCCGTTGCTTCCTTCTTGAATTAGGCAAAATATCTGCCAAGTGCGTGGATTGGACAGTGTATGAATTCTCGAACTACTGATAACATGACCGTTGAAAAAGTAATTTTGATGCGGATATTAAATTTAATATTATTATCTTCTATCTATATATATATAAAAATGACTGTTTCTTTCTTTATTTGTCCTTTATCCATTCCTAATCCATCTAGACACCATAGCTCTAGAGACTTACAAAAAATATTATATATCCAAAAGCACTTCATGGTGATAGGAAAAGTCACACTAGATCAAATTGATCAAGTCATTTCAGCAAAAATATCAGATGTCAACATTGATACAGGCTTATTTGAAGTCGACACGAAAAACATGATTCATGGTCCATGTGGCTTACACAACAACAATTCACCGTGTATGTCTGAAGGGAAATGCACGAAATGATATCCAAAAGTCTTACCTGCCGAGACTGTCACTGGTAATGATGGATATCCACTCTATCGTCGAGGATCAACTGAAGATGGTGGCAAGTCTATTACTTTAAAAGCACGAAATAATGATGTTAAAGTCGATAATCGTTGGGTTGTAACGTATTCACCGTTGCTCTCGAAAACGTACAAAGCACATATTAATCTGGAATAATGCAATTCAGTAAAATCAATCAAGTATATTTGCAAATATCTTAACAAAGGAAGTGATATGGCAGTTGTTGAAGTGGGAAATGCCACTACATCCACTGATGAAATCAACCAATTTCAACCGGGATGCTACATTAGTAGCAATGAAGCAGTATGGCGCACCAAGGACGCCGTCAAAGCTACCTACGTTGCTACCTTGCACGGCCTAGAGATGGGAGCGAAGCAACTATAAAGATGCGGGATATGATTTTAGGATTTAGGTGTGTTATGGATTGGACATAATATTACGAATCATGTATTCAGGTTAAATTAGCTATTCGCCAGATATAGTAAAGCTATCAAGAGATGCTTCTAATTAAATTTTTAAATAAAACATCTCTAACTTTTTTCCCTAAAAATCCATAACCTCTACATATGTATATGCCATATATTCTCTGGTTCTTTGGCTCCTTTGTTATCCTGTTTCCATGACAATTTGACTCTTCTCACTTGACAAACTACTGACCCCTGCCCTAGGTCATAGCAATTATTTTTATATAAAAAAAAAGATAATTGGTAATATAATTTGATAATTTACCTGTAACCCGGAACCACAGCCTCTCATTTCATCTTTTCTGCTTTTTGTCTTGATTTCTATTTGTAACATAATTTGTGAGTAAGTAATTTGTGAGTAACTTTAGGAGTAAGTACACATTTTAATTTGTCATGATAAATCTATTAACATAACTGTATTTACAGGAAATTAAACTGAATCAATCGACGGAAGAAAGAGTCCGGTGTACAAACGATCGTGTTGAAAATGTAATGGCAAAAGTGGAGGATATCAACCAAAAAGAAAACCTGCAAATTACCTCCTTCCAGGTTTATATGGATTTGTTTATCTCTTAATCTGATTATTATCCATAAACATTCTCATCCACTCCACAGCTGACAATGAAACGTTTTAATAATCTTTAAAAGGTCCTTGGAATGCTCGGAGAATGCATTCTATTTGGGGTTAAGGGCCATAGTTAATAAAGTAAATCGCAAAATATCAGGTTTATTTTAACTGTCACAATATTAACTTGTTACATAAAAATTATATATAATTAACTCCGTAATAATAGATGGAAGCGGTTGATTCCCTTCAAGACAGCGATCGCAAGCTGTTAGACTGATTCGATGTTTATATAACCGGGTTATATAACCAACTGAGGAAAGAGTAGCGTGATAAGGCGATTGCAACTACTAGAGGGAATGCGTCGGTCCAAAGTCCAGCGTAGCTTGCAAGTCTACCGACGTGATGATCGATTGACATCATTGCTGTTTCGATGAAGACCATTGACGTCAGTTGGTCACTTCCCGCTAATTCTAAATTATTAATTATTATTGTGATGGCCTTAGCTTGTTGCTAAGCAGGCATCACCATACTCTGATATCTATATTGGGTTGCCTCAATCACTACATTGGGGGTGGCCTCAAATTAAAATACTTAAAAAAGGACTATTTCCAATGAAATATTATTATTAAAATATGATTAATATTTCGTTGATAAAAAAATAGCGCCATCTACATCTCAGAATTATTTTTTGGGTGCCTTTTAATCATTTAGGGTCAAGCATCTAAAACTACTATTTAATAAATGAGTCAACTAAACAGCCGTTGAATGAAATAGCATGTTTTATGACCGCACCCAACACAGACTCCAAATGTATATTCTCTTTTTACAAGCTTTTATTTAGCTTGCAATGTTTATTAGTCTGTTTAAGACAAATCTTGAATTAGAACCACTTCCTCTTATCCTACAGAGTTGAAATTTGACATGTTGGTTAAGTTCCGATGACAAGGCATTTTTATGGTAAGCATGACCTGATTCTACTCCAGACGAAGGAACTCCTCAACGGTAAATAGCAGAGACACAAATGTTGTATATACATTCAAGAACTTAAATAAAGCTTGTTTTTAAAAATGTTCTTATTTACTATTAAATTATCAGAATGCCGAATTTCGCCTCCGGAAGCTGGAAGACATCGCCGAGCAAACGCTGAACCACCTGGCAGTGATCCATCGCTTCATGGCAACCCATCCTCAGCTGCAACGCGGCTCCACTGATACTCTAGCGCCTCCCGCTCCGTCTCACGTGTCCGCACAAACGGCACGACTGCGAACGGCCAGTGATAAGTCGGAGGTGGGAAATATTTTTTATCGACACAATATTTTCATCAGTAACCTTAAATTACTTTCAAAGATCATTCACCAAGACTTAAGTGGGTGTTTATGTTCCCTATTATGTGTAACAAATTGTATAAAATAATGCAAAAATAATTCCCTTACTTATTTATTTTACCTAATTTTAGCGTATGTTTTGTTCAAACTCACAACTGACTTGTATATGTAACTGATGGATTATGCAGAAGCATTTGATACTTTTCACTTACGATACAAGTTGTTTACAATAACAGACTACAAATATGTGGTGGAAGCTGTTGTTTTTAATGTGATCGATACTGCTTCTATTTGCTATATTACTCAGCGTCTATAGAGTTTCTTGATCTATATTATTGGTTTTAACTTTTATATATAATATACTACTACTTTTTATGTATATGTAACTACTACAGTTCAGTTCAGTTCAATGCCACCATAAGTGACGTTTATTTTTCATCAGATAACATTACAAAGAAAATATATCTTGTCCTGCCAGAGCCTGGAGGGCTCATCTGGCAGAAACTCAGTTTGGAATTATGTTTTATTCTTAAAGCATTTTAATCCTTAAAAATACTAACTGTACATACATAACAAAACTTAAGTGAAATTATACACAATTTAATTATTAATAATGTGAATAAATAACAATTTAATTATTTAATTACCCACTCCATCAATTAGCGCTACAAACTTTTTAAGCTCTAATTTGGTTTTTTTATTAAGCTTGGCACTCTTGATAGCCTTAGGTAAAGCATTGAAAATTTTTGGTATCCAAGTAGAAAGAAAACCATAAACGTTTTTATATTGTTTAACAAATATATTTCATTTTGCACTTGTCCAGTACCACCCGTCCGTTGGTTTTCTGTCCAAACGTGTGCATTTTTCAACTGAAAAACTACAAATCTGTATAATTTTCAACATAACCAACTAAATCCTGCGGCGAGCCATAAAATTTTCAGGCTCCATGAAATTTCCTATATTTAGAGTTCAACTTTCGCACGCTTTACGAAACTTTATTTTGTAAGATTTGCTTCTATAAATAAAAATATGTAAAGAAAACTGTGCATAAAGATTACATGATCAATTATTTGGCTATTTTAACATTAAGCAAAATTTATCATCACCAATTATTAATGCAATCTAAACAATATATGCATTGAAGCAAATAACCACCAGATATCATATCATAACCACTCTAATTCGATTCTGCATTAGAATTGTCTATTTTAGCAGAAATTGACAAATTTGGTTACACTCTTTCTTAAGATATTAGCATAGTTTTTAATTCATTTATAATATTTTTATTGTCTTTTTCTAAGATAAATAGGGGTGCTCTGAATGTAAATAAATAAATACGGTATCACGGTGTAAATGCATTTTTATCTTACGGTATAAATGCATTTTTCTTCGTTCTCATTCATTGTGTCTATAACTAATGATAGTAATATATAATTAATAATGTTGATGTCTGAGATGTCAGAGATAATTTATTAGAATAGATTGAATGCTATGTTTCTCTTGCATAAGGTGCGAAGTGCTCGTAAACTCAGACCGTTGAAGAGGCCATCTGATGTAATACATATGCTATTATAATATGCAATCTTGTACATGTAATATGTATAATAAGATGTCCTCTTCTGTAATCGTAACCAAATAATATTAAATTAATCAATAATCTACTATCTGTCAATTACAGTACTATCATACGGTAGTGGTGTTGGTAATGTTGGTGGTGGCTATTAGTTTTATGTATATTTAACAAATTAGTGGTGTGTGTAACTGCGATGTCACTAACAAATTTCAGGTTATGTCTGAAGGGGAAGGAATTGGAAGATTCCTCGTTCGAACAGTTCGTGAAGAGGAGGAAGTAACTGAACATGGGGCGGAGGTAATTTATAATCATCAGAATTATAAAAAGTGATCAGTAACTTTATTTTTTAAATTAAAAATCGTATGCATTTCTGATATATGGGAAAAATAAAATTCGAAAATGATTGTGGCTTTTAATGCCAGTGGAATATTGGAACTTTGATGGGTACAACTCTGGCAAAATGAGTAATATCTGTACCACCGGAAAGAAAGGGGTTTCATACATAAAATCTGTCTTGCTTCCAGTACAAGATATCTACACCGGCTCCACTTAATAAAGCACGCCATTGATGTTTACATATCAAAATAACAGCGTGTTGTGTACTTTAGATGACAGATGATTCGCAAATGGTCACTGGAGCTATCTGCTAAATATTGCAAATAAATTAACTACAGACTAGCCGCTGTTGCGGGCAGTTAAAAAGATCTTTATGTCTGCCCGAACAAAGTATAGCCATCGTTTATTATAATTTTTACTTATTTGTTATTTACAATTACAATTACATTATTATAGGTACATTACATTATACAATAAATTAACTATGTTATTAAATTAATTAAATAAATTAACTATGTAAAGCAGTCTCTGAAATATGTACTTTATTCGGTGCATTAGGCGCACCGAATAAAGAACATTGTATCTTTTTCAGTGCTAGCTGTTTATTTTCGATAAAAATGTTCATTATATAGAGAGAATGGGGGTTGTAAAATTCTAAAATAAAGGTCGGTTAAGGGTCCATACAAGCCGTTTTTATGCTTTGGTGTTAGTGGTATCCAGTGGATTAAGTATTTTTTTTTACATAGGAGGAACAAATAGAAGCTGAAGAGGATGATTTGCTTTCGAATCCATCATCCGATGGAGATGGTGGCACTCCTGCTCCGGCTATTGACATAGGAACGGGAACGGTACCTGAAATACTCGCCAGCAGTCATATAAACGTGAGGCAGAGGAGCAGCGAATCTAGGGAAACCACCGACAGAAGCGATGAAAAACGTGCCAGTGGTATTTTTTTTTATTATACGACCCTCTTTTGTTTATAATTTTGGAATATATATAACATGTCCAGTGAAAAGCAACTAGTAACCATATCTTTATGGGCTACACTGAGAAAAAAAAATTGCTTTAGGAACCTAAAACACAGGCAGAAATCCTTTTTGGAATAATATTGCTGGAAGATCTGAATATTTATTTATTAATATGTCCCCATTAGAACAGAAAATCTATAGAAAAGCTAGGCTAGCGGAGATAGGCTTATAGATAGAAAATCATCATATTCTTCTATCAACCTTTACAACTCTGAGTTAGCAACTTTACCTGAAGAGTGTCGGCGTATCGGGAAGAAACATAAAAAAAGTGATATTTTATAATAGAGAATTTTATGGTAAATCAGATGATACCAGATTGTAAAGATTGAACCACTCATGCCTGCACTATGGATTTTATAGTAGATGAGTGATTTTTCAAGGTCATTAATTCGGCCTTAAGAACTTTTGGCGCCAAATACACCCTGAACGAGATAACTACTATATTAGGGTTTTATTTATTTTAATTACCACCGAAATTAGGACAAAAATTCTACTTTTTTTAAAATTTACCAGTAAAGATAACATATTTAAACAAAGGTTATTGTACTTATTTTTTTAACTTTTACCTTTAATTGGTTGTGTGCATCGATTTAGAAAGGTTTATTTTTTTACCTTTTACCTTTAATTGGTTGTGTGCATCGATTTAGAAAGGTTTAGATATGCCGAGAGGCCGTGAAAATGTCCAACCAAAAGAGACCTATATCAGTGATACGAAGTCAAAGCGGACAAATAAGTTGCTTTTCATTTCGCGCATAATGACATGCAGTCAACGCTCTTCTTTCACATTGAAACACAGAATAATACTGTCTCTTTTACATTTTCTACATAAAGGTGCATATGTGTATTTCAACCACATTTTAAATCAATGGTTGTATGTGTATATTTCATTATTTTCTTCAGTTACAGATGACGCTTTCACACCTGGCGAACAAGTTGCACCCCCTGAATCAGTTGTTGACCCGGAAGTCTGCCGTCCAAGAACCAGAACCACCTCAGCAGCAAAAAGAGCCAATGCCAGAAGGTATTATGCATATTATGATTGTTATATTTTATCTAGTTTAGTTACCTAGTAAATATGTTTTTTCTTTCCAGCTTCTCTGGAAGGGTTGAATATAATTATTTATTTCTTTTATATCATTATGCCGCCGCCACGAGTTGTTAACGTAAGCATTTTGCACACCTTTGAAATTTCCAGATATTCAGTCTCATGCCAGTTTAATTGGAAGTTTTCTTTTAATATCAAAGGCAACTAGACTAAATTAGTTTGCAAATTCCTAATTGAAAGTCACAAGCATTTGCTTAGTCTGTTGAAAAATGCTAAGTTGCATTTCACACATTGACATCAAATCAGACCTACCTAAGACAAGTTATAAATTCCTTTCTTACGGTTTAGTTTTCATAATTGAAGATAGTACTACTTTTTAGTCTTCAGTCTCAACGCTCTCTCCGAATTAACAATAATAATTACAATTATTATTGGCGCAAGTCTGTAACGAAACTTCGGTACGGTAAAAGAAATTTACAACCCCTATTACATCATAAAAATAATAATTAATTACCTAGCATACTTTCATAACCCTTACTAGGGTAGGTTAATTTTTTTCTAAAATGAACTTTTCTAAAAATATTAAATAAAATAAAAACAATATATAGTAAAAATTATCATACTCTTACATGTTTTCAATACATATTATATTCATATGATTGTTTACTTTAAATATTAATTTATCAAGTAAAACCATTTTAAAAAAAAATATTAAACCTGACTCGCAATTTACTATAAAATCTGCTATGAATATTTTAAAATGCTCAATAAATAGCCTTCTACTTTATGCTCCTTTGTTTTTGTGAATCCTAAAAATATTAGAGAATTATTTCTTTTTTTAGTAGGTGGATTGATATATTTAACTTTTACTTATGGTACCTGCATTTGGAAATTTTATAGGCGTTCTGAAAGCGGTACAGAAATTACAAGCGGGCCAGGCGGAGCCACGAGTGGCACTCATCTGGCGCCACGAAGACAACATTCCCAAACGCACTCTGAGCCCGATAACTCTGCTGCTGACGCGAACTCCATACACGCATCGGTGACTGGTAATACATTTTTTCAAATTACCCGAGTAGTTTTAATTGTAAGTAATTGGGTATGCCAACATCTAATGGATTCCTGACTAAACTAAATTTGCTACACACAGTGTTAAATAGATTCTAATATTTTAGTTTTTTATGACTACGGCGAGATCTAGTCCTCGAGACCCTTTTCTTCTTATCCCAAAATAGTATTATTTGTACTGATGATGACATTCTGTTACTAGTAGAGATATTCTGTTTAAGGTCACCTTGAAGAAGTTCTATGGCTTTTTTTCTTTATTAAATATAGTGTACTCACCCAATCAAGTTGACTAGGATTAGTTAACTGATCAGGCGTGTATATATCACATATATGCGGTAGTGTTGCATTCCCTTTTTTTTTTATGTAGAACTACAAAAGTAAGAGATATTCACCAATGACACATGACAGAGACCGCATGTCAACGAAGAATATTAATTTGGTAAGAAATACAATACTTCTTCTGTTCAAAAGTTCCAGCGAGAATCAGTTTGGCAAAAGTGCTAGCGCACTCCGAACTTTCAATTTTTATGGATACCCAAAACTATACTAGTGATTTTTACTATCCAGGTCTCCGCACGGGCATTGTTCCGAATGCATCTAGAATAAGGACGGTAAATGCGCCTCGTTCGCTTTTGTTGGCAATGCACGCTGAGTACACAAGCATCACGGATGAACTGGAAACGGTCTGCGGTTTATTGTCACCACCTCGGACACCAAGGTGTGTGCCAACCCTCTTTTTAACTGTTATTGCAATTCTTTTACAGTCTCCGATGGCGAATACAACCACAGGTTCGATTTTAAATGCTCATTTACACTCATGCATACATTTGTAATTGCACAAATGTGACAAAAGTGATTTTATACACTAGCTCATGCAATTTTAAGTATTGCACAAGGCGGGTCGGCGCTGCGAGGTCAACACATATGTAACGCAATCAAGAATATCTTATCAATCCTTCACCGCGCCGCATTTTGTTATATAATTTCTTACTCATAATAGGGAACATAAACACTCCATTAATTCTTCAGAAAAGGTCTTGTTACACCTTGTACAGTGAGCGACATAGTAAATGTAAACTTTTTGCAAGTTCAAGAAGAAAATATAGCAGTTATGCAATATTCATATCTCTGACTGATCACTTTTTTCAATTAATCACATCAAGAAACTTTTTTACAAGATTTTGGGTATTCCAATTGGATAGTGTATTCCAACACCTAATTGATAATTGACATTCTTATTGCTGATACTGATTAATCCGACAGGATGCTCAGTCAGAAATGAGAGGGAAGTTACAGTATTTTTACTAAGGTAGGAATGTTATCACTAAACATGTTGCTAATATTACAGTTAATATAACCTAATAGTAAATAATGTATCTGCCAAACGTACCAAAGCAAAATTGACGCGGTCTACATGCGATAACTACATTTGGCTATTTTGTTCAACAATTTTATCATAAATGTTTTTTTGTGTAGTTTTTATTTTAGAAAATATAATGTTAATGTTTTCATTTAAATTACCTGTGTTTTACTGATTCTACATAAATGTTTGTTTCTTTAAGTCTCAAAGTTCGAATATTGTAGATAATAATATGTTAAGTATGCCCAAGAGGACAGCTTAAGAGAGCTGATTCTGTTCAAAACGATATCTATACATTGCAGCTTTTGTTTTTCTGAAATTTATAAAAAAATAGTTATAACGTATGGAACACATGTTAAATTACTGGCAACCAGCCTACCCGTTACATTGAAATAAATTATTTAACATATAACGGGTGTTTTTTTTAGAAGCATGGTTTTCAATCTGTCACTACTTTTTTCGTAGTTGGTGTTTTTGACAGCTGTCACTTGATTTATGCTCAGTTTGGTTTGCCATTTCATAATGAATAGACTTACTCCTGAACAACGTTTACAAATAGTGCAAATTTAGAAAAAATCACTCTAAAATAAAGTAAAAATCGCATCGTGGGCCCGTGGTGTGGTCTCCAAGATCGTGCGATTTAACACCGCTGGACTATTTTTTGTGGGGTTATGTGAAGTCGCTTGTCTACGCAGATAAGCCGGACACGATTAACGCCTTGGAAGAGAATATTCGGCGCGTTATTGCTGCAAAAAGTGGTTGAAAATTGGGCCTCTCGGCTGGAATTTGTTCGAGTCAGCCGCGGCGGCCACTTACCCGAAATCATTTTTAAAACATAATGGCAAACCCTTATCTTTATAATAAAACTAAATTCTTAGCCATAACATCAAATTATATGCGTTTTATCTCTTCTTGAAAACCACGCCTCTAAAAAAACACCCTTTATTTTGGTTATTTGGTAATTTTGGTTACCTGCCTATGTTCTTGTTTCTTCCAGCCATCTCCTAAGTCCAGGTAGAACTGGCTCACCAGCCGGTATTCCCGGCGGTGTTCCTTCCAATGCCGGAATTCCAACTTCCAACGTAGCATCAATGAGCAATGCGGCACGCCGAAGACACGCGTCTGAAATGTCCAATCCCGAATTTGCTCTGTACATGGAGAAGGAGCATCTCCGCGGTGCCGAAGAAGATGACTACATTATTATGGAGAATCTTATTCAGCGAAGGTTGGTAGTGACAAGTGTATATTTTTCACTTTTGAGTAATTTTCATTGGGGTGAATCCCAACTCATGAGTTTAGTTACCATGTCAAATAAAGGCATATTTACAATTTAAAAAGGGTCAAATTTAAGCCACAATTATTTTTTATTATATTCAATTTTTTTTTTTTTTTTTTAGAAGATATTTTACCTTATAATATGATAGAATAAAATATAATAATCTTATAATATTATAGAATAGAATAGAATAAAATACATTGAAATAATCATATATGAAAGATTATAATAGAATCATATGATAGGACAGGAAAAAGAGAATTCTTTAAATGAGACTTATGTGGTAGTGAAGATTTTTTTTTTTGGGACCTATAGCCTGTTTCGATGGACGATTTTTATTTTTAAAGCTAACAATGTTACTTTCTAGGTATGGAGATGAGGAGGAAATTGAAGAACAAGACGAAGCTGGAATCAGCATATCCGTGTGCGTTAATACCAGTTCTGATAACCAGCAAGATGTGCCGCCGACTAGACATAACACATTTTCAGGCGCGGACAGATATCTTTCTGTCGGCAGGGGGAGCCAAACTAGGTAAGCTTCATTAATTACTATTTAACATCAAGCAATACATTTTGCCAACACCTAAGCTTTTTTGATGAATTTTTCTCTGAATAAAATTTGAATTGTAAATTTTGCACTTATACGCAGTACAGAATATATATATCTTTTTCGCTACCTTTCATTGATAAATTTGAACAGTTTTTAGGTTCCGTATCTATGGGTATGCTGATTGTCTATTGTCAAATAAATGTAGGATATCTATCACAGCCTTCCAGCTCGTAAATTGTCAACACCAACTTGCAATGGTTCTGTGGTTTAGCCTGTACTGAGGTTGGAACCCCACAATCTAGTCAGGTCATCTTAACCAGGGCACATACAATAACTTCATAAAAAACAAACTCAATTTTAAATCCGAAAAGCTTGCCGGGAGCAAATACGATTTGACACATTTTGTACGGTGTTATCAACTTAATCACTGTCAGCAATGTTCACTGACAGAAGAGTCTGACAAATCCGAAGCAAAACAAAATTTACTCCACATAGGGTTCCATGTATGTGTTTTTTTATAATGTAACTTCCATATGGTGCAGGAAAGACTAAAAAGGTAATGCCCATACATTGATTGTTCATCTTTGCAAGTATACTATCTCATATACTATGACCATGACTTTTCACTAAAAACCGATTAATTAACTATGTTTTAGAGTATATTATGATTCTTTTAATGTAAATAAAAATTTACAATTCAATTGATATTTTAACGATTTTTACGAAGGTAAACCCTATAAGAGTAAACCGCTAGAACGACTGTCAACTACGTGGGTACAGTGTGCAGGGTATAGCATAGGAGGCCCATATGCTTGCCCATAGAATATATTCTGATTCAAAACCTTAAATTACACATATTATTGCACACAATGAATAAATAAGATAAATTACTCCATATTTCATTTCATTACCAAAAAAAGGTATCACTTCTTTTTACATATGATTTACATTCAAAAATAATTTTGTGGGGTAGGTTTATCTCCATATTATTGAGATTTTTTTGCGCTGTTTGATGGTACTCACATAACTTAATATTGTCAAAATGTTGGTTTGAAGGTATTTTTTTGTGAACGATTTGTTTATTCAACATTTATACATGATTGTTATTTTTTATTGTCGTAACGGAACTATATAATGATTCTCAACAGGCATTCGTTGCGTCGTTCGAGCGCAATCGACGACCGAGATTTGCCTTCGCCCCTACACATGCAGATCGAAGAAGACGTCTCCCTCGTGTTGCCACCTTCGGCTGCAGGCTGCGGAGGTGTCCTGCTGCCCGTGCCGAGGCAACACTCGGGTAATGACGCCTCCACCGTTCATTTTCACAACTCCCAAAAGAGAAGAAGGGAGAGCGATGTCTTCGAATGAATTTGTTTTATTTTGCAAGTATTATTTTATGTTTTTGTTTATTTTACCATTGATTTTTATTTGTTTTACTTTGTTTTAGTCAGATTACAGAGGTTTTTAATTGTCAACACGTCACAATTTAAAGTAAACAAACTATTGGAGTATTTAGATTTTAGAATACCTATAAGATATTATACGCAATACTTTATTCAAATATTTTTACCATATAAACATATCAAAGATTTTATTTTTGAATTTTTCGAAACAACATATACTGTTTTTCTTCTAATCGGGTGTACAATGAAACCCCGAAATTACCAGTATTAAAAATTAATTAAATAAATATAATATGCCCGAGGCGGCCTGGACGCAGTTATGGTTCTAATAGTAACGTTGGTATGTTTTGCAGGTGAGACAAACGCTTCCAGCAGCTCGATGTCGCTGTCGCACGTTGTGAGCGAACGAGCGCCACGCCGGCCCATAATGCTCTCGCCCGCGTCCGCGATGCCCCTGCCCACGATGCGAATGCCAGCACCCCCACCTCTGCCCCCGCGCAGGCATCAGCCCCGGCCGCCAGAGACTATGTGCTGAAGCATACACTGTTACGCGTTGGAACCACAATTTGTTATTAGTTGATATTTCTCTTGAGTCTATTTATTTTTAGCTATATGGATTTGGTTAACCGGGAACAGGATGACTGGATGACTCTACTGTTTAACTTTCATTAAAGGAAAGACCTGCTTGAATTAATAGCTGTGGTCAAAATATTATAACATATCTTATCTACATAGGTACAACTTTGGCAATATAAACCTATTTTACACAAGGTGGATGACTTTGAAATAAGTTCTCGTAAAGTGTTTGGTGCAAATTAATGAACTAATCTAATTACTAGGTACATACTATAACTGATATACATAAAAAATTACACTCAACTTTAAAAAATACATTTGAATTGTTCGTTTAAGTTTGTTTGAGATTTGTTAGATGAACTAATAACCTGTGTTTACTTTACGTAATATATAAATGTCACATTTATTGAATGTGTCACAGAATACAGATTTTGTTGTTTTAGCATGCATGTTCTTAAGGTTTTGCATATAAACTTCTTATGCACAATCAAGTAAAAGTGATTTTTGTGCCAGTTTGTAACATAATTTACACAATTACACAAAAAACACTCGCCATTCGGTATTTAATAATATTTTTAAAATAATATTTGAAATTAGATAAATAATTGTGATTGATAAATTGTGTAATTAGGAACTTCTTTTTCAGCCAAAGTGTATTTTATTGTATTTATGTAAGTTAAACCACATGATTCTAACTGAGATTAGTTTTTTTATAGTAGTAAATTCTTGATTTTTGAATCAATTTTATGGCGATGTTATAAATAACTAACTGCCCTTATCAATAAAATTTACTTTCTATTCTTAATATAATATAATCCATGCTCATTTTCTTAGCTTTATATATTTCTATTTTAATTAGATACAACTAATAACATATGTCGGTACATCTGTAGTGTTTTAAAAGTGATGTGGTGCAAGGTACAGCTAAAAACATGTCAGTTAAGGTGGCACAACACCTGCTCGATCGGCATCGATCGGTCTCTCCTATAAAAACAAATCAGCCTGATCGATAAACTTGGTTGTCGGCAACTACTACAACTCTTCGATAGTTCCCGATCAGCATAGAATAGTTTTGGTCGTTATCGAACAACCTCGAACAGGGCTAGATTGATTGATTGTTACCTACCAACTTTCATTTGATCAGATGTCATAAAGAAAAACAGTTAATCAGCCTATGAAACTCATGAAATCTACCAATAGTTAACAGAGGATTTTCGGTCAATTTTCATGTCTTTCATATCATTTTTATATATTACTTTGCCTTCTTAATTTTCTTGTATATATTCTTTTTAATTTCATAAATATCTTATAGTAATTTGTTTAGATATGGAATTAATAATAATTTCCTAAGTCTTATTCCGTATAAAGGGTTTCTTTATTAGTGGTTGTTAAGTCTTTTTAAGTAGATTCAAGAATTCGAACAGAAAAACGTTGATATGTACGCTATTGTTAAAACAGTAGGGTTAACAGTAGTACTTGAGCCAGTATTAATGATCGGCCGATCGATAGGGCTATATTATTCTACTGCACTCAGTTGGGTTTGCAATAGGTCAATCAGGCGAATGCATTTATTGAACTACCATACTAAATCGGGCCCGCCGATCGAGCATGTTTAGTGGCATCTTAAGGTAACAGTTTGGAAGTGATTTTATGAAAAGTATTTAAGACATGCTCATAAATTTATAAGTTAGAAATCGTTGTGGAGTTACTTTCGAACTTCTTCACTATCTTTAGCACAAGCAAATTTATTAATATTTATGACGTCATTAAAATATCAAATAAAGAGAAAAAAAATAATATTTTGAATATTATATAAATAACCATAGATAAGCTTAATTTTAATTTTATAGAAAGCAATAACCAATAATATCTTAACTAGATTTTTAAATTGTATGTGTTAAGACTTTTTGTGAATAGGCATATAAACAATATACTAAAATGTAGGGATAACTTAATTACTTTAACAAGTAATTAAATATATTACAATTTTGAAAAATCCTTAAACGATCTAGACATTATAATCTGCATAAAATACTATTTGTAATTAGAACATTTTTAATGAAGTAACCATATAACCAGTAACCATATTCTGAGGTACAGTTATGTTCATAAGTACATCAACACTAAAGTTACAAAACAACTTATGACACAAAATCAACAGCAATGTAAAACAATGATAATAATATTTAAAGTTATAAAAATCAGTAGAAAGTACATCTTTGAAAGACGCGTAATTCCTAGACACGCAAGTCCATGGGATATAGTGATTAATTTTAATATGAATTATGCCTTTAAATTGATATTATGGTGGTATTCCGATACAAAAATAATTAAATTCTTTCAAAATAAACCCTCCCTTTGAAATAGGCGCCAAAATATATGACTCCGTCGGTCAAGGAATTAATACAAATAGAAATGTGACTCTTACTGAATTAATACACCAGAGAGCAGATAGTTTTCCCAAACAACTAAGTGGATGAAGGGTAAAAATGAGAAGCCTAAAAATAATAAAAATGGATTTATATATGGATGAAGGTTATAAGCGATTCTCTTACATATTTTCATCATAAAAAAAAACTGTAAAATTGATTTTAACAGATTAATATTAGTGTTGCAGTATCTTTACTACAAAAATATGAAAGCGAAACACTCATCAGCTTTATTGAAATAAAAATCTTATTTTTCATATTTTGCGGCTTGCATCCTTCATTACCTCTTCAATTATACAAACAAAAAAAAACAAATAAATATTAATGATAACGACAAAAGTTGAAATTCACAGCATACTTAAATTGATTAAGTTACTTAATCTTTGCAGCTAAAGCAGAGAGCTGTTGTTCAATATTGTTCCCGCAAATTGTGAGAGATGATTTTTACTATTATTCCTTGATTTACATTACACCTTGTATGTGTGTGAGAGCAATGTGTCAGTGTGTCTGGGATAGAAAAGGAAGGTTTATCTCTGTCGACTGCTGGTTTCAAAATTAGTAAAATTAGCAATAAAAGCCAGTAGGATAATTAAAAAGTATTTTGCTCGGTGATAGGATGCATTCATGTGGCGAGCGGCTGCCTTGGAAATTCAGTCCCATTTTGGTAAAAAGGTAAAACAATTGCAAACTGTTAATGGTCCATAGTTTGCCAAGTAATAGATAAATAGATAAATAGAACGTAGATTAATTATTATGAAGACAATATTGTGATTACGGTTTGACAATATTTTGGGGTTGTGTATTATTTAATTATTTCAGTATTTTATTTTATTAAATGTTTTCAATCATTATTATTGTATACAAATAGTCTTATTTGAGATGTAGCACTTAATAAACAACTATTATATCTACATAACTAGGCCAAGATATCTACATATATCAACATTATGATTTACCATGTACATTGTACAAAATGTAATTAATTAATAATACTAGTTATTAAATGAAAATGATCCTAATAACTTTATTAAGGAAAAATATAACGGTGAAAACTAAGATTCTTAATTCTGTAAACTGATTAAAAAACTATGCTTAAATCTCGGGCGTATTGTACCTATGAATGTTTTAGTTTAAAAAATGTAATATGTTACCTAACAGTTACATAAGCATGTATGCAGTGGCGTTCCCGGAATGTGAACAAGAATGTGGCAAGTCCTATTGTGGGGGGGGAGGTGTAAGGGTTGGTGGTTTTATGTCATCTAAATCTGATTTCACAGAAGAAATAAGTGTTTAAAATATGTATACATCTAAAAAGGCATAATAATGTTTTTTTTTTTCATGGAAACATGGAATAATGGCGGTAGTTATAAAAAGCGTCTAAACTGCAAACTACATGATATTCAAGTAGTCCATGTACTGTAGGATATATTATAAATTACATATGCTTGAATGTCGCCGTGACACTGCGTACGTACATTTTACTGCTGACAGCATGCAGTGGTGCCTAACTTTAAAATTATTTTATTTTAATTATTTTATTCTTACTTTTAGTAAAAATTTAATTGGAATTAAAACCACCAATACCATACTAAACTAGATTTAATTAGAAGATTAAAAAATTCACTATGGTTAGTAATATTTTATTTTTTAATACATTTAAAAAAAAAACAAAGACTAACAAATAAATTAAACAAAATGAAAAATTTCATTGAGGACGTCGGACGAAAGACACTGACTGTTACGGTGTGACCACTCTACACCTTCAAACTGACTCGCTCTTTGAAGTAGGATATCGCGTAAATCCCGAATTTTCTCTTAATAATTTGTTAACCTTTTCAGCAAACTTGATTAGTAGTCTTCATTTTGATTATTATGTTATTTATTTTTGAACTTTCCATGTTCATAAATATTGACTTTAATATCCAGTATAAAAAAATAAGTGAATCGTAACTATTTCACTTTTAATCATAATTTTAATTATTTTGTCACCAATGATGCTTTATGATTTCAATTTTATTGTATCTGAAATAAATTTATACATTTATTTTTACATTGACTGAATAAAAACCTTCTTGAATGTATATCATATATTAGTTATAAGTTTTATTATTAGTAAAATAAGAAGTACACAATATTATATTTTCAAAATAATATTTTAATAAACTAATGTCTTATGGTATCAAAATAAAGCTGCCAACATAATAAATAACAAGTGATATTTATAGTAGTGAATTATATTTTGGGTCAAACTTAGATTAAAGTCAGTGACTAACACTTATCCCTTATCGTAACAGACTATCCCAAATTGAAATATTAAGCTGTTATAGATTATTTGTTACAAAATGTCAAACCTAAGCTGAGGTCATAAATTGAAGATTAAAAAAAATATATATTGGTTTTAATGTTTTTGAAAAAAAGTACCTCTTTTATTTTTTATACATATATTCCTTACTTATTTTATTTTGTATCATATTCTGGTAAGTTGTTCCATTGACCCGCCATTCGAATGGATAGGAAATTCCTATATTAATTTGAACTAAAGGTGTCTAGATCAGCTGTTCCCCTTCCTCTGTCCCTTCGGCATAAATATTGTGGCCCTTGGCGCATTTTGATACTGTGTAAACAATTTGCCCTCTTCATCCGCACAGAACAAAATAATAATATTTTATATCCACACCTGTGCCTACGTTCACCGCTTTGGTCAGAAGAAAAGAATGCAAATGTTGTGGATCATTCGATTGATTTTAAAAATTATTGCCAGATATTTCAAGGACTATTTCAGGAGAAAATGGGAAAAGAAGAATTTTTCATATAAAGAATTTGGCAATAATTATGCTAAAAACCATATTAGTGTAATACCAAATAAACATGGTTTTTGGTATCTTAACATGCAATCGCTTTCCATTTCGAGTAATTTTAAACCGAACTTTTTGTGTAATGGAAATAAGGCTTGCCCAACATACAACCATTGCATGATGATGACACCATTGTCAAAGCGTATTCTAAGCTACCTGCCTACTCTCACCCCTCCACATTTTTATTTTCAAAATTTATCACCGAAATATTGACCAAAAACTGTGCTTCCCTTAAGAACCACCCTCAGAGACCAGGGTATCAATACAAATTGGAATTTGCTCCATCGGCGCTCAATGCTTGCATGGTGTTTGGTGCATTTGTGATTTCCACCAATCACTCATATTGCCGATTTTTAATTACGGTATTTGTTTAAAATTATATTTTTTAGCAAAGCCACTGATCTTTCCGCCATTTTCTCTCATGTATGTTCAAATTGTTATTTTGAATTTCTTCAGATCTTCTAAATATTTTAATATATTAATTATTATTTCTTAAATACAGACATTTTAGAATTATGTTGACAAAGATTCTTCATATCAATATTGTACATATCATTGACTTAAGTAGACATATCTCGTAAATCATTATATACCTTTCATAAATACTTTTTTATAAATCATTATATAAACTATCTTTATTTCGTAATTTTATTCTTATGAAATTCTATTTCTACAGCATTTTTTAATAAATGCATTCCTAGTTATTTACTTACATATTAAAATGCAGTAGGTGTATGCACTTAAAATAAATATTTATATTTGTTAATATTTGAATATATCTGTTGCTAGCATATTTGATACTTTTTTCAAATGCTATAATGTAATTCTGGTTGTGATGGAAATTGAAGGAGTTGTCGAGTTGTTGAGGAGTTGTTGTTTCCTCCATTCTTTTACCAATTTCAACAAATTGTCATTCGAAAGAAACAATTTGAAAGAGTTTGCAGTTTAGCAACATTCGTAAATTAAAACTTAAAATATTGCTTTATATATTATTTATATTAATTAGCACATTAGAAATGGACGGATTGTCCAATACGTTCAGAAAATACACTATTTTGATCGTATATGCCAGCATTTTAATTCATCTTGGCCGTCTTAAGCTAATAAATGGTTGGCGTAGATAATTATTTTGTTGGAAACAAATGTTGATGTTTCTATAATCCCAATGAGTATATTAATATTTTTTTTTTAGTTTGTCCTAAAGTACGATGCAGTATATAAAGATAATATAAAAAGGTCCTTCTTAGTAGTTCCTTTTTTTCAAATACACGATCAATGGCTATAATCTATGCAATCTATATACTGTGTTGGTAAAAATACCGCTAGCTTTTATAATAAGCATTATTATAGGAAGGACCACATTTTATAAATAAGCAATGTGTAAAAAATTTTAATGCCAACTTTTACCTTAGGACGGCGGCTTACACTGGCTAAAAATATTTGTTATTTTATGATCTGACAATTTCAAAAATTACATCTCTGTCTAATACACATTATTTGTGCTCATTTTTATGTTTGATTAATTTTACTGCATTTCTCTTCTTAATTACTACTACACATCTTTGATGATTATATTGTATTTTATTTTCATTATCACCTAGTATGTTAGCAGTGATGTGTACTGCCCGACACAACATAATCGGTGGGGCACAGTCAGATGCTATATCAGAATGGCGTCCATTTTAATAAACTACAACAGTGATAGGCCATTATCAATCCAAAATCAGATATAATGATAAATCACCGTTTGTATGTTTGGTGTATGTATAGTATGATAATGATAAATATTACAATTGAAATCATCATACATTTTTGAAATGAATATTTTTAACCTCTAAGTTGATTTTTTTTTTAAATGGCACAATAAATTATTAGTAATGCTAAGTATTTAATATAGAATTAACAAAATGAATGTGATTCTCACAAATAAAACGATACATTACGTAAAAATTATTATTATATTTTGAATAGTAAATTATGAAATAAAATACAATAAAGAAATATATATGATAACATCAAAAGCATTTTTTTATTTTAAAACATTTTTATACGAGATAATTGGTCGTACGAGGTTAGAATTAATGAACCGAATACGTTATTTACCATAAAACTTACAGTACATACAACTGTGTTTTCAGGCTTGATTTGTAGTAATAGGTTTATCTAAACGTTTTATATATTGATGGAGTTTCACTAGTTTATTAACGTGCTTGTAACAAAACTTTTTAAGTGTTCAAAATCTACCAAATGATATATCGTTGATTAGTACTACAAATCACTAATATCTTATCTGTTATAATAATTATTTACGTTTTAGTCTATGATTGCCTTTGAACATATAATGCTTTTGTAAAATTTCGTGCGGTATTTATCAATATACAACAATTCCAGTAAACTCTTCGCGGATAGTAAGCCAATTTTTTTCAGCATCGTATGAAACACATTAATATGTGACTCTTCGAGTTGGTCATTGGAGAGGATAACTACTACGGGTTGGCAGCTAGACCCTACAAGCGACTTTGACGGCGCCTTTGTCGCGTGACAACTCGTGCCACAGGCATGATTTGCCAAATGGAAATAAAAAAACACAACTTATTTTTTTAAGAATATCATTTAGATATATGTAATAAGTATAATACCTTCAGAGTTCATCTTGAAGCATTTATGGATAAGTTTATTTCCATGCAGATATTCGTCATATTCATCCTAGCCTATCCAAAGCACCTGTTTGAGCTGAGCAATTTGAGTTTCGGTTATCATATAACAATATAAGCGTTACCAACTTGATTATATTTTACGCATTTCCAAACCTTCAAAAACAAAGTTTCCTTAATTTATTATACGCCAGTTGCGTACGAAGTATTTGTGTGTATAATTTGGTCGTCATATGGAGTTATTATAGGTCATCTTGAAATAATTCAAAATATTTTTTTGAAACAAGCAAACAAAGATAGCCTACCCTGACTTTTCTTCGTACAAAGGATCGGCTTTATCCATCATAGGCATGATAGCCAATACAAGGTATCTTCATAAGAAGTACTGCATAATAACATTGAGTCTAGCTATTTAGTTGATAGCATACAATTCTGGTGTCTCGGCCACACTGCTAGAAATTGTACCCCGTTTTAATATAAACCGTCACACTAATTAAAATACCTTCCTTAGGCGAACATGTGGTTTCTGTAATACTCACCTAAGTAATGCAATGTCAATTGACGAATTAAAGCGAGCAGTAACCGAATGAGCCTTCACTTAAAGTAGGTACAGAATAATAATATATTTTAATTTATTAAGCTACTATATTGTTTTTGTGAAATTTTAATTAGGATAATCTTTATTTTTTTTTATTTTAGATGCAAATATGAAAACGCTCGTGGTACATCATTGATCTTATTTATTCGCAACAAACAACAAACATTCTTAATTTGTATAACAAATAAAAAATTTGGTTTTTCCTTTTAAAACGCATACCTACTTGAGTTGATTCAAATATTATTTCATTTTCCGTGTTCAGAAACAATATATATTTGTCAGAGGAGCGGTAATAATATTATTTTAAATTTATTTTGCAGAAATGGCTCCCATTTCAGCACTCTTTCTAAAAATAAATTCTGGAATTATTCCCAGAATTTCGTAAAATAAAATAAATTTCAATATTAGTAATAAATCTTTATTGATCCTTCTTCAATAGAATGAAGGAAAAATGGATATTTAATAAATGGCAATACAATAATTAAATGTTATATTAAGATTAACTATTTTCTAGCAGAATAATTAAGAAAAGAAAAAAAAAACAAATGCACTAGTAACCACAGTCACATAACTATTATAATATAATTCTCTTTTGACTTTAAAATAAAATTTACAACTTCCAATGCTAATGTTATTTCTTTTTGTTAATGTACACTTTCAATAAATCCATTATTATTTGATAAATAGTTAAAATTATTTAATAAAAAGATTGTAATTTGCTGAAACTTAAGTTCTTAAGGGGTTATCGACGTAAACTTCAGCGCGCAGGCGCGGTGGCAGCTCACGGTAGATCGCCTCCGGCACATTGTCTGCAAATAAATATGCAAGTTATTTTGCTTAGTTTTTTTTTTAATAAACATGCGAAATAAGTGGGTTTACCTGACTTATAGACACAAGTCAGATAACAAAAGGTGGCTTATTGTAGTGTGGCTACTGGGGCCCTTTAGGGTTGTACGAAACAATCACTAATCACTAAAAGTGCCGCTAGATGGCGTTGTTTAACTAAAAGTAGATTAATTTAAATTGCAACTCTAATAATCAGTAAAAATCACAATGTTATAATATCAGAATCCTTAAGTGCAGTATTTTAATATCAGTAAATTATATTTTATAGAACAGGCAAGACGCAAGGATTCCGTCATTATATATTTTTTTTTCCTATGAGTAAAAAAATGAGGTATCTACATTTAATTTTTTTTTACTTTTAGTTTTACAACTATTTAGTGACTGCGTTTAGACTTAATAGTGTTATTATTTGGAGATGAATTTGAAGTATTTTTTTATTCATAACTCTTTTCTAAGGGTGACCATGTACTGCACTAGAATGTATCGCCTTCGAAAACTCCAATAGCCGATAAGACCTTTGCACCTCAGAAAATTGAGGAATTTTATATTGAAAATTAACGTGTGACTATGAGGTTTGAATAAAGCTGCCAGACAAATTACTGTCCAGGATCAGGTCTATCCTAATTTGTGGTCCTTTGAATTAACGCGGAGAGGAGAAGATTTGTCTCCCACTTCAATTTTCAAGGAACAAAGAATGTAAAATGTAAAATAATGTTTAAAAAATTAAACTACTTTACAAAGGTTTTCTATAGTCCGTCAGCCGATCAACCACTGTTCCTCTTGCTATAATATTTGGCAGCCACTTGTTAGAATTTTTCGTATAAACTTAAGTTCTGTTAATATTATACCGAAAGTTAAATTTCATATATTGTTTAATAAGTATGTTTACTTTAATATAATCGAACAGAAAATTAGTTTATTAATAAACAGACAATTAAAAAAAATGAATAATAGAAATCATCCAGGTTAAAACATTAAATAACTAAAAATTGTTGAGTGTTTTGGTTTGTACTTGTAATGCGTAGACCTTATGGAAATGTATAATTTCAGACCAAAGCCAGTGCTATAGCTACTCGGAGTCTCGAGCTGTATTTATTGATTAGAAATTTCCACTGAGCAAATCCCCTTTCTCGTACTGCAATTGCATGGCAATTTTTGCGGGGAATGGAATTCATTCCAATTACAGGAGTTGTAGTTTCAAAATTATTCAATGGTTTAGTACCGCCCTGCATGGATTACATTAATACAAAAATAATTGCTTTTTCTACTTATTTGAAACTCACCATTACACCGATAGACTAAATTTGACCAGATAATCATTTCCTGCGAGAAGCAGAACACTCCCAGCCTGCCACCCTTCAGTGTAGAATCGAAGATGTTTCCGGAGTCGGCGACGAGGTGCTCTCCTTCGAAGATTCTTAACCGGATCAAACCGATCCTAGGTCTGTGCAGGAGCAACCAGCGATACGCAATCTTCTCCTTCCAGCCGACATTACGCGGATCTTTCCATAGCAGTTTCACCTGTAATTATCAATTTTTTTATTTATTTGTAGGTACACAATTACAGCTTATGATCGATTGATAACAGAATTGATAAATGACTGGTAGTATTTCTCTACAGATAAAAAGAAATTTCTTAATGAGCGGAGCAACACATATTTCTATAATCAAAGTCCCTAAAAAAAGTCATATTTTCAGTAATTGTAACGCTTGTAGTAAATATACACATCTTATAGTAAAATTTATTCCGACTGACCTGGTCGTTGGTGTTGCCAGTGTGCCAAAGACTGTTTCGCAACATTTCTCCCGGTCCCGTCGAAGAGTCCACCAGCTTGAGTTGGATGCCCGGCTCGGCAACTGCCCTGAACGGTGTTGCCTCCCAGTACGTTTGAGCGGCTTTTTTCCACATCACCGCATAGAATTTTCGATTATTCTGGTAACTGTCAATCACAAACGTCAGAATATACTCGTCAGTAATTATTTTCGAAGAAATTCAGAGAAACATGTGAAATCACAACAAAAACATATTATTCATGCATTAATTTATTAATATCATTATCAGCATGACTATCAACCCTCTCAAGATCTCTGAATTTTTTTTAGTTATTTATGAGATGCTGTGATTTCAATGATTAAAAAAAAATGGCAGTGATAATTATAAAGCAATAAAAAATAGGAAGATACTCAACTATAGCGGTTGATGGAAACCACAAAAGATTGGATGCAAGCAGTCCACATGGTAAATTTCAAGAGTAATCCAAGTGAATATTATCTACCTGAATATAAATCCAGCATAGTCATCGTCTATTTCCGTGTCTACAAAGAATGTGCCCTCGAAGTCTACTCCGCTAAATGCGTCGTAGCCAACCGCCAGACCCGGATCGCTGTTCAGGGTCTGCAGGATCTCGGCTCCTTTGTTGTAGACCACCCAGTTGGGGTCCAGCTGTGCCTGTCCCTCTGGGTCGAGTGCTATCGTTTGATACGTCCTATAAAATGTATGAAAAACAATTAGGTACTTCCACAACCAATATTCTTAGTTTCATGATAGTTCGGTGAAAACTAGAAAAAAACAAGTATTTTCTTCGTAGTTTATGTGTAAAGTCATTCTGGAGGTATCGGAGGTATGGTATCGTACCTGAAATCGGTTTTGAATATTTTGGAATTGTTAGGGCAATTGTCCAAATGATCGGGCACAGTGTCCATGTCGAAATCGCCCTCGCATGCGTCGCCAATGCCATTCCCTAAAAATAAAATAGATTTAGTTTCTAACATTACTTTATTTTATTATTCTTTAAAATAGTTTTTTTTTTTTTTTTGAGTCGCGGATTTTACCAAGTTGAAACGTTGAGTGGAGAGGAAAAATATTTTTTTAGTATAGTTAAGTGTAAAATATTCACCTAATGTTATAGCCATTGTCCCTCGGTATAACCGGTAATGGTTACAAGTTTGAGTGGTTATTTTGCACTTGGCTGAACTTTAAAAAAACCACCAAAATAAAGACTGTGCCCAAAATGAAAGAGGCTAAAGACATTCGCAAAAATATAAATAACATAACTTTAAATATTTTACAAGTTAACAGAAAATAATTAAACAATGCAAGAAGAAAAACATTTTTGCCGTAGTTTTATGAGCCCATGTTTTTAATATTCGGTGTGTTGTCTATTGCATAATAAAATCATAGACTTATTAAGATTTATGGGCTCGGCAGACTGTACTACTGTACTGTACAGTCTTCAAAAATGATTATTCGTTCTGTTGAACAAACCTACCAATCTAGTCCAATCTTACCAATCTTTGCTAATAGTTTTGACACATAAGTAAACCCGCGGTTAATGGAAACACCACACGACAAATCCGTTGAAGTTGGAAACAGATTGAACTGCGAGTAGACTTGTTCATATATCTGCCAAATTCGGCTAATTTGGTCAAACCCTTCAACCGATCAACTTGAAACAGTTTGAAGCGGCTGCGTCTAGACGAAAATGTCTGAAAGCTATGTTGGGAAAATGCTTACAATTGGCGTCTTCCTGATTTGGATTGTAGACAATCGGGCAGTTGTCCTTTTCGTTGGGTATTCCGTCGTTGTCGGCGTCGGGATCGCAGGCATCGCCTCTGCCGTCGCCGTCGGTGTCCAGCTGGTCTCCATTGGGAATTTTGGGACAATTGTCTTCGCCGTCTTGGATACCGTCCCTGCAAAAAAAAAAACATATTTCACTGATTGCAATGCAGTTCAATCTATAATTATTTGCACAGATTTGTATAACTTTAACTTTCAATTCTTTACCAAGCAAGACACCATTAAAAGAAGGAGCATATTCCTTATTTCTGAAAATTTGACATTTACTTGTTATATTGCCATGCATATTACTTATATTTATAGCTCATAATGGTCCAGGGAGGACATATAAATCGCGCTCGGCGATTCGCTCGCCTTTGTATTTCAATCAGCTGTCAGTGCGTTTTCAGTACGATAAGGTATCAGGAGTTTAAGAAACGGAAGAGGTGTTTGTGCGGGATCTAAAAGCCCGCACAAACACAAACACATCCAGCACGGCCCCTTGCTGGATACCAACGCATCAGACACTGAGTCTCCGCAAGATACCTATTGCCTTCTATTCCGAAAATAGCTAGCAACCAGGTTTAACAGATCGATTAATAAACCAGCGTCAAAAAGCTTTTTCAATAATATATCATGATTTATTTTATCGAAGGCCTTCGAAATATCAAAATAAATCGCATCCGTTCGAATATTTACGTCAAGATTGCGGGCTACTTCATTAGCAAAAACTAGCAAGTTACGTGGAACCCATTCATGCAGAATTATCTCGAAAACCTTAGCAAATGCGCAAGTAATTGCCACTGGCCGAAAATTCTAAATTTTTATGCACCGGCGTTACTTTAGAAATCTTCCATCTTTCAGGAAACGTGCTTTGAGATATACAGAGATTGAAAATATGCATCAGCGGCGACTTAAGACTCTCTGCACAGTGCTTAACCACATTCGCTGGAATGCCATCGGGCCCGACAGATTTTTTAATCCGCAATATTGAGAACGCAAGGTTCATATCTCTCTCACTAACCGATTTGAGATAGATCGTGTTATCATTCGCGGGCTGCCGACCTGCGAGTGACGTCACGTCAAGTGACGGGGCGACGTACTATAGACAGATCTGAAGAAACGCGCAAACGCAGTCGCTACATCCTGCTCGCCTGTGAAGACTTCGCTACCGAATTTCATGACATTACCATACGCTGATGACGATTTTTTCAAATCTTGAGCATACATCCAGTCATTAAGAATTCTACTCTCCGCATTAGATATTCACAATAATCGAGCATTTGTAATATTGACTTTTATTTTTGCCCTGAGTTGAGAAAAATCGGTATAATGTTTCACATCAATCGTAGTTTTCCAGTGAAAATGAGCCTCTGATTTGAGTCTCAAGTCGGAAATAAAATCCTCGTTAAACCACTTGGGATACTTATGGGGTAAGTATGCGAAAATGAGACTAATTACAATTTACTACATTCAAATCTAAATAAATTGAAATATTCGCAACAAGTTAAAGTACTTGCGTTTTTGGGAATACCGGTTAAATAACTGTATTATAAGTTGTGAAATGAATATTTAAAATGATTGTGACAGTGAAATATTATTATTTTTTTTAGGAAAATTCTTACAAAGTGCCAAGCGCGCGCGGCGAGCTAATTTTTCAATATAAAACTACCGGTAAGGTATCAGGAGTAATGTAAAGGTAGGAGTAAGTAAATGCATCCATGGTGAGGGGTCTAAAAACCCGCGAATATATACAAAAAATCGTCTTACAGGCACTTTTCTAGTTGGATGGATTTAAAAGGTTTTTTTTATTGAGAAAACATGTTGGCCGATGAGTACAAGTCTATACTTCCTAACTAGGTAAGAGTTACCTGTTCTAAGGAAGGTTATATATGAAGTGTTACAGTGAGCATACAAGAGACCAGCGCAAACCCTGAGAAAATATAAAAAAATAACTAAGGCACACACACACACACAAACATATGAATACAATTTAAGTGTCTACTCGATAACACTTAATATATGAAAAAATAAAATGAATATATGAAGAAACAATTAAAAAAATAACAAATAAATAAATGAATAAACAATTATTAAATATATAGGTAAATAAATATTCGATATAAATAAATAAATATTCAACCCATCACATTACATTGGTTTACTTTGCGTATTTCTATTTTCCTGCCCTGCCAATGTTTTTTTGATATTTATTTTTTTTTTTAATAATTGCTATATACAATTATTTTGGGCTCCACTCAACTAGGCCAAATATGCCTGCCCTAGAGTCAGGGGAGATGGTGGTAAAGAAGCGTTAAAAATTGTATGACCATGTGCGGATTCGACCCCGCGACCTTTAGGTCCATAGGTCAACGCTTTTGTTTGTACAAATGTTTACCGGTTGTAATCGATGAGATTTTGCAAATGTATGTAAAAATAATTAAATATATTTCTTGATGTCTATTTTAAGAAAAAAATAAAATAAATAGAGGTAGATATAAAAAAACTATAAAATTATATGTTTATAATAATGACATTTCAAATGCCCAACTTAGCTTTTGTTGTATTTATATCGAATTAAAAAAAAAAAGTAAATAATAGCAACCTGTCGCGATCGACGTCACTGTCGCACGCGTCGCCGACTAAATCTCCGTCCGAGTTCAGCTGATCAGGGTTCGGAACCCAGGGGCAGTTGTCACAGAGGTCCCCGATTCCGTCGCCATCGCTGTCCCGCTGGTCGACGTTCCTGTGGATCGGGCAGTTGTCCGCGTGGTTGGGGATGCCTGAAATTGATCCATATTATTTATCACACTCTTAGCACTATGCAAGAGTTGCCTCATAAGCCAGCTATATACCAATTATATAGCATGTTATGTAAAGCAGATTTATAAAAAATTGTCTAGCATAATTGTTCTGAAGTCACCCTATAAATTACTTTATTCAAATTCAATATTAAATCATATTAATATTTATTCTATAAATGTTTATTATTATTTTATGTTTATTATATATTGCAAAATCACCATTCTCCAATTTCCCCGGTTTTTGTTACTGGCAACTCTTGGCATTATCATAGCTGTCGGTAAGTGTCAGTTGAGAAAGAAATGTAAGAGGGTATACCCACGCCTCTGCAATCCGTGACATCTCGTCACATCGTTCACCGAGCTCGCGAAACCAACTCAAAACCCGAAGGAAGCAGTGAGAAAAATAGGCTAAACCAGGCGAACCACAGACGGCCATCATAGCACAGCAAAGGTTGGTCTTTTGTTTTCTTGTTGATTGCCATTTACTCTCTTGTGAACCTTCCAATCCATCAAAACATACAGTCCGCTCCCCCTAATCCGTGTAACACCGTACAGCAATAGTACGGCTAGCAACGTATTTTCTACACGTCAATGTTCGAATAAAGCCTACTCTTTCAAATCTCAAGGACAAATGCGTCCCGGGCCGCCTTAAATTTACGGGAATGATCTAGGGACACTCTGTATATATTTTGTTTTTTTTTAACATTTATTATTTTGAAATAATGGTAAGTATGTTTTAAAAATAGTCAGAGGCCAAAGAAAAGAAACTGAAAATGATGTCCAAAGATTACTATTTTATATAATAATAATATATAAATAATATAATATGGTAAATATGGTATTAATATATAAATAATATTGGCCCACCGTCGTTGTCGATGTCCGCGTCGCACGCGTCGCCCACGCCGTCGCCGTCGCTGTCGTTCTGGTCGTCGTTCGCCAGGCCGGGGCAGTTGTCGCACGCGTCGCCGAACTTGTCGCCGTCGCCGTCTTCCTGGTTGGGGTTGTGGATCAGGGGACAGTTATCCTGGAATGCACAAATCAACCTCATCAAATCAGCTTCCGCGACAATGTTATAGTGACGCATTTTCTCGCCCCGCCCGCGGATTGCTCGCTCTCATCAAGCGAAACGTTGTTTAGATAAAATTTAATAATACTGTAATTTAAGCGACTTATATCTACTAAGTAAAAAATATCTGTGCATTATTTTAGTTACCTAGAATATTTCAAAAAAACAAAAAAAAAAATATGCTACTTAGATATGTCATACCAATATGTTTATGCCCAATATGCCCAATATATCATTACTTCACTATACATAAGATATGTCTCTATACTATATGTAGTATAACACTATTTTTATATTGAAAATTTATTTATTTATATCGAACATTTATTTACCTATATATTTAATAATTGTTTATTCATTTCATTTATTTGTTAGTTTTTTAATTGTTTCATTTATTCATTTTATTTTTTCATATATTAAGTGTTCTTGAGTAAACACTTAAATTGTATTCGCGTGTGTGGGTGTGTATATTTGTGCCTTAGTTAATTTTTATATTTTCACAGGGTTTTGCGCTGGTCTCTTGTATGCTCACTGTAACACTTTATACTCGTATATAACTTTCCTTAGAACAGGTAACTCTTACCTAGTTAGGAAAGTTATAGACTTGTACTCATCGGCCAACTTGATTTTTCAATAAAAAAAAAAGTTATTATTTCTAGGGTAGGGCGTGTCGATCTTAGCTTAACTTATTTATTTATTTATTAAGATATCATTAAATGTGTATTACTATGTCGCATTTTATTGATTTTATAAAGAATAAAAGTACAGTTTGTGTGGATTAGTAACCCCCACTAGGCAAATGCCTGTGTCGAGGTGTTGCCTATTTGAAATATATAAGTAGGGAGATAATAAGAGCGCGAGGTCTATATTAGAGATCTGTGATATATATATATAATGTATTAAAAGTATCAAAGGTGAACTCAAGCAATAGTTTGAATAAGTTGCTTTTCACATTCTTGCCTCGTTTAGCTCATCAGCCAATGCGTCAGCGTCAACTAAATGATTCTTAATCGGTTGCTCTTTTTCCCGTAAGTTATAATTATATCTTAATTTATTTTTTATTTATTTATTGATTTTAATTAAAAAAAAAAGACACATAATACATTAAATGGGTTCTGGCAAAAACATGGTTTTGGCAGCCAGAAACTCAATTTGATGACAAGTCTTACAAACTATACGTACTAAATTTACATACATTTTTTAATTATATAAAAAAAAACAAAAAAAAGTAACATTAATACTAAGAAAAAGAGTACATGAAAAATAAATCACTTGTGCATATATGTATCGCGTAGGCCGGCGCCTAAATTGCTGACAGCTTCACTGGTGCCAAGATGCCTGGGTAAGAATTGGAGATCAGGTCCGGACGACAGGTGAATGTCCGAGAGGGGTTACACCTTTTCCAACTCCCATTTAGACCAGTAAAATCGGGTTAATAATCATGACTCCAACTCAGACTATGTTATGTTATGTATGTTAGTGGTTCCCCCCCCCCCGTGTACCGCGTTTTTCAAAACTATTGTACTTTTAAATCCACTTATAGTTCGCCCTCTAGTCCCGTACTGTAGATACAGTTCTAATCTCTTCTGGCTTGAGGAGATGGTTGCCTAGAAGCTGGTACCTTTTGTGGATGAAGGGCCCCACATTCCCCCAGTAGGAGTTTCTGGGCTCTCTTGGCGAAGTCTCCACCTGTCGTCGGTCGATAGGTTTAATTTGTGCAGATATTTATTCATATGCAGTGGCCTGTTAAGGTTCTGGTTAAGATCCTTAGTTGGTTTCTGCTTAACTTCAATAGCTCAGAGACATTTTTTCACATTTTTACCTGTAGCTATCTCGTAAGATAAAAAACCTAATAAGCTATATTTAAACAGTGTCATCTAACTCATAGATGGTCATCTAACTCATAGATGGTCATCTAACTCAAAAAAAAAATGATCTGTGCGTTACTTTTGTACAAGCCAGAACGTTAACAAAAAATATAAGATTAATTTTAAAACATATTTAGATAAAAATAAAAAATTAATAATTCTAACCGGATTATTAGGAATGCCGTCGCCGTCCGCGTCCGGATCGCACGCGTCCCCTATGCCGTCGCCGTCAGCATCTTCTTGGCCAGAATTTGGGACGTTCACACAATTATCCTGGAAGCAAACTCAATTCTCAATGTCGTTCTCTTATCTTCTCGCTCAGGGGGCAGCAATTTATGTAGGGTATATGTAATCTTCCAGAAAATGATACAGGCGCTGAAACGACCGAAAATAAATAGCTTTCTTCGAAAAAGCTAAAAAGAATCCTAGCGCCTCTCGAATGAGGTTTACATTTCAACACAGCGTACGTTGGTCGTGGGTCGGGGGGACGGGGGAGAGGGGTCAATTGCACCTATTCCCCCCCCCCCCTGTATCCTCGCCTGTTCTCGGATGATAATATTATTCGCAATTAGAAGTTTATTTAATATAACCGTTTAAAAAAAGTGCCGGGACTCACGGTTAAGATGAATAAACATCAGCGTTCGTCTGTGAATGTAATGGGAAGGTTGAAAATTTAAATGAAATGAAATATAAGATTATATTTGTATAGATATTGAATACGGGAAAGGCTTTTTTTTATTTAAGATAAAATAATTTAATTCGGAATAGACCTCGGTGAGATGTTGAGAAATTTTAATTTAAAATCTTAAAAAAATCCTAGAGACATGAATTAGTTCTTCTGTGACGTCATAATACTACTTCGCGAACGCAGAGCGACTTTGACGCGCCTCTGGAAGCCCCCGGGCCCCGGTATAAATTTTTACACATCAAAATACAGTTTAAAAAAATATTGTATTGAAAATAAACCATTTATAAACATTCACGCACGGTTATAAAAAAACTTATTAAATAATGAAAACTCGAATTCACAATGAAAAATACACTTTTAAAAACAAGCTTTTATTTAAGTGTTTGAATGCGTATCAGGTCATGCTTACCACAAAAATGCATTGTCATCGAAACTGAACCACATGTCAATTTTCAACTCGTACTATAAGAGGGGGTGGTTTTAATTCAGCTTGCAAGATTTGATCTAAACCGAAATACAAACATTGCAAGTTAAATTAATGCTTGTAAAAAAACTATTCTCATATGCCAAATAAATAAAAAAAATATTCGAAAGCCGCTACGAGTAATGAGTGGAGAAAATATTACATATCGAATTGAGGACGTCCTCTACTTTTGAAGTCGGTTAGAAACATAATATAACAATGCTGAGAAGACGTGGAATCATCTTGACGGCTGCTCTCACCTTCCTGCACCTGGGGTCCGCGCAGCCCAGGTCATCGTCCGGCCACCCGTCCAGGTCTCTGTCCTGAGCGCAGTGGGCGCCGTCGCCCGCCCAGCCGACGCGGCAGCGGCACCGCTGCACGCCCCCGGGCGCGATGCAGTCCGCGTTGCGGTCGCAGGCGGCGCCCCCGCAGAGCGCCGCGCCCTCCGTGCACCCGCCGCGCTGGTCGCCGACGTAGCCAGGGAGGCACGACCCGCACTCGAACGAACCCTAAAACAAATCATTTTTGAAAGCGCAGGGCCCATAACCTGGATTTTTTAGCGGGAATGGTCTTAGAACACGGTCTATACAGGTTATTATTTATATAATTGAGTTGTAAAGGTATTTGAGGTATATCTGATGTATTTGTCGCATAGAATCTTCATGTTCAGAATAATATATATATTTTTATAGTCCGATTAAAAGAAAAATAAAATACATAATGATTATATTTCTAATAGCATTTAAAATTCTTGGTTTCTTTATAAGAGCATGTAAACCACTCTACAGTATAGATTATATTATAACACTTTATAAGCATCTTAGAGTATAACTCACAAATGCGGTCACCGCAATATAGAATTCATATTAGTCGCATTAAAAATGTTCAAAAATTATTGTTAAAACATCTTAATTTCTGAACATGTAAATAAAACAATAAATAAACAGTAACATCACCAGCCCAGTGTATTCCTTGGCCTCCATAAGGATATTCTTCCATTTTGCCCTGACCACGCCAATTGTTAACTCCTAGCGTATGTAGGTCCTTGAATACGCTATCAAATTCCAGCACTTCTACCTACTACCGACCATCCTAGCCGACTCTATTTGGATCAAGTAATCTTTTTGGGAAAATTCAATAATTGTTCGGATAAACCAAACTCTTAAAATCTCCGAAAATCCCGTGACGTATTTCCGTTTAAACGCAGGTAAGAATCTTAAACAAATAAAATAAACAAACAACCTATAAGAATTCATACAAGTAATATCCGTTATACCTGAATGCTACAAAAATGCATCTTTTACGGATTTTCAAAGATATAAGTAATCTAGTTTATTTCTATTAAAGATAATTTATTATTCTGAGGAAATTACCTAAGGAAATTTCTTTAAACATTGTGCAAAAAATATAAAAACAAAAACAAATCAACCATACTTTTAAAATAGAATCCCTTATAAAATAAATATGTTTTATTATGAGAATAAAGTAAAGCAGGGATTTGCCTAAGCGAATTGAGATATATGGAACAACTTTGCCCAAAATTGGAGATTTTTGTTTTAATTTCTAACTTGAAAATGATAAATCGTATTAATTTTTTTTAAATTTACAGAAAATATATGTTATTGTGTTAGTATTAAACATATCCGTTATTTATTTAAAAAAACAACTAAATGACCTAAAATCGAAATGCTATGAATTTGATAACGAATAATACCGAGATTGGACACTTGATAAATAAGCGCAAAATTACATAAGATATTTATCTCTACTTGCTATTATTAAAATATAATTTGAAATGTATAAAATCTTTAATAATAAATTGTAAAAATATCTCTATGGTAATATATTATTATATTACTTATTATTGTATTATACTAATTTGCTATTCTCAAATAATGTTTTAGATATAAGTTAAAAATTGTAAATGTGAAGCATGCTCTGTACAGACCTACTCAATCATGGAACCTACTAAACATGCTTCGCTCAATGATTTCCAACTGATAAGCCTTGGGCTTGGTTGGATCTTACATAATATACAATGTTTAAATAAATGAAAAATAAATATATCAATATTTCGGTTTGTGTTATAAGCGCCGTTATGCCCGTCATAGAGTTTACACCTTTCCGTTCATCGTGCAAAGCTTTTTTTCGCATGCAACAATTTGTAGGTCCGTTAACTAGTGTCCCAAGGTCAATCCCACAAACTTTAGGGGGCGTTTAAGTTCCCTATTAAGAGTAAGAAATTATGTAACGAAATGCGAAAAATTTTCATCACAAAATTTATTATTTTTGTAATAAAATTGGTGAAAATCGATCTTATCCATCGATAAATCAATATTATCTGTCGACCAATAGCATCCCTCTTACAACCACAGAGAAGGGGAAAGGAGTTACCCCTTCTTCTTAGACCGACCTCTGTTCGACCAGTGGCATCTGACAGCAATCATTTAGCTCCGCGCTAATAGGGCGTTTCGAACAACGCTGCAGGTCATTAACCTCGATCTTACTGACCGCGGCATAGTGACCCAGTGTCGTAGTTATCCGAGGGAGGAGCCATTGAAAAATATCTGTTTTACTTTTATGATTTAGAATAGAAACTTCAACATTTTTTTTTCTCGAATACCATAATGAATTTTGATATACTTTCTTAACAAATAACACTAGGAATCGTAGGACCTATTAGCTGTTTTTTTTTTATTTTTATTTTTATTGGGATTGACCTTGGGACACCCTGTATAGTTGCTTTTTAATACATAAGAAATACCTACTTTTAGGTTATAAGCTTGTTGGATTGTAGGCAGATTACATTAAAAAATCAATTAAAATTAGCTACCTACCAGCGCCCAGTGGTAGCGGGTTCGAATTTGTGATAATTATTAAGCCAGTTAAAAGGTCAAAGGTTAAAAAGGGAAAAATGAAGGCGCCCACCTCGATGTTGGTGCAGATGGAGTTGGGCACGCAGCCGCCATTATTGTCCGCGCACTCGTCGACGTCCACGCAGCGCTGCCTGTTCCTGACGGCAAAGTCTTGACCGACGCCCTCGAAGCCGGGACTGCCCGTGTACCCCGGGGGACACGGGTCGCACCGAAAACCCGGCACCAGGTTGCGGCACCTCACGCGGGGATCGCACGGCTCCACCAGGTCGCACTGGGTCAAACATGAAAGCGTACACTTTACATTTATTTACTTCGGACCTTCGATTGTCGACTTTAAAATATTTCCTATCTTTAGACTAGCCGTTGCTGCGGGAAATTAATATTTTAGTACACCCGTATGTACCAACATATAATTAAGTATGCTATAATAAGTTACTAATGAATGTTATTTACTTCGAGTAGAATTGAACACTTTAGTATTGACACTGAAAAAACAAATATTTTCATACAATTATAAGTATTAAACGAGTGTCATATTCCGTTATAAGATACCTCGTCGATGTCGTGGCACCTGGTCCCGTTGCCGGTATAGCCAGGGGGGCAGGATCCGCAGCGGTAGTAGGGGGGCACCTCGGTGGGGATGCACTGGACTCCAGCCGCGCAGACGGCCCTCTCGCAGCCGGAGCGCCGGGTGCAGCGCAGGCCGTCGCCCTCGTAGCCGTCGGGACAGGGCCCGCACTGCGCGCCCTCGACGGTGTCGTAGCACCTCACGCCTGGTTGTGGCACGAGAACAAACCTTCGTAACGACATTCGTTATATTGCTCAACTCAAAATCTCAGACGTCCATGAAATTTATTGGAAAAAGCGCTCAGTTTCATAGTTTAAATGGCACCAGCGCCATCTGCGAATTGGCAAGAACCTATTCCAAACTGTAAAAATATGCTTCTTTTCGATTTGCGTGTAGGTTATTTGCTAACGTCATGTCATGTCGTCATGGAGTGCAGTTTATTGCAGTTCCGGCCGCCTTGTTGCGAGGCCATTCGTTCCTGGCAACAACAACTCAAATGATATTGGCAAAATAAAAATATGTGTATCATATATCATTTTTTTATGGTTTTATCTGGTTGAGCGTTGTGGGATTAGATAAATTATTTTTCCTCTATATCTACAGAATGGAGATTCACAACACCACAACTCTTCACCACAATCTTCAAAATAAAACTGGGAAAGAAGATGCAAGAAGCATTGAGACGAGTTTGTCAACGAAAACATTTCAGATAAATACCGGGAAGAGTATCTCTCACCCGGAAAGCAAGGTCTTTGTTCGCAGGTTAATCCAGGTCTGCAATTTCTCCCGTCGCCTACGTATCCTCGGGGACAAGCTCCGCATCTGGGGCCTTCGGCCGTGTCCACACATCGTACACCTGGACGAGAGAAAAAAATAATATTAAAAAAAAAGTCATGTCGTCATGGAGTGCAGTTTATTGCAGTTCCGGCCGCCTTGTTGCGAGGCCATTCGTTCCTGGCGACAACACCTCAAATGTCTGTTATTGAATGTGCGTAAAGTCTTGTAACTTAATACGTTTGAAGGTGCTGAGCAAAGCTATTCTCAAGACTTACGGGCATGACAGGCTGGGGTTCTAAGTCCAAACTAGAACCTGGGAGTCTCAGGATCAGAAGAAAACATTCAGACCTCAAAATACATAATTAGTCGTGAAAAGTATTATAACTCATATTAGATTAAAATTTAGTACACAACTTTTAACATATAACAATGTAGATAGAAAAAACAGACGATGAATATAATAAAATAAAAATTGCACAAATAGATTTTCTAAATACAAATTAAAACAAATTTAATTTAACAAATCAGAGAAATAAACATTTAAAGAGTTCTAATAAAGTACCTACACAGGAAATACAAAAAACAAAATTTATATAAATATAATTAAAACTAAAAAAAATTAAAACTATGAAACGCGAAGATATATCGAAATTTTACACATATCTTTAAAACACATCACACTACACACAAATTTTTCATCGTTTTAACAATTTAATATTTATGTTTAAAATAAAATAAAGTAGGTACCCGGGAAGCAAGGGGCGGGATCCGACTCGCAGCCTCGCCGCTGGGGCTCCGGGGGCGGCGTGGGGCGCGGCTCCCTGCAGCCGGCGCAGTTCTCCAGCGTCGCCCGGAGCCTGACTATCTCCAGGCGCTGCCGTTCCACCTCCTCGCGCAGCCGACGGATCTGCTCCACTAAGTCGGTCAGAACCTTCGTTAGGAGTTCTAAATATGGAAAACTTATGGGATTACTTAATGTAAAACACAGCCTCTTCTGGTAATGTAGAAAGTTTTTACTTGCGGTTAGATCCTCGTACAAGGGGTGAGCGCACGGGGGGGGGGGGGGGGAGGGGAACGGAAAGGGTCCGAGTGACTGACCTCCACCAGAAAATCTTAAAAAGAAATGAGACCTAAAACGAGTGTTTTTAGACCCTAGTTAAAATAGTTTAAAATGGAGTTTTGAAATGCTGTCGTTACGTTTTGTCTCGGGGGGGAGGGGGGAGGGGGGGGGGGAACTTAATATTTTCGGCCTTTTGTCTATATTGGTAGAGTGAATTAAGCAATATCTAACGTGTAATGATTAAACATATACTTATATGTGATGATATACCTACATAAAAACTAAAAACGCGAATTTCGGGCGCTTGGCTTTTAAAATGTATTTTTTAAATTCTTAATCTATCATAATCTGTTATATATTATACATAAAAAATTAAAATTTTTATAGTTATTGTTTTTATATCTACTTATTTACAAATTACAATAAGGCTACAAATTAATTACATCACAACTATATAACTTAATATCTTTTTTTTCAACCCATATTAATTATAAATAGATATTTTAAAAAAAAATATGTTTAAAGTAAAGTACACTTAATATTAACTGCTTCTATACATTGTTTGGAAGCATTAAATTATTTAACCAGAACCTGACGTCTTACAGCTAGGCTCTGCTAATAGGCGTAATTAACGGCATCTTCCCCCCCAGACTACCCGCGCCTGTGGTACCTACCAACTTATGATGAATTGCTTAATTTCCTATCTCCATAGAGGCGACATGGGGTTATATTTTAGGTCTGAGTAGTAAAATAACAATAAAACATACAATGGTATCATGACATTATTTCAATTCATCATAAATTTGAAACCATTTTAGTTTTTTTTTGTAAATTTTGAACACGGACGTAATATTCCAATTTCCTGAACATAGGTGAGTTTGTATTAATTTTAACTGGCCGTGCTGTAATATTCTTGAAATTCGATTATGGTCGCTCTATCGAACTTATAATATTATATTGTTAATTAATACCAAAAAAATGTAAAATTTAATATTATCTATATTATTCGACCAGCCTCCGGTGTGAATTAAACGGCTATGGTTGTTTTTCAAGACCATCAATCTAAATACAAAAATTGAACTCTTTCGCATTTGTACTTTTCGAGTTGAAAGATGCAACTCACATAAGGCCAAACGAAATAGCTGTTTATATATGAATCTATAGGAGATAAAAATAAGTTCTGTGGTATAGTCACCATCGCAGTTGTCCCCGTGGATGATGGGAATGTCACCGCGCCTCTGCGCCACGTCATTCTCGTCATCGTAGGGCTGCTGTGCCTGCATCAGGTCATCTGACGCCATCAAGGCTTTGTCGGAGTTGCATTTGACGACGTCCACGGCTGCGCCCGCGTCCGAGAACACCTCAACGGGTGAGCGTTTCTCGTGGTACTGAAACATGATAATATTACGAGTAATAAACATAGGTGACTGCTCGGTTGATTACAAAACAAAACCACGTTGATTGTTGAATATAGTTTTATGGATAATTTATTCATAATGGCACAATAAACAATAAATGCTATAACATGGGAAAAAAATAAATTATTACAAAGTAGGCAAATGATAAACCAGTCATTTTTGTTGCTTTGAAGTAACATGGCCAATCTTAATAGGTTAAAAAAACTGTTCTAAGAGCGGCCAGAAGATGGTTGCAGAATAAATAAAATACTTATTACGTACGCGAGACGTCACCAATAAGAAGGATCATAGGACAAATATAATCAATTTAAAACATCTGACATACAATAAATAGTGCATATTATTGTCTATATATTACATACGATATATACATTTATATTTTATAAATAATTCTAATAATGTTACGTATAATTTATATAATATAAAATTACTTATTATGTCAGCTTTTCTATTGCAACACACTGCTCATCATCTTTTCAGATGCATCTCTTCTTATTCCGAGGATCCACTAGGTAATGTTTGATAATTGCCATGTCATTAAAATGATGAAACTGTTTGCTATTTCTGCTAAAGGAAGATAAGTGATTCCTAAAATCGCGAATAATGAATATTGTTGTAAATGAGAATAAATAAATAATTAATTAATGGTCACATAGATACACAGAATTAGAATTCAATCTGAGTGGCTTCTAACAAAAGAATTAATGTTTCTAGAACACAACTGAATAGTAAAACACTACATCATGCAAAACCTAATGAACAAGATGTGCGGTTGCGTGCGTTAATGGGCGCAGTTCCGACTAACTTATTAATCATAACGTAATGTTCGTGTATGCCGTGTTACCCAACAAAACGACAGAAACGCCAACAAAATATTCTCAGCCGTTGCTTCCAACCGAACGAATTGTGTATCATTTTTGAAAAATGCCTAGTCACCTCAATGTTTAGCTATGTAACATGACTATGTTATGTGTGTATATTAATGGTTTCATTTTACTACTTAATAAATATTTATTCAAAAATAAATAAGGTAAAAATCTCTCTATAAAATTCTCACCACTTTGACGTTGTGTTTGTCCTTGTGCGTGAGAACATCTTTGAAGGACGAGTCTAAGTGACGACTTCCCAGATCCTTGCAATCCAGGTAGAAGTTGGCCTTGCTCCCTTCCAAGGCCAGGATCACGGTGTGTTCTACTCCGGCCGCCAGCTGAGCCTTCCATTCCATCTTCTCAACGCGACCTTCGTATACAGTCTCCAGAACGGCTAGAAGAAGTGCGGTTATTATAAAAAAATAAAAATACTAAATACGAACTTCAAAATAAAAAATATAATTACAAATTCTAAAAAATTAGCGTGCCTTGACGTCGTCGACATTAAAACTTAATTACTTTTTGATTTATTACCACCTCATTAGACGTAACTTTACGAAACTAATAATGGATCCTAACCAACCCTGAGAACTTTCCCACCATAGCATAAAAAAGCAGTTACGAAGTATCAGAAAAAGGGAAAAATGACATCTTCTTGTGAACATCTACATTCTTTTTTTAGATCCCTTAAAAATATCTGTGCATATTGAATAAGTGAGCCGTTTATTTAAGAATAAATAAGAATAATTTACCAGAACTAAAAAATAAAAGTATGTGCAAAAAATCTTGTGCGCTTTGAAAGAAAGGATTTTTTAGAGACGAATGTTTAACATAAATTAAGATTAAGATTTTAGAATATTCCCAAGACAATTTCCGTAGATTTCATGGAGTGTTTGTGCACCACATTACGATTAAGAACATATGTAAGAAATAAAATCTAAAATAATTTATTTTCAAATTTGTTTAAAGCACTGGTGTAAATTACCTTCTTATAACCGGTGCGCGATTGATAACGTAACCTTCGCCGTAATAAATTCAAAGCGTGCCTCAAAAAAAAAAAAAAATTAATGTTAATTACATCACTTGTAAATTATACCAGCGTTGTAGAGGAAACGCAAATAGAATGGTTAGTAATCTATATATTTATATGCGAAGGAAAAACTTTGTATCCCTTTTAAGCATATTTGGCATAGTAAAAGTTTATATGGTGGTGGAGCTAAAATTATCTTTAATACATGTTACAAATACATTAAATAAAATGCTCATACTACTGACAACTGATTGACTGAATGAGTTTCGAGCTGTGAATTTTGTGTGATTTCAAATATTCCCTTTTAAATAGTCTATTGTTTTCAATAGTCAATCTTAAGTAAAAATAATTATTAATGCCATGTTATACATACTTATATGAATGTCAAACCTCATTTTTACATGAAAAAATTGAGACTGACCATAAATTGTATTAAAAAATTAATACGAATACAAGCTGTAATTGTTACTAACATCAAATTTAAATTCCATAGGTATTGCGGGAATTAAGGCGAATAACGTATTTGTACAAGTTCGCAGCTGATGTAATATAACGAAATTAAAAAAAAAAATAATTGCAATGATTATAGAGGTAAACTCACCATATTATAGAGGTATAAAAACCTCAATAATGCTCAAACTTTAAAGTTTAATGAATTACGGTCGAATTTCGACCACTAGCAAAATATAATCACGCAAATATGGTCTTACCGAGTTTATTCTTCCTATCCAATAAAAGAGATATTCCTTGTTCTGCTCCCTGGAAGTCCACCTTGAGAATGACGTCACTGCGGCCCGGTCGGCCCCTCCTGACTTCTCGGAGGACCAGCGCCAGAGAATCCTCGCCCAATCGGAGGACTTCTTTAACCTCGTTGCTGGCATCTGAAACAAAAACAAGGCGATCATATAAAATATAACACTATGACTTTACTAGTGGATCGAATCCCCTCCCCCCCACTTCGACGTGTAAATTTAAGGATCCTACACGCCGAAAATATACATAAAAACATTATTTTATGAGTCAGTATATGACTATAAATAAATATTAAGTATATATAATTATACAATTGAGTTATGAAGATATTTTGACTTATTTTTTAGATTTGATAATTCATTTTTAATAGCGGCAAAACGCCTGAAAAGATAAATGAATAAATATATTTTAAAACGTATTTTATTTTTGTTACTTCTTGTTTTGAATACATAAATGCATCATAAAAATGAATTAACAAAGGAAAAAAAATGTATCTATCAAGTTACCTATATATCTAAATTATTTCGAAATTCTGAACGTCAATACAGTCAGGCTTTTATATAGGTTAAGGTGTATGCCTCTAAAAATGTTAAAAATCATTTAAATGGTATTTAAGAAATACAATTTTATATATACGCCTTGTCCTAAGACTATTTCCGATAAAACAAACAGTTAATTGGCCAGCGATTTCTAGTGTTATTTGTTAAGATACTATATAAAAAATCATCATGGCTACCGAGAAAAAATTGTAAACTTTACGTAAAAATAGTAAAAGGATCATAAATAAAGTATTTGTTGCGAGCGCTCAGCTATCGCCGTACGCCGTAACGGCGTCAAGACCATTATCGATCGGCGCGGCATCGGAATTCGCGCGCCGGCCGAATTGACACCATTTCTTACTCATAATAGGTTACACAAAAACCCCTCGGGAGTAGTCTTGGAACAACCTGTATAGACAAGTGGTAAAAAGTATGTCTTACGCCGTAATTCATGAATTACTATAATTAATTTGTAATTACTACTATAATTATTTTTTTCATATGCCACGCCATTTAACCGTTTGTTTGTATTGCATCAAAAATGTCCTCGATCTCATGGCTTCTCCATCGGCGTTGAGAGTATTCCATATTCGGAGCAGTCGACATTCTTCCGAGATTCCACCACGGCAAAACCGTAATAGGTTGAGAAACAGTGACATATTTTTAAGCACATTTTTTTAATTTTAATGCTTGCTACTTGTGTAGCAAAATTATAAAAAACAGATATCCTACTAATATATTTTTAAAAAAACGATTCGTAACTGTATTCTCGATTTTACTAAGTACTTATACATTACTTTGCATTCATAGTAATTTGTTAATTATTATACAGGCAATGTTTTATTTAGCTTGTATGTTGGATTAGGTCAAATGTTGCAAGCTGAATTAGAATGGGAAATAAATTAAATTGAAATTAAACAATAGTAAATAAACAATCTTATAGTACTGGCTGTCAGCCTATCTTCAAGAATGGGAGGCAGTTCGCCCGCGCCGCACCGGGCGACGCCGTCTAAGGAGCTGGTCGAATCTTCCTGCTCAGCCTGTGATGTCTGGATTTTTTGTTTTAGGTTATTTTTACGCGGCGAGACCGTAAAGTCGCCATAGTGCAGTTATTTTATCGTTTCGTTGAATTTAATCACTTCATCGCCATTTTGCTTATTTGTTGTGATGCAAATAATGCCTGTTAAAACCCCAAGCTTTCGTTCGTTATTACCTATGCCTAAACGCGTTAATACGCCGCTAAGCTTAAAAGGGATTTAAGTATGTTTTTAATTTGGTAATGCAACAAATTTCCTATTAAATTTATTTGGATAAGTCATTAAAAACTTCGATATTAAATATCTTTTCGTTCTATTACCATAAAAAATGCAAGAGAAAGGTATTTGTAGATTGTGTTTAGTCAGCGGCTAGCCGTACAAGTTCACTGGACCAAAACTCTTCCAAAATAATGTTATATTTTTATTTTTGGTCGATAAGCAAAATTATACAAAGTCTTAGTCTTAACGACGTCTTAAAGACGAACAAAGAAAAGCAAGCAGACATGTGTTTAGGCGTTCTAGTCGATATGACAGTCTTCTGAATTAATTTCTATTCTTAATTGGGAGCCACTAAACAGATGGCGTTTTGAATTCAGATTAACTAGTTTAAATAAGAAAAAAAGAAAGAAAGAAGAAAGCTGAAAATCAGCACGTCCCAATTTATTATATTATCATATATAAGTTATACTTAACGTAAAACATATTATTTGTATTTACTATGAATTGTAATCCTCACATGCACATATACAAAACAAAATACAGATTGTTATGAATGAACCTATCTGGTCTCAAACCTTACTTATAGTGGCCGTAATGACCACCCTATCAGATAAAACCTATATTAGAAAACGGAACATTGGGTTAAGTTCTTTTCTTTCCAGAATAATTCGCTGGTGGAATGCTCTTCATAGATCAATATTTGACCCTTGTACCAATGCTGTTTTTAAGCGTAGGCTGCGAGATTTAAGCATTTTTTTTTTCATCACCTACTAAACTCAACAGTATCACCGAAGCTAGCTCCTAACTATTATAATTACTAATAATAATATACAAAGTTTGAGGTCGGCTTTCCGCCGACCTCAAACTCAAATATAAGGTTGTCAAAACGAAGTTAGTATAAGAGACACTTTAGATACTGAACCCCGTTACTCTTCGCCCTGTAGAGCGGGATCGTTTCCCACACCCTCTCGCACTGCAATCTACAATTAAAAGTCTGACCACAGATAATTAAGAATTTATTTAATATTTGTTTATTAGTAAATTTATATAACTAAGCATTAGATATGAAATAAATCACTCTATATGTGAAAAACTTATAAGGATGCAAGACTAACCTAAATCATAAGTTTTTCTAAGATTTCATCTCATCTCTTGTACCCGTTGTTTTTCCTCGATTAAATAAATAAATAAATAGTAAGCATGACCTGATTCTACACCCATTTTTGACTCCATACGATGGAACTCCTCAGACACGAAATTTTTGTATACGCACTCAAACACCCTAATAAAATAATGTTTTTAAAAATGTATTTAAACTAGTTTTTTTTACTATTGATTCTTTGGTAGTCGTCAAAATTTGTATGAATTAATATTGAATAAATCGAGTTAGTTAATATACTTAAAGGTAGACGCTATACGTGGTACAGTTGAACACTTGGTTTTATTTAATATTATATGCTGGTATGCCGTATGCTAGAACCTAAACAATTCTAAAGGCGTTGGAGAGCATGATATATTTTATTTTAATTATTCCCCAGTCTTCCTTGTTCAAATACAGTTTTATTATAGGGAAATGGGGAATGGATTCCATAAAGGGCATTCCATTCGAGCGCTGTCCTAAGTAGAAAAGAGTTTACACCGATATTCTTTTTCCTAAATTAATGTTAAATTTTAGCATGATGTTTATTCCGACCAAGATGAGTTAGTTGGCTTAGCACTTTGGGAGCTAATTTCATACCAGGCACCTAACAGGCTTGGCTTCCATTCAAATCGAGACATTCATTTATTTATTTATTCATTATGACAGAATAGGAAGTCAGAATAATAAATTATATAGTAACACTGAACAAAAATTAAATTGTTATAATATAGACAAATTAAACACGTCATTTATATTTTTGAAGTAACGTGGCCACTCTAGGTTAAAAAAAACTATTCTAAGAGCGGCCAGAAGATGGTTGCAGAAAAAATTAAATACTTTTTCCATACGTGAGACGTTACTAATAAGAAGGATCCTAGGATAAATATAATCAATACAAAACATCTGACATACAATAAATAGTGCATATTATTGTCTATATATTACATACAATATATAAATTTATTAAATATATAATTCTAATAATTGTGTTACTTATTATAGTCTATATATGTTATATAGTTATGTCTATTGCAACACACTGCTCAGCATCTTTTCAGATGCGTCTCTGCCTATCGCGAGGAGCCAATTGGTGATGTTTTTTGCAAGACTGAATTTAGATTTAATCTGCTCATCTGCGCTGTTGAGAAGTTTAGGTCAAAGGAAATTGAGACCCCTTTGCCCAAAGGTGGTATTTATTGTCGGCAGTATCATATTTCCTCGTAACATTGATCGAGTTACAATAATTGAAGGATTTATATTATCTAGGGGGTTGTTGCTTATAGAGGAGCCGTTGATTAAGCATTCTGTTGAACTGCTGGGTTTAAAATCTGCCCGCAGCAGTGGCAGCTGGTCTGTTCGTAGGGTGACTTTATAGTCTTTTCAGTCCCTACAGGTACTTCGGCAAGACTTACACTTTGATTTGAGTAAGCTAGGCAATCGGTAAAACGCCGTTAGCGCCCGTTGCGAATGAAGTTCTCTCTGCGTTTGCCAAGATAGATTTAGTATGGGACTTATCGTTTTGTTGTAGTTAATAACGTCTACATGTTTACCATGTCATCGTTTTTACATAGCACCGGCGAAATGACTAAATAATCACCAACTACGTGAAGATTGGACTCATTTTGGCTCAGGTTCGGATCTCCAGTTATACAGCAAATCGTTCCTTTACATACTTCATCTTGGCTTGGTCTTAATTAATTTTATTATCCGTTAGACAAACGAAAGCTAAATTAATTCACCTAATTTAATAAATTATTAAAATAAAGGATACAAATAAAAATTATTACACATCATAATTACTCATTACACCATCACAATTTACTGAGCCTGGAGAACCAGAAAAAGGGTAATCAATGACATGACCTTATTGCACAACGTGCTACACAACCAGATCGATAGCTCCTATTTGCTAAGCAGTTTGCGCCTGAGGGTTCCGTCACGTCTACTTGAATTATTTTTTGTGCCTAAGTGCAATACGAATTACGCAATGAATTCAGTTATAAACCGTATTGGTACAACATATAACCGCAATTTCAGCGAAATAGACATTTTTCATTTGCATAAAGTCGATTTTATACCCAACATAAAAAAACTTCACTGTACACACATAATATTAGTAATAGTATTCTCGTCACCTTAAACACACACACACATATATATATATATATATATATATATATATATATATATATATATATATATGTATTATCCTAGTTCGTTCTGTTAAATGGTCTTATGTTAAATTGAAGATGCCTGTAGTCAGCTTAAGTTGTTATTAATCTATTTCTTTGTAATTGTCATAATGTATAGCTGTAAGCATTTCTCATACAAATAAAATAAATAAATTACTCAACGTTGGTCGTAAATATCGTTTTAGAAACATAGACCTTAATAATGTTTAGAAAGCGCCTCCATTAATGGCTGCCCAAAATGGCATTAGTGTTATAGAAAAACAAATTATGCAATTAATATCTTCGCTGACACAAACATAGCAATGATCCATCGGCAAATAAATAATGGTACCGTAATCATATGTAAAATAATGAAGTAACGAGCTTAAAAGCGCATGAATAATCGCTATAAACCACTCGCCATCTTGCCACAAATGGGCGGATTAGCTCCGAAACAGAACAAAGCTAATTTCACATGACGCGATGCGACGGTTGCGCGATCTTTTACCTTACCTAACGCCAGATTATTCGAAACGTGTTTAAAATAGCCTATCGAGTCCCGGACGACATGAGTTTATTTTTTATTTTATTTATTTATTTCTCGTTATTTAACATTTTTTTATGTTCCAGCTAAGCCCAGGGCGTATCTGCTGGATACCGTGTGTGTAAGATGCATTATATGTGTAGGTATTTAATCGTTTTTATCTTTTAATTATATTTAACAAGTTACGTAATGCGTTTTACAATATTAAAACTACTTATTGGTGGAAGGAATAAACACGACTTAGTGGTTGTAATTCATCGCCAATTGCGAAGCATCATAAAGTGAGTAGGTATTTAATTAACATAGGATTTCGTGGATTAAGTGTGTTTTTTAACAAAATTTCAAATAAAATATTGTATTATAAATACTAGGCACGTTCGAGGGCAAATGAAGCTTTACCCTGAAAGGCAATTCGACAAAGTGTGTATATGTAAATAATAACCTCATCTCGGCTCTTATGGAGATGCGAAAGCGATGGCATCCACACAGTAAACACACCCCAACCCCCTCCGACGTTCTGCGCATCACAACACACCGCTTGAGCAAGCGAGACGCAACGTGGCGTACTTGGCGTGGCACTTTTCACCCTCAGTTGCCGTATCTATATGCTTTAAAAGATATCATATCATATCTATCTCATATCTACCAAATGTGTTTACCGCCATTAGATCAATAATAAATTTGCAATAGAAAGCATAGTTAGACATTTTAGATTAGACGAACTATGCTATAACATCCATTCGAGAAATTCGAGGTTTTAAAAGGAAAACAGAAAACCCCCAAAGGAAATATTATTATTTATTTCGACAGGTGATTTAGTGACGAACCTAATTTTAGCATCATTTAATGTACTCTCCTTAAATCTTTTAATTTTAGTGGCATTATGTATATCATTTTATTATAGGTTATAATATAAGCTATCATTGCTAAAAAAAAAGGATAAAAATTCGTTGTTAATAAGTTATTATTAGATTGTTATATTACGTAGGTATTTTTAGATACGTATTTCAAAATGACATACATTCACTCATCTCCACATATTATGCAGAAAAGAAATACGTCAAATAGACCAATTCAAGAAGGCTATTAATTTATATTTGATGAGTTTTAATTTATATTATATTAATGAAATTTGAGTTTTATCCTTCTATTTGTATTCAGGTAAGAATGTATTTATTTATCTAAAGATAACATACATGTTCTCAAATTTAAAATTGGTTACGTAGTTGTTTTTCTAAAATATTTCCTACAGTTTCATTGTAAAAAATTGTGATGAAAATAAATATCTTGTATGATTATTGAAATGTTAATATCGATAAACAAATCCAACAAACAATTCAGAGGTCAGACCATCTGTAACAGCTGGTGGTTTCATTCATATAGTAGTAGGAACCTACTTAAGTACTCAAGCATATTACCTACACGGTGAATACAGAGGTTCTTCACATAATTCACAAGTTGTCATAAATCTGTGTGGTACGGCACACAGTTTTAAGTTTTTGAATTGAGTTTGAATGTGTTCTGCCTTAAATTTAAAATACCCAGAAATTGGTATATTTAATAATAACCTAGTGTCGTTCAAAAATCTTATCAAAAACCAAACGTTAACATGAAATTTTCTTTTCCTCTCACTACACCTCTCTTGCATTTTTTAGGTTAAACACTGATTTAATGCTCATTCGGTGGTTTTCATTGTTTTATCTTTTTATTATTTTATACGGACTATACGATTTATTTTATGCAACTATCTTGTTTCCTTAATAAAGATAAATACAGCTTGAAGTAATTGTGTTGAGACAATATCACCGCACGAAACAGGTTTGAGGTTAGATAATGTCGCGAAACCGCGATTTGTCAAAATAAAAGCACAGCGCGCCGCGCGTGGGCGGGCGGCCGTGAGGTCGCTACCGCGCCGTGCGGGGGCGGGCGGGGGCGCTCGCATGCGAGTGGCGAGTGGCGAGTGGCGAGTGACGCTACAGCCTACGCTTTACACAATCTGTGTCGGATCTTACCTTTTCCGAACGCTTCTATAGGACACGTGACCATTTTGATGGCCCGATTTGGGCTTATTAAGTTACCTATAGTGGCAATAATCTATGACCAGTCGGTGGTTATGTTTGATTTCCAGGGCTGGCATAATTTACAAGCATAAGTAAAAGTTAACAAAGCTAACAAAATTAAAACCCTTATCGGCACACGGACGTATATATACGCCCGCATTGCCCGCTTGATTTTTATTATTTTTGCTATTATTTCAGTATTATTTATTAACTTTACGTATGCACTATTGGAAATCGCAACGAGCCAATTTTGTTTTATTATTTTTTTTCAATTTAATGCAGTGTCTAATACTATTTATAAATTTGTATTGAAAATACACTTACGCACTTCCCAATATATGTATATATTTTTTTTTTTAACTTTATTTTTTTTTCGAAAACTGTACATATTTTGGAAGACTTTTAAATTGTAATATATAGTTATAAATATTTGAAAATGTAAAAAAAAAGTGTAATATTTGACAAAATAGTGAAAAATTGGATGGTCAACAAGAAAAAATTGATATGAGCACTTTTTTTTATATTTACAAAATATAAAAAATCAAAGTGATATTTTATAATAGAGAATTTTGTGGTAAATCAGGTGATACCAGATTGTAAAGTTTGAATGACTCATGCCTGCACTATGGATTTTATAGTAGATGAGTGATTTTTCAAGGTCATTAACTCGGCCTTAAGAACTTTTGGCGCGGAATACAGTCTTTACGGGTCTTTATTATTTTTTAAAAGCGCCATGCACTTGACTTTTATGGTCATGCATAAAATAGTAAATATTGTAGACAAAATAATAGCGTAGTTCTTAGCAAATCCACACTTATTCTTACTTTAAAGATAATTTAAAATGACTAATTTAGACATAATATATTTCGACTAGGCCCTAAATCATCACTCGCACGGACGCAGCTATCGATAAACATGTTTGCGGTTAAGGATTTAAGGTCGACATTAGCATGATCAAAAACAGTGTGTTACGATGTCTCGATTGAATAATATTTGGGCATAGGATTCGTCTTAAGCTAAAAATAATCATAAGACCAGTGAAATTAACATCTCAAAGCTCATAGTTGAACGCCATTTTGAAAGTACCGCAATTATACTAAAAAAAATCGTTCAATGTGGCTTGGCTTGTACCAACCCTGGTTATATACTGTACTCGTGAATACAATGGCGGAGACAGCGGGTGTTACGGCGCCGTAAATATTTATCAAAAACCTGGTAATAAGTTTTAAAAGAGATTATTTATTATGGCGTAGGTTGACTATTGTAGGAAAGCTTGGAGAATTATGGCTGTACTACATCCACATACTTTTAAATATTTGATAAAACTTCAAAAGATCAAATTCATCAAAAAAAAAAACAACTAATATTTGTTCGATTTTGTAGTTATGATTTTTTAGTATATTTCTCGGAAATGACACTTTTCGTTGATTATGCGATTATACTGGCAACACCGCTTCCTTTATTTTGTTTATTTTTAATTGTTTTTTGTCTTCCCGGTAAAATATACATTTAACTACAGTTTTATTTAATAGAAATTATTATTAACATAAACTTAAAACCGAGAGCATGCGAGTAATTAAAAAATACTCTACGAAGAATGTGCTCAATATCTCAAAAAGCCCCATTTAATAGGATACTTGAAAGTATTTCATTTATGAGATTAGAATGAAAAATTAATATTTTAGGAAAAGTGCCGCACGTTTCATTGAAAATAATTTTAAAGAGATTTCATAAAACTTATTATTTTTTTATTTAGCAATCGTCGTTACTGCCTATATTTTATTTTAAAGTACTGTTTGCTGTGCCAATGGTATGAAGGCTATTATCGATCGGCGCGGCATCGGAATTCGTGCACTGACCGAATTGACACCGTCTGTCAAAAATATAATACATTTCAGAATGTTTTTTTTTTCAATTCCCACTCATAATAGGTTACACAACACTTTAAGTCTTTGGAAATGTCTTGGGACATCTGTATAATACAAATAGATATAAAATAATAATAGGGTTTACAATTCGACATTATTCTGTATAAGAATGTCCCGAGACCATTCCCTACAGGAAAAAAAACAGTTAATTTACCAGACGATTTCAAATATTATGTCTGAAGAGCATAGTTGCCGAAAAAAAAAATGTAAATTTTAAGTGATAATATTAAACTGTTGTTGTAATGATACCACCGGCTGATTGATCGCGCTCCGGTCAAGGCTACGAATATTGATCCAAAGTGCCCTAATAAAACTAATCAATTTTGGGGGTGAATTATTTTCAGATTTTTTAAATATAATTTCTTACTCGTAATAGGGAACACAAACACCTCATTGAGTCTTGGGGAAGGGTCTTCAGAACATATCATATGTATTACACCTGGCACTAATCCAATTCACAGGCGGATGAACAGCGAGTTTATTTTCATTGAGACGACGCCACGCGACTTGCATTAGGTAAACCAAATAAATGAGTTTTTGACTTTTAAAAAAGCATTGATTTTGAATTATTATTTTTTTTACATGAATGCACATTTTTGTGAATGCAAATTATATTATATTATATTAGGCATGTTAGGTTGCTTGGCAATGGTTAAGAACCAAATGTCGCACCCATTTGCACGTTGATGCCTTTCGAGGAGAGCCATGGTTAACTAAAATAAAGTGCTCCTCTGAATTCACACGCACCTACTAGATATAATCATGTTATCAGCAAACATTTAACAATTTCCGCAGTTCTGAATAACATAGAAACAACAAATTACGCATTTAACCATGCACAGAATCTACAAAAGTGTGGCAGTTCTCGACACTTCTGTTTGTTTGTGCAGGGTAGATTCCGTTGTAGTGTTGGGATGTGCGGGTGACGAACGAAATCGTTTAGACCAGGATTGGATCTACGAGAAAACTATGCAAAAATATGTGTATATCACAATAAATGGTATGTCGGACAAAAAAAAAACGCATTTAGAGCTAACTTCAAATTATTTATTCCATTAACACATGATATATAGGATATATTGTCATTTTAATTTAAGTACAATAACAATTTTTAATAACATAAATAAGGATATAATTTTTAAAAGAAAACCAGAATTATTTAAAACCGTTCACTAAAACGGTTTCAAACTGTCATTTAAACCTTTGACTAGGTGTTAAAAAAAAATATGCAATATGTAGGACTACACTGCATTTTTAAATATGTTGAATTTTTAATATTGTTTAGTGACTCTGATGTCATGGTGGTTGTATGTTTCAGAAATACATTCGACCATTCCTGTGTCGAACGAATAATATTCTAAAAATTATATATTTTGAGCCTCTCATCCCTTAAACTAAGGTTTTTTTTATTTTTACATAGATTGCATGTTTTTTTATAGGATGCCCAAGTTAGTTATAATCTTTCAGCACAATTATAACATCGGCTTTTGACAGAACCAAGAGATCTTCAATTTTTCCGGTCAAAAAAAATAAATCTTTTCTACCAAAATTGTCAAAGGCAGTGACTTGTGGAGCAATTCGTATACCTAATGCAAGTTATGTTGCGCAATGCACCAGCTTATTTATGGTATAGATTTTATACCATACCGCTTAATACGCTAAGTTTTTTAAACTTCGGAAATAAATCTACATAAATAGTGGGCTTGAATAGTGCGTGCGTGTGTGTGTATGTGTGGGCATGCATGAAAATGTGTCGGTAAATGATTTGTTATTTTCTCAAATATTTAAATATTTCTGTCTGTGAACAATCGTCTGACGATTTAAAACAAAGTCGTGATGTTTTCTCTGGTGAGGGTTTAATTCCTGTAAACGTTCCAGCGCGCCGAGGGCTATTATCCCGTTTTCCCTCTTTTAATTCTCGCTGACTCGAAATTGAATAAATACCATTAACAGGTAAATAAGTTCTATTCTGGTTGCAGTAGTGATAAAGCACGCGTTAATATATAAATGTATATATTTGTATGTCCCTAAATTCCAAAATGACTTTACTTTGATCTGTTTATTTCGGGAAAGCCGGGGCGAGATACGAGTTTTAATGGCGTCCGCACCGAAAATTCTTATTTTTACGGTCCCCACATCTGAAAAATGGACAAAGATCCTCCTATAGCATACTAAGAGAGCGCATTCTAACCAATAAATTAGGATCGCAGTTCATTTTTATTGGTTTTGGTTTGTTTCTATGTGTGTAATAGTAATCAGGATGGTGCCGGATGAAAATATGCATGGTTGAGTTTAGTTTTGTTTGAGTTTGGTTTATGCTGCTAGATATTATGTTTACATTAGTAAGTATGTGGTAGACGAGTCGGCAGACTCTTCAATAACATGTAAACTTGTATATATATTAGGAAATTTCTATCTCTGTTTCTATTTCTATCTCTCTTCAAAAATATTAACTGTCAACAATATCAATCTATACAAACGGTTCTTCACGGCGAACGCCTCTAATAATAATTCATATAAAATACGGTATTTAAAATACACATTTTACTACTTAACTATATATTTCTGTATCAGCAATAAGAGTTGCCTAAACGACGTTGAATTTGATTTGAATTTATTTAACCTTTCCTGTCCTCTCCTTTTCTTCTAATACCAAACCAGAAAAAAATAACCATAGACTCATAGATCACCATAGAAGACGCTGCGCTTCTCGCCGAAATCTGAATTATTTACTCCACCATTACAAAATAGACACGTGATGTTGATAATGCATTATTATTTACTTAGAATACACTATTCTTGATAACTGTCAATTTGTACTCACATTTTTTACATACAGTTTTATTCATTATTAGATACATTTTTGCATATGACTCAACATTTGCATGCTATAAACATTTAACGGGTGCATTGTTTTATTTATTTTTATTAGTCTCAAAAACAAGAACCCATTTATTGCGACAGGTAAAAAATATAATAGTGAAATTATTGTAAATTTCTACGTACCCAAGAAATAAACAAAAAAAGTACAGCTAAACCTATAATGAATATTACAATACTATTTTTAGGCAATTAAAAGTATTACCCTGCATGTTATAAATAAATATATATTTTATTTTGTAGTACCCAATTTTAAATAAAAAAAATTGTGGGTGCTGCAATTTTTTGGTAAATTTAAATAAAATTTTATTATACATAAAAACTTTACTATTCCTTACAATTTATTTATTTATTTATTCCTAATGGCACAATAAAAAGTCACAATAATTAATGATATAATAACACTGAAAAAAATGTATATTATCGTATAAAGAAATTAAATACTAGTCATTTATTAAAGCAATTTATTTTTTACTTCTCAATTTCTTTTGTGGTTAGATTAGATCCTGTTTATATTAAGATATTGATATTTAAACCTAGAAAAATCGTCGTGATCTATTTTTGATTAGATTATCTCGGGAGAAGCACGGTATACGGTAATAAATATTTTTTACCTTGGTCCAGGCTTAGACCCTCTGCCAAGGCACCGAAGACCAGCGTGCACAAAGCCCAGCACACGAGACTCCTCATCGTTGAGTTTTCTGGCAATCTCTTCAAACGCGTCCAGTCCTAAGGACTCGAAGCACAATGGTCCAGCACGCTCAACTGCCGTTACCTCATTTTATTTCACCATCACTTTTTGAAGAAAAATGTCTGTATTCTGCCATAATTAAATATTCAAAATGTTATAATAATATATTTTAACATTCCAATAGGTAAGTTTAAATGTGTACTGACAACAATAATGCAACATTTATAATTCTATATTTTATTTATTATCAGTGAATGCCCAAAGACTCCGATTCCGTAAAAAATAGTAAAATTCGAACAATGTTTCTTATATTTTGTTTTATGTTTTTTAAAAATATGTATGATAGTAACAACCCCTAAATAAATAGTTAATTTTAAGCATACTCTATAATGAGCAATTAAAACACTATTCTTTATATATATTTTATAACGCTCGATCTATTTTAGACACCTGCATAGTTGAGTTTTAGACGCCTGCATAAGAGGTTTCGAGCGAAACGGAAAAAGAAATCCCTAATCTAAGGTTATTTTATGCGACCGGCATTTTACGGAACCGGCCCACGATTTCACGGAGCTCTTTTTGATACAGTCATCCGCTGATATCATCTCGCACTATTAATAATCTGCGACAGAAATAAGTTAATTTCCCGTGTTAACGGAAAGATTCACAGTTTCCACGTGCTTCCTGGACCGCTCAAATTTCTCATCACTTCTACTAATAACACCGATTAACATGCTAAATCCACATAATATAAGTTTCCGCTTCAATCGGAGATCGTTTATTAAAAAAGTGTTTTTTTATTAATAAATCGTATTTTAAGACTGCATTACATTATGGTAAACATATTTAATAAAGTAGCTACAGCTACGACAACATAAAATAGTACTATTATCACTACTGATATTTTGAGAGCAAATATTCAGATTTTGCACGCCTAAAATCCTATACAATTTCGTAATTGAGGAGGATACAGAACATTGTATTAATATATCCTTGGTTAACACTAACAGTATAAACGGCTCTACATTATTGAGATCGATTTTATAGCAACCCATTTTTATTTGTATTTTTCAAATCTTAATTATTGATCCATTAGGACGTCAAACTTGGCGGCAGCACACCAGATTAATGAAAATTTTAAATCTACAACCGAACACAAAATCACAATTTTCGGTATATAATTGAATGATTAATTATAAATGTACCGGTGTGAATTGGTAGTCGTGTTTAAAGTGCGACCGCGGCGTCCGGGCAGCTGGCCAGGCGTGCTTTTCCAGAGACAACCGCGCGAACAGTGGCGACGGTTTCAAACCGTGGCACCCACGCGCGGCGAAACGGGGGAACCAATTCGAGGACGATTTTAAATTTTTATTTTCGGCGCGTTTACATTCTACTCTTACGAATGGTGCCAGAGGGCACGTCGGGACATTATTTAAAAAAAAATGACGGGTGTGATTGCGTTTGCACGATAATATATTTTTGTGAGTTCATGAGTTAACTATACAATCAGAAATTATGCTGGGGGCTCATAGATTCACCCATTTTATACAGGATGTCCCAGACCATTCCGGTTGTATATTATAAGTAATAAATAATATAAAATAAATGCGAAAAATAAACATTCCTAAATTTATTATATTTTTTTAAAAAGATGGTGTCGATTCAGTCAGCGAGTCACACCAATCGTTGACACCGTTACGGCGTATGGCAACAGCTGTTCGCTCACAAGAAAGACATTATTACATGATCCTTTTACTATTTTCAAGTAAAGTTTACATATCATTTCTCGGTAACCATGATGAATTTTGGTATAGTTTCTTAACAAATAACATTAAAAATCGGACGGTCTTGAGACACGGTGTGTAAAGAATGAATTTTTATTCGCTGTTGCCAAAAAAAACTTAAAAACATTTCAATTGTGGAGGAAAAAAAAAATTAAAAATCAATCAACTAAAACTATTGGAAAAATGTTTTAATTACGAGAAAATTTAATCAAAATCTACTGAAAGTTTGAGGATGCAAGAATAGGAGCAGTGGGGCGGAAGGTCTCGGCCAAGCCGATGTACTTGGAGTGTTCAAACTGTTTCCGGATTGAATCTCGAAAACTTTAATCAAATATTTATTTTCATGGCACCGGTTTAGTTGTCGCTGTACTTAGATCAACCCCCTAAAAGGAGAGTAATGATTTTGAATGCATCCTGTATATCTATACCATCACGTATCTTATTATATGAAGGATACGTTGATATCTCGAAACAAATTGATGAAAATGAATGAAAAAAATGGTAATGGCAACAAAAATATGGTATTGGCAACCATAAAGTATGGTTGATACAGCAATATGTTTTGTTAGAGTAATACATTGATTATTATTAAACTTACTCAGTTGCAAGTAACATATTCTCAATTTAAGTACCATAATTTTTGGTTGCCTTCAATTAATATGATATGCGAATTTCACGATCAGATGTTCAGTCGCGCCGCCATTTTGATTTGAATCACAGCAAAATAAAATGGTAACAAGTGACGTCATTTTATTTCGTCAGCTGTTTACCCACGACGCCATATTGTTTTGTGATCATAGCAAAATGTTTGCTAAAATATTTTGCTATGATCAAGGAATATGGTAAATCTAACCAAAAATTATTTTTCAATAATCAGTCTGCACGCGCAACTATACGTTTTGCTTTCACTTGTTGAAGTGCATTCGAGCCTGCTAAGAGTTTATATTGGAATGGTACCGCGTGCTCAGGAACCCAATCGTGGATATTGAGAAAACCTCTCAGTTGCTCCTAATGGGGTCACTTGGTTTCGAATCCTTGACATTTGGGTTAGAAGTAGAAGCAATAAAGATAATTTGCCTTAATCGATTATAGTATAATTCACGGATACACAAAATCACATAAAAAAAACACTAGAATGGCGTGGAGTGGGGGTACCTATACGAAAAAAAGGGAGAGCTCTTATGTAGCATGTTTTTGAAAATCTAATAAAATTAATTTTAAAATCTACCTACTGGGTATTACTGTCTCACATAGATCATAGCAATGTCTATTATAGATAGGGTTCTTACCCAACCCTATCTTTTATAGAATTAGCACCTTTATAGTCAATTCAATTCGTCAATCGAATCATCAATTCGTTGGGTAAAATGCTAAATTACTACAAATGATTGACGTCTCCTTGGAACAGCACATTGTGCTATTAAGGTGATGCACACAACTAATCCATTGCACGTGATTACAAATTACAATAATGTACTTACAAGCAATGTATTTATTGTGTTAACACTATTTTGCCGTTATATATAAGAGGTTATAATATTAGGTACCTATTCCAATGGAAACATAATTGCTAGAATACCATTCCTTACCTAACAGCTTTGTATGGGACTACAATGCATTTTTTCTGTACATAGACATTATATACACAATGATTATACGAGTATTTAAATCATAATATTGTCATTTTTCAGTTTGTTTTATGGTATAGTTATTAAAGCCTAAACATTTACTGTAATTTTTATTATATTTTTTCAAATATGCTGACCGCAATTAAATTACCTCTTATGTATACAGATAAATGTATTTGTTTTTAGCGCGGCAATCGATATTTTTTCTTGCCAGTCCATATAAATATTTAAAAATATTTATAATATTTCATATATATCCTTAACACATAAATATTTTATTATTATTAATTGATTTTTCGAAGTTGACTTACGAATAACGTACATAAAATAATACACGTATAAATTATACTAAAGTTTGATATTTCAACGGAAGAGTCCATAACACACAAAAATAATAATCTCCAATCACAACAATGCATATGTTCCTACAAAATATAGTTTGGTTTTGGAAACCAGGAAACATTCTGGCTCTTAATAAATTTCTCGCAAGACAAACAGTTAATAAATACATTATGAATCCCCCCCTTCCCCTATGCTTCTAGCTGCTAGACGAAAGGGCAATGAGTATATTATACAATATAGATACACACACACACATTGATTGACGAGATTGTGAGGATCAATAGATATTTTGAAAGTACCGCTATTTTTATTAGTGTTCCCCTATAAAAATATTAAATAATGTTAGAAATATACAATTTCTTGTTCCAAAAAATTATTTATATTATTTGTAACATTAGATTGTAACATTTGTATTATTAGAAGCAATTTATAATTTAATAATTTTATTAATGGCTAATGATAAACGTGAATCATCGAACCAAAATTGATTGTGCACCTCAAATATTAGTGTAATGCTATTTATGTATTAGAAATAAATTTTACTTTTGGATTTTTTGATTAATTGTTTTTATAAAATTTATTTTATCAAAGAAGACATCACGGCCGAGGAAACGTCATATGCTTTTTTATACTTGTCACATTGCAACTCTCTAGTTAGTATGGCCGCAGTTGTTTGAGTTCTTATTTCGCATACGATCGTCGTAAATGTCAAAATAATTCTTAGTTTTAGAGTGAGTAGTGTCTGCTAATAAAACGATGGCCGAGAACAGGGAGGAGATATTAGCCAATTTTCAGGTGTGTTTTATGTATTATTTTATGATGCTGCTACTAGACGCTGTATATTAACGTAACAATAACTAAACGTAAAGGTTATGTGATGATAGACGAATTCGAGTTAGTAATGATCCTTTTCACCACCACGTACTTTGTGTTTGTGTTTTCATGGCCAATCGTGACTTGGCTATATACAACAAAGGATCCCCACGTGAATAAACTCAAACCCTTAGGTCTAATGTCAAAACCAAACTAATAACTAAGGATGACTTTACTAATGACCTAACGTTATCTCGTTTATTTACGTTTACCCCTACGTTTTTTTTAAATTTCTTACGATCTCCCATTATATAAATATAGGTTCGTTTTTTATTAATTCTCTATGAGTTACAATAAATAACTATCCTAAGTGTGTATATGTATTTTAATCACATCACTCTTGGCAATGTGTATTTTTAAATATGACTTTTTTATTTCTTTGTCCCTTTATGCACTGACTCAAAACCGAACTTGTAATCGTTTAAAGACATTATCACAGAATTAATGTCAAGCTCGATCAGGAGCCACCCAGTACGAGACGTTCTGTATTTTGAGTGCACTTACCTCTTAAATAAAACTAACAAGTACGGTATTAGCTCCCAAATTAATAACCCTGCCTTTGGAATGATCATCCTAGTACTTAGTGTTGTGTTTTTTGTTTTGAAGATTTATATCTTCATAATTCAATTCTTTTCTTTCTAGAACCCATAACTACCCCCAAATAGTTTTCCTAAGAATATAAAAAATAGAAATCATTGTGTAATTGCTATCTTCTAGAAAAAGCAAAGGTTCGATCTTTCAGATTGGACCACAGCTTCTCATCTTTCATCCTCCTGGCCTCATGAAATTATCAGCAACACAAAGGTCTCATAATTTCATGACAGATCACTCATTACGCTTCATTTTTCTGTAAATAAATACTAAACTAAACATCAGGGAATAGTATATCATTGTCAACACTATTAAGTAACATTTCCGATGGTCTTTTTATTTAATATTTAATGTAACTGACTTGAACGAAAGCATGCAAAATATCCTTTTTTCGCATTGTGCCTGCGTCGGCCATGACTATGCACTTTCAGGTTCCTTTGGTTAATTAGCTCGTTTAACTCAATCAAATTCGTATACAAATTAAGAATCACCTGATCCTCTTTGTAAAGTTAATTAGATGCATTGATTATATAGTGGTTTATAAATTGCTCATCTACTAGGAAGAAATTAGAAACCACATTTTATTAACTCAAGCAGATGTCACATCAAGTCTCCGTAAAACATCGTACATTTCTTAATTTTAATGAAAGATGGCACTACCTTGGAACAAAGAAGACACCCGATTGAGACCGTGGACACTCTTTGAAGCTAAACAAGAATAATTGTAATTCTAACCCAAGAAAGTATTTCTTGTGGACTCTTGGAATGAACTACCACAGGAAGTGCTATTTCAGTTAACAGCTCTAAAAACAAATTAGACAAATACTTAAAAAACAAAAAGTGCACTCGATACAGGAAATACACATCAGCTTGAAGCTGTTAGTATATATAGGAGAAATAAATATATTCTTTATATCCTATTCTTCTTTTTACAGGGAATTACAGCCATCGATGATGTAGCCGAAGCTATCTTTCATCTCGACGAAACAAACTGGGATCTGTTGGTGAGTTAATGCTGTCAAAAATAAACTTTTTTCCATTCTGAAAACTGTATAAGTAGCGCCGTTTACTTTATTGTAAAAAATTTAAATCTATTTCTGATACACAATTCATATACAAACCGTTCAACCGGACTTCACCACAATTCAACAGCTAGGCTGTATGGGTGAATCTGATAAACTCTCTGTGAATCTACAGCACTCAAGGTGCACACTGTATCGTTCCATAGTGTATTTTGATTCCGATTTATTTAGCTTAAATTATATGCAAAAAGGTTCTTACCCAAAAATAATTTAGGTGTGTCCTTTCGGAGTTATAGCCTCAGGTTGCACGATTCGACTATTAAGTTAAGTAATATCTATCTTTAGGTGTTAAAGTAATTGTCCTAATTATTTTTGATTTTTTTTTTTAATTTAATAACCGAAAATCACTGCTTCTCTGACACAAAAATCCAAATATTTTTTGAAACTTATAAAGTAAGCATTCACATGACTTTAAACTTATCCTATACAATTTAGACAACTGTATTTTTTTTTTATTTTATATTTTTTTCTTTAATTACTTGCGACTGCATTATTTATTCTTCCCATCACCACGTTACATTCACTTTAAGTTTACTCTAATTTAAAAATTTTAATGCACTATAAAGATATATCGTTAAAAAGTCTATTTCATAATAATAATAATACACATAAAATGTTAGAAATAAATAATAATTATTATTATTATTTATTTGTTTATTGGTTTTTAAATTACACAAACATACTTTCAAAACTCTACCTAACTAAGCAACGCCTGTACCAAGATAGGCTTTATTTGTTGTAGTTTATTAAATATTTCACGTCGAAGAAATGTATCAAAGTAGTTTTAAATGAAAGCGTCATGGTTTCAGATGGCAATAAACCGGGTGATGCCGCAGGATAATGTTTCGTCAAACGCCAACCGAATCCATCCAAGTCATATCATCGATGATGACAGCAATGATGTTGAGATGATAGATCAATCTGTGATAAGCGAAACACCAAGGTTGAACGGTATGACTATATTCTTCATATAACCTAACCCACGATAAAGAAATACAGTATTTTTTTCTTTGTGTAAACCTAACCGTAATTTACGCTACAAGGGTTCTTGTGAAACTTGGATGAAAATATTTGAAATTAATTACAATTTATTTATTTTTTTTTCCTATTTTTACATTTAGGCCATTATAAAGCTAATTTTTTTATGACTATTTTTTACAATGATTATAGTCACTGTATATGATTATAGTTATGATTACTTGATCTTAGCAATAAGTATTATAATTTATTGCAAATTACGCATACATTTATTGGATTTACAAAGGAATTTCTTTGTTAGACCGTATTACTGTACTCTACATAATTAACATGAACCTTCAATAAAAAATAAGTTATAAAAACAGTGAATATAATTTCGAATCTTTTATAAAATTTCATTAAATAAACGTGTTTACAATTTCTGAAAATATTGTATAAAGTACCCGGGACAATCTTAAAAGTAACTTTTTTCCAGGTGGAAATTTAACATTATTTTTCTTTTGTTTTACAGATATTGATAATGATATTAGTATAGTAATGCCATCTACATCAGACAACCGAAATAAAACATTAACAATTGAAGTTAGTCATGGAGACACGGTTCATAATGTTCTGATCCCAGAATCATCAACAGTCAGTACGTATGACATAACTTTAATTCCTAGAACATAGAGGAACATATATACCATGTTCCAAGACCATTCCTGGCAAAAAATGTAGCTAATTGGCCTTGCACTTTCAAACATAATTTATTGAGACATCATGGTTTTGGAGACAAAAAAAACTTTTTGTGATAATATTAAATCACTATTGTCATGTGTCCGCCAGCTGCGATGCAGTTGAATGGCCGCTCTATGAGTCAAGGCCAAACCAGTGTTGCAAAACGATGATCCGATAAGTACTTAGCCTCACCGCCCGATGGTGCCACTATCGCAAGAGAAATTTACTGTCGTGTAGTACATTCTCGTAGACGGCTACTGTCAACATTTCAGCCGAATCGGACTCGTATTTTTTTTTTGACATTTTTCATAAGCAGACGTATCAGCGGATTTTAGTAAAATGGAAAAAGAGCTATATCGGTCGGTGATTCGATTCTTGTTTCTGGTAGGGTAATCGCGCAGCGAAATGTGCTTGGATGCTGTGTACGGTGACTCTTCCCCTTCGATGGTCCCGTCAAAAAATGGTTTAACGAGTTTCAACGTGGTCGCACGTCGGTTTTTGCTGAACCACACCCAGGAGCCCCGAAAACGGCTACCACGGTGGAAATCCATGATCTCGTGTTGGCAGAGCGCCGATTGAAGGTGGGTGAGATGGCTAAGACAGTAGGCATCTCAAGAGACCGCGTCGGTCATATATGAAATTTTAGGCATGAGAAAACAAGCGCAACCGTGAGACCACTTCAGAGCAGTGTTTGACTGCTCTGAAGATCGAGCAATCAACTTAAAAGTTATTAACTCTTAACGTTAATAACACTCGCGCGTGGATCAGCATTGAATGGTAACATCATTTTGAGGTACGACGTTTGACGGCGATCAATGTACTTAAGTTTAGTCTCTAATCTCTATGCAATAGTGAATGCTCATAGTGACATCACTCTGTAGCGGCCACATCTTTTAAATTTTTTTGAATTGCTCTACTTTATCGCATAGCAAAAAAAATACAGTCATCAAAGGTTTGACAAGATGTTTTTTTTTTTTGACATTTAAAAAAAGTCAACTGATCCTCATTTTTGATAATATCGAAACTATTTTATTCGCTTTGGTCACTTTTGTTGATCTTTATCGACAATCAAACATTAATCAGCAAAAAATTTAAAATTTAATTGAAATTGTTTTCATGTTTGAGAACACTGTTAAACACAGACATTTCAAAATAAAGCTGACCTTGATCGAGTTACGCCACGGAGTGGAGCGGAGACTGTCTAAATTTGACCTCAAAAAAAAACTTTATTTATAATATAATTATCTTAGTATGCGATTTTTTTTTTTGAAATTCCAGATGACCTCAAAAAGAAGATTTCAACACTAACTGGTGTGGCGATTTGTCGCCAGCAATTATCCGGTTTGGGCGGCTCGAGGGCCATCAATGGAGCCCCCCTTGGTTCCCTCAATTTACCGCAAGCCGGAACCAAAATCAAACTTACTGCCGCCGATGAGAATATGGCAAACGATGGGTGAGTAGCTTTTATTTGGTTGATGAGATCCTAACTAGATTCTAGATATTTTATTTTCAACATAGTATGTCAAGAAATTACACATATTTCTGGTCAACTCACAAATTAACATTTCTAATTTTGATGCATTATAATATTTTTTTTAAACTTTGTTAAAAGATTGATCCTTTATTTTAGGATTTCATGTTGCTCGTAGAACATTAACCCATTCCACCACTAATAATATGATATAATTTGTTAATTAAAAACACTATTAATTATTACAACTTTTTTTACAGCCATTTCGGAAACACTGTTTGGTTGACAAAATACAAATTAAAAATAATACGTAAAAAACTTTAGTAATTATATTTTTTCATCAAAATATAATTCGTAATTATTTTATCAACGATAATTACATAAATAAAGTTGTTTTTGATTTTTTATGCATACAATGATTACGCAAAGACCGGCGTTTCGCCGGCTTAGTGCTTTAATAACATAATATAGTTGACCAGCGATTCGCCGGCTTTGTGTGTCAATGGGTTAACTGTACCATACCACTTACTGTTATTTTAACTTGAATTTAACCTAACCTCACAATAAACAACTATTTTAAATAATGGTGACTAAACCAAACGTTTGTCATTTTCTTAAATATTGTTCATGATTACTGTCAACAGATTTAGTTGACTCGAGAAGGCAGTTGTAAATATAGGAGCTGTCAATTTAATTCATATTTTTGTTGTCCGTGCAATGTGTTTATGGACAATTGAAGTGGCTTTCATTTACAAATTTTATGAAAATTTAAGCACCTTTGAAATATACTAAATAATGATTCAAATATCCTATGGGAGGCTATTATTTATATTCAAGTTGCGTTTCTTGCCGTTTTTAGAATTACATATTAAAGATCGGCGAATAGGCACTACTATGCATTTGTACCATTTTCTGCCGGACGCAGAAGTTGTGTTGGTAAGGAATTTACAAAAAAATATTTTACATATTTTCACAACTCCTGGAAGTGTTCAAACACTAAATTACTCATAAGATTTTAGCACCATGAGGTAAAATATCTCATATTTAATATATACTTCTTCCAAAATTAATATATTTTTGAAATCAGTCTTTCAATCGTCGGCATCCCAGGTTAGCAGTAATTCTTGAGGTTATCATTTCGGTAGTAGCAAATCAAATGCAGTTTTTTTTCTGTTAATTGATAATACTTAACTTCTATTCGTTAATAAATGTCTTGTAATATTCAAATTTGATGTTGGATATAATATTTATGTTGCAAGAGTTTATCGTTGAAACATGCTCGACTTACATAGAAACCTTTTAAACATATTACATAACTAAGAATTACTGATCCTGCGTAAAATTTGTCAACACAGTTTTAGGGTTTGGAATATTCCTTATCGCCTTGAAAACGTGCATGTAATTTCTTTGCAAATAAAATTGATCGATTCCTGCTAGCGTGGCAATCTTGGTTTGATTCCTGATGCGTTAAATATGTGTTTGTAATTTGTTCATCTGTATATTTGCATTATGCTATAACACTAAATTGCAATTATAAATGGAAGAATTAAAATTGTTTAGATATAAAAATTTCAATGTGTATGCTCATACTTTTAAAAACTCTCAGTTGTGTATATGTTATAATGATTGTTTTTACTTCCAGTGTTGCCGAGAGATTAACGGCAACTTATACATTAAGGTTATTTTGCCACCCTTCGAATTACACACTAAGTTTCCCTGGCACCAAAACTGTCTTAGAAGTTAAAACGGATGTGTACTCATTAACTAATATACCGGTTAGATTTCAGGTAAGCACCATGTTTATGACTTGGCATTTTTAACTGCAGTTAGAAATAATTCAAAAACAAGTTAAAACAAGTATACTCAACTCATATGGGTAATTAACGACAGTTAATGGTAACATTGTTTTATTGCATAATATAATTATTTGATGATATCCTATATTATGTAACTATTTTGAGCATCTGTATTACAATGTTACGTATTTGTACAATGTTGTGTATTTTAAACATTGTAACATACAATTTTCCACATTTAAAAATATTATCCTTATAAGAATACATTTACTCAAATCTATAACTTATCTACATTTTTTTTTATCAGTGTAAATATACAAAATTATGTTATTCTTAAATTATTCCTATATTCAGTTTAAGGCGAATCAAAATTTTCTATTTTTTGTGTAGCCTGATAGTCACTCTTTACGCGTGTTAATGAATATTTCATTGTTTTAATTTTTTAGACGTGATGTCACGAAGCTTGTGACCCCTCCTCCACCTTATCGCATAATGTCATACTTTGTAGACCCCTACCCTCCCCAACGTGTCATGTAATTTATGGATGATCCTAAATTGATCAAACTACTGTAACTTTGTATTGATATTATAAATAAGTTATGTACACTAAGAATATTAAATAAAATAAAATAAACTTAATTCTTCTTTAACTCCATAGTCAGAATAAACGGATGTACTTTTATCAAACTCTTTTAGAGCTTTGCAGTTGTTATGAAGTTTGTCAGGTTAATAGAAATTTACCAATAGTGTGAAACCTGGATAATAATGAACACTTCCGCCCGATTAAAATAAAAATCATATCCTGATTTTTTTTTTAACTAACCTCAAAACTGTCCTAATAATGAATAAAAAACACTCGCTATTGGCGCAGCAGGGTTAGTCTCAATATGCTAGCGCGATTAGTGGGCGAAAGGAGCTGTCAGTTTCAACGTTTTTATTGCATCAAACAAACGTTAAACTGACAGCTCTTCACGAACACTGATCGCGCTCACGTTTTGAAACTAGCCTTGCAGGACGCGCTATTTTTACCATTCGTGGAACAGATAACACTCATAGGCCCTTTCCCACCAAGTTATAGATTAACTGTTCTAAGAAGTACTCATTCCGACACTTATTGCAATGATCACACCAAATGGAGTTTTAAAAAAATATTAAGCCTAATCTTTAATCTTTTAACAATAAAAAATTCTTTAAATTAAAGAAAGTGTAACCTGCATACATAAATCATATCCAATTATTTTGGGCCCTACTTAAATACAGTAACACTGCATGTGACATGGGTATCTTTCTGATGGTAATAATTAAATTGTTTTTATGAAATTGTATACTTATTGAAATAAGTATTTTTACTAATTACAAAAAATGTTTATTGTTTGTAAGTAAGAACGCACATTAAATGCATTTTCATGGTGAAAATAGACAGTTTCTAATGCAATATTAAAACATTTTCTTTTGTTTTGAAATAGTTACTGAACAATAGGAATAATGTAAAATGTTGGAATTCATTCCTTTCTTACTATACATTCTTACGTAAACTTACCGTAAGTAAAATAAAATAAAATTCATAGTTAATTCATAAATCTGTAATACCTGCCTACTGTTACGTGTAATGATAAACCAAACCCTTTTAAAGTATGTGTGCGTAGTAGACAAAGTCTGCTTTATTTTTTTTAGAATATTGAAAGATCAGTATTTTAATTTCAGGTCTGGTCCGGCTGGCCTACTGTACGAGATTTAGACAACACTGTTTTGGCAATGGTCGGATTAAATTTACCCGAACATCAATTGTCTGTTAAATATGGACAGCCAAAACCACCATCTAAGGAATTTAAAAGGGTAAACTTAATCAATAACAACAATGTCTTGCTACTTAAATTCAGTCGACAATGCTGAGAAAAGCACCTTAAATAATCTTAAAGGTGAAAGATTACCTAGGCCAAAGGAGTGAGAACCCGGACATCTGAGTCAGAAGCAGGCAGTTAAACCACTATTTACTTATGATATTTATGCTATGATCCTTCTTATTAGTAACGTCTCACATGTGTAATACGTATTTTATTTTTTCTGCAACCTTCTTTGGCCGCTCTTAGAACAGGCTTTTTTAACCTAGTTAGAGTAGCTATGTTACTTCAGTGCAATAATAAATAATTGGTTTTTAATTTGTCTATATTATAATAATTTAAATTCTTTTTCAGTGTTATATCATTTATTGTTTATTTACTTCCTATTGTGCCATTATGAATAAACAAATAAATAAATACATTTTATGGATCATTCAATATATTGGCATTGATTTAAAAAGGTTTAGATATGTTCTCAGGAACAAATTACTTATTACAAATTACACTGTGGGAGCCGCCACAAGTCTCACAGGGTTGCGAGTGCCCGTGCAGCACGCACCGTTTTTCCACTAACACTTCGCATCGGCGGATGATCACCTGAGGTATAAGGTCCATCGTCCGAACATAACGCCGTTCGAACACGTTTGGGCTGAGACGGGGGGTTTTCCCCCAGCACACCTGGTGGGCTTCTAAACCCGGACCCGTCAGTCAGCAGGCCGCCGTTTCTGAGTTCTCCGGTCCTACAACAACTCGCTACCTCTTCCAATGTCATGCTGGCCAATGCCCATCCAACGAACCCGACATCTTTGTATCAATAGTCCTACACCTTTACCACTAGACTGCCACGAACCATTTTGAGCTTTCTTGTTTCAAGGGCTCGCCTAAAATTACATGTTTTCTTTTTTATTGCAGATAATTGTTGATAGTTCAGACAGTGAACAAAGTTCTGTTGAAGAATTTGAAGATGCATCCGAGTCTTTCACAGTGGAAGACGATATCTTCATTGATCCAGTTCGTACAGAGCGGCTACAACCACTCAGTAAGTCTTCTTATCCTGATATGAATGTGTGTTTTGACTAATTGGAATGCACCCAATTAATAAATGGTTAACTTGCCGTTTGCCCCATCCGTCAAGATACCATAGAGTGCCCGGCTAAGTTTGAGATTTTCACAGTTTATTACGGACATCCGCTAAAATTATGATTTTAGAAAAACTATGTATCTAATCAAAGTGATTTGAAGTTGACAAGTGTGTGTTGCCGCTATCAAGAGGCGGACTAGTAAATGTTATTCGTGTCACAGAAATGTGGTACAGGAGCAGTTCGCAGATTGGCCATCTCTCTTGCACTTTAAAATATACATTTGACAGTGACAATAACAGCTGTTCGGAAACGGTCACTCAAGTTCAATATTAAAACTGGTATAACCACACTCAATGTGAGAGACAGATAGATTAACACAAATAAACGCTTTGCAACCAATACATATTATAAAATATTTATAGTATATGAAATTTTGTAAAATGCAGCACTATTATGTATTTGTTTCAGTGCCAGAAGGTGTTGAAGATGAGACAATTGGCTGTATAGAATTTGCAGAAAGGTTTAGACAGAGATACGGGCCCCATTGCCCTCAATTCTTCCAAGGAACCCTCGAGGAGGCTATCAAAGAGGCCTGCCACAAACCTGCCAAAGACGTTAGTTCTTTTTCTGTCTGTCTAGTTTAAACCATCCAGCCATATTTCAGTCGTCGACTCTGTACATTTGAATTTTCCTTCATCATAAATATGTAATATTTTATCTAAATAATCTCCAATGATTTTTTTTAAGTAAAAATGATGTCTACAGCTGTTGACAATACAAACCGATGCCGAGACGTAGGTAGGGTCCAACAAGCGAAGAATCGCATTTGCTCATATTCAGATGATGCATGAATTTTTTAAATTAATTGAAATTGTTATATCTTTTATGCCTCTGTAGTTTTATTTTCTCAGTTCTCATATTCAATCAAAAAGATATTCATGTCTAAAGTTTTGATAAAATGTATGGAAAAATAAAGACTTCGAGGCTTTTTAACTTTTTGAGAAAGTTCAATTTTAACTTATTATATAGAAACAATGTCTAGTATTATTTTTCTTCTATATTTACAAATAAGGTAGCCACAACGCTACAGAGTCTGTATGGAGAAATGACCAGTTTGAGTTCTCATAATGTGTCTAAACAGCAGCTCTGAAATATATTTGAAACACTTTATTTGGGTTTTGAAAAAAGACAAAAGTTAACTTTTACTGTAAATTTTATCAAAAGTTTTATCCACTTGAGAATAGCCTATTAGATATACAACTTTAGAAAAATACCACGGGCTGCAAAGCTATGATTGAAGAATTAACTTTTAAGGTGGATTACCCTTTAGGTATGAGATTGTTACATTTAATTAGGTATTGATGCTTATTGCTCATTTTCAGCGGCGCCTTCTCGGTGTATACCTACATCACGAATCGTCAGTTCTCACAAATGTTTTCTGCGCACAACTTTTAGGCTGTGATAGTATCCTACAAACCCTCGAGGCTAATTTTATTGTCTATGGTTGGGACCTCACCTTCGAATCTAATAGAACTATGTAAGTTTTTAGTAATTATTTTACCTGTGAACATCTAGGCTGCTAAAAATTTTAAAATTTCTTATTAGGTACTACGATGGCCCTGAACCGAAAATCATCTTCACAAATAACCCCAATCCGTAACTCCGAGTTCACAAATCCTTTTAGTACAAATCCTATGAAATACTTTTTGGTAAGCTGAATTATTGTACAAAAGTAAATTATAATTGAGTGTTATTAACACATTCCCCTTCGTACATAAAACGTTTGTACCACACGATGCCGCCATTCCGCGAAGGTCCATTCATTGCACGCGAAATATCACATATGGGGTCGCCACCCGTTTTTTAGATTCCTACTACTGACAAATTATACGTACAAAACTATGAAAATATTAATATATTTATATATATAATATTTTTAATTTAATATAATATTGACATACGGTTTGTAAATAAAACTCGAATTATAACCGTCAAAAACACTTTCAATTCACTATCGCACTTTTCACATAAACAAACTAAAATCGACGATTAGTCCGTCCCTTTCATGAATTTAGGTATACGCTACATGCGGCGCTTTTAAATATTAATAGAATGCAGTAAATCTCTCTGACTGTCTTTTCTGGTTTTTGCCATTCTCGTTGACTGGATGTAATCGTGTATTCGTCTTTGTAGCTTGCTTCTCCATTCTTGAGCCATTTTAGCACGTGTTAACAGATGGTTTATTTTCGCACTCTGTCCTATTTCTCATTTTCTATAAATGCCCGGCTCAGGGTATAGAAACTGGAGAAAAAAAACAGCCGCTTGAGAAAAATCTCGGCATAAAAAAACCCTGAAACTTTCACTGTGCTAGGAACAACCACACACCCGGCAGTAGGAACGTCAGTGAGAAAACAAAAAAAAAGTCATGTTTCGGGTGCCGCTAACCATAGAGTGAGGAATTGGTCATGGCTTTGAATTTCAATTGCTTTGCATTATGTTATTTTAGCAACGCACATTCGCAACCGAGGCACCCGTTAAAGTGTGCTTTCATAGATCTAAATTGTCACCTTATGTTGCATACCTCAGGTTACTGGCGTCAGTGAGTAATGCACTGGGCGGTGTTGCCGGCATGACCGTTCGCAATATACCAGTGGACAGGCTGCCAGCACTCATCATCATTATGCGAGTACGATCCAATACAGAAATATACTCAGTCATAAATGGTGAGTTATACTTGTTTTTATTAAATTTGTAAACATCTCATTAGCCAAACTTAAATCAGTACTGCCCAGAATTTGTACCGCGGGAGGGGGGGGGGGGGGGGGTAGGGGTTATAACATTACATCCACTTTCAACAAAAGTTTATTCTACGTATATTTAAAAATTCCCTTTTTTCCACCTATGAAGTGGCCTAGTGATGGGCGCAAACCATTAAACTGCCTGTTAATTAGGATTTTTTGGTGTGAAGCCACCCACGTTAATTATTGGACTGTCGATACCTCTCAAAAAGAGGACCATTGGGGAAAGCCCATGAAACTTTATATGTTGAAATATTAATTGAACTAATACTTTTTTAAGGCAACGTGGGCGTGAGCGAGCTTGCCGGCGGTCTCGTAGAAGCAGTGGAGCGCTTCGGCGCGGGCAGAGCGGAGGACGCGCGCGCGGAGGACGAGCGCGAGGCAAGGCAGAAGGTCAAACAGGAGCAGGATGAAGCGTACCACGCGTCGCTCGAGGCCGACCGCGCCAAAGATGAGTCTAGAAAAAGAGTAGAGGCGGAGAAGAGCCGTCGAGCCGAGGTTGAAGAGAGCGAACGGCAACGCGTTGAAGCCAGAAATGAGGTATTCACATTAACCTTTTTATCATAATGCCCAATCCTATTTCTAGCAAAAATCAACCCACAAAGAAATATTACATCTCATATCATTGATTGTTCAAACCCCAGCGGGACAAACCTAACCAACTAATATGTTTATTTTTCTCATTACTATCAACTGAGTTCAGTAAAAAGACATACACAAACTTATTTATTTTACTGGTGCAAGTAAAAACACAAAATAAAAATATAGAATAACCGCTAACCTAAAATTTACGAATTTTTCACTCCCAATTGAAGAGTTAAGTGGATGAACCCCTTCATCCACTTAAAGGTTCAATTTATACAGAAATCTGAATAAAATTGTATTTTTGTGGAGAAAGTTGTTAACCTTATCATGGAAAGTATTTGACAGCTCAAACGGTTAATGGATTAATTGCAGGCAATTCGCTCTGAAGCTGCTGCCCGCCTACCCCCGGAACCTGCACCGACCGAAGACGCTATCACCAAGATTAGGGTACGACTGCCACGTGGGGAATTCCTTGAACGGCGCTTCCTACAACAGGCACGGCTCCAGGTACTCACAATTGTCTTCATTTAATGAAACTTTTTCAATCAAATTTATTTATTTCATTTATTAATACAACATCATTATAATTGTACTGGCGAAAAATTGAGTTTTGGCTGCCAGAAACTCGGGATTATAATCTTAATTAATCATTTACACACACAATACAATTTTATACAAATATTGAATACTTATAACTAATACATTTTTTTTTTACGATTTTACAACCTAATTTAAATGACACAAAGCAATATATATAATAAATAAAAACGATAAACACACGGACTGTTTATGCATAAATAATTTAATATCACGTTTAAATTGAATTTGCAACCTTAATTATTACTGTATAATTTGAAGGAGGTATTTTTAAATCACTTTGGTCCTTGAGGGGACCTACATTAACAATCAATTAGGAAAAGATATTGGCAAAATGTTTCCCAATTATGAGAAACACTAATTCAAAATTTAATCAAAATCGTTTTAATCTATCGTTTAAAATCGTTTAATCTAATTTGTATTGAAACGCAAGCGTTTCAATACAAATTAACCTTGACCGACTTACACACCTGGTTGCGGAACTGGCCCGGACCACAACTACGCAATCGCGTGTCGTACGCAATGTACTTTGAGAAAATAAACTGTATTTATAATATAAATATAAATAAATAAATAAATAAATAAATATTAAGGTTTTTTTTTTTCAAAATTTATTCTTTTTTCCGTAAGCCAGTTGAGTTGTTGGTATAGATCAATCCTCTGAAAGGATCAAAGTGAATAAAAATACATCCTATATATGTCTCTCACCTGCCAAGCTGGTCAATCACACATATCAAGAGAGCTTCAAAATGAGCACCAACTATGGTGCCTCCACTTTTACCACAACCATCTATCCGTAACAGAAAAGGTCAAAATCCTCATCTTGTTTGATATATTTTTAAGTTAGAAATTAAAGATCATTTCAATATAACAAAAAAATAGAATATTGGATTATTATATTCCTCTTTAAACTAGACGTGCGCATTATAAGGCGACACAGTTAAAATCACCCGAATAATCAAGCGCAACAAATAGCCGCGCAATAGCTACAGAGTTGCGTTCAAGGAAGTCGCTTCGCTTGTTTGGTGACACTGAAATCTCGTTAAAAGTGACACTATGACGAGTTCAGCTACAAATCACGCAGTTATTTTGTAACTGATTATCGTATTAACGCCCACTGCTACTCTAAACTAAAAAGATGTGGCAGCTGCGATGCGACTTACCAGCAAAGATCAAGTGTAGAGGGAAGGTTTTCATGGACCCGTACAAACAGCACACCCTGCAAAATTCTATAGGACAACTTCAAAATTGTGAAAATGTTTATTGTTTTTGTATGTTTCACATAACTTTTACAGAAAAAAATCAGTATTATTCACCTTCAGAAAAGGCAAAAGCATAAACATTTCCAACGACTGTCACAACCAAACTGAAAAAATGAATGATGTAATATTGTCCAAATGGCAGTCAGCGATAAAAATGTTGACTTAACGGTTGAGTCATTGGAGAGCTAAATCAGTAACTAGATGCTGAGGCAGATATGTCAATGCAGGGTATCTTCATAAGATACTGCATGTACCTATAACTCCAGCTATTTAGTTGATAGCATACTATTCCCATGCCTAAGCCACACTACTAAAAATTGTCCTTACCTCGTCCTTTGGTCGTCTCTCCGTCCGTCCGTTGCAGTTTTCGACTCGAAAAGTACAAATGTGAAAGAGTTGAATTTTTGTGTGTAGATTGATGCTCTTTAAAAACAACCGTAGCCGTTTAGATCACTTTGGAGGCGGGTTGAATAATATATAATGTTAAAATCAACAAATATTTGATACTAATTAATGAAACATTGACATTTCGATAGAGCGCCCGAATGTCATAATCAAATTTCAAAAGTATGACAGCACAGCTGTTGGAACGTATTATTTCTTATTGGCCAGTTAAAATTAATATAATGTCATCTATAAACATGTAAAAGAATGTTCAGTGCCACGTTATAATTATTATCTGTGTCGTTTCATTACTAGTCAAAATTAAAATGATAAAAAAAATAAATCATTAAGTCAGGCAAATTTAGTCAAAATTTACAAAAAAAGAACTAGAGTGGTGTATAAATTGATGATGACTCACTTTAATTAGTCTAATGTCCACAAAAAACGATAAAAGGCGATAAAATTTAAAAGATGTGCTAGTCTACTGTCACGATTATTTTTGAAATATACGATATACCTAGTGATGAACGGATTTGAATGATGTATAATTTATTCAATCATTTTGTTTATATTTCGTCTGAATACCCGATAAGGCAACCTTTTAATAATAATTAGATACTAGCCAATGTTGTAGATCGTAGATTTACAGGCTAAGCAATTTATGGAACGTTTAAATTAAAATTCAAATTGGGCAAGTCTGATTAAATAGATCCTCTTAATCTTTTATTTCTAGGACATTTTTTCAAAAATATTTTTTTTTAATTCATAATCGATGGTAATCGTAAATTAATTATGTTGGTTAAGGACCTTTTTTATGCCCAAAGCATCTAATATTTATTAATTTTTAATTTCATATAACCTTTATATTTTATTAAGTTTTACTGTTTTTGTTACAGGCTCTTTTAGACTTTTTAACAGTAAATGGATATCCTAGTGAAGACTTCAAAGTTATATCTAGCTGGCCTAGAAAAGATGTAAGTACATTTTGTATTTAAACACTACTTTCACATATTACTTTCCATACTTTCTTCTATTTTTATGAATCTGAGATATATTCTAAGTAATTTTATAAGTGTATAAATAAGTATATTTCGTAATATCTATTAAGAAAAGAAATATCACTTCACACACATTTCTGATGTAAAAAATACAAAAAAAAAAAAATGCAATATAGTTATGGTACTTCTAATAAAGTTAAATAAAAATTACAGTCTGCAAATCAGTAACCAGAATGAAAAGATTCTGATACTAAAATAGAAAAACACCACCCTATGAATACAACCTCAATATTTCTTTTTTCCTGTATGTTGAAGATATGAACGTTCCCATTGGGAAGATGGTATGGATCACCGGGTCAAATTTTAAAGTTCTGTCGCATCGTCCCGCTTACACCACCAGCGAATACAGCGAGGCTACTCCTACTGTAGAAATTACGCATCATGCTGCATCGTTTAATATAATAGGATCGTTTACACTAAAAAGAATGCTAATTGCTGAAAATACTGCAATTCTTTAAATGTCGTCTTCTGGAATCATTTTTGCACGATCTGCGAACGGCACAAATTACAAAAAAGCGGAGCTCATGCCACGCACACAATCGTACGGTAGCATGCAGGCCGTTCATTGCTTCATGCACATAATATAGCAGTCAGTTAAAATCTCTTCTGTTTAATATGTTGAGTGCATTTATATCCTGTCATCATTTTGTTAGCATGAATTTGTTAAAATAAAATCTTATTAATCATTTGTATTTTCTCCCGAACAGTTAACCAACGAAGACAAAGGCAAAACGCTGTACGATCTCAAACTGTTCCCTCAAGAAACGGTACTGCTTGAGGAACGGTAGAGTGGAATCCTCATATTATAATTATTGTGGATAATCTGAAAGTTACGCGAGGGCGATTTTAGTCTAATAATTTTATTGTAATTTTCCACTTTTCCATTTTCCTGTGGAAATAATTAATTTTAACTGTTATAATAATTATTTAATTGATATCACAAATTAATTATTTATATTATGTAAGCACAAACGCTTCAAGAAAAAAAAATATCAAGAAGACTGGTGCTTTTGATTGATTTTAGTATTTTCAGTCAAGAACCATCATCATCCCAAGTAGTTCTCCGAGAACCATCTCATCACAATGGATAGACTCTAAGGATCCGCCCATGAATATCCCGCAGTTAACCAGTAATACCTCACAATTAATAGAATTTTATTCGTAAAATTTGTGGGATTTTAAGTTTAAATATGCAGAAAACAGCCGAAGTCATTAAAAACATTTTCCTTCAAATTGTAATCATAAAGTCCTTAAAGTGCCTTTATCTCAAAGGTTTTAAACTATTGTGACGGTTAGATATTAATAAAATAATGATAGCAAGTACGTCAGGAACGGTGACGAAAGTCACCTTAGTCAACGTTTAAAGTCATCATCAGGATACCCTATACACTGACGATATACACTGATTTCAATAGGCGCCTCCCGGACAACACAACAAATACAATTATAATTAAAATCTAATTGCTATGAAAATATGAAATATTGACCAGGTAGACCGTTAGCTATGCTTGTACAAAGTTTCTTGTTCTATTTGACTCCAGGATGTCCGGAACGATTAAACGAATAAACCTAATCTTCAGTCGGCTGTGGTGTAGACAGAAATAAAATACATACTATTATAATAAACAAACTACTGACGCACATACGTGTAATGCGCCCATTTTCCGGTATTGCATCTTAGTCTTACTTACTGGTGCTTCCTGTGTGAAAGAGTGGAGATCGAATTTCGAATTTGAGGGCAAAACCATATTTTCCATGATGAGGTATAATTTATATTATGATAATTTGTAAGCGAACAAATTTTCAGAAAAACTTAGTCGCCACTTTGAATCGAACCGAAACTTACTGGAACCTTGATAAATCTAGTCCTTATGCATTTATTTAGTCCAATCAAGATGGATTTTTAATCAAAATTTTACAAAAAAATATGGGACTATAGGGTATTATTTTTATAGACCCTTTGAATCTTCAACCTATTAGATGTCTGACCTTAAAAGTTGGCTAAGGTTTGATTGAGGGCCATCAAGAAAAATAAAAATATTGCTGAAACGGCAAATAAATGTTCACATTTTATAAAATATATTTTTAATGATTTGAATAATGGGGACAAAATCCTTATAGTTCTGTATATCCTAACAATGAATAGTTCCAAATTCAATAGCAAAAAATCTGTATGTATAACGTGCCAAGATACGTACGGAAGCATCTGTGCGTGAACAACGTTCACACTTTAGTAAGACAAAAGGTGACGGCAATACATTCACACTTGCAAAATCACAAAGGATGGTGATGGAAGGGTTTTTAGGCTTTAACATATTTTGTTATATTCTTAAATAATAATATTTACATTATGAGGTTAAAAAAACCTCGCTTATGAGGTTATCCTCGTATGTCAAAAAAAAAACAGTCTGACATCTCAACTTTTTTGAGGTTATGAATTTTCAAAGTAAATGTTGGCTTCTGATAGAAAAAAATAATCTCAAAATGAATATTCTTTGGCCGTTGCGAGTTTTATTTTAGATATCTTTTAAAGTATTAGAATCTATGTTTATGAGATATGAATTTTGAGAATGCTATTTTTTGTACACGTAAAATGGCTCATTGAAAAACCGAAACTAAAAACTATTTGCTACATCATTTCGAACTGGCAATATACAATAGCCATACTGTTTTTATTATTATTATTGTTATCAACTACCATGCAACACTGCTGGTAGGCGGACCTACATGCCCTGTGTATATAAATATAAATATCTAGTCTACTTTAAACTGATTCACTATCGTTACGTCAATTTCAACAACTCTGTTAGATAATTTTTGAAATGAATATTTAAAAAAGATGTCCGTTTGAATTTGAGCTACACATTCAAAATCCATTCGCTAGTTATTATTGGAGCCCTCCATAAATATTAGGGGAGAGGGTTTGTTGTATCCAGGGAACAAGGTCTGGTTAGATTATGCTAGATTCAAGTGCTGGTGGAAGCCAGAGCATGATTGGTGCTATTCTGAACATATATTGGTCTTCATTCACTTCCATTTATTCATTTTAAGAAGGTATTGGCATGTCCTTAAATTTCACGCCCATCGGGTGTGAATTTTAAACAAAAAAACGCAACATGATGGTGGTTTTGAGAAGTTTCCCTTAATCAATTTTCAATTACACCATTTTCCATCAATTCATGAGGATGATCTACGTTTTTACTTCATTTTTATGTTGGAAAAACTTTGAAAAAAATAGATTTACCTGATATTCGAAGGGTCACAAATCACTTACCACTTAAAAAATAATCCCAATAAAAATGTCAAATATCTGACTTGTGACCCTTGAATCTTGTGGTTATCATAATTATGTGATATTTTATGTATTTTTTCTAATTATATTCAAAATAGTCAGTTGAGATTTATTTTCCCATTTGAAAATACTATATGCAAGCAATTAAAAAAAACAACCATATTTTTATTTTAAGTTATATGTGTATTAAAAAAATATTAGATGCATTATAATAATATGTAAAAATTGCAAATGCATGATTTCATAAAAATATTCCTGAAATTAATTACTATTAAAATTACAATGTTGCTTTAACTTTTTCTTTATAATCCTTACAGTGTTTACTTAAATAAAGTTCTCACTTGAAATACAAAGGCTAATAAGTTTCTTAATCTTAATTAGGGCGAGAGTATGCTAGCTAAGGGACGGAATGAGTGTTAATACTTTAAGGTACTGTTCCATGTGAGTTTCATTATAGATAATAATGTAAATAATATATTGTCAAGAAAATAAAAAAAATAATCTAAATCAAGTGTTTTACTCTGTACTGTCTGTATATGTGGTACGTACGTACATATAAATAAAATTGAAGTGTATCTGTGATTTAAGTCCATTCGCACGCAACCAGAACTTAAATACTTGTTTTTTTTTTGTCTGAAATGACTGAATCGATTTTAAGGAGACTTTCATTATCAGTTAGAGGACTTTTTTTTATTAATCTAGAAAAGAAATCCTGTGTAGAAATTGAAAAAAAATATAGGGTTGAACAGCTAGTAATATATAAACTTATATATGAATGTGTGTGTGTGTAAAGAATTATAACTCAAATTTTTTGGACATTTATCGTTCTTGTATTACCCTTCATATATATACAACAATATTAACAGCTATATATCAAAAATGGCTGATTTAGACATCGACAGTCTATCTGATTTTGATAAAAAAGATATCCTCTCTAACGATCAACTCGAAGAGACACATATTGTGTGTCATACGATACTGATTACTGGAATTGTTTCAAATTGATAAATTCCGCACCAGTTGATAACGAGCTAATACAAGAAATTAGTCTTTCCGGTCATTGGACATCCTGTTATTACGACTTTTCACCAAAAAAAAAGTGAATCTTCATAAACGCCATGCCCCAATGACTGAATATGTTACTACATATTTTCAATTATGTAGAAGTGAAGCTGGTGCCCTTAAAACTAAAATGCAGCAGTTACATGACCACTCATCAATAATGAAGACGGTATGAGCCAACCCACCCCTTACACACTCCCGCAAGACTACACTCCGTAAACAGGTATAAATACACATTCATATGGCAATATTCATCATTGTGCGATTTTTGCTGTACGCATGTAGTGTTTTCTGTTTTTTTTTGTGCTTTAAAATCTCCGCGAGTAGAATAAGAAATGAAGCAACCACGCCGATGAGCAGTATGAGCAGAGCCGAAGCGAATTCCACAACGGACACCCGGAATTCGCTGACGTCCGCTCGTTTGACGCAGGGAGGTTTGCGTTCGTGCCACAGTGTTTTTTGGCGGTGCGTCAAACCAACTTCGGTTATTCTGCGGAGCCTAGAATAAAAAAAATGCATCTCTTAAATGGTACCTAATTGTCATTATGTATCATTATCCTTTTGTTTTCCCTTTGATATTATTTTTTTTTCTCACATTCTAACGCACATCATTTCTCACATTTCATGAAATTGGAAAGTATCGAGCGCTGGTAACCTTGTGTATGAAATATTTTGAAATTATGTTTATAATTTAAATATCTCTGTATAAATATTTTGCCATGCAGAAAAATCCTCATAGGTTATGATACCTTATATATCATTTATTGACCACAAAAAAAGTAACCACATAACCCCTGTACGAATGATCATTATATTCCCTCCTCGGTCTACATCCAAATGCTGGAATGAACATCTTTGATTTTATTTTCCAAACTTGTGGTTTATCTATTTGCTTGTATAGTGGTGCCTTGAAACGCAGGGTAGATGGGTTTCTCAGTGCAGATGATTGACGATAAAACCGACTAGTTATCAGAGCTCTATTAGACGACTACAGGGCGATTATAAGTGTCAATTGCATAACAAACTCGATGGGCGTTCCATTCACGAATAGTTTGAGGGAGAAAAGAATCGAACCCAGCATTCATCTTAAACTGTGATTTGATTTTAGCTGAACGATCACGATTGGATGATCAGCGTCCGACATATGTTGGCTTGATGAGTTTGAGCTAATTACAAACCAAACAGGTTACAAACCAACATAAATTTGTAAGTCGACTTACAGAACACTTCAATCTGTGACATTAATTCTGAGGAACTGTCAAATCGGCCATTAAGACATTATTATTATTATATTATATTGAGCGAACAGCTTCAGCTGATAAGCTTTAGTATGTTTGTCTTTAAAATAGCCATCTAATTTGTTATTAAATTGATTCACTACACTAATCAAATTGGGTGATAAACTGTCCTGTTAGAAAGAAATGCTTTTTCTATTTGTTATGAATCTGCTACAGGACAATTTTAGATTTAAAAGAATATAAAATGCAAACAGTTCAAATAATATGTTTTATAGATTCGCATACCCGTAGGTGACGAGTTTCCTAAACGGCGATCCCTTTTGTACAACGGCCATCATCCTCTGCGGCGGAAAGAGTTGAATCTCAACCAGCTCACAGATTTCCTGCTCGGAGAAAGTGTCTCTGATAATCTTGTACGCTGTTGCTATGTCAACGTGGAACGCAAAGCCACCGTCCTTGACAAGTGCTAACCCCGCACTGGGAGTGAGGAAACCCCGTTTTGCTGGTGTGTTTATTTTTTTATGATACAATTCCAAGGCCACGGAGTCTGTCGTCCGCTGTAAATGCGATTCAAACATACAGTTCTTTGCGCTTTGATTATTTTAAAAACCACTCTCCTACCCTCCTCTCCACTCCCGTGGACTCATCAGTAAGCCCATCAAGTTGTTAATTGTTTCAAATTCATTTATTTTTCATGAATACAACATAATGTATATAGGAATGACATTAAAATAAAATAAACAAAAAATGTCTTACGATTTAAATAGATGTAAAAATTCTATGCAATTTAAACAAACCGTAAAAGTAGAAAAAAACATCAAATCCTACAAATGCAGGATAAAATATAAACATAAATTCGGAGAAAAATGTTTGATAGGTACCTATGTTATTATTATTATTATTATTATTTTATAATAGCACATAGCCGATAAGCCTATATCTTATTCAGTATCAAAATTCTTACTATTTTTTCCTTGTTTTTTTTTCTTTAAATGTTCATCTAGATTGTTTTTAAATTAGTTGATTGTCTTTGATTCTATGACACTTTCTGGCAATCCATTCCATGCTTCCACGACTCTGTTACTGATGATGTTCTTCCTGGGGTTGCTTGAAAAAAATGTCCTATCTAACTTCATGCAGTGCCCACGTAGTTGGGTGTTCTTATCGAAAGTGAATATTTCTCTCAATTCTTCAGTCATAGTGACGCTTTAATATTTTGTATACCTCAATGAGGTCCCCTCTATCGCGCCTCTCTTTTAATGTCTGGAGATTGAGAATTTTTAGTTACTCCTCATAGGCTTTACTCTTTAGACTCAGTAGGTATTTTAAAAGCTCTTCTTTGTACCCTTTCTGAAAGTATGGGCTCCACACTTGAAATCCAAACTCCAATATTGCTCTCACATATGTTTTATATATATTCAGGAATAGCTGTGGGGTCATGTGCTGGAAGGCTTTAGTAATAAGGTACAATGAGGAGTTTGCTTTTTTGACTATTTCTGTAATATGCTCTTCCCATTTCAAGTTGTGAGACATTATTATACCAAGATCTTTTTGTGTATGGACTGGTTCGATCTGCACATTTCCTAGGAAGTATTGATTTCGAGGGTTGTTACTACCGATATGAAGTACCTTACATTTTTCAGTGTTCAGATTGATTTGGATGAGCATTCATGTAAGCGTTTCAAGTAATTTTTCATAGTATTAGCTGCTACTAATGGGTTACCAAAAAACTTTGTGTCATCGGCGAAAAAGGAGACAAGGACAATAAAGGATTTCAACGTATGTATCATCAGGAATATTAACAAGCAGTAAATATAAATACACGGTAAAAACAAAAAGAGGACAATAGAAATTTAAAAATAAAATAACTTTAAACATTAGTGTCAACAAGCAGAAAAATTATACAGCCTAATAATAACAGAAAGATAATACAGCCTAATAATAAAGTTCAATTCTGTAAAAAACAGCAAAAATTAAGACAAATAAACAGTGTATCGAACAAAAGTATAAAAAAAAAACATCAAATAAAAATGAATATTTAATTAAAACGATTTAAAATTAAAATATTTTTATATGTGAACACGAATAAATGAAGAGAACTATTAAACTTCACTAAAGCTATAAATGTTTTGCTCAGTAACATACTTCTTGAAGGCACTTTTAAATTGATTAAATATATATACATAAAAGGTCAGTGGCCAGGTAAGCCTCTAAAGCCAACTTTTTTATAAATATAAATTAAATCTAAATCGTAGCCGTAAAATTATAACAAAAATTGTTGCCAAAAGACTATGTTTAAAATCATTATTGTTTGTTTATCACGCTACTGCATTGATCTGTCCCAAACGTAAAGAAAACGTGACCTGTTGCGTTCAAGTTCAGTTGAGCGCTACGTCTTGGATAGGTAATTTTGTACTTCCGTGTGAAGTTAGAACAATTTCCAGAATTAATTTAAAAATGTATAAATACTTTTGATATAGTTCAACCCCTTAAAAGGACAGTAGTGATTTTAAATAAGGCCTGTAGACAGTGTTTGTCTGAAGTAGTAAAATATTGATCGTTAACAAAAGTCTCCAACTCACCGCATTTAGATTTGTAATGAGGCTGCTACATAATCCGACTAACAAGACGGTATTTAATTTCTAAATAGTAGAATAAATGTTTTGCTATTACTCACACTGAAATAATCAATGTTGTACACAATATCTTCACAGCCAGCCCGCAACGGGCTGTCCACCAAATCTTGCAAGGTTTTAATGTTCCTTGGCGGTTCCATCAGAAGCGAGGAGACAATGCTAGCAGAGAAGAACTGGTAAAACAGTATTGCGGAGAGGAGTATAGTTAGAATTATGATTCGGCCCGATGTCAAGTTCACGTTGCTCAAGAAACCTGAAATTTAAAACGGTTTTACTCCATCTGTTTAACTGACAACAATCAATAAATCTAAATATTATTTAATTATAAAAAAATCTACAGAATTACATAATGGTGATTGAATTTACATGCTAAGAAAAAACGTGAATACCCTAGACCAGGGGTGCTCAAACTTGAACTGCTGGCGATCTACCTCAATATTTTTAGACTACTTACGATCGACTCTGAGAGACTGCAAGTGTGTGTGATGCAGGATTGTTGTACATACACGATACAGCCTACCTACCTAGGTAGGGCGTACCGTAGCATATATAGATATTAGCTTTCTGCACGGTGCTAAAACGGTCGATCGCGATCGACCAGTCGATCGCGATCGACCGTTTGAGCACCCCTGCCCTAGACAACCCTACATAAACCTAGAAACAAATTCCTTTTTTATGATACTTAGATAATAATAATAATATGACTAATAATAAAATAGAAAAACATGCACCAGACTTCTGGGTTTCATATTCTGCGCCCTAATCGTTTTAACCATAGATTGGTATATTTTATTGTGGATTTTTTATTTACAGATATGGCGCAAGGCTTGACTTGTGCCTTTATATCTAGGGTTTAAGACCCTGTTACTCTATATTTATTTGAAATCACTGAACGTGCATCATAGATAGAAAATGGTACAGAAACATATCTAAAGTAAAAGATTGTGAACAGATGTAACGGGACTACGTGAGAACAGCCGGAGTAATAATAATTGTTATAAACACTTGATTTGACAAAAAGCGAGAGCAATACAGTTTCTATCAGTTAATAACCTAGGGACTAGGTGCGCTGTAAGTTTAGTTAATTCAATAATGCACAAACGTCGAAGTGACAGCTCGCGAGTGGCGAGTCTGCTTCAGACTAGCCCCATGGATTGTATTCAGGAAATATTTAACCGACCCTAATATTACTGGCGGATATCTTGACAATTTAAGCATTTCATTTATAAGTCAAAAAGTATCTTTACACAATAAACCACGCCATTAAATAAAATACGGGGGGGGGGGGGAATGCATGGACATTAGAAATATTGCTTAACCTTACCTTATTGCGTGCATCTTACTAGCAACCTCACAGCTAAACCCCGAAACACAGGCATGAGGCATGTGATAGCAGTTTGGCACGATAAAATTCTACATTATAGCAATAACAAACCAAGTAATTAATGCGAGGTTACTAACGATCTTTTAAAACAAATAGATACGGCAACTGAGAGTGAAAAACGCACCACACCCAAGTTCGCCACTTTGCGTCGAGTACATCTCGCTTGATCGCATATGTCATAGTGATAAGTCTCGATCAGGTATGGCGGAGTGTTGCGGCGCGCGGAACGGAGGGAGGAATCTACCGGTGTCGGGTTTTCACAAGGACGATTTGTATGACATGCCGTATCTACATGTTTCAAAAGATCATTAAAGGTTACCGGTGTTTCATAACCTTGTTGACACACTGCTCCGAAAAAGAGCATTACGGAAAAACTCCATGAGGTTTCATCGTTGACTTGAGGTCAGAATCCAACAGTATGTGAAGCGTTTAACGTCCTATGAAGACCTACAATACCCACTAGGGCGACGGCCACAGCACAGCACCAGACATTCTCCTGGAAAGGTCTGATGTACATTTTGAGGAAGGAACCCACTCGCTTCGGATGTCTGAATATAAAACATGGTCTGAAAGCATATTTTTGAAAAATAATTCTAATACGCTTATCATGACTAATAATACGTAAGTTATTAACTAGATCATATTACCTAAAATAATTTATTGTTTTTAATATATCTTTAAATGTTTACATAAATGTACATATTATGATGAATTTAAAAGAATATATTTATTTTATTTATTTATTTAACAGGTTTCCCCATGTACACATATGGCTCGAAGGCCCAAATAAATAGTGTATCCGTTTTTGCGACTAGTTTTCTTGTATTTGTGATTAAATGTGAAAACTCTGGACTGTATTTCGATATAACATAATATAATGAAATAGTCACTGAAAAACGAACAAAATGACAGGAACCTTCAGATAAATCCATTGATAATGTTCAATATCATAAATTTTCAGAAAATTATAAATATTTATTTTCGTTTAATTTTTTTTTGCTGTAATTTCGTGTAATTTTCTAAATATTGCAATCGTACTAATTTAATCGGAATTTTTGTTTTTTTTATTATTTTGGATACCTTGCTCTAGACACAACTCAATGAAACTTCGTGGAAAATTCAAGCATTCCAGTACAATTTACAAAATCGATTTTTAATAATCAAAATCGCTCAATAAACATTTTGAATGGAAATCTTACTTAATTTTTATTCCGTACCTTAACTAAACTAAAATAGGATCACTCCTGAGTATCTATCGCATGTAAAAAAATATATTCGAAATTGCTAAAACCACTCTGGAGTAATAAGTAAACATAAACGGAAAAAAAAACCATCAAATTGAGAATTAAAGCCGGGTAGAAAGTACAACTTTTAATATGAGGGTTAAGTGTGGAATAATTTGAATTTTATTGAAGATCAAATTATGAATAGGGCAGCGTATTACCTTGACACCCACGTCTGGATGGTATAATCCACGACCTGTGCTCTTTCAAGGCGGAAGAATATTGGGGATCCTCCTATGTCAGCTTGCTTCTTCTCCAAGTAGCCGACCATGCCATCAAAAGAGCCATTGTGCTTGTAGCCCCAAGAGCTTGTTCGCATCATATTATAACTGATAAACAGAGGGCATAATCACATTTTGTATTCAAAAGCATGCTTTGCCAGTATGCATCTCATAAGGTATTTATAATCGCATATTATGTAATCTCATTCTATAAATCAACAAAGCCTGTAGATTTTTTTTATTAGCTCTGAGGTGCAAAGTGACGAAGCTAGTCCATGCGAGGCCATAATATTATTATGGTACATCCTTTACCAAACTAATAACGCACGCATAAAATGTCAAAAATATACTACCTGAAATTAAAAATATCCTTGAGATGCAGTAGCAGGGCATAATTGAATCTGTTCATAGAGTCGATGTGCGTGAAACTCGGAGTCTGAATATATCTCTCGAAAGTCTCGCCGTGTAGTGCCTGAGTGACCACGATCATGCATTTAAGGATTACACCCGTCATATTAGCTCGCCTCGCATATTTGTAACCGAGCTTTGGCATTTCAATCAAATAGCTTACGTTATTCCACGCAAACAAAAAGCTAATATTCAAACTACCCCCATTATTTTTACCTTGGTTATAAACATCGTAAAGTATGTAGTGATCATTAGGTTGAGCGACTGCGAAGGTTATATCAGCATCGATATTAATTTGTAAATTTTTAAAAATTGCTTCAATATCAACGTCCTTTTTTGTTGTTGTAATTAACCACAGATACGTATAATTAAACATGCCGTTAAGTGACGCGTCTTTTAGGATTTTAGAAAAGCCGACGCAATCTAAATCCATGATGATTCCTGTTAGATCGTAATCATGATGCATTTTTGCCACGTTCAATCGTTTGTTGGACGTCTCGACAGTAAACTGTTTGCCCATTGCAGACAGAGACCTCAAAATGTTGGTAATGTTCATTTTATCATCACACGTGAATAGCGTACCGAAATGTACATTTTTCCAGGATATAAAGTCGAATGCCAGGTCTTTCCAAACACACAAAGAATAGTTGAAAAATATATGAACGCAAAACACAATCAAAACGGCTTTCATTTTCTGCCTAACTCGAATGAAGAATGTAAATTTTTGTAGTATTTACGGCCTTTTAAAGAGAAAAACATTGAGTATACAGGTTGATGTTTAAAAATATCGATCGACGAGTTTTTTTTTTTTAAGAATATTGTGAAAAAATAGAATGTAATGTAATCGCTGTTTTTGGACATATTTTGACAGATAAATTTCTATGAAGACAGCGCAGATGCAGGATTAAGATTTGAGAGACAGAACTAAGATTTGAGTAAAAACTAAACCTATCACCTGTCAACGGAGGCGTTTAACTATAAGTGAAATCAGAAAGGTTGGCCCTCGACACAGTAGAGAGTATATTTTATCAACCCCTATTATCCTGTAACAGGATAATAGGGGATTTAACAACAGGCCCGGATTTACACTTGATAAGGTCCTAAGCTATTTGAGATATGGAGAAAAACAGCGGAATCCCCGTGTTCATAGTAAAAGATATCATATACTTTACACGTTCCATTTCTATTATAAAATAATAATTAAATCATTTTTAAAATTACCAGTATTAGCTATCAAAATTGATTTAAATTTATGTCAAAAATTAAAATGCAAACCCTAGGCACAATAGCGCTTTGTTCTTCGAAAATTGGGTGAAGAGTGTGGGACGTTCCGGACATTGGGACAAATAATGCTGCAGTATATATGATAATTGCTCACTCAGACATTTGTTTTTCCTGCACTGCTGAAAAAACAAGTTAAACTTCCATATGTCCAGGAGTGGATGTGAATCTTAGAATCTACGGAAATCACAAATTCAACACGAAATGGTAGAGGGAGAATAGCACAGGAACAGATTGATAATGAGGCGTTTCAAAAAGTTCTTTTGATAAGGATTTTCTCGACTTTTAAATCTGTAGAATATCCGGGCATATTAAAGTGTGGCAGGAGGCTAATTAAAAATTGTACCGTCGCTAATGAAAATCAATTTATACTATTCAAAGGTTTTAGTAGCAAAATAAGGTATCCACAATTTTACAATTATCAGTTTACCTTGTAAACTTGTAATTAAAATATCCATTAAGTTATAAATTTATTATATCCATTAAGTTATAAATTTACAAGCATAGCAAATCGACAATATAACAAGTTTTGTTGCCTTTCTAACTAGGTTAGTTTGGTTTGGTATTTGGTTTCAATGCTGTAGTAACAGCGTTTAGGTATATATTTTTTATGTTAATATTTTTATGTCGTTTTAGGTCAAATCTTGCAATCTGAATCTTGAATCTGATCTTTTATCGTACGGAGTTGAAATTTGACATGTTGGTTCAGTTCCGATGACAATGGATTCTAATGGTAAGCATAACCTGATTCCACACCCACACCAGTTGAGGAGAACTCAACGGTCACGGTCTCAACAAACACGAAATTTTGTAGACGCATTCAAGCACTTAAATAAAAGCTTATTTTTAAACAATTATTTTTACAAGCATCTTTTTGTTAATGAGTAACGACCCGTTAGTCAAAGACTGTTGATCGTCTCCGAAACCGAGAACGAGAAGTGTTGTGCGGGATTTCAATAAAGAGCGTGTAATTTGCGACCTGGGATGATCCAGGAGCGGAAGACGCCCAGAATACGGGAAGAGAATGGATGTCGGTACTTACTATTGATTGAATCCTCCGTGGCAGCTCAGCAATGTTGGTTTCTGCTTGGCTGGCACTTCACCAAATCTAACTTGTGCGATAGCAAACGATTTGTGGATTCTACGTTGAACAGTTTGTTATAAACAAATGAATGTATCTCAGAATGGTCCAGGGAGGACACATAAAATGCACTCGACATTCCCAAACATCAATCAACTGTTAGTACCCGCAATTTTTCAATACAAAACTGCTTCGGTGCGTTTTAGTACCGACAAGGTTTCAGGATTGTAGGAAATGGAAGGTGTTTGTACGGGTCTAAAGCAAATACGCTATATGCTGTCCGCTGGTGTGTGGTATCAATACATAAATTTTTAAGAGTATAGTTACCTGTTTTAATAATGGTTAATAAAAAAAGGTTGCGAGGCAAGTTTTGATCATTTTAGATTTTTGACCAGATATGTCAGATAAAAAGGTTTGCACATTTGAATTATTCTTTCAAAAATGAATAAAATTTATTCATTCCTAATATTTAATATTAGGAACAGCCTTTATTTAGAACATCGGGAATATACTTATGACAACCGAGAAAGTTGATGAAAGGTATCATGGAATATTTGATCAATGGGTTCCATTAATGTGTCACCATAATGGGACTAATATAAATAATAGATTAACATAAATGCAAGCACAGATCAAATTGGATGACCACTTAAATATGATAAATAGAGGCAGGCAGAAATAATTGTCTTTAAAGTACCTATATATTTCAACTGAATGCTAAATTTTGGATGTGTGTAAAAAATACATATTGTAAAAATATTTAATGGTAAAAAAACTGTATATATAAATTAATAAGGGGCAAATTAGACAATCCTAGTCTATAAAGCGAAGATCCGGTAAAATTATATAATCAAGCTCATTCGGACCATTTGGTGGCGCTTATAGGTTTGGTTGAAATTATTTAGTTTGTCCGAATAAAAATCATTTTTAACTGTGCATATTTGAAGCCACCGTCCTCCTAGGGTGCCCAATTGATTTGGAACACCTGCATATATTCGCACTTTCCAATTAATACACGACACTGTTTGACATGACCTGCTGCGGTGTTTTACCATTGCCTATAGCCTGTAGAAATGCAGCCATTCCAAATCGGAAATAACATGGAATCCGATCAAGAATGTTCCACAGCACCGGTGGGGCCAGTCTGAAAGCTGACTCGCCGATCACTCGCTGTCTGATTGACGTTTGTCTAATGCAATAATCTGTTAAATAAACGAGCGAGTGGTGAGTTGGCTTCAGACTAGCCCCAATTGCAGTGACCGGGAGCATTTGGGAAATCACAAGGAATCTCCGCAGTTCCGTAACAGTACATTTAAGCTTTTTATTAAAAATAAGTTAAGTTTGCCAGCAAAATATATATTAGTGGCTCTAGTCCTTAAAGTTTCCCCCATCCCATCTAAAATCTCATAAAGCATCAAGCGGTTTGAATTTTTAAATGACTACTCACCCATCTAATCGAGGTATTTTTTTATTAACAAAAATAATCAGAACTTTTCTAGGATGTCAACCTCTACCCTTTCCTACCGCCTTCTGTTTTAGGTTTGGACCTAAAACGGGTTGGTGACATTGTGAAAAGTAAGCTGCAGCTAAACAGTTTAAAATGTTAAATGTTCAAGATCTCTTGTCCCAAAAATGCTAAAAGCAATTTTCAGACACAAAACTCACAATCACGGATTATTTTCATTTTCTGAAAAATGTGTTATTTATCTTTCGATGTTATAAATTGACATTCCTTAGCAATTTTGAGTAAAAGGTACTAGAAGCTGACACTACATATAAAATAAATATTTAGAATAATTAACTATTGTTCGGTTATATTTATCGACAATTTTTTCTATTAAAATTTAAAAAATCACTTTTACACTCCCAAAACCACCTTCGCTTCCACTGCTACTATTGTCTGATACTGGTGTACTTAAGGTTAGGTTTTTTGGTTATTATTCAATTTCTGCAGTTAGTGCAGTGCATTGGTATCAAAATTGCGGAAATGTGTAATCAAAGTTTTCAGCTATCAAGATACAATATTTTAGCTAAGTAAATTTATCATTGCAAACATATCGAAATTAACCTCGCTGAAATCACTGAAACCTCTTGTGCCTGATAATGCATAATAAATTTGCTTTTTCAATAAGAGTGCCAAAACTGGCACTCTTATTGAAAGCAAATTTAAAATCCCAAAACTCAATTTGTCAATCAATAATGAACTAATATTATTGCCATAGAGAAAAATATTCAGTTTTTTGCCAATATCTCAAAACATTCCTATACTTTTGTATAGGAATACTTTTGTATATATCTTTTGTATTCGGTCTCAAGTCTAATATAAATAAAACAAGATTTAATGATAAAGCCCTTTATTTGTAATTATTTTTCTTAATGTGTAATTTTTTTATTCCATCCAAGTTTCTTATTTTAGATTATTTATATTCTTTAATTTTTTCAGGTAAGGTTTTTTTTCATTCAGGGTAATTCCTTTTTTTATATATATATTGTTTTGTTTTTCAAGAATTCAATTAAATTGAGATAGGAGTGATGTCGAATTATATTTATTGTGTATCGACACTATATTTGCATATTATTTTTTTTATTTCTGAGGTCTTTTTTATAAATTTCTTTTAAGCAATCATCTGCTATGCTTTAAATAAGCAAACTAAATTAGTATATTTTTACGGAGAATATAAACAAAAAGTGCCCTTAAAAAAAATATTTTCTGGGATAAATAACATTTCAAGCAAAGGCAGTATTGAATGTGTGATATTTTATGTTTAAATGACATAAAACGAAGAAAAGTTAAATTACTCAATAAGGACACTGTTGAACAAGCTGGTTCAAAATATATTTGGTTCAGTGCTGCGAGTGTAACGTTATTACAATGCATTTGATATAAATGCAATACATATTTACTAATAATGAAAAATATGCAGAAATGTACGGGCAGATAATTTTAGCAGCTTTTTGACAAAGTCTGGCAACGCCAGCAGAATCCTAAAAATATGGCAAGTATTCCTTCAGCATAGCCCATACAGATGGATCTCCTAGACTGGTAAAAACGAGCCTTATAGCATGAAAAATAAAACAACTGTATTGAGACAAATTCGAAGCAAAAATAAATCCAAAACTCGCCATTGTGAATATTTAACGGTGCCTTTTCAGTACTGTAGACTGATTAAGTAAGAAGACACAAACACACTCATGAAGTTAGTCTCGGGAGATACTGCCTACTTGTAATAAATGATCTTGAAATATGGAGACAATAAAAAGGCAGCAAGAACTGCGCATTATCAACACAATAAGAGCAATTATTTATTCTGCAGTTGCTCAATTTGTATCAAACGATCAACGTCGATCGAGGCCGACAACAACAAGAATTTATGATGTGTAAAATGTATTACATTGAGTCAAAGAAAAATTGGGCTACCTTGTGAAAAAGTGACTACCATGCACGGAGTTAGCAATCCGTTAAGAGAAGTCTGAAAAAAGAATGAACGGAAAGCAAACTTTCAATACAAAAGGAATGCAACAGACGAAAATGATAAAAACAGCAAAATACTAAATCATTCAGATGGTCAGAGGTTTCTCACATTTGAACGAGCGAAAAATCCAGCCGAGGGAGATGGCAAAACAAATTTGACATGCAACTCCAGCATTTGGCAGAACTAACTTATTCGATCCTTTAAGAATGAATAAAAAGCAAGAGGCTTGGTCCATTCTTCCAAAAAAATCTGGAGGTACTTGAAACACCTGAAAGAGAAATAGGTAGTTTATAAAAAAATAGGAAGTTCCGTTTTCGATCAACGTCGTTGTTTTTTTTTTTTAATATAATAGCAGCGCTGCAAGTCAATTCCCAGTAAACGCAGTTCGACACTATTTTTTGTCACTTTTTTCAGAAATTTTAAACTTTATTTATTGAACAACCAAAACTGCAAACTGAACTGCAGGATGCACGAATTTTAGTAGTTTTTTTTTTTAAATACTTTCACGGGTTTAAACAATATTGCATTTTAAATTTACAATGGGCAATATCTTATTTATTCGTTTTTTTTTTTAATACTTCTACCTACATAAATGAAAACAGTATTAAATATTAACACAAAATAAATAATTCAATTTCATGCTATGTTTAAAAAAAAAAATACGACCCTTTTAAATTGAAAAATATAACATTTTGTAAATTTTCCCATTGTATTTCTATGATTCATTTCAAACACAATTTAAAAAATTAATAGTACATAATTTCGTGTGGAATTTATGAGGTCTCTGTGTTAAAGTTGATTCCACACCCGTTAATAAGTATATTTTATTTTAACGGGGATTTATTTAAATTGCTGTAGCGCTTTTGTCACTGCATCTATTTTAATAAACCCTCATAAAAGCCACTATACACAATTTACCAATACACGATAAGTGTATAGATATTAAAAACAAAAATTACTTCTATATAAATTGTTAAAACTTTTACTGAAGTCCGTGTCAAAATTAAAAAAAACAGTTGAAACGATGTTAAAAAGAATAAATCAGCTGATATGACTGTCAAGAAAGCATTTTGTAATCGAAATGAGGTTTTCTCTGCTTAAAGGTAATCAAAATCTTATGCGAAAAAAAAACAGGCTTATGTAGATTAGATACTTTTAAACATAGTCTAATTAGAAAGTGAACTGATGGCAAATGACACGGAGAATTAATCACAAATACAACCAAAAAATATAAACTGTTTGTATATGAATATAATATATATATATATTCATGATTCAATACATAAAAAGATAAGTTGGGTTTATTTTTTGAACAATTTACCCATCATATTTTTGAATTAAACAAAATTTAACAAAAATATCACTTAATGAAACAAATAAAATACAATTTCTCCTTATGACAATTACATTATTCAGATTAATATTGTTTTACTGATGCTGTTTTTTTTTAAATGTTGAGTGCACATATTTACAACTGGCCTTCATATTAGGTGAAGGAAGAAAAGCACTGACTATTGTCAATCATCTTAAAATTTAGGAAGCGAGAAGGTAAAGTAAATTCTCAGTCAACACCGCTTGACGGGATGCTCTAAACTCATCCATCGCCTCCTCTTGAGGACGAGGCTAATGCCTCATTTTCTGCTCAGTCACTTTGATCTCGATTAGACAGATTGTTCTAATATGAATTCAAAATAACTTAAATCATTTAACAATGCATAATAAATGTCAATTTTGGATGTCAATAGCGCCTCGGCTAATTTAAAACATACTTTTATATATATATTTCTTATACCTCTACTCCAATAACGCGCTTCAATAGTATTAAAAGTTCATTTCACTACAAAAATGCAGTCACTCAAAGCATACTTCGTTTATATATTTATCCGAATGATTAATCTTTTTATGAAAATTTAGTAAATGGCTTCCAACAGCATAATACAACAAAAAAACTATTTATTATTTAATGTATTCAACGAAAAATGACAAATAATCTTTCCAAAGTTAAACGTAAAGTTTGACCATTCATGAATATTTCTATTTCACCAGGATATAAATAAAATACAATGTTAAAAACCTTTGACAAAATTAATAAGAAGTGGGGTGGGGAGGTGAGGTAATAACTATACATAAATCATTGTAATATGTGCTCTATTGGTTTAGAGGATATCATGTAGGAAACTTTTTCAAATATGTAAGCCCCGTTTGGTAAATATAATTTCCTAGATATTAAATAAAACTATGTATCATGAAACATTTTTTTTGAGAAACATCTTCGTAATTAACCGTCCTTTGATCACTAAATGTGACAATTTGTGAATATTTTTAGTTTTATATATGTTTTCAGTGAAGTTATAAGGTGCAATTTGCATTTTTTTTTTTCTTCTTTGCTGTAAATTGTATATATGTTATAATGAAACTATATGATCAATCAATTAAATTTTTCACATATTCCATAAAACATCTTTTAAAGGAACTTCATTGTTTCAATTTAGTATTTAAAATACTATTTTAAGTTATGAGAAAAAGTGATTTCAAAATGCCGCTTCTTAGTTTAACTGTGTATTTATTATTGTTAAGAGGCATTGCGCCGCTGAGCACGGGTATGAAAGTATAACAGTAATTATAAATTCAATTTATTTCACATCATTGTCATTCAGATGTATTAACGCCAGTCTAAAATCCATGATGATTGTCAGTCGTGTTTCATATACAATCACACCGTGTCCTCCACCACCTTTTACGATAAACAGCCCAACCTATTGGTCTTGTGATATCATGGTGTCAGAGAAATTAATTTGTAAACTTTACATAATTATAATGAAATTATCATGTCAAGCGTGGCTGCATTTGCCCCGGTGTGGTGTGGCCGTGCACCTTTCCAGTTCTAGGTCCCAGTTTTTTTACGATGCGCTCAAAAATCAATAGTCAGTTTTGGATTGACAAAGCTAAAACAATAATCATGGTGGTGCTGACATTTCATTTCTCTGATCTGTGGTGAGACACTGTATTCAGATATTTAATTTATCTCCTGTCAAAACTTGGATGAGAAAATTTTGGAAGCATTCAACTTGACAAACAATCAATTACATAAGATTTATGTAAAAAAATAAAATGCATAATTTCATTTATTTTATGAAAATATATATTTACGAACTATGACATACCATAATATACTATTTATACATGTAAATGTAACTGTTCTGTTTTATTATCACATTTTTGTTAATTAATTTTAGTAGATAAATACTAAATTTCAATAACTATTTAGCATAATTAAAATATTTTTCAGTTTTAGATGAAATTTATGCCAATTCTGTCTTCAATCTATCATTAATATATATAAATCAGAAACATCATAAAATGTAAATATATATTTACATAAAAAAAAAAACAAAATGCGTATTTGATATTTTCAGCACATTATATGAGGAAATCAAGAAAACATTCTTAAAGATAAAATCGAAGTATTTATTACAAAAAGTTATTTTAAATTGCCTTTATAATTTATTATTGCAATCTAAAAGTAAAGAGGTTCATAAAAGTTGCCATTTATGTTGAGGGCATTATTAGAAAGGACAAAAAAGGTATTTTTTGAGAAATTTGTTGAGTTAGAGTTACTGTTAGCTCACTATACATCGTGCTAAAACGGTAATGTTATTACACGGTTACTTATGAAGGCTGTTTGTTCCTTTGCCAATCTTTGATGGACGTAGACAATTACAGCCATGGTTATCTATTGCACTTGATCAAGTATGCTACTAAGTATTAAGTCTGTTGTGCTACTTTGATTTGCTATACGGGAGACATTTTAAATGGCGGTTTTCTCCTTTCTTAAGCAGCATAGTAGCCGGAGAAACGAGTGTAAAACATGACTTTGATACTCTATATTTCTCCATTGCCACGGTTTTTTTATAGGAAAATTAAACTATTATTGCGATACTTTTGGTGTTTATTAGATGAAAATGAAGGCAATATTTAAAAATTACCTTCTAGTGGTACTTAATGAAAAAAAATACTAGTGAGTGAATGTACATATCTAGTTATGTCATTTGACTATTGGCCCGAGGTGGCAGGTTCAAATCCAGCCATAATAGTATAACCATTAATAACGCTTCATCACCACTATCTCCCCTAACTAAGCGGCAAACAAATTTAGCTTAGTGGAGTAGGGCTCAAAATATTTTTATTAAAAAACTACTTTATCAAAAAAAATCTGGACATACCATACATATATTATGTGTGTGGTAAATGTAACTAATGGGCTTGTTTAGGAGAAGGATGACCCTAAATAAATACCATTAGATACAAAAATGTACTTTAAAAGTTATAGTTCATAAAATTCTGTTAAATAAGTTAAAACTTTCCTTAATGTTTTTCTAAAGTGACAAATAAGTTTTACGTGATTTATTTTGAAACTGATCAAAGAAACTAATAAGCGTAGTGTACTAAAACATAATCTTATTTTTTTTAATTCTAGTTACACAGGGGAGCCACAGCGACGTCTCTTTTTTCTTATTTATTTGGGACTAGTCATAAAAGTGGTATTTATAATAATAATAAAATAATAATGACATTAGCAATCTAATGACAATAATTATTTAACAATAAACCTTGAGTGGGGGTTGAATTTACATTATCAATTGATCATATTGTTATCAAAATAACTACAAGCAATTTTAAATATTGCTGATTTAACAAATAATTTGACTGAATTGTATAAATACATAAAATATAATGAAGCCACGGACACGTTTAAAATATCGAATATTAGGACAATATACCAAGATTCAAAGTTTCTACTCATTTTTTAAAATAAAATATAACTTACAATAGGTTAAAAAAATTCTACTGAAACAAAATACCATTTGTACCCTACAAGTTAAGTTCTGCTTAGGAAATAAATAATAATGCATTAGAAGTATTGACTTTCCAAAGAGACATCAATAGATCCCAGAGCCTTTTTTCTAAGATACAGTAAAACATAATTTTAAGCAATTATGTAGTAAGTTTGGGTGATAAAAGCTTTGCTTAAAGAAATAGTTCAATATAAAGTTTCTTAAATATTGGATAATTATCTCATTATTTGACTTACGTTACGAGGAGAATGAACACTAAATTGTTGGAGGAAAATGGCTAAAACACTTGGCATATACTATTAATGGATAACAATGTTCCTCTTTGCACGTGGCTCTGTAAGATTTTTGACCATACTATAATTACTAAGTAACTGAATAAAAGACAGTGTAAAAAAATAATTGAGAGAAGGCAATAATCGAAAGAATACTGCCTTTCAATACTGAAATAGAGGGCCAACAGGTTAGCAGGCGAGGGAAGGTGCAATTTATTTTCCAATCTCATTAAACTCTATCTTTTTAATGACTCAATATCCTATAGCAAAACCTATAGAATCTGGGGCTCTCCAGTAGAGTGTGGGCGATAATCGTAACTATCGCAGTTGAGACGGACTAATACTCTTGATGATGTAAAAATGACTCACCGATTATCTCAATCAGATATCAAAACTATCAAAATATTTATTGTCTTCGCTACACGAGGCCTTTGGTTGTGTGATATATAAAGTTTAATTCACATTAATATTTTGCATAAATGCATGGTAACATTCTATGCTTTGAATCAAATTTGTCAAGAAACCTAGGCTGAACCTAACAACTTGCACGCAAGGACTTTAACGGACCATCTTTTGTCTCCTGACACACATGTCTACAAACCGCACTTTATTTTGCCATTATAAAAAAAATGGATTTACCATCCCAGACCTTAATTTGTCAATGACATACATTTTTATTATCCTTTGCTGTTTTAAATATATTTTCTTATTTATTTGTCATTTGTTTGGAAATAAGTGATCATGTACGCCCCTTTATGACTATAACGAACACATTTCATTACAGTTTTTAAAATAATTAGTAAATTATCTGTAACCTATGTACAAAGAAAAATCTTATTTAATGAAAAGGTGAACTAGCACTTATTGAAAATAACACTGCACTAGAGAAATTGCGAAATTAGCTTCTATACTTATTGAATTAACTTTTTTATGAGTTTACCATTCCAGTCACATTCAGTTACCGAAGAAAGTGATGACAAAATAAACTTATTTTACAAAAAGAAAATTTGTTCTAAATTAAATTGGTCGGATGTTTTCACAACTGGGCGCAGCGGGAAATTAACATCGGGCGGACGTCCTTATGCGTCGACAACACCTCAATAAGGACTGAAGTACATTCCTCTCCTGAAACCCCTGCAATATTAATAATGGCCCTCTGCTGAAATATTGTCCCGTTTAATAAATCAAAATATGTCGTACTTAACCGCTTCATGCAACATTGAGACATCTAGCATAGGTGCAGTTGACATAAACTCCAAATTGTGATATTAGTAACAAGACAATATGCAAGAGATTCAGAAAGCTTTACAGTTCCGAGCTTTAAACTATATAAAATGAACAAAAAGCGACAACAAGATTTTTATTTTATCCTCTAACAATTCTATCAGTAAGGCGCCTTAGAGAATCTATGAAATAAAATATCAATTAATCGCTTATTGCTCAATCTAATATCCGAAGGCATTCCGAAGGTCTTTACTTGTTGTTTTATTTCATGAATTTAAAGTAATAGGACAAAGGCACGTTTACAATGGAAAAAATTAAAATGATTAATTGCTAACAATTTTGTCTTATAAATAATTTAGTAAACTATCAAAAAAAAAGTAATTTATAAATAAAATAAAAACACACAAGTGTGTACCAATGTTTAACACACTCAGCACCGATAATGTTATATCCTGTAATTGCCGTATACGACAGGTGCAGTTTTCGAGTAAAACCGTTACCGTCTTAATGCATTTCTATCAATATTTAAAAGTGTGGCATGTCGTGTATATCTGAATTCATGAAAGACAGATTAATCGTCGATTTTTATTCATTTTGGTTCGGTTTTTGATTGTATATGTGAAAAATGCGCTAGTGAATTGGAAGTGTACGGACTTGGCAATAAATAATTCAAATTTTATTAACAAAGCTATGTCAATATAATATTAAATATAAAAAAAAAACATTTTCATGGTTTTGTACATATTATTTGCCAATTATAAGAAATTATAACTTAAACAACAAAAAAACGGGTCGCAGCTCCCGCGTGGGATATTCCGTTCGGTCAACGAACTTCGCCGATCGGGCGGCAACACTGTTTACGTACGGAATGTAATGTGTCAAAATACCCATTAGAAATAGTTCAGCTGCTCTCCAGTCTCCCCCGCCAATTAAATATGTATATTTGACTTTCCCCTGGGTATCCTGTCCTATTTGTATTTTTTTTTTCTTGATATTACACCAAGAGATTTTATTTTTAATATAATAAAGGTCAGCCAAAAAAGTATTTGAAATTGGCATACATATGATAAATGCAATAAGATTATACAAATTCATTCTCAAAAATTACCCTAGAGCCCTTATCAATTTCCTTTTTCACCAAAAGATTGCTCCGATAGCTTCAAATATTCTAAACATCATTTCCAATCTACTAAAAGTTAATGTTGGGCCATTTTTATTGTGGCAAACTTTTTTTATTAATTTACATTTTAAACAGTTTACATTATTTATGAATTGATAACAGATTAAGGTCTATTTTATGAAATGTTCAAAGTTTTATACCGTCAGAATGCCATCAGAAGAAAATATATATTTTTTTATAAATATGCAAAAATACAACTAATAAACATAGCAAAATGTAATACCAACTTTAGAAATTATAAAACATGAGATATTGGTTGGATATATGATTGTGGCTTAGTACACCATTTGTGTATCACAAACGTGCGTCAGAGCTTGTATGGCACGGCACACACTCGTTGGTGGTGTTCACAAAGTGGTTAAATTAATAAAAAGGCAACTACCAGTACGCCATTTCACTAAATCAACAAGCTAGACAGTGTAGGGTAAGTGTACCAGTGGTGAAATGGTGAAAAGAATGAACAAAAAATAAATAAAATGTATATTTTTTTGAATGCATAAAAAAACGACATGACAATTTTAATCGGATAATTCGATATACAAATTATTTCTGTGAATTGACTAAATTTTTCCACACTTCTAGTTGAAGTCGTTTATTTATTAAGTTCAAAGTACAACTAAAAGTGTTTCTAGATGATATAAAAAAAAGTTAAAGGCTCAAAATCACAAATGCAAACTAATTTCCTTTACATAAACATCCTTAAAAGTACATTCAGTGGTTCACTTACCCTACCACATGGACAATTTGAAAAATCATAATTTGTGAATATGATTTTATGCATCTATGGTCTAGCCACCAATTTGTACCAATGTCACCCTATTTGCTTCACTACACCTATGATCACATTTAATCGTTAAGCCTTATTTCCACGTACTTGTGATATTGCAAAGTGCTATGTCAAAGGAAAAATAAAAAAGAAAACTAAGATATTGTAAACAAACATAAAATAACCATCATTTATTTCATATATCCCAAAACATGAAGATTTCAATGCTATAAATTAACAAAAAAAAATAATAACAAAAGTTTTAGGCCCATGAAATCAACTTTCACATTTTTTGAAGCCAGCAACATTCAATTCAATAATTTACTTTTTTAACTAATGCAAAAACACTATAATCATGAAGAATTTATTATTTTTTAAAAAAATATGCAATGGCTGTGGAAACCATATTAATATCGATGATTGGCATTGGGTATGCGTCATGCAACACCATCTACTCCTAATACAATCCATGTGCTACTAGGTAGAGTTTTTGTGCAAGTATAAGAAAGATAGGCCGGAAATGTTGTTGTTACCTGGGCCTGCGCATTGCTCTGTAGCCTCCGAAGTAGGATCCACGGGAACCGCGTCCACGGGCTCTCATGCCCCTCGGAAAGCGATTTGTGCTTGTTACACCTGGTTTGTTGGTACGCTTGGGCATTACCTGTGGAATAGAACTTTGAGTAAATAACTTAACGTTCACCGGCTGTAGTCTAAGTTTTGTACCTAGTGCCTTATCAAACAAAAACGCATTAAAAAAAGGGTAAAATATCCAACCTTTATCTTGCGGACCACAAACTGCCTATTTGTTTTCGCCTCTACAACATTTCTTCCATTTTGAACTTTTTAAGCTAATTTTAATATAATAAAAAGCATTATTTTTTAGTGATAAGTTAAACTGGTCGACGTATCACTATACCTACTATTTTGTAATTGAGTATAAGAACATATTAACCCCTGGAGGGCGTACGACGTGAGGGGACGTCATGCCGCGCGGACATTTCTGTGTCCGTTGAGAGCGTATGACGTGAGTAGACGTCGTGAATACCTGCTTGATTTTGATTATTTTTGGTATTATTTCAGTATTATTCATTAACTTGACGTTTTTTTCATTGAAAATCTTAACGAAACAATTTTGTTTTTTTTTTGTTTTCATTTTAATGTAGTTTCTACTACTATTTATAAATGTGTATTTTCAATACACTAATGTACTACCGTTCCAATATCTATAACTTTTTTTTAACTTTTTTCTTTTTTCCGAAAAATGTACATATTTTGGAAGACTTTTAAATTGTAATGTATAGTTATAAATATATGAAAATGTAAAAAAAAGTGTTGATTTTGTTTATTTCGTATATTAAAAAAAAAAAAAAAAAAAAAATGGCAACATTTTTATTTTTTTCTTCTTTAATTTACGAGACAAACATAATCAAAGTGATTTGGTGTAATAGAAAATTTTACGGTGAATCCGATGATACCAGATTTGTAAATATTGAACGACTCATGCCTGCACTATGAATTTTATAGTAGATGAGTGAGTTTCAAGGTCAATAACCATGGTCTCAACGGGTTTTGGCGCCAAAATAAACTACGCCCTCCAGGGGTTAATTACATTTTTTTGATGAAGTTACAAATTTTTTTTACATATTTTATTACTTTTATTATAAAAATTTGTAGACATCAAAGTAACGTTTTCTAGTCAGTAATCAGTAAAACTTTGTAGACGTGCGCGTAATAAGCTGACACCGTTTAAATCACCCTATTACTTAAGCTGTCTCATAGCACTAAAAAAGTCACTTCGCTTGCCTATTATTTCCTTGCACATTCCACAAGTTACACAGATGGACTATGGTGCATTCAGGTACACCGCCGGTCGTAACTATTCAGTTACCCTATTATTTTTTACCCTGTCCGGCCAGACTCCAGCTTCAGTGACACGGAAATCTCATTGAAAGTGACACATTGACAATGAAGCACGGTGATGATTTCAGCTACACAGTTATTTTCTTAGCCGTTTAAATTATACGATGTTTTGAAATCGCATATAACGTAACCTCTGTTATATGATTATCGCGTTAACGCCCACTGCTACTTGAAGGTTATATAACTATTTGCAGAGGGTCAGAGAGCTGTAAGAAAGCAATATGGTCATGGGTGTCTTATTTTGAGAATCAAATGGCAATGTCTTTAAGGATACATATGTCCTCAGTAAAAAAAAAATAATAATAAATGATGAAGTTGTTAATGCCGTCATAATCTCAAATCGCAAGCGCGGACCGATTTCAATAGAGTGGGGTAGAGTTATATTGGAAATCTGCTCAGATGGTTGGCGTAAAATAATTTTAAGAGTGATATATTTCAAGTTGAATATCTTTGTTATTTATCAAGATATCTGAATTTTTTTTTTTCACCACTTGATACGAAAACCATAATTCTAAACAAATTATATATGGAGAAAAAACTTTGTGCTAATAGAGACTTCCACATTGCCTGCATTGTTGAGAATAAAGATTAGAAGGTGGTCTCTTCATAATGGAGTGGACAGGTCTTTCGGGCTCTTGCTATCGACAAAAGACATTGCATTCGTGCTGGATATCAGTAAAGTTTACAATTCCAATAAAAACTCAGTAATGTACCAAATTATACCAAAAAATATAGCAAATTACCTTGATCTGTCTACCTCTAAATAATGACTCATCCATGGCCATAGCGGTGTGCACACTGTCTTTATCGCCAAATTCAATGTACGCAAAGCCCTTCGGGTGCCCATCAAATTTGTTACAGAGAATTGTTACCCTAAAAAGTAGAATACATATTAACGTTATTTATTTATTTCAGGAAACAACAGCTATTACATAAATAAAATTACAATAAACCAATCAGAACATAAAGCCAATAATAAATTGAGGTTAAGATTGAGAAATAGGAGGGGTTAGGGAATATACATAACAAAAATATTAAAATTAGTGTACTCTTTACAAATAATAAGGATTATGAAAGAGCATATTATTGTTTCGGTTCTAAACCACGTACTTTTTGGAAATATATTATCAAACTCATAAGGCGTTAAAAGGTATAAATAGTGGCTAAGAACCAAACATAAAACTGATTAAGTAACTACGAATCCCTTTTTTAGGAGTTCCACTTGGAAATAAACTACTTGGAAAGTGACCATTTCAGCAACAGTGCATTCAATTTGTTTTTGTTGTCTGGACTGCTCCAGGTTATAAAAATACAAATTATTAAAAATTTTAAAAACACAAACGGCTAAACAGATTTTCTTGAATCATAGCTAAGAACACTCTCAATCATGTCACCTTTCAAACAGAAAAAATATATTAAAATCAGTTCATCCCTTTGGGAGCTACGATGCCACAAACACACAGATACACACACGTTAAACTTATGAAACTCCTCTGCGTCAGGGGGTTAAAAACTAACCCTCAATAATGCAACCTTTCGCCGGAAAAACATATTTTGAAATTTCAAATTATATAAATTGGCATATTTAAATAACATAACCAAATCGAGATCGTAGTCTAGTGGTTAAGGCGTTCGGCTATTGGCCCAAAGGTCGCAGGTTCGATTCCGCACATAGTCATACCATTTTTAACGCTTCATTACCACCATCTCCCCTGACTCTAGTACAGGCATATTTGGCCTAGTTGAGTAGGGCCCAAAAATAATTGTATATGACCTAGGTCATAGCAATTATTTTTCATTCAAAAAAAAAAAAAAATCTTCCCAGAGTGAAAGTACCATCGCCTATAACTTACTATAGAATTTGTTATCAAGTGTCGTGACCCTGACAGACCGTGTATTCAATCGATTTATTGCCTTGAAATTAACTCTTTTCGACAATTTAGTAAATTGTTAAATCGTGAATATTTATTGAGTGTATTAGCATAGATAGTGAGTACAGATTGCCTTATTCAATCTGAGGAATAAAATATTTAGGTTACAAGGTCAGCCCCATATTTTTAAGGAGGCGGTGAGTCAATCTGGCCGAGAGGTCCGCCTGGTACTGGAGTCAGATTAAATGAGATCAATTTATTGATTTAATTTTGGGGATATTACATTCCTATAAAACAGAAGTCTAATAGTAGACTGGTTTAGGTGACATGGAGGAAAGCAGAATATTACGGTTGGGGCCGTAATTGCTGTAACCGGCTTCGGGTGTACATTTTGAGACTCAAAGTAGTACAAAGGTAATCAGGGTTTCTTTGTGATGGACGTACCTATTGATAGAGCCACAACCGTGAAAATGTTGTTCTAATTCTTCTGCGGTAGCCCCATAATCCACATTACCAACATAAACGGATCGATTGTCTACCTCCATCTTCTCCTCTATAGACATGTTGAGAGGGCTCGCTGCAACAAAAACAAAAAGAAGCTGGTTATCTACGAAGGATTCTATCCTCTGGGTGAATGTTATCCTCTCACATCTATCGCTTCAGAGGTTCAAAACTTTTTGCACAATTCTTCCGTCACCAAGCTCTTTAAATCTGCCTAGGCTACATTCACATAACCCAGTGTGCCGAAAAACCAATTTGCAAATTTAACAGTAATTAATTTAATTTACAGGTTTAACCTAAAAGTATGATCTATATATTAATTCGTGAAGAGATATCTTTGTACTCCTTTTTAAGCATATTGCACAGAGGAGTGTGAGATTTGGTATAGTAAAAGTTTATATGGAGGAAAACAAAAATCTAAATTATATCTATAATATGTGTTACAAATACATTAAATTGAATTAAATAATACATTCATACTACTGACAGATTGTCAAACAAAAATAACTATTAATGCCATCTTATACTTCTACGAATGTCAAGTCTCATTTTTACATGAAAAAATCAAAACTGACAATGGATTGTATCAAAAAATTGTAACAAAAAATAAATACAAATAGGTACAACCAGTAATTGCATTTTTTTTTTTCAACTGTTACAAATATTCAATTTTTTATTTCGTACTTATATATTGCAAGGATAATAGAACAAGCATGCTGAAATATGAAATTTTTAAGCAAAATAATAAAAAATATATATACAAAGATTATAGATTACCGTATTAAGGAGGTATAAAAACCTCTATAATGCTCAATCTTAAAAGCGTAATGAATTACGGTCGAATTTCCACCACTGGGCGACCCAAGTAAATATAAAAACATGAAGGTGTTACATACCTATAATATTATGAACAATTTCGAAATGTTTATGAAGTTCTAAAAACAATGGTGTGTGCTACTTTGAAGTATAAAAATGTAAATGTAAAAAATCTGAAACATTTTTGAGATTACAAAAATGTTTCAGATTTTTTAAAGAATTTTTAATTAAATAAAAAATAAAACACTAAAATTGTTTTTTCGTTATTTATATTCTTAGATATCATTGGTAATTAAATAAACGTATTTTATTTTATGAAGTAAATACGAGCCGCGTACCTACCATACATTTTTGCAATTATACTAAAGAGGGAGTGATAGTGTGAGTGAGTTTTAAAGGTATTTTTATAAAGCTCAGCGCTGGGTCCTGGGTGGGTTGGGGTGTTATCCAAAATTCAGCAACTCTTTAGTACCTTTATAATTTTTTTGATATTTGGTCTAATATCCAACGCATAAATAAATTTTCAAAATTTTTCAATATTGTTAAAAATGTTGTCAAACGATTTGACTCGATTGAAATACTATACATAATTAGATATAATCGAGTAAATAAATTCAATAAATTCCAACAAAAATAGATTAATAATAAATCAAGACATACATTTCAAAAAAATTGACAGAAGCATCAGCTGTTAAATTTACCGAAAAGTAAATCTAATGTTTTGGTCACATAACCAAATGAAACAACCAAATTGCATAGTTTATTAATACGAATAAAATCTTGTTTGTACCATGCTGTATTGAGGTCACTCAAGAATATTTTAACACAATTAAAAAGTTAACAATATCAGAATTGGTGCTCATTAAAAAGTGATTCATTCATTACTATAATTCTAGCTACTCAGTACTATAAAATGAATTCCATGCAACTGTTGCAGACTTCAAATTTCATTTTTAGGCTGGAGGCACACATATTTTATTATTATTATTAGTTTTAGGCAGGCGGCTTATGCTGATAAACCTAAATCTGCACTTGTATCGTCTCTGATAAACTCGTCTGTTCTTAAATTCGTTCACATTTTTGGCGCTTATCACTGCGCTTGGTAACTTATTCCATGCATTCACCACTCTATTTGACATGAAATTCTTCCTCGGATTAGAACTAAAGGTTGTACTTGAGAGTTTTAAATGATGTCCTCGCAAGTGCGAATTTGTATTAATTGTGTATATGGTTTCAAAATTTGGAAGATCATAATAGTGAGTTAATATCTTGTAGGTCTCTATAAGATCAGATAATAAAACTCACTCAATCCAGGCGGGCTGCCCATGATCATATTCTTGTCAGCGTCCTGCAGCTGCCGCAGTTTCTCCGCCTCCTCCTCCATTTCGCGAACACGGGCTTTGATGGCTGCTAGTTCGGGATCCTCTGCACCGGAAGCGCCATTCTCGCCAGATGCCAGGCCATTGGTCGCAACATCACTCTTTGAAACAAAAAATTGTTTGTTGTTTTGTTTGTTTGTATTTTAACTAGGTATTATTTTTTCTTGTGTTGAAGACGGTAAAAAATAGTGTACAAGTGTACTAGCATTTAAAATCATTGTGGAAGGTAAAATAACATCTTAAAATAATCAATAATCATAATTTCTTCTTCATTTTATTATCTAAGTTTTAATATTTTTTAAAGATTATTATTAACTTCACAGGTTGTATTGCATCATTCTATACCCATCTTATTTATACTGTAATTGTGGAATGTCAGCTTCCGAACAATCCTATCATCTTGGACTGTTTTGTTATGCATTAGGGATACAACTATGTGAGCAATCCAACTGGACTCTCATTTCTGATGGACAAAGCTGTGTTATAACAACGATTGTATAATTTAGAGCTATGCTCTTGTCGGTGGAGTAAACGCCATTCCTCTCCTTCTTCTGCCAAAGACCTGAGTTCTTGATATGACATGGCAATAACTTTCTTCTTCACTAGAGCAAGATAGGTGCGTGTTTAGGTATTCCTATTCCTCTTTCTCTTCGACCTTTCCTTCTATATTATAACTAGCAAAAACATATTCGGAACGGTCTTCCAAGTGGCAAAATGGTGGTAGTCACGCTCTAAATGTGTGCAATTATGACGTCACATAGATCAAAAAAAATATCTTATGGATAAAAACTTCTATGAACTTATTTAAAATTTGCCATTTTAACTCTTTTAATAATGTTAAATAATTCTGGTGTACGCCTAAACTATTAAACTTTCATTATTATCACAAATTATCTCTAGCATTGTTGACGATTTAAAGATATTTTAGGTTAATAGCAGAATATGCAATCAAATTAGGTAGGTATTTAAAAAAAATAATAAACAAGACATTACGCGAAGGTTTATATCTAAGGGGAAGTTGTATAAATGTGGAATAGAATAATAAAATAAAAATAATAATCTTATAGATAATAGGTACTGGATGTGTATGTCATATTTCTTACCTCTAAACCGAAGCTGGAGTCGGTCATATTTATAGTCCCGTTAGTTTCATCCGATGAATCTAACTGTTCGTCTCCAACCAGCAAATCATCAGCTTCTGCCATTTCCGTGCAGCAAAACGAATAACATGGACAATGAGCCTATTGTACACAATCAAATAAACTTTAGAGAAAGAAAGTATAACTTCTTCAACGCATAACCTCAAACACTTCAGTTAATATAATCAACATCAAATTATATAAAAAAGTGGTCTTATAAGTAATATTTTAATTTAACAGTGTTATTTATTAAACAACACTGTTATTAGCAACAATATTAACAATAATAACACTTGACCGATTTTCAAACACATAACCGGCAATTAGTCCTTATTTTTAAAAAATTAAATATATGCACTAAAAAAATAATAAAAATATTACCTTATTTTATATATGCTTTGATGAAAAAATATTTTATGTAGATTACGATTCAGGTGGATTTATTCAATATCCAAGTAAACAAAAATACGATAGTCAACCGGCTTCAAACAAAGATGGCCGCAAGTCCACTCACCACAAACCAGAAAAAATTGACATTATAAGGCAATCAAACAAAACGCAGGCCGACAGCCAAAACAACTTAGGTAAAGCTAACATACACTACTTTTTAAAAAAGGAGGTACCGCCTTAGAGCGTTCTTAATTTAAATAATAGTGACGACATGACGATATTAGCGTTTGAAATTAAGGAAATTAAAAAATAAAACGGCTGGATGGAACCGTCGTAATGGAACGCTTTATATTACTTAAAACTTGTCGATATTACAATGCTATACAGTAACGTTAAACTATAGCGACATATCGGTTCGGCGCCCAAGTCGGTCTTCAATCTTGCTCTGTGCCACCGTCAGAATCTTAACTGCCTTATCTAAAGTAGTGAAATTGCCGTATTTATTATAATAAGACCCAGAACTGCCGTATATCGCACTTATTTGTTAAGAAAGACTTCTGTAGCTGTGATTGCCGTATGTTTTGATACGTCAATGACAATGCTACCGTATATCTAATTAAAATAAATTGCTGTCTGCGCTCCAAAGAATGTCTTATTGTCTTCTGATAAAATGCGTATTAATAAGTATGCATGCGATTCATAAAACGATAAACAACTAAAAACGTGATTGATAAAACGAGACTTCACATATCTGCTTATTAAACAATTTTGTGGAAACTAGATTGAACAGCTGAAATAAAGCCATTATTATCAGTGACCATATGGGTTCAGGTAAGGATGTGGCTTAATGATTTGGTTCCTGGAAAACGTAATTGTTTATTTATTTATCTTTATTGGAAAAACAGTTTTACACAGTAACATACATTAAGAGGAGGATATTGGCGTAATTAGAGTTAAACATGATATGTGTTTTAATTTTTTGAATTTATGGTAATAAGTCTAATATAAAGATAAAAAAAATATATTCAGTGTCAGATCTGGGGAAAACGCTGAACATGGCAGGCCGCAGTGATGACGTGGAATAAGCACAAAATGGATTGGGTTTTCACACCGCACGATCGATTTGAAACGGTGTAGCATTGCACCAGGAACGTTGTTTTTTCCACAGACGGGTGCCAAATGGCACAGTTGTGCGGCGCAAAGGATTTCAAACTTTGAAAATTCATATTACCCCCGCGTCGCATCTTATAATTTTATCCATCTTTTCCACACACAAGTGCGAATTTTGATTTGTAACTACGCCATTCGGATTATTGGAGAAATTGTGTGTACCCATCTTTACTTTAGTTAGCCTAAAATATGATGGCAAGTACATTTTGAAAACGTTTAAATAGTAAATAAATCATTACAACTAAAAATACCTAGCAATATTTTAATATTAACAGTAGTTTGTAACTCTAAAAACTAACAGGATTATATTTTAATAAAAAAAGAAATACACGATTTTTACAAAATTTATTGTACCTAACATATTGTATTGTATTGTAATCTATTGTATTTATTTATAAAACCTGATAATTAACAATAAAAAATTAAAAAGTTAAATCTCTTTTGCTCACATGTAAAATTTAATTCGCCTCACTTTACGTTTTATTTGCCAACGGGGTTTTTTTTTATTGCAGCACTGGTCAATAAATTTCTTTGAAATTTTGCCGTTATTGTTCTGTCAACTGTCCTTCGAACTCATTTTAAATTCTTACGCCGTTGCAAATATTGGTAAAAACTATAAATTAAAATAGTTTCTCTCAAAATAGGGCGTATCGTTTTTTTATACTTAAAATGACAAATATATGCAATTTTGTCAGTGCGACTTGATGACTTGCTTGTTGAAAATTGGTACATTTGCAAAATGAGTGAGAACTACGTTCAAAAATGGAGTCGTATATTAATGAATTGGGTAAGCGATACGGGATTATGTTGTTTGAATGATAAATACAAAAACTTTACATGTAACGTGTGTATATATGATCTGTATGTTTTAGCTAAACTGTTTAGACATTTTCAAAGAGGACATAAAGGATTTTTCAGAGCTGCAGGATGGCTTCTGTTTATACTCAATTATGAAACACCTGAGCACTAACAAGGATTGGTGCGCCGATAATTCCGAAGCACTGAGTGCGGTTGATTCATTTCTAAAAGGACAGTTTCCACATTACACAAATCCCGAAAATCTGGACCTGGCGGTGATCATGAAATGTTCTCTCCTTCTGCACTCAATATGCATCGATACGCATGACAACAAACTTAAATCAATTATGTGCAAGAATTTATGCAACAGGGATCAAGCTGCAATTTTTATTTTCACCAAGAGCCTAATGAAACATCGGCCTATAACATATGAGGAAGTGCAGAATGCTATATTTTGTGAGTCATTCTAACGTTTATTTTTACGACCTTACGAGGTTCCCAGTGCCATACGTCCGTATTTTGCATGGACGGTTTTTATTTTATAAGCCGTGTCCGCGTCCATACTGTACGAAGGAAATAGTGAGATATATCCGTAATTTGGATGCTTCGTAAAATATTATGTACAGTCTTGAATGTGTGTGGTGTACCATGTAAATGATTTACACTTGCAGGAAGTGTAAATGATTTACACTAACTTGCAGGAAGTGTAAATGATTTACACTTACTTACAGAGTGACACTGCACACCCCCAATCGCCTCGAAAATGGGCTTCTGGCCCGCCTGTGCGCTTTCAGTTAGTTTTTTGTGTTTTTCTTTTAATCTTTTAATATTAATTGGGCAATTGCGCAACCTTACTCAATTCAGCCTACTTCATGACAATTTTAACTTTATTAAAGATAAATATTGTTTATATGCAAGTTATTGTACAATTGTAATATTTCTGAAATACAGTTTCATGTTAAATCTCTTAAATTTTGAAGTTGATAATACTGATTAACCTTACCCACTTTTTGTACTAAAAGTTGATAATACTGATTAACCTTACCCACTTTTTGTACTAAAAGTTGTGATATTTCAAATTATTGTATAGAATTTATACTGGTTTTTACAGTATATTTTTTCTTAAAATACTTCCCAGAATCAAACGGATGGATCTTAGACCGCTGTACAGCAGCGTAGGCGCTATACGGTTGTATTTCTCAGGCCGCTATATAGTGGCCTGGGCGTTCGACAGTCTAATGTAGACTATTCAAACAACCTCCTTTAAAGTTGCAAAAATGTTTTTCATAAATTAGCTACATATAAATGGATAATATAGATATATTTTTTTATTTAAGATGCTTTTATGTTCCCAAATTACGCTATAAACAGTTGTTTTTTATTGTATAGGGTGTTTTTTTTAGAGGCGTGGTTTTCAATCTGGCACTACTTTTTTCGTAGTTGGTGTTTTTGACAGCTGTCACTTGATTTATGCTCAGTTTGGTTTGCTATTTCATAATGAATAGACTTACTCCTGAACAACGTTTGCAAATAGTGCAAATTTAGAAAAAAATCACTCTAAATTTTTTTAAAATCACTCTGAAATAAAGTAAAAATCGCGTCGTGGGCCTGTGGCGTGGCCTTCCAAGATCGTGCGATTTAACACCGCTGGACAATTTTTTGTGGGGTTATGTGAAGTCGCTTGTCTACGCAGATAAGCCGGACACGATTAACGCCTTGGAAGAGAATATTTGGCGCGTTATTGCTGACATACGGCCCACTTGCTGCACTTGCTGCAAAAAGTGGTTGAAAATTGGGCCTCTCGGCTGGAATTTGTTCGAGTCAGCCGCGGCGGCCACTTACCCGAAATCATTTTTAAAACATAATGGCAAACCCTTATCTTTATAATAAAACTAAATTCTTAGCCATAACATCAAATTATATGCGTTTTATCTCTTCTTGAAAACCACGCCTCAAAAAACATCATCCTATATAACTGTAAAATGTATAACCATCAATTTTAACACAATGAATTCCTTTCGATGAAAGATCCATGTGATTTAAATTCATCTTAATTAGAAAAATGTTAAATGAAAAACCTCAATTAATCCAGGAAATGTTCTTCGGTGCCTGTGAGGACATAGCAATACCAATCAGTTCTTTATAGGTGCAACGGACGTAGAAGACGGTGAGAATGCAGCGGTTAGTACCTGCGCAGTGCTCACCCCTCCCGCAGTGAAAGCCCTTCAGCAGCGGGAGATGGACTTAAGGCGGTTGCGCACTGCACTGGACAGCGAACGGTTTGACAAATGCTACCTTCAGGATGAACTTAAACGAATGGAATCCCTTGCCGATAAACTAGGTATCATATTTTTCAAATCATTACCATGTATTTTATGAAAATCATCTATTTATGAAATAATGTAGGTATATGATGATGTCTCAATCAATCTTCCGCCCCTTAAAACTATTTTGATAATTTGCTTATGATTATCAAAACAATGTTTGTAAAAACTATTCTTCAAATTTTTAGCACTTTTATATTTTTACAACAAAAAAATGAAACGATGTATATAATATATTTAATATGTAATGCAGTCGTACAAACATTTTCAATGATGAGCATCCAGGCCGTCCAAAAGAGGTTACCACACCAGAAATGGTCGATAAAATCTATGGAATGGTATTTGATGAGTGACGGTGTGTGAGATTGCTGAGGCTGTGGACATCTCACATGAATGAGTGGAGAATATATTGCATACATATTTGGGAATGAGGAAGCTCGCTGCCAGATGGGTGGTGCATTTGCTCTCTGTCTACAACAAGCACAACCGAGTGATAATTTCAAAGGACTGTTTGGCGATATTTAACCACAATAAGTTTTTTGCGCCGTTTTTAGCTATCGACAAACACGGATTCATCACAACACACCAGAGACCAAAGATATTATGAAACAGTGGTGTTCTCCTGGCGAATTGCCTGTAATTAAATTACCTTATATTCCTTAGGTCATTATTATTAGGCCATTGCCTGTAATTTAATTTCTTTTTAAATAAATAATTTGAATTGAATTTAGCAAAGCTGATGGATCGTTTCAAAGCATGAATTGAAGCGAAAAAGGCATTTAGTGAAGAAAAAAGTGTTCTTCCACCAGGACAATGCACCGGTGCACAAGAGAGTAGAAATAGAAAAAAACGTGAAATGCACTACGAATTGGCTCGTTATCCACCATATTCCAGATTTGGCCCTGTGCGATTATAATTTATTTTCAAACTTGAAGAAATGGCTCGCTCTTTAAAGGTGTGGGTAGAATGAGGAGATCATCGATGAAACAGATATCTATTTTAAGGGCTCCGAAAAATCGTATTATTCCGAGGGTATTGAAGAATTGGAGAAACATTGGACAAAGTGTATCAAGCTAAAAAAAAGAGTATGTTGAGAAATAAATTTAGTTCCGAAAAGCTGTGCTTATCAAAGTATACTATTTTTGCTGCTATTATATATTAAGAGTTGAAACTAGCCCTTGATCAAATTTAGTTTTTCTTACAGCTAATTAACTTGGTTTAAAAATATTTATCAGGTAAAGAGAATGACGTCTTGAAGAAGGAAATGACCCGACTGCAGCTGGTGACCAGCATAGACTGGGACAATGAGAACATTGAAAACACTTGCCCTTCGAATGCGTCTGATTTGAAAGCCGCCGAGAAGCGAATCCTGCTCCTCAAGAAAGACAAGGAGGACATGGCCGAGAAGCTGCAGGACCAGAGGGAACAGCTAGAGAATGCCGAGAAGAAGGTACAGCGAAAACTGAATAAGGAATCTTAATGCAATATGCTAAAAAATATTTTTCCTCACTTTCTAGGTCCTTTTGGCCAATGCCTTTAGTAGAGCTAATTGTTAATTGTTGCCTTTGAAGATATCCACTTTGTGAGGTTATCACTTTGTTTGTGTCCGCATCGATAATTGCTTCATTGTGTAACTTTAATTGTGTGAAAACATTTATTGAACTTAATTCATTTTGAGTATTCTTAATAAAAAAACTGAATTTAATTCCGCTAATAAGTTAACACAACATTTATTGATTTTGAGGCGGTACGAAGTTTGCTAGTTCAGCTTGTTGTTAATAATTAAAAGAAAATAATTCTACTACTTAAATTAATTATTATCCAATAAAAAACTATTAACCCGTTAAGGTAGAATTTTGCGCCAAAACATTTTGATAACCGATTCATTTTTTGATAACCGATTCATTTCTAAGGAAAATTTAAATAACTCACTCGTCTACTATAAAACCCATAGTGCAGGCATGAGTCTTTAATCTTTACATATCAGGTATCATCTGATTCCCCATGAAATTCTCTATTATAAAACATCATTTTGATTTTTTATCTCCTAAATTAAAAAAAAAACTGCTTTTTTCGATTTTTTCCTGTTGCCACAAAATGTTTCACTATTTTGACAAGTTTCGTCAAATATTACACTTTTTTGTTTACATTTTCAAATATGCTTTAGATATATACACTACCATTTATAACAAAATATGTACAGTTATCGAAAAAAAGACTTGAATAAAATCAGAGGTACTGATTGGTTCGTTGCGATTCTAATGGTGCAAACGTCAAGTCAATTAATCATACAATTAACAGAAATAATCAAATCAAATGCTTTCTCGCTTTGACAGATATATCCGTTGCCGTGCAAATGCGACCGTTTGGGCCGCCGACTGGGTTGGCGGATGTATTCGTCTATATGCTAATATAAGTTAAAATGTATAAATAAATTTCAACATTACCACAAACATTTTAAAATAAACCAATGGGTTAGATTATATACCATCTTGGTGATTTGATTTCTTATGTTTTGTAACTTTAAGTTCAAGTTAATTTACTTTTGTCAACCGCTGTACAAAATTTTCTTTACAATACAAACAGATGCAAAAATATGTAAAAATAAAAAAAAATTGCAATAAATGTCAGTAAAATAATGGCAGTGATATTTTTAATGTCAATAAACATTACTTATAATGGTTCCAGCTGATGGCAGCCTCGAATACTGTGACAGAAGGCCGCCGAGCGCTGGAAGAGCTCGAGGCACGCTTATTGGCCGCCGAGTGTGATGCTCAGACTGAGCGTTGCACGGCCGCTGCGCTAAGAGAGCTACTTTCAGAGTTGCGAGCTGCCAGTAAAAACGAATGTGTCAACATGAGCGTGGAGGTCGACGAAGCCGACCTCGTCCGACAGCAGCCCTCGCAGTCTGGCTGTAATTTTTGTAAGTGAAGAATTCTCTTAAATTAGGCTTTACAAGTTCAACATCACCCTAGAATCACTATTCTACTCTTGAGCCATTCCATATCGCAAATGCTTTGTTCAACTGTCAAATCTTGCAATTTTTGTTCCGAGATCTGGAATGGAATATTTAGAAATACAAACTAACCCCCGGATGATTTAGTTCGAAGAAATCATACCTACTGTATGAAGTCCATTATTATCCATTCCAAGTCCATTATTGGTTTTTTTTATCCGTTTAATTCTTAATTGTTTTAATGTTGTTTTAATGTTATAACTGTGTGTTTTCCATAAAAAAATAAATAAAATAAAGCTGAATATATTTTTAGAACATATTACAATCAATTTTGTTACGATGTTAATTGTTGACCTATGCAAAAACTTGTTTATTGATTTTACAAATAAAGGGCTTTTCTAATGTGTAACAAAGTTTTGAAGTATTTTTTTCTTATCATTACTAAGAGTTTACTAGAGATTTTGATAAGACCTTTCACGGTAGCAAAAACACGAAAATGCCTTAAAAAACAAATGCTCATTTGCACCAACCATTTTGCCATATAAATATATAACATTAGGAATGATAATAAATATTATCATTCCTAATGTTATATATTTGATATCTATAAACTTTCCAAGAAACATCTAGGTAGCTTCATAAAAAGAAACTATGGAAATTGGTCTGACCACGACTGTGGAACCATAACAAATAAAAATACTGCACTTGAAAATAAAATTATTGCTCTCGAAAACAAACTTGAGGTTAATGACATAATGGAAAGAAATCATATTGCCCAAATACGTGGATTGAACTAAGCTCAGTCGGAGAATATGATGCAGATCATTGGAAATATCAACAACACTGGAGTGCTCTAACACGCATTGGATATAGATTTTGTAAAACGAATTTCTAGCAGAAGAGCCAAGCAAAGTGAGAGCCAGCAGCCAGGCCAATTATTGTCAAATTTCTTTCAATGACAGCCCTCAATAATTTCCTACCATGTGTAACAGCATTTAGCAAATGAACAATGAACACATATTAAACTCAGCACACATGGGTATCATCGGCACTAAAGTACTAATTTATGTGGGAGAGCATTTGACACCAAAACAGTTCAACTATTTGGGTTGGTGCGCCGACTAGCAGTAGAAAAAAACAGTAAATACTGTTGGTGTCACACAGGTAAAATTTACTGGAGGTCAGCTGATGGCGCTATATCCTAATAAATAAAGAGTCCAGTAGTTTTTGTGAGATTCAGTAACACATAATACACCCAGTGGCATGCCCAGAAGTGTATAGTAGGTAAGCCATATCACTGGGGGAGGGCTCTTAAAGCCCCCCTTCCCCCCCAACCACAAGAAGTGAAATTTATTTTGAGATACCAGGTAAATTAGGCGTAATAAACCAATAAATAAAAATAACGGAGAAAAAGATAGTCTTACCCACACAAACTGTAAAATAATCTATGCTTATGTTAGGGTTTTAATTCTGTTAAAAAATCTAGGCACGCCTAGCTATTCGGCTTCTATGAGAGTACCGCCATTGAATACACCGTGTTCTCAATAGTTTGTTTAGAGTAGATACTCCAGTAATGATATCAGTAACATAAGGTAAAGCCCTCTATTTTAATCATACAAAATAAAATATAACCTTCAGATTTTGAGTTGGATAAAATGAATTAATGCATCTCGGACTGCATTACCATTCTTTTTTCACCATCTATGCTATTTTCAACTTAAGGTACATTTAAAAAATACTTACAGCCTAATAGCACCCCATTAAAAGCCAGTTGGCGCGTTAGTACAACAGGGTCAAAATGCATGCGCTATCAGTTTAGCAGCGAGGCTGCATGAGTTTTAGTCATGATACATTTATTATGTTTTTCAGCATTCATGTCTGCATGTTCTACGGAGGATCTCGCTTCAGCTGTAATTGAAGTTCAGTTACGAGAGCTTCAAGCTACGAATACCAACCTTGAAGATCAGCTTGGCGAGAGAGAGTGCGAAATAACAACACTAAAATTTCAGGTCCAGACTCTAAATAGCATGGTTGAAGAGTCTGATATAACCATGAAGACTTTGATGCAAGACCTGGATAAGTTAAAAGATGCAAAGCACGATCTTGATCAAAAATTAGAGCAGAGAGACCTAACCATTATTTCTGCTGAGAATAATATAAAGGCATTGTCTGACAAACTTTCTAAAACCGATGCTGAGCTAAATAGTCAAATAATATTACTTAAGAAAACTCTTCTTGAGAAGGAGGACGAGATACACTTATTTGAAAATGAGAACTTGAACTTACGAAATGCAGCAATGACTCTCGAATCAAATTTGGATGAGAAGGAAAAAGCAATAACAACATTGAAAAATGCTTATGTTGAATCCGAAAAATTGATTGTTGATCAACTTAATGAAAGAGAGTGTGAAATAATAACACTAAAAACTCAGATCCAGGCTCTAAACAGCATGGTTGAAGAGTCTGATATAACCATGAAGACTTTGATGCAAGACCTGGATAAGTTAAAAGATGCAAAGCACGATCTTGATCAAAAATTAGAGCAGAGAGACCTAACTATTATTTCTGCGGAGAATAATATAAAGGCATTGTCTGACAAACTTTCTAAAACCGATGCTGAGCTAAATAGTCAAATAATATTACTTAGGAAAACTCTGCTTGAGAAGAAGGACGAGATACACTTATTTGAAAATGAGAACTTGAACTTAAGAAATGCAGCAATGACTCTCGAATCAAATTTGGATGAGAAGGAAAAAACAATAACAACATTGAAAAATGCTTATGTTGAATCCGAAAAATTGATTGTTGATCAACTTAATGAAAGAGAGTGTGAAATAATAACACTAAAAACTCAGATCCAGGCTCTAAACAGCATGGTTGAAGAGTCTGATATAACCATGAAGACTTTGATGCAAGACCTGGATAAGTTAAAAGATGTAAAGTACGATCTTGATCAAAAATTAGAGCAGAGAGACCTAACCATTATTTCTGCTGAGAATAATATAAAGGCATTGTCTGACAAAATTTCTAAAACCGATGCTGAGCTAAATAGTCAAATAATATTACTTAAGAAAACTCTTCTTGAGAAGAAGGACGAGATACACTTATTTGAAAATGAGAACTTGAACTTAAGAAATGCAGCAATGACTCTCGAATCAAATTTGGATGAGAAGGAAAAAACAATAACAACATTGAAAAATGCTTATGTTGAATCCGAAAAATTGATTGTTGATCAACTTAATGAAAGAGAGTGTGAAATAATAACACTAAAAACTCAGATCCAGGCTCTAAACAGCATGGTTGAAGAGGCTGATATAACCATGAAGACTTTGATGCAAGACCTGGATAAGTTAAAAGATGCAAAGCACGATCTTGATCAAAAACAAGAGCAAAGAGACCTAACCATTATTTCTGCTGAGAATAATATAAAGGCATTGTCTGACAAACTTTCTAAAACCGATGCTGAGCTAAATAGTCAAATAATATTACTTAAGAAAACTCTTCTTGAGAAGGAGGACGAGATACACTTATTTGAAAATGAGAACTTGAACTTAAGAAATGCAGCAATGACTCTCGAATCAAATTTGGATGAGAAGGAAAAAGCAATAACAACATTGAAAAATGCTTATGTTGAATCCGAAAAATTGATTGTTGATCAACTTAATGAAAGAGAGTGTGAAATAACTACACTAAAAACTCAGATCCAGGCTCTAAACAGCATGGTTGAAGAGTCTGATATAACCATGAAGACTTTGATGCAAGACCTGGATAAGTTAAAAGATGCAAAGCACGATCTTGATCAAAAATTAGAGCAGAGAGACCTAACCATTATTTCTGCTGAGAATAATATAAAGGCATTGTCTGACAAACTTTCTAAAACCGATGCTGAGCTAAATAGTCAAATAATATTACTTAAGAAAACTCTTCTTGAGAAGGAGGACGAGATACACTTATTTGAAAATGAGAACTTGAACTTAAGAAATGCAGCAATGACTCTCGAATCAAATTTGGATGAGAAGGAAAAAGCAATAACAACATTGAAAAATGCTTATGTTGAATCCGAAAAATTGATTGTTGATCAACTTAATGAAAGAGAGTGTGAAATAACTACACTAAAAACTCAGATCCAGGCTCTAAACAGCATGGTTGAAGAGTCTGATATAACCATGAAGACTTTGATGCAAGACCTGGATAAGTTAAAAGATGCAAAGCACGATCTTGATCAAAAATTAGATCAGAGAGACCTATCCATTATTTCTGCTGAGAATAATATAAAGGCATTGTCTGACAAACTTTCTAAAACCGATGCTGAGCTAAATAGTCAAATAATATTACTTAAGAAAACTCTTCTTGAGAAGAAGGACGAGATACACTTATTTGAAAATGAGAACTTGAACTTAAGAAATGCAGCAATGACTCTCGAATCAAATTTGGATGAGAAGGAAAAAGCAATAACAACATTGAAAAATGCTTATGTTGAATCCGAAAAATTGATTGTTGATCAACTTAATGAAAGAGAGTGTGAAATAACAACACTAAAAACTCAGTTCCAGGCTCTAAACAGCATGGTTGAAGAGTCTGATACAACCATGAAGACTTTGATGCAAGACCTGGATAAGTTAAAAGATGCAAAGCACGATCTTGATCAAAAATTAGAGCAGAGAGACCTAACTATTATTTCTGCGGAGAATAATATAAAGGCATTGTCTGACAAACTTTCTAAAACCGATGCTGAGCTAAATAGTCAAATAATATTACTTAAGAAAACTCTTCTTGAGAAGAAGGACGAGATACACTTATTTGAAAATGAGAACTTGAACTTAAGAAATGCAGCAATGACTCTCGAATCAAATTTGGATGAGAAGGAAAAAGCAATAACAACATTGAAAAATGCTTATGTTGAATCCGAAAAATTGATTGTTGATCAACTTAATGAAAGAGAGTGTGAAATAACAACACTAAAAACTCAGTTCCAGGCTCTAAACAGCATGGTTGAAGAGTCTGATACAACCATGAAGACTTTGATGCAAGACCTGGATAAGTTAAAAGATGCAAAGCACGATCTTGATCAAAAATTAGAGCAGAGAGACCTAACTATTATTTCTGCGGAGAATAATATAAAGGCATTGTCTGACAAACTTTCTAAAACCGATGCTGAGCTAAATAGTCAAATAATATTACTTAAGAAAACTCTTCTTGAGAAGAAGGACGAGATACACTTATTTGAAAATGAGAACTTGAACTTAAGAAATGCAGCAATGACTCTCGAATCAAATTTGGATGAGAAGGAAAAAACAATAACAACATTGAAAAATGCTTATGTTGAATCCGAAAAATTGATTGTTGATCAACTTAATGAAAGAGAGTGTGAAATAACAACACTAAAAACTCAGATCCAGGCTCTAAACAGCATGGTTGAAGGGTCTGATACAACCATGAAGACTTTGATGCAAGACCTGGATAAGTTAAAAGATACAAAGCACGATCTTGATCAAAAATTAGAGCAGAGAGACCTAACCATTATTTCTGCTGAGAATAATATAAAGGCATTGTCTGACAAACTTTCTAAAACCGATGCTGAGCTAAATAGTCAAATAATATTACTTAAGAAAACTCTTCTTGAGAAGAAGGACGAGATACACTTATTTGAAAATGAAAAATTGAACTTAATAAATGCGACAGTCACCCTTGAATCTGATTTGGGAGAAAAAGAAATAGAGATAAATACAATGAGGAATGTGAATGACGAGTATGAAAAAGCGATAGCTAAACTGGAACGCAAACTAAAAAGTATTACTGAAGAAAAGTTGTTCCTTAATTCGAAATATGAACTCCTTCAAAATAACTTCGACTTAAAAGAAACAAACTTTATCAATCTACAGAAAGACAAACAAATTGTTGAAGACGAGGTAAAATCATTAAATGGAAAGATTTTTCTTTATGCAGAGAAATTTGATCAGTTACATATAATCCATAAAATTGAACTAGATTCTATTATTTCTGAACATCAAAATGAAATTGATGATCTCACAAAAAAAAATAATGTACAAGTAACTGAATTGACCAAAGAAAAAGAGATTTTAAAGAAAGCAAAGGACGCCGACGAAATATTGAAATCTGAAATGGAAAATAAGTTGTGTAAAATAGCCCACGAAAATTCCCATGAAATATTTTTACAACAAGTGAAGGCAATCAGCCAAATAAATAGCTTACAAGAGAAGCTACAAGTGATGTCTGAAGAAAATGAAAGCATTAAAGATGAAAGAAACAAGCTGAAAGAAATCTTAGATGATAAAATAGAAAGAGTTAAATCGGAGAATATGAAGCTGTGCGGCCAAATGACTGCTTTAGCCTCGGAGCTGGTCATACTTCGGCAAGAGAAGGCTGCAACGGTCAATAATCTGGAGGTGATTGTTTATGAGAAGGACAAGATGATTTCCGACTTGGAAAAGCGGAGTCACGCCGGCAGGTCACGAATCAGCGAACTTGAGATGATAGTCAAGCACTTGACGGAGCAAATTGAAAGTAATAGTTCCCGACATGAAGCACTTCTGAAGCAGAAGGATTTGGCAATTCGCAAATTCCAGTCGCGGGGCTCGTTCGATGTTGACCAGAAGGTCATGGAGGTCCGGGAGGAGTACGAGGACAAACTCAGCCGCATGAAGATCAAAATGGTTAGTCACAAACATAATCCCTATTTGGTAGCTGTAATATTTATGTTTCAACTGTGGTGGTGGAGCATTATGCAATTGTTTTATAATGGTCAATTGTCCTCCGCAAGTTTCTAAATCCATTCGAACGGTCTTGAACGAACGAAACTGAATATGGGATGGAACTCAAGAGATCCATTTTTAAAATGGAGAAATGGAAATCGAAATAAAGAGTTAATAGAAATATTTTTATTAAAAAAATGTAGCAGGTTCATAAACTAACAGTTTAAATTTTATCTTTCCAAGTAATTCATTTTTATCCAAAACACGTTTCGTTCATCAAAATTTCTCGGGAATGCTCTTCAATTTCTGTTTGGAAAATAATGTTAGTGGTTTTAGTTTTTTTTTAAATACTAAATATTAATTTTTTTGTTTTCAAGTTGTAATTATTAGGTTATGATGTGTAGACACAATTTTTATAGTTCTTGAATATTTCTTGAGAGCAAAATTAATCTTTCATTCTCAGACTCGACCCTTATTATCTAAATTACTGCACATTTTTAAAACAATTACTTTCAATTTTTCTCTTTAGATTCTTATCTAATTGCTTGTTTATAATTATTATTATACACATAATTTATTTTTTGATATTTTCTTCGTATCCCTTTATTTGTTACCCATTTTCATACTTTTCGGAATAATACTTACTTTTTTCTTTAATTGTTTTTGTGTAAAATATGTTAGCTATTTTTAACATAACTAGTGGTCTCCCAGTGGTTGAAATTAGACCTAATTCATTAAACTTTAAAGTTTGAGTATTATTGAGGTTCTTATACCTCTATAATACGGTGAGTTTACCTCTATAATCATTGCATATATATTTTTTTAATTTTGTTTTGTCAGTTGTGAGCGTGTACAAATACGTCATTAGCATCTGTTTGCCTTAATTCCCAGCAATACCTATGAAATTTAAAATGTAATGTTAGTAACATTTGAAAAAAAGCACAAATACAGCTTGTATTTGTTTCGCATTGACATTACTGAAATAATATTGGCAGACTATGAACGTTTAAAATCACACAAAATTCACAGTTCGAATTTTATTCTGTTAATGAGCTGTCATGTGATGTGTGTGTGTTAATGTGATGTGTGAGCTGTGTGTATGAACGTTTTATTTATTAAATTTAATGTATTATATATCATTTTAGCTTTCTGCACTTTTTCTCCATGTAAACTTTAACTATGCCAAATCTCACACTCCTCCGTGCTCCTCCGCGCAATATGCTTAAAAGGAAATCCAAAGTTTTTCCTTCACGTACTAATATATAGATATGTTTAAAGATAGCTCTAGTATTTACACTTAAAAACATAAATTAATAATTTATTTATTATAAAATCTATAGTTTTTTGTATAATGTTTTCTGACAGAAATGTTCAACTCTGTTACTTTACACAATTTTTAACTGAGGCCATATTGTCATAGTGATTGTAATTAAAGTATTCAATATTTACTGATAGGCAGATTGTAATGTTAGTACAACATTCGTAAACTAATCAACAATAAAATAACATATAGCATTGCGAGGAATAAAAAAATATTTACTTAACATACAATCATATTGAAACCTTAAACATACCATCTTGTTAATAATTTTAAAGTTTAATAGAGTTAAAAATAGAACGACTTTGGTTTTTACATTAAAAACCAAAGTCAATGAATTATTATATCTATTTATATAAATTTTTAAGTATTTCCTAAAAAATCTGATTATGTACATTATCCATTAATACGTCACATTTGATATTAATAAATCATTAATTATTAATGGTTACTAAAGGACATGAAAGCTAGAGTGTGTGAGTGGATTATAAAGATACAAGTATCTTTATAATCTTTTGTGGAGTTACAATTATAACAATATCTCTTTATTAATGAAAAATATAGCTGAGAAATTGTAAAGCTATTTTTTTTTGAGGTATCAAAGAGATAAATACTACTTACAATAAAAATTGAAATTGATATTGTTAATCATATGGGCAAGTCATTGTGTAACGGCCATTTTTACATTCAACAACCCGTCACACACTAGAAACTAAATTCAAGTATAGATAGGTACATCATATAGGTCGCTTTTGTAGATGCTGGTAAGACGAAAACTTAATTTTATGAATATTTTAAAAATTGATATTTTGTTTATTATCGTAATTCCTTCTCTAATTATAATAATTTCTTCGTGAGAAAAAAATACCATTATAAAGTAAATGGATATTTTTGTATGCAATCAGTTACCTGTATTTTTTGTATGAAGCATTTACATTTATTTTTTTTTGTTCAATAGTTAGTATTGTAGGTTTAAGCAATTTTATGGGCTGTGTTGCACGCTAGTATATAATTTAAAGTTGAATATAGATTTAAATATTTTAAACATTTATGAGTAATGTAATTCTTCTAATTTTTTAACAATGTTTGTATATTTTGTTGTAAATACCGTATTTTGAATAAAATTGTACAGAGATAATATATCATCTTTTATTTTCTCCTGTCCTTCAATAGCTTAAATATCCAAAAACTTTATAAAGGGAATCAATATTACATTTTAGAGAGACGAGATGATTATTTCTGTATTTTTTTGTTCAAGGAGGTCATTTTATTGAAAGTACATAAAAAAAAGATTTACTTAAAATTTACTTAGGTAGCTATAAAAAAAAAATTAAAATATTTTGAAATTTATGCACACTTCGTCATCACGATTATTATATTATGGATTTAAATTCATAAGTTTAAATTTGTGTGTGTTTGTGATTTGAAACTTTTTTTTGTAGATAGTAACCTGCCGTTTGCCTTTGACTGAGCTTATTCGTCACGGTCTGCGCAGGCACCGCCTGCCAGTGACTGCTATGTTACGACACGGCCGTTCGCCGCCATGACATTCAGAGTTGCACGAAAACTATTTTTATTCTTTATTATCAGGCATACCAGAAAAAATCATCTTAAATTGACAGTATTTATGGTTTGGCCATCACTTGTCATTGAGGATTTTAAAAAAAATGCAATTCCAAATCGTCAATTTTATTTTTTAACCGGGCCCTTTAACGTTTTTAGTCCTCTATATTTTTTTGGAATTTTTCATGGTAATATTTTAAATTTCTGCCAATATTGCATGAAAAAACAGTGGAAAATTGTTATAACAAGCATTTTTTGCATGCGAAGTGTCTTTGGAATGAAAATACATTTTGTTTTGTAGGTTTGAAATAAACTTGGCAGTCTCGGCGAATGGCCATTGCCGTTGTGTCTGCATTATTTATAAATATTTATAGCTATCGGATATAACAATCAAAGTCTTCATTGTTCCGAAAATTGCAGAATTTCAAGATCGCCTCGATTTTGGTGTAAAAAAACACATAAATGCCGATTAAAACATTTTTTATGACTTCTTTATTTCACAATTTCATATTCTATGGAAAATCTTTCCAGATGATTACGTAATATTCAATTGTTGTTTCAGTTATAATTTGAAACACATAATTTTTCATCCTTCACTTTTTTTTTAAAGGATTTAGTTATTTTAAAAAAATACCACATTAACCAGTATGGTGTCTTGCCTGCACCGGTGTGGGCTGCACCTCTAAACCCGATTTTAAGAAGGAAAACTGTATGTTGCCATTTAGAATTAATATTAAAACCATATTCTAGAGAATTTCATTAGCTATTCAAAATAGTTTGCTAATTTATGAGCTTAAAATAAGATAACATACAAAGCTAAGTCAATTTGTACTTGTGAGCCCTGTTCGAATATAAGACGACGAACGTACCAGATGTTGATATATTTTATTCAATCATCATCATCATATATATAAATGAGTGTTTGTTTGTTCATCTTCTATGCGTTCCTAAACCATTCATTTGGTGAGTTTTCGCTCGCCGAAGGTGCCGTCAAAGCCGCCTGAAGGGCCTTGCTGCCAACCCGGGGCGAAGCTCTGGATTGAACAGCTAGTGTATTGTATTTTTAGATTTTCAAATGTTATAAGTATTGTTTTCTAAATTGTGTATCTTTCAAGAGAATTACTTATTTGTATGATAATTCAACTTTATTTTTTATTGGTTTTTATTTATGTAATAGTATTTTAGGCTGTCAACGCTATAATATGGAATAATAATTAAATCAATCATCTGATTAATCTGGTGAACGGAATAAACATGTGAGAAATCACATTGCTATTACCTGTGTTATACGAACGCGGTGAATTCTTTGTCGAGCGGCACGTAATAGGTATGGCTTGTTCCCATATTTATAATGATTTTCTTACACAAAATATCTGATGCATTTAGACCTATCTTAACATATCTGCTATGATAAAAGTATTTCTCAGCAAAAAAAGGTACAAATAGAGTAGTACATAGTTACAATTAACATTTGAATCACATTTGAGTATTTTGATAATGAAGTAGTGTAAAATATATCACACTATTTGTTAACAAACAATCTATTTACCTGCCAGCTTTGTTTCGTTATCATTCATTTCACAAAAAGATTAGAAAAAATATATTTAAAAGTGAATCTATCATAAACAAAGAATAAATTTAGCTTCAGTTAAATTGAGAGATACAAATTAAAAGAAAAAACGATTAATTAAACCATTATCGTGATAGACTACTTGTTGGCATTCTGCTATTGACCTGAATAGTCAAACGGTTCAAATCTGCTCATTATAGTCATACAATTTTTATTGCTTCATCACCATCTCCCCTGACTATTTCAGAAATAAATTAATTTAGTTAATTAAATTTTTATACATACACTTTATGTAAACAAAACTTTAAAAATAAAATAAATTAATTATTTAAATTAATAAAATTAATTAATTAATAAAATAAATATTATGAAAATACGTTGGTGTAAGATAATTTTATAACAAACTAACAATGATAGCAAAATGAAATGATTGCACTCCACAGGAGGAATTATACGATCAGGAAAGGAACAAATACAAACAGCATTACCGAGAGCAAGTGAAGAGAAATGCCGAGCACTCCAGCCGGGTAGAAACACAATGGGTGCTTACATGAATAATTGCTCTCTCCCTTCGCCCATTCCCTATCCCCTCCTCCATATTTTCTCCTCGCCCATAAGCGTTTGTCCCATAAAAGTTTGCCAGTTTTAATGGATGGTTATAAGAGTGAACGAGATAGGATGCTGTCCATTCCACAGCTTCACCTATTTCACCGACTTTCATCCTAGGCTGGCTGATGATGTAGGCAGTCAGTCAGTTCCTAATTTTCATTAGCCGACATTTCATCTTTTAATTTTTTTTAACCTAACCCTTTTGGCCGTCGCTGATTTACTGTATAACTGTAAGTTTCCTGAAAACCATAAAACAAATATTCCGCTATTGAGTATGTCCAACTATAAATACCAGAAAATTTTAATTTCACTTTTTGTGGACGGATCTAAAGCAGATGTATTATTGTCGATCTTTGCTGGTCGTCACCTGGAATTTGGTCTGCGAAATATTTTGACCTTGACATTGACGGTCGGGTTGCGGAGTCTGTATTGACGGAACCTTCGGCACCCAGATCATTTGTTTTTGTGGCATTTGAGATGAGTAGCTTCCATAATAATGTTACCGAAACTCAGCAGGCAACTATTTTACCATTTGTCAAATGTGGATCCAAAAGCGCACAAAATGTACTTATAAAAAAAAAAAATTACTTTAAATTGTCAAAGAACGTGTTTAAAACCTATTTAAATAAATAATTTAAATATATGTATTTAAAAAAAATACCACTCCATAATCGGTTTCCTAGATAGTCAACACCTGGAGAAACATACAAATACACCCAACCTTATTTTTAATAAACAGGTGTCCCAGAACTATTCCTGCTTAAGGGTTTTGTGTAACCTATTATGAGTAAGAAATGATATTTAATATAAATTTTAACAGATGGTGTCAATTCGGTCAGCGCGCTAATTCCGATGCCACACCGTTCTATAATGGCCTTAACAACTTTACGGCGTATGTCGACAACTGAGCGCTCACAACAAAGACATTAATACATGATTTGTTTTACTATTTTCACGTAAAGTTTACATTCTTTTTTCTCGGTAAACATGATGAATTTTGATATAGTTTCTTAACAAATAACTTTAGAATCACAGGACCAATTAGCTTATTTTTTATCGGAAATGATCGTGGGACACGCTGTATATATGCAGGGATAAAAAATTGCTACAATGATATTAGCTATAAATCTTTTGGTATTAAATTCACCATTATAAGAGGTTAACGAGGAAACGTTGAGATCGCTCGCCGCAAGAGTTGATCAGTTTGAAGTGAGAATGACCCCATAAAAGAATGTATATGAGAAAGGTAATTTAAAATGCATCTACATTTTATAATGCTTGGTTAATTTATTTATTTACCACCTGTCCATTCACAGAAAGAGATGATCAAAAAAGAGAGAGGGAAATACATAGAGGAGCTCACGAAACACTCGCAGCGCGCCGAGCGACTGGAGGGCAGACTGGCCAACATAACCGCCGAACTGTGGCAGACTGGAGAGAAGATGCTCAACGCTAAGCAGGATGTGGATTGGCTACGCAAGAGGGGCTGTCACAATGACAACTTCACAGTGCCCAAAGCGAGGCCCGAGCGTGCCTCCTCTGCGGCTGATCTCCGAATGGTAATTGATCTATTTTCCTAAGCTGCCTTCTTTCACCTGTACTATGATTATTGATAATATGCAGTTAATTTCACTGTCATTCGTCAGCAGTTTATTTAGAATAATCTGTCAAAATCACTTTGGCTTTTCTTGAATATGCAAAATAAATCCATGTTTTTAGTTAGGTTTTTACGATATTTCAGACGCCGTGGGTTCAAATGCTTTATCTCTGTTTTTGTATCGTCGCTAACCCATGGTTAATAGATATTAATAATGGTGTTGTTTTTATATGTATACTAACTGATCAACCCCAGGTTTCAGCTAGACCCTGCAGGCATCTTTGCGCATGACTACTTAGGACAGGCCTGCATCTTATAAAGAAATAGTTCCTCAGTAGTTCGTCTCAAGTCTGGCGTACACTATGTTCATTTTTGGCAGTTTTTTAAGTATATTTAAAATTGACACTTTTTCCCGTAGAGCACATACTCCTGGTAGTATAGTTCTGATGAGAGTTAATCTCTGAGCAGATGGAAGGATCCTCAATGTTCAAAATTTCAAAGATTATATTGTATATAAACGCATTATATTGTATAAAGGAAGGATTACTTGGGATTGCTGTCAGCGCGCAGTGTTTTAATTTTAGTTTAATTAAGGTATCGTGAAAAGTGTCACCATAGTCATAAGACATTATACAGAGACGTTTAATTGTTTAATGTGTAAATTAAGATACCTACGGAAAAGGCACCAGCCTTCGTGGGGTTGTATATGGTAAAAAAAAAAAAAAAAAAACTGGAAAAAACTAATAACATTAAATTTTGTATTTATCTGTATCAAATATTTTTCAGTATTCCCATCAAAAACAACAAAGAGACTTTGATTCATTGTCTTTGCATTCTGCACCGCCACATCGGTCCGGTGAGTACAACCTTTCTATTTCTAAACTTCTCAAAGTTTTAGCTGGTTTAAAAACCCTGAAATTATCTATTCGTGCCTCCTCATAGTAATTAACAACCCGGAGTGAAGGCCGATGTTAAAAGTTTGATGTTTAATACAAGTTTCCCCATCTTTATAGAAGCAAATTTCATATTTCCTGTAATAACATTCAGCTGTGGAAGTACTCAAATGTGATCCATACTTCACTGGCTCTACTGTTTCAAACTTTGGCTTGACCGCTAGTACTGGCCGACCGTTTTGACTGACTAGCTAACCAGCAGTTTTTTTTTTTACAAAGTGTCAAGACTGATAGAAGACTATAGACAATTTCATGGTAAATCAGATAACACTAAACTTGTGGCAATTTGACATTTCATGCGTGCACAGCTGATTTTACAGTAGATGGGTGATATCAATTTTTTTATAGTACTTAATTGTTCCATCGTGGATTTTGGTGTGAATTGTAAATGATAAAGGCTTAAACATTATAATATTTTCTTTAATTGACAGACGCACACGGAATACATATGTCCGATGAAGAAGGAGAAGTATTCGACAATGCGCATTTAGCGGAGCTTAACATGACTCCAGTGAGGCAAAGCCGGCCGCCTGCGGGCGCTCCACGCAATGACTGGTATCGACTCTCGGAGCTTCAGCGCCGAAATTCACTGTGCCCACCGCACTTGCGCAGTTCCTATCCTGCCGAAACACAATTCCATCAACCTGATAAGTTCAAGGATGATGAACTCAAGGTGACAACAATTAAAAAAATTCATTTAAACTATTATTTAGGGTTATTTTATGATGTATTTTTTTTAAAGAATTGTTATGATCCTACTCAACTAGGCTACATTTGCTTGTGCTAGAGTCAAAGGAGCTATTGAAGCCATAAAAATGGTAGGACTATGCTGTGTTCACCGATAGATGGCGCTGCGCTATTGCGAATAACGAAGCGAACCGCTGCGTCGAGCCGTCAGGAGTCGACCGTTGGGACCGCCTAAGCTTGGCATGTCCGTCGGCTCCACACAGTGTAGCCAGGGCATAGTGATAAGACCGAATTGTAATACAAGTATATTTCGTTACTCCAAGGACTCTTATACGCCGAACTAGTGTCAAGTAAAATGATTACTTTTACTAAAACTGAACGAAATGTATTCACTTGAATAGTCATTTTTTTTTTAATATATAAAAATCATCCAAATGACAGATGATTAACACTGGGAAAATTGTTACAATTATATAGTATTTTATGTTATGTGCTAATTTTATAATTATCCAAAATCAACAGCTATAAACCGTAAATTCATAACATTCTTCAATTAAGAAATAATGCGTTTAATAGTTTTTCGTTTTTATAAATAGTATTTACCGAATGGAGCGCCCTCCAAGTCGCAATTGGAGACGACATCTTCTAAGCAAACTGCCCTCACCGTAGACTCGTATCGTCGGAAAGACCCAGCCAATGGACCCGTCTATAAGCGACCTGGTCCACCTACGCCCAGTAAGAAAGGCGGACGTCTCAGTGCCACGGTTAATATTTGAATTCATTTCTATTTGGCAACGTAAAGCCCGCTTTCTTTCAGTGATACGCTTAACAATCAGGTGTCACCATCGATTTAGAAAGGTTGGGATAAACCCTCAGGGACTGATTACTTGGTGAAATTACACATACGTTTTGAGGCCGAGCCTTTTACACAATTTTTTGAATGACCTGGAATGAGTGCAATTAGGGCCTGGTAAACATAAAAGCGTCTATACTCGGTAGTAGTGTAGAGAATACCCCTTTCCCCACCCCTTGTGATTTGTTTCATCAATAAAACAGGATAAAACGGCTTGATGCACCATGGAATGATCAAAATAGTTTGACTGGTAACCCCTCCCTCATGATTAAATGAGGGGGGGTAAAGGGTGTAATTACCCCTCCTCCCTCTCTCCAAGAAGTTTCAATCACCAGTACACATTTTGTAATGTTCGTTCCTTTTTACCAGTAGTCATACCACCAGAAATATTAATTTTAAATTAGTTTTTTATTTTTACTATTTAAAAAAAGGTTGCCATTGCACATAATTGAACGTGTAATTATACAAAGTTTTTTTTAAAGCGGGATAAATTTGAATAAATCAAACTTAATTCCAAACAAAAAGTTATTTTTATAGTTTTGCTTTGCTTTTCGCTATGTGTATATTGCAAAGAAAGGGAGAAATAAATAAATGTGGAAATGTGCGTCTGCGGGAAATTCGTCTAAAACAATTCATCTAACTACAATTTGTATTTTCCGAGAGAATTCTAGACGAATGGGTTTTTAGATGAGTGATTTTTTAGATGAATTTTAACAAATTTTTAAATGAAAAGTCAAATTTAATTAAGAGAATTTTAATAAGTCAAATTTTATTGTAAATAAACAAATTTTCCATAAATCGAAAATGGGTGTACTTGATATTTTACCCCACCCAAGATTTTTCGAGGTACTCCTCTGTTGTTATGAGTGATAATCTATTATAGTTATCCATCTTATTAACAAAAAGTATGAGGCCAAACATCGGAAGCTATGCAAAATAACCCTCAGTAGCAAAATATTTCTCCACTGTTTTTTTGTTCTATCTATCTGGTAGATAGAACCATAGTAAGATAGGATTATAGGATTTTCTTTGTGAGCTGGTTCATGAATTGCAATTTATTTCCTATAAACCACAAATTAGGAATATTGGTGCAAAAGTAAATATTATGCCACTTAATAAATATTCATGGTTTATCCTTAATTTGTATACACTACTATACCCAGGGATCGGAACTACGATTCACCATGCAGGAGTCGGAAATGTCAAATACGACAGTCGGCAAGAAGAGCTCTACGCCGTCACGTCTGCGAGCGCTCTTTATGGGTGGGACTACGTCATCGGAGGTAGGAACTAGATTATTCATACAATATTCTTCATCTGGTGCGGAGTTGAAATAAACATGATTTTTTTTAATGATCACATGAAATTTGTAGTATGAAATAAAAAATAATAGGTAATTCCGTTGAATTGGAATTGTTAAGGGTGTCTAAGATGATGGACTGGTGCCGATTTTAATGGAGATGTGTGAAACAGGTTAGAGAAAGACGTAATCCCACTTCCGGAGAACATGTGTTGTTATTACGTTTTGTTTTCCATAGATGGTAGAAATATTCCACGACTAATAGGGTGGATATTCCACGACTAAGTGCTGCAAAGACACCAAAAAGTGTCATCTTTTTCATACAAAATGTAATTTTTCAGATCACAATATCTAAAACATAGTTTTTTAAATAAATAATCACAAGTAATAATATAAAAAATTATGAAAAGGCAGAAGTGGCAACCGCATACTGATAATAAAATAGTTTTGTGACTCGTTGACATTTGCACATTATTTAGAATATAAATTATAAACGGTCGAGAGTATTAGTACCGGTTTATGAACAAACAGTTGATCGACTGATTTAAAGTAGGTATATTTAAATTAATGACTGAGCGCTATACAGGTTGTATGTAAATTCACTACTATCCTTTCAGAAGATAAACAATAAAACATTATTCAGAAAAATATTGGAAATATGTTTCCCAATTACGACAAAAAATCATTTAAAATTTAATTTAAATCTGTGCGGCTCTCTAAGTAAATGAAAACAAACTAAGTTTTTTTAATATAATTATTTAAGTATGATTATTTTTCTTTTTTTTTTTCATGAGACCTGTTTAATTATCAACATAGATCAACCTCCTAAAAGGATATTAGTGATTTTAAATAAATCCTGTACCGGGCACAGCGCAATTCATGGTATGAAGCCGGCTGATTGCGCTCGGCGAGAGGTTCGCTCGACCGATGTAAATCATTTGTTAAATAATTCAGTTCCATAGGTTTTTTCATATTTGAGGTACCTTACCCAAAAAATGGTTATAAGTTTTAACACATGAAAATGTAGATTGCAATGAAACGCAATTTAGCACAGTTCAGTTGCATTGACTTCCGAAACTCATCAAAATGTTCCACAACCGAGTGCCTTAGTATCAACCTGATGACCTGGTGGTGTAATGCGCTGAATGTCTGCCGCTGAGTTAGAAGTCGCAGTTTGAATTCCCAGATTTCCTTTCGCTGTTTCATATTCAATGGCGCTTTTCTCTTATAGCACGGTCGAGTTGTTGTATAGCCTTGCGTCACGAGACCCTGGGGTGATCTTTCATTTTGACAATTTGTCACAAACTGAATAAAATTGAGCATGTGAAGTGGAGTTTTTTTTATATTTTATTGTATTTCTTATTATTTATTGCACTGTATCAGGGCAAGTCGTGGCGACGCTACTGTAACATATTGGATGTCTTTTCTCACCTGATACCAAACACCCGTGACGCAGTGGACATCCTGATGATGTGTGTCTTCCTTGTCATATTTCCCGAACCTATCCTCTCCAACAAATACACAAAGTCGCCCTGCAGCAGTACAATCCTTAAACATATCAAGACCATTATTTATCCGAAGCAAGTGAATTAGAGGATACATTTTCTCTGGGTGTTTAATTAAGTACACATAATGTGGCTAAGGCCGGGAGTAATTAACTTAATTTGTTTTTAAACTTTATTAGCGTATTAAATGTTACTAAAATCTATTTCCACTTACGTGTAGTATTTCTGTATTTTAACTAACTAGGTTAGTCAAAACTGGTGATTAATTAGTAAAAGTTAGTTAATGCTAGTGTTTTTAAAACTTGTATTTTTAGAATTAATGTTTTAACTGTGTTTGGTAAAATAAAATTTGGTTGAGGTTGGGGCCGGTTTCGATCAATCTTTCTTGTACATAAAACCCCCTTCTCACATACATTGGTATATGAGCATTGGTATTGGTACATTGGTGGTAGTGAGCGATATATGAATTAGTGTAAAGCCTATTTTACTCCTCCACTACTCACTTCAGATTCAAAGGTTTTGGGACATCAGTTATTCTGATCACTTCTATCACCCATTTTAATTTAAATTCTTCTGATCTCTCTTGCAAAATAAACGTTACTTGAATTCCATACTTCTTTTGCCGCCTGTCTAAAATATTGAACATTTTTTTATATTTTTTATTGAACATTTGAGCTTCTGCAGAATATCCAATAAGCCAACTATTATGATATTGAAGCCCATTTAGGTGTCAATAAAATATCATGTTGTATCGTCACACATCCGAGCTCATGAACGCAATGTTAATGATCATTTTCAGCATATCTTAAAATGCCCCCGATAATCTTGGTTTCAGAGTACTATTACTATTTTCCAGCTTTCCAACAGCAAATCTAATCTTAGTGTTTTTTTATGACTAATACTACGTATAGGTACCAGGTTACTACTGCCACTAAAGTTGTCCAAAGTGACTCCAGTTTATGGTAATAGTTCTAGGTTCCTACGTATTTGAAACCTCCTTAGTAATGACTACTTTTATTATAATTTATTTCGTTTGCAATATACGTAGTATTTAGTTTTTTATTGTCTTTTTTTTTTAGAGATTTATACTATATATATAGAGATTCATTATTTTGATTCTCTTTTCGATATCACTTCATCTACGGTCCTTTACTACATAGATCTCTTAACCTCAAAATGTTGATAGATGCAATTTTGGGGCATTTTTGTATTCTCTCTATTGACAAACCACAGAACACAGCCAAAAAAATAAAACACGCTATTCACTGCACTATTTCTCGATCATACTGCTGTTTTTATATTCTGTAATATATAAATATTTTTCAATATTTATATATTACACTTGGAATTTAAAATATTTAAAAAAAATGGCCAAAATCCTGAATATAAATTATCAAACTTAGTTTTATTTTCATTTTATTGTTTTTATCATAAAATAAAATCGACATATACAATATAAAATAGTATAATGAATGCTGAATCATTAATTTATTTAGTTTTCTTCAGTTTCTTAATATATTCAAAAATGGCTTTAAAAATAATTTTGGTATTGTGAGATTTTCATGACTGCCAAAGTAACCAAGCTATATTTAAGTGTGTTTTGTTTTTTTTACTGTATACTGAAAATTACCGCATGCTGAAATTATACAGTTATTATTGTAAGATGGCATGTTTTACATATTTCACATTTTTTTATAAATCATTTCTGTACCTCGGAGGCATATTAAAAAACAAAAGTTTTGCTTAGAGGCAAAAAGTTCTAGGCCCTACACGTCTTACCCACAGAGAAAGCATATACCTCAGAGGCAAAAGATCTCATAGGTACATAAACTTATTTGCCATTTAACGCTTTACAATTTCTCATTCCCACGTCCACGTGGTATTTTTATCTATGATAGTTGTGGACATTAAACTTCACAATATATGATTATTTCGATGTTTTCGCTTGCTGTGAAATTTGAGACGAATCCGAGGGTGGGAGGGGAGGTAAAAAAAAGGATTATATAACGATATCATGGACATATAACTAGCTTTTCAAAAGTACAATGTTTTTCTTTGTTCCTCTGCAATTACAGAAATGGATATAGGACCCTTTACCTCCGAGGTACAGATTTACGTTAACCACTCTAGTACTCTTCTTTTTATGGGACAGATATGGAAGCCTTGATTACTAATTGTTTAATTCTGTAGAGATAGAAAATATTGTTAATAAAGAAAAAAAACAACATGAATGTTTTTGAAAAAATTAAAAGATATAAATAGAAAGTAAACATTAAGAATGGAAACAATCGTATAAATGAAGTAGGCCATACTGATTTAAAAATATAATAATTTAAAAATATACAGTAAAAGCGAGGTATTTGAGTGGCCATTGTATCTGGTGGCACTAAAACAATACACTCACATATTAATTCATATTTGTCGATGTTTAAATTACTATTACATTTTTTTTGACGTGCTTTTAAATTGAAGGTGATGTCTAAATAAATGAACGTTCTTAATTATTTTATTATTAATATGTATTTTGAACATTTTGGTGCAATAGCAATTAGCTATCAATTCACGTTAAACAATCCATTTTACAGCTTTTTCAAAAATCAATGCCTAAATTGAATACATTTTAGTTTGTATTTCTCGTACTTTTAGATTTGTAATTTATTTGAATTATTACATTTTTATTTGCAGTTAGTTTTGCTTTTATAAACATTATTTAGGTCGTCAATCATAGGTGATGCTGATTCCCGTGAAAAGAGACACAAATTAGTATCTTTTCAATAGATACTTTAGATTTTTTTTATGTATTATATGGTTGTTTCTTATTAAACTCCAAAAGTTGTTTCTCAATTTCTTTTCAGAGTGGTTCCAGCACACCAAAAAACCGGAGATTTAGTTTGTTTAAGAAGTCGAGTTGAGAACATCAATCATCTAAAATATGATCATTTTATACTTATTTTGCTTTTATGTTGTGAACGTTGCCATCATGTTGCTGATTGAACAGATATACTCGTCCAGTATTATGTTGTTATTAATTAATTATTAAAAAAAAAAAAACCAAGACTTGTTTTATTTTGGACATCAGGTCCCTTATAATTTGTCGTACATTTACCATAAATAATGTGATTAAATTTGCAAATAGAAAATTCTTCTTAAGAGGTAATACGGCAGATGGTACAATTATGGTAGGCACTGCCAACTCCATTAACATAAAGAATCTTCTGAAAATTATTTACCATACAGGAAACGAACAAATAAATATTATTTTTATCGTATTTCGCATACGTATTACACGAGATTAATTTATAAATAAGTTTACAGGATCGTTGTTCACATCGTCAATGCATTTGTAAGTACGATGCCCGTGGAGTCGGTCAGTTACTGCATCGCAAAGCCGTGCGGTCTGATATTTCATTTGATAACCGTACTTTAAAATGTTTTTAAGACTTGCTTTTGTCTTTTTAGGCTAGTTTTTTTGCTTTATTTACAAAGTTGGTGAACAAAAGGTTTAATTTCATACCCAGAATAAACCCTTAAAAATATACTGTTGACTTTGGGTTCACCTGTATAATCATGAGTTAATATTTACTCCTTATTCCAATGGGCGCTGCCTAGTTAGGTAGACTACAATTTTAAACTCTATCAATTATTATTATACAGATGTTCGGTGAGTCGTCCAAATAAATAGGGATGATAAAGGGGATTATTCTCTATCAACAGCCACAAATATGGTTATCAGGTTGTGGTTAGTTTAAAAGTTATTACCAAAATATTACATTATAAAATTAAAATTGACAAAAATTCTTCGTCAGTTTGGATTAATTAATACGTAAAAAATTACAGGCACGAAACAGCAGTTTTTCAAATTGCAAGACAACTTATGTAATTATTTTTTTTTATAATAGCGTCATTTGAATGTTTGACTTTTCCTAAGAGAATGTAAATATTTTTATTTTACTTGTCGAACATAGAGACTAGTGCCATAAAACCATTTTTTTAATAAGACAATAAGCACTTATATAGATGTTTTTTTTAGAGGCGTGGTTTTCAATCTGGCACTACTTTTTTCGTAGTTGGTGTTTTTGACAGCTGTCACTTGATTTATGCTCAGTTTGGTTTGCCATTTCATAATGAATAGACTTACTCCTGAACAACGTTTGCAAATAGTGCAAATCTAGAAAAAAATCGCGCCGTGGGCCTGTGGTGTGGCCTCCAAGATCGTGCGATTTAACACCGCTGGACTATTTTTTGTGGGGTTATGTGAAGTCGCTTGTCTACGCAGATAAGCCGGACACGATTAACGCCTTGGAAGAGAATATTCGGCGCGTTATTGCTGACATACGGCCCAACTTGCTGCAAAAAGTGGTTGAAAATTGGGCCTCTCGGCTGGAATTTGTTCGAGTCAGCCGCGGCGGCCACTTACCCGAAATCATTTTTAAAACATAATGGCAAACCCTTATCTTTATAATAAAACTAAATTCTTAGCCATAACATCAAATTATATGCGTTTTATCTCTTCTTGAAAACCACGCCTCTAAAATCATCACCCTATAAGCATTTGACTTTCAAATTATTTTTACTTTATAAAAGAAATTAAATGTCACGTTCGGAGGATCTGACAGTGATGCGTGACCTGCACACCTGCAAAACAGTTCTCGAAAACTTGTACCCAGCCGAGATTTTTCCTAGCAACAGGATCACAATGACACAAGTTGGATGGAAGCGTGCGTCAAACAGGCGCCTGTGCGAGGTTACCTATCATCACCACTCGTACTGGGGAAAAAGGCAATTAACTCCACTCCACGATCGTGGCATCTGTGCAAACACAAGCTCCATCCGTCGAAACGGCGAGCATCAAGCAATCTCACTAATCGCGTTAACTGTTCATCAACCTAGTTGATTTATTTATTGTATTTCAAGTTATAACTAATCTTATTGTAATTTATCTGTATCAAATTAACTGAAAGTCAAAATCAACAGAGTGAAATATATGTACTGGTCATCAGTGCAACCCAAAATAAACCTTTAAACCAGATTCTGAGTTTCTACTTAAACTTACAACCAGACGGCCAAACCTCAGCGTTCCACCAGGTATGCGTGTAGATAAAAGAATGCGGGGATTCGTATCTTTGCTTACCCTAGTTTTAGCTTCTATACACACATTCGTGCACTACTATCCCGTTATATGGCTGTCTGTCCGTCCGTCCATTGCAACTTTCAACTCGAAAACTACAAATGAGAAAGAGTTGAATTTTTATGTGTAGATTGAAAACAACCATAGCCATTTAGTTCTATGAGTGCGAAAGATGGCCGGATAATATAGATATTTAACATTAAAGTCAACAAATTTTTAGTATGAAACTGACAGCGCTCATTATCAGTGCGCGATCATATTCAAATTTCAAACATTTGACAGCGCTGCTATTGGAACGTTTTATCTATTGCTGGCCAGTTAAAATTAATAGAAACATGTAAAATAATGTTCAGTTACACAATACAGGTAATGACGTAGACAATATAAATTAAAGTACCTACCTATACATTCCTAAACTAGGACAGCCCAAGTGGTTAATAAAGATAATTAAAGGTAAAAAAGAATAATATTAAAATATATTAAACAAATTTATGTAAGATAAAATAAAAAAAAAGATTTTAAATTGATACCAAAATAAAAAAATAAAAATGTTTTTTATATTTTATTTACGGTTTCCTAAAATTCTAGACAGCGTTGTGAAAAATTTTTAGAGTTTCATTACTGAGAGGCTGTTTCATTACTAGCCCAAAAAGATAAAAGTTTTTTTAATACCAGTGAATGTTTTTTTTTTAATCTACTCAAATAACCCACTTTCGCCTCTACGGCCATCCAAAATGCGCATCGAGTGGGTTAAGTGCCCGGGCACAAATGGAGATTAAAACTGAAGCAACCCATCGCAAATTGAAGCCACAGGCGTTTGTTAGTCTGGGGGGAAGATGCCGTTAATCACGCCTGTAGGGCCTAGCTGTAAGACGTCAGGTGCTGGTTAAATAATTGCTACTACTAACCAATATACACCGTTTCTATTCCCGATTACAGAAATAGCTAATTGGTACTGCGACTTTTAGTATTATATGTTAAGAAATACATCATGGTTAATGAGAAAGAAAATAGTAAAAAAATCATGTAATAATGTCTTTATTGTGAGCGCTCAGCTGTCGCTGTACGCCGCAACGGTGTCAAGGCCACTATAGATCAGCGTGACATCGAAATTCGCGCACTGACCGAATTGACACCATCTGTTAAAAAATATAATAAATTTGGGCATGATTCTTTTTCGCATTTTTTTTACGTCATTTCTTACTCATATAGGTTACACATCACCCCCCTCAAGTATTCGGGAATAGCCTTGGGACACCTGCAGGGCTAGTCGGGACCGCGAGCGAGAGGTTCACGTATCCATATTGTATATTTATGATGGTATTGGTGCCAAACGCTCGGCGATTCCAACCAACACCACCAAAGAGCCAGCGAGCAATTCGCGAGTGGGTTTGTGACTAGAGCCACTGTATAGAAGCAGTTGATGTTATATGACGCTACACGATGTCTCCTTTAGGTAGGTATGTATGTATGTTAGGTATGTAAGCGGGTACTGCTAGCGTCTGCCGCCGAAGAAATCAGCTCAGGTCACTTGCTTCCTGCTATTCGATATGTAAGCTGACTTGCGTCTCGATATCGTATTACTATTTGGTCGCAGGTGATATGGTTTCCATACAATATCAAATGTCGTTCACTAATTATTAGGCCCGTTCTATGAACATTACATTGTTTTCTTTGGGCCTAGTCTAAAGCCACTCGCCACTCGCTCGCTGTCAAACTAACAGCACAGCGGCGTAACTACAGGGGGCCGCCCCTCTCCAGACCTCGCTGTCTCCCCCCTCCCGCCCCAGAAAATAGCTGACTTATATCGACTTCCGAATACGAGTATTATACGACCATTATAAACCACCCTAGCCTAGATCCCATGGTCCCACCGAGGTCAGATGGCTAGGCTTTCTCCAATTTATTGTGTCCAACAAATTGGAGAAAGCCTACAGGCAGACACAAGCGAGGATCTTTTATAATATATAGATACGCCAACACCACGCCCAAGTACGCCACTTTCGAGTACACTCCTCGCGAGTACACATTATGTCGTCGCGATAAATCTTTATCCAGCATGGCGGAGTGTTGCGGCGCGCGGAACGGCGGGGGGAATCTACCGGTGTCGGGTTTTTACAAGAACGATTTGTATTACATGCCGTATCTATGTTTTAAAAGATCGTTGGGCACAACCGATTTGTACCTAACGCGTCTTAGTCATGCCTCCTAAACGTTTAATACCTAAGTGTGTTTTTACAAATTCTACCTAACCGATACTAAAGTAGGTTTAAGATTTAGAGTCCTCCTTAATTATTTTGACTCTAAGACGGTTTCAACCAATTATATTATCGTGTTGTTTAAGTGTATAATATAGAAGTTGTGTGAAATAAAATAATATACAGGATGTCCCAAGACCATTGCCGAAGAGTTAAGAGGGGGTCTAACAAGAACAAGAAACCATGGTTTTCTTGGAAACCATGATTAATTTTGATATGACGTCAGAACAAATCATTCATCAGCTGATTTTTTTTATCGGAACTGGTCTTGGGACGCGGTGTATGTTTTCTGTATAAAAACAAAAGAATTGCATTTCATCAGTGACTGTTTCATTTTACCATTAAACTTTTACCGTGATTTTTTTTTTAAAACCGCACTCGAGTGCGTCCTAAACGTTCCTAACCAAAGAAGGTTTTCAATGCGCGACCCTTTGTTTTGAATAAATTAAAGATTTTATCCAAATACCTAATAAATTAAAGCGTTACGTTAACATAAAAAAAAAAGTTCCTAGACCAGCTTTTATATCGAAAGTCCGCGCTATATTAATTGCATTAGGGCGTACAACATACGATGTTGAGATCCACGAGAGATTCTATTAATACTAAACGCTTTATTTAAAAACATAGCTATTTAGTGCCTAATAATGATTATTCCATACCATAGAAATAGTTAATGGTCAATTCAAGTGGTTTGTCTTCTAAACCGATGGAAATACTGAACTATAATAATTATTGATTAATAATGTCTACAATACGCGACCGGATTTGAACATTCCGATCGCATGTTTAATTCAGGATACATACAGTTACTTAAATCACATATACAAATTAAACAAAATAAGAAGGTAAGCGATAAATCTAGAATAATATTACCAAACACTTATTACTAATTGTATAACGCCATATTATGCATATTACTTATATCATATTTTCTGAGACACAAACTCAGTAAAAAGTTTTAGTTACCATGTTTCTTGAGTGAATGAATGCCTGAGGATTTTGTGAGGGCCTTTGTGGAGTATCTGCATTATATCCTACATTCCAAATCGTATTCTTACCCTAGGGAACGGGGTGCAATTCTGTAACTTATCATACCTGCCTATTTGTTTTATACGCAAATGTTATAGTCGCAATTTTTAATTAGATTTCGTTACCGTAACGTGTAATTCTAGTATATGATTTCATAATTTTTACACGATCAAATGTGTAAAAGTACTATTTTGGATGAACGCGACCCTCGAAGCGATTTTTTATAGAAACGTTATCTAAATAAAAATTGAATGTTTTCAAAATGTTTATTTCCGATGTTGCATTTTACATTTAATTTTGATACATATGAAAACTTACTGACGCCTTTCCGGATACTTTTATATTCACCGATAATCCCCAGTGTTTTATATATATATAGTTTTAAACCTACATTTTTATATTTTATAGAAAGTTTTTTTATCAACACATCAAACATGTCATATAATACGATAGATACGTCAAACGCCAAAGAAACGCGGAATATTGACGAAGAGCTGGAATTCCAGTATACGCCGAGTCACTGGACGGACAGATTTAGATCCAGGGAAGAAGTCCTGGAATATCACGTCAGCTTTGTCAGAAAAGGTGGGTATATTTCTCGTTTAAATTATTAAAGCGCAGCTAAGGGATAACATTGCAAAATCTTCAAAAAATCCACATTTTTAGTGATGGACCACTCCTTAACCACCAATCATTTAGTTGAGTGTTTTATAGCATTATATAGATTAAAGATTTATCTTGTACTTCTTGGAGGCTGATTTTTGAAATAGTTTTTTGTATTTGAAATATAAATTAAATAAGAAAATGTGTTTAATTTTATTTTCGCTTCGCGTTCGATAATGCTGCTTACGATTTACCCGAAAATCGTGCATATTGTAGGCAAACTAATAGTGTAGTTCTTAGCAAAGTCACACTATTATTAACTAAATTTTATTCTTATTTTAGAGATGATTAAAAGTTACTAAATTTAAAGTTACGAGGCCGTAAATCATGACTCGCTTGCACGCCGCGGCAACTATCGATCAACACTTTTACGGCTAAGGATTTAAGGTCGACATTAACGTGATCATAAACAGTTTGTTACGATGTATCGATTAAAAAATATTTGGGCATAGAATGCGTAAGATTAAAATAACTAACATTGGAACTTTGTTGAAACTGGCGCTTATACATGGAACTTGGGAATTTAGACAAAGCTGGGCAGATCACAACGTACAGTCGAGTGCAAAAGCGTCTCTCAGCCCCAAAGGGTATGGCGCGGCTGTCGCTTACGGCATTTTCGCGGTTCGCGTCGGTCAAATTTTATGGCGCGGCGGCGGCACGCATCTAAAAATTCAAGGCTTTCAAAGTTTAAATTACGCTGGGTCAAATTTATTTGGCGTCATCTACGCATTCATTCTATTCATTGTCATTCTATCCGCACTTCAAAAAAAACTTTTTAAAACCACTCTTATATCAAAATGCACTAAAATGGAGAAAATAAAATTTACAATAGTGACTATAAATAAAAGCGCCAAAACTATATTGACGTAATCTTCCTGGGCGCTCCACGCTTTTGTTTAGTCACTAACGTTATGATTTTATTTAAATTAATTTTCTCTTGAATGCATTTTAAAATAAGCGTGGTTTTATTTTTTTATATATATATTTTATATAATTAACTTTCAGAGAGTGAAAAAAATCGAACAAGCGTTCCATGGATCAGTAGTCGATATGGAGACACAAAGCGGCAGGCGGTAGACATTTTTGGAACGGATCTAGAAAACCGTGAGTAAACGGTAAACGTTAAACGGTGGTGTCTCTTACAGACTACACAATTTGTCAGAACGAACTTTCAACAAAGCCGATAAATTTTAACGTCTGTAGGTTAGTTGTCCTACTTAATTTTAATTATTGTCCCAGTCAACTTGACCCAACCGTCCGATAAATTGTAAGATGTAGAGCGTTGTTGCCAACCAACGTACGTTAGTCGTACCGCATCTTTTCAGCACAGTAGACTAAACGTGACAATCCTTTATTTAGAAGATGTAACTCTTGCACCAGGTTTTCTTTATTTTTTCTTAATTTATTATAGGTAAGAACTAAAACACCATTTTTTTCAACATCCCATTTATCGGACGGTTGGTCAAGTTGGATGTTCAACTCAACCAACCAAAAATATTGGGTAATAATGATAATAATTAAGTTGGACAACTAACCTACAGACAATCCGGCTTTACTGGAAGTTGGTTCCGACAAATTGTGTCTTTTGTAAGGGCCTTACAGCTTATCACTAAGGAGGGAGGGAAAAATGGGGTAGCCGGAGAGGTAACTTGATCCTGACCTGATTTTATACTTCATAGAATCGCCGATCTTAATTTACATCCACGGAGGTTTCTGGCAGGAGCTGAGCAGGGAAGAAAGCAGCTATCCCGTTCGCCCGCTGTACGAGAGAGGAGTGAAAACCGCCGTAGTCGGCTATGACCTCTGCCCAAGTGTGACTCTTGACATTGTCGTCGGGCAGACTGTCGCCGCTATCGAAGAAGTGTTTCGTTATGCAGATGAAAACGAATCCAGGTTGAGTATTGGTAACCCTGTCCTAAATATCGTAAAAACAATTTAATCTTCCCCTAAGTCAACCCGACTATAGGGTTTCAATTGTGGTAGAAATTTGTTTTAAATGTTACGTGAAATGTGTCTGTCTTTACGCATTTGGAATTCTTACGTTCAGCACATACAAAAACACAAGTTGCTATTTTTTCAGGTGCGTATTTATCTCAGGACATTCAGCCGGAGCGCATTTAGCAGCGTTGGCCTTAGACATATTGCAGAATCCAATCGTGAAAGGAGTCTTCTTGATATCAGGAATTTTCGACTTGAAACCAATTACTGCCACCACAAATTGGATCCCTCTTGGAGTTGAAAACAATCAGGTTGGTTCTGTTATTTACGAAAATGTTTGACCTTCTATTTTTTTTTTTATAAATTAAATATTTAAGTATTAAATACAGGTGAACTTAAAGTCAGCCGTATCCTTTTAAAGGGGAATTCTGAACAAAAAATTAAACAAATTTTGTTCAACAACTCAAATAAAATAAAAAAAACTGGTCTAAAATGGCAAAAGAGAGTCCTAAAATTTTTTTAAACCTAACAAAATATTAGACCGCGCGACGTCGCGACCCAGAAACCGATTGACTCCATGGGGACAGTACCTACAAATGTAAAATGATGTTGGAGGGCTCTTTGAATTCTGCAAGGTGTTCACGGTATCTCAAATGTTTAATTTTAAAATATTTATGGAGTATTTCTCACATATTTTTCATATAATTACAAGGCAATTAGCATCAGTAATACTTTTTATACCAAAATTCAAAAATGTATATGTAATTAAGTAACATGTTGTTAGATAATGTCTATACGAGTGAGTATCTGGTAGACGAGTCGGCAGGCTCTTCCAGAACATGTAAAGTGGTTACCTTAAATATATGAAATAAACGTCGCAAAAGCGACATTGATTTTTGAATTTGATTTGATATTGACGATGTGAACGACGGGTAGGTTCCCTGCACGTAAATATTGTGATATAGGTCAATTGGATAGGTCAGGACACAACAATACGTGCAACAAACATTCAATAAAGTATTTATATGTCCAAATTTTTTTGTTAGCTTTATAAAAACTTGTCGAACAAAAGTTGTTAAGATCATGCCCAGAATGACCCCTAAAAAGGATACTGCTGACTTTAAGTTCACCTGTACAGAGCGCCGAAGGCGCCGTCAAAGCTGCCTGCAGGTCCTACCTGCCAACCTGGGGGGAAGCCCGGGGATAAACTTTTATTAAGGTTTATTAAGAAGTCCTGTAGCTTGCGTCAAAATCCTAAACTACATCTATAAATTATTGACGTCTTCTTGGAACAGCACATTGTGCTATAAAGGTGATGCACAAAACTAATCCATTGCACGTGATTACAAATTACAAGCAATGTATTTATTGTGTAAACATTATTTTACTGTCATATATAAGAGTGCATGTAAATGACGATAAAAATAAATAAATACACAGCTAGTTAAATATTAAATAATGTAATTTGTAGGGTGACAACAATTTTTATTATTAAAAAGTTAAAAAGAGTCTGAATAATTTGCTGCTTGTATACTATAATGTGCGCTTATAAACCTCCATGTTTCATTGTAGAAATATTTAAATATCTAAGGGGAGCTGGGCTTGTACCTTCTGAATAACTTTCTGTAATGAAGGATTTTAAATTAATTTTTTTAATGCCTATGTAATTTTTTTTTAGGACACTATCAGTCGTCTCTCCCCAATATGCAAGAATTACACTGGCGTAAATGCGGATGTACTTATAACAGTAGGAGGAAAAGAGAGGTAAGGTTTGGTATAAACGGGTTTTAATAAGGTTGTTAAAAATATATTCTCAAAGGTTTTAGTATAAAATGGTTGAATATTAAATCTAGAAAAACACACTTTTCCAAAGATATTTTTTTGTAAGCCGTCCTTGTTTTTGTGGAGATGATTAGTTAGGACAGGACATTATAAGAAATCCAGCATCAAATTGATCCAGTGGTTTTTTTAGTAAAATTCTCCAGTAGGTTTTTGGTAATTAAGTAATAAGTTAGTAGTAATTTTAATAATAATGTGTTGGTGTGTTGCTCTTATAAATATTATAAACGATCTGGCACATTGGGTTGAAACTACAATACGGAGGGATTAGATTTTTTTCTCCTCCATACCTCATTTTTTTATATGCCAATCGATAGAATCATACTAGCCTAATGAAATATTATGATATTTTTTCCTAAAATGTTATAGATTAGCGAGAATAAAAATATTTCTTGCACTTGGAATTTTGCGAACCAAATTTACGAAAGCTTTTTATTAAATTTGCCGCCGAAATAAATGCGGGTTTTGCGGTTAACACACACACACGACAGCAGAGTCAAATTTTGAACTGAATACCTACCTTCCCTGACATCATATTTTGGTTAGGTGGGCGGTTGCGGTGTCAGAGGGGAATATAGGTAAAAGTATGTTTTGTGCGTTTCGACTATAGATGGCACTGTCAGTTTATAATATTCAAGAATTTATTTTTTTGTCATAAGCCGGTCAGCCAATTTGTAATACTTCTTAATATGTAATTCTGGTTTAATACATGTGATGGAATGAGTACACAGACTACAGTACTACAGTATTGGTTCATATTCAAAAAGATTTTAATTATGTTTTTTTTATTTTCAGCTTTGAATTTCGAAAGCAAAGCAAACAAATGTGCGCCTATCTTCAGAGCAAAAATAACAAAGTTAAATATGTGGAGAAAGAACACGATGATCACTTTTCCATCGTTGAGAAATTGAGTGAACCAGACAACGATCTCTTGAAATTTATATCTTCGGTTTATGAAAAAGACACATCACCATCCACGGCACTACGACCCAGGGCGGGTCTTGGCCTCCTCAAGAAATCGTCTCCAGGACTGACGGTTTAATGCAGCTACTCTCCAGTTTCGGACACCTAATGACTTTGCATCTTTCACCTTTGAAAATCACACAGTGTATTAAATCACATCTGTGATCACTATGGTATCAATAAATCTGCAATTTTTATTACTGTAACGAAATAGCGAATTTCCCCCTTGATTAAACCAACAAACGCCATCTGCCGTTTATCTCGATTATTATCTATGTCTCCGGTTTGATTCCTAGCTGTAATGCAAATTTGTTGCTTGCCTGCTGGTAATCTGGTTTCGCTCACGGAGGTAGTTTTTTGGATATTATTTTTTCATTCGTTTTGGTTGCATGGGCGTTTGTGAAGGGCTCCCGAATGGCGGCCGCAGTTTTATTCATAAATTTTGCTGTGCGAGGAAATTAAAAGATACGCACCTAGCCAGCCAGGACTGCGCTATCTATAAACCCGTTCTCCAGATGGAAGCGGTAAGTAGTTACTCGATTTTCAATTGATCTAGTTCTCCACCTTTTGATGTTGAGTTAATTTCTTTTTTGCTCGCATTTCAGGGTTTTATCCAGCTACTTTTATCCAGCTACTTTTATCCAGCTACTTTTGAACAGCTACTTTTAACAGCTACTTTTATCAGCTACTATGGAATACTATAGGTTCCTATAGGCCAATAGGTTGTCGTGGGATATTTACCCCCTTATTTATTTGAAGAAGAAAAAAAAACATACATTTCATTTCGGGAAGGACCCTTGCGCCTTTGGGCTTGCGAACGGCATTCCAGGAAATGTATGGAAAGGAAAAACGGGATTTCACAACTAAAGGGATCGATCAGGCGGCCTGGAATCTTTTGTTCAACTTGGTTATGTGTTTTTTATATTGTTTTTTTATAACAGTTTTTTATTAAATCTTTCATTCCTTTTTTTTGAATTGCAAACCAGATCTTTTTATTTTTTACCACGATCCTGAGGGAGACCCGTTGCTCTCCTCTCGGAGTTACTAGTCGGTGTGTTACCTTTATGTTTTATAATTCTTTATTTTAAAATGTTGTTTTCTGTGCCTTAGTGCACAGTGGCGCCCAAATTTCATAGTGAAGAACGTAAACTTATTTGGAGGTTACATTACGTTGTATAAAAAGTAAAAAATTCACTAGTACAAATATTGAAATAAAAACATGAGTGTAATTGTTTTATTTATATGGAAAAAATATACATTATGAACTATTTCTTGCAATCAAAAAAAAAAAGTACTACCATTGATTATAATGTAACAATAAGCTTTTCCTTTGATGTTCTCGGTTCGTCTTTTGGGGGGGGAATGCTCACTTGGCCTGCAAAAGGTCCAGCAGCGTTATATCACCAGGAGCACCACCTTCGTCGTCCTGCACGTATCTACGCTACGTGGCTATGAAATAATATGCATTGACCCCAAATAAACAATTTATTGATGGCCTTCAGCAGCCCACAAGTGTACTTCAAAAAGACTCAATATTTATGACACATAGCTTACCATACACGGATCGCAAATCCCCTATTTTATCGGCATTTTTGTCCTAATTTAATATCAACTACCGGCTTGTGTCATAATTGTCAAATCAACCTCCCTTTTTATTTTTCTTCTCTTTTTAGAAGTTTTTAAGAGTAGGCTCTGAAGAGCCCACTAGCAAAATGGTGAATTATCTAAACCTGATAAATTAACCCTTGTCAACATACGGATGAATATATCCGCATACCTGGTCGGCGGCCCAATCATAGCGTTTGCAGGGCGACGGATATATCCGTCAGAGCGAGAAAGCATCCCCCACTTAATTTGATTATTTCTAACAGCTTAACAGTATGATTGATTGACTTGACGTTTACACCATTGGAATCGCAACGAGCCAATCAGTACCTCTGATTTTATTCAAGTCAATGCAGTGTCTAATAATAATCTTGAGGGGGCCCAAGATTTTTTCCAGATCCGCCCCTGATTGAATGGGATAGAGCTGAACGCTAAATAAAAAATATTAGGATAGAAAAAAATCAAGTTGTATTTCATACAAATGCACATTGTAAAAATAATTATGTTAAATGAAAGATAATTTAAAGCTTAAAACATATTTTGTACCTTCATTGTCTAACATTATCTTTCAAATTTAATTAGAAATTTTAGTGGTATTTTTATAAATGATAATATCTCCATTCATCATTTATCTATACTATTATACTAGATCAGTGGCGGTACTTCCATAAAAACCGAAATGCCGGGCTTGCCTAGATTTTTAATAAAAATTAGTAGGTACCTCAAAAAAATTTGCCTTCGGCAGTTAGGGTGAAAACTCCCACCGCCCCCTGGAAAATGGTTTACCTACTGTACAAATTCTGGGTACGCTACTGTGCGGCGGATCCATGTGGAACGTAAGGAATCTTTATACTTCTCTCAAGTTTGGGAGAGGCAAATAACGCAGTAATTACCACACGCTCAACCGTCTAATATTAGGTAACAACAACTGTTAATGTAACCACCAGTATTTAAAAATGTCCTAAGGATATTCTTCGCTTTTCTCTCGGAGAGCAGAGCAAAAATAAGAAAATTAATATAATTCAATTAGTAAAATGGTATGGACTGACAAAATTTAAAAAAAATGTAAAACTTCGAAGTAATTATGTAAAGCATTTTTTACATTTGAATGAAGGCGTTACCGAGCAGCTAGAGCCGTTCTTTCTTACTCTAAAAATGAAGACCGACCTGTTATATGCAGATAACTAATTAACCATGCGTGAATGCTGGCAGAATTAGAGAATCTTAAGCAGAATGGTGGAATTCAGACCAGATTTACTTGTACAAGTCGACTGTTAAAACTAGCAAACCTACGCAGATGCGTACCATAAGCAAGTTTTAAAGACTTACATACCTTGTACTGACGCAACTTGGTTGATGAAGCATCGGAAGGAGTAGAAAAATATAAAGATTCTAACCATATGACATTAGTATGTTTATCGTTGCACTATGCTATAAGTGATGGATTGGGACCTGTAGATTCTAGTAGCGCAACTGGTACCTTTATCAAAATGTACTGAAGATAATTTGTCATTCCCCTTAAATTTAAACAAGCTTCGAATTGGTTTTTAAGTACATTAAAAGTATCTGTTTGCCCTATATCCTTAGGAATTGTCTAAGTAAATACAAGGCAGCATGAAAAAGGTGCATCTGGACACTTCTCTGATCTGCCTTTGTCGCTGCAAAGTCAGTTATTCTCAAATATCAGTTTAACTACAACTGGCGACCTATAATTGCCAACTTTGGAATATTCATTCCCAAAATTAAATTAAATTTAATACCTAACTTGTACAAAATTTACAAACATGTGAGAAAAATAATTACAGCATGAAAACCAACAACAAAAATAAATTAATTTCACAATAAATAAAAAACGTATTCATTTTAGGTTTCTTAAAAACCATATGCAAAAAATTGAGCGGATAACATTATCCACCGTGAAATTTTATAAATTACAAATTCATAAATATTGAGTACATTGAATTAATTTCCTTCGCTTTTATAATAAAAATATAAACATTTGAAATAAACGAGCAATATGTAATGACAAAATTTTGCAAAATTGATATTCCTTTAATTTCATATGAAAATCTAAATTTCCTATATTTTTCAGAGCATATTATTTTATAACTATAATCGCTACACAAGCAATATCTCCAAAGAATTATGTATAAATAATGACTATATTTACATAATCATCTATCTACACATATCAGAGCATTTTTTTTATTAAATTCATAAATATTTACAAAAATGATGCCAGCTTTTCATGTTATCTTTATTGTAAAATTTAATATTATTTACACATATATTTCAAAGCTGTTCCCGCTGGTTTTAGCTTACAGCAAAAATAATTGAAAACAAACCATTGGATTAATGAATTGACAATTTTTGGTAAATGGTATTAAAAATGTCAGTTAATTTTAATATTGTCTATTATTTTTTGTAATTGCGATGACCTAGGTCAATAATTTTAGCTATACTTAATAGAAGTTACAACTAACTAAATTTTAAATATGACTCGAGTGTAAGAAAAGATTACCATTTGTTATGTTCAAAGTACGTGTGCCTTGCTCTGTTTTTGGTACAATTCCTAAATTGCATGAGTGTGAGTGCGAGTGTGCACCTGATGCCTCCTGGCATGATTTTCCCCTGCATTTTAAACAAGCATTACTAGGATGGTACCGACGAGAAAATAGATGTTCATATTTTTAGCGTTGAGATGCATCGATTAATTTAATTGACGACAATCAAGATTACATTTATTATAATAGCAAAATGGACAAATAAATGCATACGTTTTGTCAATGCTCATAAAATTTCAAAAACTTCTTTAAAAACTGGTTTGATTGTTTTAGAAATTGGTTTATACTAATAAACCATGTATCCTAAAAGAAATGAAGACTGTGCACTTAACATTACCAAATACTATTTCAGCTCTAAATTTATCTACTTAACAGGATTTAATTGATCACAGCACATAATTCATTATTTATTATTCACAAGTATTTTGCACTATTGATTAACTATTTAGCGGTACATTATTTAAGAATTAATCAAGTTAAAATGTTGTCTTTCAGGCTACGATTAATTATGCTACAATATTACAGAAAAAGATAATTTAGACCATTTTTAAGGTAAAAGGGTGATTAACAACTTAACAAATAAATATTTACATTAATAAAAATATAATATTTACAGATTTTTAATTATAAAATAACTGGTAAAACTAAGCTATTGAAATTCATGACTTTTCTTATGCAATTTTAATTGCATATATTTGAATATTATTGCATATTAATGCCCAATTAGGTACGGTTATGTAATTCATTATTTTAAGAAATAAAAAAAAAATATATATATCTGTAAAATTTAAGTCGTACACACAGCCTTATATAGTATAGTGTTACCTTTTTTTTAGCTACATCTGTATTAAAATCAAATATTTTTTAATGTGAGACTTCAATTAACCATTGAATCGTTAGAACCATCTTCAAATCGTCAGACCACTATGTAAAAATCAAAATTATATTCTATTTATACTTTACACGAGACGCGGAGATATAAAATCGATGTCATTGACTTTTCTACGCACCATTTCTAGTGCCTCCAAATTACAGAAGAAATAAAATAGATGGTACAAATTTAGCAAGGGTTAAAAGAATGAATCCTACCTTGCGCCTTCACAAATACCATCCTATTAGAACTGTTGGTTTGACTGAATTCTGAAAAGGCGAGCTATAATGGGGGATAATTTCACTATGGTGGTGGTGGCGCATCCTCAGAACACACTACAACAATAAAATTTGGTCAACATCACATAACCAAACAACCACTTCAATAGTTAATTCACTTCTTCATTCATATTGCTTGTGTGTCAGGGAGTGACAATTGCTGTTGCCACTGTCACTTTTGACATATGACGCGTGATCTGACGTTTTGAAGTTATGCTGTCAATTGTAAGATTTTGTCGCGTTTGCTTGAATCCAAGATGCTAATGATGTTCAAAAATGCAAATCCAGACCATTTTAATTATTTAGAAATCATAAAAACAAGCACGAGACGATTATTATCGGCGGTGGTAGCGCCGATAATATAACTTAGCTTATTTTAACACTGACTTAACTCTTAAGTCGTGGTTCTTTCGATTCTTAGCTAAGGAGGACTTTATGTTCGACTTAACGCTAAAAGTGAGTTGAGAATGTTTAACAGTTAAGGACATGAAATTTCGGCCCTAAGACTTGATGCGAAATCTGCATCTTGTTTTAGGTACTAAAACGTGGTTTCCAATTTCTTATTAGTAAACCATCTATCGATACAATAGTAATAGATGGAAGTATATTTAGAGCATATTTGAGACTAGCAAACCTCAATAGGAATCACACCTACTCGCGAGCCATCATACACAAACTATACGAGTAACTATGAATAGCGTCCTCCTTCTATTATTATTAAACGACTTCTAAAGGTCAACATTTTGATTTTGAGTTTTGAATGCAAAAATGCTCCCTTTATAAATTTCAGAAGGAAGCATTTCCCAGACTAATTTCTATCTATTTAACCTTTTAATTTTGAAAATATTTGCTTGGAAATTTAAAATATATGTCCTTAGGATGAAAAAATAGAGCATGCGTCTACAGTTACAAATCTATCAACCTATCAATGCTGCTGCAGCGACAGAAACTCCCTCTCTAGTGCAGCTCCCATATCACTCCATTCCGCATCGGATTCACCGCCTCCGCCCTCTTCTTCTTCATCGGAAACTGCCTCCTTGGCTGGTGGCTCCTTCGAAGGTTTCTCCTTACTGGGGGCCTCTTCACGACGGCTTCGTTTCGCTTTCGATCCTGTAAACAAATGAATAATTTAATATATATCTGAATTAATATATTTTATTTAAAGCTAGCTGTTCAATCATGGGTTTCGCCCCAGATTACCAGCTCAGTAGCGGCGTTTTCGGCATCCAAACTTTCTTGAACTCTGTCTGTGTTGTAAAGCACAATAAAATTTAATTACATTTCAGACGCCTGTGGTTTAACATATTTTTTTACATCTGAAAAAAACTAGAATGAACTCTGTAGATGAGTTTAAAGTGTGCATTTGTGAATAAAACAAGGCTATTTGACAGTTCAACTTGTTTTATAGTTATGATTTTTTAAAGTTTACCAGTCTAACTGATTATTTACAAAAATATCTTATTTTTAAAACTACCAGCTGCTATTTTTATGACATTTTTTTTCCTCTAAATCATTTAAAAGAGCACAAAGAACAACCCATTCTACTATTAAATAATATTTTGTGATATTTACCTTCTGATTCGCTGTCACTAGAACTGGACTCTTTAGCGGCAAGGCTGTAGGAGTAAAAATGAGCATTATAAGCAAAAACTACATTCGTGGGGAAAAAATACACTCACATTTGAATGTCAAAAATGTCACCTGTTTAAATTCTGCAAACGTTTATCCTTGCTTTCAGAATCACTCTCATCAGATTCGTTGAAGATATCCTCTACCTAAAAAGAAACAACTACCTCTTAGATAAGCTAGTAAATTGCCTTATATCATTGATTATAAATAATATAGTGGTTATTACATTGCTCAACTTCTAAGAATAATTTCGACAGATGTCGCAAACATCCTAATTTACAGGAAAAATTACAGTTCCATAATTTTAATCACAAGTGGCAATATATTCCGCAAATTTAAACTGCAAATCAATTAAGTAATAAGCGACATCTTTAGATAAGATTCATCTTATCTTGCCATCTTTAGGGCAAGATTCTTGTTTCTTTCCTAGTATTTGTTAAGTTCTATGCGGTTCGCGTCTGGCCTATAGTGACCCGCATTCCATTACTTGGAGCAGTCTAACTCAACGAGTCATCCTGCGTTGACGCTGACAGACCTGTGGATTTCCCGGTTGCGAGCATTTTGCATGTAGTAAAAGCATGGTGAAAAAGACATTTTGTTGAGTATCAGAAGAGAGTATAGTTGACTTTTGTTACTCGCTTATCAAAGAAATGGCTCTGCGCAAATGTGAGAGTTGAAGAACAAAGCGAGAATTCTCCAGCTTATTGACGTAGCAAAAGCCATCCCAAATGCAGATAAATTTCTAAAAATTTTGCTATAAAAAATTAAACAATGGTAATAATATAATAAAAATACCTCTAAACACGAACGTCAACTTTTTTAAAACGTCTTTTAGTCAGTAATTTTAAATTGTTTAATTGGTAATTTTAATCTGGACATCATGATTATCCGTCCGTGCCTTGTTTCATATCCGATTATCGAGGTCCTTCTGTAGTTTTATTTCAAAAGTAAAAGGAGAGAAGCTAAAAAGGAGTTCAAATGGTTGTTTCCACTTGAAATTCATCGAGGGAACTCCAAAGAAAACTTTTCAACATTTTATCAGCTTTTTACAGTAATGCACTAATGTAAAACTTCAGGGAAGCGTTTTATCTTTGTCTTTCATCACGGATGAAATAATTAAAATGCTTATTGTCGAAAATGGCAGGTTTCAACCAAAATTTAAATCCACTTCAAACACCTACTAGGTTAGGGTTGCCATAAATGGTTTGGCACCGACCGGGACATATATCAATATCAGATCGGGGAGGCTTGAGACTATATCGGTATTTTACGAAAAAGAATTAGCAAAAGCGGTTCTCTTTTAAAGGTTATTAGATATATAATAATTATGAAGACGTTACTATACCTCCTTGTCCATATTGGCGATGTCGTCACGCGAAAAAGAGAGGAGTGGATTGAGCGAGTCCATGAATGTCTCCGGAACGGGCGCAGGTTTCAGAGGAGCAGACTCAGAGGAGAGTCTCCATTCCGCGCTGAGGCTAGCATGCGGTGGACTGCAATGAGCTGGAGGCTTTCGCTCGTGGCTCTGAAAACAAAATATATAAATATAAATATTAGAAGACTCATAATAAAAGTTTAATATTTTTATATCATATTCATTTGGAAGGACTACTTTTAAGGGACCCCAAAAGTATTTCTTCAAAATTTTTGAAAAACACACAAAAAACCACAGAACCCTCCCCTTAGTTGAAAGTTAAATTTTCAATATTGTTTGGGTTTAGTTATATAGAAAACATGAATCATTTTGTTAGTCTCATAGTTTTTGAGTCTCATAGTCTTTTCGGACGCTTACATTGCTTACAATAACCAAACCATAAGAGATACACAAAATTAATGTATGACAACATTTCAGATCTTAAAAAAATCTACAAACCAGTAAACGACAGCATAGCAGTAGCCATTCGGTCCTTTAAATTTTGATTAAAAGTAGGACAGTTTCACTCAAGAAGACTTTTTGAACAACACATTATTAATCATAATCAAAGTACCTACCTCCGTTCTGAGTTTGAGCATTTAGTGTAAACCAAATTTGTACTTTACACCATGTGATTAAAATAAATAATTTTGGAACTAGTGCACATTAATTAACCACGCGCAACAGATTAATTATATCATAATCAAAGGCAAAGATGGATTAGATTTAGATATTTAAATTTGTCATCTAATTGTTGATAAAGTTCTGGTACGGAACCCTAATTGCGAAAGTTCAACTTGTCACTAGACCGGTTTTTTGAATTTGTCATAACATAGTACTTTGAACAAGTAGGACTCACTGAGTTTTGACAAAGTAATATGCACCGGTATATGTTGGGCTTTATTTGTTAACGAGTAATATAGAAACTATTGAGATAACAGCGTTCGATGATTAGAGGAGAGATTTAAAGAAAACATTTTATCAGTTCGTTACCGCCAATGCGTCTGAATAACGAGTCTTAGAAACATAATTCAAATATATGTTATGTTATGTATGTTAGTGGATGTGGGGGGTTTACCCCCCGTGTACCGCATCCTTTGCAGAACTATTAAATCCACTAATAGTTCGCCCTCTAGTTCCCGTACTGTAGATGAAGTTAAGTATCTAATTCAAATATAGTAGGTCGATTATTCAAGCTGTGATAACAGAAAAATAGTAGGGATGTCGCATAATTCTCAAATTGATATCACAATAAAATAGGTATGTCAGAAATGCATAAAAAAGATAAGTGCAGCCGTTCAATTTTATCAGAATATATTCTAAACTACAGAATAATGAATTAAACAATAAATAAAAGAACTTCATACACAATTATACATTTTTAAACGGATCAGTGACTTAAAATGAGACCTAATATCTTGAAGGCTTAAACAGATATGTTATCAATATGAAAGGTTTTGAGTTACGTGGATGTAGATATGCGGGAGCATTTTAGTGGAAGCCTGAAGTGATCTACTAATGCTGGAGTGCTGCAGCAGATAGCGAAGAGCGTACAACCTATTTACAGCATTAAAACACTAGTGTAATCTAGTACCTGTAAATGTGGATCTAACGGAAGAGGATAACATTGTTCATCGACACGTTCCCACCTCTCGGCACAAGCCCACAGCCAGGCAGGGGTGACCAAGTGAATTGGAGGATGTCTCCGTCTTGCCCTGTTCACCTGAAAATAGCAAAATAGTCATATATTGTAACGTTGTTACTTAGCCGTAGAGATTATCCGACAATATAATGAGTCATAAAGTTATTTCTTCGTGTGGGTATGTGGGTTAAATCGGGGCTTCAAGTTCGGGTAGTAAAGAAACCAGTTGTCCAGACAAATTGTTTATTCTAATCAAGTCGTTACATATGTATTACAATCAACGTTATACAATATCAAAGTGAAATATTAAATCTCGGCGAAACGTTAATAGATCGTGTTGATGTCGGTCTTTTCGAATCAAAAGACTACCGTTGAATGTTCCTTTGCTCGCGACACCGAACGTTAACGCCTGCGCGGGAAGTGCCGTTCAACCGTATGAACGTCACATATATTTAAGTCCACATTAAGAAGGATGTCATGGTAAGAATTAAAGAATATTTTAACTGTGAATTAACCTTTAAACACATATAGAGAGCCAATAAAATAGGAAGAAAATAGTTAGGGGGCTTGCTATAGCAGTGAGGGAAAGAGATACCCACCTCTCAAGTGCCAACGTATCTGACCATGAGCATTCAGTACTAACGCGGCATAGGACCGCTATTAAAGCGTATAATCAATAAGGTTAGCAGACACGAGTACATTACCTCGCTAATATAGTCAGTTTGGAATTGGATGCCGGCACTTACGCTGCTACTATATTTTACAATATGAGAGGGGAAAGGTTGACTGACCTCCTCGCAATGCATCCCAGGCAATGTCTGGAGTGGACTGTGCAGGCGGCAAAGTAGTTAACAAACGCCGATTATCAGGAGCGGTTAAGTAAGAGTGACCATGGATTACTAAACTAAGCCAAACATGCTTTTTCTAGAGTCAGGGAAGATGGTGGTAATGAACATTAAAACTGGTATAACTGAGTGTGATTTGAACCTGCGACCACCTGTTTAATAGCCAAACACCTTAACCACTAGGCTACCACTATCTCTAGGCATGTTACCTTAAGTTAAAGTAACTTAACCAAATATGATAAGTAAAGAAAGAAGAGTTAATTTGCTGATAATTCCATATCCTCAAATATAAGCCGAAATGATACTAACACAAAAAAGCAGAAATAAATACCTTGACAGTGCCAGCCCTGGCCGCGACGAGGTGCGTCGCGTCCATATCGTCGGCGTCCGGCAGAACACGCGCCCCAAGAGACTCTGCGACTCGGGCCACTCTCGATCCCTCCAGGGAGCGCTGCCGGGGCACAAGACCACTAAATGCAAGCGACAAGCCCTGTAGCGCAGAGCTACGCACCATCGGGACTACACTCTTCAGGTCTGGTACCGTGTCATTATCCTGTTAAGAAGCATATACGCAGATGTAGGGTTCCATCTTCAAAAAAGAGTCAAATTATGTCACCTAGTAAAACAATTATAGTAATTTCTAAAATATGATGGCTGGATTAGTTATATTGGTATAAAGATATAAGCTTATCAGCTGAAACTGTTTGCTTATTATGATATAATAATAATAAAAGTAATACATGTAATTGGAGATCTCATATAGTAATATTAACAATCTGGGAAAAACTATTTTTCTACATATTTCACTTTGACCCTAATAAGCAGATTTAAGAGGTAGGCCATGGCCAACCATGGCCATTACATTAACAATGTAAATGTTGCCAAATTATATATTGTTTATAGTAAACAATAGATTACCTTATCATACAATTCATAGAACTGCGTGTGTATCCTTTTGAGAATATCTTCCAAATATAGCAAATAATCATCGGAATCTTCCATTTCGATCATCCCATCTTCGGTCATCTTCCAAACACCACTAGTGCTCGGCACGTCGGTCGATACATTTAAAGGAACGTCTCCCGTGATTCCGAGCTTTTCCTGAATGCCCACTTTATTTGCATCTTTTTCATCGGTATTGACTGTAGGGCCTTCCGTTTCAATATTGTTAAGTGTGTTCACTTCGTTGGTGACTCTTTGTTCAGTGTCCTTTTCTTGCGTAATAACTTTAGGGTCTCTCAAATTGTCTAGAAATAATAAAGAAAAATATTGTCAACTGTGTCTCCCCTTATAGCCTATTTTGTAAATAACAAAATATTTAAAAATAATTAGTAATTTTAATATTTAATTTTTTTTTTTTGTATTTTGCATTATCTCGGGTAAAAGGTAATTTCACCATTTTGTAAATTTCGCACAAACTACATAAGTTTATGACCAAGCATCAAAAGATGGTGCCTGCGATTCTCACATTGATTATTATCAGTTATTATACCTTCCTAAAACATTCAGATGCTGGAATTCTCCGTTCAAACCTATAATCTTATATGGTGCAGCATCCATTCTGGTGCAGCATCCATTCTGAGCAGAAAAGCTGACTGGTTATCTGGATTTGCTTAGATGATTATGGTTGTTTGTTATGAGTGACAACAGCTTCAGTCTTTTTTTTTTTAATAATTTCTATGACCTAGGGTCATATACGATTATTTTTGGGTCCTACTCAACTAGGCCAAATGTGCCTGTCCTAAAGTCAGGGGAGATGGTGGTAATGAAGCGTTATAAATGGTATGACCATGTGTGGATTCGAAACCGCGACCTTTGGGTCAATAGACCAACACCTTAACCAACAGACTACCACGATCTCCCAAAATACTACCACGATCCATAAAATTAAAAAAATACTTTATTAAAAACGTTTCTGTTTATTTTGGATATCTGATCAAGCAGTACGTTGTTGATCCTTGGCAAAAACACAATCTAAAGGCAGAGTGTCCGTAAGTGTAGCAAGTCGCACTCGTCGCAAGGGTCAAGAAGATGTTGCCGGATTATAAAATTTATTGTCCTCTCCGTATCTGTCCCTCAGCAAAAACTTTAAAACTGAGGGTCATCAGAGAGAGTAAAACTATTGGGGTGTAAAGTGGTAGTGTACACACTCTTCAATGCACACCACATATCTGTAACAACCCCTAATATATTCTGCCAAGCTGCTGCAAATTCATTTACAGTATACTTTCTTATAAATTCAGTTCGGTCCTCTATGTTGCAGCCTTTGAATACAGGGCTATTTTGTATTGCCAAAATATAATTAATTTCATTATTAGTTATAATCAAAATTAATATTCACCTCGCGGTGGTGGTCCCGTTGGAGAATGAATATCAGCTGTATTTGGGAAATACACGTACGGCTTAACGTGAACCAAATTGGGTGCGTGGAGCCACACATCCTCACGATCGTCCACGATGCATACGAGAGAATCACCGCACGGAAACAACGCCCTGTAATTTAAGGTCAAAAATTTGTGTATTTTGCCATTGCTATACATTTTAATGTATAGAATCAGTAACTACCGGTAAATAGCACCAACCCATAGGTTTTAGCCTCCTCTCATTCACTCTTATATCATATCTAAGCCCACCTCACAACATTTCAGGAAACGCTTAGGAATCTACTTAATTGTGCCGATTTTATTCAGTTTAACATACTATAAAAAACACAGAAAGACTTTTTTAATGAAAATTATAACCTACATAATACTTATAAATAACATTTATTCATTATATGTTATTAAACACCGTGTCAAGACGATTTCCGATAAAAAAAATCTACCTAATTGGCCCTGCGATTTCAAGTATTATTTGTGAAGATGGTATATCAAAATTCATTATGGTTTCTGAAAAAAAATTGTTTACTTTACGTGCCCACTGGACCGGAACGGACTGCAAGTGTTCTCGAGTCGCAAGACCAATACTAGACAAGACCAAATCATATGTAAGACCAATACTAGAATATGCTTATCAAATATATTAACAACATTAAAGCATAGGAGGGCGAGAGGCGATCTTATAGAGACCTAAAAGGTATAAATGTGCTATTATGATCTTCCAAATTTTGAAACCATATACACAATCAATACGAATTCGCACTTGCGAGGACATCATTTAAAACTCTCAAGTACAACCTTTAGTTCTAATCCGAGGAAGAATTTCATGTCAAATAGAGTGGTGAATGCATGGAATAAGTTACCAAGCGCAGTGATAAGTGCCAAAAATGTGAATGAATTTAAAAACAGATTAGTTAAGTTTATCAGAACGACACAAGTGCAGAGAACCTGCCTTAAACTAATAATAATAATAATCATCATCTTGCAGTAATGCTGACTGCATACAGTCGGCGTGATTGTAATCTTTGTAATCGTGTCAACTGTAAATGGGAAGTCGTCACGATTGCAATCCATATATTCCTTGATAAGTGAATCTCGGCGAGAACTGTACTTTTGGATTTAAAATACATTTTCATTAAATTAAAAACATTAAAAAAAGTAAAAACCAACTTGAGATTCGCAGCCTTGGCCCGGGCATCAAAGCATTCGTCCCTCGAGAGAATTCGTTGGTGAAACAGATTCTCGCTCGGATCGAGAAGTCGTGACACAGAGTGAGCGTAGGTGCGAGCGCCGAATGTACACACGTGCAACTCAAAAAGCTCGCTCATGTTCTTCAAAAATGTTTCCGTGAAGGGCCTAAAAGTGAAAAAAAAAACAATCGTTCAATCCAGTTAGTAGTTGCTATTCATCATGCTTAATGAGGAAGAAAAGATTTTCGGTTCATAAAAAACCCAATAAGATTCGCACTTTGTATAGCTATTTGATCTCAGTTGCAATTCATGGTGAAGTAAGATATTCATTTGAAGTTTAGCATTCGATTGAATGCATTTACATATTAATAAATGTAACAAAATGCCGTTCATTAGTAATAGAAATTCAGGGATTTTTTATACTTTTAATATAACAAATTATAGTTAATGTTATGATCGTGAGTAATAGAAAAGAGTTGCGTTTGTAAATTGTGCCGTGTATGTCATATTTTGCAGTTTCAAAACGTCAACCTAAGTGCACTCTTACAATAAAATGATTTTGGTATGATTGAAATGACTATAGTGGAAATATTTAAAACGTTAGACCAAATCCAGGATTGATCCTGAGCAAATAAACAGATTATTATTTAACAATCAAAATGAATTTATGATCACTCTTATTTTTAGAGTTATAAACATTAGATTGATTGATGATGATTGATTGTTAAACATAACTTTAGTTGGTCTTTTAAAAGACAGAATTATGGAGGCGCTGATAACGGACATACTAGTAAACATAAATTAAAGTAATTAAATTAATTGACCATTAACTTTACTGTCTTTTTGATCAACACTTACTTAAATTGAATAAGTAGTTATTTGTACTTTCTATTGGCTACTTCAACGTTTTATTTCATTTTATCTTTTTTCAATTTACATACATACTTACTTATCATTTATTATCCTTGTAGACAAGTATCTTGTTTACTATGCAATAAATCATTCAGCAGTATATATAAAATATAACACATTTGTGTAGTAATTTACCATAATACATTTCATATTCTTCTTAACTAATGTCATTAGAAAACTGTATTCTAAAATACTTACAACTAACGACAGCAACACGATCTATTAACGCTTCGCCGAGATTTAATATTTCACTTCGATATTGTATAACGTTGATTGTAATATATATATGTAAAAGTAAGAAAGTAGCTATGATACTTTCAACTATACACCGATGAAGATGTTAAATACAAACTTTGTGAATTTAATTTTAACAGTACTACAATTTTGTTTTGATTCTTACATACAGAAAAGTAACCTGCATCGCACCATTGTAACCAAATCGGGTGACCCTTTTATGGCTCATAACTTTGGACCACTTTTAACAAATTCAAATTTTTAACCAAGCATTGATATGCAGTAGAAAGGGATGATAGTATTCGAGGCACTCAGAATGGCTCCAATTGAGTGCAATTATTCAAACATTTCAATCGGTCAAATTGAAAAATACAATTTTCTCAAATAATTTAGTGACCAATCACAGTTCGAATTATTACCTGATTCTCGTATGATACCAGCGTTGTGGCTGGGGCGGCTGACCTCTTAGCCGAAAATGATGGACGTCTTTGAGGTTAACGGGCACGTCGCGGTCGGTCGTGTGGACGAGGGTCTGATCCAAGTCGAGCAATAGGGCGAGGCGCCGAGCGGCGAGCAGTCTCTTCGTATCCTCCTTGCCGATTCGGCGAGCCTCCGCTGCGGACACTCGGACTTCGGGCGCCGCATGTAGCACAGGCACTCCAGCTGCAGCCGCGACTTCGGCAGCGCCCCCGCAAGCGGCGCACAGGCCGTGAACAGCGGCTGCGTGTCGGCAAGGCTCTAAACGCATCACCGACGAATCACCTTCAACCGTATCACCTTCTTTCGCTAGCAAACTATCCACCGTGCCCGCTTCCCGCGCTTTCAACTTGCGCGTCTCTTCTTCGCCCACGACGGTATACAACAACACTACTTGACCGCGAGATATAAACACACCATCCTTCACTTTCCATTTGGATATTTTTACTGATTTATCCGGAGGAACACGCAGTGTAAACCTATCATCTGCCATTTCAATACCACTTACGCTCTTTATTACGATTAGGGAATACGACAATTAGCTTTTAGAAGCGTATAGATAATAAAATGTAACACATATTCACAAGCGCGTTTAACCTAAAAGTAACAATAACGTCGTTTTAGTGTGTCATTTCCTTATAACCTGATATATGCATCGTTGCCAACACATTAAATTTTAAGAATCAATGTAATTTCGATTTAATTTGACATGCGTGATGACAAAATATGGAATAAAATTAGGTACAAATGGAATATGAAAAAAATTGATTAGAGAAATATGGCGGGAGGCGTCGTAATATCAAAAACACGCAATTTTAATTCTTATAGTACAATACAGAAGGTTCAAAGTCGTTGTCACACTAAATATCGCCATAAGTTTTGTAAAAACGACCTAAAGTTCAAAACATATCGGAATTACGACAAATGAAAACAAGTTAGAAAACAGCATTAAAAATACATATTTTATGATTAATTTGTATCGTTGCAGATTGAAGAAATTAGTTTTTAATCTAAAATAATAATCAATAATTATTATTAAAATTATAAAATATTCTACAAATAAAATGATTTTTTCTTACAATGTTAAAGGTATTCACTATTGTTATAGGTACTAAATTTTCAAAGGATCACGGCGGAATTGAAATATTATACACAATAGAAAAATATTATTGCAATATATTTCCCCACATTATTTTTGCCATCCTAAAGGGATGCTGCCTTAGAAGTTTATGCGGTGAGCTTCATTCCAAGCCCTCAGAGCAGTCAAGTGGCAAAAATCTAGATTCCGATCTATGAGGGGTCTTCAATGACCACTCATAATTTTCATGCGGTTTTATTTTTTCTTATTATGTGACAATCTCGTGACAATTGACAATGTGACAATTTCGTTATTATTAATTAAGTTTTTTTTTTTTTTAGACTTTTATAAATATCTGATCACAGAAAAACATTAAATAAATGAAACTGATAATATAATTTATACTATATTTGAAGTGAAAATGAGGTGTATTTGGAATGTATATTTGAATAAAACTTAATATCGAATAAAACTAATATCGTAACCTTTAATACTATAATTTAAAGTAATATAATATCACATAGCCTTTATTACGTTATACACACGTTGTGTTTTTACGTAATTGTTAATACATTCATATCGTTCATGACAAGTCTGAATAACAAAAAGTTTAGTTAAATTCGTTTTGTTTAGATTAACAAATGTAACTTATTTAAAAAAAATCTTGTTGGTGTGATCTATTTAAAAATAATCGATTGGAATAAATTAAATGCATATAATAGTCAAGAAAGCAAACTCCTCATTGTACCTTATTACTAAAGCCTTCCAGCACATCACCCCACAGCTATTCCTGAATATTTATTTAAAACATATGTGAGATCAATATTGTAGTTTGGAATTCAAGTGTGGAGCCCATACTTTCAGAAGGACATTGACATGTTAGAAAGGGTACAAAGATGAGCTACGAAAATACCTACTGGCCTAAAGAGTAAAGCCTATGAGGAGAGACTAAAAATTCTCAATCTACAGACATTAAAAGAGAGGCGAGATAGAGGGGACCTCATTGAGACATACAAAATATTAAAGCCTCACTATGACTGCGCAGAATTGAGAGAAATATTCACATTCGATAAAAACACCCAACTACGTGGGCACTGTATGAAGTTAGATAGGACGTCCTTCTCAAGCAACTCCAGGAAGAACTTCATCAGTAACAGAGTCGTGGAAGCATGGAATGGATTACCAGAAAGTGTCATAGAATCGAAGACAGTCAACCAATTTAAAAACAATCTAGACGAACATATAAGAAAAATAAAAACAAAGAAAAAATAATAACAATTTTGATATTGAATAAGATATAGGCTTATCAGCTATGCTGCCTGCCTATTACGAAATAATAATAATTGGCTCGTATGCTGCAAGTCACGTTTAGTGACGAATATTGAATTTTCTAAGCAAGCAGACTGTGTAATTGACGTTACCCTAATGGAAAACACACGTATTAAAATAAATACAGTCGTTTGAAGTAACCTCATCAAACCGAAGAAAAATAAATAAAAATCATTTAGATGTTTTTGTTGTTTAGTTTAGTTGTATTCAGTTCAAACGAAAGCACGTTTTATATAATGCGGAATGAATAATGTATACAGGATAAACTGTTTTCATGTATATCCTTTTATTCTACACACCAAACTGAATAAGTAGACAATTTTGACATATTTTTTTCCATACAAAATAAACAATATCCCAGGAAACGTTTGGTTCACTCGCCGCGAGCAAACCAAACGCCGCGCGAAGGTCAGTAACTATCCGTTAAACACTAATAGGATATTGTTGTTTTTAAATGTTTTTAATTACTTTGTTTGACATATTGAAAAACTTGTGGAACAAAAGTTGATCAGTTTGAAGTATAAAGTGACACTATAAAAGGATGTGCATGTAAAAAGTTTCAGTATAATTAAAATCACTTTTTTGTGAAGGTTTTCAGAAATTGAAAGATACCTTCGTATATAATGTCGCCCTTAGCCTCGCCATCGATGGCCTTGTCATAGATTTTCTATTCGATTTCGTTTGTCGATGGCCATCAATTTCACTGTCATGTCATTTACGCCCGATCTAATGTCACGTTGTGCGCTTATAAACAAAATAATAAAACTATTGGATTTGTGATATTTTTTCAAGTTTAATATTCTTTGAGATGATACCATAGCTCACACGATTATAAAATATTAGCCATGGCTGACGAACCAATTTTAAATATTAGTGATGAATCTGATTCGGAGCAGATTTTATTGCCGGAGATTCAAGGAGTTCTTAATAAATGGACCAATTATATTCACGGATGGCAAAATCGTTTTATTATCCTAAAGGATGGAACGCTGTCTTATTATAAAAATGAACAGGAGAGTAATTTTGGCTGTCGTGGTGCAATAAGCTTGTTAAAGGCTAATATCAAAGTGAGTATATTAAATAAATTTCATTTGTCAGTAAGTAAATAATATACTAAAAAAATATTTTTTAAATGTTTGTTTTATTGCTTTGATTTGATTGTTATTTATTTTAGTGGCCAGGAAGATCTAAACTTGCGTAGAAAATTATGAGGTTAATCAAACAGTGTGTATCTTAAGCAAATAACATATGATTTTCCTGTTATTTTTATTTTTGTTATGCAATACTTTTTGCATAAAGTACTCACTTTAAAGGTTAGTTTTTTAAAGGACAATTTATATACTAAAGGAATTTGTATACTAGATACGTAAATATATTTTTTTTTGTATAATTTTAAATTACGAAAATAACTTCCACCTCCTGATATTGTACAAAAACCTGACACCAAGTTACTGGGTATGATTCGTTTCTGGTGTTATTTGTTTTTACTTACTTTCTTATCTGGTTTTACAACATCCTAAGGCCTTATTGATACCAGTTTTATATCCTCTTATATCCACAAAGACCCATAGACCATATCTTATAATATATGGGCATACCAACATGTCTGGATCGGAGCACAGCACTGATGGGGCTGCCGTGGCCCGGTAAATCACGGTAGTCCGGAGATCGTGGTAGTCTAGTGGTTAAGGCGTTCGGCTATTGGCCCAAAGGTCACAGGTTCGATTCCGCACATGGTCATACCATTTTTAACGCTTCATTACCACCATCTCCCCTGACTCTAGTACAGGCATATTTAGCCTAGTTGAGTAGGGTCCAAAATAATTGTATATGACCTAGGTCATTATAAAAAATGAGGTTTAGCAATTATTTTATAAAAAAAAAAATATGTCAATAACACTGACAGTTTGGAAATATATGTTTTTTGCATTAAGATATATTCTGCCTGGCTTGAGGAATGGATATTTCCAAATGCCTCGAGTCAGAACAAAAATGTCAACCGGGCGAGAAAAATCTACGGCATTTGACTATTAACATACAAACATTGTTTTAAAGAAATAAAGACGTCAAGTTTAACAAATTTAAACTTGTGTTGTCCTCCAAAGCACAGCATGGTTTGAATGAATTTTGTCCACAGCATATTACCATGTTACACCTATCTATTGCTGGTGGTCATCTGGTCCTTTTGTTTTAACCGCTTAAGAGCCAGATACTTATACGTAAAACTCGTACGGCGGCGGTGCATGCATCAGCAATATTTATATGTTTATTTTAACTTGATAATCAGTATTCTTTTTAATTTTTGAATAATAACAAATAAATAATTAATAAAGTAAATTATATTTCTTTATGATAGGAATTTTATTTTTAATTGAAAATTTTAAAATGTTATCAAGCTCTTAAGTGATCCAAGCATGACTCGAACGAGAGAATCTGAATTTTAAGTAATCCGTATGACACTAGGGGTGCTTACTTTTTTTTCCCTGCGTCATGCTTGTTACGCTAATTATATTGTTTAACCTACTTTTTTGCTCGCCAATAGATGGCAAATAATAAAAAGAAAAAAGAGTCCCATTAGACAATGACCAGTCTTAGAATGACCAGATGCTAGAGAAAGAGGTCTCGCTACTACAGGTTATTTATTTCGTGCTACACAGCGTCAGGCTGTGTGTTTCATGCTTTAAAACATAAACTAAACAAGACAATTTTTTATAGTTTTAGCTTCATACATTCATGTATGAGAATCTATAATTCCCGTCTTGTAAGCCGAGGTTAGCCAAGGTCAGGGTCCTGTGTGTCAAGGTTAGCGATTCGCGCATGCATCGCAATTTGCGTTGATTGAAATTTACACCATCTGTTAAAAAAATAATAAATTTGGGAATGATTATTTTTCACATTTTTTTATATATTACTACATATAGTATAGGTATGTATAAGAACATAAAGTATGACTTTGGCATACTTATAGGATATTTAGTTTTGAGATTTTTGTTTGGCATTTTTATTTCATAGCTACACGCATGGTTTGTTATTTGACTTAACAATGTTTTAAATTAATATTTACATTATAATTTTAATATATAATAAAATTCACACTAACTGTTTTATTATACATAATATACCTACTGGTAACAGAATAAACAACTGAGAAATAATATAAAATAAATGTTAGGTTTATCCACTATTTATGGATACTCCTAAACCCGGAGCTCTAAAAAATTATCACTCATATATATATTTAGACATTATATTAGCAAAACCTTACCTGTATATACTATAGTATGGTAATTCTTTGTCACAGGCCCATGAATTTGACGAATGCCGCTTTGATGTATCTGTGAACGACTGCATTTGGTATTTGAGAGCCACGTCATCTGACGAGAGGAAGCATTGGGTGCGGGTGCTTGAATCATATAAGGTACTTTTATTTATTATTATGCAAAAGATTTTGATACTCTAGTGGTTAAGAGTTTAACTTCCAGTATAACCAGTTATCGGTTTTTAAATTCTATGCTTCTTCTTCATTCGTATGGTTTGTGTTGTCGGAGAGGCGCTATTGGGCGCAGTTCTGACTACCTTATGTTGTTTTCATGATGCGAGGCCGTTATTACAGGCAAAAAACATATTGCAAGTCTATAATTGTTTTTTATTTTTGTGTATGTCTTGTTACTTAACTCAGTCGACAGTGCTGAGAAAAGCGCTGTTCAATATTGTCAACGGCGGAAAATGACTTGGCCAGATTTAACCCACTGGGGATCGAACCCGGGACCTATGGATATAAGCAGGCGCTTATATTCTACGCTTAGACATCAACTCTTTATTGCCACAATATCCCCTAACTATTAGTAATTTAGAGATTTACTAACTATGATAAATCAACCTTGGCCAAAAGTAATTTTGCCTAAATTGACCAATAAAATAAATGAGTAAATTGTATTGTATAAACGCCATTGTATTTCCAGGGTGAATCGGGATATGGTTCAGAGGGTGTGGGCAGTTCCGCTGGAGGAGTGGGTGGCTCTGGTGGCGGCGCCAGCAGTGGTTCGAGCAGTGGGGGCACTCTTCGCCGCCATGGCTCTTCCGCCTCGTTGGCTTCGCTCCGATCGCTGCACTCGCAGGCGGCCGCAGAGCACCTAGCCGAGATTGATGCCGTGCTTGAACAAGTTCAGGAGATTGCCGACTCACTTGCCAGGTAAAATTGTCTTCGCCTTGAGTCTTGTTTCGCATTATCTGTGGAGCATTGAGCATCCCTGTTAAGAATACACAGATCCGATCCTCATTTAATATTTGTATCTTTTGTAGGATTCTGTACATCCAAAGGAAAAAAATAGAACCCTTATAATATCACTCTTGCGTCCGTCTACCTGTCTGATGCAGGAATTTTAAATTTGGCTAAGTTTCTTCGTGACAGTCAAAGATAATAAATATTTATATTCATTATTTTATGGGGTAAATTGGACCCATGAAAAAAAGAGTTTTTTTTTGTATTGTGTGAGTGGTTCTATTGAGGTTCGGAATAATTGTGGCTCTACTATATGTAAATATTAATTATTGCGAAAAACCACATCTAATTATATTGATAACTGTATTTTGTATGACAGATGTTAACTGTTTAGCCCACCAAGATCAATGTCCTGATGACCTGGAGTAAATGCTGAGCAGACTTCAACTTTTATTCTTGTGTTTTGCAGGTATATTGTTCGAGAGGAGACTACCGCACTAAATGACAGCACAACGACAGGAATTCCAATTGCTGACGATGCTATGAGAGCTTCTGAGGTATTTAAATTTCTATTTTAATTTGTAAAATCTTAATGTAAGCTTATCTTCCGTAATTTGCTGATCCTCTATTAACATTTTTTTGTTTCACTCATAACATTAAACCCTATTCTTTAAAACCAAACAAATTGCTCTACAGTAGAGGAAGGAAAAAATATTCTTTCAATATATTCAAACATAAAAAATATGTATTTTCTGGGTAGAAAGACGAACGACTGGAAATGTTTTTTTTTGTTTGTTGACTTTTCTGAAATTTTACAACCTTGAAAGTAGTACAACCTTGAAACTGCGGTCTGATCTAAAAAATTGATTCACCATTTGTAGCATTCACATCAAATAAATTAAAAAAGGTACTTTTTACATTTTGAAAAATCAAAAATCAGTAATAAATCTTATTACTTTAAAACTTTTATGTTATCATTGTATCAAATGTCATGAAATTGGCAGTAATCTGTAGACAGGTAATACCGCTTATTTAACTGTTTTATTGCGTAAAATATCTTATAAGTACACAATTAAATAATATTTATTTTATTTTATGACATTGAGAGCATTTTTATTATTGGAAAAAATCAATAAATAGTGTGAAGCAAAGTCACTTTAGAATAGTTTAATATGGTATATGTATAATATATTCATATTAAATTTAAAAGTAGTAGAGAAATCTTAATGTTGTGTAATAAAATCTTAAAAAGACGCTTTTAGAGTGCTTACATGGCTTACCTGACTAAACCATAGGAGATACATCAAATGAATATACTACAGAACTGTAGGTCTCAAAAAGGCCTACAGAAAAGTTCTTCCTAGTGCTGCAGGCACGAGTTGTCGGGTGCCGTGCAGATGGCCCGAAGGGCCTGAAAATGAGTTGCGAATGCCGTAGGTACGAGTCTTCGTACCCCGAAGTCACCGTTAAACCCGGGGCAAAGCACGGGATTGAACTGCTAGTATTAAATAAATAAGCATGTAGAAAATTACAGTTATTACAATATAATGTGTATGTGTTTTTTTTTCACCTACTGTAAAAAAGATATTTTGTCACTAAGGAGGTAGTGTCACTTTACTGACGCCATGTCTTTATTTATAGCCATCCCTCAATGGCACTAGCAGCGCGCTTGGATCCTGGTCGAGCGACATCGGTAATTTATCCATGAATGGAACGATGGGTGAAGTCGCTTTAGCCGCTAGTGCCCTACGCGCTGCCTCCATTCGGGGACAACGTGCCACCGAGGGAGTCAGAGAGGCTACCAGGAAATTAAGAGCTCGCCTCGCCTCTGCTAAACGCAAAATCGAGAGAGCGCATGACAGGACCGCGTAAGTAATGCACAGATATCTTTTTTATTACCTGAAATGTTAAAACAATTAAAAAAGAATGAATTACAATTTTCCTTTGCCTTTAAACTTATTCAAAATTAGTGAAAATTCACCCCAAATTTTGATATGTTGTATTTTTATTCATAGACAATGCGTTGTTTAATTGATGTACATTTTGTTTTTAACACAAAGTCGGTTGACAGAAGCCACCCCTTAAAAATAAAAAATAATTAACCCCAATGCATTTCAAGCGAATTAAACATGAGTAATGCATTGTTTTTCATCACGCACAGGTCTATGCAAGAGCAGGTCAAATTAGCCAGGCTATCATCGCACCCAGGACCCGATCTAGAGGTGAGTGATTTTGGTGTAATGTTGTTTTTAATGACCTTATGAACATCAACCATTGCCGATTTGCGTGATCGTTTTCCTATATTATGATGTTCAGATGTTAGAAAAGCACCTCAGCAATAAGTCTAGTTTAATGGGAAGTCTTTTTCTCAAATAACACTTTTTATGCATGAGCTTTACATAAAATATGTCATCTCTAGATCTGTAGGTAAGTACACATATGCCGTGTATCAGTGTGAAATAATTTTACAAACACTAATATAATATTCAAACAAATGTGAAAAAATAATCACTTGAATATACTTGAAAATATATATAAAAAATATTTTATGACAAGGTGTGAACAAAACAAGTTATCCGTACTTGCAATTAACTTTAAAGTATTAACTTGTGTCATTGTCATAGAAAGGTTTGGAAAAGCCCTCAGGAACTGATTACTTGGTCAATTACACATACGCACGCACTTCTACGATAAAGAATTGCTATGACCCTAGGCCATATACAATTATTTTCGGCCTTACTCAACTAGGCCAAATGTGCCTGTGCTAGAGTCAGAGAAGATGGTGGTAATGAATCGTTAAAAACGGTATGACCATGTGCAGATTCAAACCCGAGACCTTTGGGTCAATAGTGCAACGCCTTAACCACTAGGCTACCACAATCTCGACATCGATTGGATATTTTTACGGCCTCTAGGTGTATCTAAACCTTTGTAAGTCAAAGGCCTTTGTATGTAATTTTTAACATACTCCAAGTTGTCATCGGGGAAAAGATTTAGATTGTAACCCATAAAGCGCCAATGACAACACAGGTAGTTAAACTTACGCTAGGTTCAAGAAATGTGTCAGGAATACAATCAGGCTAATGGAAATCTATAATTTCTAAGGTCTCTCGAGAAAATCTCATAGCCATTTGAGGATAACTACAGTCTTGATTTATCTGACCTAAAAATCTGTACAATCCAGGACAATCACACGTTCAATGATAGCAATTGACACTAATTAACCTCTTTTCATCAACTTTTGTCGCATTCTAATGTGGCAGCGTCGTGTTAGATTTTTTTTATCAGAAACCAGCAGTGTTAAATGACAGCTTAAAATATTATTCTTTTAGGCCAATCAGTTTTAAGTAATTCGGAGGTTGATTGTTTCTGAAATATTTTTGATTTTAAATTATGGGAATTTTACAAATAAATACAAAGTAAATGACGGGGTTCAAATATATATTATATACTTATTTATAATTTATTCTCTGAAACAAAGCAAATCCTTTTATGCATACATTTTTTTTTAAAAAGAGAACTATAGAAATAATAATTAGTATATACTATGCAACAAATTTATATCTAGTATATACATATTTTTTTTAAAACTTGAGGTATTGAAATGAATTTTTTTGACATTTTTCCATACATTCATATTCTTTGTCACTCCATTTTATTCAAATTTGTGACGACTATTATTTATAAATATTTACTGACTGGTATAAAATGTGAGGCGAAAATTCTTCGTAGTCTGTATGACAGTGACATATCATTATTTACCGAAATATCATTATGATGAGATTTTTTAAAAGTGTAACGGGAAAAAAATCCATACCAGTCATTTAAAAAACAAGAGCTTACAACAGTTACACATATTATAAAAATTAGAAATACCAGTTTTTTTTTCGTCAAACAAATTAATAATTTTAATTTTTGTAAAATCTGCGTATTCTTTGGTGAGGGCATAAAAATCATAAGAAACTAATTTTGTGTTATCTTAGAGTAATCGCCTTAATAATAATCGAACGTTGACAAATGCAATTTAATTTTTTTTTTATTAAACTTTAGTAGGTAAATTTGAATTAATAAAAAATGTTGTTTGCAAAACTGTTTCACCATCTCATTTAAGTAATATTAAATCTAAAAAAATTAAATAGTAAATTTTTGCTATGAAATCTCACAAAAACACTCTCGTTAATGGTTTGTAGACTTAGCGTGTTAATTATTGTTTTAAAATGTTATTATAATTATATTTATTTTTTGTTTGTAATTTAATACTAAGCGATAAAAATGTATATCAATGTATGTGTATATTTATATTGTAAAGGTTGTGTAAAATACAGAACAAAATAATTTGAACATATTTCATATTTTACACACCTGGTTTCCAGCAGATAAACCTTGGGCTTGGCTGGTACAAAAATAAAATAAATGTAAATTTGTTGAATAAACCAAATAAATATAAATTTCCAAAAGTACATAATTTATAATTCATAGGGATGTTAGAAATATTTATCTATTTTCTTGATTTACAATTTTAAACAGTATGACACTATACTCGTGAATTCAGTTTAAAGAGTTTAAAAACAAAATACAATGACATTGTTTATGATGATTGATTCCAAAAAATTAACCCAGATTCAATGTAACATAAATTATAATTAAAAAAAAACATTTTTGAATATTTTCTTGGCCTATAATCGCTCGTAGGCGAATTGCTGTTGCTTTTTCTTCTTTATTAATGGCAATCGTCTTTTAATTGTACCGTTTGCAGGTTGTCACTTTATTTTAAATATAAATTTTAAGTAACAGAAATAATATCTACGGCTCGTCCTTATTCCAAAATGTTGCTTTTATTTAAATCGCAATAAATTAAAAATGGTTATTTTAAGATATTAAAAATGTCGCGAGGAATGATCGCGATATAACGCAAAATTATCACGTGTTTCGCGCTACGGAATTGCCGTTGATATAGCAATTACCGTAATATACGGCGATTCAATTAATTTTAATTAGATAATATGGCATATGGCAGCATTCTCACCGCCGTATCAAAAAATACGGCAATGTGGTAATGAATCTGCAAGTCAATGGCCAATGAGTGTTAGTGTCTATTTTCAACAAGCACATGAAAAAAAGAAAAACCGACCCGGTGAATTCTTTTAAATTTTTTGCTTTTATAAATTGGATTCTGTCAATTTTCCTTAACTTCATTGAAGTTATTTTATCTAAAAAAAAAAAAGAGTCTAAAACTTACAAAAGAGTCTACTTTTCTGTTGTAGGCGATAACAAAAAGTAGTTAAAATATCAGTTATTTTTTTTATGTAAATCAATACGCATTGCATTATTTTATTTTTTTTCAAATTGGAAGTAATTGCAATAGATATTGTACTCCTTGACATTCCTAATTTGGCTACCGCCCGTTTCAAAATAGATAATATTTGCTAATTCATTTTATTATATCATCATAATAAAATGAAGTTATTATAGGTAGGATAGGAGATTCCCGTTAATAAATTTTTCGAAATTTGGATTTAAATTAAAAATCTTCAAGATATGCCATGAAAATCTATAATTTCATATCAGCATAAATTCATTACTCAAAAATTACATTAATTACAAAAACTATAAGAAAATACCATCTTGGGACATTATTATTGGGCATATTATTGATAACTATACCCTCATAAAATATATATAAATTAATCAAAATAATTTAATAAATAATAAAAATAAATTAGTAATATGAAATAGTAAATATTTTTTAAATAAGTAATTTTCAAATAAATAATAATAATTAAATAAATTAATAATAATAATCATATAAGTATTTTTTTTTACATACTGTTTAAAAAACCAATGAGATATTATCTTACCTGATTTTGTATAATAATTTAAACTAATAATTAAGATATTTAAATTTAAAAAAAAAATACTGAAAGGATTTTACCTAATAACAAAATAAATTTACGGTAAATTCTCTATCCTTTTTCCAAAATCCGATCTAAGCAAAGAAGTATTATATTTTTGGACTATTAAAATCATTTAGGCACTGCGATTCGGTGAACGTCCCCTTTAAGGTACGTCCTTTTTAAGGTCCCCTTTAAGGAGCTGAGCTGGAACAAACCAGTTTCAACTCGCAGGTCAGTGAATTTTCTTTTTTCCATCTAAAAATACACCAAACAGACGTGCGTCCCATCTGAACGCCATCTCCAGAATGACGGACCAAAAATCTTCCCATATATTTTAGTATGGAAATGTCAGACGGCAATATACAGGATGATTACGTAAATTATACTCAAAAAATATACACAATAAAGGAGTTTTAGTTTAATTACATTGTTGTTAATCTTATTGACTTCGAGATTAAGGGAGGATATTTTGTTTTGGACGTCAGTAAGAGGGGCCAAGTCTAAAACCGCAAAGGCATTTTCGAGCGTTTTTACCTATATTACTCCGTGTATATATCGTAGGATATACAAAGTTAGGGTATATAAATGTAATCATAGGTTAGCTTAGATCTGTACCTAACTGTCCGCATATAATTTTATAGTTAAATCATTCTTAATGTAGCATTTAACTGCATTATACGAAATGACGTTTTCCGCTCTGTTTTGTTTTCCGATGAAAAAATATATATAGCTCCTCACAATTCGTACTATCAGCCTTTGTCGGCGTGTCCCGTTGGCGTTCATTTGAGAACGTCATATTTCGCTAAGTGCCTAGGGTTGGGGGGGGGGGGGGGTACTGAATACTAACCGGCTGTTCCCGAACTTGGCCACATACTCTGGCGAGTATTTGACCTAGATATGGTCGGCGCGGCTGACAACGGCGAATAATTTTATTTATTATATCCTTCATTTTATTATAATGATTTTTTTTCTTGAGACCGGTTTAGTCGATGCAGTTTAGTTTAAACACACCCTATATAACTAAAATCTTCCACTAATAACTCTTTAACGACTATTTCAATATGAGTTCAGAGGAAAATATAGTTTTGTGCTTGAACTTTCAACAAAACCGATAAATTGTAACGTCTGCATGTAAGATCAGTTGTCCAACATACAGATTACCCAACATTTTCGGTTGGTTGGGCCGGCCATCGAACTTTACCCAACCGTCCGATAAATTGTAACGTGTGAGGCCTGTCCTCCTTTTTTTTTTAAAAAATATACATAATTTCTATGACCTAGGTTTAAACATTTTTGGGCCCTGCCAAATATGCTTGTGCTAGGGTCAGGGGAGATAGTTATGAAGCTTTAAAACTGGGATGACTATGTTCGAATTCGAACCCGAGTCGAGAGTCAATAGTCCAACGCCATAACCGCTAGAATACCGCGATTATTATAGGTAAGAGTAGGTGATTATTATAGGTAAAACACTTTTTTCAACGTTTTGAGGCACAATAAAGACGTCCTCTGCTAATTCGCTCGAATATGACAAATCGGTTGTGTCTGTACGCTTTCTCCAATTTGTTGGACGCAATTTGTTGGTCGCCGATAGTCCCGGCAGATTGTGTCGTCTGTAGGAGTCGCGTCTCTATAGCAACAAAACTATTTAATTTAATTGAATTGGTGAACCTATTTCTAGGAATAGGCTTCCATCATTCACAATCACAATGGTTCCATTTCTGGAAAATTCACAAAGGTGAAACCTATGCTAGCAGCATATTGGAGCGGAGAAATGCCAAACATATAAATATGCCTTTTGTTAAAAAGGATATGTTAAATCTTTGATTCGCTAGGTTTAGTTTTTGCGAAATGATTATATTTTAACAGTACATATATCTAACGGTTAACATTGTAATCATAATGTATGTTTTTCTTCGTATATACTCTTTATTTGCCAAATGAAATAAATAAATAATTCTATTTTAAAATTTAACAAAAAGCGCGCGAAAGCATTTAGCATGGGATGTCCCACAGAGGAAATATTTTTAATCATAACTTTTTTATTATTTCAAATTTTCCGACTCCGTCACGACCTAGCATTTTTTTTGTAGGTTAGATTAAAACTTTAAAATTCTAAAATCTTTTGTGAAATCATTGAGATTTGACATCACAAAGATTTCGCTATTGGAGTAAATCCATGGGAGCTACGCTCCGTTAAACGCTGTTAAGTTTTGTTAAATTTGGTGAAAATAATATATGGAAAAAAATAATTTGTAAAACTGAAAATCTTAATCCTACGAATTGAAAATAACACACTAGTTAAATAGAAAAAAAAAAGATATTTTCCGGTTGATAAAGGCACAAACGGTTCTAAAAAAATGATCGGTATGTCCTTTTGTGAAAATTTCTTAGAGTAAGCAAAGGTAAATTTGTATTTATTTTTTTTTTTCTATAATCCGTCTCTTTAATATTATATGTACTTTTCTTATCCGTGCTATAATATATGCAAAATTAGACACTATATATATATATTAAAATTTGTAATTGTTATTATATTTTATAAGTATGTTAGATGTATTATAATATTTTATCTATAATTATTGTTGTTATTAGAATATTATAGGTAAAACGTCTATGTACTAATCTGAATGTTTCATGAATGAAAGTTTGTTTTTCTTAGTTTATAAATTGTCAGCTGATCCACGTTTAAAACAGATTACATCACTTATTACACCCTATAAAAAGGTGGTGTAAAATGTAATAAGTTCCTTTAAAATGATAAATATCTCGGCAAATCCGTTCTCCCTCGGGCGTGAAGGGACAAAATAAATTCCTTAAACCACCAAGACCATTTTTAGGCAATAACAAAAATAACATATTAACGGGTAAAATAAAAATGTTTTTTGCACCCACTACGATTACATTGTTCAGCGACGAAGCCCTAGCGAATGTCCTAATCGAGGTGTGATCAAAAAGTAAGGTGACTTTTCACATTTCGCGGGCTACGTCCGTTCGATCTTCGATTTTTTATGTTGGTACACTTGTTTTTAACATCTGTGAAAAGTTTCAAGAGTATAGCATTTTTTGTTTGTTTGTGAGAGCATTAAGTTTAGAAGTGTTTTGCGTGCTCGGCGATTTACTACTGTCGAAAAACATGGATCAAAGAGTTTCCATTAATTTTTATATAAAAAATGGAATCATGTGCTCTAAAACTCTTGAAATGTTGACAGTGGCATACGGTGAGTCTACTTTAAGTAAAAAAAATGTTTACAAGCGGTATAAACTCTTCCAAGAAGGCCGAGAAGATACCAATGACGAACCTCGCTCTGGACGCCCAAGCACGTCATCAGCTGATGAGAACTTGAAGAAGTGAAGAAAATAGTGTTGAGGAATCGTCGAATCGTACTTTTATGACTGTCACACAACATTTGACATTGCGGCACTTGGAACAGTTGAATTTTAATGATAACAGAGAACCTTTATCTTTGTACTCTCTCGCACTCTTAGATTATTCTGAAATGAACTTCCTGGAGAGCTGGTTAAACCATTCTTGGACCAAACCAATTTAATAAGCAGCATTTTTATATTTTTGAATAATAATTAATACGGTAAATTATATTTCTAATCGATCCAAAAAAATATTTTATAATTATTGTATCTAAAGGTCAAGTAACAAAATAGATAGTTTGGAGATAGACATATATGGATAAAATAATATAAATTTAAAATAGTCAAAAACGTATATAATATATTAATTTGAGGCGTTTCGGTGAGCTAGATGTCTAGGTCAACCATTTTGACCATCAGAAGTTAAACGGTGCAGTTCTTTCTCCAGCGAAACGTCAATGTGCAATAAACGTAAAAGTGTCGATCGATAGTTGCCGCGGCGTACGCGCGTTTATATTACATATATCCAAATTTCTTCACTTTTAATTATCTCTAAAATAATAATAAAATTTAAAAGTGTGGTTTTGCTAAGAACTACACTATTATTTTGCCTACAATATTCACTATTTTCCGGGTAAATCGTATGCTGCAAAGTGAAAACATGTTTTTATTTAATTTATATTTCAATAAATCAATTTAAAAACAGTCTTTGGGGGGAGGGGGCGTTCTGACTTTAGGTTCACCCTGTATACATTAGTGTAAATTATCTTATGTAAGCGTACCTAGAGTAGGCGCGTTACGAACTGAGTCTTTGAGTCATAGATCATTTTAGCGATAGGAATGTGCAACGCCATACAACTTGTTATCGATAGCTAGCTCCTGCGCACGCGTGGTCGACAAAAGAACTGGATGTTTTTTTTATTAGTTACTAAAAAATAATGAACGATAAGTATCTAATTATTGTTTATTTCTTAATACTTCTGACGTATCAGCGCAAAACAATATGAGAATGTAATTAAAAGTAACTTCATTTAAAGAAGGTAATTAAGTATTTCGACCATCGTTATCGAAAATTCGTAATTACTTCGGGAGGTACTGAGAAAATGAACAATATAATTAGTGATAAAGTACAGAAAGTGATCATTACATAATATCTTATTGTATTATTATATCACCTTATCGATATGCGCCTCTATCATTCTTACGCACACCACTACGTCACATCGTAAGGCCTGTAAGTGCGAGCGAGATAGACGGGTATAAGTGATTTATGATCCAGTACTCTAGTATCTACTTTATACAATTTTTGCTCAACAACCACTTAACAACAACTATTTCGGCAAGTACAATATTTAGCAGTTAATGCAAAATTACATACTTTAATTAAATCGTAGTTATTTCCTCCAACCCCTGTTTTGATCGAGCAATTCTACTGGGCTCGAATCTGGTGGGTGGAGGAGGTCACGCGCGCTGACCGCTCGTCAACTTCCATTGACAGTGATGGCTTTGGTGCGGTTAATCGTTCCGAATGTGTACGATACTTTTAGCTTCCATACAAGAATGGGATACTGCTATCCCCGTTCTTTGACCGTCTGCATCTTCCAACCCGAAGAGTACAAATGCAAAAGAGTTGATTTTTTTAATGCAGATTTATGATCTTGAAAAACCACCATATCCGTTTAGATCACACCGGGGCCTAGTCGGATAATATAGATAACATAACATTAAATTCAACATTTTTTTAGTAAAATCAAAATGTATGGACCTACATATTACTTATGTTGACTTATATTTAATTTATGCCATATATACCTACGTAATCTGCAGCAAACATAGCCTACCTTAAAAACCAACCTAGTTTGGTATGGGTAATATAAAAATATTTTTTTTTTATTATAATTTTATCACTAAGATGACGCACCTTTTGAAATTTTATTGTTGGGTAAACACAAACATGATAATGTTTGGTAAGATAATCAATATGTAATCTTGACATATGCCATTTTTGCTATAGCCGCTGAAAAGTGACCTAATTTTTTTCTTGAACGTTTTTAAACCACCTGACCATTTTTAGAATGGGGCCTTAATTGGGATGCGGTAATTTATACGCTAGGATGTTTAAATGTCCATGTGTCGTGTACTTTAAGGTTTCGTTGATAAATATTTGATTGTTGATATAAATCGACCTCCCGACAAGAGGATAGTGGTGATTATAAATACAACATACTTTTTTTATGTTTATTTAAGAATTATTTATTTAAGACTAGAAGAAATTGCCTTACTCCTAGTTTGTGTTCGAAAAGCCTATACGAGCCCTGAACCTAAATTGTTGACTAAGTTCTTTTGTGTCCCGGAGGAAGTTAAAAATTGTCATCCAGATAGGAATTTATTTAGTATCAAATTGTTGGAAAGTAAGAAGATACCCAAAAAGTATGTTTTACATAAATATGTCAAACTGATAGGTTCGGAAATCCGAAACTATCAAATATAATATTTGAAAAAAAAAACCGTTAGATATAACAGGTGTTTTAAAAAAAAATCTTAAACTTTTATTATTATTTACTTTACTAAAATATTATAACAGGACCCAAGACCATACCCGAAGACTTAAAGGGGGTTTTGTGTAACCTATTATGACTAAGATTTAAAAAATGCAAAAAAAACATCCCCATATGTGTCAATTCGGTCAGCGCGCAAATACCGATTCCGCGCCGATGGATGGTGCCTGGGCACCGTTACGGCGTACGGCGACTGCTAGCGCTCGCAACAATTATTACTATTTTTGAGTAAAGTTTACATTTTTTTAGTTTACTCGCTAACCATAATGAATTTTGATATAGTCTCTTAACAAGTAACACTCGAGATTGGTCTAGGGACACGGTATATAACTATGCAAATTAGTTGTTCAAAGAATAAACGTTTTATAAATATATCTTAGAGTGTTAGTCTCCAGTTGGATGAGGACTTTACAACGGTATGGCTTTATGTAATATTATAACTTAAAATAAATAAATTTATTCAATTCGAGTGGATACTTATATTCTATTATTGTCCTGAACCCTTAGCATGCGAATTAAATGAATTTTTATTGAAGTAGGCGAAAAAAAAATGAATATTTTATCGTACGCCATTACCATTGTGCATCATTAGTCGAGTTCATAGATAGTCCTATTTCTATAGTAATCCTTTTTTCAAGCTGTCAGTTGGCAAACGGTCTACAAGCGGGTTGGACGCGTACGTCGTTTTATATATTCTTTCAATAACTTTTAATTTTAAACAAGCCTCATTTAAATTAGTTTATTTTTATGGACGGTAGGCATGTGCGATATTTCACGCTAAAACACAGTTAGTTAATTCCGTTTGGGTTTCATTGTCTGTCATGATTGAGCAAGTGTGCCCTTATGGAAATTGACATATTTTTTTTGTCGCCGGATTCTTTTGTGTTTCTTACTGATTGCGGTATCGCTTTTTTTTAATTTCGTGCGATTTGCGCGCAATTCGTGAGTTTCAGACGGCGCTGTGTTTTCATATCATTCAAATTTTTTTTTTTGTGCATCGCTGTGATAAAATACTGACCACACTCGCGCGTTTTGTCACTCGCCAGTCATGCGATAAGGGTTGATGAAACCGCTCCGTGCGACGGTTGGACCGTGGTGACAAGATGAAATTTAAATATCTGAAAGTCAAATATAGGAAGCAGATAGTAAGTACTTGCATGGCACATCCTACTATATACCCCGAGCTATTCGCGGACTATAAGCAAGCAAACGTTGTTACTCATTCTGCTACGATACTATGACTTATCAATACCGTTCAAGGCTATCGGAGCTCATTAAAAACAGCGTAGCAATCTTTCTGGGCATGCAGTAAAAATAGATTATTAAATCTTTTATCTTTTTCGCGATTTTTATTTATTTAATCAAAAGTAAACCTAAATACAATACTTTATCCGACAAATTCTAAATGTGTATTTATTTTATATTGTTATTTTTCATATCTTTTTCACATCATAATAGGCAAATTTATTTTCTTAAACATCGAAGACTGCTTTCTTTGCTCGATATAAAAAATATGTTAAAAAAACATGAATGATTACTAAATCCCTTAGCAATTAACTGATTCGATAAGTCATTTAGTAGTGTAGTAAATTATTTAACTAGGACCTGACGTCTTACAGCTAGGCCCTATAGACGTCATTAATGAACTCTTCCATATTGTTCACATTACAAATTGTTTTATTAATTTTGATGTTTTCAACCATATTTGTATTTCGTATATTTTTCTTGCCATATAAATGTAGTACTAGAAAAGTTCTTCCTGTATCGCTGTTTGGTACGTTGATAAATAAATAAATAAATATTGTGATGGGTTGCTTCATTTCCTATCCCCACTTGTGGCTGCGGCACGTTTGGCCCATTCTATGTGCGTTGCAGATAGCCATAGAGGCGACAGTGTCTTATATTTAGGTCTGATTAGATTAAAATAAAATAAAACTTGCAATGGAATCATGACATTCTTTCAATTCAACATACATTTTGACGCCATTATGGTTTATTTTAATTGTTTGTAAATTTAATTGTTAATTGACATGTTTCAATTTGTAGTAATTATAATATGGCACTGAATCTGTTTCTATTTGCGCGCATAGATGAGTTTGTATTAATCTCAACTGACAAGTAATAATACATAATACAAAGAGATAATACATTCCAACAGCCATGGGCCATATTTTTGAAATTTAAATATGATATTTGCGCTTTTTATCGAACTGCCAATGTATCATTTTTGGTACTAAGCATTAGTTCACTTTAATGGTATATTTTTATATTATCTGACCAACCTCTGATGTTATTATCTTAACGGCTATGGTTATTTTTCAAGAGCAATCAATTTACAAACAAATATTCAAATCTTTCGCATTTGTACTGTTCGAGTTGAAAGATGAAACAGACGGACAAAGGAGGGGGATAATAGCTTCTTATACACGATTGTATAATAAATGTGTATGTGTGTAAATTTAGTACGCAAAGTTTGTAAGACTTGCCATGAATTTGAGTTTCTGGCAGTCAAAACCATGTTTTTGCCAGAATCCATTTAAAGTATTGTCTTATTTTATTTTATTAAAATAAAATAAATAAATGCTAAAAATATATTTAAAAACAACATTAGTAACATTTTTAATATTTTTATTATAACGGGGTTAAAAATAATAAATGAGAAGTGGGGGGGGGGGAGAAGGGTGCAAATGCTTTGTATCGGGACTAAAAAATAAAATTATTTACGTTTTGGTTTAGACGTTTGACCAATCCCTCTAATTTTATTTCAAGGCCAATACAATTCAACTAATTTCGCAATAGCCGTAAAGTCCATAAAATACGCGATCTAAATATAAATACAATTAGTAAATAATAAAAAAAAAAAATACATTTTTAATACAAGCTTTTAGATGCGTATACAAAATTTCGTGTCTGTGCTGTTGATCGCTGAGGAATTCCTTCATCTGGAGCCATTCCTGGGTGTAGTATCAGGTCATGCTCACCATAAAAGTGCGTTGTCATCGGAACTGAACCCAAATGTAAAATTTCAATTCCTTAGGATAATAAGAAGTGGTTCTAATTCAGGGTGCAAGATTTGACCTAAACAGACAAACAAACATTGCAAGCTTAAATATTATAAATAATAAATAAAAACTAGTGTTCTTCCGGTAGCGGGTAGGTATACAGGTATATAAGTTTATATTTTGTCCTTTTGATTAGCTGGGATGTGCGCTTAAAGGACCTCTTCCCGAAAGCGCTCTTTTCTATTTTGCGCGTAGGTTTAATTCATTCTATAAGATTTAACGAATTTAAAAAAAAACACTCTTTTTAGGTGAATTTATAGGATAATATTAAAAAACAGAATTAACGCATTTTAATCATTTTTTTTTTGATATTTCTCGTTAAAGTTTTAAAATAAGTGCTGTTTTTAACATTGCCACTTTTAGCCCACAAACTAGTAGCTTGAGACGTACCAACATAGTATGTGGTGTAAGTGTTGTAGGTCAATTTTGCAATAGGTAGTTGTACAGAGTATATAATTTTCACATTTACGAGTATCTACACAGTGCCGTTGACGTGATAATTCCCTAGCATATTGTGGCGAAGTTAAAGTTCGCGTATTGGCCAACTGGACATTGACCAACTCCGCGTCTCTTTATCGTAGAGCAAAGATAATTATAATTGTAATATAAATTACAATGTTTTTGTTCGTTAATCAATTGGTTTTTATCTCGTTGGTGCTACTTAGGTCATTGCCGCTTAAATTGTCTCGAAATTTTCGAAGCATTTTTAAATATTGATTCCTAATTTGCCAGTTAACCTAAAAATTGTCTGGAAACTTTCCAGACAATTTATTGTTGCTCTCCGGCTCAGAACAGCAAAAATATTTTATATTTTATCTGTTTAGACCATTTTGAGTGAAATCTGTGTGAATTGTACCTAAATCAAATCATTGATCAAATTTAATAGATCTTTCGAATGTTTTTTACGCGGATGAATTGGGTTAGGTTAAAACAGGTCCTTTGGGAAATAAAGCGTCTCTTTGTAAAACTCGTCGAATCATGGTCCTTCCTAGGAGAGTGTGCGACATGCAAATTTTGGATAATTTAGGATTCTTAGGAAATGGGGGGGGGGGGGGGGGGATATTACCCCCCTCTAGATCCGCCACTGAGTTGAAAGCGTTCGCATTTCCATCGCCATTGATCGAGTTGCGCGTCTATTTTCGAACAATTGTTGGTCGATTTGTTTAGATGAAACGCGCGCTGGCCGGGAGGTGCGGCGCTATGCGATTTATTTATTTATTCTTTATTGAAAAATCCACAGTATTACATTTTTACAATTACAAACTAAACTTATTACTAGTATATAAAACCAATTATGGATTTCGGTCATTTTAGATAATTACATTAGCATAAATATTTGAACAGTGTTTTTAAAATATATATAGATTATTAATATTATATACGTACAGCAGATTTTTTTTTTTTAAGTTTTATGTGTAATTTGTGAGTGATGTTTGTGGTAGAAATGTAGTTAATCCAACTAACAGGCGCTTATAGCAGTACTCATGTAACTGAGGTTACGTTAAACGCAAGTTGAACCGTGTTACATTGTCACGGTGTCACTTGTAACGAGATTTCTGTCATTGGACAAGCCTTCACTTCTCTACGAAGTCGCTTCCGACTTCGTTGAACGCGACTCTGTAGCTGCTATGGCGATTGTAACGAGATTTCCGTGTCACTGAACAAGCGACTCTGTAGAGAATGAACGCGATTTCGACACGGCTATTCGTCGGGCTAGATTAATAGGGTGATTTAAACGGAGTCGCTTTATAACGCGCACGCCTATTCACAACACTGCACATACTCGTATCAACAGCCGTCACTATTATTCTGGAATATTCCAATACGGAGTCCACCCGTCTCGATCACACAGCGGATATATCAGCTTCGAAGCTATTTTTGGTGTTGCAAGTATAGCATAATTTTTCACGACATCACCGGTAAGAGAACGGAAATTCACGTCGTGGGCACTCAGATGCCTGATGGTAGACGCGAATTCGCGGTCGGGGCAGGTTTGTCGGAACTACCTCCAACAAAACCACATATTTTGTTTAATAGACACGGCCCTATCAATGTTAAAATATAAATAATAAAAAAAAACACATGCTATCTTTATAATCATTTGAAAATTACAGGAATCCATGATTGGTTTTATATGTAGGAAATAAGATACTATATAATTTACTAATAAAATATAAATATATAGGTGTTTTTTTTAGAGGCGTGGTTTTCAACCTGGCACTACTTTTTTCGTAGTTGGTGTTTTTGACAGCTGTCACTTGATTTATGCTCAGTTTGGTTTGCCATTTCATAATGAATAGACTTACTCCTGAACAACGTGGCGTGGCCTCCAAGATCGTGCGATTTAACACCGCTGGACTATTTTTTGTGGGGTTATGTGAAGTCGCTTGTCTACGCAGATAAGCCGGACACGATTAACGCCTTGGAAGAGAATATTCGGCGCGTTATTGCTGACATACGGCCCAACTTGCTGCAAAAAGTGGTTGAAAATTGGGCCTCTCGGCTGGAATTTGTTCGAGTCAGCCGCGGCGGCCACTTACCCGAAATCATTTTTAAAACATAATGGCAAACCCTTATCTTTATAATAAAACTAAATTCTTAGCCATAACATCAAATTATATGCGTTTTATCTCTTCTTGAAAACCACGCCTCTAAAATCATCACCCTATATAATATTTACAGGAAGTCCTTTTAATTGAACAACTTTGTAAAAAAAAATGGGCTAAAATGGCGGTCACCTAATAAAATCAACGCTCATATTCACCAAACGATCAAACGATTCACTAAACGATTTATATTTTTACATGTTTTTTTTTTGTTAACTATGTAAAAACTAGTTGAACAAAAGTTGTCTAGATTCAGGCCCAGAATGACCCCTAAAAGGATACTGCTGACCTTAATTTCGCCTGTATATTTTTGCTAGAAATACCTAGTTTTGTTTAGTCTAAATACATTGAACAAGTATTATTGGCTGACAGGTTTGCGGATCTCAATCAGGTCCTGCGGGCGGCCGTATCGTTTTCTTTTACTAATATTATATTTTTAATTTATTTAGGTTAGGTAATTAATTTATTTGTCTAGTTAAGGGGGGGTTAATTCTTCGTCTAATCATTTGTGTGCAAAAATTTAAATAAATTGAATTAAATCAATGTCTTGTTGAACGCCATTGAAGTTATCGGTCACATTTTGGAGTACTGAGGTTCTTAAATTATGTCGAGGTTCATTTACACTTGGTTAATATTCACTCCGTGACTGGGCAAGCCCGAGCTGAATGTCCAAGCGGTTTCTGACCTGTTGGGTCAACACTTCACCTACGAGGACTGTTGATTGTGTGGGAGAAGTCCAACTCGACAAATATGCTCATTAATTTACCTTCATTTTGACATTGATAATTGAGAGAGGGTGTCATTGCGTTCGCGTAAATATCTCTTGAACTCCCAGTAAAGACCCAAAAATCAACCCTTAGTGTTAAGGTCATGTCAACGACGCGTGTCGCTCAGCTAGCAGGCACAGATAATAATATTTTTTATTTCAGAAAAAGTTCGTACGTAAAAAGTGTGCCTAAAGTGTGCCAATCGTTTAGTGAACCTAACTGAGCAACGCTCGTACTAAGGTAGACTTATTTACCGTATCAAAAAACTACAACATCAAAATATTTTATTATTTCACAAGTACTCCACAATTTTCTCGGAGAGTTCGAGACATTGCCTAAACTACACAAATTATAAATATAGAGATATATATTTTAAAAAATAATCAAAACAAAGTATGTAAAGCAATTAAGGTCAACTATGATCTAGGTCATCTACAATAATTTTGGGCCATATTCAACTAAACGAAATATGCTTGTGCTGGTCAGGGAAGATGGTGGTAAAGAAGCCTTAAAACCCGCGACCGCTGGGCCAATAGTCAAACGCTTTAACCTCTAGACCACCTATGCATATGCTCCGCGTGTAAAGGAGACCCAAGATGAGATGCTCACAAAGAGTAATTTCAGTTTTATCATTAATTTAAATAATATTTTATATGAATATTTATTTTTATTTCTAAAATTGACTTGGATTTTTAACGGTGAATATTAATGATATATTCGCACATCATTTAATTTTCATGTTTTTGATGTGCTCACTATTTTTTAGGTGAACACATTATTTATTATATATTTTAAAAACCAGCCTCCAAGAAGTACAAGATAAGTCTTCAGTGTACCCTAGTGCTATAAGCCACTCGTCTAAATACTTAGTGGTTGAGGAGTGGTGCATCCTAAAAATGTTCATTTTTTGAAGATTTTTCCAATTTTCCTTAGCCGCACCATTAACTCGTACTATCACAAACATACAAATTTCACAAGTTTGTAACACGAGGACTATGTTCTAACCAGCATTCTGTTTCGAAATGTAATTAATATTTTCGAAAATAATGATTCCGAAACAAAATTATACAAAATGGCTGCTCCGTTTGGAAAACGACGGAAACGACGGAAACCTCAATAACACATACCTTAAAAATATGTTATTTATATGTAAAAAATCACACATATGGAGCGTTCTTCTGTGATTTTGTTATTGGAGACGGTCAAATTGTTGTCACCTCTATCGTATGTTTGAAATTTTAAATTTGTTTCATAGTTATTTTTAAAATCAATAATAGTGCATTTACCATATAGCTTAGTAGCTCTACGTATCCGCGCACGGATTAATCAAGCTAAAAACTATAAAATAAACATAGTTACGTATATATTAAAGTAAAAATAATGTATCCATTTCTAATATTAAAGTCACAAGAAATTAAAACATGTATTTTTTTTTCTTTGCGATATGAACTCTTAATAATAAACTCACGCCTAATTCTCTAACTCATATTTAATTAATACATTCACCAAACAGCAAATCTATCCGTTCTGTGAATTTTTGTTTTTTGTCCAATATAAAAAATGAAGCGCCCAAAGTGTGTCAAATATGAGGATAATATTAATTGGATACTCTAAGGTTTCTATTAATATAATCTACGGATCAGTTATTTACCTCTAGCATAGAGGAAGTGAACTTTATTAACAAAGAAAGAAAAACCTTTCTAAATATATATATAATTAATATAAGTACTCCACAAATTAAACACGCGATCATTAAGCAATAAAGATGTCGACATTCCTAAAATGAGGACTAGCTTTGAACAGAGAAGTCACTCCTATCTATATTCCAAAGCATACAAATTAATACAAAAGAAATGGGGATCGGTTGTTAATAAAAAGGTATTAGGGAAATTGCTCAATATTTGGCTTATAGAAAATGGTCGAAATTTTGCAAATAATATAACGATTAGTATTATCTAACACATTACATCATTTAGTATAAACATACGCTTATATAATTGTGTATATTAACTATGTTTTTATATCAATATTAGTTTTATTTTTGCGATCGATCTGATGACGGAATTAGCACATTAAGCAAACAAATCCAAACTGCTTCCCTCAGTACAGATTCGTCTAGTTAGGGAGGTAGGAAACATCCGCACAATGTAACAGTCGCTTGTCGCTTTAATTAAGCTATTTAATTATACTTATATGTTGAATGGTTATACTGTACTAATAAAGAGTTGTAATAGTATATTTTTAATAAATAAGTATAAAACTGTATTTGATTTCATACGGTTTTTTAGCAAACAAAAGTACCATCATACGTCAAATGGGGTCACCAAGGTCACTTATAGAACTCAGCAGTTATCGACATGCTTGTCGCTACCCGTACGGCAATTCGAATAACATGATTCGTCTGAAATAATAATATTTGCTTTATTTATAATAATAATATTTTAGAGATGAGTCGCGAAGCAATATAGTATAAAATCTTATAAAGCAATATTTTTTATTTATAATTCTAATTCAGCTCGCAAAATTGACCCATACCGACTAACAAACATTGCAAGTTAAGTAAAAAAAAATGAAATTGGCACAAGAATAACATTTATCGCGGCGGCGGCGTTAACATTTTTCCAATAATCTACGATCAAAAATGGCTCAAATATAGACACCGCAGGATTATTTTCTGGTCGGCATATAGAATAGATTTACAATAAAATAAGCAGACATGGAACCCCACAAAGGTTTCTCGGATTTTTTTAAGCTTTGCGAAAAAACCTCAACTAACGACTATATACCCCTTGCGGGCGAGAAGTCATGTCACGAATAATTGGGCGCGGCCTACCTCCAACGTCCAACGCCCAACGCCCATGTAATATAATCAATGGCTTCTTTTATTCTGGTTTATGGTTAAGGGCCCATACTAATTCTGTGCGTGCCGAATGCCGCACGAAACTCACAAATCACTTTCATCAATTTCCTTTCAATTTATCATTAAACCCCTTAATTGCACAAGTTTAAATATTCCCTCTTTTAGCTCGTAAATTACAAAAACTATTACTATGTACTATTTCCCTATTATTAAGTATGACTCAAATAGGGTATTCAAATGAAATTTGTTATTTTAGTATTGTCTTTTGGTAGCCTTTAATAAATATTAAATTCGATTAATTTAGACCCTTTTTTCTTTTTTCTATAAAATTCAATTCTATTTCCGAGAAATTTAATAAATTATAAACTGCTAATAGTTCTTTTTTTGTTGAATTGCTCTTTTATAAAAAACATTAGAGTTTTAGGACAAATAGTAATTGAAAGGCAAATGAAAGGTCTAAATCATAGAAAAGTTTGTTTTTTTAATTTCTATATTATGAAGCTGTAATTAAATAAAACAAATGCTTATTAGTGCTGTCTTCCCTATGGTTGCCGTTCGTTAAATTATTAGTAGCTGGAAGCGACACTCTGAAGTGTCAAACGTGCTCTCTCGCCCTCCTGGCTTGTGCTTCGAGTTCAAAGTAGGAAGGCGGGCAAATAGACCGCATCTAGGTACTTCTTTGATCTGTGGTTCACACATTGAAACCGAAATAAACAAACACTATTTACACATTTAGTACAACAAACCTGACTCTTTCCCCATTCACTCTTTTTATTTTCCGCTGAACCCTAAAAAAACCGTATATTTAAATTACGATGCCGTGCATCGCGCGCATTTAGCAGCCGGACGGAATGTTATTCGTGCTAAGTAGGTCATTTATAGTATACGCAAGCACACCTTTGTATATCGACGAACGTAAGGACGTTAACATACCGACGCGGAATGCAACAATTAATCGGGGATTTTTAAGTTTTGTAAAACTCGCCGGTCAATGGTTTTTGTACCTACTTACCTACCTATAAAAATCTCCATAAATTCCTGCTGTAGTTCCTGCTGTGAATTCGTTAAGTATGAGCGGATGCACAACAGGTGCCTCGACGTCTGTCGGCTGTGAACGGCTATGGTCGTCTAAACTTATTGTTGCCAAACGACCGCAACTGATGAGGTAAAATTTAAACGCTCAATGGCGACTCTTGTGAACTTCTTTTAGATGTTTAGGAGCTTTCAATAAAATATGTATATTGTAGATTTATTTACGTAATTAGAAGTAGTTGACGGACACCTGTGTATAGGCACTTACTATATCATCAACTCTTGATTAGCTCTTGGAAAAGTTAAATACTATGTCTAACATATAAAATACTATGGATGTCTAAGGGATTGGAAAATAAACAAAAAATCTATATTATTTGGTGATGCACTACTCCTCAACCACTAAGCATTTAGAAGAGTTTTTTTATAGCATTGTGTACTTTGAAGACTTAGAGACTAATATTTGAAGTTAATTTTCGTGTTTGAAATATAAATTAAATAAAAAAATATCTTCACTTTTATATTTCGTCTCGCGTTCGATAATGCAGCTCGAAAAAAAAACGAAAAATAGTGTAGGTCTTAGCAAAGTCATACTTTAAAATTTTATTCTAATTTTAGATATAATTAAAAGTTACTAAATTTAGACACTCGTACGCACGCCACGGCAGCTATCGATCAACGCTTTTATGGCTAAGGATTTATTATCGACATTAGCATGATCATCAGGGTCACACTTATGTGGGTACACTCAGGCATTGATGGCAACGAAAAAGCAGACGAGCTGGCCAAGAAAGGTGCTAGCATGCCTATGATAGGTATAGCAAAAAGCCCTACCAGCGGACTGCTAAAAATCTGGGCTAGAAAACAAAGCCAAAGGGACTCTGAGCTATTAAAGTTTAGCCGGAAATAACTAAGGATCCTAACCAGAACCTTAACAAGCCACTGCAAGCTGAATAAACACCTGCACAAATTGAGCCTATCGACCGACGATAGGTACATATTTTGCCAAGAGAGCCCAGAAACCCCTATACACCTACTGGGTGAATGTGGGCATCTCACTTACAAAAGGTACCAGCTTCTAGGCAACCATCTTCTCAAACCAGAAGAGATTAGAACCATCTCACCCAAAAAGATACTTAACTTTATCTACAGTACGGGACTAGAGAGCGAACTATAAGTGGATTTAAAAGTACAATAGTTCTGAAAAGGACGCGATACACAGTGGGGCAAAAACCCCCCATATCCACTAACACACATAACATAATATGATAAAAAAAAGCATGATAACATGAAAGCATGTCCCGCATGATAACATGAAGCATGATAGCATGAAAGCATGTCTCGAATTAGTAATGTTTGGGTATAGGATGCGTCTTAAGTATATTTTAACCCTTAGCTATTGGCTATTAGGGCGCGGCAGGTTTATGGTCGTGTTGTCACAAGGATGACTGACTGATTGCGGCGACTTCTAATGGTTGCCCCGCCGGGTTGGGGGCTGGGGGTTGCGGGGTTCGAACGGACGTCACGGGCTTATGGTGTCACCATTGCATAAACTTTCAAACGTCCGTCAAACTATTTTTAGAACTTCTGTCAAAATTTTTATTCTTGTAACATGCATTCAGCTCCCATAGACAATTTTTGTTAACCTGTACAGCATTATCAAGTAGGTATTCAGAACACAACAAATATAATAGTTGCTCACTATTGGACCAGAGGGAATATTGTTTTTGTCACAGAGCAGAGAAGCACCCGGAGTGGGCACTCAAGGTCACGGGTACGATCCTTACGTCAGGCGACCGCATTTGAAAATCAAAAAAAAAAGGAAGGAGACCCGAAAATTCTCCATTCGATTTATAGGATTTATTCATGTATTATTTATTTATATATGTTTTTTTTTATTGTATGTTCCTCCGGATTGCCTTGAACGATTTCGAATATTTTTGCATATGTTATTTTAGTTGGGTTAGGTCTAGTGTAAGTTATGAAAAAAAAATAAAAAGTGAGTTTTTTGTTCAAAATGGTTTGTTTTGTTGTTGATAATACGATACATAACAATTTAGAAAAAATACATAAACAAGTAAATACTAATATTTTTAAAATAAAATGAAACCGACTTCAAAGGAATCTTAAACAAAAAAAAAATAGTTCCACTAAAATGTTTGGACATGGTTTATACGAGTACATTAAGTTGCATACGGCGTTTAACTGATATAAAACGTGGTTTGAATTTCGATATGAAGAGTTACTTTCCATCACTATTTGTTAATCTAATTATTCCAAGGTTGTGAGACATTCGAACACGTTTTGTTCTTTGCACAAAATCGGCAATGCGTAAGGCATGCGATTCTCAAGAACAGACCCAATAAGTCAATTTATATTTATATATTATTTCTATAGATTAATTATATTATTTCGTAATCTGTTCGTTCCATGATCTCGTTACGAATATTTTGAATGGAATCTTTTAACGTAGGATTATCTTCTGACTTAGATCTCAATAAGACCCGTGAATTCCACGAAGCCATTTTGACTTTTGGCGGGACGCTATCATACGCAGTACGAAAAATAATATTCATTCCATTTTCAAATAAACAATGTTATTACCCAATATGCTCTCCGGTCACGTCGCAGCCAAAGCGGGCGCTGGGATAAGCTAGCTTCACCCGCATTTTCGTGTTTAGCTAGCTTCACCCGCATTTTCGTGTTTAGCTGGCTTCACCCGCATTTTCGTGTTTAGCTGGCTTCACCCGCATTTTCGTGTTTAGCTAGCTTCACCCAACATTTTTGTGCGAATACAAAACAAAACTAGGTACCACTTTTCGTAGGTAGGCTTTTCGTGATTCGTAAAACGAAATTAAGTCAAACCACTAAATTTTATTCAGGTCTTATAATATTTATACGTCACCTAAATAATATTTTCCGCGGCGAATGCTGATTCAACCTAACCTACAAACAAACCTTATTTACTCTTTTCCGAACTCACCGCGGAATATCGCCCCTCGGTGGCCAGAAAATATCGCAAAACAATATTTGACTCTTACCCCCCTCGGCACTATATTTACTAATTAATTAATCACTATTACATTCAATACAATCACCCTGTCATTCATTTAGTTATTCTTATGAAAATCTTCTTTATTCACTTGCAGCATAAAATCGTTAATGTAGTAATGTTACTTAGTGTGTTATGTTTTTGAGTTGATAATTTGGTGAATTAATATTCCAATTGATGCCTTGATTCCTTTTTGAGGACATTTGGAGGTCATGATCCCATTTGTAAGGCCGCCGTCAATTACACCATCTTAATTCAATGCTTTCTCACCAAGTTTTCGATTACCAACCTGTGACCATGAACTGAATCCAGACTTAATAATTTTATTATGTTTATAAGATATTTTATTTCGGGGTTTATATTCACCACAAGAGCTGTTTAAAATATTAAAACCTAAAGAAATAGTTTTTATTTATTTATTTACATAGTTAAACTAAAACCTTTGTTTAGAAAATAAAAATTATTTGTATGAAAGCAAAATATACAAATATGAAATACCACATTAAGCAGCGAAAGATATGAGGTGTTGAAAGTGTGATAATATGTTTGTGTCAATGCTTGCATGCAGGAGATGGCGGAATATAAATTAGGGTTTGCGGGTGGATGAATGTGCCTTAACACGAAAATGAAAGGAAGGGAAATTAAAAGAATATATAGGTGTAATTTAACATATAAATCTATGGGTTTAACTGAAAAATTTAGAAATTATATATTTTATATTTAAAATGTAAAAAAAATGCATTATTTATCAATATATTTTTGTTGGTTGCTTTTCGCTGAGATGACGTTCTAAAGGTGGCAATTTTATTGTTTGAGTTTCTATCCTTTTTCTGAGGAGCATTGATTACATGGCCACTTAGGGGGTGAAGTTTTCGGTCAGGATTTTGGCGATGAATTATGAAAATAATATTTTGTGGATAACGTGTGGAGGGGGGGGGGGGGGGTATAAACGTGGTTGCATAGACAAGCCAATAACACTAAATTTAATTTAGTCCGATGTCAACGGACTTTATATAGGGGTGATGATTTTAGAGGCGTGGTTTTCAAGAAGAGATAAAACGCATATAATCTGATGTTATGGCTAAGAATTTAGTTTTATTATAAAGATAAGGGTTTGCCATTATGTTTTAAAAATGATTTCGGGTAAGTGGCCGCCGCGGCTGACTCGAACAAATTCCAGCCGAGAGGCCCAATTTTCAACCACTTTTTGCAGCAAGTTGGGCCGTATGTCAGCAATAACGCGCCGAATATTCTCTTCCAAGGCGTTAATCGTGTCCGGCTTATCTGCGTAGACAAGCGACTTCACATAACCCCACAAAAAATAGTCCAGTGGTGTTAAATCGCACGATCTTGGAGGCCACGCCACAGGCCCACGACGCGATTTTTACTTTATTCTAGAGAAAAATTTAGAGTGATTTTTTTCTAAATTTGCATTATTTGCAAACGTTGTTCAGGAGTAAGTCTATTCATTATGAAATGGCAAACCAAACTGAGCATAAATCAAGTGACAGCTGTCAAAAACACCAACTACGAAAAAAGTAGTGCCAGATTGAAAACCACGCCTCTAAAAAAACACCCTATATTAGGTATTTGATTATTGGAAATCTATAAAAATAAATACTAAAATTTCAATAACGTGTTACACAAAATTATCGATTTACCCCAGACAGATGTCATATTCAAAGCATCTTAGAGGTGGGCCAGTAGTCGAAGTTAGATCCTAAAATTATTTTAACTATTTTTCTATGCATATGATTTTATTAGATCTCTTCTAAATTTGAAGACATTATTAACAACCATAACAAAACATTGGCCACTAACTCGATTACGCATAATAAGGCTGTTGGAGTTTTATACTACTTTGGAGTACTAAACGGATATTAAACTGGACATTGAGATCGTGGAAGTCGAGAAATTAGGGCTTAAAAAAAATAGTATTTAATTAAGTAGACAACATTGGGCAAACGCTGCTTTTCTATGTTATAGTGAAAGTCTGTCACAATCATAATTTGAGGTTTATGGCCTATGGTCTGTGTATATTTCCAATATCTGTTCTTGAATTTGTTGCCTGTTTATTTTAGTATATTTCTTGTGGGTTTTTCAGAAAGTTTTTCTGTATTCTCATTGCTTAGAACCAACTGCTTCAAATGTTCGACTCGATGTTAAAGGTGTCAAAGAAATCACAGAATCACACCTATTAATTAAAAATGATAATTTTAATTGCAGGAAGGTCCAAATTCCACTCTCCCCGAGGACGAGTTTTACGATGCAGTCGAAACGGAGCTGGACAAAATGGAGGAGGAGAGGGAGGCGAGGTTGAGGGGAACGGCAGCAAACACGGTTAGCTCCGCGCCCCCCACAAACGTCACCGATACCCCAGCAACATCCGTGCCTTCCCATCATCCACTTTGGCCAGAGGTATAATTTTCTCATCGATTTCATACCACATAATATTATGAAGCACCCATAGCTATCTAAACGATCTATTCTTGCACGATCTATTACTTTTTATGCAGGCTTAACACATGCCGGTCCGTACGTAAGTAGCGCGGACCGGACCACCTTTTATGAATTTAGGTATACTCGACATGCCTTGCTTTTAAATAATAATAGAAATGCAATAAGGCGATGACATGTTTACTCGCACATGGCACCTGGCATATACAGCAATGACGAGGTATCTCGTCATCGACGCTGTGTGTTACATACAAATCGCACCTCTCCGAGTGGAACTCGCTACTCTGATTGGTCGAGAACCGAGCTTTTTGCCTATCTTTTTAGTGGCTAGGATGGTTTTGATAATAAAGCTGCATAGTTATCCAAGCCTTCTGATATCCGTGGGTTAGACCAGTCATTTCTCGAGAGTCATTTCTCAGGATACTAAAAAATACATTTTTAAACATTCAGATGCTACTCGTCTCGAACGAACAGCTCTCGGCTGCAGAGCAAGCGGCCGGTGGTGAGGGGCCCGACGGTGGCGGCGGTTGGCAGCTCTTCGCCGAAGACGGAGACATGCGAATGTACCGACGGGAATTGGAAGCGGACGGAGCGGTCATAGATCCCCTTAAGGCTGTGCACAGAGTGGATGGGGTTACGGCGAGGGAGCTCACGCATTTCTTCTTCATGCCTCAGTATAGACGGGACTGGGAGACGACGCTCGAGGAGATGGAAATAGTGGAGAACGTCTGCGACAGTGTTCTCATCTTCCACCAGACACACAAACGGATTTGGCCAACAGCACAGCGCGATGCCCTTTTCTGGTCTAGGTGAATATGAAACATTATTTTATGATCACCTCAAAAACTTTTCTTTGTTTAATTGATCGAGCGATTGCTGATCTCATGGAGAGTTTTGCTTCCATTCTTATTTTTTAATTAATTAGTTATTTAAATAAATAAATTAATTTAATTAATTTACACAACTAATACTTATTCTCAAATATAATAATTTAAAACTTCTAACCTGACTGACTGCCTTTTAAGTAAAGCCTTAACTCCAATCCGAGAAGAATTAAGACCAAATGTATGCGTGTTTGTGTATGTTTTTATACTTGACTCATCAAAAAGAGACATTTAATATTCTCAGCTGAAAAATAACCTGACCGGATTTGACCATCTAGGGTTCTAACCTGGGACTTCTGGATTAGAAACAGGCATTCTTACCACTAAGCCTACCCGGTCATTACCGTAAGCCTAGGACTAAGTTGTGATATTTCTGTATGATATATTACAAATACACATTCTTTTATATCAATGCATTACAAGTTTTCAAAATATTACAAATTTACACCGATTCACTCAAAATTATATTTTCAGGTTAATATCAGTATCTGAAGATGACGCCGCTTGGGCTGTCGTGAACCATTCCACCTCCCTTCCGGGCTACCCGGCAAACGAGGGTCGCTGTTTGCGCATCTATCTCACTGTGTGCTTTCTCTGCCGGACTACTTCCACCGACGGAAAGCCTCTATCTTCAAGCACGCCCCGGAGCGCATTGTCCACAAGCATAGTGTATTGCTCTTCGGTGAATCCTGGCGGCTGGGCGCCTGCGTCCGTGCTGAGGGCCGTTTACAAGAGGGAATATCCCAAGTTTCTTAAGCGGTTCACTCAGTACGTCATCCATCAGTGTAGAGACGTACCCGTCTCACTGTGAAATATAAGTCTGGTGTGTATTTTATTTTGTTCTATATACAGGATGTATTTAAAATCACTACTGTTTATCTATAGAGACAATCAAATATTATTCAGCAAAAAATATTACAAAAATATTTCTTAATTACGAGAAAGAGGAATTTAAAATTTAATCAAAATTTAACAAAAGTGGAATCCCAAGCACGTTGATTTATTCCAAACCAAACAAACCTGGGTTACGTTAAGATCAGTTAAGAGATACTGTGTGGATGGGGAGAAAAGTTGCGCCGACATTTTTTATTTTCTAGGATTGATTTAAAAGTTTGATTTTTTTTATGAGCCCTTCCCTTCCCCCCTTCCCTGAAAGGACAGCAGTGATTTTAAATACAGCCTGATTTCTGCTTCAATTGGTTTCTTTATATTGTGTTTCTATAAACTATTCTCTATCTTAATTGTTTCTATAAACTATAATAATTATATTTTTTGAACTATCTTAATCATAATATGACTACATATATATTTTCATTTGTTTCAGGTATTAAGTAAGGATTCATCAAAGGTTTTCTTTCTGTGAGAGACATGTACAGTAATGTAATATATTAGTTATATTACAATGAAAGTTAAGAGTAATGAAAGATGTACAGTAGCTATTGTAAATATATATATATTAGATTGCCTAAAGGTCAAATTATATACTGGTTTCTTTTAATGTACCGATCATAAGTAATAAATAATAGTTTTAAAGGTATTACTGAATTATTTGATGTTAACATTGCTGTGAAAAGATACATATTCACCAGATGATATATGATTACTCTGCCCAAGTGTGTATCGCACGTGCACAATTTTTCACTGCCTTCATCGTGTTACTTATCTGGTACGTTCCTCGATTTTATTATTTTTTTTTTATTTATAATTTATCCATAACCTAAAGGAAAAGAAACTAGCATCTGCTGACATCTATAATGATTCTGTCAATCTTTTTTTTTCTCTATGAAACAGCTTTTTAAGAGTCTACTACGAAGAGGTCGTCTGGTGAATATGTACTTGCACTATTTTTAATTATTGGAAATTATAATTAATTACAAACCAAAGTCTTTGTACCTAGCCCAACCTCATTATTTTATCCTCCACTTTCTTACAATGAGCTAGGATTGCATTTTCATTAACAAACAAAAATATATATATATATGCGTGTTTCGGAACGATTGAGCAACCTTGAAGGGGTCGAAACGGTGGCTATATACTTTCTGTGCTTTTTAGAGGCTCAGTGAAGTTAAATTTATATAAAGAAATATATAATCATTTAGGTAGTTATAAGGTATCAAATAAAAACGCCGTCACAGTTGTAATGCATTCACACTGCATCGTATAATGTCGGGTAATGTAAATGGATGATGATGATGATGGAGAACAACAAAAATAGTATACTGTAATGAATACCTTCGTAAAAACTCCCTATACTGCAAAAATGCCATTTCATCTGATTTCATGAGGCATTTATACGCTCAATTGTTCTGAACCACATTTTAAAATATGTACCGTTTATGAAGAATAACTAAATAATATTTGTAATTAAATACAATGTTTTTTTATAAATCAATGAGATACCAGCTATAATATACTTGTAATATATTATATTACTAGTATTTGTTGTAATAATATTTTCTTTCGTATTTATGCAATAAATACAATAAAAAACGCAATATAAATGAAAAAAGCAAATTTAGTCCTTACGTTGTGAGGAAAGATTTGGTCTCTATCCTTAAAGATACTTTAGAAAGACCTCGCATATTTATTTGTACATTGTAAAAATTCATTACAACGAAATAATCGGAGAAACATTTTAACCTGAATAATTTACGGATTTGACAAACCGTGTACTTTTCCTGTAATTTTCTTTCCAAACTTTCCAGAAATAATTACATCCCATCTTTAGAGAAAAACCTATAAAATTTGTAAAAACTTTTAGGAATTGTTGAAATTAATTGAAATTTCTGTTTGTATATATAACGGATGCACATATAATCATAATACATCAATCCTAATTCATAAATACCATTATCGTTATGAAACGCGCCACAGAAATCAAATTATCTGCCTACTTTAGTGTTTTTCAAATCCTAGGGCCGCGTTCTGCGCTCATAACATATTTCGTCATTTTTTTTCATTAATTTTCTCGATGTTGCCTACAGTATAGATTTTCCGATCCCATACCTCTTCACGATCGCGGGATACCTTTGCCACCGTCAATAAGCTGAAGAATTCTCACTTTGTCTTTTAATACTAACGTTGATTGTTTGCGCTAAACCATTTCTTTGATAAACAGCGCACAAAAGTCAAGTAATTTAGGTATTTACTGATATACTTCAACAATATGTCTTATTTGTCTAGTACATGCATATTTCAGGTTAGGAAGCTCGCTACTGGGAAATTTACAGGATTATCGGTGTAAACACGTTTGCACTGGATGACTTTACGAGTAGGTAAAACCGCCACCCTAAGCATCATCTGGATTGCCTGGGGTCCGTATTATATGTACATTATACGTCCTAGATTAGAACAAAGGATATGTCGTTGTCCTCTCACAGAAAACTGAATGCGTTGCTGAAACTATAAGCTCTTAATAATTCCTAAAAATAAATCCGCATTGGTCACGTGCGCTATGATCCTGCGTTCCTCGTACGAGCGGCTGTATGCCGCTCGTCAGATCACCCATCGTACTTTATCTTCTCGCTCCCAATGGAAAACTAAAAAATATTGTGGTTTTACCGTTGGTTAAATGTCGAATGAGGTGCGGCCGATATTAGGCTCACAACTTCTATCTGCCACCCAAAATCAGACTTGAATGTCCACCACTAAGTTTATTATGAGCACAGTGCTAATATTAACTACATCACAAAAAATATTTTTGTTAGTTTAGAAGAATGTTTACCTAAAACTTTTCCTACTTTATTTTTTATTCAATCTCTAGTTTTTTAAGCGTTAATTTTAACTTGCGTTTAAGTGTTGCTTGTGTGTGTGTGTTTTTAAATGTCGAAGTGATTTACCGGAAATATTATTACAAGTTTTCTCATTCATTGTTTGTGAGAATATAATGCCAAGTGGGCAATTAAACCCAGTTCGGTGTTGTCAGTGTTTCATCTGCTATTAATCGCGGCTTGTGGGTTGATAAACAAAATCTCAATCAGCGAGTCGTTTCAGGTCCTGAAAGGTTTTGTCTTTCCACCTGTAAACGTTTGCCTTTAGCATGTCACCTTTACCATTAGATCAATTCATCTCGGCTTGGAACATAGGGCATTTTTAATATATACCTCCATCCTACTCGATCCACAATCAAATGAATGAACCTCAATCTAAAATTTACATGTAGCATGTAGCGTTTTACAATAATACATTTTACCAATGTATCTGAAGCTGCCATTACAATATAATAATGTGATACTTTAAAATGGTAAATTATAATGAATAATTTATATACGTCTCCAAAGTACGTGTATTATATAAATAAATAATAAGATTAATGCATTCCTATAATATCCGATGACTTGAAAGTGCGAAGGACCGTCAATTGCAACCTCAAATCGGCAAACGAAATGAGGACCGAAGGCTGATAGTAAGGCTCCAAAACACTGTAAAAAATAACTGTGAGACCCTATCAAATAGCCTAAGAAGCCTGAAATATGTGATTTATGCCGTATGCGGCCGAATTATTCGCTTAAGTTGCCGAATACAGCTTGAATATATATCATTAATTTGTTTATGTCATTCATGTGTATGCAGACTTTAAATAAACGTAATTTAATAATTTAATTAACATTTATTAAAGTATTGAATAACGATGCTAATGCAAGCATTCAGAAGCTAATTCAGATATTATCCAAATCACTCTTTTTCTTTAAATGTTTGTTTTAATTTAACCGAATAATTAGGTCAAATATTTAGCTTGGTGGGGTAAGGAAAACAAAATGTTCAATTTTGGTTCGGTTTCGAAACCCCATTTTTGGCGCATGTCTAATTTTTGCTATCCATCCTACCCACCAAATAGACGCAACATGTCATAGTATTTGATATTGCTAGCATCTTTAACTCACAACTGATAAGCAACAGGTGATGTTTGCTTACGGCGATGCAGTGATTAAGCATTGGTTCTTAAGTTTTCGCACACTAAACGGTTGTCATATTTTTTTTAATTATGCCGAAAAACAATTAAATAAATTAAAAATAACTAGCAAAAGAAAAATAATATTAATTTGACCTCGTATTGTAATTTTGCCATGCATTTTTAATATTAATTTATAATTTATTTTAGTTACGTACAGCAAAAAATAATCATGGTGTGAGTATTAATTTATCCTCATATAAAGGTGTATATGAAATCACTACTGTCCTTGCGATAGGTTGATAGGTCAACAGTTATCAGCAAAAAATATTAGGAAAATTTTTCTCGGTTACGAGAAAAACTAACTTAAAATTTAATCAAATGCTAACCAATGTTTAGAAATCCGTCGCTCGAGTGGGAATCTCACCGAAACATAACAAACCTGACCTAGAGTCAAATTGAGTTTGCCGCTACGCGGTGAAGGAAAGTAGTGATTTAATTATACCTGTATATTAAAAGCCACATATATATTTTTTCTCAGTAATCCTTAACTTGATCTAATTATGATATGATGTGTTCGTTGTACATATTAAAAACCATCTCCGGATTATGAAAGTATTACAAAATTATACTGATATATATATTTTGTGAAGGATCCATGTGGGGCAGTAGTTAGATGGAATTGAGTTAGTTTAGCTGCAACCAAAGTTGCACTTGAGGTGGTAAGGGTGGTGGGGGGGGGAAATGGTTAAGTGCAAGATTTCCAAACCTCTTGTTTACTTTATAGGTTAGAGCTCTCTGTGTGACGGTTCAAAACAGATTATCAACAAGAATATATTAATTTATGATAACACTATGAAAACATTGACTATTGATTTTAAACTTTACGGTTGACATTCATTATAACATATAGTTTTATGAATTAAAAAAAAACTGCATAGTTATGCTGATACCGTCAAATATGTCCTGTCGGGATTTGAGCAAAAAATAGCACAACTTAGGAATACGAATCATGCAAATGATTTTGGGTAAATCTTGACAGTGGCCATTATAAAACATTTTCTGAAATTATAATGATTTGACGTGCAATTATTTCTCCATAATATTTTTTTTACAATCCGACAAAAATGCTTAACGGAGTATAGTTTTGACCATAGTGAGATTTGGCTTTCACTATGATTTTCCTTCATTGTTTATAATATTCACCACCAATCCATATTTTCCTGGCCTACCTTTAAGAGGGCTACTGAAGTTACGTGAAGAACGCTAAATGTCAAATAATATCATTTAAGTTAAATCGGTTACTTAGTCAACCTGATTTTTTTAAAACAACTCTTAAGGCCTTCTCGAAGAAAATTTTACATAATTAAATTTGTCATTATTTGATCTGTGATCATGCTCCGATTATCTTACTGACGTTCCTATTAATCCATAACTTTTACAAATAGAACCTTTTATTGTTTATGTTTCAATCATCTTTAAAAGGATTTATCTTAAGGCAACCAGCTTAGAGGTATTTACAATACCTAATTGATTTTCATTTAGCCTTTTGATATTGTATCGCGACGGGATTTGTACTGGGAGAGCCGGCTGGTTGTTCGGAAGATTCATTCCTAACCGTATTTTGGTACAAACCCTGCACTGGGTGTGGGTTATTATGCATTACATTATTTATACCAACGATCTTTTAAAACATATCGATACAACAACTGAGGGTGAAAACGCACCACTCCCAAGTACGCCACTTTACGTCGATTACACTCCTCGCGTATAATACGTCTCGCTCGCTCGCATATGTCATCGCGATAAGTCTCTGTCCAGCATGGTGAAGTGTTGCAGCGCGCGGAACGGCGGGGGGAATCTACCGGTTTCGGGTTTTTACAAGAACGATTTGTATGACAAGCCGTATCTACATGTTTTAAAAGATCGTTGATTTATACAGTTTTTGCAGTGTCACAAATTTTGTAAATAACTCATTTGAGAAAAAATATTGCAAACCAGGTATTTCAGTGTTAAACAAAAATAAATAAAATAGATTTTCAAATGAACACTCACTATATAATATAGTGTAATTAAAAAAAACTATTTTATGTTTCGATATTTAATTGATTAGATTTATGTATATTTTCATAATTGTTGATTTTTATCTATAGTTTTGCATTGAGTTATTAAATTAATATATAATACAATGTAACATACTATTTTTTCAGCACCGTGTCTGAGAATTTTGTACATAAAAATGTTTTATATGTAATACAAATAAAAACACTATTTCCATAAAATGAGTTTTATATTTCTTCTACCGAAATTTTTTAATGTGTCCATAGTAAATGATACAAAAAATGACCAGTTTTTTTTAGAAATTTTGCTTTTGAAGATTTTAACATTCGATAAGAACATGCTCGGTATCCTCGGTATCATCTACGTGGAATTTTCTCATTTTGATTTTTATATTATATAATGTATTTTTTTAAAACATTAAAAGTTGAATTTACAACTTTTTGATGAACATAGCCATCGATAAAGATATGCAACCGACCCGGGTTTAAAGCAGAAATTTTACACCAGCATATGCAGTCAAAACCCCGACAGCCTGACCTAACCGCGAAAATTTGAGAGCTACGTCGCTTAATACCAGCTACGACGGCTAATTAGTTTCATGGATATGGGAACTGCCTACACTGCTGCAATAAAATATAATTTAATACTGTTTCAGCCTCTACGTTACTTTATTTTTCCGGAAACTGCTGGAAGATTTATAACCTTCTAAATGGGTTTATGAATTATTTACGGTAACAATGTTTACTCTGGTGGATTTTTAGTACCCAGCGAACGGTGCTACTAGAGCTATCATGAATTATACTCACGGAAGGTGTTTGTCGGTCAGCTCACAAACTGCCCTATCATAATTTCACTAAGTAAGTATATAGGAGAGCTCTTTAAGTTTTTGAGTCAATTACCGCTTCAATTAAACATAATACATACCTATAAAGTTTTACCATCGTCATAATTCTTACACAACCATCAAATATAATTTTTATTTTAATAAATATATGAATTTTCAAATAACAATAGATTTTGTAATCTCAAAGTAAGGGATCAACGGTGGATAAAATGACCACATAATTTAATGTTAGCTGTGATATTTCAAAATTACATTGATTTTTGTTCGCCTATTTCCGATCTGGTATGGAAATAGTTGATTATGATCAATTTAGCTTCAACACGAGTGAGACAAGAAAGGCACGGACTGGGCGTGAATTATTATTATTGCCAAGACAATAAAATTATATAGGGTGTTTTTTTTAGAGGCGTGGTTTTCAATCTGGCACTACTTTTTTCGTAGTTGGTGTTTTTGACAGCTGTCACTTGATTTATGCTCAGTTTGGTTTGCCATTTCATAATGAATAGACTTACTCCTGAACAACGTTTGCAAATAGTGGCCTCCAAGATCGTGCGATTTAACACCGCTGGACTATTTTTCGTGGGGTTATGTGAAGTCGCTTGTCTACGCAGATAAGCCGGACACGATTAACGCCCTGGAAGAGAATATTCGGCGCGTTATTGCTGACATACGGCCCAACTTGCTGCAAAAAGTGGTTGAAAATTGGGCCTCTCGGCTGGAATTTGTTCGAGTCAGCCGCGGCGGCCACTTACCCGAAATCATTTTTAAAACATAATGGCAAACCCTTATCTTTATAATAAAACTAAATTCTTAGCCATAACATCAAATTATATGCGTTTTATCTCTTCTTGAAAAACATGCCTCTAAAATCATCACCCTATTTTCAATTATTTTACCTATCTTTTCTAAAAATGTACCAATAAGAGTGTATCAAAAACATGCAATTATCTATACGATTATTTTTTTTAAAATATTCACCAATATTTCCTCGTACTATTTCCTTCAATGCGTATCAAATAACAATAAAGACATTAGTATTTGACCTTTTAACAATTTTGGCACAAAAACGGATAAACAAACGTTTTCAATTTCAAATAGCAGAGGCCATACTTAGCGTGATTTGCATGTCAATTGTCCAGCGAATGTCATCAAATTATTTACAAAGATTGTATGAAATGGGTGACGCTGATTGTGATACTTTTAATAAAAATGATGATAGTTGGTTGGTGTAGTTTAACATGTCGAAATAGCCAGCTCTAAAACGTATTTTAAACCAGTGCATTATTTTTATGGGGCGTCAGATTTAACTTTTCGCGCGGTCAATAAGCAATTATGGCTTTTTATTTAATTACAGTTTCATAATATTGAAATTAAAAAACAAACTTCTGTGTTTTAAACCCTTCATTTACCTTAATTACTATTTTTCCTAAAACTCTAATGTCTTATGAGAGAGCAATTCAACTAAACTATTAGAACTATTAGCAGTTTATCATTTATTAAATTTCTCAGAAATAGAATTGAATTTTAAAAATCTATTTTTACTATGTTGAAGACATTTAAGAAAGTTATCTAAATATATTTTTTTATGATTAAATATCCAATCCTTATTATCCTTTAGCTTCACCTTTAAAAAAAAAAAAAATAAATCTACTATTTAATTATTGCAATAATTATCTACGTATATTTTACTATGATTAAACCAAACGAATTGAGTGTTTGTTTATGTATAGTGAAAAGTATAGTTAAACAAAAAATACATGTTTGAGATTACAGCTAGATATAGATTTTCTGATGTGGTTTAGGCGGTAACTGATCTGGGTTTGCAGCCATATCGGTGAAATACCTTTTATTTTAAACCAGAGATTTTTTTTCTATAAAGTTTTTTCAGAAACCAACATAAATATCTAATTTGGATAATGAGAATATGAGTGTGCGGTGCAAACAGTATAGAATTACGAAAAGTTTTTGTTTTTAAATTATTTTCGAGATCTATGTTTTTAATTTAATGTTTTACAAAGCCTGGTGTGTTTTTGGCTACTTATAGAAAAGTTAATGCTATAGTTAGCTATAGCATGAGCCTGTCAATGCAACGCGCCAGTGTAACGAGACGCTGCATGTAAAGAAATCATGATATCTTTGCAACACAACGCACTAGGTTTCGTTGAGAAATGAAGTATTGTGTTTACCCAATTAGGTGTCCCAAGATTTTGGACACTGCAGTTTCAAGAATGACTGAGCGACTGAAAAAAATAAACTATAAAAAAAATTGAGCGATAAAAAATGGATCAAAGACGCTAACCTGTCAATTGATTGAATTTATTGAAAGCGGGTAGTTTCCCGCGTGCAAATATTGTTATGCAGGTCAATTGGATGGGTCAGGAACATAACAATACGCGCACCAAAGGTTCAATAGAGTATTGAAAACTTGTTGAACAAAAGTTATTTAGATTTCTGCCCAGATTCCCCGTTTAAATGACTTTAAATTCACCCTGTATTGTATAAAATACACATTAAAAAAATATTAGCAATCAAATTGTACCTCCAACACACCATAACTTATATGAGCTGAGCGTCCTAGGATTTACAATAATTTCGTTACAGCCTGGCGTTACACATTTTTTTTATTTGTTTATTTGCAAATTGTCGCCGAATGCTCGTAACCTAACGTTACATATACACATCTCGTTGTCGTCCCTAATTCTCAGAGATGGAATCAATTTATCACGAACATATAATAGATCATTGCATTATAGCACTCCTTTTAATTGTGAACACTTTGATCTTATTAAATTTGCTGTTTATCAGTAGAGTTCATGAACGAATTTCATCGATAGATCGAGAAGACCGTGCGAGCTCGCAGGCGAGTTAAAGGGCCAGTTACTGTCTGTGCGAGTTGCACGGCTAATCGCCTGCGAGCTACTCGAAATATTTTCGATTTTACTGGCCACGTCATTGGCCAGGATCTAGCAACGTTTGGACGCAGAGCTCCTAAATAGCTAGTAATTTCTAACCTAAAATCGCCCTTTTCTTTTTCTTTCGATGCATTTAATCATTCATTAATTTGTGCCCACTGGCACAACATTCCAGTACGCACACTGCAAATTTCCGTCGAAATGACTATTTCTCACTTTCATATTTGAGAAATCCATTGTGTCAAAAATGCATAGTTGCAGTGCGCACAAAGTTCATCTTCTGGCAGGCCAGTAACTCTCAAAATGTAAACCAGGCGCAAGGAGTACCGGGACGTAAGTGCCAATTCACTCCAGCAACGAAAGAGCAAAAATACGATTGTAATTTTAGTTATATTTTTGATAACCTCCGACATTTATATTGTTGACAATCGCTGATTTACGGGCGAGCTTCTTGTGACTGAAATAAACCAGACGATATCACATTTCACTTCATCATTAAAGTCACATCTCTCCTGAGGCTTATTTATTTTTATGATGGGAAGAATTTTGGCCCTGAGAAAAAGACTAGAGGGGCAGATCAGTAATATATCACATTTCAGAGGGGCCTTTTTTAATAATCTTTGATGTTACTCAAACAACCAATCATATATATGTATAATTTTGTATATAGTCTCGTAAATCAAAGGTCAAAATAAATAGAGAATAGAGGACACCATTCTCTAATAAATCCTTTATAATGTGGTTATCAGTTCATGGTTTGTTTAACAGTATTTGCTATTTTTGTGATTTTTCAATAAATAAGCATTTTTTTTAACTCGCTAAACAACTTTATGTAGTACATTTTTTTTACAAACCTGTTTTCAATGTTAGAAATTTCCAACAAAGAATCAAAATAATTAAAAGGTTTTTTTGTTATATACACCAAAGTTATAAAATAGAATGAAACATTATTAATAAGCATATTATGAAACGTTTATTGATCAAATTATTTCTACATTTAAAAAAAAATGTTTAGACTATTATATTATATTATAAAATTTTATTGAAGCCCCGCGTTCATCACAACATACGATTTCCATAATAAAATATAATTCTAAAAGATGGAATTTTGTGAATTATTACATACCGTGTATACAAGACTACAATCTCGACGTCTCGGAGATGATCGCATATCCCGTCCTCAGGTTCGACATATCTGTCCAGTACGATATGTATAAATTATGTTTTACACGGAATGAGGTCTGTGTTATTTTTTCGCGTCAACTCAACTGCGGTTTTCTCTCCCACACGCATAGATACCTTCTTCTCTCTCTTGCGCGTGCTTTTAAATAGTTCTATCCCACCCAACGCACAAACACTTTGAGCAAAATCACTCCAAAAATCCATATAGCACGAAAATGGGTAGGCCGGTTCAGTGATAGTCACTGCAAATGACCATATTGCCCCGGGTTAAAGGTAGAAAATACTAAAATAACGGAAAAAGTGTTCGTACCGCCTCAGAATCAATAAATATTGAGTCAACTTAGCTGAATTAAATTCATTGTTTTATTAAGAATACTCAATATGAGTTAATTTCAATAAATGTATAAAAATCAAAATGATATGTATTTTAATTATCGATGCGCGCACAATGACAAATGTGACAACCTCACAAAGTGAACATCTTCGAGGGAAACTTACCGTTGGAAAATATAATTCCACAGAATTCAAAGCCGTTCCATATAAAATATATGAGCAAATACATTTTCTTTATATTTTATATTTTCGTGATTTTTTCCGACGTTTTAATAGTTATTCGGCTATTCGGGAAGGAGACAAATCTAACAAATCAAAGATCATAAAAATCGGTCATGCCGTTCTTGAGTTATAAATGGTGTAACTACCCGACTTTCTTTTGTATATATGTGTAAAATACTCTTGACAAACATCCTCGTAGTGTTTGTAACTAAAAACAAAATGTGAGAAAAATTGTTTTTTTTTAACAGAAAAAAAAATAGTGATGAATTAGGAGGGGCACCAAATATATTACAATAATATATAATTTAATTTTACATTAATATAACGGTTAAATAAATTATTGAAATCCGTCTGTGAAACCACAGATGGATTCACAGCGCGCATTGAAAGACATTGTTTTGTCAAACCACGCGTGGAGGACCTTGTAATTGAATATGTATCTTGTAATAGATCATTGCATTATAGCACTCCATTTAATACTGAGGTATATACGATAAGGTTCTCTGGTTCCAGGAGTTTTAATATCAGGAAATAACATCATGAAGTTAACGCCTTTATGGTGTTCTGAGACCATTACCGATAAAAGAAACCAGCTAATTGGCCCTGCGATTTTAAACACGATTTGTTAAGACATTCTATCGATCGCGTCTTGTAGCCTTGACCGTTAAAGTAGATAGAAAATTGGCATTTTTACTTTAATTCGGACTGGCGTTTATTAATTTTATCAAAGCGCTCGTGTAAATTCCCTTTTTGCTCTCGGCAAGGCCGGTCAATGACCCAGAACGGCGCGGCCTCGCCAGCGACCGAACTTATATGACAATGGCGATTTTATATTATTACAAATTTTGTACTCTGAAACCATAATGTATTTTGATGGTCTTCCAATAAATAAATACTACCAAGAAAACTCACCGTCCCTCTGTAACAATGTCGCAACCCAGAATACCTCATACCACTAATCAGAAAAACATAAAAAAAAGTTAATTAAGTGCAGTTTAATTAATTACCGATAATCCATTGTCCGTGGATCGCAACAAAAACTATTGTTTTATAAATATTCTGACACGCCATTGCACCAACGGTAAGTTAAAAAAATACCCATCCCGATACGTAAAATACCCATCATCTGTGTCTAAAACGCTATAAAGCTGTTTTGTGTTACATTTTAGCTGTTTTACAACGGTGGATTTAGGAAAAAAACATTTTTGCAACTTTTTGTGGGCGCTTTCATTGTGCGTTCAAAACATGTCTCACCCGTTGCGGTCAGTAATCAGTTGCTTTAGCCCAGGGTTCGAAATCGGTTTCCCAGGGGTCGACATAGACGAAAACTGATTTTGGAGGTCGGCGAGGTCTAAAAATCGACCCCTATTGATTAGCAACAAGTTCTTATCTGAAACTTTCAAGATACTGTATGTTGTCATTCAATACTTGTTGACATAGGATATTGGCTTAAGCCACTTCGTTTTATTAATTTTAGTTAGTTAGGTTAAGGTAGGGTGAAAAATGTTATCCGTACAAAATATTTATTTATTTATTTATTTATTCTTTATTGAAAAATCCACAGTATTACATTTTTACAGTTACAAACAAAACTTATTACTAGTATATAAAAACAAATATGGATTTCGGTCATTTTACATAATAACATTAGCATAAAAATTTGAACAGTGTTCTTAATATATATATAGATTATTAATATTATATACGTATATGGTAGATTTTTTTTTTTAAATTTTATGTGTAATTTGTGAGTGATGTTTGTGGTAGTCGTGAGTGTGTGACACTTGTATGCTAATAAAAATAAATTAAGTATGGTTTTAGTATGTATAAAAATAATTTATGATGAATGTGATAAAAATATAGTATTATGTATATTCTATATGTAATTGCAATTACAAGTACTTATATGTTACTATTTATATGACATGTCATACTTCGCATATTTTTTTTGCTTCTCGGGTTAAGGTTCTGTATATTTTAATTTGATTATATTTATTTAATACTAGCTGTTGAAATCCGTGCTGGAAAACTCGTGCCTGTGGCACTCCGGATGGGTCGCTTTGCACCACATCTCGAGGCACTTCGGGCCTCGGACGAGTGTACCGCCGATGTGGAATACACTTTCAGTTTATCCAGAATTTTCCGGGCAACTTTTCTAATTTTTCATTACCTAAAACCATCTCTAAAATATTACGACACATTCCATTTTTATATAATATATTAACGGAATTTATTACGAGCGTGGGTTTAAGCGGTATGACTTATTACTTATTAACTTGTATGTAAAGATGTTTTTTTTTTATCTACGCATTATAGCTTTTGATATTATTTATTCATTTATTTATTTATCGACGTAAAAACAGCGACACAAGAACATAATTTTCAAGTACTACGTCCATATGGCCAGAATGTTAATATGGTCAAAAATATAAAATTAATAAAACGTTGTGTAATGTGCTTGAAGTGTGTGGTGTGTAATGTGAAGTATGCTATAGTGTGTGGTCCCTCTATTGTGGCATGAATATATTCTTCGCGTTAAAAACGGTCACGAGTAGGCACTGTTTTTCTCGTCTTCCTAGAACGCTTCACAATTACCAGCATAAAAATAATTCTAATGAAATGAAAATAATTCTAATGAAACCTTTTACATAATATTCTAAATAATTCTAATGAAATGAAAATAATTCTAATGAAACCTTTTACATTAGCCTGACGCGACATTCGTATAAAACTTACGAAGTATTTTGCAATTGCATCGCAATTGCACCATTAAGTAAATCTGCTGCGAATTGCGCAGGCGCTGCGTGCCGAGATATTATTTGCATAAATCGCAGTTGCCTACAGAGCGCTATTTCACTATCATTTCATTTCAATTATTTATTATTAAAAAAAAAAAAAATTAATTTAATTATGCCGGGGATGTTCCAGGTCCAGGAATGATGGAGGTGAAAATGAAGACTTCTCCCATGTGCTGGATCCTTTATTTCTCCGCGGCAATATTGACATTTACAATGAATCCCCAATTGGGAAACATTTCAACGATGATATGTATAATGATAATAAAACTAAATAACAGTTGTAAAATTTACGGAAATAACAGTACAAAAGTATTAATTATCAGGTCGGCGCATAATGCGCGGTGCCGTGCAAGCCTGTCCCCCCCCCCCCCGACCCGACTGACTGCTTGCGTCGCTGGCGGATCGCCCGTGCGCCGTTCCAATGCGCGCCTGCGCAGATGCCGTCCAATCAGATGCGCCCGGCGGCGATCGCCCGTCGCCGGCCAAAACGACGCTGCCAGCCGCAGTCCAAATATGTAGCGCCGCTACATAATTTTAGACCACTTTTACTTTAGAAAACTTTTCAAAATTGTTTCGTACAAAAAAAAATAAAATCCCAGATAATTTATTTAACGTTTGGTTAACCGCGCCGCGCCGTGCAGGAGGTATCTGTGCGCCGCTCCCCGCTCCCTCCCCCGCGCTAGCAGGAGGCGCATACTGGTAAAGTGACTATGCGTTGCAATGTTTCGAGGATTTATTTTACTGCTTATTATGCCAAATTTTTTCGACACATTTAAAAACTCGCAAAGCAAAAGTTGTCCACTTTGAAGTTTAGAATAACCCCGTAAATGGATGTGCATGAGAAAAAAAATACCAATGATCTTTTAAAACAATAAAAAATAGGGTAGATTAAAGTTACAAGAAAGTTTAATATTTTATGTGACAGGGCGTAGAATAGAGAGCTTAAACGATACTTTTGTTATTGGAAAATGAACCTTGAAATTTATAAGTGAGTCTACACACAATTTGAGTAGAAAGTTGTCATTTTATTTTTAAAAATTAAATATTGGTATATAAAGTGTAAAAAGCACGCTAAGAAAAGTTAAGTGGTACTTTTGCTCAGAAGGCCTGTTCCACACCTGAAAGTGAATATTTTTTAGATCGAGGTGTCAAGTTATCATAAATTAAAAAAAAAAATATATACACGTGTCCATTCCCATTTCTATATAAAAAAACAGTTATTAGTTAACAGTTTTCGAGAAAAAAAAATGTAAACTTCAGTCGATATTAATAAACGAATCGTCTCACAGGGTCTTGGTTGCTTGTCCGTTGATCCCCGCGCCCGTAATTAGTAAAAACAATAGAAAGTATGCACAAGCGTTAGTATGTGTGTAGTAAGTTTCCTTAAGTAACTTTATAGCAGATATTTTATACTATTTATTATTATGCAGAAATTATAGAAAAATGTTACCAATGAGCGAATTTCTGAAGGCGGTAGGGTAGTCACACAACACACCCTAGCGAAATACCGCTTGAATGGCTAATGAGTCAATATAGGTTCTTTGCCTAAACGACGTAAAACGCGGTAGGGTAGTGGAATAAATTGAATTAGGGGAGGCGAGTTCCTCCTGGAAGTGAAGGGGATATAGGATAGGGGGATATAGGAGGGTATAAGTACGAAACTCTAGCTCTTGCTCTAGAGAAAAAAAAACCGATTAGACGTGCTCGTTAAAGGCGACATCGTTTAAGGTGAAACCAAAGAATAGTAAAGGCATATTTTTACAAAGGCCACAAAGAGTAAAACCTTACGCCCTATAATAATAACGCACCGAATTTTAAGGTCGATCGATTGTCTAAGTATATGCCTTTCCTTAAAAATATATACGCGACAATTTATTTCTTTTCCTTCTGAGAAATATACAGGTTCTGAAACTATTAATGAATACCAATTTGATTGTCATAATTCCGTCCAAAGCTTCGGCCAACAGCCAGTTTAGTTGAGTTCATTTGTAATTCTCCATCTTTAGGACATTCCATTGTTTTTTTTTTATTTTCAACCCTTTATTATTTTCAAAATACTCAATTTGCTGTGAGCAGTTTGCTGTGCACAGTAAAAAAATATTCCCTGATTGAATATTTATCATTATATTAATATTATTGCAGAAAATGACATAGAGCAATGGCTTCAAAAATATTGATTAAATTAATTATCATAGTGTCAGTAAATAAGCAAAGATATATTATGTAAATAAGAATTACATGTGTTACAACTACAGCAACTATGTATATGTTTTACTTTATATGAGCTTAAAATATGGTAAATTATCGTCTTGTTTTAAATACTATTTCAGATGTATTGTTTTTGGATTCAACAATAATTTTAAAAATGCTAGTGCTATAACGGCTACACGTAACATATAAAAACAGAACAATAATTTTACAGATAAGTAGGTATTTAATAATTTAGTAGATTAAAATTTAAAATCAAGCAAATTATATTTTTTTAATGAGGAAACAAATGTTTTGAAATATGAAGGTAAATTTGAAGATATATAATTCATATGATAGCCTAAACATTTATACCAAAAAAACAAAAAAATGTATTATTCGCCTATTAGTCGACTCCGAATAATAAAAATGGCGAAAATAAGAGAAATACGCCTTTGGACGGCAAAACAAATCTGTCGACGGCCCTAACTCAACTTCGGCCGAAATTGCGACGATAATATCGAAATAATGTTTATAGTTCGTTTTATTTACCCCGTCTGAATTCGGTCGGAAAATTAATGAGGATTAACGGGTCGCCCGGCGCGACTCGCCCGGCGGGAAAAGCAACAGGCGGGCGGCGGGAGCGACAGAGACAGAGCGCGCCGCGCCGCAGACGCGAAACTTCTCTGACGGGGCGACGCAACAAACGACGTTGCCATACTGTCGGACAACTCCTCATGAAAAACAATTATAAAGAAAAATATCCCTCAAAATACTCACCACTTTACAATATGTGGTAAAATATTATTGAACGAAAATTTTTAAAAGTGATAAAATTTAAGGACGCAAATTATTTCAGTTATTTTAAATGTATTTCTATGATTAAAAAAGAATGATATTAAAGATAATTTAAGGGGTTTATGTTACCAGGTTTTAGTTAATAAATAAAGGCTAAAAAATACCAGTAATGAAAAAACACAAAATAAACTATTTATTGAAGGCACTTTTAGGCTTTAGAGTTTTAGGTAGTTTTTACACTTTTACTTTGTAATCCCCGCATAGTCGAATCGAATCGTTGTTATTTACTATTGGAACAATTGGGGTTCTGTATTCGCTAATTCAACCTGTGTTACTAGGGCGCCGCTTTGCTTCGCTGCGGCATATTGGACCGGAGTTTAGTATATAAATGTATTTCTCCATAGGGATTACCATTTAATTTTTTATAATTCTTTGCGCAATCAAATGTATATGTTTTTTGGTATCAATGCACAGAAGACATTGTCATGGTCATTTAAAAAAAATAATTATCAAAATCGGTCTTGTAGTTCTAGAGCAAAGGTGTCCAAACTACGGCCCGCGGGCCAAACCCGGCCCGGCAGGCGATTTTATCCGGCCCGCCAAGGATTTTGAAAAATTTCGTTGCAAATTTCGTTAAAGCAATTGGCTGGTAAATTTATTTCTATGTATGGCACTACCTATATGTGCGAACAAACTTTTTCCAGGATGAAGTATCTGAAATCTAAATATAGGGCAAATTTATCGGATGATCATTTGCAATCATTGCTAATAATTGGTGTTTCCGATTTGAATCCCAACTTTGAAGAAACTCTCCAGGAAAAAACCCAGTTCCACCATTCCCATTAAAAATTGCATGAAATAATTTTATAATAATATAATTTAGAGATGTTTGTTTAGTATTGTTATATCTGTAATTTACTATAAAAAAAAAATTAAAGTATATATATGTGGCAACAATAAAAAAAATCAATGCTGCTTTACTTGTAATAAGGTTTTTTAATTCAATATTTACAATGCTTGGCCCCCGCTAATGAATTTAAATACCAAACTGGCCCTCGCAGCAAAAAGTTTGGACGCCTCTGTTCTAGAGCCTTAGTCCGTGAACAGAGTGACATTTGATCGAGAGATAAGTTTCGGACGGTTGCGGACGGTACGCGTAGACTCGATCGCTCCGGTCATTTTGAGTTTCTCGAAGTATTTGTGTCTTTGTGTATTGAACCTACCTTTCATTTTATCGTATTTATTTCTTTTCAAACTGTTACTGTAAGTACTCTACTTGTTTATTTTCTCTCGTTTCTTTTTCTTCCTCCCTACCCCCAAAAAAAAGTTTGCCTGCCCATTAGTGCCGTTTACTGGCACGTGTGCATTTGTGACTTATTTATTACATTTTATATATCAATATAGTCATGCCACCGCGCTATTAACTTAGCTTTCAATATGGAAGACGTGACGGGGGGGCTGGCGATCCCGGAATCGCCAGTCCCCAGCAACTCTGCTCAATCCGACATGGAAATCCAGCCAATGTCCCCTGAAACAAGCCTAGCGGTTGCGTCCATCGTTGAGGTCAATACCTCAAGCCCAAATATTAATTCAAATCCAAATTCAAATATTATTACAAATAACCCAACTCGGAACATTGTTCCTGACATAATTAGATATAAGGCGGAAGCTCTTCCCCCTTTTATTACCTACCTCCAATTCAACTCCGAAGATCAAGCCACCCAAAAAAACTCATTCCTAAACCCACTTTCAGTGGGTAAAATGCTTCACAGGCATAAAGTGGCAAACATTGAAGCCATTCGTAAAATAGGACGGAATAAATTAGAAGTAAAGTTCAGCTCCGCAGCAGCTGCAAATTCGTTTGTAACTGCAGACTTCTTAAAAAAAAATAAATTATCGTCATTTATTCCGGCCTATACGACATACCGTATGGGCGTTATAAAGGGGATAGATACCGACCTCTCCGATGAAGAAATCTTGGAAGGGTTTAACCAGTCTAATAAGACCAAGGTCTTGAAAGTTCGTCGTCTCAATTTTAGAGATAGAGATTCAGATGGTAATACCGCGTGGAAACCTTCGCGCTCCATGGTGGTTACATTTGAAGGTCAAAAGATTCCTGACAAAATGTACCTATATTATAATTCTTTAATAGTGGAGCCCTACTCTCTCCCCACCATCCAGTGCCTGAACTGTTGTAGGTTCGGTCATTCAAAAAATACCTGCCGTGCCAAAACTCCTCGATGCTTCCGCTGTGGTGGAGATCACAGTGGAGCGGGTTGCGATTCGCAGGACATTTACTGTATCAACTGTAAACGTGACCACCAGGCCACTCATAAAAACTGTGATGAACACATTCGCCAAAAAAATATTAAAAAGGCAATGTCAGATTTTAACCTGCCATACTTTGAAGCTGCTTCAAAGTACCCCATTAAGGCTTCATACTCATCTACAGCCTCAACTCCCTTGTCTCTACCAAGCCCCACTCCTAATAAACCTTCCCCAACCAAAGAGAGGCCGAGCCCCCCCAGAATCCTTTCACCACATTCCCCTAGGCAAAACCTACGTGGTTTTAAAAAAAGAAAAATCGTATCAACCCCTCCCCCATTAGAAGACAAAAACCCTGCATACTCATGGGACTATTTTGACTTCTCCCAGAATAAGGGCACATGTCTTAACAACCCGTATAGAAATCCATTAATCTCAATTCTTCCCCTCCTGCGCACTTTACAAAACGAAGTTAACCAGATCAATAATGATTCCCCTGCTACAACCCACGACTCCATCGCTCTAGGCAACATATTGTCAACAATTATTGACGAAGTCAATCAAAAAACTGAGGAGGCTACCACATTTAGTAGTGGCCCCCGAACATCTTATTAACTGTCAAAGCTATCTAGAGAAGGATATAAGCCACCTTATATCCAAATCTTGTTAGAGTTTAAGTCATATAAACTCTCATATTTTTTTTTTAATTTATTTTTTTTTTCTCTCTTTTTTTTCTTTTGTAATTTTATTTATTTAGTTTATTTTTATTTCTTATTTATTTATTTATTTTAATCATATCATGGCTAATTTACTTCAATGGAATTGTCGCAGCATTAATGATAAAAAGGTGGAGTTGCGTCAACTCCTTCACCAACAAAAAATTCACATAGCAGCCCTGTCAGAAACATGGCTTAACCCATCATTACCTTTTAATCTCTCTGGCTACTCCTGTGCACGACATGACCGACCTGATGGTAAGGCCGGTTGTGCTTTATTAGTAAAAAATGGAATTCCTTTCAATACTATCGATCTACGCCCGCCGTCTCCCGATATCCAGGTCTGTGGAATTAAACTTTCCCCATTCTCAGTGGTCTCAATATATGTCCCTCCCCGCAAATCCATCCCAATGCAATGGTGGAATACCCTACTTAATAAAGTTGATGGCCCATGTTTCGTACTGGGCGACTTTAATTCTCATTCCCAGGTGTGGGGATGTGCATTTCTAGACAGATTAGGAAAATCTATATTAGAAGTAATGGACACACACAACCTATGCCTACTCAATGATCGCTCCCCTACTTTAATAATTTCACCGGCTTCAAGGCCCAGCGCAGTCGACCTATCCCTCGCTTCCCCGTCTTTGGCACTCACTTCAGAGTGGAAAACACTCGAAGACCCGTTAGGCAGCGATCACTTCCCTATTTTAATTCAAACAACCTTGCCAATGCCAATATCTCCCACTCAACTCCCCCGTCGGAGAACCTATAAAACAGACTCTAAAGCAGCCGACTTCCCTAAATTTACCCAGGGTCTTGAGTGTTCTGCGAAAAACCTGCCAGTAATAAATCAAGATAATTTAGACCAATGCTATAAATCCTTAGTTGAATGTATTACATCGGTGGCCAATGACAGCATCCCACGCCGTCCCTCGGACTCAGCCAAGGCGAGAGATTCTCCCCCTTGGTGGGACTCCGAGTGTACAGACTCAGTTAACTGTCGAAAAACTGCTCTCTCATTCTACCGGCGTCATATATCCATAGAAAATTGGCATTCCTATTTGAACTGTGCAGCGTCCACTAAAAGGCTGCTTAAAACAAAAAAAAGGAAAAGCTGGCGTCAGTTTTGTGAAAATTTATCTCCACAAACTCACAGCTCTACTGTATGGACAATGATCAAAAAATTTAGGACAGGAATATCACCCAAATCCTCAACTTCAATAGAAGCCAATACCCTAGAAGAGTTTGCCAATAAACTGGCACCTTCTTACTGCCCCCTAGACTCGGAACTCCCTTATTTTATTTCCCACCCTTGTGAGGGTGTTTTGGACTCAGACTTCAGCACCGAGGAATTAAATTCCGTCCTTCAGAGGGTCTCAGATACCTCTCCAGGTGAAGACCTTATTCCCTATAGTCTAATTCACTATTCCCCTGAAGTCATCAAAGCCTACTTTCTTAAACTTTTAAATTTCTTCTTCACCACATCGCAGGCGCCATTAGCCTGGCGATCACAAATCGTAATCCCTATTCCCAAACCAGGCAAGCCCACTAGTGAAGTGGCATCTTTTAGACCCATAGCCTTATCCTCGTGCTTGGCCAAAATTGCAGAACATCTCCTTAAAAATAGGCTTGACTGGTATCTTGAATCGAACCATAAAATCTCAAAGACCCAGTTCGGTTTTCGTCGGGGAAAGGGCACCATGGACAATATTAACATCCTTTGTACGGACATAAGATTATCCCACCTCAGAGGAGAATATTTGGTAGCAGTTTTCCTAGATATCAGTTCTGCTTATGATTGTGTTAATATTCCCCTCCTCCAATCAAGACTCCTGGAACTAAAGGTACCTCCTAAAATAGCAACGTTCATTTCAAACCTCCTTAAGCATCGGCACCTTTCTATTCGCTCCCCAGACTCTGTCACAAAACGTGTCACGTTCAGGGGTCTTCCCCAAGGAGCTGTCTTTGCCCCCTTGTTGTACAATGTATATACAAGTGCCTTGGAAGCAATTATTACAAAAATATGCCGCATCCTTCAATATGCCGACGATATAGTTATCTACACGGCTGCAGTTTCCCTTCAAGGTGCAATTGACACCATAAATATCGCCCTTCGGGAATTAAATTCCTGGCTCTTATTCTCAGGCCTGAACATTGCCCCGGCCAAAAGTTCGGCCGTAATCTTCACAAAAAGGAAGATTCCCCCTAACACCAGAATAGCATTTAATGACTCTTTTATCCCAATAAAACCTGAGGCCAAATTCTTGGGTTTGACTCTGGACAGCAAACTTCTATGGAATACATACATAGAGGAAGTAGTAGCTAAGTGTGAAAAAAACTTGAATACCCTCAGAGCAACCAGAGGTGTGTGGTGGGGCGCACACCCCTCCACATTAAAACTTATGTATAATGCACTAGTCAGATCACACATAGACTACGCCGCTTTCGTCACATTCCCCTTAGCAAAATGTAAAGCCGACCGTTTAAACAAAGTACAATATAAGGGTCTGAGACTGGTTATTGGGGCCATGAACAGTACCCCTACAAACGTACTTTTAGCAGAAAATGCCGAACCCCCTGTTGAACTCAGATGTCAGCGCACGGCCGACCGATTTTATCTTAAGCGACTCAGCCTCCTCAACCACCCTATAATTCCCAAAACAACGCTTTTATTGAATATTTTAGAAGCCAAAAATAAACCATTAGAAGACATGCCTCTCCTTTGCCGTAGTCATAAAAAAATTTCACAACTATCCCCCTCCATTTACCGTAATACCTTACTTCCTGACTATTCTTCATCATTCCAGGCTTTGCACCATGTGCCTAAAATCTTCATACAGTCCGTCCTAACTAAAGCAGGAAACTCCGAATTACCACATAACATGAACAATTCAATATTCCTTGACTTTGCACAGAAAAAATGGCCCCATTGGGACTGGTTTTTCACAGATGGCTCCAAGTCGGATAACTCTCCCTATGTTGGTGTTGGTATCTTCCATGCCAACACCAATCTTAAACTATCTCTCTGCATCCCTAAAGAGGCCTCAATCTACACGGCCGAATGTATCGCTATCCAAAGAGCTTTAGAAGTCATTATCGACAAGAACATAGACAGAGCTGTAATTTTTACAGACTCTCTTAGCGCATTACAAAAATTGTCCAACAGTTCTTTCTCAAACAACCCAACTCATATAGAAAATGAAATCCGAGTAAATAGTTTAGTCCTTCTTAATAACAACTCTCAGGTTATCCTCTGCTGGATTCCTAGTCATATTGGAATTTCGGGTAACGAAATAGCGGATGGACTAGCCTACGAAGCCTGCTCTTCGGGGTTAGTCATTGACAACGTCCATCTCCCTCACTCTGACTTCTTTCCTTCAATTAATAATAATAATAATAATAATAATTTATTTTCCAAAAACAAACATAAATTGTATAGGAATGACATTTGCAATTTAAAACAGTAAATACATAAAACAGCGGTTAAAACATAGGAAAAAGCATTTACGCACCTTTATCCTATAAAGGTGCATATATAAACCAGTAACATACATATATATTTTTAAACAGACAAATATGATGACATCCATTGATGAAGTTCATAGTCTTTTGATAAAAAAAATAATACTGAATAAAATTAACAGATAGTAGAAAAAACTAAGTGATGGACGAATTGCTTACGGAACTAGAATCCATGTTCTAGTCTACGTGTGTGTTTTTACTTTTTCTACTATGTTTACCTGTTATATTAATTTGATTTACTTAATATCTATATAATGATAACTATAATATAATGAATTTTTTTTTTTTTTATGGTATAAAGATTACAAAACGTGTCACTTGTTTCTGCAAAATAAGGTCTATAGGTTATAAATAAGGTCTCTTAAATTTATTTTTACAATTTTTTAATCAATTTGTTTGTAAGATTTTCTAACCAAAAAAATATTTTATACTCTCGTATCTGTGTAATATATATTGTACAAAACTATTTTTTTTTCACAATACAGTTGCTAAATTTCAAATTTAAACAAACTTCTCAAATTATATAATGTACTTATAATAGACATTAAAAAATAAATCTGTTTAAATTTAACTAAAACATTGTCATAAATAATTTAAATTTCCTAAACTTCATATTGTGGCACAAAGGACATTCTAATATATAAATGTTTGTGGTAGATTAATAGTAATATTTTGACATGACCATCACGAATGAGAACTATTTAAATTCATTAAAGCCATAAATGTTTTGCTCAATAATATATTTCTTCAATGCACCTTTAAATTGATTGAACTCAGTTATTTTTTTAATGTTTTCAGGCAGCATATTAAAATATTTTAGGCCTAAATACTGACTATTCTTTTGGAATAAAGTTGTACGGGCTAGTATGGTTGGTACATAATGTTCCTTGAAACGCGTATTGTGTTCGTGAATGTTGCTGTGTGTAGATGCATTTTGCTTATTTAAGAAGAAGTGGCATGTTGCTTCTAATATATACAGCCCATATATTGTCAATAAGCCTAATCTTTTAAAATATGGTCTGCATGATACTCTTTGATTTAATGCTAAAATAGCTCTTACAGCCTTTTTTTGTAATTTAAATATATCTGAAATATACGGAGCAGTACCCCAAACCAGTATGCCGTATCTTAGATGCGACTCTATGAGCGAATAATATGCCGATAAAGCTGTTTCATAGCTCATGATCTTTTTTATCTTTGACAGGACATATACCGCAGAAGACAACTTAGATTTAAGGTGTTCAAAGTGCTAAGTTCAAAAATTGACGAGGCTATGCTGAGTGCATGGCATAAAGAATGGCAGATATCCTCAAGACACAAAGGTAAGAACTATGCTGAAATCCAACCCAATATTAACACCAAACCATGGTTTCACCATAAGCATTTTAAAAGAAAGGAAATAGTTTCCTTGTGTCGGATGAGAACTGGCCACTGCTCCATCCCTTCCCATTTATTCCGCATCCACGTTAGACCTTCAAACAGATGTGACTGCGAGCGGGACGTAGGAACTCTAAATCATTTATTCTTTAACTGTCCACTTCTTGACAAATACCCCAACTTTACCAGCGAACTTGCTAAACTCAAAGTCCCCTTTCCCACTAATATAAACACCCTATTAGCGTCAGGGTCTATCAAAATATATAAAATTATTGTAAAGTTTATCTCTCTTAATGAACTTTCAATTTAAACCAACACCACCTCTTAATTAACCCTTTGCACAGTATACATGTATTTGTAAATACATGGAAAAAGTATATAATCAAGTATATAACACTTTTATTATCTTTATATATATTATCTTGTTTTATTAATGTTATATATATATATATATTTAAAACATTTTCATTATTTTTTTCTTTCTTGTGTAAACTTACACTAAATTATTTCTGTTGTTAGATACATGTATAAACACTAATTTTTATAGATTGTCCGTAGTTGTGTCTTTGTCTTTACTAACCCCCCAAAAAACGGAGGTATACTAGAGTGATAACACAATAGGGAAACCAAAGGACAGATCAACTCTATAAAACTCCACTGGCGCAAATCACTCGCTCAGGGTGGAATCGCCAATAAATTAAAAGAAGAAGAAGAAGAAGAAGAGTGACATTTGAGTCACCACATGGGAGCGTCGCTCCAATAATACCATCACGCTCTAACCTGTTTAACTCATTTTCAACTTTTTCTTTGAGTGCAAAAGGAAGTACACGATTGGCTACAAAGGAAGGAAGGCTTGAAAAAAAGAAATCTCATTAGGTGTTAATTCCAATGTGCTTTGTATTTGTTAAAACACCCAATTTCGTCTGAAAAGAACCTAGATGCTGACTCATTAATGACTCAACGTCTGTTTTCGAGTTATCAATATTCTGAATCTGTTTGATACCTAAATTGTATTTTTATAAGGAGTAATGTCGTGGTTGATTACATAAAATTCAAGATATTTTTTTTTGCTCTCAAATTGCACTCAAATCATTTACCTATGCATTTTTATAAAACTCAGCGTTGGGTTTACAACGATATCCTGCGCTCTAAAATACACGACCTCTTTAGTACCTTTATTATTATTTTGTTATTCTATGCTTTATCAAAATATTGATATTTTTTTCTAAATTTTTCAATATCGTGTCATTAATCTTTTCAGGCAAATTGCTATTGAAAAACCATTATCAAAAATAAGTTAAGTACTATTTAATATATGTATATAAGTACAAGAAAAGAAAATATAAATATGTAAATAAATAAAAAGAAAATATTTCTTTATTTTTAAATGAAATTTACAGATTCACATAGTAAGTTTACATTTACATATGAAGAGAGAAAAAAAGTTAGTAGTAGATAAATCTAAACTCAGTTTCCTACATTATGCTACTTAGATGATAATATGATTAATAATATCGTCCAAATAAAACATTTAAGAACGAAACTAAAATATAGAGTGGAAAACAAAAACTTAAATAAAAGTTTTATATAATATATTAAGTATAAAAACTTAGTATATTAAATATATTAATATATTATAATGAATAAATTGACACCTCAATCAGATTAAATTATGATCAATTCATAATTAATTGAAGCTTTTCGTAAAAGTACATTTCTGGTAGTCGTCTTGAAACATTTTAGAGAACTGTCAAATTTGTCAATGTTACAAAAGATGTTATTGTAGGTACTAATACAGTGACTAAGAATAGCATTATGGTGTAGTTAGAATTGCAGAGTGGTAAATGAAAAATATTGTTTTACCTAGTTACACGAGAAGGAAAATGTAATTGAATATCTTAAAATAGATAACTGCGTTCCTATCGCTCCATTTAATACTCTGTACAAAAACATAATATCCGTTAAAGTTCTCCAGATAAGCATACTAACAAATACTAATAATAAGTAATACTTGCATATATAGCTAATTTTTATAATTATAACGTTTTATCTTGGATTACAATTTTATGTTATTTTTTTAACATTTACTTTTATTTTACAAATTTTTCATGCATAGCAGGCAACATCGTTTTCTGATATCATTTTTGCAGCTATGTGTCAGTCAGTCTCCGCGATTCGCTTACAGCGCGCGGTTGTCGTCGTGCGGTCCCGTAGCCGTGGTGCATGTGCGTCGCATTTGCGCGGGAAAATAAAACTAAACGTCAAAAAAACGCAGACACAAATATAACCGTCAAAAATGTGAAATGCGTCTGTGTTGTTTAGGATATTTGTGCAATGTGAAACATTTTGTTTTATGCTATAAAGCAATATATAAATTATGTTTTGTGTTAATTTATATTGCAATTGAGTGAGTTACTAACAAAAAGAAACTTATAGACAGAGCTCAGAGAACAAACGAGATATCAGTTCTGCCAACGTCACTGGGGATGTTATTCAGTTACCTAATAATAAATACGATTCATAATTCGTAATAACATAAGGATCTAGTTTCTCTATTTGTTTGCAAACAGTGATAATATTAATATATTCGAGAGAGAGATTTCTAGGCACGTTTGATAAGACATTTTCTCGGATGTGATTGTCAGGTGAGCGCTCGTGTTTTTGTGTATTTTATTGTGATGATGTTTTGTCAAAGTCATAGGCGAGGTGTAAATAATATTTTCTATGGCATTGTTCACGGGCTGATGGATATAAATATTTGTGTGTCAAGAGGTGACTTATTTTAGAATCAATAAATATTCCGAACTGAAAATACCTACGTAGGTAATTCGCTAATAACCTATACAATATACACGCTACGGGAATACCTAAAGAATATGGGCGAAGCAGTTTGTCAAATTGCCGATTTGCCCGTCTGTCAAATATGCCGCTGGTTAAATTTCGTGCGTATTTGCAAATTTTCGTGAAATTTAGGCCCATATTTATCATATCTACACATTTAACTAGATATGAATCTAATCATTTATTTTTTCGATTTTAGACTAATATAAGTAGAACTCTTGCTGACCATAGTGTTGCCACTTTTATTTTTCGGTGGAAGGTACAGTCGGTGAAAAAAAAGTATATCTGGCATATTTGTAGACAAAAGATCGACCAGTACTGAAGATAAAGCAAATTATTTAGATATAAGAAAAAAAACTAAACTATTGTTTTTGGTTACTTGACATGTTACACTTACAATTAGCGCTAGCGGCACAACATTATCTAGTAATGACATTCTATTTGTAACTGAGTCTATTCTTGATGGTATTTTTTAAATAAGGTATGGAAGTCGTATAATTAGCATAAATCGGTTATTTTTTTTTCTCTTGAATTTCTTAGAAAGTCAACATTGAAGTCTCCGCAAATACAAACATTTGAAGTACCTATAAATAAAATTACATTTAAGGAACAACACGGTTAGTAATTTTTTGACGAAAATGAGTTACGGTTTTAAAAAAAAAAAAAATTGTTTTTTTAATTTCTAGTCCTATACCTAAGCCTCGAACATTTGATTATAGGTATATTATAGGATATAGATAAGATATTGATTTTTCAGGTAAATTTGATTATTATTTTTCGAAAATTTACAGGGAAAAAAAATATATTAAAGTGATTAGCAATGCACGCCTTATAAACAAATATTTAAGTGAACAAAATTGTATCGGGATTTACAATTTTGTTCCGCGAAAGTGTCTATATATATTAAGCGCTTATTTCACGCTATAAAAACTGTATCACTTCAACAAAATATTATGGGCGGATAGATTTGTTTAAAAAACTAGATATTCACGGTAACAGGTTAAATGTTATACACCACCATAGCATTATTCTATAATTAAAGAATTATGAAAGGTAGCAAATGATTTAGTATAACAAACTAAACGTTATATGCCTTTTGGTGCCAACTTATGTAAGAAATTGCTTTGAATTTTGTTTTTGCTACCTGTAAAGTGAGACAAAAGGTGCTACAATTTTGTTCATTGCGTGTGCCGTTTTATTCCTGAGGGAAGCTGTTAAGGCGCCCCGGGACGCGTTTGTCCTTGAGATTAGAAAGAGTAGGCTTTATTCGAACATTGACGTGTAGAAAAGAGACGGATATACTCGCCGACCGCGAATTCGTTACATTTGGAATCGATGAAACATGTTTTTTGTATTTAAATAATTATTATCATTTGAAAAAAATGTTTTTTTTTTAAGTAATGTCCTAGATTATTATATTGCCTAACTTTAGAAAAAAAATTAGGTTCGCGTCACTTACACAACTTAAAAGAAAACCGTTGCAAGAAAAAAACATCACTTTCTTATTTATTTATTTTCATTACTATAATAAGGTGTATTTCGTTTTTTTTTTAAGCAAAGTACTAAATTAATATATGTAGAATATTGTGGTATTTTTAGTTTTAGCCATTTGTTGGGAATAACTTCAACAAAATGAACCAAAATCCGTTACAAAACACGTTTTAGGGACTGGTGGCGCCTTAAATGTAACCTTAATGTCAGCACAATTCAATAGTTGCTAATATTACTAAGTCTCACATTTTAGTGTTAAACTTGAAATCATTTTCTGACTAGATCGTTCATTAATTTGGGACGTGGTGGCGGTAAGTAGCTCACCGCACCGCTGGCTGCAATATCGGTTAGTTAGCTATAGTGATCTCTTTCGTCTGTACTGTCAAATTTTAACATCATGCTGTATCTATATGTTTTAACAGATCTTTGTTGCCTATATGTAATTTAAAGCATATTATTATTATTGTTTGTTGAGCAAGCAGCTATTTAGCTGATGTGCTCACATCTCATTCACAGTTACTAGCGATTTTCCTAGATTTAAGAGATTTATCAAGGCGGTTCTTGAACTGGTTTCCACTTATAGCTTCCACCACTTCCTGTGGTAGCCGATTCCAATTATCCACAACTCTATTGGAGATAAAATTCTTCCTAGGATTAGTGGAACAAGGAGATTTAGACAACTTCATTGAATGGCCGCGAAGTTGCGTGTTTTGGTTAAACTTGAATATGTCCTTAATGCTTGCACAATTGTAATGTCCAGTTAACACTTTGTAAGTCTCATTGAGGTCACCACGATCGAATCGCTCCTGTAATGAGGTCAATTTTAACACAGACAGCCTTTCTTCATTTTCCAAGCGTTTTAGTTGAGCGGGTATTTTTGTGAATCTCCTTTGAACTCCTTCCAGCAATCTTTTACAAAGTATGGATTCCATGTCTGATACCCATACTCAAGCAAAGGCTGCACGTATGTCTTACAGATCTTTAGCTTAATATTTTTTTGTGGGTCGCTGGTTTAAATCCGCACAATATAGTTATACTATTTTAAACGATTCATTGCCATCATTTAACTTAGTTGAGTTGGGCCCAGAATAATTGAAAATTACCTAGGTCATAGCAATGCTTAAATAAAAAAAATGGTATCACCAGTTAGTAGGTGTATTCTGGTTTAGGTCAGGATGCTGTGCTATATTTATATACGATCTAAAGGGGTTTATATTGGAGATCGGCATGTTTAGACACATTCATATTGACGCGCTATCTTTAGAAGCGATCAGAGTTTCCCTGTAAGTTTTTCTTCTTGGCCTATGACTCGGCCTCATGGACTCGAATGCATGTGACGTGCGTCGGATACTAATGACATTCGCACATTGTTCCAACCGATGGAAATTTTCCCAAACACTTCTGTGTACAGTGAGGTAAACATATTAAGGTAAGCATTTCGAACAATTGTGTATATTGATATATTTATCAGTGAAAATTTAAACTTAACTGTCGCTAATTTATAATAATGTTCTCAAAAGACTGATAAATGACAGATTATGCGTCGTATTTTTTGTCCGTCTCTTGATAAATAGTCGCCTGTTATTACCTGATCGTGTTTTGCAATGGTCATATTAATCTAATTTACTTTCGAATCGCAAACGTGGTTTTATTACACAAAACATAGATCTTCCCAACCCAACTGTAGCATCGTTACTACATAAAAAATATGAAAATTACAACGACTTACAAGGGAATAACAAAATAAAATCGAAAAATAACAAAATCTATTTTTTTATGTAATGTACAGTCCCTGCTCATATTATTAGAAACACTTCCAAAATTCTGAAAAGTTAACATTAGAATTTGAATAACTGAGAAATAATCAAATTAATTAAAATTTATATTTTGTGACAGATTAGTGTATACATAATTTAAAAATAGAAGTATGGCAATATTCTCCCAGTAGCAGTGTAAAAGTAGCAGTGTTAAATTTTCAGAATTTTGGAAGTGTTTCTAATAATATGAGCAGGCAGAGCAATAATATAAAATCACAAACAAGACCAGATCTGCCGAAATGATTCACTATTGAGGATTTTCGCCTTAAGTACCCACTGTTCGCGTACAGGTTTTTGTCCCCGACTATACAGCTCCGTCTGTTCACCTTGATTGAGGTGTTTTCTCGATGTTTTGTTGACATCTCGTCTTGTTATTTTCTTATCTGGCTGGCATTAAAAACTCGTTATAGGTTATGGTTACTGTTGTCACAGATTAGAATATTAAAAAAAAAAGAAACCTAAAAACCGTGAACTGGGACCACACGCCGAGACCGCTGGACCAATGTTGGGTTGTGTGATGAAGTACTTAGAGGAAATTTAACGTTGCTAGGGGATGTATAGGGTGATGATTTTAGAGGGTTGGTTTTCAAGAAGAGATAAAACGCATATAATTTGATGTTATGGCTAAGAATTTAGTTTTATTATAAAGATAAGGGTTTGCCATTATGTTTTAAAAATGATTTCGGGTAAGAGGCCCAATTTTCAACCACTTTTTGCAGCAAGTTGGGCCGTATGTCAGCAATAACGCGCCGAATATTCTCTTCCAAGGCGTTAATCGTGTCCGGCTTATCTGCGTAGACAAGCGACTTCACATAACCCCACAAAAAATAGTCCAGCGGTGTTAAATCGCACGATCTTGGAGGCCACGCCACAGGCCCACGACGCGATTTTTACTTTTGTTTTAGAGAAGATTTTTAAAATATTTTATGCGACGGGTGAATAATTTATTGCTTTTAGCCCAACCCGATCTGGGAAAAGAATAACCTAACGCCGTGTAATGCGTAACAAACGAATATTTGAAGGTACAAATCGTTTATCAGAGGCACACTAGCACAAATAGCCGGGTCAATTGTTTCGCCGTCATCTCAAACTAATATTTGCATAATTATTCGCAAGAGCCATTTTAATGTCAATAACGCCGTGACGCGTTGATTTACACGAGTTTCAAAACTAATCCACATTAAAATGCGACCCGCTCACTTTATTGTTTTGTTTCGTAATCGAAGTTATAAGGCGACTCCGGTTAAATAACCCTATTAATAACGAATAACCGCGTTATAGCGGTAACAAAATCGCTTTCATTCATAGCCATAGCTACAGAGCGCGTTCAACGAACTCGTTTAGGTGACGCGGAAATCTCATTACAAGTGGCACCGCGGTGATCAGTTCATCTAAAAATCACGCAGTTATTTCGTAACCGTTAAGGCGCCACCAGTCCCTAAAACGTGTTTTGTAACGTATTTTGGTGCATTTTGTTGAAGTTATTCCCAACAAATGGCTAAAACTAAAAATACCACAATATTCTACATATATTAATTTAGTACTTTGCTTAAAAAAAAAACGAAATACAACTTATTATAGTAATGAAAATAAATAAATAAGAAAGTGTTGTTTTTTTCTTGCAACGATTTTCTTTTAAGTTGTGTAAGTGACGCGAACCTAATTTTTCTTTCTAAAGATAGACAATATAATAATCTAGGACATTACTTAAAAAAAAAACATTTTTTTCAAATGATAATAATTATTTAAATACAAAAAACATGTTTCATCGATTCCAAATGTAACGAATTCGCGGTCGGCGAGTATATCCGTCTCTTTTCTACACGTCAATGTTCGAATAAAGCCTACTCTTTCTAATCTCAAGGACAAATGCGTCCCGGGGCGCCTTAAATATTATGCTATTTTGAAATCGCGTTTAACGTAACCTCAGTTATATGATTATCGCATGTTAATACCGCTGTTATTTCGTAAGCATGCACTTCTTAATTCGTTGAGACGGCAAGCTATATTTCTCATCGATGTATTTTAATTGTAGTAATAGTATATAAAATACTTATTTAGGGACATTAAGAGAGTTGCATAACAGCATGCTATTTAATGAGGCGAAGACTCGCGACAAGCGTTGGCGGATGAGACCTAAGTTAAAATATTTCGAACGCGTAATGAGTTGAATATGTAGATAATTGGCATTAGTATATGGTGCACGTGCCGGTAGAGTTAACAGTCCCAGTCATGAATACATTGCGAGCCACTTTGTGTGAGGTTTCTGTTAGCCGACAAGGCTGTAACAAGGCTCCTAACCAGACGAGTCAACATAAATCAGCTATGAAATGATCACCCAGCTATAGTAACTCGTGGTATAAAAACATACACACTATTTAACCTCATTCGGTTTAACTCAGGCGACCTCAATTTACGTATTCCAGCTAAAACCTTGGTGTTTAGTATATTTAGAAAGTACAAATAAAAATAATCAGGCATTTTTATTTAAATTTCTATTTTCTTTTAATGCGATCACTTTGACAAATGATATGCCCAAAATGTGCGCATATTTTTGGTTAGTACCTTAACAATACCGGCTTTGTATACTATAGACTTACTCATGTATGCATACATAAATAAATATGTGTATATATACTAGTGGCCGCCCAGTGGTCGAAATTCGATCGTAATTAATTATTATTTTAAGTTTGAGCATTTTAGAGGTTCTTATACATATATACGGTGAGTTTTCATCTATAATAATTGCATATATATATATATATATTTTGTTTTATTAGGCGTGTACAAATACGTCATTAGCGTGTGTTGTTAGTAACAGTTGAAAAAAAATGCAATTACAGCTTGTATTTGTATTTTTTTTTTATGTAATTCATCGTCAGTTTTAATTTTTTCATCTAAACGTGAGAATTGGCATTCATAGAAGTTTAAGATGGTATTAATAATTATTTTTGCCTTGATAATAATTACATTGACATTGACAGAATATTGAAAAGGGAACATTTGAAATCACAAAATTCTCAGCTCGAAACTTTTTATTTTATTTAATTTAATATATTTGTAACACATATTATTATTTACATTTTAGCTTTCTGCATTCCTTCTCCATATAAACTTTAACTATACCAAATCTGAGACTCCTCCGTGCGCGCAATATGCCTAAAAAGAGGGTACACAGTTTTCTCTTCACGTATTAAAATTCCACCTTGTCCAATAATAATAAGGAAGTGTCTATATTCCAAAAGCTTTCAAGTTAGGTAGAGGATTTTCAGCCGTCGAGGATATAGACAAGGAAGTTATTCTTGTACGAAATCGATTTGAGATGAGATCTCGGGTCGGTTGCTTCACAAAGGGATTGGTGTGTTGCGTACTAAAGGAGGGGGGACAATATACATATACAGATTATATCTGTGTCCAATTTAAAATATAGATTATTAGAGTTTCAACGTTTGAAATATACATACTCGAAGTTTTTATTATGAAGATTAAAATCTTTATTCAATACTATTTATAATATAATTTATAATGGTTTAGTTTTTAGTAAATATATTACTACGAGTATGAAAATATTCTTTCCTTTGGCCCTCTGACAGTTTGAACCTACTATATTGTTTCAAAATAATATATGTTAAAAAAATATATCTTCATATATATTTTTGTATTTATAATAGTGCGAGTGTAATTTAGTTTTAATCTTTTCATGTATTTCTATACTTTAGCGAAAACCTGTCATCAGTCAATTTTGAGACCTGCGATTTCAGTTTCAGCTCTGAAAATAACCTCGTTTCGAGCCGCCGCTTCGCTCTGAAAACTTTCTAGTCTTGGACGATGATACTGAAAAAAACCTGTAAATCGTTTGATGTAAATAAACGAAGGGCTTGTAATCCTCTTGCATGTTTTCAACTTGTCCCTAAGCTAAAGTCCCTTTATTACGCTGATCTTCAAGAACAAAATATAAGTACACAATTGAAAAGTAGATCATAAAGCATTACTAAAATATATTTAAACCTCGACATCACGGTTTCATTAAAAAGAAAAAGATTATTATACAGGATGGGTATCCGACAGAGGACAGCCCGAAACCTGGACACTATATAGGATGATTCGAAAGTCAACGGCTTAGAAGGTATTCGTACTTTTGTGATTTATCACAATGCCAAAACTACGTGTATATTGAACTTTAATTTAACCATTGTGTTCTCGTCATTGTAAAGCATGTTTTTTATTATATATATATTTTATTAAGAAGATTTCTAAATATAATCTATATTTATCTGGGTTTATTTTCAATAGTGTTTTCCAGCGGTTAGCATTATTTTAATAAACATAGAACATGTAATTTTTATATACCTACAAATCTAAGGTGTAGGTTATTATAATTTGTATAATTCTAAATATTCCATCAAACTACTGTAGTTTTTCGTAGATTTTTTTTACATTTCACAGTTGATATTAAACATATCCGGAAGAATAGCTATCTATCTACCACTGATAAAGTTTATCTGTATCGGTTCAATGATTGTCAAGATTACCAATCGACAATCATAATTTTCATTCGCGCACACAATCTTTCTGGGGGTCAAATATCATCTCCGGCTTGCAACTTCGTTGCGCCGGTGCGAGGAACTCCCACATTGGTGATGAACGCCGCCTATCCAGGTCTCCTGGAGGTTTGCAAGAGCTGCACCGGCTCACACCAGCTGCTCACAATCCGGAGGACGACCTGTTAAATTATCCATTATCGCGAATAATCTATTCGACATTCTAACTTTTTAATTGACATATTATAATGATACTTTTTTTTATAATTTCACTATTTTTAAATGACAATTTGACTATTATTTTAAAATTATCTATTAAATTCAATAAATCTAAAAGAAAACCATACGAATCCTTCTTATTTAAGTAAATTCACATATAAATTCACAAATACATATTTAAATCGTATGTCGCTTTTAAGACCTTGCTTTTCTCAATTATGCGCGTATTGTCGTAGGTCCCAAATATTTATTTTATACATTTCTCCAAAATTAAAGCGGTTTAAAACAAATTCCTTAATCACTTTGCAAGTAGATCCAATTCTTCTCGATTTTATAAACTTAAATCCTTAGCTGAAAGAAGGGCTAATGAACCCATTTATAGAATGTGTTCAACCTTAAATTTAAAATATTCAGTAATTGATATATTTAATTTTAACCTAGTGGTGTTCAAAATCAAAAACAAAACGTCAACTTGTAATTTCCCTTTTCTCTCCCTCCCCCTCTCTTCATCTGTTTTGAATTTCTTAGTTTAATCACGTGGAAATTCATTTATTTTTATGTTATATATACTTCTAAGTTCGTACCATTGTTTTATTATTGTGTACCGCCTGTATATATATTTTTTTGTTACTGTTTTATTTCCCAAATAAAGATAAATAAATAAATAGTAATGTTATGTCGAATTTAACGGCTACCCCTAAGATAGCCCGATATATATTTTAATCCCATTATTTAGGGACTTACTTGAACATAGGCCATAATAATGAATATAAACTATGTAACTATGCAAGACAATTTATGAATTTATTTAACATTTGTTTTGAATATTTCCACAAATATATGTTAGTATGATTCCTTGCAGTGACGTGCGGTGACCCGAAAGTAGGACCTCTGAATTTAGAAGCAGGCGCTTATACCACTGCCCCATTATATCTATTAAATTAGTTTTAGTAGTTTACAATTTTACATACATACATTTTACCATGATATATTTAAGTAATCTACCTTCATACAGTGGACACTAACAGTGTAACAGTACTAAGCGGACTTTTTATTCATAGCGTGCCAGTGTGCGTGGGACATATAAGTGCGAGCTCATCTTCTCGCATCGCGTACGATGTGACCCACTTACTCTGACGTCACTAGCGTCACTGACACGCGCGTCAATGTCACCAAAATAGCAAATCATCCCTCCACGAAAAATTCTAGGGTCCCGGTATAAATTCTTACACATCAAAAAAAAAACAACTATGTTTTCGCACAATGCCAATTTTGCCCAGAAAATAATCTAACCTTAACCGCAATGTCATTTTATGAATGATATATAACGTTGAATCATTTGATAACTCTTAGTTTTGCCTGTTGGCAGAGCACATCAGATATCAGTCAATTTCGATTTGCGAAGTATTGATTAAAACTGCAGTCCTTTGCTTAGTGTTATTTCTATAAAATCTCGTGTTAAATATTGTGAATTGCCAGTGTAACAATTTAGACGATCCATTAAGACGATTCCTATACCCAAATATTATTTAATAGAGGCATCGTAACACACTGTTCTTGATCATGCTAATGTCGACCTTAAATCCTTAGCAGTAAAAGTGTGATCGATAATTAAATTGCTTTCCTTCTAAACAATACATGTCCTAAAAGCTAATTTTCCAGAAAGGAAAAAAATAATTCCAGATCGACTAAAATATTTAATTTCAACGGTTTATAAAAAATGTATATTTATTCGCTTATTGAAGGATGATGGTGAAATGAGATGATTTTATGAGTGATTTATGTATGAAGTTGATGAAAATAAAAGTAATGGAAATGTTAAAGTGTAAAATTAAAGCACATGATTTGTGTGCGTATTATTTACATACTTGTAAAGTTATTTGACTTATATTTGATGATTATTTTTTAATAGCGGCAAATCGCCTGAAAAGATAAACGATAAAATCATTGACAATATTGAAAAATTTTGTATATTTTTTAATTTTTTTGATAAAGTGCTGGATAGCATAATATTTATAAAGGTTCTAAAGAGGTCCTGTACTTGAGAGCGCAGGATGTGGGTTTAAACCCAGCGCTGAGTTTTATAAAAATGCATTTTTAACTCTCGGGTGTTTCATTATAATGGTGCTAATATTTGATATTAGAAATAGCCATTCTGACCTAAAAATATTAAAGTTATGAATTTTGAAGCATTTAGTACCTAACCTTACACATTTATGTAATTTATTTTTGGCTTTATTTAGTAAGAAAACGAGAAAATCGCATTGAGCGATTGTTTTTAGTGAATTTAGTGAGTTTAGTTTTTAGTGTTTTTAGTTAATTTTTGTTAGTTACTTGTGTATGTGTAGTACTGAGATTTTAGTTAAAATAGAACTCGTAAGTGTTGATTTTGACTTTTTCGACGGACATCGCAGGATTTTACTTAATATAAAATGTTAAAAACCTCTCTGTAGAGTTTGATTTTACTATATTCTGTTCACAGTTTCATAGCCACATTCTCATAATCAAGTGCTTGTTTTTTTGGGTAGCCTGTACGACTTCGCGCTAATTACGGTCGATGTGTTTGTATCTATCAGACGGTTTAACCGAAGTAACCTCGATTACCTTCAAACACCACATCAATAACATTTAAAATGAGCGTGAGCTTAGTTTTGTTGGCATCGAAGATTTTTACTAAAGAAATTTATTATTAAGACTGTTTATTTAAAAGTTTAAAATTTTTTTTGCACATGAAAAGAAATTTCTCAGTTTTAGTCCCATTTTAGTTGTTACTTCTTTTTGAATATAGTCTTGGGATAGTATATAGAGTGTGTACTGAACTTTTTAATAATAGTAATGAGATTATATTAATAATAATGCAGTAAATTTTTGGCACCCTGAAAAAACAATTTGACAGCTGAAAGTTTAGGGTTAGTAAAAATGTAGCGTTACACGATACAACAACGTGCTTCCATTGTTGAACTATATCTCAAAAATAATGAAAGTTTGGCGGCCACAGTTCGAAAATTTCATGCAAAATATGGTCGGAATAGTGTTTTAAATTCGTCAAATGTGAAGAGATTAATTGAAAATTTCAGGGAGATTGGATCAGTTAGAGACACTAAACACACTGGTCGCCAATATGTGGTTTCAACAAGACTTTGCCTAATGCCATACAGCCCGTGAAACAATTCAATTACTCCATGAGACATTTTCTGGTCGTGTACTCTCTCTCACATTGCGATTCAATAAAAAAATAACAATCTAAATACTAAAAACTGAGTTTCTATTTAATTGAAATATTGCTTTAATTTTGGGACACCTAATTAAGGTTCTAATTGCTGTTATTATTGCTTTTATAAATAAATATATATTAAATTCAGAAAGTGGAATTAGACGTGCATTTTTCTCAGTTCGCTCAGCGTAAGGTTTAAGTTGCGACAAATAAACCGACCGCCGGCTGTCCATTAGGTAATGGTCGGGGTTGGTTTAACGCTGACGAAAGACGAAATGAAAGCCGTTATCAATATTTGGTTTACAAAGCGCTGATAAGACGGTCCCGCTATAAATAACGCTACGATTCTATGGTAACGTGCCGATTTATAAATATATTTACAGACCGTGATACGTTACCTATGCGAAAGTGACGAAACGCCGTTACTACCGTTCTGACATTTATTACTCCCTTCGAGATCTTACGCTTGGCAACAAAAAACCAAGATAACATTTTAGGGTCCTGACGCACAGATACTATACATACTGACACAATACAGGGTGAACTTAAAGACAGTAGTATCCCTTTAAAGGGTGAAAGGGTGGGAGGGGGACAAGAAACTTAACAACTTTGTAAATAAAGCAAAAAACATTTAGTCTAAAATGACAAAAGAATAGTCCAAGTATGGTCGCCTAACAAAATACTACCGTATGTACCGTACCTACAAAGGTATTGACGACATTGAATAACGGGTAGTTTTACCGGGCGCAAATATTGTAATGTAGGTCAATTGGATGGGTCAGGAACACAACGATACTCGCATTAAACTTTCAATGGAGTGTTTATATTTACATAGTTTTTTTTGTTAGCTATATGAAAACTTCACCAATTTGGATTCAGGGAAGCACACTCCACAGTAGAACAGATCCACAGAGTTTATGATAAAGTTAGACAAACGCTGGAACGTAAAGAATACTGCTCTGCGGTCCTTGATATTCAGCAAGCATTTGATAGAGTCTGGCACAAAGGATTGCTCTTTAAAATAAAGCAATGGCTACCACACCCGGTCTATAGCATTCTAAAGTCGTATCTTTCAGACAGATTATTTCAAGTTATCCAACATGACGCAAGGTCTGGATTCTACGAGATCCAAGCAGGGGTCCTTCAAGGTTCTGTGCTGGGCCCCATTCTCTATACCATCTACACAGCAGACTTTCCGATAACCAGAGGTGTCATGACAGCTACGTTCGCTGATGACACTGCGATACTTTCAAGTAATCCGAACCCACAAACATACTACAAACTCAACTCGATAAAGTTAAAGGAATGGTTAAGTAAGTGGAGGATCAAGGCTAGCTTCTAAATCAAATCACATCACATTCTCTCTACGTAAAGGAGACTGTCCAGCCGTGAAACTGGGAGGCGAAATCCTCCTAGATAGGCGGCTCACCTGGAGAGACCACATTAAAAACAAGAGAACTCAGCTAAATACCAAGTTCAAAAGCATGCACTGGCTTATTGGGCGCGGATCATGCCTTTCACTCGAAAATAAAGTGCTCGTTTATAAAACAATCCTCAAACCGATCTGGACATATGGCATTCAACTATGGGGTACGGCCAGTAACTCCAATATTGAAATACTTCAACGCTTCCAGAACAATCTCCTGAGATCAATCGTCAACGCCCCATGGTTTACAAAAAACATCGAGATCCATGAGTATATTGAAATGCCATTCGTGAAATAGGAAGTTAAAAAATACAGTGACAATTACAATATTAAACTAAAAAAACATACGATTGTACTAGCATCTAACCTCACAAATGTCACTGAAAATGCGTTGAAGCGTTTTGACATTTCAGACTTGGTCAGCAGACAATAGCAGACAGGCTCCATATGAAGGTCGACTCCTTGTTGAAGGAATTAACCTGCACGCCATCTATCACTGATACACATCTGATTATGGTCCAAAGGACTGATTACAGATAGTCACCCAGGAAAAAAAAAAATGAAAACTTGTTGAACAAAAGTTATTCAGAATCACCATTTAAAAGTTCACCTGTATATTTTATTTATTTATTTGAGATATATATTTATTTATAAAATATATCAAGCGATTAACACTACTATAGGTTCTGTGTTCCCTGCCTTTTTAAGCTATCGTCTGTACTAAAGAAGGCAGTATTCTGTCTGTGCATATCTTTATTGTTAAAAGATATAATATTTAGATCGTGGTAGTCTAGTGGTTAAGGCGTTGGACTATTGACCCTAAGGTCTCGGGTTCGAATACGCACATGGTCATCTCTTCTGACTCTAGCACAGGTAAACTTGACCTCGTTGAGTAGGGCCCAAAATAGGTGTATATGACCTTGGTCATATCAATTATTTAAAAAAAAATATATATCTTAGATTTGTCTTAAAATTTATATTGAAATATGTTTTTTTTAATATTTACCAATTTTTATATTTAATAGTTACCAACACTAGTAGTCAATTAATGAAACTTAAATAAACTCCAAAGCAACGATCTTTTAAAACATATAGAGACGTCATGTCATACAAATCGTCCTTGTAAAAACCCACCACGTTGGATAGAGACTTGTCGTTGAAAATTTCCCTATATGCAAAAAATAAAAAACGAGTTCGGATCAATTGGAACAATCAGATCGAATTGAGAACCCACTACTTTTTTTTAATTCGGTTAAAAAAGGAAAGATTTTACTGATCATTTACACATTTTCGATATCTTTGTAAAACTATTATGTAATATTTAATTTCCAAATATATCCTAAAACTAGTGGGGTCAGTAATTACGCGATGGGGGTCATAATAGCATACAAGCTCTTATCAATTTATGACGTCAAATATAATGTTTGTATAATTAACAATGTTGTATTAAATTGCAACTAGCTGATTCTCTGGTTCAGCGGGTCCCTCATCTAAACCCCACAATTCTAATATAAATTTAAAAAATGGTGTGTTTGTGGTTGCATTTGGAAATAAAACAAAATGCAATTATCTTAAAAACTAATCGAATATCTAGAATTAAAATTAGTAGCACTCTCTAGCGGTTAAACACCGAACTACTTGGTAGTAAAGGGTATCGGTAGTAGGTTCATGTCTTTATTAAATACAACTTTAAGGAGAACACGTAAGGTGCAAAATAAGCCACTTTTTTATATAAATGGACAATACATGTAATAACGACAAGAATATATTATTTAAGTAAACTTATCTGTCAGTGCGTCCCCTTCATGTTTAATTATATTTTTATTTTTAAATGAATTGCTATGATATACAGACTTATATGACTATTTTAAACTCTCCTCAACTAAGCTAAATATGTTTGCGCCAGGGTCAGGGTAGATGGTGGAAAAATCCCTTTCGGCACGCCGAAGGCGGAGGTAGATTTCACCGGATCAAAGCAAAGGGTAGGCAAACTCCAATTGTGCGAACTTGTATCAAACATGCGCGAGCTGCCGCGCGATCCACTCTCCGCACCTCGATCCGCCGTACCCTGGCGCGGCGAGAGTGCGTATACTGAATCCGTCTTTATACTGTGCCGTAAGGGTTGTTCATGTCAAAAATTGTTAAAAACACAAGTTGTAGGTATATTATAGGCCTTCAATTTGAACTGTCGCTATTTTTGAATGTTGTAAAACTAATTTTTCCCACCCCTAGGAATAATAGTTGGTACAATGCGCGTCAATAACAAAGCCGTTTATGACGCCTCGATCAGCTTTGGTAGGTGCCTATTAACAACATACCTTTACATTTTTTTTTCTCGCAAACCATGATGAATTTTAGAACAAATACTATTTGGTCTTTACAATAATCTTGGTCTATACAATTATTTTAACTTAACTACATCTATAAATTCTTGGCGTCTCATTGGAACAGCACATAGTGCTATTAAGGTGATGCACAAAACTAATCCATTGCACGTGATTACAAATTAAACGCAATGTATTTATTGTGTAAACACCATTTTACTGTTATATGTAAGAGTATATGTAAATTACGATATAAATAAATAAATAGTCCAACGCCTTAACCACTAGACTACCACCCAACCCAATGAACCCAATGATTCTTATTCTCAATAGGTATAGATTTCATTTGGAAAAAATAGTCATTGCGACCAATATAAGAAGGCTCAGAAAGTTGGAAGCTTAATAAGGCAGGTTCATTTGCTACAATCTTATATTATTTAATCTAAATCCAAAATGTCTTTTAGTTATTTCGTTAGATTAGCTATATAAATTTCATTTAAAAATAAAATGTGTGACATATTTAATAATAAATATTTCTGTATTATGGAGATAATTTTTTAAATTTACGGTAAAATTCTTCTCATAAAACATCTAAAACATCTTATAATTTCATGTTTTTTTTTTATCAAACGCAGTCCTGGACAACCCTCAATAGGATGATTTTAGCCAGAATCGTCGTCTGAAAAGATGACGGATCTTAAGACCACTTCGTAAATCTGTTATAAATTATAATAAAGAAAAATTATAACTTTCGACGTTGGGGAATTCGGTGGCGCGCAGCGAAGTTCTTAAATGCTCGTAAATCTGCGCGTGTTGTAGGTTTAATATTATGATTTGATCTGTGAGATTTGAGCGACCGCGTCCGGTGAAATCATCTCAATGTTTTTTTATTCACGCAAAATAAACACGATAAGAGAATAATAAAAAATAATCGCTTAACCCTTAGCCTCAGCTCATTAAAATATTTATAAATCCCAGGAGGAGCGAATACACGTAATTGTGTCATGCATATTTTTATTCAAATCCATGTTATTATGCTAAAAATATTATTAAAAAAAAACACAACTTTTCAAAATAAAATATAGTAAATAAAATAGTAGTAAACATATATTTTTAAACACAATCCTGCCAATCCTGGATGTAGAATCAGCTCATACTTACCATAAAAATGCATTGTAATCGGAGCTCAACCAACATGTCAAATTTCAACTCCGCAGGATAAGAGAAAATGGTCGTAATTGAGCTCGCAAGATTTGACCTAAACCGACACACAAACATTGCAAGCTAAATAAAAATTTTGGTACAAAAAGAAGCAGAAACCTTTAATTGTCCCCCAAATTTATAGTTTTTTATTAAAGCGCTCGAGTAAATTGCCTTCGGCGTGGCGACGCGCGATCAATATCTCGTAGACTTATGAAATAGACGCGCGGTCAAGGAAATAGGCGTTGCGAGCGGATGATCAGCTGGCGTCCGTATTGCAACCGTTTCATCATGTTGTTTCTCGGAAACCATCATAATTTTGATATATCGTCTTCACAAATAATGCTCTAAATCGCAGGGCCAATCCTTTTTGTTTATCTGGACACGGTGTATGGATTTCCTCAGTGGTTTTGCTCCTTGTGATAATTGGTACATGTTTACTGCTGAATCGTTTATACGGTTTTAATAAAATAAACAAAGCACTTTATTAAAAACATACGACAGAACGGACTATCAAAGAACGCGTTTTTACGAAGCCTTACAGCATTTAATACAAATAGCGCGTGCTCTCGAACTGAGCGTGTTAAAAATATGTATGTTATACAAACCGAGTCGGACCGAACGTTCGTGATGCTGTTTCGTCACATTGTCTGACATGCAACCGCGCTCAGAACTGTTTAAGACTGTTTTTGTAAAAAAAAGTTGGCATGCATGCAACGCGAATTCTTAAAACGATACATTAATGCGATTAATAGTATCGAAAAAAGTTTGAGGAGCCAATATTAAGATGGGTTTATAGTTTATTAGGAAAATAACTGTATGATTAACTGCGGCAATCCGCTGGAAATAATCTAGGCATCTACAAAAATCGATCTATTTCTAGCTTCTATACCAGAGGTTCCCAAAGTGGTCTTCACAGAACCCCGGGGGTCCGTGAGGACTGCCAGGACCAGGAAGAAAAAAATGATTCCACTATACAAAAAAACCTATCACAGTGTGGGAATCCTGGGGGAGGGGGTCCACGAAGGATAGAAAATACTGGGTTAGGGGTCCGCGGGGAAAATAAGTTTGGGAAACATTGTTCTATACATTCATGTTTAGAAGCTAAACTACAAGAAAGAGCTACGAAAATACCTACTAGCCTGAAGAGTAAAGCCTATGAGGAGAGACTAAACACTCAGAATCTCCGGGCAATAAAGGAGATAACCTCATTTCCCAACTAAGTGGGCACTATATAAGATTACATAGGACGTCCTTTTCAAGCAACACCAGGAAGAACTTCATCATGGGTTGCCGGAAGATGTCATAGAATCAAAGGCAATAAACCATTTTAAAAACCGTCTAGATAAACACTTAAGAACCCAGACCCAGACTACTCGCGTCTGTGGTACAAACTTCTGATGGGTTGCTTCATTTCCAACATCCACTTTTGCCTGCGGTACTTTTAGCGGATTCGGTATGCGTTTTGACTCGCGACTAGTTATAAAACCCCCCTTCCCCTTCTTATTTACTGAATTTGTGATTTATACCAAATTGACCTTTTTTAAATAACTACAAGTTTGGCGACGCTGTGTTAAAATACCGTTCCGTATTAAATTGTATTTTTTTTTTGTTTCTTTGTATATAAATAATCAAAGCTTAAATTTGCGTATTTTATATTCTTTTTTTGTATTTTTTTTTCACCGCATGCAAAATTTATCGGGAGTGGTCTTGGAACACGGTGTATTACATCTTAATTTTTTTATATTTTGTGTTTCTTACATAATATTCCTTACATACTTAAATTTCCTAATATTTTTTTCAATATATAGGTACCTAATTGAGAAGAATGCTATAACTGTATATTCATGGAGAGTAGGTTAACAAATAAACCACCTTGAAATGCAAGTTAGTTACTAACAAGAAATCCACTATGTAAATCACAGCCAGTTGTAGATACTTAATTAAGTATCTCATTACTGAATTATCTAACGGATATAATAGATACGTACAGGCGTGTAAATAAATAGCTATACAATTTGGTTTGGTATCTATGATGGTTAGTTACGAGTACAACACGACACAGTTAATCCTTCCATTACCGGAATAACCATTCCATTACCATTACCTATTTTTGCCACATTCACCCAGAATTTATTATGCAGTAATAAAATCAAAGGTTTAAAATCAAGTGCTTTCGTAGATTTTCTGGGTACCACCCTGTGGTACTACCTAACACATTTTTATTAGCATCACACCTCCCTTGAATCAAGGCTAGAAGAGTCGTTTTAATAAAAAAAAAATGTTTCTTTCATTCTAATATTTAACCTACGCATTTTTTTAATAAAACGTAATATAAATTATGACTTATTGTATTTTTTTGCGGAGTTTTTTAAGGCAGGCGATTTGCCTTAGTAATATCGTAATTTATTATGTAAATAAGTTACATTAAAATATTCGGTAAGAATAAGGGTTTTATATACTGAAATTTATAGAATATAATGTCAGCATGATAATACACCTAATAATGATAATATAATGTAAAATGTATGTTCCAAGAATAAACTTTGATATAAAGGTTTCGTTATCAATACATGCTAACTTTAAGAAAAAATAAAAAACTCAAAAAAAGTAGGCACAGAGGGTCTATTCAAATGAAAAAAATAGTAAATATACCTATGTTAACGTGTCAAAACAACGTTCAAAGAGTATCTTATTGTCTGGATACAAAATCGAGAAAATATAGAAGCATAGTTGATTTTATAAAGATGCAACTTCAAGTAATATTTTAGACATAAGTTGATTCTGTTTTTCCTAACTAACCAATTATAATATAATTAAATAGCTCAATATTCAACGTTGAGTTTTGTATAGTTCTCCACTGTACTCGCTGGTGTTAGCTTTGCTCCAAATCACCGTCGGCATGAATGGGCCTCCGAACTAGTTTCGGAATAGTTTCATACATAGACTCTGCTCTAATGTAAAAGTTGTTTGCCAACAGGTCCAATGGTAGAATAGCACGCGCTGTTTGTACAGTGGCTGGGCGGCAGGGCCGCATTGGTATGCACCGGGATATTTTCGATGTGTTCGTTTGCCAAAATGTATCACCATTATTTGTTATCGAAGTACAGAGACTCTGGGGGGGGGGGGTGTCCAGGGGATGCGAATCTTTATTTCATAACATTGACTGACTGACCTTATGTATTATTCCCGTTAATTAGTCGTAGTAGTAGGTCAGTCTGATTTTAAAATGTGCATTATACAGAATGTTTGGTATATCAATACAAAATGTCGATAGAACATGACAGATAGGACAAAGTTTGACGGTTTAGGAGATATTTACCATTTTGAACTTATTTAACATAATCCTGAAAATAAGCAGTTATAAGTAAGTAGTATATTAAAAAAATATTTATTTATTCTGCTCCATTTTATAACAAATATCTAAATATTAAGTAAACAATAATAATGAATTTTTTTTTTCGCAAAAAGTTTTAGTACATGGGAAGTTTTGGTGTTCGGGTAAAAAATACAGTAATCTTGGATAGTTAAATACCTTTAAAAACTGGAAGTGTATTTTACATCGGCTGAACAAAGCCACCTGAATAGAATACGACGGTAGGCACGTAATGGTCCAAAGGACTCAGAGATGAGATGCACCAAAGGCGCCCTCAAAACGTAGAATGTACATTTTTTATAACTAATTACGATTACTAACACTGCTGAGGGTCACCAGCGGGCGGGGGACCAGAACCGTGGAAACTCGGTTTCCCCCAAAAAGGAAGAGGGACAGTACAAACAAAGATGTACAGATGTACTATTTCCACGAGCGAAGAAGAGACCGCACACCACGCGAACTTGGTAATCACTCGGAGCCGGCAAGCTCCTCGAGAGGGGCGCCCAGCCCTGCTAAGATTATCCATTTAGTTACCCAGCTCTCCAAGAAAGTCTTAAATGCAGCAAAACTGGAGGGGGAAGAAACAAAGTCGTTGTACCAGACTGGTCTAACCGTTACGTCAAGGTGCCTCAGGCGTAAGTCGCGTTCGTCTTCCAAGTAGCACCAGGGGTCATCGCTAAGCCCAAATTCAGCCTACCGTGACCCCGACTAACTGAGTAGTTGGGTGGTCGAACTCCAGAAACGCGCTTTATATCCTAACCGAAGGAAAGTAAGCATAGGTCAGTCAGGTTAGGTTTTTGATGTGCAGTTGGAGGCACTCGAAGCTTTACCCTGAGCATTTAGAGTTGAACTGAAATGCGTAAAAAAGAGATAGAAAATATGTATGCGCACATCTACTCTCGCATGTGCATATGAGGTTCGTATTTACAAACACATTGTAACGCTTCATTTACCCTCGACCGTACTTATTATGTGATTACACTTATGATGCTGAATGTGCAATTCTGTTTTTTTATGGAAATGATTAAGGCGCCGGCCCTGTGATTGGCAGTGCACTTTGTCTTCGTCTCTCGAGGTTTCTGGAGCTGGTGGAGCTGGCTGCGGCATTGTGCGCTGACTCTGACCGCACGCTCGTTCATTGACGCACAACTCGACTTGTCTTTATTCAATTAGCGGAGCAACCGATTTAATCGGCGCACACTACTCTAGTGATTTATATCGAAAAGTTAAGGTTATGTAATAAATACTTAACTCGTTAGCGTAAAAGACATTCAGACTACGAGAACGCGCTTCTGGGCATTTCAGTCAGGACGGTAATTATGAAGAATATCAATTTTTTTCAACGTTGCCAGAAGCAACTTTTATTCAACTAAATATTTACAAATATCTTCTAAATAGATCCAGCTAAGACACTGTCTTTTCTGAAGGTTTCTTAACCTTAAAAAATAATTTATACACGCATAAAATGAAATAAAATAAAATACAAACTACTTATAAATTAGGTTAACATAATTCGTGTAATGTACGAGTAAAAACAGAATGCAGCGAGAATGTTTTGTTAATTTGATTAAGATACCTAAATAATTTTAATTTGGGTTTTTTCGTAAATTCTTTTAATTTAAGTAAGTTTTTCTTTTCAGTTATTTAGAGGTATTTTCGTAAATACTCATACGTATTTATATATCTTTCGACAATATTCGTTTCATTAGACATTTGTCTAGTAGAGTACTTATTAGTAACAAGATTTTTCCATGTTTCATCTGAAAGGTGGTTTATTGCGTTTCTACAATAACAACTTTTAAGTGGGTGAACAATTTAGAGTAGTCGCCTTGCATTGCAATTTATTGCCTTTTATTTTTTAGTGGGTTCTTAGTTAATTAGGCAATTAGTAAGCAAGTCTTAGGCAATTAGTAAGTGCCTCATAAATGATTTCTAGATGCAGATAGCGCTATTTTTTTGTCAACAAAATATTAATCATATCAACATTTCGTTGGCAGATGGGCCAGACGCAAACCGCATAGAGTCAGATTTAACAAATGTTCACAGTTTAGAAAAGATAATCTTACTCATTCTTAAATGGAGCTCATCTACTTTATTGATTTGCAGTTTGAGCGTACGGTGTATGTTGCCATATATATATATAATATCTGTTTAATAATAATATATGTAATCATGCCTTTCTAGATATTATGTGTAATAATATAATGGTAGCGAAATGGTAGCATATACATTTTTCAAAGAGCTATTACGCTTATTACAATAGTTTTTAAAACTTTGTTGAGCTTAACTATATATTAGAAGGTGTATAATATGTGATGTGTACGGTATGAAAGTGTGAGTGAGGGTGAATATATAATTATGGGTGTGGGGATTAAAATTATGGCGTTTGAAAATCTTAGCAAATTATTTATTTATTAGGTACAGCGCTCTTTGATTTTCATCTGTATCTGACTATAATAAGTAATTTTATATATTTTCTTTATGTTTAGTTTTTTGTATATATATTACATACATTATACGTAACACAATTACTAGAATGATATATTTAATAAATGTATATTGTATGTAATATATAAACAATAATATGCACTATTTATGATATGATGATGATGATGACGATGTATTTATGATATTTATCCTATCATCCTTATTAGTAACGTCTCGCGTACCTAATAAGTATTTTATTTTTTCTGCAACCTTCTTCTGGCCGCTCTTAGAACAGGTTTTTTTTAACCTAGTTAGAGTGGCCATGTTGCTTCAAAATAACAATAAATAAGTGCGGTGTTTAACTTATCTATATTATAATATAATATATTATGATATTATAATATCAGTGTTGTATCATTCATTGTTGTAGCTTCCTATTGTGCCATAATAAATAAAATAAATTAAAATAGAAATCATCGACAGTTTCTGCATTCGCGTTTGACGAGCGGTAAATTAGTTTTCAACTGGAATTTTTAATTGTGGCCGGGGAAGCAACCCGTCCCGAGTGCAGCGGCCGCGAATCGTCTGAGCGAATCATCGATGCTTAGTTAATTCCTAAATAAACTACAATTTTGTGTTTATATTAAGTCGATATATGCCCATACTAGATTTATTATAGGAATGTCTGTTACTTCGAAAATGTAGGTCATCTATGGACCTACATTTTCTCACTCCAGTGTTGGTATTAGTAGTGCGGGCACATGTTGTCTATGATCTGTCTTCATAAAGCTGCATTAGAGCAGAGCATTTCTAACAAGAAACGATGGAAGATCGCTACGTGCGAATACAGCCATTTAAAGTCGTATAGAATCAAAAAACAGCAATCTGCAGTAAAGTTGTTTTGTGGCAATTCAATAAAAACAATTTATAATAAAACCAATTAAGGCGCCCCGGGACGCATTTGTTCTTGAGATTAGAAAGAGTAGGCTTTATTCGAACATTGACGTGTAGAAAAGAGACGGATATACTCGCCGACTCATTTGGAATCGATGAAACATGTTTTTTTGTATTTAAATAATTATTATCATTTGAAAAAAATGTTTTTTTTAAGTAATGTCCTAGATTATTATATTGTCTATCTTTAGAAAGAAAAAATAGGTTCGCGTCACTTACACAACTTAAAAGAAAATCGTTGCAAGAAAAAAACAACACTTTCTTATTTATTTATTCAAAACTTCAAAAAAATGCACCAAAATACGTTACAAAACACGTTTTAGGGACTGGTGGCGCCTTAAATATTTCCACCGAGTTAGTATAAAATTGATGTTTAACCTAAGAAATGCAAGAGATGGGGAAATTTCATGAAGTTTGGTTTATAATTTTATTACTGTGGTTATAAAATATCCAATATAAAATTTATTATTACATGTCATATTTTATCGATTTTCAAGAGAAGTAAAAATGTACAGTTTATGTGGATATGAACCCAGTAAGCCACTAGGCAAATGCCTATATAGAGTTGTTATCTATTTATTATTATTATTATTATTATATTATATTAACATTCAGACAGCATGCCTGGGGAGGGGGGGGGGGGGGCTGATGGGGTTTGAACTATATAAGGAGATAATTTTGCACATAGGCGTAAGCTTTAATTGACCTTATTATTAATCCTTTGAAAAAATGTATATGCTATTATGACGCTGTATGCTTACCTGTTAATAAATAAATAAATAATAAGAGCGCGAGGTCTATATAAGAGATCTGACATATGGTTTTTTGTTAACACTTATAATATAGAATATACATACATATTATATTTATATTACCTTTATCATAAATTATTTTTATACATACTAAAATCATACTTAATTTATTACTTAATTTTAACATATACACACACTCTAACTTCCACAAACAACACTCACAAATTACACATGAGACATCAAAAAATTCTACTGATACGCATATAATATTAATAATCTATATATATTTTAAGAACACTGTTCCAAATTTTTTATGCTAATGTTAATATGTAAAATGTCCGAAATCCATAATTGGTTTTGTATACAAGTAATAAGTTTTGTTTGAAATTATAAAAAATAATACTGTTGGATTTTTCAATAAAGAATAAATAAAATAAAATAAAATAAATATATACCGATAAATACATTTAATATACATACACATATGATTTTATTGGTATATGAATCGACACATTTAAACATATACCGGCATGCGCTGTTAACTCTCTTAATTATGACAACCTAGACTGAGTCTCTAAGAAAGGCAGTGCTTTTGTGTTGTGGATCCATGATTCTATTCAATGATAATCATATAAAAATAATGATATAAACCCATATAGAATTAATTGTTTGTTTTTATTAAACCCATATATTCGAGTACGGCAACGAGATACGAAAGAACAACCAATCGAATACACCTTAGTTTATATATTTACTACTGTTAACATTAAAAATAAATATATATGCCGACCTCAAGATAAATAATCCCTTTCGGCACGCCGGAGGCGGAGGTAGATTTCACCGGAAGTAGTGGATAGGCGAACTCCAATTGTACGCACTTGTATCAAACATTGCGCGATTCACTCGCCGCGCGGCAGCTCACGCACCTTAAGGCGCCCCGGGACGCATTTGTCCTTGAGATTAGAAAGAGAAGGCTTTATTCGAACATTGACGTGTAGAAAAGAGACGGATATACTCGCCGACCGCGAATTCGTTACATTTGGAATCGATGAAACATGTTTTTTGTATTTAAATAATTATTATCATTTTAAAAAAATGTTTTTTTTTAAGTAATGTCCTAGATTATTATATTGTCTATCTTTAGAAAGAAAAATTAGGTTCGCGTCACTTACACAACTTAAAAGAAAATCGTTGCAAGAAAAAACAACACTTTCTTATTTATTTATTTTCATTACGATAATAAGGTGTATTTCGTTTGTTTTTTAAGCAAAGTACTAAATTAATATATGTAGAATATTGTGGTATTTTTAGTTTTAGCCATTTGTTGGGAATAACTTCAACAAAATGCACCAAAATACGTTACAAAACACGTTTTAGGGACTGGTGGCGCCTTAACCCGCCGTACCCTTCCGCAGCGTGAGTGCGTATACTGAATCCCTCGTTATCAAAACATGATTCAAACATAAGTTGTAGGGAAATAAGAGACCTACAATTAACATTTTGAACGGTTTTAATCATGTGATGAGGCAAGAGAGTTATGATAAAATATTGTGTATTTTATTAGTATTGTTGGACGTCGGATCCGACAAATTGTATCGTCTCTAAAGACCATAAAACGTTGCTATCTCTCTCGCCACTACAAAATACAGTTAAACAATACTAAGCCGTACTAATGATTTAATGGATAGCGCTTGATTACCCACATATGATAATGAGGGTAGACTTCTACTTAGTTTGCTACCCTTTTATGTTTACCTTGCGGATGGTTGAAGGTACAACAAACTTTGAATTGGGCATATCGCATAAGAGGATTATCTTCCCTTTGCCTAAAAATAGAAGCACTCACGTCGAACGCATTAAGCGTACACAGCATAGCACACCGCGGTTGTCCACGGCAGCCATTTCGAAAGAGCGACTCCTTATGACCTCCGGAATAGGCACACGCCGCAGTCCATAAGGGCGCAAGGGGGTAGATAGTAAAAGGCGAGTCGCTTCTAAAAGTCACAGTGTGATCGCTACGGCTAGCGCTATTGCGAACGACGAGTAGTATTCATTTATTTCATTGTAATTATATTTGAAACAGAAATAGTTTTTTTAAATGTTTTTCACGTTTATAACGATATCATAGGATGTTTTTTTTAGAGGCGTGGTTTTCAATCTGGCACTACTTTTTTCGTAGTTGGTGTTTTTGACAGCTGTCACTTGATTTATGCTCAGTTTGGTTTGCCATTTCATAATGAATAGACTTACTCCTGAACAACGTTTGCAAATAGTGCAAATTCTAATTTTTTTTAAATCACTCTAAAATAAAGTAAAAATCGCGTCGTGGGCCTGTGGCGTGGCCTCCAATATCGTGCGATTTAACACCGCTGGACTATTTTTTGTGGGGTTATGTGAAGTCGCTTGTCTACGCAGATAAGCCGGACACGATTAACGCCTTGGAAGAGAATATTCGGCGCGTTATTGCTGACATACGGCCCAACTTGCTGCAAAAAGTGGTTGAAAATTGGGCCTCTCGGCTGGAATTTGTTCGAGTCAGCCGCGGCAGCCACTTCCCGAAATCATTTTTAAAACATAATGGCAAACCCTTATCTTTATAATAAAACTAAATTCTTAGCCATAACATCAAATTATATGCGTTTTATCTCTTCTTGAAAACCACGCCTCTAAAATCATCACCCTATATATAAGAAATAACTAAATAATCTAATAAACCTGCCTTCTGAAATAAATCACTTTTAAAAGTTAGTGCGTTGCAAAATGAAATTTAATATACAGTCGAGTGCATATTAACCACTCATAGAACGTCATGAAATGGCAGTTGACAGGTTGAATGCGACAGGAATGTGTGTGACTGTACTTATGGATAGATAAATGAATGAACATATAAGATGCGAGAAAAGATGTGTGTTAAGAGAAGGATAGAAAAACAGAAATGTTATTTCGTAGGTGTAACGACTGTGCGCGAGGAAGACAGTAGGTTTGTATGAGTGGATTATACAGGGGCGTCCCAAGACCATTCCCAAAGACTTTAGGGGGTGATTTGTAACCTATTATGAGTAAGAAATAATATAAAAAAATAATTATCCCCAAATTTAATATATTTTTCAACAGATTCGGTCAGAGCGCGAATTACGATGCCGCGCCGATCGATAATTGCCATGATACCGTTACGGCTTACGGCGACAAAAAAATCTTTTTTTTGTACCCATGATGAATTTCAATATAGTTTCTTAGCAAATAACACTAAAAATTGCAGTGCCAATCACCTGTTTTTTTATATCGGGAATGGTCTTGGGACACAGTTACAAACGCTTTGAATAATAGCTATTATTGTATGGATTTTAAACGTCCTTTTTCAATACGCCACTCACTTACAATATCGACGGTAAAAAGACGGGCGCAAACTCAGAAACTCTTCTTTCAGGGTGGTGGTAATTTTACAGCGATTTCATCCGCACGCGCGAAATGATGCTGAAATGAACTCCCCCGCCCCGCTGCCGCCCGCTCGCCCCTCCCGGAGGTATTCGCGCGAAATATAAAACGACGCATCGCTGAAAGCTTAGCGGGCGTATTTATACGGACTATGTACTTATTATGCGTATGTAATACGGCCTACCCTGACGTGGATTTAGCCCGAGGCCTGAACCTCTGAGGCCGCGGCTAACTCCGCAGAACGCAAATAGGGGTGGCCTTCTATTTTCAGCGGAACGGGGCGACATTTTACAGGAATTCACAGCAAATGCCCAAATAAAAACTTTTCACATTTTAATAAACAAATATCACTCTATTCAAAAGGTACTTTTTCCTCGAATAGCGATATAAATATATCTGCTTTATTTTGTTTACTTTGCTCAGTAATTAAATCCTTAGTGTATAATTAATAAAATGTTTCCAAATTCTGAAAAAAAAAATATATACTTAGGTACTTCATACTTTTTTTTTTCTTATGGGAAAACACATTAAAATCACAAAAAAAAATAATCAAATAACAAAACCGATTACGGATTTTCATGCTTATTTACAAAAATATTATACATTAGGTATAAGATTTACTCCCAATAATACGCTTTAATATGAATATGCCCAACTTATTTATATATAACACTACTTCATGTTCAATATTTATTTATATATTTGTTTATTTATTGATTTAAAAAGTATATTAAGTATTTAACGTGAAGACACTCAAGTTAAAAATAAAAAAATAAAAATAAAAAAGTTGCATTCATTTGTGTGTATCGTTATTGTGTGTGTGTGCTTAAAGTTAAATTTTATTATTTTTTACAGGGTTTTGCGCAGGTCTTTTACACTAACACTGTAACACTTATTTTTGTACATATACTAGAGTGTGTAGTGTGCTGTGAGTGTAAAAGTGTCTATGGCTTTAATGTAGTAAAGTTTAATGTGGCTGTAGTAATGTGGATCCTGAATTCAGGACCGCGCACCGGTTGTGAGTTTTAATGTTACTAGATTATTTATACCTCCTCTTTTGATACGTAAAACATAACCTCTTGGGCTTCTGGTCGTTGGTACCCGAAGGGCTAAATCGGTTCGACAGAGACTTTATAACAGTTTTTTAAATGGTTCCCGAGGGATCGATCAAAGGACGGAGGAGCTTAGCTGACCCGGGAAGTCCCCTTTAGGGAAACTCCCGGTAATCCCGTGGGAGTCTTTGCAAACTAAGGCTAATGCGTTTGCGTCTTCGCCCTGAGGACCTACTTTTTTGTCTTTTTCCCTCACAGAGGAATTGCTACATAGGTAATTTATGCGAAATACTATCCCAAGAAAGTGGACAGTCGAAATGCATTTTATGTTATTGCGTAAGTATGTACTTAATTCTAATTATAAAATCCTTATAATAGTTGATACCCTAACCACTGGGGATAGCTGTTTTGCTTTCTCTCCCTTTTTAGTTGGTATATTTTAATAAATTTATTGATCGTGCACAAGAATTATTATTTATATATATGATTCTATGTATATAAACACACACACACACACGCACCCTCGCACACAAACACACACCCTCATCCACATACACACACACATACGAGATGCTCCACATACTAATGTATACCTGCGTGTTTGTATTTTAATAATTTGATTTGCATCAATTTAGTTTTAAGTCTTCATACCTACTGTATAATAGTATGTTTGTAAATATGTAGGAAATCCATAATCGGTTTTGTTATCTGCTTAATTCTTAATTATTAATATTATTGTTATTACCGTGTGTTTTCCCATAAGAAAATAAATAAATAAATAAATATATATATTACGATATCTGTTTTTTATGCATTAAAACCATTGCGAACTGAATATGCGTACATATGCTTATGCTTTTGTATTGACGCTCGACTTAAGCTTATATGGACATATGCCATAGATTTTTTTTGAGGTAAGACATGGGTAGAGTGAAGGGAAGAAACTACCTACTGCAAAACTGAACTAATAACTCAGTTTGGTTAAAAAACTAGTGTGGTTTTATTAATACTCGACTCATGTAGATATCGCGTAACTAAGTTTTACATTTGTAGTCAACACACACCGAAAAATTTTAGCAAAACGTTTGTACCCGTAGCAAAAGATTTGCTAATAGAACATAAGTGTAAGAAAATCGTATAGTTGTACGTACAGACTGATTATTGTTAAATAATTTTTGGTTAGATTTACCATATTTCTTGCTATGATTACAAAACAATATGGCTTCGTGTATGAACAGCTAACGAAATAAAACGATGTAACCTGAAAATTTGGTAGCATCCACCATAGTATTTTGTTCTTTTTACTTGTTATCATTTTATTTTGCTGTGATTCAAATCAAAATGGCGGTGTGATTGAACAGCTGATCGTCAAGTTTGCCGTTTGCAAAAAATATTGTAGCGATATCTAGATGTTATGTTAAAGGCTACCAAAAATTATGGTACTTAGTACTAAGTAAGTTTAACAATAATCGTTGTGTAATTCCAACAGAAATTATTGCAGTCCACCATCAACCATATCAACCATAATTTATGGTTACCAATACCATATTTTTGCTGCCATTACCATATTTTTTTTAAGTGTTTGTTTGTTTGTTTGTCTCTTTCATTGTTTTTCTATCGAGGTAAAAGAAACAAAGTGTGAGTAAAAATATTTATCCACTTACCGTAAAAATGGTCAACATACTACGTGCGTTTTTACTTTGAAGCAACTAATGGAGACATTTTTTATGCAAATGGTTGAAGACACAGCCAGCCCTTGTGATCGGCGCACATTCGTTTCGGTCAGGATTAAGATGCGGAAACAATCTCCTAAGACTTTCTGCTTGACGTTTCGTTGTCACGAAGGAAACTCGTCTCCTTTGTTCATTGTTCGTTACACGACGCGTTGCTTCGCCGGAACGTTATTAGACATTTACTCCGTGACAATATACGAGAGTTACAAGAAATACACGAACGGAAGTTTACGAATGCGAGATTATCCAGGACTACAGAAAAAAAACGACACTTTTAAGGGGATCATTTTTAGGTTTCCGTACGCAATAAGTAAAACCCCTATAGCGGAACTCCGCTGAATGTCCGTCTACCCGTCAGCTAGTAACAACTGAATTGTCAGTTGTTAAAAGCTCTTAATTCAGATAGTTCAACAACGGGTTCTTAGTAGTAAAAACGCGTTTTTCTGATGCTCCTAGATACTTCGCGTATTTACTACTAAAAACGGCTTCTTACTGATTTCCACCGAACCAAACACCAGAATGAAACACGTGTAATTTGTATCAATCCTCAGAATAGATAATTAACTAGAAGTGTCATTGCAGAAAACATGTTTGTTCATTTTCCCGCGCTTAATTTCTCACACACTGTTCTGTATTGACGTCATAACGGTTACTGTGAAAAACTGACAAACGGATCGGTGCGTTTGAGACCAGTTCTGAATAATTTATACACTGTAAAAGGCTCCTGGAGAAATTTAGGTTTCTTGAATTCAATTATAGTATTAATTATATAAACAATTAATTGTAAAATCGTCGTCGGATATTATTCAACGATTTCCTTAATAAAATTTTCTTAAATTAAAATTGTAAGTAAACATAAGCGTGAGAAATTACCTTGACTATTGGCGTGGGAAAATATATTGCTTTGGCTATGGCTGAGTAATTTAAAGAAATAAATAAGTGCTTCGAGGACTATTGCTACATCATTTCTATCATTTTTGGGTTAAATCAATGTTCTATAATAATTATGTTTTAATATGAATAAATGTATCTACTTAATTATTTTAAATTAGAACTAATGTCATTCCTGTACGACTTGTTTGTTAATGGTAATATTTTTTTTTTATTTTGCATCTACGTAAGAGTCTATTTATGACTGACCCTACACATGCTTCAGAAATACACGAGTATATTCTATAAAACGAAAAAAATATGGCTGGCGGATCAGAATTACTAAATTAAACCTGGAAACATTTACATTCATCCAACTCGGTAAGGAAATAAAAAATAGTTCGTTTTTTGTCGTAATTTTAAATAATAAATATATATTTATTTTAAGGTGGAATTTCACCTCCTTTAATGTTGCGATAATCGTTTTTTAAATTCTGTACTGAATATCTGATATAATCACTTTTGCCGTAGCATAAACGTACATGTGTACATGTATGTATATGTATGCTATATATCGTAAGATCCCTTCGAGATTGAGCTAAGGGACTCAACGGAAATAAATCTTCCAAGGAGCGATCCCAATCGCGTTCGTTACTAGAAATACGGCTGAAAGGCCGCCTCATAAACAGTCCTTAGTTCGTCTCTGACCCTTAGGACGATTCTAAAACGTAGCCTGATACAGAGAGCGCACCACTCAGATAGGGGGTTGTTTGAGGACCACTAGCGGATTTCACCAGTCCGCACTGGACTGCCGCTGGCAAATTCGACACTCTCCTGGCGTATTCCGTATTAGTCGTGCGCGTTATAAAGTGACACCGTCAAATTACCCTATTAAGCCAAAGGATAAATATTAAATTCAATTCATTTGGACCCTTTCATTGGAGATTTAATTATAAAAATGTCCTTAATCTCATGTCTTCAACATAGTAAAGGTAGATTTTTTCTCATGTCTTCAACGTAGTAAAGGTAGATTTTTAAGATTCAATTCTATTTCCGTGAAATTTAATAAAGGATAAACTGCTAATAGTTCTTTTTTAGTAGAATTGCTCTCTTATAAAAGGCATTAGAGTCTTAGGAAAAATGGTAATTTAAAGGCAAATGAAGTGTCTAAAACATTGAAAAAAATGTTTTTTTTAATTCCTATATTATGAAATTGTAAAAAATAAAACCACCTAACCGTCTTAATGACTGCGCAAAGAGTAAAAGCTGCGCCCTACTACAAGTGACACCACGCGACCACTACGGTGACGGGTTCAGCTACAAATCGCGCAGTTATTTTGTAGCCGTTTAAGTATTAGGCTATTTTGAAATCGCGTATAATGTACCCTTATATGAATATCGCGTTAACGCCCACTGCCATTTCGTATTATACAGTCCTGCGGGAATAATCCTTGGACAATGACATTTCAATCTCCTCAAGGTTAACGGGATTCAAAACAAAGTTTTAATATTGTAAATAACATGATTTCTGCACGCAATAACTGCAGTTTCATGTTCACTTAATGAAATCTTTAAAACAACAAAAATCCAGGAAAATGTTTCAGTCCTAAAATTTTAATTGTAGCTGTGATAAACTTTACCAAACATCCTAGAATATATAAATATACATTTATATAACAAAGTTTAAATGGCTAAAAAATAAAACCTTTCGGCACGCCGAAGAGCGGAGGTAGATTTCACCGGATCAAAGTTGAAACATTTTGGTCATCCCTTAACGTAAGGGTTGCGCATATCAAAAATCGTTTCAAACAAAAGTTCCTTTTAATTTTCTTTTAAAATATAAGGTGCAAATTTCGTTAAAATTACGTTTATTAACTTTATGCTTTCTCGGCTTTTGTTTTAGCTTTCTTTTCAAGTTTTAATTTCGCTCGAACTTTACAAGAAACGAAATTTTGTACGATTCTTCGCAAATTAATCGTCTGAATTATGTAAACCACATTTGGAAAAAAAAATGTACTAATTTTGAGCTAAGATCGTCGCTCGTTTTTGATAATATAACTTTTTTAATTAAGTATCGAGTCCACAGCATGGATGAGGCACAAACACAAACACAGCGCACAAACTTCAAACTTCATGGTCCCACACAGTGACAATTTTTGCATACAGGAATGTTCCAGGTACAGATTATTAATTTATTGCGATTTGTGGATTTTCTGCAAGAAAATTGAATACTGCGCACGATATTTATATTTATTTTATTATTTTTATATTTCTTTTCTCTGGCAGAAATTAATTTAGTCATTTCATGTCTGACGGCAACCTACTTCCATATTTCTTTTAGTTATTTGACATAAATTTAGTTTATAACGCACTGTACGTATTTTGGTAGAAGAATAATTAATCTAAATGGATGGTGATTGTACCAGAACCGTGAACATTAGGTATTTTGACAAGCGATATTGCAGAATTCCAGCATTGGAAAATTTAATAAAAAACACAGGAACCAAAAGATGAGGAAAAAAAATAATTTTGCCATCATTTATCATTCTAAAAAAATAATGCTAATTATAGATAGAAAAATTAATAATCATATAAATTAGCTTATTTGAGTTTTGTTTTGCGACGTGCTTTCAACCGGTTCTCAAAAATTCAAATTTTAATTGGTTTTTCTCGTAATTGTGAATCATTTTTTCAATATTTGTAACTGATTAATATTGAATTGTGGATATAGATCACCCTTCTAAAAGCACGAATGTTTTTAAATAGACTACTGAACTCTCTCATACACACACTTAAATACACATCTAAATAAAAAAACATTTATTTTTCACTTTTTTTTCCTAATGCAAGTGATAAGAATAAGAAGAATAATGTTATTGTAAATATTTTAAATTGGTTTTTGTGAGATGTCAATCGTAACGAGAAAATGTTTTTACGCGCATCATTCTGTTGCCTTACGTGAAACATGAAATTAAAAGTGATTTTTCTGCACTCTTTTCTTTCTGTACGCTAGGTTTCTTCTTTTGCCTATTTTTTCCAAAACGTGTGGGTAGGTAAAGTTTATATTTTTATTACACTTTTAATAGAAGACCGAAATGACCATGAAAGATTAATTAACATGTTTTAAGAACCTCCTAAGATAGCAATGAAATGAAATGGATATATCCTAAATGTTCACATTAGAGATGAATAAAAAGATATTATTTTTCATTAGATGAGCTAACCGTTAGGATGATACAACTCTCACTAAAAGACGTTCTGTTTTATATCATTTTGGTTTGGAACCTTAAAAAGGTAAATTCGCTCAAGTGCCAGTGTCACCGCTTCAGTCAACTTAAATCGTGCAGATTTTTTATGACAAGCCTCTTCTAAGCGATTCGTGTTTAAATTGCATTTAACATCCATTAACACTTCGCCTGTAGAGTATTCCGTCCACATTGCAATAATTATGACTAAACAAAAATAAATATTGAACGGTGAGTTTTGCGATTTGTGCATACATAATAAATGCGCCGTGTCTCAAGACCATTCCTGATCAAAAAAACAAACAGTTAATAGGTCGTGCGATTCCTAGTGTTATTTGTGATGAAACTATACCAAAATCCATCATGGTTACCGAGAAAAAAAAAATTAAACTTTATGTGAAAATAGTAAAAGAAACATGTAATAATGTGATCGCTCAGCTGTCGTAACGGTGTCAAGGTTATTATCGATCGATGCGGCATCGGAATTCGTACGCTGATCAAATTGTCACCATCTGTTAAAAAATATAATAAATTTGTGATTTTTTAAAATCATTTCTTACTCATAGTGGGTCTATCTTAAAGTATTCGGGAATGGTCTTAGGACATCCTGTTTATGGCTTTGATTTCCCCGTGAAGAAAACCGTTTTTTTTTGTTTTTATACGATCATCTACCCTTCATTTTGTAGGATGAAATTACGTCAGATGTGTCTGCATATTTTGTCATAAGGGCTGCTAGACGAAGCCACGCGTGGCTTAATATACTTAATCAATCCATTATATTAATAATTATTGTGAGACGCCAAAGTCAATTCTCCTTAAATTAATGGAATCTCATCAAAAATATTTGATTTTAATTTATTTAATGATATTTACTTGTTTTTAGTATGATGGTTGCATATTGCTCTGGAGAAAGATCTTTTTCTCAGCTGAAGAGGATAAGGAATTAATTTACAACAATGACCTAAGACAAATTATGTCCTTCTCATGTGGTACCTTGCTCTGGCAAAGGCAAAAAATTGCTTTTTTAAGTTTGTTATGAAAAAAATGATATTAAGTTAAATATTTATTATTTCACTATCTATTATACTTCTTAATTTTATTTTAGTTTGAACCTCTAGGTAAAATCTTATTTGGCCTTAATAAAAAGGGCCCCATATCTCAAATAGCTTAGGGCCTTAGAAAGTCTTAATGCGGCCCTCTAATGAGCATACGTCGAGATGGTATGACAATTAACTTTAGGTATTCATTTAAGTGATGGCTCGCTAATATTTGGGTCGTCGTGGGCGGCCGCTTCCGTGGTTCTCCTGTATTGTGTTAACTGAAAATGATGAGTGGAATCATCATTTATGAAAATGGAGAATTCGGGTGTCAAATTTTGGCGAAGTGATCGCTCAGATCGACATAACGGGTGGTATTTTGTGGGAGTATAGGTTCAATCTAAATTGCGATAGACGAAAAGTGCAATATCTATTTTAGGTAGATTTCATTAGGAAAACTACCTATTGCAATGGGTACCATGTCATGATACCTATTGCAATGGGTACCATGTCGCGATACACATCCCCTAGAACCCAAAACCACCTTTTTAAAAGTTTATATTTCTATCTATCTATATCATTTTCTTGTGGAGACGATAACTGCCTCCAATCACTTTCAAATTGATTTAGAAAATTTAAGGGTACCAAATCTCGGTCAAGTTTGTTAATGGGTAAAATCTGACCAGGAAGGCGGGAATGGGGGGGGGGGGGTTTCGAAAAAGCGAAATTTTGCTATAATTTTCTTAATATATAAGATATCAAATTAATTAAAATTTTATATTAATCTTTAGATAAATAAATATTTTTTTTCTAAGCAAACTATTTTGATTGGCACCAACCATTGATCCTAGGGATAAGAAAAATTGGTTGTTCATCATTCAAGAAATCATACTTCCCTTAATAGGAGGCACAGGAGCACAGGAGCAAATCATTTAAAAATGTTAATTGTAGGCTTATAATTTTCCCTATAATTTTTGTTTGATACAATTTTTGATATGACAAACCCTTACGGTATAGTTTAAATAGGGATTCAGTATACGCACTCTCACTGCGCAAGGATACGGCGCGGGGAGTGGATCGCGCGGCAGCTCGCGCACCTCAACCCCCTACTTTGATCCTGTGAAATATACCTCCGCCTTCCGACGTGCCGAAAGCGATTTTTTTTACATTGTGGGAAAGAGATTTATGTTGCTTATTTCTTATTTATGATGCTTTATACGAAAAAGAAATATATACTAACGATATAAAAATATGAAGTCTTCTGTTATGCGGCGTGTTTTAGTTCTTACGTTTCATCCTAAGCCGACTCTATGGCATAAGGTTGCGGTCATAGTGACGCGACACTTGTTTACCGGGTAAAGCGTCTCGTAACTGTGCGCTTACTGAAATATATTTTTTGTTTAGGTAAATTAAAGCACACTAAATAGTGCAGCATTTTTTGTTATTAAGTATTAATTTAAGGTTTTTATAAAAAAAATATATTATACGTAAAACTAAAATAGGATATATTTCAGTTGTTTGGCAACATTACAGATTTGGCAAATCTGAGTAGATTAAAATAAAACAAGAATGGCGGACACCCTATGATTATATATCAATACTTTTGTACATTGACCTGAAACTGACGTCTTACAGCTAGGCTAGGCCCTACGGGCGTCTAACATTACACCATAAAAAAAACCATCATCCATCATAAATCAACCATCATAAATTTTATCAACATTTCAGTTGTTTTTTGTAAATTTTGAGGCGCGGTTAGTAATGAAACAGTCCCCCTTTTCTATTTACTGAATTTGTGATTTATTTAAAACTAAGTTTTCCCAAATTGACCTTTTTTAATAACTCGGCAAAAGTTTCGCAACGTTTTCTATTATACTAATATTATACCAACACCAAAACAAATACCCATGCACAAAACCACGGAAAAAAACCTAGTTTAATTCCGTATTAAATCAGTTTTTATATATATTAATCAATAATTATAAATAATCAAAGTATATATTGGTGTTTTTCATGTTATTTTTTGTTGTATTTTTTTAAGTTGTTTTTTTTTCTATTTATTTTATCTTGTTTATATTCGTTCAATATATTTTGGTTTTATCCTATTTTACATCAATAAATAAATACTGATATATTATTTTACAGAACATTCTTTTACATAATTTTTATTTGCGCTCATAGATGAGTTTATATTTAATCTAACTGGCCAGCAATTAAATATATCGTTCCAATAGCCGCGCTGTCATATGTATGAAATTCGAATATGATCGCGCCTTAATCATGACCGCTATGTCAGTTACATACTAAAAAAATGTTGACTTTAATGTTAAATATCTATCTTATCTTTATCTTAGCTTTCGATGTGATCTAAACGATTTTGAGTAAACGTTTTTCGAGAGCATCAATCTACACACAAAAATTCAACTCTTTCGGATTTGTATTTTTCGAGTTGAACGATGCAACGGACAGACAACGGCCAAAGGACGGGAAAACTAGTATGTTCACACCCTTATTTTTCGTCCCCCGCCAACCGTGTCAAGTTTGGCTGACGCCGACGAAATGGAATGAGCCTGAAGGATGTCATCGAGCGTGCGAGGGTCACAAATACACACACACGGATTATAAACACACACACTAACCAACTTTCTGAGACTTATACCATTGGCTTTATTCATGTTTGCTCCAAAACGGAGGGACTTCTAAAGTCCCTCCGTTTTGGAGGACAGAACTGAATTTTTCGCTTCAAATGTGTTTTTAAAACAAGTAATTCACACACTCGCCTACGGGTATAATAGATAATTTACCAACCATGAAAGGGTTAATTTGCAGCAATACAGGGGTGTATTTAAAGTCACTGTTGGTTTTTATGGCGGCCTGGTGTCCCAATGGTATAAGCACCTGCTTCTAAATCTCGAGGAGCCGTGTTCGAATCCCCAGCGGGTCTATTCTGGTCGTTTTCTCAACACTGTCGACACGACATACATAAAAAAAACACATTCAGTTACAGACTTGCGAGATGTAGTTTGCCTGTATCATGAAAACAACTATAAGCCCAATTGCGCCTCCCCGACAACACAAACCATACGAATAAAGAAGGCGCTGACTAATCCGGGCTCATTAAAAAAAACGCCCTTGTTAAACTCAAATTTACTATCACTTAAAGATAGATAGTGGAATGTGTAAAAGGATTTTTAATATAGAAATATCCTTGTGTAAAAAGAAGTTATATACCAAATTAAATTAAAAAATACGGCATCACACGTGACTATACAACCGACATTTCCGCAAGGAAAAGAGGAGGGACGAAGAGCGAGCGTTCCTCAAATTCCCCGGGGAATTCCTTCGCGTGGCCTATTCCTCGCACGAATGCCAATATCTATTAAAGTTCTTCATTTATTACACGCCATGATGTGCACAATATTACACCTCCGCAAAACTTTAATGCCGCCTGCGTTATAATCATCGGCCCAACTCTTAGTTTTGTTTAGAAGTGTTTCCACACCCTATTCAGACACAGACACTAATCACATAATAGAAGCCTCCATCACGCACTGCACGCTATAATAATAACAAAATGGTGTGTATTTAATATACACAGTAGAGTACAAATGGAGCTAATTATGAAAGTGTGTAGGTGTGTATGTGTAAATACCAACCTCTGCGCACATGTAACACACAGTCTTACGGCGCCGGCGCGACGAAAGACGAAACAATGCAAATATTTCTATCTTTTTCTACGCATTTTAGTTCAACGGGGTGGGGTCGCGCTCAGAGTGCCTCTGACTACATATTTCCTGCCATAAGTATCACCGACAAAATATTTATTTATTTCATTTGGCAAATAAACAGTTCAAATATTTTAATATATATTTATATTTGTTTATTCTAATCGATTTTGCCGTTTGAGCGAAGCAGGAAAAGTATGATGCTGGCGAAATTGCCTCGGGAAACTTCACCGTCCATCTCGATAGAAGGCAGGAAGCGAGAGCAGATGCAATCGCCACGCAGCATCCGCGGTCCGCGCGTTCTCGCCGGTCTTATCTTTATTTAACTCGTTGCGCGGATATGCCTGTAATAAATATATATAACCTAAACCGAAGACCTAGATGTTTGTGTGACTAGGCTACTGATGTCTGAAAAGAGAAAAGCAAACAGAAAAGAGATAGAGATAGAGACAACCTTTTGACTGTTCGGATTTCCTTTTATTAAAATTATGTTAAAGTATCTAAATCATGTTATGTGAGACATTATATTTTATACATTTGAAAGTCTTCTAATTTTTATTGTGATTTTTAGCAATTACGAATGCATATTTATTATCGATAAATCATTATATTTTGTGACGTTTTGGAATTTAAAAAAAATAATTAAGTATCAATTTATTAAACTTTAAAAATATCATATAAACAAAGTCATATTATAATTTAATGTTAATGATTCTGTATTTTAATTTATGATGGAAGATTCAACGTTTTACATTAGGGTACTTTTCCTAAAAGCATTTTCGCAGCTAGTGAAGATTATATTTCGTGCCCTTCGCTTTGGAAACTTGATTCCTTCCAGCGGTCTCTCTCCGCTAAATGGACTCCATTCGCCATATATGTACCTATCAGACTCATATTTAATTAACAGTCCATAATATGGTAACAAGTCTAGAATAGTTTGTGAGTAAAAATGTAATGTGCGAGTGCAATGTAAAGCATTACGATTTTTTTAAACTTCACCTTACATTTGACCGAGCTTTTGTGCACTTAAATTTTATGTATCAATTTGAAAGTGTTAGTTTAAATTACGGCACTTATTGTGTCCATAAGAAAGTGATATAGATAGATAGATTTATAAACTTTTAACTGAGGGCGATTTTAGGTTATAGACTATGTGAGACGCGAAGATATGTCGAAATTTTCTGGAATTCATGACACGGTTACCTATTTATTTAGATTTTCAGAAAATATATGTTCTTGTATTATTAATGGAAAAAGAAAAAATTGAAAAAATGTATTCGTTATTTTTCTAAAAAAAATATATTAAAGTGATTAAACCAGTTTGTTTTTATTTGTATGAGAAATGCTTACAGCTATGCATAATGAGAGTTACATAGAAATACATAATTAACAACTTAAGCCGACTACAGGCATCAGGAAATAAGTTTGAAATCTTTAAACTAAACAAATGATTTAATATCCAATGCTATACAGTTGTAGCCTACTATACCCCCCTTAGGCACGGTTACTTAATAATGCTTAATAAAACACTGATCCACTTTTTTCTCTTTGCCTGTAGATGGTCCTCTTCGGAGAGCAACGAGAATGGTGCATCAGAAGGTGGCACCGTTTCTCTCGGAAACCTTCTGTTGGCAATTCAGCGCTTTTGCTGTTGCGATGTAAATGGATGAGCTCATAAGGGAGTGGACGCCAACCGAAGCTGGCGCCGCGCAAGGAACCCGGCGCTTAGCGTGTCTTGGATGGAGCGACCCTGCGCGGCGCGGGCGCAGGGTACCTCGAGGTAGTGCTGTGCGAGGTGTCTGTTGAAATGGGCTGCGCGCCGAGTTCCAACGGCAAGACCAGCGCTTCGAATAGCCAGAATATGAATCCCGCAGCGACGCCCAACAATCAAAATAACCACGTAAGTTTCATTTCTATATATATAGGGCTTATATTACACCAGTTTATAAGTCTGGTCGCGGCATGATGTCATTAATTATGCACCAGCAAGGTTTTTTAGGTGGTCGCTCCACTATTTCAAACTTAGCACTTTCACTAATTTAATTTTTACAAATATGGAAAATCGCTTACAAACAGATGCCATATATACTGATTTCAGTAAAGCATTCGATAAAGTAGATCATTGCATATTAATTGCTAAGCTACAAAAAAATGGAGACTTGTTAAAATCGTATATAACAAATAGAAGTCAAGCAGTCGTAAAAGGGGGTTTTAAATCTAACTGTATTTCTATTCCATCAGGGGTTCCTCGGGGTAGTCTGTTGGTCATATTATTATTTTTATTTTATATTAATGATATTGATAGTTGTTTTCACTCCACGAGCGGCGCGGTATTGTAATTCGCGCGCTTACCAAATTTACACTATCTGTTAAAAAATTTAATATAAATTTAGGGATGATTTTTTTTTGCATTTTTTCACTTCATTTCTTACTCATAATAGGTTATACAACAACCCCCCCCCCCCTTAAGTCTACGGAAATGGTCTTGGGACACCCTAAATTTATTTTATATTGAAAACTAACAGATCTATTTTTATAATAATTACAGACCCTACCCTAATTATTTAGTAGTATTTAAATCATAGGAAAGACAGTATTGGACTGGAGGAGGTAGTATGGTAGTGTGTAAGCACCCTTAGTGCGGGTTAGAAAGTGTGGCCGCACCCTAACCTATTCCGAAGTTAGATAAGGCGTTGCGTATAGTTTCATCTCGAGTAGTTTTATTCTTACAAAATGAAATAATAATACGGCAAGGTAGGTCGGTAATTAATTGTTAAGTAGCTGATATTTATTAGTTCAAAATAACAATATACAGGGTGTCCCGAGACCAATCCCACAAACTTTAGAGGGGGTTTAAGTTCCCTATTAAGAGTAAGAAATTATGTGACAAAATGCGAAAATTTTTCATCACCAAATTTATTATTTTTGTAATAAAATTAGTGTAAACCGATCTTATCAATCGATAAATCAATATTATCTGTCTACCAATAGCATCCCTCTTACAACCCCAGAGAAGGGGAAAGGAGTTACCCCTTCTTCTTAGATCGACCTCTGTTCGACCAGTGGCATCTGACAGCAATCATTTAGCTCCGCCCTAATACGGCGTTTCGAACAACGCGGCAGTTCATTAACCTCGATTTGACTGACCGCGGCCCAGTGACCCAGTGACGTAGTTATGCGAGGGAGGAGCCATTAAAAATAGCTGCTTTACATGATTTAGAACAGAAACTTTAACGTTGTATTTCTTTTAAAGTATTATGAATTTTGATATAGTTTCTTAACAAATAACACTAGAAATCGAAGAAACAATTCGCTGTTTTTTTTAACGGGAATGGTCTCGTGACACCCTGTATATTTTATCTTATATTTCCATTCATTTAAATTTTCAACCCTCGCACTCATACACAGACGAATTCTGATGTTTACACATCCTAACCGCGAGTCCCGGCACATACTCATTTTTTTATAAGACGTTTTAGTTTCTGGTCGTATGTTTTTCTGTTAACCTACTGTGAGCATATATTATTAATCACATTTTCGAAGCCTTGATATTGCCCCTAAAAATGCTGATTTTGTACATAATAAAATGTTTTGGGATTTTATTAAAAGTAATATTAATTGTTATTATCATTTTCAACATGTAGAATGGTGATAAATAATGGCTGCTAAATTTAGAAGTTTAGATGTTTAGTTTAGAAGAACTTATTAACCCCCATAGAGGTGTTATAAGTTTATCGTGTGTATCTGTGGTTCTATCTGTGGCATCGTAGCTTCCTAACGGTTGAACCGATTTTAATCATTTTTTTTCGTTTGAAAGTGCTGTTTAGTCGTTAATGTGTCGGTTTTTTTTTTATTTTAAATGTTTTTTTAGTGTTTTTGGTACGAGGGGTCGAAAGTGCTTACCCCGTTGACGGTTGATGTATTTATGAAAGATGTAGATTGGTTAGGTGATCTTTATTGTCCATGAATATTCACTTAAAGTTAATGTCACAAGTCTTAAACAACTACGTAGTTTATATATGGATATTAGTAATTAGTGCGACACGGATAGTGTGAAGAAGGAACCTACATCGGTCAAGAAAACTTACCGTCAGAAAGGAATTTTTCGAGTATCTCACTGTTTGTCTCTAATGACGTCAAACGGTATGCTGACTGCAATTTATGCATTTTTGACACTATAGTTTGCAGAAATATGAAGTGTGACAAATTATCGGCTGCCTTTTGACCAGCCGCTAATTAAATTTCTATAAAAATTTAAAGTGTGCGAATCGTATATTAAGCACTCTCGCACGGCACTGCATTTGTAACAGGGATCTTGTGCCAGTCGGCACGGTGTTTTAAATAAAATAAAAAAAAAATGCAAATTATGAAATTATAGGAAATTCCATTGATGATGACTTTTTATTTATATCAACAGTTGATTTATCGGATTTAAGTATGGAGGCATTAAATATCCCTAGATAAGACTTTGTCTTTTGTGGTAGGAAATAACTTACCTTTAGTGAAGTAACTAGAAAACGGAGGTATCCTAGTATGCTTGTGTCTGGAGGAAGCTGCCGTAGCCTAGAGTGAATGCTAAGTGTACCCCCGTTGGCTGTTTGCAGGTAATAATACAATTATCTCCACACAAATTCGTTTAAAGCCTCTGATATAACACACTATGCTTTAACTATGAAAGCATGCTCGTGGAATAGGGAGTAAAGTATCTATTTTAATAAAAAAAAAATTGATAATCTTAGGGACTACGACTCCATTGCATTACTTAGAAATAGGCAAAAATATAAAAACATGCTTCAAGTTATATATTTCTCAGTGCGAAAATGCCATTAAAACCTCGCCAAAGAATTTTTGGTCTTACTTCAAAAACGTACTTAAAAGTAATAACAATATTCCTCGGGAAATGTCACATAATGGGTTAATTTTTGATAATGGCTCTAGCATAAGTGAGATATTTTTTTATAATACTTTCAATCTATGTACATCAACACTGATATTTTTTTTTTTTTTTATTTTTATTTTTATTTTGAGTAATCACCGTATACAACCCCACGAAGGCTAGTGCCTTTTCCGTAGGTATATTAACAATGAAACATTAAACAATTAAACAATATTAAACAATTACACGTCTCAATATAATGTCTTATGCCTATGGTGACACTTTTCACGACACCTTAATTAAACTAAAATTAAAACACTGCGCGCTGCTAGCAATCCTAAGTAATCCTTCCTTTATACAATATAACGCGTATACAAATGTATATGTATACTAAAGTCGTTGAGTAATCACTCAACAAAATAAACATACATAATAAACAAATAACATAAACATAAACAACAACGTAACAGCAATGAGGTTATAAGTCTCTCAAACCTACCGGGAAATGACTTCATCTGAGATCGGTAATATAGAAATAACCGCCCCCGTAGTATTTAAGTACTTAAAAGCTTTAGATGTAAATAAAGGTGCAGGTAGTGATTCCGTTCGATCTATCTTTGTCAGCAAATGTGCATCCGCTGACGATCATCTTCAATCGGTCCTTAGGCGAAGGTATCTTCCCATCCAAATTGAAGGAAGCATATGTCATACCGATACATAAAAGCGGCCCTAAAGATCTCATAGAGAATTATAGGCCAATCTCTATTTTAAATATTTTTAGTAAGTTGTTTGAAAAGATTGTATACGACCAACTGTTTCCTTCCATAGTCAGGTCGCTTTCGACACAGCAACGCGGATTCACGAGAAAACGTTCTGTCATTACCAATGTAGCGACGCTAATCGTGCTACAAAAGGGTTAAAGTCTGGCGTGTGGCACTGACACACGGTGGAGGAGGATTGCAATACCACAGGCCGGCACCTGGGTGTATTGCCTAAAGGAAGAGGAGGGCAATACCTCAGGCCGGCACCTGGGTGTATCGCCTAAAGGAAGGGAATTCATCTTGTCAGCCAACAGGAATCATCATGGCTGCACATAAATGATTTGTTGACCAAAAAGATGATCAGTGCAAGACTACTTTATATTTAATTCATGAAGCCTGCACATCATAAAATTAAATATAAAATAAATAATTATTAAATTGTCTACTATGTATACTTACCGGGACTGGAGAAGCCTGTACAACCCACAGTCCACTGCTTCTAATTTGTAAATTCATTTTGTTATATTTTATTGTGTTTAGAGCACACATATATTTATTCGTATTTCTAGTTATGCAAAATGGTATTACATTCACCGAGGCCATTAAGCAAATGTAATATCAAAATACATAAACTGGAAATCGATATTCAGCAAAAGACATTTTGTTTATAAGCTACCGTCATTCAGATTGACGAAAGAGAGGGAGTCGAATGTGTTGGAAACATTCTTAATGGAACCTGGAAAGAAATCATTCAAACTGCATAATCATCAGGGAATTCTGAAACATAGAAAACATAATTATGTGCAAGTTATAATATGTCTAACCTAAGATTGCAGGGGGATACGCACAAAACTCAATCAGGGGCGAAATAGGAATTACATTGGTACCAACAAATTCAATCTTATCGGAACGGCGAAAATTGTAAGCGGAGGCACCAACTCAATCAAATCGGAAAGAACTCGAAGACACTTTGTAACTTGCACACAGTGCACTTTGTTGCACCCCAACAGAGGTGATAAACGAACAAACGGTAACACTACTTATATAACTTGCTTAATTTTACGAACTGATAAACAACTACAGAGGCAATACGTCCAGTAATAATGGAGTGTCAATTGGCAACTTTTTTCTCTATTTAAAGATGCATAATTTAGCCTAACCTAAAAATCAACAGACAAGGACAACATTTACCCATCCGCATAGGTTAGAGGGAGCAATCGACAACATCACTGCTAACTGCTAATTGCTACCCGCCAATATCGCATAATTAGTATTATATCTATCCAACAAGCAGAAAGGCACCGACTCGCTCGCTGCCTAACATACGCTCTTGAAGTTGCGACCAGAGTCCGAACATCAGCCTGATTACACTGTAACCGTCCGGTTTTTATGCATCATTATATTTATACATATATAATTCGTAGATCTGCACTGAATAATTAAAATCCTAAATTAAATTATCATGGATTGTAAAGAATGTAGCACGAAGATACAAAATGAAGAACTTACTTTTGCCTGTGCCTCATGCAAATGCAAGTATCATCTAATTTGCGCCGGCTTTGAGAAGTCTGATTACACAAAGCTCTCTAAAGAACGGCGATCCAAGTTAAAGTGCGTGAAATGCAATAAAAATGCCCCATCTACGTGTTCCACAATAGTTACTGAGGCGCCCACACTTTCCACTCTTTATGAGAGCATCAAAGCCATGCATGCGGAAATAAAATCTTTTCAAGGCATTCGCCATGACATAAAGGACATTAAAACTGAACTTTTGGACTTTAAAGTGTCTATGGAGTTCACAAGCAAGCGGTTAGATGAATTGGATTCGAAAATAAAAACTTTTGACGCGAAACTGTCCAAAGTAAGCACCATGGAGGAAAAGTTCAACTCCCTACAAGCGACTGTAATTGCATTGGAGAATAAAATTGAACAAAGAGAGCAGAAAAATCGCGAGGAAAACCTTGAAATAGTAGGTGTCCCTAATCTGAAAAACGAAGACTTGGTTGACATTATTACCAATATTGGCAAATATGCCGGCTGTATAATTCAGCGCGGAGACATTGAATTCGCCACTCGTGTCACCCCTCGTACGACTGCTCCAAATCGTCCAAAAGCGGTAGTCGTGAAGTTTCGCCAACGTCATCATAAAGACACCATTCTTTCGGGAATTAGAAAAGCGAGAGGTCTTAAAACCATCGATATCGGAATACCGGGAGACCCTAAAGAAATTTTTGTCAGGGATCATCTCACCGTGCGTAACAAAGAACTTTATAAGAAAGTTAGAGACCTTGCGAAGGCAACGGGGTTCCGCTTTTGCTGGACGAGAAACTGCAGAATATATGTAAGGAAAAACGAAACTTGTCCACCAATCAGCATCTCTTTAGAGGAAGACCTCAAGAAAATGGTTTAATTCTTCCTACCTGTTACGTTAATACTCTTCGGTATTGTGTGCTTTATCAATTTATTTATACATGTTATCATTTAAGCCCATTATTTCACTCACTTAAACTAATATTTACAATCATACGAAACATACATTCCACTCACCTTTACACAACTCACATCACGCTCAAGCATAATACAAACAAACAAACACTTTTGTACATCATCGCAAAACGCAAAAACATTACAACCTTACTTACTAATTTATTACTGATAGAACATTATTACAAAAGATTGGCATATTTCAAACTCTTGCCGCAACTACCGATTGTTGACTCGTCACGACGCAATCACTGCCGTCGGCGCGGGCGGTCGAACGCATCAATCTCGCCGATACGCGAACGCGGTGTGGGCATGTTTTTGTTTTTGGGCACATTTGTGCAGACACTAAATCCGTCTGTTAGAATAGTCTCTAACTATTTTATCTGTGATGTTCATTCGCTCTTAAATACACACTTATTTTCGCTGATACAAACTAATAATGCGACTTACATTTTATTCAAATTGTACTACTCACTGATTGTCTGCCTAATTTTACTTTATTATGAAATTAATAGCTTATCGCGTGATTACTTCAGATTAAGTTCAATAAAAATAACTACAATAATAATGTTACTCGCACTCACTGTAATAATCTCTCTTTCTGACCTAGCTATGGATGAATACGTTTTACACACTATTTAAATATAATATATCAGAACGTTCGCGGCTTAAGAACAAAGACCAATAATATTTTTCAAACTATTCAATGTCGGGATTCTGATGTCATCGCCATCTCTGAGTCTTGGTTGGTTGAAGGCATTATGGATGGGGAGTTCATCGATCAGCGGTACGCAGTTTTCCGGTCGGATCGGAAGGCTGATGTGACCGGCAAGGCGCGCGGGGGGGGCGTCCTCCTCGCCGCCAAGCGGACGTTGGCCGTTCGCTCCCGTCCCGACTGGGACGCTTCCAGCTCTAACTTCGAATGCATTTGGATTACGATCCACCCCACACCTCGCCACTCGAAGACCGATTTACACATTTGTTGCGTGTACTTTAATGGTGGTACTGATCATAATAGGCAACTTAATGACTTCACAGAATCACTAATAGCTTTGCGTGACTTACATCCCGATGACTCGTTTTTAATATTGGGTGATTTTAATTTACCGTTAATCTCCTGGTCCAAATCTCTCAATAATTCCACAATGACACCGAATGGATCTTATGATGTAACCAGTACCCAATTTATTGACAGTTTTATTTTTGCTGGTCTAAGCCAATATAATGCTATTGCAAATGCGCGAGGGCGAATACTAGACCTAGTGCTTAGCAATGTGGATGTGCAGGTTTCGCGTTCTCTTGACCCCCTCGTCAATATTAAAAATAATCCTAAATCTTTTTGGCGCTATGTTAAGAATATTCGCAAGCGCGACTCCATTCCAAAATGTATGAACTTCGGCGGGGAAATAATATCCGATGGACCCGCAATTAGTGAATGTTTTTCGAAATACTTCAAATCTGTCTTCGTCGATCACGATCAGGGACATTTCGATCCGTCCTCAAGTTCCTTAAAAGACTTCATGAACAATTCTCTCAATATTGGTGAAATAGAAATAAACGTTGACATTATTGCTAAATATATTAACCAACTGGACCCAAGCAAGGGGGCTGGAAGTGATAACATCCCTGTAACTTTTATAATAAACTGTGTAGATCAATTGAAACACCCGATATATATTTTATTCTCTCGATCTATGCGCTCCGGATGCTTTCCATCCAAGTGGAAGGAGGCGCTTGTCGTCCCAATTCACAAAAAAGGCTCCAAAAACGATATTGAAAACTATAGGCCTATTTCTATTCTCTCAGTTTTAAATAAACTATTTGAAAAAATAGTTTACGATCAAATTTATCCTATAATCTCCCATTCTCTTCCTGCACAGCAACACGGTTTCTTGCAAAAGCGCTCTGTCCTGACCAACTTGAGCGAGTTTACTGAGCACGTTCTGACGAAAATGGACAAGCGGGCTCAAGTTGATGTCATATACACAGATTTCTCTAAGGCGTTTGACAGAGTCAATCACCATATTCTAATTGCCAAGCTGGAAGCATTAGGTATACACGGTGATCTCCTTAGATGGTTCAAATCCTATATAAGCAATCGGAGCCAGGCAGTCGTCGTTAGTGGTCACCGTTCAAGTTTTGTAATAATTCCATCTGGTGTTCCTCAAGGAACTCACTTAGGGCCTTTACTGTTTAATGCATATATCAGCGATATTGGTAACTGTTTTTACACTTCTGAGCACAATCTCTACGCTGATGACATGAAAATTTATTCAGTAATCTCTAATTTAGACGATTGCATTAATATGCAGCAAGACCTCGACCGTTTATCTGTGTACTGCACAAATAATAATATTGACATAAATTCAACTAAGTGCAACAAGATCTCCTATACGCGAAATGTTATAAAAACCGATTTCACTTATGCCATCGGTACGACTAAAGACGACATAATTGAAACTACATGTGTCCGCGATCTGGGCATACATTTAGATCATAAATTAATCGGCGATCAACATATATCTTATATTGTTGATAAAGCATGCAAAACACTTGGCTTCATATTTAGGTCATGTAAGTCTTTTTCGGGGTCACAGGCACACATAACTCTATATTTTGCGTACGTTCGCAGTCTGTTAGAGTTTGCATCTCCTGTCTGGTCTCCGCAATATGACGTGTACAAGAACAGAGTGGAACGCATTCAAAAAAGATTTATTAGACATATCGCGCGCCGCGAGCACCTGGAATTCAGCACATATGACGAGATGACTTATTATTTTCATATGCAGACTCTCGAGGACCGACGTACCACAGCGGATATGGCACTTCTGCACGATCTACTGCATAACAGAATAGACAGTCCATATCTGGTATCAGGTATCAACCTGCGAGTGCCTTCTCGCACCACGCGCGCATCTACTCTGTTCCAGGTGCCAAGGCGCAGTGCAAACTATGCCAGAAACTCTGTTCTGTACCGTTTACTTAATACCTACAACACGAAATTCGGCGAGGTTGATGTACTTGCCCTAAATCGTGGCGAGTTTCTTTCAAAAATCCGGAGTATTTCATGCCAATCTGACTCAAAATAAAAGCGTTGCATAATAAAATTAATTATCTATGCGCAACACATATGATGTTCATACATACAAACATGCACACACACAACCACACACCATCTCACACAACCACACACCCTCACTGACACTTTTACACCGTACACACATACACCTTCTAAAGTAGCGTTAAGCTCAGAATATTTTGTACAAAGGCGTAAGCTTTAATTGGCCTTATAATTAACCCTTTGTAAAATGTATATACTAATATTGTTACGCTGTATGCTTACATGTCAATAATAAATAAATAAATAAATAAACACACTGAGGCGATCACACTTCGATCCGATGTACCTGCGGCATCGAGGGGGACCTGGAGAAGCGCACACACGGGTCCAGAACGGGGTACAGCCTACGGGGGGTCCACTCCACTGATCCTGAGAGAGTCCAGGTCCAGAGGGCGTACGTCAACTCACACTGCGGCCGCGTGTTCTTTTGGTCGAAACTGAGGTAACGGGGGAGAAAGGAATGCGGGCCGAATGCAGAAAGAATCACCGCGTTCGGTAAACGTACCGGCCAGTAAGTCGTCAAGTGAATGACCTGGCGATATGCCCACGTACTAATCGAAGATTCATATGTTCGGCGCCACATGAGGGAAGGTAACGAAGCGACATTTTCGAACACACGGCGCAAGGGCGCAACGGCGAGACGGCGACGGCGCGCGCGCGGACGACCGCCCGCGACAAGACCAACGAAGGCAATGAACTGGAGAGATTGATTTGATTTGTGATCAATTCCGGCAGTGTTGCTCGGAATTTTGAAACCGATATCAGGCACTGGGCCTTTGGTCGGTGCGTCGGATGGGCTAGCCCTTATGGCTAGCCTGCCTAACCCTAAAACGGGTTTGAAGGAGGCCATTTGCACATAGTGCAAATATAGGTGAGGAGGTAGACGACCTTACCCATTGAGCGTCGAGGTAAGTTTGGCCAGGGCCAAAAGGATTGCCCCGGGGACCGCTGCAGGGTTGGCAATGGCCACTTCGAGAATTTCCTTTAGGATTTCCAGCACCACCGTTGAGTCCACCATGTAGCTTCGGTCGCGGGCAGCTGGGGAGGCCGTTGGGGCGGCTTCCATGTCTAGTACCGGGAGGTTAGACAAGGCGGCAAAGAAGTCCTCTTCCATGCGAGACGTTGAGGGAAAGTGGGGGCCAGCGGCGGGTGTGGAGCCCTGGTCTGGGGACCAGGCTTCCTTGACCCGCCGCGCCGGAATTGGCCTTGTTGCAATGCGGGCTGTATCAGTCGCATTTAGCATTCTCTGCTGTGGCGTCGGGGGCGGAGGAGCCGGGCCGGCGCTTTCCTCCGCGGCGTGGCTTTCCGTCTTCTGACGATACGCCAGCCTCTTCTTGCCTCCCCTACCGCGGCCCGCAAAATGCGGCGGAGCGGCGGGTTCGGGCAGGGGCGGAGGCAGGGGATGACAGGGGGCATCGATGAGTGGCGGAAGTGTGGGGGTAGCAGCAGTAGGCGGCGCTCGAGAGGTGGGCGCTGGCCGCGTTTTTGACGCTTGCGGCGCATCCGGGGCGGAGAGTCTTCCGGGCGGGAGCGAGGGGGGGTAGGGCTGCGCGAGAGTGACGGGCGCGCTTCTGCCCGTAGGTGTTGCTGCTGGGCGGGTGGATCGGCGGGGGGGAGGAGGAGCTCCCCTCCCCAGGGCTCGCTGCCTGCGGGTCCTGTTTCTGTCCTGGCTGGCGACCTCCTGAATGAAGGAGGGGCAGCGCCTTGAGTTGGCCGGGTGAGGGCCTTCGCAGTTGGCGCAGGTGGGGGGGGATTGCTTGTCCCTGGAGCATTCCTTGGCCGGGTGGTCACCGCCACAGCAGACACACCGCTGTTGACGGTGGCAGCCGTGGCTGCTGTGGCGGAAGTTTTGGCACCGGTGGCACTGCGCCGGGCCCCCTCTGCCTCTCCAGGCCTCGATGGCGATGCCAGGCAGGCAGTGAAGCGCTGTGAGGTCGTAAATGCGGCGAATCTCGGCCGTCTTTTCTACGACCGCGTAGAAGAGCGGTCTGTGACCGGAGCGGATGCGGCGGACATAGGAGCAGCCGAAGCCTGCTTCGGTGAGGCCGGAGCCCACAGTAGCGCATGTGGAGTCCTCCGGCAGGCCGCGCACGGCAATCTTGATGGTGGCATCGTCCATCTTGTAGGTGTGCCGGGCCAGGTTGGGGATTCGGCTCAGGTGGTCCTGAACGATCCGGAACTCTTTTTCGGAGTCCGGAGTGAACCGGAAACCGGAGCCGGAGGGACGGGCGTTGGCATTCTTCCCCAACTTCCGACTGATCTCCTGGAGGTGGGTCGACCAGTCGGGAAGTTTTTCCACCATTATTGGTGGAATCCTCTTGGCCCTCGTGGGCTCTAGGGAAGGAGCGCTGGCGCTGGCAATCGGAAGGGCGGGCTGCGTTCGACGTGCCATTTCGGCGAAAGAGGGCGGTGGCGAGGTTGCAGCTAGGAGCGGCGGGGGGCTTGCGCGGGGGCTAGCTCGGGGGCAGACGGGCGCTTGGCGAGGGCTAGCGGCCGAGTGGCGGATGAGTTGCGTCTTGGTGGAAGCGTCGGAATCCGTCGCTTCGTCATCCGACTCAGATGACATTGCTTCATTTACGAAGACTGTTGGAAGCGACTTAGAGTAAGGGGGCTCGTTCTCGGAATCGGAGCCGGAGCTGAACTCCCGTTCCCTCTTTCTGCTGCTGCTGGCGTCCATGACTGAGCAATGTAGAGTTGCTAGGCGGCGTGGATCAGGGGGGCATCCGGTCGGGACAGCGCCTTCGGCGGAATACTCCAGGGGGCGGCGGGCAGTGGCGCCAGGTGGGCGCAGGCCCCTGGGCGGGTCGCGGCCGGGAAGCGCTGGGCCGCGAGGGCGTTGGGGCGAGCTGCGGCAGCTGCGCGAGACAGCGCGGGACCCAGCGGAGTTAGCGCCTAGTGGCGCAGGGCCGCGCGGGCTCCCAGGGGACACAGCGTCTACTCCGGGGCCCCAGGGGGGGGGCGGAGGCGATGGCGCTTGGGCGCGCGGGCAAAGCGCGTGCAGCGGCTGGGGCGCAAGGCGGCGCGACGGCCGCAGGGGATGCGGCGGACGCCGGGCGCGGTGAACGCGGACGACGCGGCGAGCGCGGAGACGGGGTGGGCAGCTTGAGCTGATTTTGCACTGGACTAGAAATTGAACTTTAAGAAAATTTTTAAAATTTTGCAAACACAACACTAAAACAAACAACCAAAACAGACACCAATACAAAAACAAAAACACTTTGGGAAGCACTGAGTGGCACGACTCGGGAGCGGGGCTCGACCGCGCGACAATTGCGACCGGAGCGAGCTCGACGGTCTAAGAATTAATCGGGCGGTGCGGACACGAGTGGCGAAGGCGACCGTTCGCCGCGGAGGCAAAACGACGACTTTTCTCATAACTGGAGAGAGAGGGGAGACGCTGTTTTTATAACCTCGGCAAAAGCGACGCGCGTGGGGGCGACGCGACAAGGAAATAATGCAGCCATAGGCCAAGAGGAAGATCGTTATTTATTTAAATTAATTTAATAACCAATAAAATCATTTTAATAATAATTTTAATATTATATAAAGAGACCATTTTGTTCTAATGAGAGTGAATAAATCAAGTACCAACACTGTGCGACGTTACGCTGCAGGGTTCCGTAACCCTGGCAGTCTATTATATTCAGTATTGAACGCGCGAATTACAGTTAAATTATTGAGTAATGTACAGTAGTATATTATGTAAATAAATATTTAGCTTCGGAAGTGAATTGTGTTTCCTTTGGCATCCTTCTTCGGACCTCGGATCATAACACCTCCTGGACCTCCTTGGTGGCGACATCAGTAGGACCACAACGCTAAACCAATTTATCGGATTATACTGATTATATAACAAACAATGTGGATAATCGTCATCAGGTAGACGTGGTATACACTGATCTTTCTAAAGCCTTCGATCGGGTTAACCATTCAATTTTAATAAATAAATTATACTTATTAGGCATACATGGTGATTTATTAAGGTGGCTTACATCTTACATTAGCAAGCGCCGTCAGGCAGTCGTCGTGAGTGGTTTCAAGACCAACTTTATGAATATACCGACAGGGGTAACACAAGGGTCGCATTTGGGTCCGCTGCTTTTTAACGTTTTCATTAATGATATTTATATGTGTTTCCTTAACTCAGAACATATATCATACGCAGATGACCTGAAGATATATATAACTGTTAAGACGTATTTCGACTGCTTACTGTTACAAGCTGATTTCGACCGCTTGTCAGCTGATCTCGACTGAATATTTAGTGTAAAATGTATAAATAAATATTATATTCATTAAAATAATAAACATTCGTAAGTTTATTTTGTTATTTTTAAATTATTTATTATATCCCTAATAATATGTAGGTTTATATACACGCACTAAACACAAACACAGACACATCACACACACACGCCACATACATAAACACACACACACATGCGCGCGCGCAAACATGTCGATGCCACAAATGGCACCACACTCCACACACAGTACACATTATTTAAGTTTGATTTATTAATTTGTTTTTGTCAACCATTTTCATGTTTGGTACATTTTTTTGGCCATATAAATGTAGTGTTAGAGAATTGTCTTCCTGTGTCGCTGTTATGTATTTTCAAAATAAATAAATAAATAATAACAATATTAGTATATTATAATTCACTATAAAATAACTGTCCCGTTTTAAGGTAAGCCACATTTGTTAAACTATTAATACATAAATATTTTTTTTAGTAATTTATTCATCGTAAATCTCATATTTTCTGATGACATGTGCAAATACCCAAAAATAAAAGGGTTACAGTAACTCTTAGTCATACTGTTGTTAAAAAGTAAACACCAATATGTCGATATGAGGTGGAACATTTACACTTACTTATTTATTGTGTAGTCGAGTTTTTGAAAACACCTATATAAACATTTTAAATGACATAATTTATATACCTACAGCTACTTAAAAGGCATTAGCCTTACTTAGTCAATATGTGACATTACTTAGATCAAAAATAAATTAACCAAATTCTCTTTTATCTGAGTAATGCCCCATGTAGACTAAGTAAGAGGCCGCTTCAGTAATAGTAATAATAATAATAAATCGTTTATTCCGAGAGGCAGGGAGGATAGTGCAATCCTTACTCCTTATCGAAAATACATAATTAGAACAAAACTCAGGTGACGATCGACCTCCGGTCTTATAGCCGACCAGGTGTGACGGCGGGGAGACCCTCCGCCTCCGTCGCAACGCTATCGAACGGCGTTACTTTCGGTAGACGGACTTTGAACCGGGCGTCTGATGATGAACGTGTCGTGTGTACTCGTGACCCCTGTACCTTGTGTGACATTCTGGATGCACTACTGTGACGTGGAAGGGAAAATAGTATTCGTGATGAATCCACAGCTCGCAAGTGTAGGTCTATCCTACACTCGCACTATGGCACGCGTTCTATGGCACGAGTCTATACTCGTGCCATAGATTTGAAAGAGTTGCCTCTTAACGTCCTAATTGCATCGATTGATGTTGGCTCGAATACTCAGTCGCTCAATGCCCTCGTCATCTTTTCTGTTTTCAGTCAGGATATGTCCAAGATGTCTCTATTTCAAGATAGAGGGGAGGTAAGTTAGTTGAACCTTGTCCTACGAGAGTCGTGTATACTGTTCGCAAATGGTAAAAAAGTAATGATATTAAGGAAAACAAAACTTATATTACCTATTAATAACACCAAAATTATACGGGACTTTCTGCATGTAGATACGAAGGGAACTTGGTTATCCGTTATTAGATATAGCGAAATCAAACATGGAGATTGTCAATAAGTTTAAGGTCGCAGAGGCAATATTTGCCTTGTCGGCGGAGTCGGCTGATAGACGGCGAACGAATGCTCCTCAAGTTGTGTAAATACCAATTTACATTCAGGACGAAAGGAAAAAGTGTACCCGCAAATTGTTGATTCTTTCCCTTGAATTTGATATGATGATATTCATGCGAAGTACAGTGCCGTTTGCAGGCATTTCTTTTCGAAAAACTTGTTTTTTTTTTAATAAAATCGACCTCAAAACAATTCTACGACCAAATAACTAAAAAAAAAAAATAACAATGCACTTCTTATTAGTAATAAAAAAAAACCCCGATCCAACGTTTTAAATCGGTGCAACAAACCAAATGCAAATTTCATCGAATCAAAATCATTTCATTGAATCAACTCTAAGCATTCCGGCACAATTTGCAATAATACCACAAATCGCTTAGAAACATTTTGTATGGAAAATATTTTTAAAAGTTTTCGCCACCTTAGACTTTGCGTAACTTTATTGAATACACTCTGGAAAATTTCATGTTAAAAAAAAAACATCTTGGTCATTCAAACGATTTCGAATTAATGAGTAAACATACTAGAATAAGAATGACAAATAAACTTAGACTAGAACAGATAAATAGTCCATCTTAGGACAGGTGTTCAGCACCTAGTTAGATGGACATGGTGAAGTTTCTGACATGCCACTAAGTGCGATTTTAAATGAGAGGAGATGTATCTCATTTTCTCTTTGTATGTTTATAAATAAAATGTTTTTTTTTGTAATAAGTGTATGTCTAGCTGTAAGTTTTTTCTGTGAAACAATAAATAAATAAATAAATGTATGACATTCTGTATGTTTTTTTTTTGGGCCCTACTCAACTAGGCCATATGTACCTGTGCTAGAGTCAGGGGAGATGGTGGTAATGAAGCGCTCAAAATGGTATAACCATGTGCGGATTTGAACCCGCAACCTTTAGGTCATTATTCCAACGCCTTAACCACTAGATTACCACGATCTTTTCTATACATTATTTAGTAGTATTAATATCTTTAAAAATAAACTTTTACAATTCTTATAAGTCTAAATACAAAATATATACGCGTGGAATTTAGATCTCTCGGGCCTACTATTTATAAAATCCCCTATTTATTTATGTATCCAATGATTTTATCTTAATCGGTCAATCACCTCACGATATGAATTACATATTTTTTATTTTTATTTGATTTAATTTTTTTATAATAAAAAAGAAATAAAGCTAATTTATTTATTTTTTATTTTATTTATTCTTTATTGAAAAATCCACAGTATTAAATTTTTATAATTACAAACAAAACTTATTACTAGTATATAAAACCAATTATGGATTTCGATCATTTTACATGTTAAGATTAGCATAATAATTTGAACAGTGTTCTTAAAATATATATAGATTATTATTATTATATACGTATACAGTAGACCTTTTTTTTTTTTTTTGGAGTGTTATGTGTAATTTGTGAGTGATGTTTGTGGTAGTTGTGAGTGTGTGACGTTTGTATATATATATTAAAATAAACTAATAATTTGAGTATGGTTTTAGTATGTATAAAAATAATTTATGATGAAGGTGATATAAATATAGTATGTATGTATATTCTATATGTTGTATTATATATATTCTAATTGAAAAATATGTGTTTACGAGTATGTGTGAAGTGTCGTAGTGTGAGAATAGTGGTAGTTATTATATTAATGGTCCCATTCCCAATGATACATATTTATAACTATGTATATTCTCATTTATTTCATTTTTATAATTACGTCATGGCAGATGGTAAATCACAAACAGTTCATAAAAAACTCATAAAGATATGAAGAAAACTGTTTACGTTTAGTGGCATTAATGTGCGCTATTGCTAAACGCTGTGAAATGATTTTATATCATTTCTTTTTAATTTTGTTTGGCTAGTCACATTTGAGATAGTCTTCATAGGTTTTATGGGCGGGCGGTGGTACGACCGACTGATTTAGCTAGAAATACATCTTTGATTCGCGTATGCAAATTAGGAAATATAGTTAGACGTATCTAGAGGTTTTAATAAAATTAACCATACGCAACACATTGCATACCAGTGTTTATTCAATTTAGCCATAATAAAGTACGTACTATAATTTTATTAAAATTAACCTAATTAATTAATCAACTTTTTCGACGGATTTTCGCGTTTTGACCGTTTATGGAACGACTTCCGTAATGCCAACGAAACTTATCGCACCTACGAAATTAGGTCCAAACAGGATGTAGGGCGGAAAAAACCTTGCTAATATGGTTGTAGCCAAGCTATATGAAAAAATGTACATTTTAGTTTTTTTAAAAAAACTCAAGTTTTACTAATATTATACATACATGGTTAAATACGAGTATAAATTAGTTGGGATTGCATCCAACTTCCGAATTATGGGCAAAATTAACCTAAATAAAAAACATATTCAGATATTTAAATATTTAATGTAAACTTAATAACATTAAAAACTACCCTAATTCCCGCTCATCTCGATCATTAATTGTTAATTTACTTACTCGGTGGAAATTTTAATTGGATTTATTATACAGGTTGAATTTAAAATCAGCAGTATCTTTTTAAGGGGTCTTTCTCGGCATGAAACTCAACATTTGGCCGACAATTTTTTATATAAGTAGCTAACAAAAAAATCATTATAAAAATTGAACGTTTGGTGCACGTATTGTGTTCCTGACCTATCCAATTTATATTATTTTTTCGCGGCATCCGTCGTTCAGGTCAATACGTTTTGTAGGTACTAAGGTGCCCCCCCCCCCCTTAGGGTCAGCCGCGTGGTCTATTATTTTATTATGTGACCATACTTTCATATTGTTATTTTAGACCAGTTTTTTTACAATGTTGTTGAACTAAAGTTGCCCAATTTCATGTTAAAAGAATACTGCTGACTTTAATTAGGTTGGGGTTTTTTTAATAAGCATTGTTTTTTACTTGATACTATATTTTTGTGTCTCTCTGCAGGAGCAGCGGCGCTCGGTCGCGGCGGTCGAGCCGGTCGCGTCGGCAAAGGCGCCCGCGACGCCGACCTGCTCGGGTCCTGCGGCGCCGGCCCGCGCGCCGCGCGCGTCGCTCGAGTCCGACGGCTTCGACCGCAGCAGCAAGCGGAACAGCTCGCTCGCGGAGGACGCGAACGCCAACAGTTCGGCAGGTGAGCGAAACGCGCCCTTATTGCCGACGCACGAAAGGCGGATATAGCTTGAACGTTCCGGCTGCAGCCGGGACTCACGGTTAGGCTGTGACAACATCAAGGCTACAAAATGCGAATTTTACAGATTTTTAAAGACGGTAGGAAAGATATCCACAAGAGATACAAGTTATCTAGTTAAAGATCATTTATTATTCTAGGAAATTTCTTTTAACATATGCAAACAATATTTTTATGTCTTTGAAATAGCATTCTTAAACCAGAAACATCACATATAAATTAAATATAGTTTCATGATGAGAATAAAGTAAAGAAGTAAAGAAAAAAAGAAGAAAATAAAGAATAAAGAGAAGGGATCTACCTAAGCGATTTGAGATATATTCTAAAACAACTTCAAAATAAAATGACAAAATTTGCCAAAAATTGCAGTTTTTTGAATATGAAAATGATAATATATGCTAAAAGGTTTTAAATTTGTAGAATATATATATTTTTGTCTTATTATTTAAAAAAAATATTCCTTTTTAAAAAAAAACAACTAAATAATATCAATATTTCATACAGAATGGTAGGTACCGGTTTGCGTTTCACAGTTTTTTAATATTCAATTCCCGAGATATTTAATAAATAATAAACTACAATGTAGGTATAATCTTGAGTTGAATTAATTGAATATAAAATGTAAAATATCCCGAGACACCGTAGCGTTTCAGGTGAGTTTCAGTGGACTAGAGATTTGCCTTGTGTCCGTGGTTTTATAGGCCTGAATGCTACGTGTGAATGCGTGCGTCATTACCTGCGGTACCCTTTTAATGACGATGGTTTGAAGCAACAACTCCTTTTGAGGTTATACATTCCTAAAACTGTTTTTTTTTTGTCAGAATCGCGAATGTGCGTTCTACAAATTAGATTGGCGTATAATCGCGTTTCAAAGTAATTCGTTGTGTCATTGGTATAATGTCAATTTTAAAAGCCAGAACTTAGCGAAGTAGACCAGAACTTACTTTAGTTCTTACCACAAAATACTCAGGTCGTGGGAGGTATAATTAAGACCCAGTATATCGTGAGGTGACCTTGGAGTTCGGCCTTTGCAAATGGTGTCGGCCACGTGCACTTCGAGCATCCGTCGACAACATCAAAGAATAAACATTTGACAGTTTTTTATTTATATTAAAAATATAAGGCAATTTAAAAAAAAAAATAAGTTTAAGGTATTCTGTAGAATTTTATTGCGGACATTTTTATGTATAAATTAGGCTTACGTCACATATGTAGTTTGGTTTATGAGAATTTTAAAAAATAATACTAAACAATTTCAATATTTTTTTATGTAAACATAGGACTATTTATTTAAAAAACCATCTTAAAGGTTTGCTAGAAAAATGTTCAGTTAATCTAATTATATTTTTTATATATGCCTGGTACGGAAAGCTATTTTGGCAGTAGACCTCAAAAACATGCATAAAATGCAATTCGAGTGCGTTATGGCTCTTAAAGTAATTTAGAATGACCCTTGGAATTCGATACTCAAACATTTCGTTAATCACCAAAATCTCAGGTTTGATATTTTCCCTTTTTTTATTGTTTTAGGGAAGGCCTAAAATAACTATTAATAAAAACCAAATTTCATTTGGTTTAAAAAACACTTCCTTTTTTTAATCAATTTGTTTTTCCAATTAATATTACTTTCCGACAATTTTTTTTTGTATGGTTTATGCAAATCGTGCTGACGTGCTCTCAAAACGATCAATTTCTACCTCCAGGACTCCCGAAGTGGGCCAGTCTGGGTTGCCAGTCGATAATCGACTCGACCGATGCTCGTAAAAAAAAGGGATACAACCAGAGAATATTACGCATGATTGTAATATTTTGTTTCTATATACTACGACTAGAAAACATAATTATATATAGGTAAAATATGGCCGCTAAAAAGCGAAGTATTTTTGCATGGAGTTAAACGAGTCGACGAGCATTTATTTTGCAGAAACGAACTACCTATCCGTTATCCAACTCTAGTCCCAAGTAGTACCCCGCCTCCTCCTTCTCTATCCTGCTAGAAATTATTTTTCAGAAGATCGATATAACGATCCATCCGTCTTTGTGATTAGAGTAGCATTTGGCCATACTAACCTTGGTTTCTTCAAAAGTACCCCACGAGGCACGGACTCGCGTGCTCTCTAAGCAGAATCTGCTCTCAGAACCGCAATGTTAGAGCAACAGAGATATGTAAGAAAACTTAGATTAGGCACGTCGCTATTTCTTAGAAGGCAGCATCCTCTCCTCACATTTCGAAAAAGCGTTTCCCCCACATCGCCTTATTCAACCTTAATTCTTCGCGTAATAAATAAATTAATAAACTATTATTAAAATTATACTAACGGTACACTTATGTCTTATTATATAAATATTTATATATTTAGGATTGCAAACAATTCAATTTTAATAATTGTAATTGTATGTTGCGCAGTGTTATGCTTATAAAAGCAATGCTTTAAGGCGCCACTAGTCCCTAAAACGTGTTTTGTAACGTATTTTGGTGCATTTTGTTGAAGTTATTCCCAACAAATGGCTAAAACTAAAAATACCACAATATTCTACATATATTAATTTAGTACTTTGCTTAAAAAAAAACGAAATACACCTTATTATAGTAATGAAAATAAATAAATAAGAAAGTGTTGTTTTTTTCTTGCAACGATTTTCTTTTAAGTTGTGTAAGTGACGCGAACCTAATTTTTCTTTCTAAAGATAGACAATATAATAATCTAGGACATTACTTAAAAAAAAATATTTTTTTCAAATGATAATAATTATTTAAATACAAAAAACATGTTTCATCGATTCCAAATGTAACGAATTCGCGGTCGGCGAGTATATCCGTCTCTTTTCTACACGTCAATGTTCGAATAAAGCCTACTCTTTCTAATCTCAAGGACAAATGCGTCCCGGGGCGCCTTAAAGTAAAGTCTACCTTAGTACGGGCATTGCCTAGTTAGGTAGAACTTTGCATAATATGCAAATTAATATTTAAGTACATTAAAATACAGTATTAAAATACAATACAGTATTAAGTACATTAAAATCATTCGGCCATTGGATATGCACAAGTGATTTATTTTTCATGTACTCTTTTCCTTTGTGTTAATGTTTCTTTAAATTTTTTTTTGTTTTTTTTTTATATAATTAAAAAATTTATGTAAATTTACTACGACTTGTCATCAAATTGAGTTTCTGGCAGCCAAAATGTCTTTTTTTTTTAATAAAAAAACAATCAATTTAAAAAAAAGTTACTGACAATAAATAAATTTAAAAAATTAACAAATTCGTTAAAGCTATTGTTTTATAGACGAACCCCTAGAATTGTAATTTGTAGTTTTTTTATGCAATAGTAACAAATTAACGTATGATAAATAAGGAAGGATTCAGATACATTTTTTAACATAGACCACTTTGCACGTCTTAGGAATGAGCCGAGGTTGAATAAAGGGAAAACTGCCTTTGGACAGAGGGGTTTTTACTTTCCCTCTGGTAAATTATTTAAGGAATTTTGTGCTCAAGTATCAGCAGCGAACTGTAACTCAATTCATAAAGTAGGTATTAATAAAAAGATCTTTACGTGGTTAATACATTTGGGTTATTACACACATTGAAGAATTAATCGCAATAGTTAAATCATTTTAATGGCATTACTGAATAGAATTATATATATGACTAGCTGACCCGGCCACGCGTTGCTGTGGCTAAAGTTTTTGTTATATTACATTATAGTAAACAATCTAAGAGGAACAATAAGAGAACATCAGTCACGGAGTCCACTATGCTTTTTCACACAGATGGTATTTGTAAAAAAATATGGTGATCTCCTTATTTGACTTTCTACTACTATAACCCTTTAGTACAATGAACTTATTTACGAACAAAGACGACAATGATGATGTTGGTATACAAATTCACTGGATTGAGATTGATTTGAAGGGGAAGTACGTTGAACACAATTAATTAAAATGTTCTTACACTTGATACTAAGCAGAAATCAATAGGTAAAAAATAAAAATTTATCAGATTTATTATTTCCATTTAATTTTATAACAAATATAAGTATATTACAGTATAATACAGTAAATAACATGTGACGCTTAAACTCATGAATGAGGTAGGCAAGGCAGACAGTCTTAAACTTTTAAACATTAATATCTTTTTTTTTGAATTATAAATACTTTCAATTTCAATTTAATTTAACACCAATCGGTGCACAATGTTTTTGGTTAACCTGTCTTTAGCTAACACAAATAGATTCGACGGTTTCCCAACACGTGAACACGCAACATATAGTTGCCCATGAGAAAAACATGGATTTTCCAAATCTAAACCACAAATGGACATTGTTTGACCTTGAGATTTATTTATAGACATGGCGAAAGCTAAACGAATTGGAAACTGTAGCCTTTTGAAGGGTATGGTAGAATCTGATGGTATCATCGGAATACGTGGCAGCAGGACCACTTTTCCTTTAAACTTCCCAGCCAAAATGGTTGCTTCAAGAATGTTTCCGGTGATCTTTTTGATGACCAAACGCGTACCGTTACATAATTGAGGTGGATTCAAATTACGGAGGAGAATAATAGGGGAACCAATCTTTAATCGAAGATTATGTGGTGGCATTCCAGGGATATCTAATGAATTTAAAAATTCAATCGGAAAATTTACACTTTCATTTTCATCAACAACAGTATCGATTGATTTAAAAGACATCAGATCGCCTGGTAACAACTGTTGTATCTGGAAGTTAATTTCGTCAACATCAACGTTTTTGGCTGCCAAAATCGCCCGTTGACTAAGCCATTCATGATTCAAATAATTATTCTGTATATCCGGGAAAATACTCTGAATCAATTCAGTTTTATCCTGAACAACAGTGCAAAAATTGTCTGGTAGTTTAATGCATTGCGTATTTGGTTGCAGTTTTATTTTACCGTTCCCAATATCTAGTAGTTGTTCGGAAAATATTAGTGCTGATGGATCATTTTGCAATTGTACTCGCATATTTATGGTCAATCGAAGTGTTTCAACACTTCGCCATAAGAATGATTGTTTCAAACATGCATTAATCTCATCCGCGAAAGTAGAGCGAGGTATAACCGGTAAGGTCTGCCGGAAGTCACCAGACAAAAGTAAGATAGCACCACCGAAAAGTTTATTATTGCTGTTTAAATCTTGCATAGTTCTGTTTAATGCTTCAAGTGAATATTTGTGTGCCATTGTGCACTCATCCCAAATTATTATAGAACTCTTCCGCAACACTGCAGCTATTCCACTATTCTTTTTGATGTTACACATTGCATCTGGTTTATTATGAACGTCCAATGGCAGCTTGAATGTTGAATGTGCTGTTCGCCCACCATCCAGTAAAGTAGCCGCAATGCCTGACGATGCTAATGCTAATGCGATTTTTTGTTGCGACCGTATTTTGGCAAGAATCAACGATATTAAAAATGTCTTACCTGTTCCACCGGGTGCATCCAAGAAAAAAAAACCGCCTTGTTCAGCAGCAACAGCCAGCATAATCCGATCATAAATAATTTTTTGTTCTGCTGTCAGTAATGGTTCACTGTTCATGATAATTGTTGCTAAACTTCCATGGTCATATTGATTTTCTCGTTGTAAATCGGTATTGACTAAGTCGGTGGCTGGACGATTAGGTGATGGCATACCATAATGATTAAGTGGTAAATTTGAAATAAGAACACATAAATCCTCGATCAAGACCAATGCTTCATTGTACATCTCTGGTGTATAATCTATGTTTTGGCATTGATTTGTTTGTCTAATTCGGTGCAAGATGTCTTCTGTCATACAATTTTTATATTTTTCCCACAAAGTTTGTGCTTGCGAGGGATAACATGTCGCCAAAATAATTGCAAACAACTGACGAATGTTATTCGGTGTTGATGTCAACGCAGCATCAGCAAGCGTTAAGTCCCAATGGTTATCGTCTTCTAGCAATTGCAGTTCACGACATGCATCCTGGTATGTATTGAATACTCGACCATTAGCTGTTCGTAAAAATTCAAAAGACGTTGGTCCGGGAACATTCACCAATAACAAACGTAAATAGAAGCACTCACGTTGCTTTGGATGTACCGTGTAAAGTCTCCCCAATGTCTTAGCTTTGAATATGCCTGTAATGGAAGGATGTGGTTTTCCTTGTTTCCGTGGCTCCCATTTTTTACTGGATTTGTTCCATGTGAAATAACGTGGAACATCACCATACACCAATGTCTTCGCGAATTGGCCAAAAACATCAGGTTTTTGACACAATGTAAAAAATTCAGTTAGAGTCGTTTTCGGAGCTTCGAACGCTCTTTGGAGAACATTTTCTTCAGTGAAGTATACACGTTGACCGTTTTCAAGATGTATTGCCAGATGTTGGACAGCAGGATCTCTTTCGTGGATGGCAAAGCTGAGAATATGCCAAATAGCTTCATTGCTGCTAATGTATCTGCCCATTTGGTATCGTGCTATTTCGTCATTTTTATTTATGTTTTTTACTTCAAATATGGCCAAATCACTGCCTTTGTTTACATATTTACAAATATACTTAATTGATTTAACAGAACTGCAAAGCTCAACATTGATATGAGCTTTGTAAGTTTTTGAAAGTAGTGGTGAGTATGGTACCACCCACTGATTATCAAACTCAACTTGATTTGGAAAGTTCGGCAGTCGCATTGTAAATGTGTGGCCACCATTCTCAGTACTTCTGCGGCGATACATTGGATAACCATCAATATCCGTGATCGTGTCATTCGTATGCGGCTTTGGGAAGTTTTTTTACATTTTCCATTTTCCATGCACGGTGACGTCATGTTGAAAACACCGCATGGCCCATGGATCATGTGTTTGGTGACAATATCAAATAATTCTTGATCAATTAATGGGTCTGGAATTTCGGCTGAAATTATTTGATCGATTTCTTCAGGACGGATTCTATCTTTAAGCCAAACCAAAATGTGGGCATGAGGCAAACCTCGCTTTTGCCACTCTATCGTATACAGCCAACAACGTGTGATACCAAAAATTGTATATTTAACAATAAAATCAATTAAGGATTTCAATTTTTGTTTAAACACACGTGCAGTTAAATCATGACGACGAATGGCTTGTTGTCCTGGCAATAGTAAAGTTTGTATCTCTTCCCAATTCGGATTACATGTGAATGTAATAAATAAATCCGGTCGGCCGTAATGACGTACGTAAGTCATCGCATCTTGTATGTATTCCTGCATGTTCCGTGGACTGCCGATGTAGCTTGAAGGTAAAATGAAAGCATTACCGATGTCATTGGGATTTAAATTTCCATCGATGTTTCCAGCAACAGCATCTCGTAAGTGAATATATTCTTCCGATCGTAGTTTTGCCTGGTTGAATCGAAGGAATCGCAAGCGTTCGCTTTCGACCTTAGCATACATATCAACAATGTATTGATGGAACAGCTGACGATATCGAAGGATATAATTGTCTTGATGTTGTCTAACCATTATTCGGTGTGCGTAGTAGTTCATTGAGCTAACTTTATTATTTCTGTAATCACCTAAAAAAATAAATAATAAAATGCAATACGAAATTAAAATCTATACATACAGTAAGAAAGTAAATAGATAATTGTCAAATTTACCGGTATTTGGATCATACTGATTGATATTAAGGTGATATTCATCTTGTCCTTGCCAAAATATCAATGGATATTGTAGTGCGTCATATGAACGGTGTAGATCCGAAATCGTACTGACAGTGTTGTCTCGCCGTGTAATGTTTATAGATCTTTTGTCAACTGGATCACCAACCATGATAACAGCAACCTCATCAACAGTTGGAGCGTTGAATCTACCAGCATGTTCACCTAATGGTACTTTGTCGGCTTTTATGACGATTTGATAATTGTCATTTTGCAGTCGTGGCGAAACTCTTTTGATCAATTGAATTAGTTGATTGTGATCTTCTAAAAAATTTTCCAATAATATCACAATTGCTCTTTCCTCTGCTTGTTCAATAAAATTATACAGGCACCGAGTCGTCACGCGCTCTTCACAATCGCCCATAAAATAAAAAGTTATCGACATCTGTCAGTTTTATGACTGCCAAATAATATCAGACAAATAATTAGCGATAAATTAAAATTGCGACTATAATTTGAGATTTAAACTATCCTATCTCTCAAATGCACATCGAACTGCACATGGTGTTCAAATTTTATTATAATCGGTTAAGTGGTTCAGCCGTCCATTGAGGACAAACATTGTGACACGAGATCTATATATATTAAGATTATCTTTACATGCAGACTGAAACAAAACGATGGTTACTCTAGAACAGATTAAAGTCTAGTTGAGTAACCATCAACCCTTATTGAGGGTAATTATATTGTTCATATTGTATTGTAAAAAGATTTTCCCTGTGTAGTATAATTAATTAAAAGAACTTTGAATTTGATCACCTATTTGTTTTGTTTATTTTGTTACTATTGTTTTTTTTTTTGTATTATGTGACCTGTAATTATTTATGTAAATAAATACATATACACATATAATATACATTAATTAACCATAACCGTTCACTATGCTCAACTCGAATTTTACGACAGAAACATACCCTAACCAAAGGCTTAAGAGGGGTTTTGTGTAACCTATTACGAGTAAGAAATGTAAAAAAATACGAAAAAAAAACATCCCTAAATTTACTATATTTTTTAACATATGGTGTCAATTCGATCAGCGTGCGAATTTCGATACCGCGCCGAACGATAATGGCCTTGACACCGTTACGGCGCCGGCAACAGCTGAGCGCTCACAATAAAGACGTTATTACACGATATTTTTACTATTTTCGCGTAGTTTATTTTTTTTTTATCTCGGTAACCATGATGGATTTTGATATACTTTCTTCACAAACGACTCTAGAAATCGCAGGATCTATTAGATGTTTGTTTTAGCGGAAGTGGTGTCGCTGTTTTGTACTTGAAAAAATAAAATAAATAAATATTCGACCTCTTGTGCATACATAGCGCTACGTGTGTTTTGTTCGCTAAACACTCTCCGTGTTAAGGGGATACTTAGGTATCATTCGGCCCAAGTGGAACGAATCAAATTTCCCCTTAGAATCAGCGGCACTCACCAGACAAGCAAATAGTGACGTTCCGTACGAGTACATTGTCGCTAAGTTCGTTTCCCACCACCAGGGCGCATAGTACGAAATCGTGTTATTTGATTCCGCTACCGTAATGGTCCGATGTTAGTACGTCATTCCAGAAATGCTCTCAATCAATTTGAACATGGGAAAATGCTAACTCAATTTCCCTTATTAATAGGTAAATGCTTATATAATACAAATTTCTATTATTAAAAATAAAAAAAAATATTAAAAACAGAGTTTTAGGTTTTTGAATTTTGAAAAATCATTTTTTCCCATCCTTAGGACCAATGGTTGGTGCTATCAAAAAAGTTTACTTAGGCCCTTATTTGGAGAAATGATATAAAATTTAAATGAATTCGATATCTTATATACTAACAAAGTTATAGCAAAATTTCAGTTTTTCGAAAAAACCCCCTCATTCCCGCCCCTCTGGTCGGATTTTACCCATTAACGAACTTGACCGAGATTTTGTGGCCTTAAATTTTATGTATCATTTTAAAAGTGATTATTGTAAAATTACGGCAATGATCGTGTCTACAAGAAAGTTATATAGATATCTATATATAACTATAGATGATGATTGTTTTTAATAGCGGCAAATCGCATGAAAAGATAAATGACATAATCTTTGACGATATAGAAAAAATTTGAACATGTTTTTAATTTTTTGATAAAGTGCTGGATAGCATAATATTTATAAAGGTTCTAAAGAGGTCCTGTACTTGAGAGCGCAGGATGTCGGTTTAAACCCAGCGCTGAGTTTTATAAAAATGCATTTTTAACTCTCACCTGTCCTCTTTAGTGTAAAATATTGTCAAATATTATGTAACCATCTAATTAGATGAAATAAGGAAAGGACGATATATTAACAAAAAATATAAAAATAATGGATATGTGATTACGATGAAGGACGATGGTGAAATGAGATGATGTTTTGAGTGATTTATGTATGAAGTTGATGAAAAAATAATAATAATGGATATGTAAAAGTGTAAAATTAAAGCACATGATTAGTGTGCGTATTATTATTATAATTGTATAATAATTATTATAACTGCATAGATTGATATATAAACTTTAAAACTGAGGGTGGTTTTGGGTTCTAGGATATATGAAGCGCGAAATATGTCGAAATTTTCCGAAAGTCATAACCTGGTACCCATTGCAATAGGTAGCTTTTCTAACAAGCCCACCTAAAAAGGAATAAAAACTGCTAATTCTACAATGATTTATCACTAATGACTGATAACCTTATTTAACGAAATACAGACTATATAAATATTAACTTAACGTACCTATTACCAATATAATTATGTATGTATGACTAAAAATTAATTTGATAACTTATTATGAAGCTGCCATAGTCATATGCGATAATTAAATAAAGTTATTTTAACTGAAACTAGTATTTTTAATTTGTACACAAAACCTAAAATGTAAAGATATATTTTTTTTTTTTGAACAGATAACTTACTTTTTGATTTATTATTACCTAGCATTTCGAGCGTTTTAATGACCTTTGTCGAAACGGATATTATTTTAAAAGAAATCATTACACAAATATAAAATTGGTATCGTGCTATAGGGTGTATTGACCATTGACTGGAAATAAAAGTTATACCCTAATGGGCCATATTTTCAGGTTAAATGAATGATTTTAAAAAAAGTTCAATCTCATGAAACTTTTTCAAGTAAGTTCGGTTATTGTAAATTGAAACTCCAAGTCACTGGATTTGTATTAGTAGCCTGATACGAATCAGTTTATTTGATTCCTGTAAAACCGTTGGTTTCAAAATTTGATATTAAATGTTATAAAAGTATTATAATGCAAAATATCTTGCCTAACTGGTTATCGCCTGTTCTAAGGAAGATATTATGCCGCGTCGAAAAAAAAATTGAATAATTACACATACATAATAATCACAAATACACATGAATGTTTATAAACAATAAATAATACACTATATACTAATAAAAACTCATATAGGGCATAAATATTATAGAATTAAATAAATAAATAAAAATAAAATAAATAAAAAATACATGTGAACATACTTACATTACTTACTTTATGAATAATTGTGCCTATTATAGATTTTAAATAAAACAAAAATTGTAGTCTAATTAAGGATTTTCATTATTTTACATATTTAACAAAGGTCCTTACAAAAACTGGGAATTTCCTCGGTTTAAACGGGAGTCGACTCTGGTCAATTGAGCACTCGATTTTTTTGGCGTACTACTACTAACCCCGAAGGTCTTTTTCAAATGATTCTAATCTATCTAATTTGCTCCGAATCCTGAATTCGTGGACCTATATATTGATCTGATCCGTCGTTTGAACGAGAATAATGGCTTAGAATCCAAGATCAAAAAGAACGATTCGCGATATCTACAAACTACGCCGCTTTTTACGAGTCTACCGCCGCAAAAATGCGTCTGGGTTGGCAATACCGGCAGCCGTGCCCCGCTCGTCATTTGTCCAGCATTTATTAATGGAATCCCCGGTGGACAATGTTGCCAGATCGTAAATATTTCCTCCAGATGTTTATGAGCTGAAAGTTAGTCGATCGGCATCAAATTTAGGCTAAAAGCCATCCGATGTGAACGTCTAAAATTTACAGATTGTTGTACAGAAAAACGTGCTGTACGAACACTCGTTACAAAGACGAAAACCACGTCTAACACTCAAATATAAATGCGGTTACCCTCAAAATACCATACTTGGGCGAATATGTGGTTTCTTGTTACATTAAAAGAATACAACATTACAACATTAGTCGCGATCGATTAAAAGTTACCTATAGCTATATTTTAACCCGGGTAGTTAGGCACTGAGGTGGTCTTAACGGGCGAGGAACTCTCTTTCGGAAACCAAAATTTTGTTTTGAACATACCTACTACAAAATAATAATTCTCAAATTATGCGGTCCCGTATTTTTAGTTCATAAAAACGGTGCTGAAGTTTAATGTATAGGTGGGTACATAAATAAGTCTCGATATTGCCAAATATCGATGTTTCGAACCAAACGAGATCAGTCGATTTAGATAATTAAATAGGCTTATAAATATTACTAGCATTTTAGGTTTTGGGTAGTATGGGGGAATGTCCAACATTTTCAGTTGATCTTCTACGGTATAACTTTTATCCACCAATACCAGTGATTGTATTCGATAGCAAATGGTTTGGAATCCGTTTTATGCATTTGTCGTTATTTATACATAGTAAATTAGTATGACACTCATAGAGTCAGGAGTAATTTGAATAACTCCTGACTCTCTTCTGGATCTGGTATTTGGGCTAAGATTATTATTTAACATCCAATGTTTGTTAGTTTGTTTAGGTCAAATCTTGCGAGCTAATTAGAACCACTTCCCTTGTCCTACGGAGTTGAAATTTGAAATGTTGGTTTAGTTTCGATGACAATGCATTTTTATGGTAAGCATGACCTGATTCTACACCCAGGATAGGCTGCAGACGAAGGAATTTTTCAACGTTTAGATATGAACTATTCGGGAGTCGCGGCACTTATCGAACATCATATTTCTATGAAATATTTAATATTTATTACTAACCGAAGCTCTTAGCGGTTTTCATCATGATCACGCGGTTACACTACAGAATGAACTCCCCGGTAGCAGAGCGTCCTACCCTTGAATACTGCTCATCAGCATGGGATCCTCACACCCAATGTCTTAAAGATGAACTAGAAGCAGGTCAGAGAAAAGCAAGCCGGCATGTCTTTAGGCGTTTTATTCGGTATGATAGTCCATCTAAATTACTTTCAACTCTTAATTGGGAGCCACTAAGTAGAAGGCGTTTCTACTAATTTATATAAGACTATGACGAATGAGCCTGCCTGGTCTACTTTAAGATCCCAACTCTCTAAGCCTCCTTATATTGGCCGTAATGACCATCCTTCCAGGATAAAAACTATCTTGAGAAAACGGAACATTGGGTTCAATTCGTTTCTTTCCAGAACAATTAGGCGGAGGAATACTCTTTATAGGTCAGTATTTGATCCCTTTCCTCCTTCCAAGGCTGTTTTTAAGCTGCGAGTTGTTAAGCATTATTTTTTTCCCTCCCCTACTAAATTATCACCGGAGCTAACTCCTAAATATTGTAATTACCTAATAATAATAATAATTCTCTCAATATTGGCATTTTTAAACGTATCGCGGTCTCGCTCTTGCCTAATTAACTAATTAATGCATACTAAATGGCGAAAGAAAAGTTTTATGCGCATTTATGTTTTTCCATTTTGTCAAAATTATTTACAAATAGCACACAAATTCACAAATAGACAATTAATATAAGCTTCAGGTTTATCGGGCTGAAAAAGAGCTCTTATATAAATTCTGTATTGCCATTCAGTTAAAAAAATGTAGGTAACTTAAATGTATAAAATTGAGGTAGGCAGAAGTTATAAATTTCGACGGTATAGCGTCGTTCGCGTACTCTACTACTCGTACAATAAAAAAACATGTTTTCTGTTATACCATACAGATTGTTTTTAAAGTAAACATTACATATAAAAAAAAATGTTATACATATTTTTATAGGGAAGAAAATATTGTTTAATATTCATTATCTTATTGTTTTATTATGGAATTTATTTACTAAATATACTTTTGGACATCTCTTTTTCAGTGCTTTTGGCGTGAACGTCAGGTGTATGGAAATATTTTAATATTTTTTTTTAGGCGTATTTAATTTTCGGAATAACCACGCTAAGCTCTCTTTCTCCAAAGATATTGTTTGCTTTAGGTGCGTGTAATCCACCTTTAGATAATCATGATTAATTTTATATTTAAACGTTTCACTACCATAACATTCTATAGAAAGTTGATATTTAACTCTATTTTCTATTTAACTGTATTTTTCTTGATTAGTTGTGGTTATTTTTTGTTTTTGGTTTTTTGGTTTAACCCTAAGACCCCTTCTCAACTAATAAAAAGGATAAAAAACTTGGCTTTAAAATAACTCAGTTGCATCACCTGCCAATCAGCTATACCACCGGAGGGATGGTACCTCCAAAGTATATGTAATTTCTAAATAAATAAATAAATGTCGTTTTTTCTTTTAGTATTATATTTTTTTATGGATTAAAAAAATGGAAATAAATTTAAAAAATATACCTTTTTATAGATGTTAGGATCACGTCACAAAAATAAAAGCGATTGCTTTAATTTCGCCGCGGAATCATAAAAGCGCCGTAGGTCCGTCAAATATTTCCGTCGCAAAGGCGTTTCTGTAACGGGGCTATCTGTCCGGGGAAACGGCCCCGTCTCGACCGGCACAACTCTATTTTATCTATTATTAAATATATATATCACTGTCACTCCCCGCTGAACCGTGACACGAATGCTCCCGAAATATCCGATATATTTGTCGCGGCTATTTTTCGTGAGGAATTCGCATTTGCAGCTTTTGCTCATAATTAAGTGACGTCGATTGATGTTATTCGTACAGCATCCGCACTACATTAATCTTACATCAATCGCTATAACACTTTATCTACTCATTTATCCGTACATTAATTTTTTACAAATAACTCAACTTTTTAATAGTATTTGCCTCAGGAAAGAGGTGTACGTATTTTTTGCATAATTACACGTTGATATTACGCAAAAGCCTGCATTAATAACATGTTCCCTCAAAACATCAGAGGAACGTGTACCCTCAAGAAATCGAGGAAATACCTTTTTTTTTAATAATTTTATGTCAATTAACGTAGTAAAACATACATAAATCGATATTTTACAATATTTCTATCATAAATCAGTGCTAAGCATTAGAAAAATATTAAAAAAGCATTAGAAATAGGTACTATACCGGTGCGATATGCAGTGATTTCTATTATAAAAGGGTATTTTCTATCATAAGACCCCATTTTTTACCCATTTTTTCATACTATATGGATTTTTGCAGTGATTGTCCTGGTACGGATTTATCCCCTCTACTCAACCAATATTTTATTTAGAAAAATACGCTAACTAGGTACATCTATCAGTCTCGGTTGAGTACGAACTATGCACATAACTCATAAACTATACTCGTACATCGAGCATGTAAGGTTTACAACCCCACGTTGAGCACCATCGATATTTTCAACACTATTTTACCGGCATTCAAGAGAATGTGTACTCTAAGTCTAACCAATAACCCTAGAGTAGTTTTATTTTGTTATTTATATAGAGCACATTAAATTTTATATTCTTGTTATTATGTAAATTCCCCAACTTCCCTACTTCCCAATCACAAACTCGTCCCCGAATGTGTTTCCATTTAAGTCATTTTGGTGGAAACTGTCATTAACTTTATCTTCTCATTGTTTTATTGAAATTCGATTTAGGTAATAGCTTTTGTTACATGATGATCACTTTATTCGTTTATTCATTTATTTAGAGTATTCGTTTTTTTTCTTTTTTGCATATTATAGGATATTGCTAATATGTACCATATTTGTACCATAGTGATGTTACGTCTAGTGTAAGGTAGTGAGGTTTCTCTTCAAAATGTTTTCACGTGTCGTGTGCTAACGTTTTAGGTATTTATTTTTTTTAAAATATTTAATATTTTTAAAAACTATTTCACATCGATGCGTGGCTGGACCATTAGCACGGTAAATATATATCCTTTAACAGTGCCATTAAAATCACGGATACTCACGACCTAATCGCTACCAAAAATCAGTCGTTTGCGATTCATGCGGTTAGATTGTGAATTTCTCTCTATTCAAATATATCAAAAAACACCCCTTTCTACTTCCTAATTCTACGTCCTTTTCCTCGTTCAAATCCTATCATTGCTTGGGTTAAAAAAAATGAATTTTAATTTAATCTTAATTTGCCACCTTTTTTGCACTGGGTTGGCTGGTAGAGATTGCCCCGAGGCAAAAAGCTCGTCATTTTGTTGCTTTGCTATGAGTGTAAAATTAATTTTCATACAGCTGGGGGGTTACTCTCGAAAGCAATCCAAAAATTTAGTATGCTAAATCAAGCGTTTTTAGTCCGATTTCGATGCAAAACGCTTGATTGGGCATACTAAATTTTTGGATTGCTTTCAATAATTAAATCGGATATTTTTTACCATTTAAAGTTAATTCTATATTTATTTATATAATAACCACAGAAACAGTATAAAATCACTAAAAAATATACTGCTTTCTTAACTAGACCTGCGTTTGTACTAAAGAAGTCAGTATTATATAAGTAAATTTTCTGAATAATAGAAATTAATAATAATATTTAAATGGTTGTTAAATATAACTTTGGTCGACAATTTGATGTGTAAAAACAATGTATATGTGATAAAAAAAAACATTTATTAAACAAACCTATATAATACGGAGCAAGAGTTGATTATGTTTATTTGTGCGCTAAAATTCAATTCTTAACGTTTTCAACCAAGTTTTTTTTATATTTAATTGTTTTGAAACCATCTGCTATCTCCGTCCATGTCTATCATGACATTTTTGGTGGTTATTTTACTGTTTAATAATTACCAAAACGTCAAAAATCAGCCGGCTAATCACATAAATATAAATATAGGTACATTTCGCTATCGGATTCATCGCATAAGAGGTACGCTTACACAATTATACAATACAATACCAAACAATCAATTATATAACTTAAAATAAATTAGATTTTAAATATTGAAACTGGTTCAATCTAAAAGACGAAACCATTTCATTGTATTGTATTTATATAATAAAACATGTGCGTATATGGAGTATTTATGTATGTTTATATTTATAGGCTTATTAACAAAGTCATGCAGGTGTCATGTAACAAAGGTGATGCACAAAATGAATCCATTCCGCGTGATTACAAATTACAATAATGTAATGTAATGTATATATATATAAATAAATAAATTACTGCTTAGAATATCTGCTTAGATACAAAATCTAGGACACAATAGTAGATTCTGAAACAGTGTTATGCAATCGCCTACGTTTATCTTCGCTCATTGTTCATTAAAGTTGTATTTTTTTTTCGAAATCTGACACAAAAATGTGAGTAGTTCACTTCGTTTATCTCTTCCCTAGGCTCGTGGGAAAATGGACAAAGTGTCTATTAGACAACCCGGATATGGTACATTTGATCCTTTTCCCTTCCAGGTAACATTATTTTCCCATTTCGTCGAACGCTGCTCCTCTGTTCCATCTGTGGCCGAGAACGCTAAAATGCCCCGCCGCCATTGGACTTGTGTTTTCTTGTTTATCGTCCAATTCAGACCCGCTCAGCCGCTGTTTATTTGCTCAAAATGAAAATGTAAATCATAAAAGACACAGGACGGTTTCAGACCGGATAAAAAAAATTAAATGCTCCTTTAAAAGTAAAATGCATTTTTACAAAACAAAACCTATAATTAGCGTAGTTTTCTTCAAAGATTTTAATATTGTAAGTAGGTACTTGCTAATTCGAATGCAGTGTTTTATTTCGTATGTTTTTTATTGTCATCTCAATATCTTTTAAATTGTATATTTATCTCTCCGTAGGTTGCTTATAATTAATTTAAATACCTACTTAATTATACTTTACCACATCCACCTTATACAAGATACACACAAACATATATTATTTTTCACATATACATCACGCACGCATACACATCCCACAGTTTATACAGATTAATAAAACTCTAATAATAATACTAAAATATTTATATTTTAAATACAGTTTATTTTTCCGAACTACATCGCCCGACCCGGCGTCTTACCCCGCTCCGTTCGGCGACCAAGCTCGTAACTAGTTCTCGATTTATTAAAGCTATTTCCTTGAACTATTAAAACGATTTCGATTTAGTTTCGAATTCGTTTTGCTCGTAATTTCGAAATATTTTTCCATCTTATACAACCTCTCCCACCCCTCACCCCCCCCCCCCCCCCGAAAGCAGCAAACGAATAAAAATATATTCTGTATGTGTAACTAACCACTTCTAAAAATAGATTCTCTCATACATACATATCCTATAATTTTATAACTTATTATAGTTCGAACAAAATCACTCAATTTTGGATTTAAAAAAAATGTATTTCTTCTATGTAGCTTGAATTGAAATTATATCATAAAGTTTCACCGTGTTTATCAAAATTATGTTAGTCTCAAAATTATAAAACTATTTACACTCAAAGACACTCGAAGCTTCACCCCCGGCATACTGACCGCGTAAAAAAATAGAGATAGTGCGTGTGTGTGTGTGTACTGTATCGATGAGAATCACCGCTTTTGCATCTCCGTATGAGCGTAGATGAGGTTAGTATTTAGATATACTCGTACATACCTAGACAATGTCGGATCGCCTTTGAAGGTAAAGCTTTATTTGCCCTCGACCGTAACTACTGTATAAATAAAAAATAATATTTGGCCAACAATATGATTATTCTTATTGATTATCTTGCACGACCGATATCTCCAGCTATTTTGTGTTGGTTTATATTTAAACCAGCCACTGTTGTGTGTGTCGCTATGTCTTCCCGAAACAATGTGTACAAAAAAAAAACACAAAACTTAATAGTAATTAGGCATTTCAAGTTTATATTTAATAAATTATATTTTATCTTATCAATCAAAAAATCTAAAATCTAAAGGACATACTGGCAGATAATGCCTATATTTTAAGACCAGAACGTTGCTAATCTAATAATGAGGATACGCGTAAAACTTATAACTCGCCCACTAAACTCCGCAGGTCCCTGGAGGGACACCCGTTCCTCTAAGTAACTCCCATTTCCCGACCCACGTTGGTCGATTTTGTGTTGGTTGTTAATTTTCTCTTTACCCGATTCGTCCCGCTCTGAACCGGAGCGGTTTTTATAATTTATTTCCGAGATTGGACGGGTCTGAAATGCGAACGATCGTAAAGTGAAGGAAAAGTCCGCCGTTTCAGAGAGGCGAACGTCGCGGCGAGCGCTTTCCATCCGGCGAAGCCGACAGTGCCCGTGTCTAGACTAGACCAATCGACATTACCGATTTTACAACGTTACAACATGAACATTCGTTTTAGGGTTCCGCATTTTAGGCCCATTGATTTGTGAGGAAGAATGTGTGACGATCAAAATGTGCTTTGGAGAGAGTGTATGTAATAAAAAAACACTCTTAGTATTTGTACAAATCATGCTATTAAAAAAAAATAGAATAAATTAATCAATAAACTAAAATTCTTACTTTTTACTTCACATGTTTTTTTATGCATTTCTATTAAGACTAGTGGTCGCCCAGTGGTCTAAACTCGACCTTAGTTTATTATTTTTCTTAAGTTGGAGCGTTCTAACGGTTTTTATAGCTCCATAATCATTGCATATATTTTTTCCTGTTACGTTTGCAGTGAGCGTGCACAAATACCTTATTAGCGTGTGCTGTTTGCCTTAATTCCTTGCATACTTTAAAATTTAAAATTAAATGTTAGTAACAGTTAAAAAAAAAACACAATTACAGCTTGTATTTGTATTTATTTTTTGATACAATTTATAGTCGGTTTTAATTTTTTCGTGTAAAAATGAGACTGGAAATAATTGGAGTATAAGATAGCATTAATGACAGACTATTGCAAAAGCATGTCATTTGACTATTTTGCAATAGCATGACATTTGACATTTGAATATTGCAAAAAATGCCAAATCTCACACTCCGTCGTGCGCGCAATATGCTTAAAAAGGAGTACAAAGTTTTTCCTTCGCGTAATGATATATATATATCTCAAACATATCTATATTTATGTAAATAAAAATATAATATTTTAGCGTCATGCATGAAATTATTTTTTTTTAGCAAAATTTGAAGTAGAATTGGTATTCAATTTCAGCTAATTGCAGTTTTGTGGATAAAAGTATCTTATGCTTTGTTCCCTTGCGTACGAAACCTTAAAATGTTAGTAACGTAGATTAATTACAATTTTTTGCTGTTATATTAATAAGTAACTAAAGTAAATATTTTATTTATCTTATTATTTATTCAAAATTTACTGTAGTACATAAGACAAAACATTTGTAAGATGTACATAAATAATCTGAGGAAAGGAATTCACTGCAAGCTATTACGAAAATGTCGAGGTCTTTAAAAATCATGGCTAAATTGTAAAAACAAAGAATAGTATAGTCGTGTCTATAATGATGGCCAAAATATAAAAAAATATTTGTAGTTTGTAAAGACGATATATCAAAATTCATAAGGTTTGAAAGAAAGAAATTTATACATTTTACTTGATAATATTAAACGGTTGTTGTAATACCTACGACAGCTGATTGTCCGCCAGCAACGCCTAGGTGACCGCGCTTTGCCATGCCAAAGGCAATCTACACCATGACTTTAATAAAAATAAAAAAAAAAAAGAGATTACTTCATAACCATAAGGCTTCGGGAATGGACACTCACACAAAGTCACAAAGATTTTTAGATAAGAAGGTACGGTGTGCGGTTAATAAAAGAATATCTAAGGAAGAAAATACTTCGAAGTGATATTCTTAAAGAATTTCTTGTGGTTATAAGGTATAGTTATTATAGGACACGTTCATTAAACACACGCAGCTCTTATCCAAATAAAAATTTCCTTATAAAGCTAAATACACACAATCAAAGACTTTTTGGTATACTTTATAAACTGCACATTATATGGTAACCATAAATTTAAATAAAATACCATAATCCCAAAAGGTGAAGCGAGCTAATGAATATTTAGCTCCCGATGTTCACTTGCAGTAGCCTTCACCGACATTCATGAGATCAAAGCTGTCAGATATTACACAAACAAGCGATTCAACAATGTCAAACGGAGACCTCGTCAACGATTAAACCGACTTTGACTTAAGACGCGCAAAGTTCTTCAATCTTTTTTTATTTATCTTCCCGATTTTGCATTGTTTTTTTTGTACTCGCATGAAAATGAAACTCGCTATTTTGGTATCCGTTGTTTGAATTCCAGGAATTTCCTCGAAAAATTGCTTACAAGTTGATTATTAGGTACGAGTATTGTGAGCTAATAGCCATTTACACCGTGTCCCAAGACCATTCCCGATAAAAATCCAGCTAACTGGTCCTGCCATTTCTGCTATTGAATAGACGCTATATGAAAATTCTTCACGGCTACCGAGAAAAAAAAATGTGGACTTTACGTGAATATAGTAAAAGGATCTCTGGCGCCAGATATATTCATTTAACACCCAACCTTTTCCTGTCAAAAAAAAAAAAAAGTTATTCGACGTACCCGTTTCCAGCAACCTACATCGTATATAGTACACAGCAATGGCGCGTTGGCTCGTAAGCAGTCATACTTTCAGTGTCGCGCTCTCATCGGAATCACTGATATTCTGTTCTGAGAGATTTTCCTAGTCAAGATTAGATACCACTCTTCCCGGGAGGGCAAACCAGGCGAGTTTACACTGGTCCAAGGAGTTCCTTTCGGTTTTCCAATATTTGGCGCCGAATAATTATTTGACAGTTAAATTAAACTCTATCAAACAGGATCATATAATAATGTCTGTGTTGTGAGCGCTCAGCTGTCGCCGTGCAATACAATTGCCTTAATCTACGAACTGCTAAATATGGTGCGGATGTGCAGGTGTATTTTCTCATCACTATCGACTGTGTTAAGTAACAAGATACACACCAAAAAAAAAATCATTCATTGAGTCACAGATGGGCTCCCATGAATGTGGCCTAAGTGTAGCAGCCATCTGAACATCATCACGTGATTTGTGTGTAATCGAAGCATCTTAGCAGAACGAGTGAGCCGTACAATAAATCAAGCGAAGGATAACTAAATTGTACTTTTCAATTTCCACACTTCATCGTGCTGAAAGTAAATGTAGCCATTTTCTTTCAGCGTTCGTTTCCACTTAGCCAAGCGTGCGCCATTCATAACGGTTAGCGCAATAAACAGGCGCTTTACGACCCCAGGTGCTTTTATAAAACGTTTCCGATTTGCCTATCGGAGATGCATAACAATATTGTATATTATTTTGGTGTACGGATTTGAAAAACGTAATTTAAGCTCACATTTTACCAATGTAGGAACTGCTTTATATCCGATGGGGCGTTAAAATACAAAAAAGTTGATACATCGAATGAAGTACTGAAAATTCCTCAGAGTATGGAAAGCGCTACACATTCCATACTCTAAGGAAAATTCGATTACTTGCGGTTTCTTTGAAGAATATAATTGCTAGGGAAGGTGCAGTGATTAGCAGGCTGTCCGCGATAAACATAAGGTGACTTTCGCATCGCAGTAAATTTAAAAAAATATGTATTTATGAAAAATTAGTGAAAAGAGTGAAATAGTGAAAAATTAAACCGAATTTGAAGTGAGTACATACTGAAGTTTCCGTGCCATTAAAATAAATTATACATCATTCTCGGATATAAAATAAAAATTTAACGCCATAACTTGAACTGAAACTATTATAATTACATAATATTATAATAGTATGCAATTACACATTGAGTGCTCCTACATTCGTATTTAACATTGCTAATAAATATCTTTTATGCAGGAGTAATTACACCCAAAACTCCTACATATACACAGTGTGTAATGTGTATAATAAAGTTTCTAATAATAATAATAATAATGTGATTGACATATTTAGTTGTAATTTGAGTGAGCGTTAAATTTTTAAGTGTTTGAAAAGTTAAAAAGTACTCGTTTATGTTAAATTTTTGTTTCGCAAGTTTTAGTTTTTTCGAATTACTGTTGTTGCACATTAATTATATTTTAACAGTGCCAATATATAAAGGTTAACATTGTTATATTTAATGTATGTTTTTCTATGTATATACTAACTGTTTATTTGCCAAATAAAATAAATAAACAATGGCTACGAAGCGACCCATCAACGCAGCACTTTCCACAAATAGACAAAATTACCAAACATGATATACGAATACTTACCAAGTACGTTTATGTTAGCGTGTTCTTATTTTAGTACTCCCTCCCTCATAAAAGCCGCGCTGAGTAATTCAATGTCAAGTTTTTTTTACCCTAACCTTTTGAAGTAAACTTTTTACTTTACTCTGAAGCTAGTGAGCGAGGCCCAGTTAAGCAGTGTAATTTATCATTTTTCCTAATTTTGGGCCATCCTTTTGCCTATTTGTTCTGAGTTTCAGGTGGGGAAAGGGGGTAGGGAGGGGGGGGGGGGGGGGGATGAGTGCGTTTTTCAGTATACGCGTATTTCGTTAACAGTATAAATATTTCGTTAACAGTATTACGCGCTGGTTTTCAGCACAGCCCTTACAAACATATTTTAACTATACATATAAACAATAATAAAAGAGTAGGTACTTAAACAATAGTTAGGAAGTCAATAGGCGTAATATTTTGACCGGGTTACAACTTTAAATTGGAACCATAAACAAAATTAAGAACAGTAATAATGTGAAATAAAGTTATAAACATTGGTTAGATGAGTTATAATATTATGAATAATTTCCGGTATTTTGGTATTTATTTTTAGGAAGTTAGGTAGTGGTTGGAGGATTATCTTAATGATTTAAATTAAAATATAATTACAAAAAGAAAAAAAAAACAATATAAGCTCGTTTGTAATTACAATAACCACTTTCGACATTTGTCTTTAAATAACGAGGAGCATATCATAATTCTGAGGCGGTGAATTTAAAGCAGGGGTACTCAAACGGTCGATCGCGAGTGCTTTTCGAGAAAAAATTACCAATATACTCGTAAATCTATTCACATATTTTGCTTTAGTTGATCCTCAATTAGGCCAAAATAACCCCCTCATCACTTTATTTCATCGCAATAACCCCCTGCCAGCGGCGAAAGGCGGCTTTATGTAAGGAACGCGCGGTAACACGGTAAAAAAAACTACACAAACTTTTCTATAAACTTCGGGCGGCTTGTGTCATCATGCTTGCAATTAGCACTCGGTAATTACGTACTATCTTATGAAACGTATGCTGTACCAGGTTTCAACAATCAAAGTCATTCTTTAGTTAAGTTTAGATTAGAAACTAGAAATCGTTTGTTTTGTAAGAACCAATAAACTCGCAATTTTGATTATGTATGAGTTTTTTCATTGGCTTTTTAGAGCAGATCTACACCTGCCTTGACTAAAAAAATGCATTTTGCGGAAAATTGCTGTCGTCCCTACTAATTCTAGGTGGATTCATGGCCATCCCTATACATCTGCGGCACGATACACCCTCCTACCTAGACGATAATACTGCATCACATATACTTGCAGCCTCTCAGAGACGACCGTTGGGAGTCTAACAATATTGAGGTAGATCGCCAGCAGTTCAAGTTTGAGCACCCCTGCTCTAAAGTTTTCTAACTTTGCTTATGTTTTGGAAGGTATAATTAATATTTTTTGCCTCTGTAATGAGTATCTCGAGCTCTTGATAACTTTTCGTATAAAGAGAGGGGACTTTGGCTAAGGAAGATTTTATGTATGATAGCAACACAATATAGCTAATTTTTGTATTTATTATCATATTTCTTTGTGGGACCGAGGTGATATACAATAGTTACATATTTTGTACCCTCCTAAACTGAGCTGGGCGAGATTTACATGTGCTAGAGCCAGGGACGTAGTAATAAAGCTATAAAAATGGTACGACTGTAATGCGCGGATTCGAACTCGCGACCGATGTTGCGATTATTTATTACTGGCCAGTTAAAATAAAACAAACTCATCTTTGTAAAATAATTTTCAGTCTCACATTATAAATGAAAATATATCCGTGTATTAAAAAAAAAAACTAATCAGGTGTTAAAGTTTATGATGAATTGAAAGAATGTCATACCGTTGTATTTTTTTTTTATTTTAATCTACTCAGACCTGAAAAATATCGCACTGTCGCCTCTATGGCCATCCAAAACGCAATACGCACATCGAATGGGCTGAAAGTGACGCAGGCACGAAAGGAGATAGGAAATGAAGCAACACCACATGCGCGAGTAGTCTGGTTGTAAGATGCCTTTAATGGCGCCTGTAGGGCCTAACTGTAAGACATCAGGTTCTGGTGAAATAATTTACTACTACTAAACAATGTATAGAATAGTTGATATTATATGATAGCTACTGGTGTCATTAATTATTATTAATGTTTTCACATTTCACATCAGATAAAAATTAAAATAGGTGGAAATCTTCTCTTAACACTCACAGACCGTGTTCTTTACCCAGTATAAGCACATTTTTTTAGTTAAAAAAAAAACAGGGTTAAACCGTCGTAGTGTAAAAAAACCTTAAAAAAAAATCTAAAATAATTACAGTTTTGATACCGCATGCTAAATAAATCAAATATTATTAAAAAGAAGGTTCTTAATCGATTTTATTTTTTCCCATACACGTTCACCCCTTAGCTTTCTACTGGTCTTATTGGCGCAAATGGGTACTGGGTACTGGTCACCCTATAGCCATGCTAAGTTTCATCCTTCTACGGCTAGAAGTTACAGGGTTGTGACGGTAGACAGACGTCAGGCCTCAAATGGACTCGGGTCATATTAAATTATTCCATCGCTATTGTTAAGTAGCATTAACTCCAATTTCGTGCCGAAATAATTTATCACAATCAGACCGTGTCACCCGAGACCCAAGGATTTAATTTTGAATTGACTGTTATGATTGGATGCTATGTAAATTGATGGAATTCATACTAGATTAGGAAGGCCACTCCTTCGCTAAGCTAAGGGCTGTTCGATTTTTGGGCCATGTGCATAAGTTCATATTTATTTATACATACTTGTAATTGTATACTCGACGTAGATGTGTACTTGTCAATTTTATTTGGAAGTTCTTTGGTATGTTTCAAATATTGTAATTGATGGAAAGTTGAGAAGGTTAGACAATTATCTAATAAGGGAAAACATTTCACACACTCACACTCAAAAAGGGGATACACTCACCTAAGAGCCTTAGAACCCTAATAACGCTTATACTTAAAAATACTATTGAATTACGGTCGAATTGCGACCGCTGGGCGGCCACTAGAAATTATAATTATATTATTAACGTGACATTACAAATTAGTATTCTCTTCAGATATATTGTCTTTGGATTGGGTTTAATTTCTTTTCTTTCCAGAAACATTCGCCAGTGGAATTCTCTTTATAGGTCAGTATTTGCCTTTTCCTGGTTCCAAGGCTGTTTTTGAGCATATACTGCGAGTTGTTAAACATTGATTTTTTTTTTCCTCATCTACTTAACTCAACGGTATCACCAAAGCCAGCTTCTAAATATTGTAATTTCGTAATAATCATAATAAATAATAAACAAACTATATACATGTATACAGTTTACTAAATTCACTAAATAAACGTTATACGACAGTATATCAAATGTAAAAAATTGAAGTTCCATAAATGTACGTAGCTATTTATGGGACCGACTGTATTACCGTCAACCTGTTGAGCGCGAATATACAAAAACAGGGTTGACACAAAATTACGGCGTCGGTCGGAAAGTCGTTTTTGTGTTCATAATTTCTGGATAAATGGTGGTTGGGTCGTTTGACCCAACGTTTGTCTTTTGGTCAGGACGTCAAACAATGGGACAAAATTATTTTTCAGCCTGTTAGAAAATGTACATTATCAGGTTTACCAACCATAACTTTTAGTCTTTGGCCGCTTTATAAGCAGATATTTGATTATGTTGTTAGTGACCCTGACGCAACGGACGGAAAAATAGTAACATAATTATATATGTAATATTATTTTGGTTTCAAACAGCGTTATTTATATAATATGATTTATGTTTGTTATATTTTTTTCGTTGCAGGTAATCTGTTATTAGTTTTTTGTTTTATAAACAATCAAACTTGACGTATTATTTTTTTAATTTAATTTAATATTAAATTACTCAAATTCGTACTAAACACAAATGACGAACTTAGAATACAAAAACAAATATTAGGTAAAAAAAAATATATATATGTAATAATTGCATTATAGCAGAAATATAACAAAATAGGTGTTTTAAACTTAGCATATTGTGGTATGTTGGATTATGCCCAGTGCTCATATTATTAGGTGTTATACACCTGTCCTAAAATGGACAACCTTGCTGTTATTATAGTAATTAAATCAGACTGCTATGTACCCGGGGCTTTAACAGCATATTTTTAGTGTGTTAATCCCTGCTCAAATCCAGGGACAAAAAAATATTTGTCTAAATTTGTATATCATTTGAGAAATGTTTTATCGCTCTGTTTAAATTTTGCAGGGTTGTATTTGATGTATAAGGGAAATCTCAAGCAATCGAATGAAGTAATTTGTATTCACTGTTCATTTAACAATCACTGCTATGGTCGTTATAAACATGATGACACTAAAAACGTTACTGTTTCTTAGCTTAGTAGGTTAGAGCTTGGAACGCGATATCCAGAAATCGTTATTAATAATCACGATATGCATTAAATTACAATCAGAAAAAACTGGCAATTTGGCTATTAAACGTTGATCATAAGTTGATCATAATTCGATATTTGATCGACCATCACTTGGTATACACTTCTTTTAATTGTTTTATGTAAATCTTACTGCCAACCCTGATTCTATAATAAGAGATCACACCTCTCCCCTCGCTCCTTCATTCCATAGCGAAGCTGCCGCGCGCGCGATAGTGGCGATTCCCTGTTATCTTTGACGTCAGAGTCGTCATGGCAAATTCGCCTTTCGATCGATCACGCGCTGCGGATGCCGGCTTAGGGTTTCCCGCGAGCCCCGCGTGCCCCGCAGCGCCCGTCCTTCCGCGTCCCGTTTGTGCCAGCCCTGACAAAGGCAGGGCCGGATTGGAGGTCTGCCATACTTAAGCCCGTACCGCTTACTCCTCTAATCCAGACATCAAAGCAGTTCAAAGGTATCGGGGAGCAGTCGTAAATTATTTGCTGCTTGATATGCAAAAATAACCATAATATTAATCAGTGCAAAATGGAAACGTTGGCACGTTTTGCAGTCCATGGTATTCTCGACGTCCTTCTCCAGCACACCATATTTGAAGGGCGTCTATAGTTTGCTTATTTCTTACTTTGGAAGTCCACGTTTTAGCATCATAGAGGAAGATGGAGAAGAATGAGGATTTTACTAACCAGACCTTTGCTGCTAAAACTTTATGTAATTTGGCTATTGCATTCCAGCACTTCTCCCGGTTTCCGCCTCACAGTCTCCGTTTTCTGTAATCTTCGTTTCGAGATAAACAAGGTCCTTTATATCATCCAGACCATCTTGGGCATTTTATTGTTCCGGTCAATCATCATAATCTTCGCTTTGTTCATCTTTAGACTTGGCTTCTTACTCTCGTCAATTTCTACACGATTTCGGCTATCCATTCCTCTGATTGGGCAATAAGAGTTGTGTCGTTTGTAAAGCGCAGATTAGAAATTTTTTACCCACCTATTAATATACCTCCTTTTCAGGTAGGTATGGTGTTTCCTTAAATTGACAAATAACGCATCATTCTGAAGCTATGGCCTTCTCAGGTTTTCAGGTGCCCCTTCGGTTCAAAAGCACTGGCCCCTGGCCTAAAGGCCATGCCACTCGCAGGTCCTACCTGCAGATCGGGCACGTCATCATGTCGGCCACTTTTTACCTTTTTTCGTATCTCTGTGTATAGATTGTCTGTCTTACCGTGCATGTTGAGAAACTCGCGCACCGACCGAATTAAAATATCGCCTACTTACCGGTATAATACTTTGGAGAGTTTTTAACTTTGGAGAGTAAGACTATTTTGATATTTTTCACTTTGTCTATAAAAAAAAAATTTTTGTTTTTTGTGCGTGGAAGAAATTTATTCCAATGATTTTTCTTATTTCAATACTCCCTTGATGTTTAAACATTACTTTTTACAAGACTATTTTAATTCAAATTCAGGTATCTCAAGTATGCAGTTTACACGTTCTAGAAGAGTCTGCCGACTCGTCTACCAGATACTCACTAGCATAGATATTATATCTAGTAATATATTACTTAATTTTTTTAATTACACACCCTTACCTATTGTTATAATATTACATTACATTACATAAGAAAAATGACGTGAAGAATATAAGTATAATTTTAGCTCTTTTTTTAATTCCTAAAGGTACCTTATTATATAATCGTGCCGGCACAACTTTAGTTTGCCTTTCTTTATACACATTTTTATGTGTTTCTGATAATAATTGCCTTGTAGAGCTTATTTATGTGACAAAGACGTGAGAAATACGAAATAAATATTTTAAAATTAAACATTTGAGAGCTAAGTTATAGTAACTGTTAGATTACATTTTTTTTTCACATTTGTTCGGAAATTGTACAAAATGAGAAAATTGAGCAAATGTTTAGAATTTACCGTAATCCTTCCCTGTAAATCTGGCGATTTTCGTACAATGATGCGAATTGTGATAGCAGCCCCTGCAGCTGGTTATCGAGCTATATACCTACGTTACGGCAAAAAAGGAAGTCCGCCAATACAGATCATTATAGGGCATTTCGTGTACTCGGATCCAGTTCCAATTCCATCAGAAATGGCAATATTCTTTCTTTTACTTTCTTCAGTAGGTAAAATATGATTTATCAAATTTTCGAATTAGCTGCCAAAAAGTAATCGCAGTGGCTACTCTCGGTCCCGCAGCTTGATGGGGGACCGAGAGTAGCCACTGACATGATGATGATGGGGGACAGCTTGATGGGGTGGTCCCATTTGTCAGTGTTAGTCTTATTTATGTTTAGGTAACGTCTAGTGACGGTGGGAAAATAAATATAAATTACCTTTTGCGTTCAAATGATTTTCATATCGAATTTTCAATTAATATTTCGAAAATATAAGAAAAAGGTAAATACTAAAAAAATTAAAAGAAAAACTTAACTTTAATAATATATATCTATATTATTCGACCAGCCTCCGATCTCTAAACGGCTTTGGTGGTTTTTTAGAAGCTTCAATCTACACACAAAAAGCAACTTTTTCGCATTTGTACTTTTCGAGTTGAAAGCTTAATAGCTTTCAACTCGAAATAATAGCTTTAGGGTATAATAGCTTTTTATTCATTATTCTATTATTTTATTCATTATTCTATTTTATTGATTATTCTATTATGGTTCGTATTGTTTTATTTTTATTATGAATTGATATTTTCCACAGGCGCGAATAGTCTGGGTGGAAAATGCCTTTAAAAACGTGTTTAGGGCCTAGCTGTAAGACGTCAGGATTTGGTTAAATAATTTACTACTACCAAAAAATGTATAGAAGCAGTTGATATTATGTGATAGCTACAGGGTGTGATAGCCATTCTTGTTTATTGTTTACTAAAATAAAAGTCTATTGTAATATATCATATTTTTTTCGTTTGGTTTATTCTGAAGTCTGCTTATTTTTTCTTTTTTTAAGTTTTTTTACTATATTTGTTTATTGTAATTTAAATGAAAACCTACATTTAAGCACATATACTGAATAATCGTGGTAGTCTAGTGGTTAAGGCGTTGGACTATTCACTCAAACGTCCCGGGTTCGAATCCGCATATGGTCATATCGTTTTTAACGCTTCGTTACCACCATCTCCATTGACAGTAGCACAGGCACATTTGGCCTAGTTGAGTAGGGCCCCAAATAATTGTATTGACCATACATCATACATAAATTACATAGATATTCGAGCATAGATATATATTTACGAGTATTTATTTGTAATCATATTTGTATAATTTATATTGTTTCAATTTAGTATAATCTGTATTTTTTCTTTCATATGAATGTGGTGTCCTCCTTTTATTTGAATAAGTTTTTTATTTTATTTTTTTTGTCAACATGTTACATATTTCAATCTATTGTTAGAGTACCGTTTAAAAATAAAAAAAGAAAAAATACAAAAGCACGTTTTACACATGCGCAAACGCTCATAATGAACAAAATTCCATGCCCCACGCCGTAGAACCAATTACGGGCAAAACGGACCCATTTATAGGATTTGTTCAACCTTGAACGCCAAACACCCATCAGTTGACGCATTTGGTGTAAATGTACTAGCACTGACTGTGTCGTCTAAAGATTTAGTTTTATGGAAGTAGATATTAATAACATATAACATATACCCTGAAATTATTATCCATGAACTGGCACATCGTACTCTTTCAGACGCTACAGGCGTTACCATTGATCGAGTTGTATCTATTAATTACTTTACACTCACAGGAATTGTCCAAGAAACACTGTAAACGTTTATATAGGGTGATGATTTTAGAGGCGTGGTTTTCAAGAAGAGATAAAACGCATATAATTTGATGTTATGGCTAAGAATTTAGTTTTATTATAAAGATAAGGGTTTGCCATTATGTTTTAAAGATGATTTCGGGTAAGAGGCCCAATTTTCAACCACTTTTTGCAGCAAGTTAAGTAAATCCATTATTTTTATATTTTTTGTTAAAATATCATCCTTTACTTATTTCATCTAATTAGATGGTTACATAATATTTGACAATATTTTACACTAAAGAGGACAGGTGAGAGTTAAAAATGCATTTTTATAAAACTCAGCGCTGGGTTTAAACCGACATCCTGCGCTCTCAAGTACAGGACCTCTTTAGAACCTTTATAAAATTATGCTATCCAGCACTTTATCAAATAATTAAAAACTTTTTAAATACTTTTCAATATTGTCAAAGATTGTGTCATTTATCTTTTCAGGCGATTTGCCGCTATTAAAAAACAATCATCAAATATAAGTCAAATAACTTTACAATTCAATTATACAATTATATATATATATATATATATATATATATATAAAATTGAGATTAAAATTATAGAGTATAAATGACTAATAATATATATTGAATAAATGTATTTTACGACTACATATGTAATAATTTGAGTATAATTTTAGGTAACCTTTGTCTTATTTTCTTATATCAAGTTTGTTTTAAGGCGAGAAGCGTGTAGTGTTATTTCGTGAAATTGGAAATTAACGCAAGAAATATATTTATCGTGGCTCTTCTCTATTGTTTATGCGACAGAAGAGCGTCGTGCACACAAACTATGGCACACGTCTTCCAGGGCTGTCGCTGTCACAAAATAATTTATTTTAAACTATTAAAACACATTTAAAAAAAAATAATCTACGACCAATAATGGCTCAAAAAAACCCCTATAAATATAAATATAGATAACGCATTATTATTATTTTTTTACTGCACATAGCATAAATTTACAAAAAAATAGCTTTGAATGGAACGAGACAAAGGTTCGGTGTATTCAATTTATTTATATATTTTTTTTAACTTTGTAATCATCATCACTTATGAGAAATCCTTTACTAAAATGCAAAAAAAAAACATCAACTCACGACTGTATAAAAAACCACAAATAGTAAATTCGTTATATGACACCGGCAAGGTATGTTTGAACATTTTTTCATTCGACTATAATAAGTAAGAGTGGGCGTTACCGCGATAATCATATAACTGAGGTTACGTTATATATACGCGATTTCAAAATAGCCTAATACTTAAACGGCTACAAAATAACTGCGTGATTTGTAGTTTAACTCGTCCCGTGCTTCATTGCCATGATGTCGCTTTTGAAATGAAACGAAACGCTTTTATCAGTTTATCAACATTTAGTCAAATGACAGATTGCCGCCTTTGATCCCATACGACATTGAAGAAAATTTCATTGAAGAGTTGTCATTAATTGGCATACCTTGCAAATGTCGAAACTAAGGTGTTCCTTAACGTCGGTCCTCTAAAAAGGCCTCTTTCCGAAAGCGCTCTTCTCTGTCTTGTGCGTGCTTATAAATCGATCTGTCTCCTCTGACAGCTTGTAAAAACGAAAACTCCGTACAACTATTTGGTTTTAACCCTGAAAAACAGAATTAATGTTAAATTTGCAACTATTCTTCTGCAGTTTAATGTTCTCGATTTTTGTGTTTAATCAAAATGATATTTAATTGTAGTATTGCTTTAATTGTTGTATAATAATATACCATATAAAAAAAATAATAGTGGATATATGTACTTCTTCTATATGATTAAAAACTTATATTTCTGCTCTGTCTAAAAGTTAAAAGACTTAAAAGGTCGTAACTTTCCAAACCCACATTTCTATATTTTTTTTTCAAACGGAAGGTGAACCTGCTACTTATAAATGAGTCTAGAAGACTATATATAAGTGACACCTTAGAAGTACTATTAAAGAATGGAATAGTCTCAAATGCAGTGTCTTCAAACCATTTCCTAAGACTCCTTCCCAGCTAAGCAAAAGGATAAAAAAATTGGCTTTAAAATAACTTCGTTACCCCGCCTGCCAATCAGCTATACCACCGGAGGAATAGGTAAGTAATCTAATAAGTATATGTATATGTAATTTTAAATAAATAAATAAGAGTATAAATAAATGACAGCCTGGAGGAATATAAATGAGTGAGAGCCTGGAATAGTATAAATGAGTGACAGCCTGGAAGACTATAAATGAGTGACACCCTAGCAGAGTATAAATGAGTGACAGCCTGATAGACTATAGATGAGTAACACCCTGGAATAGGATAAATAAGTGACACCCTAGAAGAGTAAAAATGAGTGACAGCGTGGAAGACTATAAATGAGTGACACCCTAGAAGAGTATAAATGAGTGACAGCCTGATAGACTATAAATGAGTAACACCCTGGAAGAGGATAAATAAGTGACACCCTAGAAGACTATAAATGAGTGTCGGTTCTGATTAACCAACCGGATTACGTGAACTCTAACCCCAAAAAGTTATTAATAGTTGGTAAAAAATAAGAAATATTAAATCTAAAATGGATAAAAATAACTATGTCACAATCTCATAGTTTGGTACGGGCCTTAATGAATTTGGTATTGTGAATTTTCCCATTTTGAGGGTGTAATCAATTGATTTATGCCAGGTACATCAGTTGACGGGTTCTTCCTCAGAAAAGCTAATTTGTTCATAATGAAGCATATTCTACGATTTCAGGAAATCGACCTGCTCATTTTTCAAACGCTTTAAATGGCTTTAAAGTATTTGGGATTTCGTTGGGGTGCTGAGGAAAGGAATGAGGAAAAGTATACAAAAAAATGGGTCCCGTTTCGAAGGAAGTGATCATTGAATGCTTACCTATACTGGGTAACATTTTTAAGCCATTCTGACGGAACTCCTAAAGTAACAGAAAGAGATTTTTTTCTGAAACGAAATCATGTCACCTAGTTTGATTTTATGAAAAATTGCATTTTTATTTTATGTTTATTTGTAGAAGAATTATGACAAAAAAAAACTATCGATAATTGACAACTTAGGTCATTAAATTAACTGACAATTTCTCTTCAGAAAAAAACTATCTGCGGTACATAAAGATGTCTCTTTAGTGACTCTTTTAAAGTAAATTGTTAATGAAATAAATAAACAAACAACAATAACAAAATGGTAAGTAAACAGACATATTTTCCGTTTTCGTAATTAAGTAGCACTTTTATGCGCTTTATAAATGGATGGCGAAATAGCTAATATGCCACCCACCCCACCATTCCATCCGCTCCCCCCCCCCCCTCCCCCCACCCTATCCCTCCTCCACGGCACATTGCGAGCGTAATTGCCTGAAACTGTAGCGTATTTTATTTACGGCTCATGAACCAGCCAACGAAGGAAGTCACTTAGAACGTTTGCATAAGTAATAATGTACTTTTGAAAATTGAATTCATGCATTCATTTATTTATTAAAATAAATATATTATTCCGAGCCATTTTTATGCAAATGCATTATATAACTTTACATAATGAGTAATATTTACACATACAAAAGTTGATTTAAGAAACGATGGCTGTATTAATACTCGGGTCTGTTATTACGCGTACGCACGAACTTAGGAATAATTTTATTTATTTATTAAAAAAATTATAAACAGTGAAATTCAACAAGTTTACAGTTAAAATTATATCCTATGACCAACAAATATAATTTCAAGATTAACATGTTATTATCGAGTATTTGTTATAAATATGAGGATTAACGCAGTGAGTGTGTGAGGTAAGTGTGAATTATGAGATAAGTGAGCGTGTGGATGTACGTAAGAGATTGGAATGTTGATGTTAGAATGAGTGTCAAGCGCACATCGCAAAAATAATTTATGTAAAGAAAAAGTGGCAAATAGTTCTAAATAATATTATTAAATAAATTGGCTAAGGTTAAGATGGGATAATTCAATGGTTTGGAACTTTTTATTACAAGTATTCTGAATTCTATTAAGCACGGCGTTCTGCGCGTAACTTGAATTACATTTAGGCAAATCTAACCGGTAAGTAGTGAATGAGAGTCGAGGGTGCACACGAAAAGAGATTTCACTCAGTAGAATAGAGAATCAACTTTTGAGTATACTAATTGTCCGTATGGTTTCAAACGACATAATTTCATATGGTATGATAAATCCCCTTCATACTCAAGAACCACGTACTTTCTATATTTCATTTGTTTCATAAACCGCATCTGTACCCCTTCTAATTTGGCCTTATGTTTTGTCAACAACAACGGCGTTTATTTCAACATAGTTTTTGTATTACAAACAAAATGAGCAAGGACCCATTAGTCAGAGACTGTCGACAGGTCCTTTTAATAAGTTTCTTAACTAATAATACATAATTAAAAGGTATAAATAAGTATATGAATTTTTGGACAAGGTAGTTTTGGCATAACAAGAATGGTACATTAATAACAAAAACAGAACAGTAGAAATAATATAAAACCTAACATGACACATAGCACAGATGTTATTTTCAACTTTTTATTTTAGTAGTAAATATTCTATCCTAATAATTATTTTACATGTGTTTCTAAGAGGTATTTTTTAAATAGTGCTAACGTAGCACTCTCTTTAATATCGCCAGGCAATTTCACCCCATATTTAACCTCATATTTGACACACTTACTTCATTTTAAATATTAGATAGAAAATAGAAATATACTCACATAGACCTTCCAGTTTTGTAGTCATCCGTGAATTTATTTATTAAATACGTGAGTTCATAATGCAAAAAAAATGTTTTATTTTTTCTTACTCCCCTGTGATTGGCCATATTATTTTTACCTTCCTATATTTTCTATTGTTATATAAAATCATCAAATTTAAATAGTTGTGCTTTTTTAAATTGATTATAAAACATAGCTGATATACAGAAGTAAAAAATAATATGTCAGTCTTTAAAATTAAAGTTACAGGAGTGTCGTATACAATTAAAACGTGTATTTTTTTCCTAGCAATATAAACTCATAAATTTAATAAATATTTTTTTTGTCCAACTTTAAAAATGAAGCAACCAGAGGGTGTCAAAATGAGGTTAATGCATAACTTATGCAATAGCAGTAGGCGTTAACACAATCATATAACTAAAGTTACATTACACGCGATTTCAAAATAGCCTAATACTTAAACGGCTCCAAAATAACTACGTGATTTGTCACCGTGCTTCATTGCATAGTGTAACTTGCGCACCATACGGTCTCCATCTGTGTAACTTATATAATATTTATGACTTCGTTGAAGCCATGGGTATGAATGAACGCGGTTTCGTCACCGTTACGAGCCAGCTTCAGTAACGCGGCTATTCGTTGCGCTAGATTAAATAGGGTGATTTACGGGGAGCGAAGAACACTATTTGAACGATTCTGACCTACAAATTGTTGCCTGCGAAAAGAAGTTATGCACGATGAACGGAAAAGTGTAAACTCTATGACTGGCATAAATCCATTTTTTTTAAATAACATATTTTTTTAAAATTTTGTTATTTTATTTAAAAGTTGTTATACGATGAACGTCAAATCACTTAGGTAAATCCTTCCTTCACTTTATTCTCATCATAATACTATATTTGTTTTATGTGTGATTTTTCTGGTTTCATAAGCGGGTGACTTCAAAGAATGCTATTTCAAAAACATGATTCTTTTTATATTTTCTGTATGTGCTTAAAGTAATTTCCTTAGGTAATTCCCTTAAATAATAAATTATCTTTAATGTAAATAAACTAGATTACTTATATCTCTCCTAACGTCCTTGAAAACCTGTGAAATTCGCATTTTTGTAGCATTCAGGTATGCAGGCGCCTTAAAAGGTGTCACACGTCTATAGTGACCTCCGCGTTTGGGTCCGTTACAGTGCAATAATAACGAGTTACTGGTAACTAGTTCGTTTTTTTTTTTATTTTAGTGCATGGGCCTGTCAACAGTGGTAAACTACTCGGCGCCACGTGTCGCTCGCTGGCGCTGACTCCCGAAGATGAACCGGACAGTATAGCCGTGAGTACCTTCAAAATATCCCTTAACTCCCCTTAACTTCACTATGCCGTGTGTTTCCTTTATAATTTAATGACTGGAATGGTTCTGAATGGAATTCAACTCAATAACACATTAAATATTCATTACTGTTTCAAATTGTGTAAATTATTATGAAGACCAAGGTTTGTTCAATACATTTCGTGGTAATTAATGTACAGGTTGTACTTAAAATCAGCAGTATCCTTTTAAGGGGACATAAAAGTGAACCACTTTTGTTTAACAAGTTTTCATATAGCCTACAAAAAATAATCTTATAAAAATATAAATACTCTATTGAATGTTTGGTACGCGTATTGTTGCGTTTTTGATCTATTTAATCGACCTACATAACAATTTTTGCGCGCTGGAAACTACCCGTCGTTCGTTACATTCATACCATACATTCGTTCCATACATTTGTAGGTATGGTGCCCCATGGAGTCAATCGTATACTGGCTCGTGACGCCGCGCGATTGGGTATTTTGTTAGGTGACCATACTTTAAAATGTTTTTAGGTTCACGCTGTATTCTAAGATAAGTTAAAAATGGATTAATTTGAGATATACTTAGTAATTAAATGTATTTCTTTCATACCGTATTTTAGGTAATACATTATTTTTAAGGCACCCACCATCGAAATATGTAAATTTGACATTAACATTTTCAAATAAATAGACTTTAATATTTTATACGGATGACAATCGAGTCCTAAGTTGTAACGATTTCTTCTTCGAGTGATGTTGGTCACATTCAAACCAGTAGAACTTTCCATCCGCAGTCTTTGGGTCAGTTGGCATTGCATTTTAAAAGATATTTTTTAAAGAAATAGGACAAATTGGTAAACAAATCTTCGATATTAAGTGTTAAAACTAGTGAGACCTTATCATAAAATAACAAATAAAACTGAATGCTTTAATGTAGTTTGGTAAACGATAAGCAAATCTATGGAATCCTTACGGAGAGGTTAGGTTAGGCTGATCCTCGGCGTTTCTGGTTACATAATGTGACTAATACTTTATTAAGGTGAAGCCAAGGAATAAATAAATAGTTTTATTTGGTAACCATTGGATATTTAATCATAAAAAAAAACATGTTTAGACACCTTGATCATTTGTCTTCAGCATAGTAAAGGCAGATTTTTAAAATTCAATTCTATTTCCGAGAAATTTAATAAATGATAAACTGTGAATAGTTCGTTTTTAGTTCAAAACTAACAATTGACCGCGCAAAGAGTTAAACCTGACACCTATATAAAGCACCAAATATCAAGATCGAAAGTCTATATACTTCACCTTAAAATATAAATTAGATTATTGCACTAAAATTCAAAACTTAAATGAATGATGGCGTTCATTTTCAAATGAAATAAAAGAAAATGAATCAATTTAGTGAAAGCGACTGTGAAAAGCACTTCGGTACACGGCGAAGCACTCCACTGGCGCTCTAATGCAATGGAATGCTCTCAGGAAATTCAATAATTTCAAAAGATGGCGCAACTCGCCACCAGCATCTCTATAGATGAAATTTACTTATCTTAAACAAATACGTAAAACTCTCGAGCCGTTTTCACTCTTCGATAAAAGAAAAATCTAATCGTCGAAAGTGATGTTATTATAAAGAAAAATTGTTTTGTATTTTATTTTACTATACACCGTGTTCTTAGACCATTCCCGATAAAAAATCTAAAATTCTAAAATTCTAAATAAATTGGGTAGATGTGAGTGAAGAGTTTTGAGCGTGAAACGTGAGCATTTTGAGCTCAATTGATATAATTTTAGTGCAACCGGACTTTTCCCTGGTGAAGTAAAAATCGAATCGTAACTGTTATAGTGCGCATTCCTTTGCAATTAATTTAAAGGTTAAGAAAGACTCCAGTTTTAAAAGCCATATTAAACCACAAAATTCGTATAACGATGGTATGGTAATGCGAAGTTTATGGACTGAAGATTCCTCTGACATGATATTGCCTCTCGCTTCTCTCCTCGTGTGGTGATAAGAAGGTAGGAATTATGCTGATAAACGGAGTCACGGCTAATTGGAGGGTTATTTGAGTACGGCTCACGCTGCCAAGTAAAATTTTCTCATAACGAGATATATTAACGTGATCTTCGCATTTCTTTACGTTTGTGCCACACAAGATTATTTAAAAATCTTATTATGGTAAAAAAAAAAACAATCCAATGTATAATAACGACCATTCCCGAAGGCTTAAGGGGGTCTTTATGTTCCCTACTACGCGTAAGAAAGTGTATAAAAAAATACAAAAATAATTCGTGACCAAATTTATTAATTTTATCTAAGCGCTCGTGTAAATTCCCTTTTTGTTTTTCGCTCTTTCGTTTGCTCGCTCGCGCTCGGCCAAGATCAGTCAATGAACCGGCGCAGCGCGGCCTCGCAAGCGGGCGAACTTAAAACAAGAACGTTTTAATGGTATCACGTAAAGTTTACATTTTTTTTTTCTCAATAACCATGATGTTTGGAATCGCAGGGCCAATTAGCTAGATTTTTAACGGGAATGTTTTTGGGACATTTTGTATATTTGAAACGTATCTATTTCAGTTATGATTTTACTGTTCACAATAATTATTTGCTTATTTTCTAAAAGCATGTACAAATATTAAATAAAAAGATATAAAAACCTTGTCAAAAAATGATCAACCAAGCGAATGTCAATTTTTAAAGTTCGCACCAGAAAAGTCATAAACAGGCACCCTTATGGTGAGTGAGACTTCATAGTCTGTTCCAGGCCTGTAATTTATAACGGAAAATTGGGCAAGCAGATAGTGTTTATATTGCAGATATCAATAATATTATTTTATTAAAAATATTTTTTTTTGCCTTCGCGTATATAGCGAACATTAGAAATATATATATTTTATTTAATTAACGTTGTGACTCTCTTAAAAGATAAAAAAAAAAATATTTGACGTTTAAACATCTTATTTATAACATGTATCTAAAATAAATATAAACATCAGTAGCGATTATACAAAAACCAAAACAAAACTCATATTTTCAACGTGTCTGGCCATTCGCCAATAAAAATGATTCTATTTCTAATGTTACCCTCCTTATTTTCGAAAATATACGATTTAAAATTATCACTGCCCTCTTTTTTAGTGTTTATTAAAATTTTCTAAGCTTACCGAAAAGCATAAAATGGACATTATTTTGCCTCATTACTTTCACTTCAGCAAATTTCAAATGCCGGCCAATGAAGTTAATTGGTTGTATCTCCGCCAATGTCACGTATTTACACAATCCTGCCCGAAACCACGCACGCACAAGTTATCCATCTACCTATAGAAGAATTTGTTATTAAAGGAAAAAACATTTATTAAATAATAATATAGTGTAAATAAATAAATTTATTAGCGTACCAATTAAGTGAGAACCTGTAAAAACTGAGGGTTGGCTAGGTGAGCATTAAATATTAATCGGGATAAAAGCTTAGAAAATAAAAAAAAAATGTAATTTGAAGGAAAATATGGAATTTGAGTAGGTAATATTGTATGTTATTTTATACTGAACGGCCTGCTAAATCAGACTCCTTGAGGTGGTTGAATAATGATACAGGTAGTATTTATTCGATATAATTAAACCGATACCCACATGAGAATTAATTGACAGCAGTGCTAATTGAATGTACTAAAAAAAAACTGTACTAGAGACTGCGTGCTGCGCTGGGATTTGTATCTTTTACGTTTGTTATTTAGTTTTACGATTTATACTTTGGTTTTACTGCTAATATTTGCTATGTTCCCCTAAAAGAGTTCAAACCAAAACAACACAACAATCATGCCTCAGCCACCATATTCACCGGATTTGGCCCCATGTGACTTTTTCTTGTTCCCAAAACTAAAGAGAAAGGACGGAGATTTGCATCGATTGAAGAGATAAAGACTGCATCGCTGGAAGAGCTCAAGGCTATACCGAAAAGTGCTTATGAGAAGTGCTTTGAGGATTGGAAAAACCGTTGGCATAAGTGTATTGTATCTGAGGGGGATTACTTTGAAGGGGACAACATAAATATTGATGAATAAATAAATATTTTTTCTTAACAATACAAAGTCACCTTACTTTTTGATCACACCTCGTATGTTCTTCTGAGTCTTCATTTCTGCATCCAGAAGATCATCCCAGGCGTTATAACCGTATATCCACAAATACAATATTACCTCCTAATACTGATGTGGGTGCGAAAATGTTCAGATAGATTTCTTTCGACCGTGTCGGGCAGGCTTTTGGTAATAAACGTCTCGTAGGGTGGCAGAACCTCCTCCAATTAAGCATACCCGTAATATGGCCATGAAATAAATTATAATTAACTGTCTTACAGGTTGTTTCAGCCTAATTGCTGGATATTTGTTTACGCTAAGAGCACTTGTACCTACTAAAAAGCACAGCTACTTTCTCTTAGTAAACAACTTCTACAGTAAACTTTCGAATTGTTAGTCCAGAGGAAATTTCATGGTATTAAATGCACGGGCGCTTTATGGTGATTATTTTTATACAAGGTTTTTTTCGATTTTCTTACACGCATCCAATTAAAAACGTATCTTATATAGTTTCGTATGCTGGACGTCGGAGTCGTTTGGAAATAGCCGCTGCTGAATAATAAGACCAAATCGCTCTGTGGTTTCGTTTGAACCAAACTTCATTATTGAATGCTTCATATATATTCCAAGCTTCTAGGACGAACCTACAATGTAATGTTTCAATTTCTGTATAGTTGCTGAATTGTACACAGAAAAAAATATCGATCTCTGATTTAACCGAAAGTATAGTAGAATCATATTTTTATTGTAGCTACTGAATTTTAGTAGGCGCAACCGAAGTATATCGCAGTGTATACAATCTGTTTAATAGACTGTACAAACCAATTGATATAGATTGATAAATCAATCACCTCACAAAACTTTCTATCTATGTAGATGCACCATTCAAACGAAAAGCCATACAATACTGTTTGTTAAGTCTACCAAAGAAGACGCGGTTTCAAATGAAAAGTTTCGTATATTTTACAAGCCTATTTTGTTACGTAAACTAAACAATTAGTAGTAGACTCGCAAAGACACCTCGCGTTTCTCGCCGAACGTTACCTAAAAACCTCAAAAAGGTGTTAAAATTTATGATAATTTAAAAAAATGTTAAACCATTGTGTTTTTTTTTTTTTATTTTAAACTCAGACCTAAAAAAGTACCCACTATCGCGTCTATGGCCATCCAAAACGCGCATCGAATGGGCTAAAAGTGCCGGAGACACAAGTGGAGATGGGAAATGAAACAATCCATCACTAGTTGGTAGCGCAGGCGCTAGTAGTTTGGGTGGTAGATGCCTCTAATGACACATTTAAGGCAGGGCCTAGCCGTAAGACGTCAGGTTTTGGTTAAATAATTTACTACTAATAAACAACATAGAAGCATTTGATATTATATGATAGCTACAGGTTGTCATACGCATTTTTAAGAGTTTATTATAGAAAACTAAATATATGAAAGTAAAATTGATTGATGTATCTTCTCTAAAATATATTTTATTTCTTTGTATTGTGGGGATAATCTGTTCTTTCATAAATATACGATTATTGAGAGGGGAAGTTGATCTGTCATTGTCGCTGAGGGGGAAGACTGAATCTGTGTTCATTCCGCGCCACTGGACCCAAATCCCTTTTTGTTCGCGTCTCTGGACCATTTTCTATTGATTGTATTCGACGGTTTCAGAGATACAGAAACGTGCGGACTAATTTTTAGAAAATATTCATATAATCGAAAGCTTCGTAAAACATAATGAAAAAAAAAAATACCCCTTACTACTCGAAATTTTACTAAATAACGCGAAAAAACCTTTTTTTTTGCATAAATGGCAAACATAAAAAATTACTTACACATTCGCAGTCGAAACATCTGCGACCCGAGTAGCAGCGATACGAATTGAAATGCAAATTACTCGGTACGAGATTCATATTAATTCTACGTAAAGCCTCCAAATCCTGCGGCTAAGTAAACAGCTACGCGCAAAATGTCGAAGGTTACAAGTGAGTAAATACATTCTGCTATTGTTAAAAAATATATATCTCTTCTTATAATATGATATACCTAAGTAATTTGCTTTATCGGTGGTCCCCCTTCTTATTTAGGAGTTACCGTTCGTGGAGAACCTACACCGAGGCCGGAGGGGCAGTGTCATGTGACTCCGGAGGCGCCGAATATTCATTATTGCGTAAGCGACAGTTCCTTGTGCGAAGTCCATGTCGAAATATTTTTGAAATTCGATATGGACTTCGTTATCGAATTTGTTATCGAAACCTTGTAATCAAATTTTTAATATTTCATTGATTAGTACTAAAATTTTGTTGCCTTTAATGTTATATATCTATATTATTCCACCAGCCTCCGATGTGATCTATACGGCTATAGTCGTTTTTCAAGAGCATCAATCTACACACAAAAATTCAACTGTACTTTCAACTGTGCATTTGTGCTCTTGAGTTGAATTATGCAACAAATTTATCTAAATATACATAGTCAGGGGAGGTAGTGGTAATGAAGTATTAAAAATGGTATGACCATGTTCGAATTCGAACCCGAGACATGTGGGTCAACAGTCCAACGCCTTAGCCACTAGACTACCACGATCATTAGCATCAATACTTATAAGCACAGACTCGGGTCTGTGCTTATATTTTATTTATTTATTTATCGTTTATTCGGAAAACCAACAGTAATAATAAGAAAAAAAGAATGGTACATACAGTTGTTTGTAAAATTAACTGATGACAGGTTTTCGCAAAAGTACAGAGATACATGTAAAGATTAAAATTAAATTGAATTACACTCGCATTAGCACTCTAAATACAGAAATATATATGAATATATATATATATATATATATACATTTTTTTTTACATATTTTGTATAACTCTTATTTGTTTTGTACACCACCAATGATCGATACCTCTAATGAAATGCGATTTTTCTCGTCACAGAATCTCGTTTTTCTATACCGTGGCGCCTGTCTTAATGCAAAATTGATGAGCGTCTCAATTTCATTAGGGCCCAGGCCTCTCGGAAAAACAAGCAAACGCTCATATATTAAAAAAAAATACAACATTCAAACTTGAAGAAAACGTCTAATTCAAACGCCACACTCTTTCACGTGACAAACGTAACACCTCCATCGCTATGAAAAAAACCGCTGTAGTGTTATGTCCGGTGTACCGATAATCCACCTTCGAAACCTTTTTGGGTTCGATCGCTGGTTATCTTCAGGATTTAGAATGGGGTTTCTGAAATTTCATGCCAGAACCTGCACATGTCATTTGTTTTGAAAACTCATAATGGTTATACGTAAGTGTTTGTACATAATCGATTGTAAATTTTACATTACTATTAGTTTTTGTAATTTGTTTTTGATATATATTTTTATATTTATATCTTATAGTTCATATTTTTGTATTTTTTTTTTCTCTCTAAGATAAAACGCTCGTCTATTGATAGTTGGCAACTAATCAAAAATTAAATAACAAATTGAAGTGCCTTCTTTAGGACAGACATTTAGTCCAGTTAGGAAGGCAGCGAAGAGAGGTTGCAGTGGTACCAAGCGCTCACTGATACAACACTATTACTAATATGTGCACACGAATCTGTTTAATATAATTGATGTCAAATAAATAAATTTAAAACAATGTTTTTTTATGCTGCTTTTGCTCGATACGTTATTTATTTTTCTTAATTTTCTCTTTTTATTTTTGCTTGTTTTTACAGAATTTTTCTTTATTATTATTCTGCCTGTTAACACTAATCTTAAAAGTTACCTTATTTTTTAATCTGTCGTAATATTTTTTTTTTGCCTCATTTTGTTTTTGACTTATATTTATATTCCACTGCCTTGTTAATATTCATCTTGAAACATAGGTATTATATATTTTACTCTGGGCTTATATTTATATTTTTGCCTGCAGTTGCAGGATTTGATGTTTTACTATACAAACTAGGTATATACCTAGTTTTTTACTGTTTGTTTTTATTGCATAAAATTTTCAAGTCAATGTAATTATTTATTTATTTTATTTATTATTTATTAAAATATCCAATATACAACTAATATTATTAAATGTGTATTACTTTATAACATTTTATTGATTTTCTAGATAATAAAAGTACAGTTGGTCCATATTAGAGATCTGACATATGTTTTTTTTATAATATAAATATATATGGATAAATACGTTTAATTTATATACAGATTTATTTTAAAATATCTTGCATGTGTCGTTGCAAAAGTCGCTTTAAAAATATATACTTTTAACGAATGTTTTTATTAAGGTGTGTCTACGATAATATGGCTCTTTCCTACCCCGCCCTCCGACCGCCGTCTTACCTACGACTTGACCTAATTTAAGCTTCAGATTTGGAGTAATAAGTAAGCGAGAGGATTTTCTCTCATTTGTTCTCCGAAAAACGGTAAATGAAATTTAATGAAGGCTTTATTTCAACTTTCCCTGTCTAAAAGGTTTTAAAAATATTCCATTACCGATTTTATTGGAGGGCCAAGCGAAGCTCCCAATGGCGAAATGCACCTATACTTTTATCTCTAATTAATCTCTAACAGTAAAATAAAAACTAGGTTCTGACGAAGCGAATATTTAAAAAATGGGTAGTAATTAAAGAGCAATATAACTAGAGACGTCTGTAGATCGTTTCAAACGAAAATCGAATCTAAAAATTGCAACGTAAAAAAAAGAATTTGCGATTTTTGTCGCTCCAATACGTGCTGCAGCTTTCGTTACGACAAGCGACCGCGGCGACCCTGGTAAAGCAATGCGCACATAACATAGCAATTATTGACAGTAAAATAAAATATATTTTTTGTTTTAAATTTTCAATTTTAAAAGTATTCTGAATACATTGCAATACTAGCTAAGTTAGATAGATACATTATATGACCGGTCCTAGGGTTGGATACAACGGTCTCTCCGGGTAAAGACAAGAATTACCCCCAAATAAATGGATATAATACCCAAAATAAAATATTTAAATTTAGTTTGGCAAAATATCAAACATTTTACCAGTTTATAAAAAAAGTCATGAAAACATTGTTGAAAAATATCGTGTTAGTGCATTTTAAAAATTATTGGTGAAAAATGACTGTAATTTCATAATCAATTTTAATATTTTATCAGAAACGCAGTTTGGATTTAGGAAGCAAAAATCCACTCAACGGAATATTTGAGTGCTGTAACCATGTCCACCTTGACAGTATTCTGTGATTTAGGCAGAGCTTTTGACAGGCTGATATCTTACTCAATTAATTATTACTATGGTGTTAGGGGAGTTGCAAATGCATATAAATTACATTATGCGTTGGATATATTTTGTGTTTTATAAATAAGTATATTGTATGGCTGTGAAGCGTGGACATTAACGCAAAGAGATAAAGAGAGTTGGTAGCATTTAAGGTGTGGTGCTGGAGGGATGGAAAGAATTAGCTGGACGGAGAAAAAGTTTAATAAGGAGTTACTGGGAATTCTAGAGGGAAAATATATATAAATAAAAACCATTGAAAACGGAAGAGGGAAGATGATAGGGCACTTTATATGAACTGCAGTTTCTTAAAAAAACATCACTGAAGAAAAGATCGAGAAGAAATAAGGAAGAGGGAGACCTCTTGCTCAAGTGAAGGAGAAAGTTAAGGTCGTGTTGTGTCAAGAAGTCAGGTTTTGGCAGAAGAAAGAGAGAAATGGCGTTTACTCCACCGGCAAGAGCCTAGCGCTTAAATTATATAGATGTTTACATAATTGTCTAATATAATAAATGCACCAAGTAAGACATATTTACTTAAAAAAATAAATATGATGTGCGTGAATTTGGTAAATTAGTGGTCCTTTAAATTTTAAGTCGAGAGTGCCTCTAGGTAAGCGTTTTAAATTACAAAACGAATGCATTGCGATAACATCGTGTATTAAAAAAAAAAACCATATTAAAATTCAAAATAACCCAAATTAGATACAACGCGAAATGTTAATTTTTAGATTATACAATGTAACACCATACCATATTAATCCGTCCATTCAAGATTTTTTGCACAAACAGAAAATATGGACATTAATTATGCATGTCACGTTGATTTGGGTTCGTTCAAATTTGGGTAATAACGATAAGAGAGTCTGACTTCGTTTTATCCAGACAATATGTGAGAGATTTGTAGTGTGTAACATTAATAGGGGCGCTTAAAGACTTTTCTAAATATTCTATTTTTATCCTTTCTTAAAACAGCTTACAAACTTTTCGCTTATTTTATTTTATAAAAGCTAAACATAACTAACGCCTTTGTGTCAAAAAAACATGTGTTATCCAGGGTGTCGCGAGACCATTTCCGATGGTTTAAGGGGTGTTTATGTAAAAAAATGCGAAAATAATTCTTCCCTAAATTTATTACTTATTATATTAAAGCCCTTGTGTAAATTGCGTTTAGCGTGACAAAATGTAGCCTTTACCGATTGCGGCAATGACCTACGCGTTGCGAGCGAACGGTCAACTGGCAACATGACAACAATGGTTTAATATTACGTAAAATTTATATTTTTTTCATGGAACCATTATGAATTTTGATTTGTCTTTACAAACATGTTTGAAATCGCAGGGCAAATTAGCTTCATTTTTTATTAGAAATAGGCACCTGTATAAAGAAAGAGAGGGAAAGGGTGTTTTTGTAGATGTGAGTGTGTGGAATGAGTGTGCAATGAGGAATTATAAACAAGTGTATTACTTAACCATAGTGATACGAGATACGAGAATGATACATTTTTTTATGCATAATGTGTTCTATAATTGATATATACAGAATTTTAATAATTTATGATTTATACAGTTTAACGCCTCTACACGTATTTTTTTACCATGTATAACGATTTACCTATCTTTTTTATTTATTTATTTAACGTCATTTTCATGCACTCTTATAATATAAAGCAGTAAAATAGTGTTAACATAATAAATACATTGCTTGTACATATAATAATTATTAGTTTGTAGTTTGTATATTAGGATATAATTTACTATGTATCAGGTTTATTCTTTACAAGAATACATGGCGGCGTCAGCTAAGCAACAAGCTAAGGCCATCAGAAGCCGGTCTTCTACTCGTGTTGTGATAATTTAGAATTAACGAGAAACTATTAAATTAGGTCAATGGACTTCGTGCAACAGCATCACGACACTTCAGTGCACCTGCAAGTTACGCTGAACTTTGGAACGACGCTCTACTCTTTCCTCGGTTAGTTATATAAGCCCTGTTAACCCCCGGTAACAAAAAGAGTTCAGCAGATACCATGGCGCAGTCAACACGCTGACTATGATCTGCACTCCGGATCTGACCGTCACGCGACCGCTATTATTTCCTAGTTGATTAATTACCATCACCAAAAAGGTCGTCACATTATTTTCATTGGCACGGTAACTATTGGTTCCTTGTACCTTCTGTAACTGTATTTTCCGAAAAAAAAAATAATAAAATAAATAAGTCTGGTGATTAAGGTATTTGATATTCATGCAATTGTTAACGATTTACCACCATATTATGCTGTTAAGCTTAAAAGTAACCACTAACCCTAAGGAAAATGCATGTATATATTTTTGTCCCATTTAGTGGTTAGTGTAGGAAATTCAAACAATTTAAATGAAAGATATTTTCGGTATTATTGATTCGCCGTGAAGGTCTTTTGACCATGGTTAACCTGACCATGGTTTTAAACATGGTTAAGCTAAATGGGATCAACGGGTTGAACCTGTCTTATTTAACTTGGTTAAACTTCGCATAAATGCATGTGAGCAGTATGCTCTTCAGAGCCTCCTCGTTAACATATGATAATAATAAAATTTTAGGAAAATTAGGACACAAGTTTTTAGGTCCCAAGGCACATAACTTAATAAAAAAGGAAAGTGATCGAATATTAGCAAAAAGTTTATAATGAATTGTCTGAATAAGTAAGAAATTTAACATATTTTTTTAGAAAAAATATTTTTGCAAAAACATAAAACAAATATAAATGTAGGTAAGTGTATGTAACACTTATTGCGCCTGGTAAAACTTTTTGTTTAAAAAATTCATAGAATTTTTTTTAGGCACTTTGTATTCCTTGTAAATAAGACTAATTGTATAAAATAAATTGTATATATTTTTAATTTATGTTCCATCGGAATAAATAAATGTTCCAAATAAAAAAACAATACACAAACTTCAAGACTGACTTTAATGTCTAATTAAAACGGCATTCATATAGGAATATCAATGGGTGACTATGTCAGTAAGTTAATGCGACACGATCCGCTATTCGCGATTTGTGCGGCAAGGATGCTCTCTACCGCGTCGGGTATGCATTACAGTTACCTCTCCCTTCTCCTGAGGGGCGGGTACGTATATAGGTCAATAACTTTACTTCGCCTTAGGAAGAAGAGCAAGGTCGGTAAGGTCGACCACGTGAAAGAAAAATATTTGGGAATTAATTATTTTTTTTTATTTTATTTTTTTTTAATTATATTAAACATTTTTTTATATAATTTCTTAATAGACTACAAAAACACTCCGCTAAGTCTTCGGGAATGTTATTGGGACAACCTCTGTTATGTTTGTTTGTATTAAGTTGTATCGTCCCCTTTCGGTAAACGTTAATTATGAATTAATATAATCGATTATTTTATAAGTTGAATGATCACGGCACTATTTTTGGGCTGCCTTTATACTCGTAATAAATCCGCTTGTCGATTATATGCGCCGGCGCTGCGCATGGCTCTCATGTGGGCGCTATTCGCGCAGCCGCCTAGCCGTGTCGTCGCGACAGCCAGTGATCGTAGCCAAATCTGATTAATTATGTGTAAATATTGTGTGTGTGCTTTGTGATGTGTTTAAGTGTGCGTAGGTATGTACGTTTTAGTAGAGTTTACAATTTTTATTGCCTAAAATCGACATTGATATATTTTCTATTAAAAATCATCAGTGCCAAAACTGCTTACTTTCAGATTTTTGAGTTCTGGGTTTATAAACAGGCAGTTTTTAAATTATATACAATTCACAATATAAAGCCTCGGAAAGCTTGTAATAAGGTATAGCATTACAATAACGTAAAAAAAATACATGTAACAAGATACGAATACAAAATCAGAAGCAAATCAAACGAAATATACAAAAATACATATATACCAATAGACATGGATGCGTATACATACATATCTATAAATATATAAACTCTGCGATAACATGGTGATTATATACTTAGTGGGATATGGCTGATGCACAATGACTTGTAATTGTCCTTAGATTAACCACATAATATATACTTATTTTTATTGTAAGATGTTTTTGTTTTTGATGACATCACTTGAAAAATACTTTAGTAGTCATTTTTGCATTTTTTTTTATCAATTACATATTACTATTAATTAGTTACTCTCATAAGTAACATCTGCAGATGCAATATAATATTGTGGAAATGTATTAATATAAATTCTGATTTTTATAAATTTGATTCATAATTGATATTGAATTCGATTGATAATTTACAGTTTCAACTTTCAATTTATAACTTTTATTATTAAAAATATAGCATCAGCAACAACACCTAAGTTTACATAAAATATATAAATAAAATAATTGTTTTTTGCCTACTGCTATTTCCTAATCATTACCATATATTTTTTCGCTATTTTTTTCTTGGTCGATTGTTATATTGACTTTTAATGCGAGAAATTATCAAGGGTACAAGACAGATTTAGCATCATTGCAAGTGTATTACGTATTTCTATTGTTTTGTATTGATTGTCGTTTCTTGATAAATACATTTATAAAATCAACAGTTACCCTGAATAATGAACCTTATTATTTTATTAATTTGAAAGTATTTACCTGTGTTTTTATTATAAACTTTTACTGTTTTTAATATGTGTGGGACATTCATTTCGCGATATATGCAATAGGAAACTATCGAATTATGTGACAATACAATTAAACCGCCGATCTTAATCTGTTAACATAAAATGAAAATAAAATTAAATATGTTAATAATATGAAATAAAATTATGGCTCACAACTATTACAAACATAGTTGTATTGTAGTATGGGTATTACATACAATGCAACCCAAAGCAACAACACAATAACAATAACAAAGCAACAATAGCAATGAAGCAACTGTTCAAACAAATAATTCTTCATAAAAGTGTTTCGAAACAGTTGTTTTGTTAAACAAATGGCAAAATTGTAGCTATTCCTGATGATGATGAAACTTAAAGAAAACTTGAAGAAGACTATAGTAAAGTATGACAACCTTACGCAGAAGGTTGCATAAAAGATTAAAGCTGCCGAGGATAGATTATCAAATCATAAACATTATATAAAAATATTAAAAAGCTGTCGTCTCTGTTTCAATCACTAGTTAAACCAGTCAAAACTTTTAAAACTAAAGCAAGACGGTAACAATAGTATATCAGCGTTAGAAAAACAATTTAAAAATTGTATTAAATTAAACAGCAAAACCAAGTTATGCCTTATTAAAATTACAATTTAAAATGCAAAAGAAGTTATGATTTTTTTTTTAATTCTTTTAGTTAACCCATAACAGTCGGTCAAAGGCTTTTGAAAAATCAGCGTATATGGCATCCACTTGATCTTAAATCATTCAGCGAGAGACTATTCTACTCGTAACCCAAAGCTAATAAAGGAATTAGTATACAACCGATAAGTACATTCGTTATCGCGTAATTGTCATACGATTAGCACAACAGAAAACTTTGATAGACAAATCACGGTCTTGACACCAAACAGTGCCCGTCGCTCGCTTCGAATAGTTACAGTCTTATGTGTTGAGTGCTCGCGTTCTACAAAGCGTTCTACGTGTGTTTTTTTTTGCCATCCTAAGTGTATGTCCTAAAGAAGGCATTTCAATTTGTTCTTATTTTTTTGACTATTTGCCAGCTAACAGTAGACGACCGTTCCATCTTAGGAAAAAATACTATATATAATAATAATTATCTCTTGTTAATTAGCGTTTATTAATACGTTATTTATTTAGGTGTCCATTTGATAAATAATTCCAGTTGGAATATTTTATATTATTTATGGTTTTGACATTTTAATATTAAATTATTTGTAATCTTACCCCGTTATCCATTACAAACCGCACTCAGCCAAGCATGGCGCCTGACCTTTGTGATCAAACTTATACTGGGTGGAACTGGATGCAAACATTCGTTTACACATTTGGATTGAACACCTTAATTAGTATTGGAGAATTTAAGATATTGGGTTTTTATTTCATATCTTTTACTCTCCTGTGGACCAGAAGATTTTCCTTTGGTTCTCCCCCTCCCTCTTTCACCCGTGTTAATCTTATTTTTTCTTCCTCATTCATGGTTCTGGTTTTCTATTGTTGTATCGCTCTCTATTTCTACTATTTCATATACAGCGTGTATTTAAAATCACTACCGTCCTTTTAGGGATTTGGTCTATACCAACATCTAAACCGGTCTCGCGAAAAAAAAGATATTTTCGACACATAAAGATAACAATATTTAAACTTTGTTAATATTCGCTGGTGATTATTCTATTCCCCTAGTCTCGCCGACAATATCTAGGTCAAATACTTCGCAAATGTGTGACCAAGGTCGGAAACAGACGGTCAGTACTCAGTACCACACCCAGCCAGGCGTCAGGCTCTGCCCCTGCGCGCCCTACCTCCCTAAAATGCTCCACTGTCGATGTTTGTCGATGAAATTTACCTTAGTAACTGTCATTTTTGTTTGAACACATATTTTGCGGACATGTATATTTTCTGATGCCAAATTCAGTATCTATTAATTAATGGCTCTTCTTTCATTATACGGTATAAATTATATTATGTTATATTGTACATATCATTTACTTTATGATTTTTATCCTTTATCAAAAGATTGTTTATAACTTGTACTTACTAGGGGACTATATGTTATAGTTGTTTTATAACTATATGTGTGACCATTTTAAAACTTGTGCGTGTGAATATTTGAAAAGGTGTAACGGTCAACTGATAAACACAATCTTTAATGAGGATCCGAAAATGGCGAAGAAGGTACTGTCGAGAGAGATATCCATAGAAACTGGCAGCGGACAGGGCGGCTGCTGGACCACCTTCAAGAGCCTCTTCAGGGACGAACAGTTCGATCTGGTCATCGCGCCGGAGTACCGAGCCCACGGCAACTTCCAACCGTCCGCAGACAACGACAAACTGACGCGTCCCGTCATAGTTGACATCAAAGCCACGGAACCCGAACAGATTAACAACAAACACATCCTTGCGAAGAGAAGACAGTCGGTAAAGCCAAGCGTTTTCCTCTCGAAAATTCAAGAAGAATCCGGAGCAACCTTTGATTTCCTCGAGGACGAAAATAGAGTGAGTTCCACATTTCTATTTGTTTCACATTAATATCTATTTTAGATCGTTTAGGTATTTTATTTTATAATATTGCAATAACATATAGTTACATTTTCACAAAAATCATTTACATTGTCTATCTATTATATGATATAATGTCCTCATAAAAAAAACTAATATGCTAATATAGCCGACCCTACCCTAAGATCTATATTTAATATTAGCCATGCCGCACACCAGGTGATTTCCGTTGAGCAAAATTTTAGTTGAAATCGTGCGATACGAACAATTTTCGTGGATGTGATAAGTCTAAATATACTGTGCTTATATTGCACATAAAAAGAAAAAGTATATATTATATAAAACACTGTGCCTATTCACCGATAATCAGCGACAGACTATACTCATATGATAATTTTACTTATGTGAAAGAATAGCGAACCTTCCCCTAATAATCGTCTCATCCTACATGACTGCTCTAATGAATCACGTAGCGCTTGCCAATCCATAGAGAAAGTCTCTTTTATTAAATACTTAAGCATTAGCATCTGAAACGGTACATTTAAACTGAAAAACTTGCAGAGAAAGTACGTAAATTAATATACATTTTTAGGAACATAAGAAACATCCTCAACACTAAAATGCTAAGTGGAGTTTACTGGGCATTAGTTCAGTCGCTAATTTCCTACGGTCAAATAGGCTGGGGCGGCACCGCGAAAGCGCTTCTGGCTTGTGTGGTAAAAGCTCAAAAAGCTGTTATCCGAGTTATCAATAGCTATCCATCTGATCAACTCTTCGCGTCTTTTAAAGTATTAGACGTATGGCAGTTGTATATGAAGACACTACAGCCTTCGGCCAACGCCACTATGCATTCCTCGCTCCAAAAATATACACCTTTTGTTCTTCATTAGATGACGTTCCAGTGCGGCGATTGGCTAATGACGTTTACAAGAAGCGAATGTGAAACACTACTCTTAATTATTCCTACATGGACTTATTATATAGTAATATATATTTTGCATAATTATTAAAATTTAACACTTTATAATATAATTATTTCATGAACATAACAACCTAACAAAACAATATACTTACGTAATACTATTTATGTTATAGTTATACTAATTATCAAAATAAGAAAAAATAATAAAAAATATATATATACAATAAAAAAAAGCAAGCATTTAAAAAAAATTAGAGCAGGTATCACCCCAAAACAGACCTTGTCTAGTGGGGTTATAAAATCCATTTTGCTTTGTATGAGATAGTTATAGATTGCTTTGTATAGTTAATAACTAGATATATTCATTGTTTTATAGCATTTCACATGTATTGTTTAAGTTAAGTTCACATGTATTGTTAAATAAATAAATAAAATAATAAAATAAAAGCTTCTGCTTTATAAAAAGGCCCGAATGAAGGAGATCTCTTTAAATAGGTATAATTAATTTTCAAACAAAATAAAATAAACATATACCTAATTATGTTTTTTTTCACGTCTAATCCAAACGATACTACATCGTACAATTACTTTTTAGCTAGATTTCACTAGTAATGCTACCTATTGCAATGACTTTCGGAAAATTTCAACAAATTTCACATCTCCTATCTATATCTATATCACTTTCTTGTGGACAAGATAACTGCCGTAATTTTACGCCAATCACTTTCAAATTAATGCAAAAAATTTAAGGACGGGGACGGGAATGGGGGTTTTTTCAAAAAAGTGAAATTTTGTCATAACTTTCTTAGTATTTTGCTGTAGCGTTCTTAAATATGGGCCTAATGCTTATCTAAGTAAACTTTTTTGATAACTCCAACCTATTGCTCCTAGGGGTGGGAAAAATTGATTTTTCAAAATTCAAAAAAAAAATCATACCTCCCTCTTATCCACAGGATCAAATCCGTTCAAAATGTTAGTTGTAAGACTATAATTTCCTTACAATTTTCATTTGATACAATTTTTGATATGAGCAACCCTTACGGCACAGTATTAAGAGGGATTCAGCATAAGCACTCTTATATGTTTGATATAAGTTCGTACAATTGTAGTTTACCTATTCCCTACTTTAATCCGGTTAAATCTACCTCCGCCCTATGGCGTGCCGAAAGGGTTTTTTTTATAATTATTCTCTTTGTCCTTATACAGGGTGTGCCAAGACCAATCCCACAAACTTTAGGGGTTGTTTAAGTTCCCTATTAAGAGTAAGAAATTATGTAACAAAATGCGAAAAATTAATTATTTTTGTAATAAAATTGGTGTAAATCGATCTTATCAATATTATCTGTCGACCAATAGCATCCCTCTTACAACCCCAGAGAAGGGGAAAGGAGTTACCCCTTCTTCTTAGACCGACCTCTGTCCGACCAGTGGCATCTGACAGCGATCATTTAGCTCCATTAACCTCGATCTTGACTGACCGCGGCCTAGTGACCCAGTGGCGTAGTTATCGGAGGGAGGAGCCATTGAAAAATATCTGTTTTATACGATTTAGAATAGAAATTTCAACATTTTTTTTTTCTCGAATACCATAATGAATTTCGATATAGTTTCTTAACAAATAACACTAGGAATCGCAGGACCTATTAGCTGTTTTTTTATTGGGACCCTGTATATTTCTTGAAAAAAAAAGGTTCGCTATCATTTTCCGATTTTTTTCCGCGAGTTTTATCGACTTAAAACTAATAAAAATAACCGATATCGGTCGTAAACAGTTCTTCGGCTATACGTGTTTCGGTTTAAGGTTTGACGTATTAATTAGGATTATCGTTATCGGCTTCGAAGATAGCGGATGTATGGCGACGTAAAGGTCGAAGGTAGTGCACGACTAAACTGTCACCAATTTGAATGCCACATAGAAGCTAGTTAGTTTGACGTTTATATTGATTAATTTTTAGATGCTACTCTAACAAAATATTGAATGCATAACATATTTACATTAATCTTAGACACTAAAGTAAAAAAAACCTTATCATTTTTCAAATAAAAAGAGACACCACGTGCATATGAAAGATAAAACACAGATTATACTAAATAGAAACAATATCAATTATATATTATGTAATACATACACTGCAACTATGGATATTACATATAAATATAGATATACTCTTATATCGTATGAATATAAATAAATAAATTAACGTAAATATGTACTTTTATATTGTTATTGTTTCGGAAGCAATTCAAGAATATGCCCTTTGAATTGCCTAAGGCTATTATGCAAAATATCAATGCGACTATCTCTATGTAAGGTATTATAAAGATATCAGATGCGAGGTATTATGTTATTAAAGGATATGTTGTTGTATAGTGGAATTAAAACTGACAGCTCCTCTCCTCTCGGCTCGCATTTTGAGACTAGCCCTGCCGGTCCGTGGTGGTAAACCATTTTCCTATTTCTCGTGAAAGATTTATTTATTTTTTTAAGTCACTTAAATGCTTACAGGGACGATACAATTACGAATATTAATTTACCCATATTTATAATACAATGTTTTTTTCGGTCGCTGTAGGTTGCATGTGTTTGGGGATATGGCGAAGCGAATACTCACTCTATTGATAATTAGCAAAATGAGGGTAATGCCGTCACTATTGTATTTATATTATTTATTCGTTGACTAAATAATGACTTGACGCCATTGATTGGTTACAAATCTAAAACAATCCTTTCTGCCATTTCTAGTGTTATTTGTTAAGAAAGTAAATCATTCATTTTGACTACTGAGAAAAATGAAAAAAAAAGATTTTGATTTTGAAAAAAAATGTAAACTTTATGTGAAAATAGTAAAAGGATCCTGTAATGATGGCTTTGTTGTGAGCGCTCAACTGTCGCCGTACGCCGTATCGGTGTCAAGGCCATTATCGATCGACGCGTTATCAACATTCGCGCTCTGACCGAATTGACACCACGCATTAAAAAATACAATAAATTTGGGAATGATTTTATTTTTATCTTGGGACACCTTGTACGTATTATTTTTTTTATTTTATATTGTGTCATACTAATCGATATTTTTATTAGTTCGTACAGTATAGTAATAGTTACTTAATGTTAGTAAAAATAAATGCAGCAAATCTTATTGATCATAAAACTTCAGGTTATTGGCTTATTTTACAACATATATTTCTCGTCGCAAATAAGGACCCCATTATCACTTATAAGCCATTAAATGTTAAAAAATTGTGTTATTATGTTTTATCAGTGTTCTGATTATGATAACAGCAACCTTTTCTTATCCTCTACATATAATAGACATTATTAGATTACATAAACCTGAACGTCGATTAGATACCTTCGCTTCTTACTGGTATTTTGTGGTTGGAATAGTTGATTGATTGATCTTTTTTTTTCGCATATTTTTTTTAGTCTAAATAAACTATTTTAAAAAAAAATATATCGCAATTATCAACACGCGTTAATTTTTGTCCACATCGTGTTATGGCGTTTTATACACCGACTGTCATGATTTATATTGACGTTAATTAAATATTCATCATGGTTTCTGAGAAAAAAAAATGTCAACTTTACAACCGCCAGAAATGACTTGAATATTTTAGTTACTTTAAATATTAAGTGTAAATCAAATTTGTCTTTTACAACATGTCATTTAAATTTAAATGTACTTTTGGAGCTACCACATATTTACGAATACGCGCAACAATTAAATCAGTTATCACTGGCAAATTTAGATCAAAAAGCCATAAATCTTCCTTTCCATTCACAAAGAGTCATGTTTGTAGGTAGACGATAACGTCTACCTACATTGATCGTACCTATAAAGGTACGATCAATGTTTTTAGGCACTTATTGTACCAGTGTCTATACACTAAAATAATAATTATAAAAAATAATAAGGCGTTTTATAATAAATTTAAACGGCTTTATGTAAATGTATTACATTTTTGACGAAAATTTTGGTTTTATTGGTATTTTGGGTAAAGCGATCAGCCGTTTTATTTTGAAAGTATATGTAAATTATTCGAAAAAAATGTAAGTACCTAACTCTTTTTAATAAAAAAAAATAGCAATTATCTACACTTGAAAATACTAAATTAATAAATTAAAATTAAATAATTTAAATATACTTAAGTATAGTCGATCGACTGTTCTGATTGACCTGTTTTGATTTTTTTATTTATTTAATATTAAGGAAATGTATAGATTTTACATATAATAGTGAAATAAATATATAAATCTAGAAACAGATTTATAATTTACACTACTTGATAAAAATAAAAATACTAAATATGACCTAAGTAATATTTTAAATTTTCAATAAAAACTAACTTGGATACTAATTATGAATAACAAAAACTTAAATTAGTCAGATTTTACACTATTATTTAAAATCTACATTTTTTTTAAGCAATCATCGGGATTAATTAATTCATTATAAAAGTAAAAGATTCGAGAATAGGAGAGCATTTTTTCGAGTAACATATTATCGAAGGAATTACATTTACATTGCGTGTTTCGTTATATGTTGGCAAATTGAAATTGAATTTAGACAATATGGTTGTAGAGTCTTGGTTGTAATTTATTTCCATAGATAAATGCAACCATCAAACTGCAAATTGCCGACATTAACCACACCGGATGGATGAACCACAATAATATAATGATTAGCCAGTGTGAAATCGGAAACATTGTTGTAACGATATTCGATAGCACAATAATTAATTAACGAAGTTGTATCAGTTGGCATGCATTCATTTGCATTGAGGCAGACAGAAACTAAATATGTCCTGTAGGTACGAAAAACTAACTTCCACGGATATTATATATTATATCCTAGATATTATATACGTTCAAAAAAATAAATTTCTACATAAATATTGTTAGGTTATTGTTTAGACTAAATAATTCAACAATGATCAGTTGATATTATAATATAAAACCGATATCCTGCGATCTCGTGTCGAAGAACTCTAGTACAATATTTTTTTAGGTGTAAACATTTATACCGGGGCCTATTGGCTAAAGTGAATTGCGATTTGGTAACGGTCGTGAGGCCCTATCTCATTTGAAAGAAAGTATTTAGCATAATACTATACTAACTATGCACAAAACGCAACGATGTGCAATCTTCGGCACACATAATGAAAAATTCAGCGTAATTTATGTATTTCAAGAGAATAAACGGTTATTTATGCATAAAATTAATGTAATGTAAAACTATAAAATATATAAATAAACATTATATTAAATATTCGTTATAAATATGTATTATTATTTTTAAATTACCACTAATAACATTTAGTTTTTTTTTTTATTCAATATTTTAAACATTACATTTTACATTTTGTCGGGCGTTTTGCGTTTATTATAAAAACATATATTATGAAATATAACGTCATCTATTACCTATTACCATTTGCGTGCAATGTATTATAGTAACGTCCTCACGATAACTTATATTTTTAATTTGTCAATTGACTATAACTTTATAATATCTGTCTTATCAAACGATCTGCATATAATGCAATAATCAATAATGTAATTGCAGTAATCTTTAAATTAATAAAAATCTTTAAATTGTTTTACATAAATATTATGTATAGATAAATTGGATATACCTACTTAAAATCATAATCCTTCATCCTGATCACATAACTATTATTTTTTTAGTTTTTGACAAAAAAAACATTCTTTTATTTTTTCATTTAACTATGTAGATAGGATTTATAATATTTGACAATTTTTATACTAAAGAGAACATCCAACGCTCTCAAACGTATAGGACCTCTTTAGCACCTTTATACTTTATAAGGTTTTATCCAACGCTTTATCCAAAAGTAAATAAAACGTTTCCAGAGTTTTCATTATTGTTAATAAATATATCATTCATTTTTCATTAGGAAACTATTAAGAAACTATTTCATCTATTTATAATATTTATGATCTGACTTATCAGACGAACTGCCGCCTAATTAGGATTTCTGTCAGGAAGGCTAAGTTTTATGGCCAACAGAAGCTTTAATAACAACCACCTAATTGCCATCCCCAATTAGGAAGTTTTACTCTAATGAGTGGCATAAAGAGAGGTGCGGGTGCGTGTGTGTGTGTGTGAGAGAGAGAGGAAGAGAGGGAGGCGATACGCTCGTGTGTAGGCGTCAAATCACTATTTTATCCTATTAATAGCCCGCAGGCAGTGGACGTTACATCATATAAAATATAACTCGTACTCCCAAAGTACAAAGAATTTTTCATAAGAATTTATTTTACGTAGTTTTCAGTAAAATCGGAACATTTGAGAGTAAGTGCGGTTGGCTGCTTTCTCCTACCCTCTCTCTTTTTCCCTTAAGTTTTTTTTTTCAAAAGTTTAATCTATATTCGTACATTTTTTCAACACAAATAACAAAAAATAACAGTTTTATTACAAAAAGGCGATAATTTAATTTAATAGTTGGGATAACAGTTTGGTCATTTTTTTGGCCATGTAAATGTATTATTAGATAATTATCATCTTGTATCGCTGTTTTGTATATTTATAAATAAATAACAAAAATGTATAAAATCTAAATTCTACAACTACCGATTTTCATTAAAACTTTAAGGCGTTAGATTGACCAGAAATTCTTCGGTATTTTTTTGTTTGACTTTATAAGGGATTCAATTAGCTTCAATTTTAATGCAGCATATTAAAATAAAATTTTGTGTAATAAGATAGTATCCCCGTCCTTTGCATATTCCAACTGGAAAAATACGAGAGCGAAAAAGGTGATGTTTTGTGTGTAGACTAATGCTCTTGAAAGCATAATACATAACAGTCATTATAGTCATTATAGTTAACGAATTTTTAGTACTGAAGAATGAAACTTGACTTTTCGACAGGTTATATGACATAAAATGATATATACAGTATGACAGCGCGGATCGGTGTCGGTTACATACAACAAAAATACATTTTCCCAAGCACACGGTTGTTGTATTTTTATTTTGTGTTTTAAATACGTTAATATGTTTACTAATAGACTGGATATTAATAAACAATGTATTTAATATAAATTAGATTTTTATTATTTATTATTACAATAGTTTATTTACTCAATCTATCAAATTAATATTTATATATGTAGGCACTGCAGTTTGTACAGTAAATATTAAATCCAAAACATAATTGACCGTATGGTTATTTTAAAATATTTTATTTGCGTAAAATAACAAACAGCTTTGAAGCTTTACCTTCAAAGATGATTCGACAGAGTGTGCAAGTAGGGAGATGCCAAAGCGGTGGTTCTCATAGATAGAGTACACACACACGTACTATCTCTTCTTTTACGCGTTTAAGTTCAACTTTAAATGCTGGGAGTATAGCCCGAGTTCCTTTGAACCTATGTGGTTTATGTCCAACTAAATAGATTGTTAAATTGGTTTGTGGCGTTGAAACATCCAGAGTTTATATTCTTCAAACACCCAAATTATAATCGGGAAGACAGCTACATATTGTCGTCGAACAGTCCTGACACTCAGTGTCAGGACTGTTCCACTATCCTGACACACAGTGGGTGCGTACTCCCGCACTTTTGAAGTCACGTGTGACGGCGCTTTAAATACGGAGGTCTGTCGTGAGACTACGAACTCGGACCGTGAAACTGAACCGTTATATCGAACGGACGTGTCGAACTCCCCTGAGCACGAGACGTTTGATCGTCGCCGAAACGTTGTGATCAAATAGTCTTGTACACACGGTATGTAAAATCCGAAATGGTATGTTTTTATAAAAGCTTATTGATTTTTAAGTCTGTTCAGTTTGTATATATTTGCATTCGACCGTAAGATCGACGGCATATTATTTCTGACAGTAATATTTTACAATAAAAAAGATAATGTCATGAAACTTGAGATCTTATTCACGAGTTCAGTCATCTGATCTGAAGTACAGATCTGTCCAGGGAGTACTTTATGCCAGCGCTGACATTTCTTTAATTAACAGGCACCCAGCACCCAGCCTCAAAGGAATTGAAGATAAAAATATCTTTCTCAAAAACCACTTCACCTAAAAGTTACTTATTAAGATCGCCTTTCCTTTTTCCTTTCATAAATAAAATGAGCTATTTATTTTCTGATGTAACTTTTGCTGTGTATTCTGAAACTTCAGTATAAACCATGTTTCTGCACCGATTTCAACGTTTTGGTGCATCGGATTTTTATTATTAACTAGCAATAAAATGATTAGTGTAATATTTCTTAGTTTTTTGGTTTTTAAACACATTTTTTTTCAAAAGTATTAATCGTATTAATCAACTAGATATAAAAACATTTCAAACTGAAAACCTAAAATGAAATTGCCTCTGATAAATTCCCTATAATGTGCAATTAAGAGATCGCTTAGCCAATCCGGATTAATGAGTCAACATACATTCAAAATAAAAAAAATCTTTTCGGTCCGTCGAAAGTCGGAGGTACCGGATCAAAGTAGGGCATAGGCGAACTCCAATTGTACGAACTTGTATCAAACATTCCATTCGACATTTTACGTTTTATTTCTAGCTACAATAGTAAGCATATAAAGAGATATTACGATACACTCCACGCGCGGCAGCCCGCGCATTTCGACCCGCCGCCGCCCCAGTATGCGAGAGTGCGCGTACTGAATCCCTCTTTATACTGTGCCGTAAGGGTTGCTCATATCAAAAATTGTTTCAAACAAAAAATGTAGGGAAATTAAAGACCTACAGTTAACATTTTGTTAACATTAACAATTAACAACGGATTTCATCCTGTGCGTATTAGGGGGGAATGTTTTTTTTTAATTTTGGAAAACCAATTCTTCCCTTATCTAAGAAATTATATAAAACTTAAATGAATTAAATATCTCATATACTAAGAAAGTTAAAGCAAAATTCCACCTTTTCAACTCCACCCCCCCCTCCCATTCCCCCCCCTGTCATCTGTTTTTGCCCATTAGAAAACTTGACCGAGATTTTGTGCTTTTAATTTTATCGTGTCCACAAGAAAGTGATATAAATGCGAGCAAAAAAAGAATTTACACGAGCGCTTTGTTAAAATTAATAAATTTGAGCATGAATTATTTTCGCAAATTTTTTTTATACAATTTCTTACGCATAATAGGAAACATAAACGCCCCCCTAGGTCTTCGGGATAGGTCTTGGAACACCTGTATGCTACTTTACACTCCCTGTGTACCGCGTCCTTTGCAGAACTATTGTACTTTTATCCTTCTCTAGTCTCAACGTATTTTTTTGTGTGCGATGGATTGTATCTCTTCAGGGTTAAGATGCCTGGAAGCTGGTATCTTTTAAGAATCGGATGCCCACATTCACCACATAGTGTTCTGTAATAATAGACGCCGATTGCGAATACAAAATGAAGATACAATTTTCGTATGCTAGGTAATAATATAAAATAAAATAACCCTTAGGTTAATTTAAACGAAAAATATTTCACATTACGATTGTATTGCCGCCCAGAAATGCGGCTGACACAACTCAAAAAGTAACTTTCCACATGAGAAGTATTTCCAGCAATCCATAGCAGCTAGTTCGCGTTCGGTGGTCAGTCGACCGATCGCCGAGATTTATTAAATATCGTGTTAAGGGCCGATTTTTTAATCGCCAGTTAAAACTAACATACAGTTAGCTATATCGGTAAATATAACATTCTGAGCTAATTGAGGTGACTAAATAAATGAAAACCTTCATTACCTATCAGATTATAAAGGTTTTTTACACATATTTACCTCAATAAACTTAGAAATGTGTATAACCGGAAGTCTATACCTAGCTGTTAGCATTAACTGACGATTGAAAGATCTGCCCATTTGCTCGTATCATTGCAAGTTAGTAAGCGCCCAAAATGTCACATTTTTTTTATAAACAACTCTACAAATGTTATTTCGTCATCAGATAGGTAAGACGCAAGCCAAGTAAGTACAATTTTAACTTTTATAAATGTTCACAGTATAGAAACGATTATCTTGCGAAGTCATAGATAGCACTGTCGTTGTAATCTCATTTATTTGTAAACGACTTTAACCTCACGGAATATAACGATTTTTAATTTTAAAATTAGGAAAATTTGTGTATTTTTTTTGTGTCAAACTCAAATCCAAAACGAATGTAACATAAACGTAATAATAAAAAGTTCAAATGAATTGATTTGTTCCTTCTTAGCCGTAAAATGTTTATTAAGGCTGTTTGTGATATTTTTTAAAACTATGCGCCACCTTTTCTTTCTGAAATCATTAAATACCTATATTTGCGATGCGCCCTTATCTCACATCCTAGCATATCAACATTCCACTTTCCACTCTACTCCCTACGCACTTCAGTACCACGCTAACATATCATACACTCATTATACTCGTTGGCAATATGTTATGTATGATATTAGCTGTAAACTTGTTCAATTTAGCTGTTTATAATTCAATAAATAAATAAATAATGTAATTACATGGTCGAAGACGAATGAAATGTCCTAAATTACATTTATTTATATGGAATAATCTCATTATATGTATTAATTAGAGACTTTATCAGCGTAACTAAATACTGCACTGTATTTTGCCTACGGAATGTGTTTACAATTCGCCTACTGTATTTTAAATTCCAGGACTGATAACAGTCGTAAGCATTCATTATCTGATCACTGATGATTCTTAGTTAAACCTTGACTGATTGCTGATTGATCGTTGATAATAGATCTGTGACAAGATATTCATTTTTGTAATCAGAACACAACAAACTATTTTGGAAAATTGAGTCTGCGGCGTTTCTTATAATAGACAACAATCTTCATTAGCTTTTAAAACATTATTGGTATATCAAAGTGCTTACAATCAATAATACCTTAAAAAGTGTGTATGCAATTTCGAATTAAATTGAAACAATGTAATTTTCTATATTTATTTACTGCATTAATCTACATAATATCAATTATCTGTACCTACATTTAACGATATCTGTAAGCACGAATTTATTTAGTAAATTTATAATTTTGAAATTGTCTTTTTATTTATTTATTTCACGAAACAACAGTTACAAAAAAATATTACGATTAAAAACAATGAGAGTTTTCTCCAAACTTAAAAAAAAATAGAAAAATACATTCGGGAACGAGGTTAGAATTGGGAAGTAGGAGGGGTGGGGGAATTTACATAATTACCATAAGACGAAATATAGCATAACTCTTTAAAATAATCGATTTTACAGTCTTGAATATATCAATGGCACTGTTGTAAAGCTTACATGATCGATTTATATATGAATTCTGTGCATACTTCATACTCAACCCTGACAGATGGCATGGTCCACCTGACGAGAGATGGTTTAACAAATGTTAGAGACTGAATATTGAATAAGTGAAATTAAAATGCTAAAAATGTATTCGGAGTCCCTGTACATGAGACTGCTTCTTATAAAAATTTTCAAAGATCGCTTCCTTCAATGCAATATTTTCAAATTTTCATTTTAAAATTAAAACAATATCAAGAAACGATCATGTAAGATTGTGGCGTATAAAAAGTGCGCATGACAGTCAAACGCATGATCAATTAGCGACTTATCCGCACAAATAAAACCACAGATGGTAAAATCCTGTGTTTTTCTAAATTTTCAAAGTAGATTTATTAGTAAAAACGACCTGCTAAGCGATATAAGGCATTGCATCTGGTACACAGCAAGGGTGGGTCTTAACCAGGACAGCCATCCTCTACCTTTACGTAAGTTGAAACGGGATAAAAAATACTCACAAAGTACTAATCTTCAATCATTGTTAAAGTCACAAATAAAAAAAAATATATTTTTCCGAGCACGATTGTTTGCGATCAAACCAGGATAAAAATAAATGTAAATAAATTCTTTAAATATGTTATAGAACCAGGGATTCGATTATTATTATTAATGGCTCTAAATTGTATTTCAATGTAATAAAGAATCGTTTTTTTTTATTTATTTAAATTTTATTTATTTATTTTTACAAAAACATTTTATTGAACCTCTTAACAAGATATTAAATTCATGCAAACCTGTACTACATAATAAGGAAACTTTCCATACAAATATGTTTTGTTTAAAAGTAGTCAAACTTTATTTACCTAGTTTAATAAGAAATATGTATGTTTAAATAAATAAATGTAATCAGTTATTTTAATTAGAGGCACACTAGAACATCTAGAATCTAGATTGATACAATATAATTATATAGATTAAATAAAAATAATTGAGTTTCAATGCGAGGAACATGCAATATTTAATTTTAGGATTATTGTGCAAGAAGAGATAAAAGAGATTGGATAATTTGAAGCTATATGTATGTATGGATGTGTGTGTGTACATACAGGTTTTTATAAAAGTTTTTCCTTAGTGTTCTATTTACACTAATTTATTTATTTATTTATTTTTTTAATCAAGGAAAAACAACGGGTACAAGAGATGAAAAGAAATCCTGATGAAACTTATAATCTAGTAACCTAGTCTTGCATGCTTATACAAGTTTTTCATATATAGAGTGATTTGTTTCATATCTAAAGCTAATTAATTTTCTGACATTGAGATCATGATTGAATGTTTACAATTGCAAGCATAACTAACGAAGTAATACTTTAATTACACAAAAATAAAAATAGTGGCAAGAAAAATGGCTAATAATTGTAGATAAAGTATTATGTTTCTAATACGCTAATATCTACGCTCTTTAAATGTCAGGTGGTAGAAAAATAGAGAGGGCTTACGGAGTGAATGCCAGACGTTTCGGCGCGAGATGCGCTGCCTTCTTCGGTGGCTATATTTAGCTCATTTAGAATGTGTATGTTTAGTGTCATTTGTATATATGGTTCACAATAAACCGTATTGAACAAATTCAAAATAAATTGCAACATATTCAATTTTTAAAAAGATATTTCTTTAACGTAACCTTTGTATAGGATGATGATTTTAGAGGCGTGGTTTTCAAGAAGAGATAAAACGCATATAATTTGATGTTATGGCTAAGAATTTAGTTTTATTATAAAGATAAGGGTTTGCCATTATGTTTTAAAAATGATTTCGGGTAAGTGGCCGCCGCGGCTGACTCGAACAAATTCCAGCCGAGAGGCCCAATTTTCAACCACTTTTTGCAGCAAGTTGGGCCGTATGTCAGCAATAACGCGCCGAATATTCTCTTCCAAGGCGTTAATCGTGTCCGGCTTATCTGCGTAGACAAGCGACTTCACATAACCCCACAAAAAATAGTCCAGCGGTGGTAAATCGCACGATCTTGGAGGCCACGCCACAGGCCCACGACGCGATTTTTACTTTATTTTAGAGTGATTTTTTCTAAATTTGCACTATTTGCAAACGTTGTTCAGGAGTAAGTCTATTCATTATGAAATGGCAAACCAAACTGAGCATAAATCAAGTGACAGCTGTCAAAAACACCAACTACGAAAAAAGTAGTGCCAGATTAAAAACCACGCCTTTAAAAAAAACAGCCCTATATACTCGTATTCTTATATTCGCATGTTTGTACATATATGATAATATTGTTGTTTTATTTATAAGATTCTTTTCGTGAATTTGTTCCAGGATAGCGCCAGCGGTGTGAGGGTCGTGGAAATACCACCAGATCTCTTCAAAATACCAGATGAAAGTTTCCAGGTAAATATTAAGCATATTTTTACGTTATAATAGTTATTAAAAATATCTGCCATATAAAGAATTTGTGTTTGTTTTTTTTTATATATATAATAGCGATTCTATTCCGCCCCTTTTATCGAATTAAATTGCTACCCTCTTTATTTTTTGACGGATCAAAGAAAATAGGTTTTTGATCTACAAATATAAAAGACTCGCATGTTTCTCAAACAAATTCACCTAAATAGTAGTCTTTCCGTGTGATTCATATCGACCCAATTTACTTATCACCATGAGATTCATTCCCCATTAAATTTGGTACAAAAATGTGCTCATATATTTATGGATTTCATTTCTGTTGAGGGGATCCCTTTAGAAAACATTATTATTTATCTCGGCAGGTGATTTAGTGAAAAAACTGTTTTGGTAATACTTGTTAGCTAACATAATAAAAACTAAACAAGTTTTCTTAATTAGGGCATATTTTTCTCCGTACAAAATAAATAATATCCTAGGGAACGTTTGGTTTTGTCGCTACATGCTCCTGTATCCGTTGGGCATTGTCCCGGCTGCCAGTCAGGAGGAGGCATATAAAATAACCATGCGTTTAAATATTAGTAGGATTTTTCAATTGTCATTCATTGATGATGTATTGTAATGGGGCCCTTACGTTTACAGACCGTAGTTTTGTATATAGTGTTGGAGACAGTAAGTGCACAAGGACAGTTCTAGTTTCAATTTATTAAAGCAAAACTTGTTACAAATAAAGATTATAATTAACTCCGTTAAAAAACAACAGTATAGTGTGAGGAACTCTGAAAACAACCAGACAAAGGTGTTGTTGTGACGGAGGTGTTATTCGCGCGACGGCTGAAGATAGACTGAGGGGCTGGTATCCGAATGTCAGGTGCGAAACGGGCTCTTTGAATTTTTGAAATCTGACTTGACGTCTTGGCGTTTCACGTTGAAAGACATTTTAAATGAGTCCCTATAAAAATGCCGGCTTCCTAAATTTACTAGAAGTTTTACTATAAAAACGGAGTGGGAAATTGTCGGAGATTATAATTCCGAGATTTCCGATTTTAGGTAAAAACTAGCGTGAGAAATTTTATTGTACTTTTACATGGGAAATATATTGCTTTTACCCTGTTCATTATTGTTACGTAAAGTCTGCTTACCGCTGACCAATAATAACTTTTGTTTATTGTCTGTTTATGTACTTTAGTTAAAGTAATCATTCATTTATTTAATTATTACAAAACGGCCAATAATGATACGGTATGAAGAGGTTAATTAGATTTATTATGATTCGCCAGTTACAATATAACTTCGGTAATTAACATAGCGTCTGACTCCAGTGTGCGCGTGTCGGGCGGGCGTGCCGACTGGCAGGCGAGTAGGTATTCACGGCGCGAGACTCTTATGGAATAGGCATCGAACTGGGGTTGACCTCCGCTCTTATAGTCTGCACCGGAGGGGAAACCCTCTACCTCAGCCGTGATGCATTAGGCGCGGCCGTTTGTCGTCATCCTCGATGGGCTGACTGTGGCGTGATGTAGATTTCCGCGAAAGCCTAGCGCGGACGTCATGCGGACTTGTGACCCCCACACAAGTATTATTTAATTAAGTATTATTATAATTATTTAAGTATTACATAATTAATTATAAACAATAAAAATAAATACTTCCATACATTTACCAACTAATCCATATTTATTTATTATATATATATATATATTTTTAAATACAACGTTTCAACATAAGCCTAATCTACCAACAGTGTCATTATAATGCCATGATATATTATTTACATGCAGTTCAAATTATATAAGCTACAAGAAGGTAAAGTGGGATGAAAAAAGTACTCGTATACTCGTATAATTAAATAAATAAAGACAATAAAAAGGTACTTTCGTTCGCTGCTTTCAGCTGTGGTGGGTGTCGCCCAGCGAGGGCGCCTCGTGGGGCGTCGGGCGGCTGTGCGCCGCGGCGGTCGCTAGGGCGGGCGGCGCCGCGTCGGCGCTGCCGGGCGGCGCGGCCGACGCGCCTCCGCCGGCCCTGGCGCCGCCGCCGCACGCGGTGCTCGTGGACGCGCGCCTGCGCCGGCCCTCCGAACTCAAACATATCATTTCGTGAGTTATTTATTAAAGTTCATCATTTTTTTTACTTATTTTATTTTTATTTCAATAAATTGCTTTTTACTAACATGAAATATACCAATCGTGTTAAATTGCATGATTAGTTTTGCACTTAGGAACATCAAAAGTATCTTGGTTACGAGTGTGATTAGACGGAACTCATTTAATTATCATTTATTATATATTAATTTATTATAACACTAATAATATGTAGGTATATAAACACATTGTTTTAATAATTTAATATTTTCGACCATTTTTATTTTTTTGGCAAGAAAAATGTCTTATTATATCGCTGCTTTGTAAATTGATAAATTAATAGATAAATACCTAAAACAACATAAATTACAAACCCATTAAATGATTATTTCTCGCACTCTTTTTCGTGCACAACAGGCAAGATTTATTTATTTTTGCAATTCTTATAAAAATAATATTATAATGTAAAATATCGCCTGTTCTAATAAAGTAATTCTGTCAAATACTTATTAGTCTAGTTGCCACGTCGAAAAAAAATAAAAAATACACATACATAATACCCATACATACATAGTAATTATAAACAAGCAGTAAAGGAGAGTTCTTTAGGTAGTTAATAAATTATTTATGAATTGAATATCTTAACTATTACATTTAAATACAATATTGTTAGATAAATTGTTGAATTTTTGTAGTACAACTATTTTACTGTAGTTTTCTAATTTTGTTTAAAAGTCTTTAAATAAAAACGTTGCTCACCAATAATACTTAATATGTTATAATATGTATTATTGCCAAAAAAATAAAAATAATTGTCTGTTTTTCAGGTGGGTTCGTCATAACTACGGTTTACACGTTTATTTCATCGCTGTCGTCACTAAAAGGTTGATATTTATTTAATATTGTTTTATTTGAGTGTTCGTGTAAGAAGAATGTGAGATTGTGCCTGAGCCATTGGTGATTAAAATGATATACAGGGTGCCCCAAGAAACCAATCCCACAAACTTTAGGGGGTGATAAGTTCCCTATTAAGAGTAAGAAATTATCTAACAAAATGCGAAAAAATAATTATTTTTGTAATAAAATTGGTGTAAATCGATCTTATCAATATTATCTGTCGACCAATAGCATCCCTCTTACGACCCCAGAGAAGGGGTAAGGAGTTACTCTGTTCGACCAGTGGCATCTGACAGCAATCATTTAGCTCCGCTCTAATAGGACGTTTCGAACAACGCGGCAGGTCATTAACCTCGATCTTGACTGACCGCGGCCTAGTGACCCAGTGACGTAGTTATCCGAGGGAGGAGCCATTGAAAAATATCTGTTTTATACGATTTAGAATAGAAACTTTAATGTAGTATTTCTTTGAAAGTATTATGAATTTTGATATAGTTTCTTAACAAATAACACTAGAAATCGAAGGACCAATTCGCTGTTTTTTTTTAACGGGAATGGTCTTGGGACATCCTGTATATGTGCCTTTATTTGTCGATTTTCATGATCCTTAGTTGCCTTCTAAAAGCGTGCAATGCACATCTATAGTGTTGACGTCATGATCGATTCTATCGAGTACTTTATATGACCGATATATCCAGCTATTTTGACCAGTACTGTTTACGAATGACTTTTTTTTAAGATTTTAAAAATATTTATAGCTCCAGAGAGATCATTATTAGAACCGCACAGAATCCATCACGCGGGGCCTGTAAACAAACCGTAAACCGTAAACCGTCTACGTCAAGTTCAGTTGAGCTCTACGCCACGGATAGGTTTAAAAATGTATTTCGATATTAAATATAAATAAACCCCTTCTCCATTCGAATGGTTGTCGGGGGAGGCGTTATGGGGCGCAGTTCCGACTGCCTTACTGTTGTTTTCGCGATGCGAGGCCGTTCATTACATACAAACAACATGTCGCAAGTCTGAAACTTTTTTGTGTACAACTTGGTACATAACTCAGTCGACAGTGCTGAGAAAAGTGCCGTTAACGGCGAATAATTCAAACCCGGGACCAGGCGCTTATACCTCTGCGCCACCGCGCTCCCCTAAAATGACAATAGTGATTTTATATACAACCTGTATGAATAGATTGAAAATTGTTATGAGCTATATCAATTGAAGTATAGTTCCCTCTCTTTCACGCGCGGACGCGAGTTGGCAAGAGCGAACAATAGCGGAATGGTGTGCGAGAAAGAGACGACGACGGGGAGTCCCTCCATTGTTTCACGTGTCTAACTGGCTTCTATCTCTAGTCCGCGAGGATGCGGTCTGGACCACTGTGTCATTTCAGGACGGGTGACCATGCTTTTATGCAATTTTTTATTAAGATATATTATTCAATTTTGACCAAATCTTAATAAACCGTTTACAATAAATAAAAAGACTAAATTCACTCTTCTGATACGAGTAAAAATTATTTACATTGAAATTTAATAGGATATATAGGGTGTTTTTTTTAGAGGCGTGGTTTTCAATCTGGCACTACTTTTTTCGTAGTTGGTGTTTTTGACAGCTGTCACTTGATTTATGCTCAGTTTGGTTTGCCATTTCATAATGAATAGACTTACTCCTGTGGCGTGGCCTCCAAGATCGTGCGATTTAACACCGCTGGACTATTTTTTGTGGGGTTATGTGAAGTCGCTTGTCTACGCAGATAAGCCGGACACGATTAACGCCTTGGAAGAGAATATTCGGCGCGTTATTGCTGACATACTGCTGAACTTGCTGCAAAAAGTGGTTGAAAATTGGGCCTCTCGGCTGGAATTTGTTCGAGTCAGCCGCGGCGGCCACTTACCCGAAATCATTTTTAAAACATAATGGCAAACCCTTATCTTTATAATAAAACTAAATTCTTAGCCATAACATCAAATTATATGCGTTTTATCTCTTCTTGAAAACCACGCCTCTAAAATCATCACCCTATATATATTTAATTATTGAACAATTTGGCACTGAAATTTATCAACACATTTCTTGATTCTGTAAAAGATTTAGCCTATTCATCGGTAGATCAAATTCTCACGAACAAACGCTATAACGATATAGCAATAACTGATTGTGTTTTCAAAATTCCTGAATGTAGCTATGCAAATACATACTTATATATAAAAAATAGTATTGAAATATTAGTTATTAATATTAATATATTTTGTTTGTAGAAACCTATTTTTAGTTTCAAATAAGTTTATTTTTTGTTTAATCAAATGTATTTTGTATGTGTTATGGTGTAAAACTGTTGGTTTTCCAATAAAAAAAAATAAATAAATGTTCTCATATTAAATGTCCCAAGACTATTCTTGAAGGCCATGTTTCCTTTTACGAGTGAGAAAATATTTAAAAAATATTTAAAAAAAACGAAAATAATTTATCTAATTTATTAAGTTTATTAAAAACTTCTAAAATCGAGGAGATTCGATCTGAATGTTTAGTTTTAGATGTGAGTTATCTCATTACTCCGAAACGACTCATTTCGAGCGATTTTTTTTTTTTTTATATATTGTAGGCGATTGCTTGGGGATGATACTTTTGTTAAAAAAAAATAAAATCGTCTTTAAAATAAACTTAGTATGCAATAAGTTTATTTTTTTTATTTATTTCTAACAAACCGTGTGTGTAGTGTGTGAGTAAAGAAGCGTGAACCATCATGCCACGCTTAAATCGAAGTGAAGTGTGCCAACTTCACAGCTCTCATGGTCACCCTAGTGCAGCCGCCGGCCTTCGTCCGTGTGTGCCGCTCTCATGGCCGCCACGTCGCCGTTGCCGCGGTCGGCGACATTTTCAATTAACTGCCCGTCACACGCCGATGCGCTTTGTTTCAGTAGCTGTGATCCTTTGGTCATACTACAATTGGGTAGCTATCGTGTTTTGTGCGAGATCCTTTCAAAGTTTCATATATGAAGCCTTCAACTTCCGTTATAGTGATTCATTCAAAGGTCGGTTCATGTTTAAAAATAGGAAATTGGCGCGAGGAAGACCTGGTGCGAAGAGAGCACCGTGCACACTTCTTCTTGGTCTGTCGCTGGTCCCAATGCGGATAATCAAATAATCTTTAAAAAACCCCTGTAAATATAAATAAATACACCTTAAGATTATTTTTTTTACTCAGCGCACAGAATAAATTTACAAAAAATTGCCAGGAATGGTACTAGACAAAGATTCAGTGTATTTATTTTATCTTTGTAATCATCAACACTTCTGTAATCATCTTTATCTAAAATTCGAAAAAACGTTGACTTACGACTTTAGGCTGTTGACTTAAGGGCCAGTCCTCTCTCGGAAGTCATTTTCTTTTTCAAACACTCATTGGTCATTCTACCTCATTTTTAAAGCTAAGGCTACGAGTAAACGCACTATTTTTTTATTGTACAAATACCTATAAACACAAATTTAAAATTATATCCCTATAGAAAACATAGTTATGGATATCTATTTTTTTTTTACGAATTACGTAACCGTACTCAACTGGACATTGTCCGTACTAAGGTAGGTTTATTTTAGGCTAATAGAAATAAAAATAATATATCACAGGCGAGTCAGAAATAATAAAATCATATATTTTTTCTAGCAATATAAACCAAAAAATTAAAAATAATAATTATAGAAGAAAAGAATGCTTTTCACTCTATATGAATTTATATGTATTTGTTTTTTGTACAACACACAAAATAGAGTTTAATATAATAATCCTTCAACCAACCTCGTATTCCGACTTGCTAGGTATTGTCTTATAAGACAAGATGAGGCGTGCTTGCGGCACTCGCAATAGGTCGATTCGTTACATCATAAAATACTTTACCTTCCCATGAGGACGTGATGAAGGTTTATCCCCGTCGGATTAAATCAATAGTCCTGTACACGTGGTACGCAAAATATCAGTAAAGTACTGTTAACCTTAGAGTACCTACGATAATTGAAGGTAGATTACTTTAATCAATTATTGTAAAATGTATATTTATCGTGTAAAATTGTAACTTGAACATATTTGTAAGGCTTGTATTCAGAAAAGAATAAAGAAATATTATTATTATTAGTTAAAATCGTGGTACTAACACACAATATGAAATGATCTAAAATTGAATTGAAAAACTGGTCATTAGATAAGACATTTTATATTATAAAGAAATATTATAGTTTGTGAGGCATTTTGTTTGAATAATTATGATTAAGCCATTGCAAGGTGTTTGTTTATATATATATATTTGTATGTGTGGGATGAATGTTTTTATGTAAGTATTTTACTTTATGTGCGATTTGCTGGAAGAGCTTATAATAATAAACCTAAATAAATATATAACATACAATTAATAAAAAGTATGCTCATAAATAAAATAATACAGCGATATAACGTTTTAGTTTTGATTTTCATAGATTATAATATAAAATATTTCTTTTTAATTTCAGTACATATATGAAGGACGACGAAACCCTGAAGCAATTTCTCGAAACTGGCTTCGACAGAGTAAGTCCACTTGCGAGTGCCTTGTGAGCGTTTAACATATAAAAACATTCAATATGTAACTATTTATTAATTGTTATTTGACTTGCAGGTCGTGGACAACAGCGGCGGCGCGATGCGGTGGCGCTCGGAGATGCTGCAGGCGGCGGCGGCGGCGCGCGCGCGGCGCGGCGCCCACGCCGGCGCCGCGGCGCTGCTGGCGGCGCTGCGGCTGGCGGCGGCGCCGGCGGGCTCCTCGGCGCCGCACGCCTACCACCAGTCCGTGGGGCGCGTGTCCGTCTGCGGCGCCGACGGCGCCGTGCTCGTCAGCTGCGGCGACGCGGAGGCGCTCGACCTGCCGCTGCCGGACGGCGGCGCCGCGCCGCTGCGCCAACGGATTGCGCCTCATAAGGGGTGGGGATTTTTTCATTTTCTAAATCTTTCTTATTGCGAAGTAAAGGTACTCCTTCAACCCCCTAAAAGGGCATAAGTGAATATAAATACACCCTGTATAAACAGGCGTGCGATGACATTGTACCTGCCAGTATAGGGTGATAATTTTAAAATATAGATTAATAAGCATTTGGTTACAAATTCATTACAGCGAGAGACCACCCTATCTATATAAAAAATTAGTAAACTCACGGGAAAATCACAATCACCTAACTCGTGCGAGAGATCACCTTTTAATCGTCCCTCACCATAAGCTGACAGTTTACGAAGGTTCCTTTAAATTTTCGGCATCAAAGATCTGGAACGACTTGCCTCCACCGCTAAGGAGCAAAACAATCCCGGCTTCCTTCAGGACTAGGCGTCGACAATGGCTTCTGGAGCTGCAAACTACCAACGCTTAGTTACGTTTTATATAGTTTTCTATGCTGGTTATACAATTTGTATTTTGTTTTGAATATGTTACATAAGAACATGTGAGGATTACATTTCACTGTAAATACAAATAATATATAAAAGTAAGTATAAATTAGTTAGTAGTTAAGTATAATTTTTTTTTTTTATTTTATCCAAAAAACAATACATATGAAATAGCATAAAACAATTTAAATGAATAAAACTAGTTACAAGTAATCTTAAACTATCTCATACAAAGCAAAATAGATAGGTGGTGTGGATTTTATCACCCCACTAGACAAGGTCTGTTCTGGGGTGATACCTGCTCCAATTTTACACGTTTGCTTTACTTGTTGTTTTATTTTTATTTTATTTTGATAAATAGTGTACGTACATAATATATATAACATCATATATGAGAAATAAATGCTCATGAAATACTTATATTATGAAGTGTTAGGTTTAGTAATAATATATAATATATATAATGTGCAAAGTATATAATATTATATAATAATAGTCTATATAGGAATATTTAAGAGTAGTTTTTCACATTCGCTTCTTGTAAACGTCATAAGCCAATTGCAAATTTTGCGCTTGAAAACATCTTGCCGCACTGGAACCTCATCAACCGAAGAACAAAAGGTGTTGTACTCGTATATTTTTGGAGCGAGGAATGTATAGTGCCGTTGGCCGAAGGCTGTATTCATACGAGGCTGCATATTTCACCTATTCCTAGTTTGATGTCTGTGTTCTATGATTGTGTGACGTCCTGAGTCCCCATGAAAGTGTGCCATGATGGTCTTCATATACAACTGCCTTACGTCTAATACTTTAAAAGACGCGAAGAGTTGATCAGATGGATAGCAGTATGGCTTCCTATTGATAACTCGGATAACGGCTTTTTGAGCTTTTATCACACAATCCAGATGCGCTTTCGCGGCGCCGCCCCAGGCTATTTGACCATAGGAGATTAGGGACTGAACTAATGCAAAGTAAACTCCTCTTAGCATTTTAGTGTTGAGGATGTTATATATTATAATGTAATAAAACGGGACGTGCTGAAAATCAGCACCATCCTCTCTCAGAAAGGAGGGCAGCTGAGCACACTCCTTTTATTGGAAAATGCGATCATTTATTTTTGTTTTACATTTTTCAATAAAGAAACATTTTCTTTCTTTCTTTCTTTGATCAAAACACTATTTTTTTTTTTTTTATTAGATTTTACAGTAAATAATTTAAAAAGTAAGGATTTCCTAAATCTTGCTCTAAAAATATTACAAAGTGGCTAAGAAATCTGAAAGCTAAATTATTATTTACAAGGGATTTAAATTTAAATTTTCTAAATTCAGGAGTACGGCTTGGCACACGGTGCTCGCTTGGTCTCGCTCGCCGTCCGGCGTTGGCATTGGCATTGGCCCTGGACGAGGGTCTCTGGCCTCGCTCCGGAGGGACTCCTCGCAGGCCGCCGGCGAAGGAGGACGCCGCACGAGCCTCGCAAGGTTTGTCCCTCACTGCTTTTTAACGATTATAAAAAAAAACATACACAACACAAAATGTCAGTATATCTATATAATAGCACTAGCTGACCCGGCCACGCGTTGCTGTGGCTAAAGTTTTTGTTATATTACATTATAGTAAACAATCTAAGAGGAACAATAAGAGAACATCAGTCACGGAGTCCACTATGCTTTTTCACACAGATGGTATTTGTAAAAAAATATGCTGATCTCCTTATTTGACTTTCTACTACTATAACCCTTTAGTACAATGAAATTATTTACGAACTAAGACGAAAATGTTGATGCTGGTATACAAATTCACTGGATTCATGTGACGCTTAAACTCATGAATGAGGTAGGCAAGGCAGACAGTCTTAAACTTTTAAACATTAATATTTTTTTTTTTGAATTATAAATACTTTCAATTTCAATTTAATTTAACACCAATCGGTGCACAATGTTTTTGGTTAACCTGTCTTTAGCTAACACAAATAGATTCGACGGTTTCCCAACACGTGAACACGCAACATATAGTTGCCCATGAGAAAAACATGGATTTTCCAAATCTAAACCACAAATGGACATTGTTTGACCTTGAGATTTATTTATAGACATGGCTAAAGCTAAACGAATTGGAAACTGTAGCCTTTTGAAGGGTATGGTAGAATCTGATGGTATCATCGGAATACGTGGCAGCAGGACCACTTTTCCTTTAAACTTCCCAGCCAAAATGGTTGCTTCAAGAATGTTTCCGGTGATCTTTTTGATGACCAAACGCGTACCGTTACATAATAGAGGTGGATTCAAATTACGGAGGAGAATAATAGGGGAACCAATCTTTAATCGAAGATTATGTGGTGGCATTCCAGGGATAACTAATGAATTTAAAAATTCAATCGGAAAATTTACACTTTCATTTTCATCAACAACAGTATCGATTGATTTAAAAGACATCAGATCGCCTGGTAACAACTGTTGTATCTGGAAGTTAATTTCGTCAACATCAACGTTTTTGGCTGCCAAAATCGCCCGTTGATGATTCAAATAATTATTCTGTATATCCGGGAAAATACTCTGAATCAATTCAGTTTTATCCTGAACAACAGTGCAAAAATTGTCTGGTAGTTTAATGCATTGCGTATTTGGTTGCAGTTTTATTTTACCGTTCCCAATATCTAGTAGTTGTTCGGAAAATATTAGTGCTGATGGATCATTTTGCAATTGTACTCGCATATTTATGGTCAATCGAAGTGTTTCAACACTTCGCCATAAGAATGATTGTTTCAAACATGCATTAATCTCATCCGCGAAAGTAGAGCGAGGTATAACCGGTAAGGTCTGCCGGAAGTCACCAGACAAAAGTAAGATAGCACCACCGAAAAGTTTATTATTGCTGTTTAAATCTTGCATAGTTCTGTTTAATGCTTCAAGTGAATATTTGTGTGCCATTGTGCACTCATCCCAAATTATTATAGAACTCTTCCGCAACACTGCAGCTATTCCACTATTCTTTTTGATGTTACACATTGCATCTGGTTTATTATGAACGTCCAATGGCAGCTTGAATGTTGAATGTGCTGTTCGCCCACCATCCAGTAAAGTAGCCGCAATGCCTGACGATGCTAATGCTAATGCGATGTTTTTGTTGCGACCGTATTTTGGCAAGAATCAACGATATTAAAAATGTCTTACCGGTTCCACCGGGTGCATCCAAGAAAAAAAAACCGCCTTGTTCAGCAGCAACAGCCAGCATAATCCGATCATAAATATTTTTTTGTTCTGCTGTCAGTAATGGTTCACTGTTCATGATAATTGTTGCTAAACTTCCATGGTCATATTGATTTTCTCGTTGTAAATCGGTATTGACTAAGTCGGTGGCTGGACGATTAGGTGATGGCATACCATAATGATTAAGTGGTAAATTTGAAATAAGAACACATAAATCCTCGATCAAGACCAATGCTTCATTGTACATCTCTGGTGTATAATCTATGTTTTGGCATTGATTTGTTTGTCTAATTCGGTGCAAGATGTCTTCTGTCATACAATTTTTATATTTTTCCCACAAAGTTTGTGCTTGCGAGGGATAACATGTCGCCAAAATAATTGCAAACAACTGACGAATGTTATTCGGTGTTGATGTCAACGCAGCATCAGCAAGCGTTAAGTCCCAATGGTTATCGTCTTCTAGCAATTGCAGTTCACGACATGCATCCTGGTATGTATTGAATACTCGACCATTAGCTGTTCGTAAAAATTCAAAAGACGTTGGTCCGGGAACATTCACCAATAACAAACGTAAATAGAAGCACTCACGTTGCTTTGGATGTACCGTGTAAAGTCTCCCCAATGTCTTAGCTTTGAATATGCCTGTAATGGAAGGATGTGGTTTTCCTTGTTTCCGTGGCTCCCATTTTTTACTGGATTTGTTCCATGTGAAATAACGTGGAACATCACCATACACCAATGTCTTCGCGAATTGGCCAAAAACATCAGGTTTTTGACACAATGTAAAAAATTCAGTTAGAGTCGTTTTCGGAGCTTCGAACGCTCTTTGGAGAACATTTTCTTCAGTGAAGTATACACGTTGACCGTTTTCAAGATGTATTGCCAGATGTTGGACAGCAGGATCTCTTTCGTGGATGGGAAAGCTGAGAATATGCCAAATAGCTTCATTGCTGCTAATGTATCTGCCCATTTGGTATCGTGCTATTTCGTCATTTTTATTTATGTTTTTTACTTCAAATATGGCCAAATCACTGCCTTTGTTTACATATTTACAAATATACTTAATTGATTTAACAGAACTGCAAAGCTCAACATTGATATGAGCTTTGTAAGTTTTTGAAAGTAGTGGTGAGTATGGTACCACCCACTGATTATCAAACTCAACTTGATTTGGAAAGTTCGGCAGTCGCATTGTAAATGTGTGGCCACCATTCTCAGTACTTCTGCGGCGATACATTGGATAACCATCAATATCCGTGATCGTGTCATTCGTATGCGGCTTTGGGAAGTTTTTTTTACATTTTCCATTTTCCATGCACGGTGACGTCATGTTGAAAACACCGCATGGCCCATGGATCATGTGTTTGGTGACAATATCAAATAATTCTTGATCAATTAATGGGTCTGGAATTTCGGCTGAAATTATTTGATCGATTTCTTCAGGACGGATTCTATCTTTAAGCCAAACCAAAATGTGGGCATGAGGCAAACCTCGCTTTTGCCACTCTATCGTATACAGCCAACAACGTGTGATACCAAAAATTGTATATTTAACAATAAAATCAATTAAGGATTTCAATTTTTGTTTAAACACACGTGCAGTTAAATCATGACGATGAATGGCTTGTTGTCCTGGCAATAGTAAAGTTTGTATCTCTTCCCAATTCGGATTACATGTGAATGTAATAAATAAATGGCCGGTCGGCCGTAATGACGTACGTAAGTCATCGCATCTTGTATGTATTCCTGCATGTTCCGTGGACTGCCGATGTAGCTTGAAGGTAAAATGAAAGCATTACCGATGTCATTGGGATTTAAATTTCCATCGATGTTTCCAGCAACAGCATCTCGTAAGTGAATATATTATTCCGATCGTAGTTTTGACGTTTGCGTTTTGACGTTTGCCGCTCGCGTTGTTGAGGTTAGATTTTTTCGGTGGCATTTGACTGAAAATAATAATTTTCTTGTTCTTATGATATTCTCTTGAAGACGTTCGTTACACTGTTCTTGAGATTCTTGTGCATGACCTGCTGTCCTGATTCTTTGAGCTGGATTTCTTGATTCAATTTGTTCTGCCAACTGATGGGCTCTTTTAATACGTTTGCGTCGAATAACTGTCACTGTCAAATAATAACAGACATTAGCGCCATCAACCCAGTCGAAAGGTATCGACATCTGTCAGTTTTATGACTGCCAAATAATAACAGACAAATAATTAGCGATAAATTAAAATTGCGACTATAATTTGAGATTTAAACTATCCTATCTCTCAAGTGCACATCGAACTGCACATGGTGTTCAAATTTTATTATAATCGGTTAAGTGGTTCAGCCGTCCATTGAGGACAAACATTGTGACACGAGATTTATATATATTAAGATTAACTATACACTGTGTCCCTATAAAAATCCAGCTAATTACTCCTGCGATTTCGAGTATTACACCAAAATTCATCATGGTTTCTTTGAAAAAAATATGTAAACATTACTCGATAATATTCTATGGTTCTTGCGATGACGTATAATGTTTTGTCTTCACACATAATATTTGAAATCACGAGAACAATAAGTTGGATTTTTTATTGTAAAACGTCGTGGGACACTGTATCATGGTTACTGCTGGCTTTAAGTCCACCCTGTGTATCGCTGTTTTAATTGTCATTGCATGTTCGAGCCAGGCTGGCGCTGGAGGCGCCCATCACGAAAGCGGCCGCACTCCTCGAGGCGGCGGCCAACGCGGCGGCCAGCGGCGCGGCCGCGTCCGCTGCGGCGCTGGTGACGCGCGCCGCCGAGGCCCTCCGCGCCGTCGACCTGTACCGGCCCGAGCTGTACGCGCGGGGCAAGCACGAGAGGGCGCTCATGGACCCGCTGGCCGGGGACCTCGTGGCGGCTCTCCTGGCGGTAAGGCCGTGTGCCATTTCGATACAACCATTTCGCCCCCATGCCAGTTGAATACCATCGATATATTCAACATTACCTTCCCGGCATTCAAGAGAGTATCAATATTCAGAGACTTTAAAGATCTTAAAGATATTTTTACCTTCATCGCTAATATCTGAGTGTAATAAATTGGGGCAAAGAGATGTCATGGTTACAAATAATTAATGGTAATAAAGAATAAAAAAATTGAAATATAATAATGACTTACGTATTCTTATAACACTGAATATAAAACATTTTTATGAAGACTGATCCATTTTCTCGCTCATACACCTTTGACATCTTTTCTTGGAGAACATCCTTTATTTGTTTTAAAAACTTTCATACTTCATTTTGCAGCAACAGCCAGCCATCGAAAGGGGTGTCCACACGTCTCGCCGCAGCAGTGGCGACTCCATTGCCGCCCGCACCCTCGCCAACAGAGTCAACATCGAGCTTCCCGAATACAAGGTTAATCTTATCTACTGGGCGCCGTTCCGACTGCCTTATTGTTGTTTTCATGATGAGAGGCCGTTCATTACAGGCAAACAACATCTCGCAAGTCTGTAACTGAATAATGTGTATGTCTTGTTATTTAACTCAGTCGACAGTGTTGAGAAAAGCGCCGTTGAATATTCTCAATGGTGAAAAATGACCTGGCCGGGTTTGACCCACTGGATTTAGAAGCAGACGCTTATACCACTGCGCCACCAGTGGCGCATTGGTATATTGGCATATTAGTTATTAAAATATCCCATCGGGTGGGTATAATAAATGTCACCTAAACCAGAAAAAACTGCAATATTTTTGTTGTATTTTTATACCTGTCACAGTTTGAATTCGATGATTCTATAATTTATATTATATAATATAATCACACTATAATATAAAGGTAACCGTATAATAACAATTTTCAATTTATCAATAACTGAATTTTATTTTTCTTGCGAGCATACAGCGATATATTGATTTATAATTCTTAACATAATTTTTCTATAGTCCAAATAAGTACTTATTACAAGTACTTAGTACTTAGTAATTATTACCTCCAACGCAAACAGAGTGGTGTTTAGGTTTAACATGCCTGTGTATCTTGTTGTGGTGTCGTAGCTCCCAAATGGATTAAGCGATTTTAATTATTTGTTTTTTTGTTTGAAAGAGGGTGTGTGAAGGGTAAATGTGATATATAATATATATTACACATTTTTAATATGTTATTTTACCAGAATTCCTTAAGGTGAAGTGAAGAAAACGGACTTTGATTTTGTATTTTGGTGGATTTTGAATATTAGCTTCAATTTTATTAAGGTGACGAAGTGTCACTATTCTTGTGATTTAATTATTATTCTTACTCCTGTTTTCAGATTCTAACCTCTGGTATAATTAACTGGCATTGGGACATCTTCCTGCTGGAGCGGGCATCCCGGAAGCGTCCGTTGGTGCCCGCAGGCGCAGCCCTCTTCGCCCACTTCGACGTCGCGGCCACGCTCAACTGCGATGAGCAGACTCTGTACGCGTGGCTGGCCATCATTGAGGATAACTACCACGCGGGCATTGCCTATCATACGGGCACTCACGCCGCTGACGTTATGCAGGTCAATTTTTTTTAATAATTATAAGAGAATGTAAAAAAGGTGTGGTTCAGCTTAAACGATGAGCGTGAGCCCACACTCTTACGACAAAAATTTTAATATTACTTCGTAAATTGTAGATTTTTTCTCGGAAACTGAAGAATTTTGATATGTCATCTTTACAAATCATGTTTGAAATCGCAGGGCCAATTAACTGTAATTTTTAATCAGGAAGGGTCTTGAGACACCCTGCCTGCATGCATGCATATGCGTACATAAACCTAATATTTACATTTAGATCCTTATAGTTGCCTGGGATACAACTTAAAAAAAAATGTAGTACATAAGACGTCAAATCTCTTTCGTTATCCCCTAAAGTGAGCACTTGTGGTCTCGTCAACAGGCCGTGGCTGTGTTCATGCAGCGCGGCTCGCGGATGCTGTCGGCGCTCGGCCCGCTCGGAACTGCGGCCGCGCTCATCGCGGCAGCTGCGCACGACGTCGGCCACCCCGGCGCCTCGGCGGCCTTCCTCTGCAACTCGCGCCATTCGCTCGCCCTGCTCTACAACGACCAGTCCGTGCTGGAGAGCCACCATGCCGCTCTCACCTTCCGGCTCACTCTGGGTGAGGACGAAGACTACCTTATTTTATTTTCGCATAATCTCAAGTAAGCAAAAAGGACCCCCTATCTCTCTCATGCCCTAAATGTGGAGACGAAAAGGATAAGGTCTACTTATCGCTAACTTGCACAGAATACACTACACCATTACAGAATGTCCATTGAAAAATATAGAATTCCTCTTCAACCTTACTTTATAGTAAAAACATAACTAAGTTTATATATTTTTTAATCAGCCGTTTCAACCTATTTAAGGATGCATAATCGTTCTGGGACATCTCCACAAGTAAGCAAGTGGCTAAAGTAGGATGTTGAGTAGAATTAAAAGAAATATGGTTTTATTTGAAGGTGTTCACAATCCAAATGACCACTTCAAGGCCCCGGAAACACAAGAGGCATCATCCAGACAAACGTCAAAATAAGTTAGAATTCTCTATAGAAAGGGAATAGGTTGGATTTCGAAACACACTATTCCACAATGTCAGCTAATAGACACGTTCCACAATAAATATAATACAATGGTTCGAATCCGACTGCAACCTCGATAGTAACCTACTCGCTTAATAACATAGTGTTTTGACCAGTGTCAACATAACAAATGTGCGTACAAAAATCAGCGAAACAATTATAGAAATATTGGCTAATAGCAATATGTTTATTGCTAATAAAGATTAAGATTTTCCTTATTTATTTATAAAAAAAAAATACACGGCAACTTAACACCCACGAACATCATATTATTATACTGAAAATAAAGACATTTTACCAGAGGCATTTTACCTTTTAACAATAAAACAACACGTTTATACAGTAAAAATAAAAATTCTTCGATTATGCAATTTCTTTGTTTTTATACAAAAAAAATATTTCCTCTTTACTGTTTGAGCTATGTAGGAAACAAACGGAATTGTTGACCCCACAATAGTATTAATTAATTATTATATCTAAATTTTACATATATTTAACCACATACTTAAATATTTGCTTATTGAACCTCTTAATTTGATATCACTTTAGGACAGGCACTAGCGTAGTAAATTTATGTAAACCTGTACTACCATAATAAGAAACCTTTATATACAAATATGTTTTGTTTAAAAGTAGTTATATTTTATCTATTTTAGTAAGAAATATGAATGTTTAATTAAAAAAAATAACATAAATAAATATTATTTCCTAAATATTAGGTAAATCCCTATATATTTGGTATTTCCTAAATATTAGGTAATCTTATTAGGTAAATATTTACTCATTATTTCATATATATTCTCAACTTACTATAACAGGTTAAAACACACTATTTTAGTTTTTATTCTGTGTTCAAGATCTAATCATCAGTGCATCTTAAATCGTGAGATCGTGGTAGTCTACTATTAGCCCCTAGATCGCAGGTTCGAGTCCGCATATGGTCATACTATTTTTAACGCTTCATTACCACCATCTTTCCTGACTCTAGGCACAGGCACATTTGGTCTAGTTGAGTAGGGCCCAAAATAATTGTACATGACCTAGGTCATAGCAATTGTTTTTAAAAAAAAAAATACTAAGCCTACCTTAGTACGGGCGCTGCATAGTTAAGCAGACTTTGTAAAAATATAACATGTGAAAATGTACAAGTTAATAAATTTTTATTATTATTATCAAAATCTATGTAATGTCGCTAATGCTTTATTTACAAATAGAAAAGCTATGAATTGAAATTTAAAACTGAAAAGAGTGCAGGTAGATTAAACTAAAAACAACACTTATACTTATTCGCATAAATGTTGTATCTAGATATTGTTACGGTTATTGCTAAGGTTGTGTGAGAACAGTTTGATTGAATTGCAGGCGACGACCGTGTCAACATCCTAAAGGGTCTGGAGAAAGATCAATTCCAGGCGATTCGTCGCGACATAGTCGACATGATCCTGGCGACTGAGATGACAAAGCACTTCGAACACCTCGCCAAGTTTGTCAATGTGTTCAACGGTAGACCTCGCCAGGATCAAGAACAGCAAATCATCGATATCCACGATGAGCAGGTGTTATATTTTTTAAAAGATTCATTATTTATTTTCAGGTGTATCAAAGTATAATACAGGTGAACTTAGGAAGTCCTTTTAAGGGTGATTCTGATGAAATAAAACAAAAAAACTGGTCTAAAATGGCATAAAAAGAGTCCTAAAAACATTTTAAAGTATGTTCAATTAATAAATTTTTGAAACCGACCGACTCAACAGGGCATCATACCTATAAATGTATTGACGTCAATGAACAATGGGTAGTTTCCCGTGCGCAAATATTGTAATGTAGGTCAATTGGATAAGTCAGTCAACAATACGTGCATCAAACGTTCAATAAAGTATTTATATTTTTATATTAATTATCTTTTGTCAGCTATATGAAAATGTATTGAACAAAAGTTGCCAAGAATGACCCCTTAAAAGGATACTGCTGACTGCTGAAGTAGAAATATTGCAATTTTGAGTAGAAATATAACAAAATATGTTACTTTTACAAAAAAAATATTAGTCGGTTTAGATTAATACTAAATAAAAAATTACAAGAACTGTCACAACTCCAAAAATTGTTTTTTTTTTTATTAACTAATATTCCATAAAACCCTATAATTATTAAATATTTTAATAAAAATCCCATCACATCAAAAATCTATATTATTTTACTCTCTCATTTTAAAATAGAAATTATGTGTGAACATACGTAATAAATGGGGAAAATCTAACTTTTAAAATGGCTCTCGAACTATTGACCATGTATGTCCCATTACAGGACACATCTTGGGACATCAACCTCTTAGAGCAGCCCGAGAATGTGACCTTGGTGAAGAGAATGCTCATCAAAACAGCCGACGTCTCCAACACAGCGAGGCCAATGAAGATATGCATCGAGTGGGCGTCTCGGTGAGGCTACCCTATTTCAATTACAATAAACACAAATTTATATTTTATTTATAAATATATTTCTACATTTTAAATTACAATAATCACAATTGGGGGTCTTGTCTAACTCCCCTACATAATAGCATATACGATATTTACTTATAACTTACGACACTGTGTCTAAATGATTTATAACACTATCTTAATATGTGAGCAAAGATTTCCGTGCTTTTGCCTCAGAACCTGCATAGTTATTTTTTCTATACTACAATGCTCCGGTCCCCGCCTATTCCTACTGCTAACACAGCTTCTTAAAAGATCGTCAGCCAATCAATCATTTTTTTAATTTAGTTTTTCATACTAGATGATTTCACGAAATTAATCATCTGGGCAGAGCATATAGCCTACAGTGTTTATACATCAAAGTTAATAATATAATGATTGAAATAAAATACTTTTATACAAGCCTTTAATATATCCGTTCCTTGTTTACTTACTATACCGTCTGCTGGCAGCACTGCATTTCGAAGTAAAAATTCATTTTTTAAAATGTAATTTTTTTTCCAGAATCTGCGAAGAGTACTTCACTCAGACGGATGCTGAGAAATGTCTTGGCCTCCCGGTCGTGATGCCGGGCTTTGAACGGTCCACTTGCTCCATTCCGAGGAGTCAGAAGGGGTTCTACGATTACATCATTGCAGATATGATGGAAGCCTGGGCGGGTAAGTGGGCCTGCGGGCATTTTTGAAGACGACTTTGGTCCCCTTTTGTTCTTCACCCAAAAGACACTTGTTCCTAAGGCACTTTTTTTTAATGCACTTGTTTTTAAGACCCTTATTTCTAAAGCACTTGTTTTTAAGGGACTTGTTTCTCAGGTACTTGTTTCTCAGGTACTTGTTTCTAATGCACTTGTTCTTAAGGCACTCTTTTCTAAGGAACTTGTTCCTAAGGCACTTTTTTTAAATGCACTTGTTTTTAAGACCCTTGTTTCTAAGGCACTTATTCCTGAGGCACTTGTTTTTAAGGGACTTTTTTCTCAGTTACTTGTTTCTAATGCACTTGTTCTTAAGGCACTCTTTTCTAAGGAACTTGTTCCTACGGCACTTTTTTTAAATACACTTGTTTTTAAGATACTTGTCCCTAAGGCACTTATTCCTAGAGCACATATGATATTTAAAATGATATTCAAAATAACATTTAAAATTTGTGTCTAGTAAAAATTGTGTGTTTGTATTTAGGAGAAATTTGGAAGATAAAAAGAATTGTCGTTGCATATTCACTATCGTTGTATATTTTGTTTTTTTTTAACCTACTCATTTAAACCCATTAAACCGTTGCAATTTTATGGAATATCAATGATATTTTTGGTATAAAAATAAATCATTTTTAATTACATCTTTAGTTATAGATTTTCCTTTTATTTTCAGCATTCGTAGAGATGCCAGAACTAATAGAAATATCGCATGAAAACAGCGAAAGATGGCGGCAGATGGAAGAACAGGGTCTCGTTACGCTGCAGGATATCAAAAAGGCAGCTGCCAACTTCAAAGATGACAATGCGTCATCGGATGACGAAATTAAATTTAAGATTACGATGGAAAAGAAATAAATTCGCCAATTGAATTATTGGGAATTTTAGTAGATACACCAACTTTAGAAAAATTGTATTTTTTTTTAGGATTCATTGCCATGATAAATGACATCCTATACACACATAAATTATACAATAAACGTGAATCATGAATCAAATAATACCTAATCTAATGTAAATGTCACTATGTTTCATTACACTAAGTGTATGGTTTTTAGATAGATAGGTACCAACAAAAAAATTGTAATACTAATGTTACAAAAATATTTATAGCATTTCGCTTTGAAAGCTGTTATGCATAATGTTTCCAATGTAGTTGAATGTAATTACAATTAAGACTACATTACAATTAATAAGAAAATATATTTTTTCCATAAAATAAATTTTCCCTCAGATTTCTGCCATGATTAATTGTAACTGGAGATCATGTTTTTCTGGTTTTTGCTAAATTGTATTCTACAGCCTATTTGTGATTGGTGGTCATGATACTTCTTTATATTCTTTGCTCGCTCTAATATATTAATTTGTCTGCCTGTTTCTGTTTCTGTCTGACAAACATAACTTGGCCATCCGTATCCGTAGACACAACCACAACCTTTTTAACATGCAATCCTTTTATAACCCATTTAAACATTCTCAATTGCATGTGAATTCAAAGTTAGTTCATAATTTATAAAAATGGTAATTTTGAACCTTGTTTAACATTAACTATTAATGTAACGTGGAATTATTATAAATAGGAATATTTATTTATTGTAAAATTGTATGACTTTTAGAACAATAACATAACTAAATACAGATTTACATTCATTTTAGCATACATGCTGAATTAACATGGGTACAGATTGCACCGTATTATTTTATAAATGTAGTGGGCTAGTTTATGCGGCTGAGGCATAAATTACACACCTAGTCTCACGAAGATGAGTATATGGCCGTACATCACATAAGCAGATGACGTGTATGCAAACCACCATTTAATCAAAAGTACAGTATTTAACCATGTTTTTTTTTAAAAACTGTTATGTGTGTTAAATTAATGGTGTTCCAAATAATAGTTCAGTATGTAACCCCTACACCTTCCCCGCTACTGATGCTGTGGTCTGTGTGGCCGTCCCAGGTCTAAAAGCCTTTATTATACTGTTATTGGCTCAGGGTTAGCAACCAGGTCCTGCCTTGGGCTTGGACAGTTGCCCAGGCGAAGCATGCCTGCAGCATTCGGGATGAGTTGCATTGCTCTCGGCTAATTAATTAGATAAAGTTACGTAATGTTGTTTGTTCACAGAATTTCACTATTCCTTTATCGTAACTTAGTCGATAAACTTTTCGAACTCACATTGACTGAATCTTGACATGCTTAGATTACTTTAGAAAAATGATCCTCTTGATCGTCACGAGGAAAAGGAACATGTGTCGATCAGACATTTTATAGAAATTATTCAGAAAGAGCTCCGTACATTCGGTAAGTTTACTCGTATATGTTTTCGTTAATATGAACGCCTCTCTTTTACTTTGTAGAGCAGGGCTTACCCAAATCGAGGTTCGCTTCTTTGTACCTTATTGTGTCCTTGTATACAATATATCGCTATCATATCTCTAGCCAATTGTTGTCTTCCTGTGTATTTTTACCGCTAACCAAATATTTGTGTATTTATATACATTTCACTATTATATTATTATTGTATTTAAGACTTTTTAAAATATGTCTAAAATATTGCATAACTTTTATACATTATTCCTCATGCTTTATAGGGCTATAAATCTGCGCAAAGGGAGCCATGTCAGAATGTAAAACTTTTCTATTGATAGAGCCATTCTGGAGTTTTGGTGTCCAGAGTTCTTTTGAAAAAATAAACAATTCTAGAAGCCCGTTTAATTTCGCGATACTTTGAGGAATCCATAGAAGTTGACAGAAAAGGCGCCGCTTACTTCGCAAATAAAATTTCCACAGAGTTTTATATAACTAAAAGTTATATTAAATGAAACCGCTTTATAAAGAAAAAAAAAATACTATATACTTAGAAAATCCTGTTGTGTAATCATCACAAATCGAGTTGTGGATTTCTAATTTTCTATTAAGATTACACTTCTGAAGATATATAATAATAAAAAAGTAACTCAAAACTAGCAGTTTTTAGCTTATATCTTCTAAATTACATAATCTGTTTTTTTGGTATGATTGAAAAAATGCCATACAACTTTCAATACTAATGAAATTACTCGCTTTTTGACGATGGAACGTAAACGTGAAAACTGACTATCTGGTTACGGTCGCTTATTAACTGTATGGCTTGTGTCGTCGAACAGGCGCTTGTAAATGCAGTTCCTTCATGATTCAAGATAGCAACATGTCGCAAGTCTCTAAACCTAGCTGTGAGACCCTATAAATTAAATAATTTTATATATCAGCCTTCAGTTAAAATGTATCATTCAATTATAGCTCCTTTTTTTATTAAATTGCATTTAGTTATTATACACGTGCCTATTACAACTTTTATTTACAAATTCTCCCTGCCACTTTTCTTTTTTTTTAAAACACCATCGTCCTTATGGATAGATGCGTTAGTTCGCTGTTAAAATGATAGCACTTGCACTTTATTAAAGTTAATTAATCTCCTAGATACTGGTTTTTTTCATTAGCCTTACCACAAGTTAATAATTAACTAGAAGTCTTTTAAAACCAGTACTCAGAACCACTGAAACATCTTGCTTTTGATTAAAAATTTGATATTGTATCCAGCAATCCTGTTAGTGTAAATCTTAGTAGCGAAAGAAACCTTGTCGCACTACAAAATTAAATGTTTAAATTTTGTGTGTGGTTATGCGATTACAATTATTATACATAAATAATAGTTAATAAATAATATGTAAAACCAGCAAATGTTAGCAATTTAAACTAACAAAAATAAAACACATCCGTGTATATAATCGAATTAGCAACTAAACTCACAGCAACATACTAATGCGACTATACATAAGGTCGTATCCATTTTACGACAAACTACATTTATTTAGTAGTTATTTATTTAATTTTAACTCCATACCCAAATAGCCAATAACTATTTCATTATCGTGAAAAACACTGATTTATCTCTTGAAAATGTAACTTTCGTTCTTTTCAGTCAATCAAAATGTCGACCAAATGTGAATTATCTCAAATTAATCTTGCTCAATATTTATATAATATAAAAATATATTATTAGTATAAGCACTAATACGGCAGTAGGTATAATTTTACACTGTAATATTTTTTGGCGATAATGAAGAGCTATTCCATAATCGACCACTTGTAAATTTATTTCATTGTTTAAATACGGTTTTTACATCACTTAGCAGTATTTTTCCTCCTGAAGTGATGAATGACGTATTTGTCTGAAATGTGTCTTTATATTATAACCAATGAACGACGCTCTATCTTAGACATACATCTTTCTTAAAGGTTATTCTAAAAGGCCTATAATTTACTGAGAATTTAAAACTGAATTTAGGATTGTTAATCTTTTGAAAAAACTTTACTATTATTATATTTATTCATCAATCAGATAACATGCTTTACTTCTAAGAGTAAGTCTGACTAAGTGTCCACAGATTACAGAGATAAACATATATGGAATATATTCAGGATGTACCAAAACGACTTTGCATCCTTGAGGTGGGTAAAGGTGACTTTGTATACAGAATGTATTTTAATTTACTGATTTCTTTTATATCAACAATCAAACATTAATCACCAAAAAATATTGAAAAGTCAGCGACCCCCCTGAGCAAGCGGCTCGCAAAAACTAAGGTTTTTTTTATAATATAATTATTTTAATATGATTTTTTTTCAGAATTATTTTTTTTCATGAGACCGGTTTAATTGTCGATATAGATCAACCCCCTAAAATGACATCAATGAATTTAAATACATCCTGTAGCCATACATTACGATCGAAAACAATGCTGTTTCTCGCTGTCACTCGGCTGTATATTATCTATACAAAGATGTTTATATTTTTGTCACTCGCAATATTAAAATACATAACTAGACTATGCATATTGGAAGCCGCCATCTCACCACCTTCAAGTTATTCTGGGACACCCTCTGTATATGCGCTACATGTGTAAGTGTATTATTTGTAAGGAAATACCAAAGTAGTAGAAAACCTTCATGTGTGTTTAATGCAAAAGTATCAATCATTTTCATATACAATATAAACGTTTCAAAATGTTAATTATGTGCTATTATTTATTAATATTATTAAATGTTAATGTTTATAAATCATGTTACCCGATAAAATTATATAGCATGTAAAACGCGTTTAAAGAGTGTATCATACAAATGGTTGTAGTCACAAATTGTGAAATGTTTATGGGAAATTGGTTGGAACTTGAACCTAGTTACTAACTCTGGCGTCTGAGCTACGTAGACAGTAAGAATCTTTACTTATTTGTACCTACACTGTCATTTTGTTATTATTATTTAGAAACAATATTTTAGAAGCCAATCTGCAGTCTAAAAAAAATTAACCTTGGAAGACGGAAATGGATCAAATACTATAGTGCATTTCAATATAACCAATTCAATCCGACGTTCCTTTTACTAATTATTAATTTTATCTTGGAAGCAGAGTTTTAAACATTTTTGTTACTAGAATCGTTAAGGTATTATGTTTCACTAAAGTCTCCAATGTATGTCTTATCTCCAATGTTGCGGTCGTTTGGCAGCAATAGTTTTAGTCGATCATGACCGTTTACGGCCGACAGACGCGTTCTTATTTTTGAAATCGTTCGCTTGCACTTATGACGACACCTGTGTGCCCGCTCATACCTACTTAACGAGTTCTCCTGACATTGTCTACGTAGGTACGTATGCGTATATAGGTATGCCTAGAATCGCTGTATTAAAGACATGATTTGACTGGTAAACTATGAAGTCTCTGAAGTAGCTCTTTAAAGAGCTGTTTGAAATGGTTTCTCCAGTGAAAAACCTCATTTGAAGACTGGAGGCATCTCTTTATTTGTCTGTTGTAAGGTCTTTGGTTCAAGTTCTAACCCTCATAATCAGATTATTATTATTCTAATGTATTTTTCAAGATTCGCCCCTTAGACAGTTTTAATCATTAACAACAATGATAATTACTATTAAAGGTTAAACGTTCATATTTGCTGGTCAAATTCTAGTGAAGTTTAGTCATTTATATAAATGTATTGGTATATAATAAATATATGTGTTAGTTAAGTACATTATTTACTTTCATAACGTAGAAACTCTATGTCCTAATTCGATTAATCGTATACATTTAAATACTATTACAGATCGTTAAATGCATTAATCGTGTTTTATTCATTAATTTAGGTTTAATTTATCCAATCTCCTTCATCCTACATTAAACATCGGTTTTTGCCATCTGCCCGATAAGAGATCATCCATGAATTACGTCACACTTTAAGGGGGAGGGAGGGGTCCACAAAGTGTGACGTGGTGGGACAAGGGGGGCAGAGGAGTCGCAAGCTTCGTGATGTCATATCTAAAAAATCAAAACATGAAATCTTCATTACCACGCGGAAGCGAATGTTTCTTTTTGTAATAGGTATTTTAAATTTATAAAATGTTTCTATCGACATAAAATAAATTATTATTCAAAATATGTATTTTACTCTCAATGAGTAATTGCCGCAATAGTGACGGCAATAACGGTAGTACTAATTACATAGCGAAACAGTATGATGATGGCAGACATGCAATCCAGTATAATCCCATTAACAATAATATTATTTGAATATCCGAAGTTGAGGTCGCGGACGGCGATTTCACGTTTCCTCTTAATGCATCACGTATAATATCGACCGACAGAAGCACAACAACTGATGACAATCTGTTCATGACTTAAGGTCGTCGTGAAGTTTAGGCGTCTTATTTTAGCCTTTTCGTATATGCACTGTCCTCCTGGGGTTCCTCGTTCTACCAGCCGAATATGACTTTAGGATAGTTCTTGGGTTAGCGGTCGATCTATCTGTCATCGGCAGTAAAAAAACAGAGACACCACAGTTGAGTAGATTGAAGGCCAGACTAGGCCCACTGCTCTGAGGACGCAAGGGTCATTCAGCCCCACCAACACAAAGAAGAAGGAAGAAAACTCTCCGAGCGAGTTGTTTTCATTTTCACACAACTTCTTATCACACAGCCCTATTTCATAAACCAATTGCTTTGATAAAAACTTAAAGTACCTACCAGTAAATTTTATTGCGCAAATTCTATCGTAAAATAAAATCATTCTATGAATTATGTAAGAAAAGTGAATATTTTCCACGCAGATCGTGTGAAGCATATTTTGGTAGACCCTTTTTTTTAACGAACGCATTTGATTTTAGTGCTTTGGTCAAATTGACATAATTATGTGAAGTACGCTAGTAAGTCGATGGTTTTTTGCTTTGTTTAAAAATATATATCAAAGCAAACAAAAATAATAATAATTTAAAGTATGTGTTTGTTTTATTTAAAACTAGATGTAAGCAAATAAATAATTATAGTGTAACATAGAAATGTGTTTACTTCATTAGTATAAACAATCAGTTTATTTAAATTAAAACATCTTTCCTAATAAATATGTAAGCATTTTGATTTGTGCTTATTTTTAACTTACGCTTTTTGACTTAACGGAACATTTTGATTGTCAAGGAGTAAATATGCTTGAGTTATTTAAAAGGCTATCATGGCAGTGCCTTGCAGTTATGTTAGTGAATTTATTAAACGTTCTAGTTGAAGCAGGTAAGAATTATCACCTTTTACCTAGGATATTGAAAGAGAATGTATAGTTCTAATTACAGTATTTTAATTTGAACCCTACATAAACATTACATAATGCGTCTGCATTCAAATCTAAATATTAATAATAATAATAAGTTATACCTACTGAACCGCTAAACTGTTTGATTTTAAGACATTTGTCATATAGTAATAATATGAGAAAGTAAAAAGGTTGGGTTCAACTTAAATTAAACGGTGTGTGTAAGCGAGAGCACGTGCTCAATTTGGTTGGTTGTCCTGCTTTTCAGCTAATCAATCGTTTGACGAGTTTAAAATAAACCACCTACTATCGATATGATAATACTTAAGTAGGTAAATAGACGTAACGACAAATGTTGTGTAGATACCTAGAGTCCATTTAAAAACTACTTTTTTTTTAGAGTATACTACAACACTACTCTTAGCGAGAGGAAACTCCATCCCATGATGAGAGGGCTAATCCTGCAAAGGTTTAAGAGATGCGTTAAGTCTTAACCTCAGCATTAGAAATAATTTCATTAGCCACATAAACTTATATAATATCATCGGCGTTTTGCAGAACACGACATTGATTGTTGATTACAAAAATATAAAGATCGTATGTATAAATGTTAAATAAAAGAGGACCGGGTTCACAGCCCTGAGGAGACCCTTTCAAATAATTTTAGAATGGACCGTTCACTAGTGGGTTACTAGTGTATTTATGGTCCTACAAAGAAAAGGATTAATGATAAAGTGAGCTAATTATATTGGGGTCATTAGGATTGATTAGTCTGCGTAGTAGAAGAGGGAAAATTACATTGATATAAACAGAAGATATGCTAAGGAAAGGAGAAAATAGAGATTCTTCAGTGAATAAAGCGAGACTATCCACGGTAAGCTTGGATTTTATGGGATGTCAATGTTAGAAGTTTTACTTCTAACGTGCGTGGTGTAACCATACACAAACTATTTTTTTTTACTTACAACGCTGGTATATCCTACTAACCTATGTTGATTAATTTGTCAAAATAATGTATAAAATACCAAAAAACATGTCAAATGCCAGCCATCGTAATGTCATATTCCAGCGCTTCCTTATCCTTGCAACGTGCGGTTCCAGCCAGGGTACTGTACGAAACCCCACAAGATCGTCTGGTACTACTCCCTGGAGGCGTCGCGTTGCACTTGGGCCTGGACCAAAGGCTGCGAGTTCAACGAGAACGAGTTTAACGAGAACAAGTTCACGAGTTATATCCAATGCATTCGCACGTGCCTCGATACGTCGCCACTCTACCGTCATGAAGTGGACATCATGTACGTGGATCCCATGAAGTATTCCGTGGTCAGATTCAGTTTTTATATATTATTTTTATTTAATGCCAATTAAGACCAAAGTAGGAAATTTTAACAACTGGTTTTTTTCGACTGATAACTTTTGTTAAGTCACAGACAGTTGACAGTTTTATTTGTTTTGTTTTTGTTAGTCATAAATTGTTGTTTTTTTGCATTTTCTCAGAAGTGATGATAATTACAAAAATAAAATTAAATACACTAACCCTTTGTCTAGTTCCATTCCTATCTATTTTTTGTAAATTTATTTTGTGTGCTGAGTAAAAAAAATTATTAGCAAAACTAAAAATTTAATCAAATGTTTAAGATCAAGTCAGACGAATCGAATGCACGCGTCCCAAACCAAACAAACCATGAGCTGAACTACGTTGCGACTCTTTGGTTTTCAATTATTCAGTTTAACAACCTACTCTTACTCATTTCCGTAACGCAAATCCATCGCTTAAGGGGCCTTTTTCCGAATACGATCTTATATACCTTGAAACGTTCTATCTCATGTAATGGCTTGTAAAAACAGAAACACTATGCCGTTATTGGTTAAAAAGGCAAAAATTTAACTTACTAACTTACTAATAAGTCTAAATATCTAATATATATTTTTTTCTATTGGTATTATTTTTTTGTAAATAAGAGAGTCGGAACAGTACAGCGTTTGTATTGAGAACCAGGTCGAGTCTACCCATTTAACTGTCAAATCTTGACATTTCTGTTCTAAGAAATTATAACATTTGAGATTCACACAACGCTTTTACAATTTAGAATGGCTCAAGAGGAAGATAGTAAAATGGGCCGGAGCGGAGGGGAGTAGCGGAGCATATACTTAGAGTGTTCAAACTATTTCAGGAATTGAGTTGATATCAACTGTTATATTTTGAGACCAGTTTAGTTGTCTATCTAAATGAACCGCAAGAGGCCAATGGTAATTTTTAATGTACGCTATTGCTTTATTGTATTGTATAGCGCTCATTGATATTTTATCCGGCATAATTTATCCAATTTGCCAATTGTTCATCTTTCATGTTATTATATAATGAATAATGAATTATATAATGAATAAAATACTCATTAATATAATAAGTAATATAGCGATTAAAATAGCGATATAGCAAAAATAATAGTAAAAATGAATCTCATAAAAGTAACTAAAAGTGCTCAAACAAACAGGTAACACTTTGGACAATTGATAAGAACCTGGATTAAAAACTTCATTGACCCGCATTAACGTCTCAATGTTGATATTTTTGAGATAGTTTAAATAAACTATCAATCACCTAGCTAAGCCTTTTAAGCGTACCTAAATAGGTACGCTTAAAAGGCTTAGCTAAAAAGCCTAAAGCCTAGGCTTAGCTTAAGCCTAAAGTGACCCCGCTAAGTTTTCAAAAGGAACTCCGTCACGAACTGACAAAACTTCAAGAGCTTAAATTAGGTTAAAATGAAAAAATGCATGTCAATTTTGTTTCACTGTGGAGATAGTGCATGGTAATCTTTTTTTTTTTTAATATGAAATGTTTTTCGGTATTAATTTATTCTCGTTATATTTTTAAAATATGAAAATGTCCCTTTTTTTGAGTCATGATTTAAAGCATTAATTTATATAATAAGACGAGCGCATCGTTGCTGCCTCGGAGGTCGGTAGCGAAAGAGGCCGAGTTTACGCGAGCTCTGTGGTGCTAGTTTGAAGCTGACTCTCCACCCGCTCGCTGATAGTTTGACGTTTAATGAATTAGACAAACGTCAAACTGACAGCGAGCGATCGGCGATGCAGTTTCAGACTAGCCCCACTGGCCAGTGGTTGCCGCATTAGTGATGGGTCACTATGGGACCCCACACCAAAACAATGTACTGCTGACTGACGTGCTATAATAGCATAAATCGCCGAGTGATGATGCATCGACCGACCTACGTGTCGTAGGCGTGAGTCGTGGAGTCGCACGGCGCCGAGTGCCGCCGAAATGTATTATTTAACTTTGAGCTATGCAAGTAGTATTTATAAATTATTTATTTTTTAAACAGGCTCCGAAACTTACCGAGGAGGCAATTGAGCAAGCGACCGAGGAGAATCAAGGGCAAGATGCAGACGCTAATGCAGGCACTGATGCAGGCAATAAAACAGTAATTGATTATTAAGCAGCGGTTGGAGTTTAAACACAACCTCATTTTTCCTTCATATTTTGTTTTCTGCTGTATTTTTTTCGATGTTTGAATAAATAAATGCATTTTTAATTGTGTTTGTTACTACCTACTAAATACTGTTATAAATTAATTAAAGTATAGACTGCTTTAAGTAAAAACCAGAATTAACTAAATATTTGTAGGTACCTAATTGATATTTTTTAATATTTAAAACAGTAATGGAACAGGCATGTATAATAATTTATAAGTATGCACCTTATTAGTATTAGTAGATTATTAGTATTAGTACAAATATTAGTATTAGTACAAGATAATAAAAATAATATTCTGAAATTATAATTATTAAGAATAAATGAGATTAACTTTTAACATTTAAATTAATTAATTGTATTTATAAATTGTACATAAGTAGTTTGTGTATTAAAAACTTTAACTTAATTAAATTAAAGCGATATGCAATTTTAAAGTTAATAATTATATGTATTTCTTTTATATTACCTATCATGAGTTCAAAAAGCATAAATGATCAGCAAATCGTTATGTGCATTATTTCTAAAAAGGAAAATTTTTGTTCTCTAAACTCAATTTTTGCCAAAATGTGAAGTTATTGGATATCGGTTGTTGGGTATCAATTTATTTTGATTATTAGGTATTTTTTTTATTGTTGATTCCATACTACCTTTCAATTTTCCCAGCCGTTTACTTCGGCGATGTTATTTCTCTTTCATATTACTATACTATAGGTAACCATATTTAATTAGGATCACTTTATTGTTGGGGTTGATCGATATTTTTGTTTCTTGTTAGTTCGATGGAATTACTCTTATTTTTTGCTGATATTTCACTTTTAAAACATAATATCAAAATTGTGTCTTACCCGTATATTTTGGATATTTTCTATTTTGTTCATTTGTATTGTTTCTTGCTTCTGTAAATATTTCGCAGTAGTCTACTTTATCATCCGTATTTATATAAAAATATGTATTATATTATAATTGTTAATATTTAAGCAACATATTGGCAAAATAACTTATAGTCATGTCGTCAGTTAATAAAGAAGAAGAATAATAAATGTCAATGTAGCTTGTGTCTTGTTCAAACTTGTTTCTATTTTCAAAGTTTAAAACTTTGAATTTACTTTGCTATTTTGTGTAGTGTAGCTTGTATGATGGTAAATTGATAAAATCTCAAGTCAATAACAATAACTCCTTGTATGAAAAGCAAAGCTTGTTAGGCAATAACTATTGTAGTGTAAAGCAAAAGAAACCAAATACCGGCGATCCACCAATATGGATATTAGCATGGACGACGACACTTGGGACGAAAATGTTGACTTCGATGTACGCGGAACATCCGCGTACTTAATGCTCATAGACGCATCGAAACCAATGTGGATAGAGCGTGACGGTGTGGCTGCGGCACCTATCCTAATAGCGCTAGATGCCTGCCTGGAGATGTTGCGGGTTGCCATGATCACAGCGCCTAAGCAGCTCTTCGGCGTGAGCATTTACAACGTCAAACAGAAGGATTCTAACGATCAGAATATTCTTGAAGTGATGAAACTTAAAGAGCCGACCGTGGAGGATGTGAAAGAGCTGGAGCAGATTAAAGGTCAGCTCCGATTGCGCTGGGGCGCTTCAGACAAATCATCTATTCTAGACTCGTTGCGACATAGCATAAAGGCTTTTAACAGCTGCTCCAAACGTATGAGAGTCAAATGTGTAAATCTCATAAGCGTATTAGAAGATGCTCCACCTGAAGCTCTCCAAGACGCAGTATTGGAAAGCGCTTCCGACCTCGGCGGCATTGCCAAAATGAATCTCATATCAATTGGAATCGAACCAATCCATGAATTTTATGTTAATTTAATGGCGGCCAATTATCATTGTAAACTTGATCAAGTAAATCTCCTGCAACCGGTATCTCAAATTGAGGAAATTCTGCCCCTGCTGTGGCAACAATACCACAAAGCGAATGCTTCGGCGGTCATTACATTTCGTATTGGCGATGGAGTCACCGCAGGCGTCGGAATCTACCGCCTCTGCAGAGCGAAGGAGCCGCTAAAAAAAGTAACACTGGAAAGAGCCTCAAACGATGTGGTCATAAGGACAACGACTAACGAAGTGATCGTAGCGCCGGACGACAAGAAACGGACCGTCTTACGCTCGGAGACCTGCAAGTATCAGCAGATCGGCGACGAGCGCGTTTCGGTGACGAACAGTGAAGCAGCGCACTTAAAGAAGTTTAGCGGAGCGCCTTCTTTGACTTTATTGGGTTTTAAGTCTTCCCATTTGTTGAACAAAGAGCGGTGGTTCTTAGAGCCATGCTCATTTCTGTATCCGAATGATAATCTTATAGAAGGTAATTTCTTTTGATATTCATTAACAGAATACATATGGCCTTTATACCCTCGGAAAATGGGTGTTTTATAACTCCAATTGGCATTGATACACATTCACATTAATTAATAATATATAAATTAATAAAACATATATAAATTATATATTAAACCAACCAGAAACATGTATGTAAGGGTATACTCTTTCAAATATTTTCTATAGATTTACATTTTTTTAAGTGGAAAGATAGCGAGTAAGCCATTGGGAGGTTTGAGAGCAGCCTCGCATGAATCTCTGTGCGTCTGCTTTGCTTTTCGTGGACTCTAATCCAAACTTACTCACCGATCACGAAAACGGCTTCACAATATATTTAATAGACTACTGAGTTGGATCAGGGTTCTCAGAAAAGTCACCGCCAAATAAACCTAATTCTATAACTAAACTAAACATACGAAACGTGCAAGGATGGGTCTGTTAAAAAAAATGTGTAGTTCCGGGACTCACAGTTAAGATGTGTATCAGCGTTCAACTGTGAATGTAATGGGAAGATTAAAAATTATAGAGTTTTTAAGATTTACAAATATTGTAAACCCAAATAAATTCCCTTACGGAGTGGTCAGTGACTTACTAGAGCACAGATTTAAGTACATGGGTACACTGTCTTGCTCCTAAATTAATAAAATGTCACTTTGTTATTTTTTGTATGTGCGAGAGAATCTGAATCGTTTTGTTTTGCCCATATGACGCTCCGGCGGCACTCACTTCAAATGTCCTATTTTGCTTTCACTGTTTAAGGTTAAGGTTAAGGACATAAGATATATTTTAGCCTTAAAATTTACGTTGATTCACTTTCGGTTATAAATAATACAATTTATCTTTTGTTTGTGTGTGTATGTGTGAATTTAATGGTCCCCGTCTACATATTAAGTGCTCCACTATTGCACCTATATATTTTATATTCATATCTTTTGAAATTACCTATCTTATTTCTTACTTTTGTGCCAATACAAAGTAATTTCAAAATTCTTGTACATATTGTTTTCAGGTTCTTCACAATATTTGAGCGTATTGCGCGATCGATGTCTAAAACGCAACAAAGTCCCACTTTGTATCCTTACGCCTCGTTGGTACTGTAACCCGAAACTTGTTGCTTTGATACCCACTCAACGCTCGGAAAACCCCCAGGCCAATACAAACATCCCAGATGGTTTCCACATTGTTTACTTACCCTATGAAGAAAATGTGAGATCTCTATCGGTGGAGGCAACCGAAGATCAAGAGACCGAGGAGCAGATAGAGTGTATGAAGCAAATTCTTAAAAAACTCAAATTTAAGCTCGCTAAGGGTCATTTTGAAAATCCCAAATTGCAAAAACAATACGCCGCCGTCGAAGCGTTGGCATTCGAACGTCCTGAAGAAAGGAACGTTGTGGACCAAACGAAACCCGATTTGGATTGCCAACAGGAACGCATTGAACAACTGCAACTTAATTTTGAAGATTTTTTTGGCGTTATCTCTGATGCCAAGCCGGAAAAGGTCAAAATGGAAAAAGTGACAAAAATTGTAGAGCCCCCCGATATGCAAATGCTCGTAAGCCGCATACAAAATAAAACAATAGACAAATACTCGGTGCCATTATTGAAAGATATCATTAAATGGAAACAGCCTGTTAAGACACCAGCTCTGAACGGCTTGAAAAAAGCCCAACTTGTTGAAATTGTATATGATCTTTGTGCAGACTTATAAAATAGTTTCTAGGAATAGGAAAAAAATACCTTTATGTAAATAATAGTGTTGGGGTTGTGCCTTCGATTTACTAACAGAAGATTTTTTTAAAGATAATTTGAGATTTTGAGTCAAAAATAAGATAAATCAAATGCCCCACAGATGGTATTCTAAAGATGAACGAAGTGATGACAAAGATTGTAAGGGTGTAACAAAGATTTAGCTATATTAAAAGGGGTCAAATGAAAGACATGACAAATGTTGAGATTTGCAGCCTTGTAGTCTCACCTTTCAAACCTTGAATTCTCACATCACATTGTACCACAGACATTCTTTTTCTACACATTATTACCATTTCCGTGAAAATCAATCCATCATTACTGGGAATCTACATTGAAGTATGCATATTAATGTTTATCGTGGAACAAATGTACAATAACACTGGTATGCATTTTATTTATTTATTTATTAGATTTTCTTTTACATTTCTGTATATTGTACTAATATTTGTAATTCTTTACAAAACTTTCAATGAATGAAAAAATCAACTGAACGACCAAAATCAAATTTCTTGCAGCCGCTGCCTACGAGCATGAAATTTATTTTGAAGGCTATAGCCGTCGGCAACCAAACATAATATTTTCCCCGCTAAGTTTAAATTATTTAAACAATGATTTACATAAGCGTAGACATTTTCACTAGAAAGTTGTGAATTTCCAATCGCTATAGTATAATTGTACAGATATAGTAAAATGATATAGATACGGCTGATGGGAGTAGAACTTCCATTAGTTCGGGATCATTGGAAAAATCATCATTGCTATACATGCACAACATTTTTCTTATATTAACCTGTTAACCGGGGAGTTCCCGTTCGAATTATGCAACTTTACCGGGCGCGTATTGTTTCGCTAGGACATTTCAATACGTCACACCCTAAGACCGTCATTTCATAATTCTATATTTTTATTTATACATAAAATAAATGAAAAACTATGAAATATATATCGTTTATTAATATTTTTGAAGTACAAAAGGAATCACAAAACAAGTAAAAGCGTCTCCTTCTTTTACTTGCCGGTACATTGAATTAATCCTCGCTGATATCGCTCTCATTCATTTTGATGAACACTAAAAAAATTTTATAAAAAGATTGGAAATAAAAATAAATAATAGAAATATTTTTATAGACATTGTATGTATTTGTATCATTTAATTAAATGGATAAATAAAATAGGTGGTAAGTGTAAATACGTACCCGTCACTGGTCACACAAAACACGTCTTATCGCTCACGATAGCAAAATTGTACTGATTCCATACGCATATTAAATTCATGTCGAGACACGCATGAATGACATTTTATCATAGTCGATCGAAAATATACGTCCCGTCCGTTCCAGGGCGCAAATTAATTTTCGAGGACGTATTCATTTGTCCTACCCGTACCCGATATTGTTACCGCCTTACGCATTTATGCGTCTTGCCCGGTTAACAGGTTAAGCTATGCAAATATACACAAATTTTAATTTTGCTCCTTGAATAATGAATTGTCCTATAAATTGTTAACTGTCTCCTTTCAAGAAGCGTAGCTGAAAGTTTTTCGGTCACCACAATTCTTAATTGCCATAGTATCAGCAGAAAAGCATATTTTAGCTACTCTTGATTGCTTGTTAATAAAAACTAAAATGGTGTTAAAATTTATGATAAAGGAATTTTGTGTCATATGTTTTTTATTTTTATCTAATCAGACCTAAAAAATAACATACTGTCACCTCTACAACCATAAAAATACACATTGAATGGGCTAAACGTGCCACAGACACAAATGGTTTAGGCATAAGAAAGTTTAGAATATCTTTTCTCTATTAAGATTCCACCCCCTCCCTCCCTCATCCATTGTCATTTCTGATGATTATATTCTGAAAATAAAAACTGTTTTAGAATAAACATATGCATATAATACCATTAATGTACAATGTTCATAAAATTGTTGTAAATAAAATATTGTTATTTAATAAAATCACAAAAGGTGTTTGATTTAGATTTAATTTCTAAAAACAATTGGTATAATTAATTAACATTGAGGAACCAAAGACTAGATAATATTTCAAATATAGAGTGATCCATCCGCAGGCCCTAAATGATGTATTGCTATGAGTAATGTATCCACGAGTGTCCAAACGCCAAGCCCACCAAAGCTGAACAGCTTCCCGATGCCCTCCTGCCAATGTCCCAAGTAGAAGCGATCAGCGCCGAAGCCGCCGAGTGTTAGGGCCAGAATGAGGGCGGTGCCCCAGCGTGTCCCCACTGTCCAGGAACACAGAATTCTCTTTGGGAATTTTCTGTGTCCCAGACAGACAATATTTGCATTCACCGTGCAGTTTGTTCTGAAAATAAAGAGCATAAAATAAAGCAGTGAAATTATAATTATGTTATCGGGTACTGGCATATAACTATGCTGTGGGACGTTATATATAAATATTATAAGTGGACTAAGTGGTACTTCTTATTTTTTGACATACTTTTTTTATTTTTTTTAACATTTTGCTCATTTTTTTGTATGCCATAAACATCCTCCATGTACGAGTAGAACGGCGGTCACGGTTGGCTGCCTGCGTCGTAATCACAACAACTTACGAGCCGACCAATTATAAATGTCAAATCTTTAAACTGTCTGTACCCTGTTTCCCACCTTTTCTTTATGAGACCTCGCTCAGTGATTTCTCCAGCCGGTGTGGCATTAACACACTAAAAATATAAAAAATACCCCAAATGTAGCATGCAGCCTAAATAGTTCATATGTCATTGTCTACCTGTAGTACTGACGGGGCGATGCTACGGAATTACAGTTTGCTTTCTGGATACATTTGTGCTCCCAATGCTCGGTTTGGTAGCAGTACCTACACTGCGTTTGCCTCTCAAATTCACGTTTACCCTGGAAAATAAAATAACAACTTGAGAGCACAATAGTACTTGGTGAATGTCTCAATAAACAAGGAAAAGGCTTTCAATAAAGCAAAGAGTTAGCTAACTTAAAAGTGTTACGTTCTCAAGACAACCTATCCTGATTTCGTGGTCACACTCATTGGACAACAAAAAATAAGTCGCCCAAAATACAATATAATAAATTGACATAAATGCTAAGGAATAATTATTTAATACAATTAGTGCCGATGACTTTGCTGTGTATCACCAGATGCCATGTGCGGCAATATCGCGTCATCGTCTTACTGCATTTCTATTAAAATTCAAAATGGTCGCATGTTGGATGTACCAATCATCAATTTTTCTCGGTTCGGTTTTGACAGCCATTGGGATTGTTTGTATGAAAAGTGCGCGGGTGAATTAAAAGTGTTTTTGTTGGATTTGGTGGTAAATAATTTGAGTTTTTAGAAAACTCTTCTCAATATAATATTAAATATAAAAAACACACATTTTCATAGTTTTGTACTTATTACTTGCCAATAATAGGAAATTATTACTTTGAAACTAAGAAACGGATAACAGCCCCCGCGTGGGACATTCCATTCGGCAAACGACCTTCGAGGAACGGGGTGCGTCGGCATTGTGCGTCCGGCGCGTTTTATGTACGGAGTGGAATGTGTTAATAGCATATATTTACAATAATATTAATGAAGCAGCCGTTGCACATTGGTCAAAGCAGCACAGCATATTTTTGTTTGAGACATTCACAAGCTTCGGGTAAAATTTTAGAAAAATTACCTTAAAATTATGTAGTAGCATTTTATCTTTAGTTAAATTAAATACATATTTTTCTAGGTATTTTAAAAATGTAGGTAGTAACCTATGTGCGTATAAGAATAATTTATTTAATTATTTGCTGCCTTATGAATCGTAGGCTTAGTGCGTTGTAAAGTTACGCATGTATTTTATGGTTAGTGGTTACTTTTAAGCTTAGCAGTGTCATAGGGCCGCACATGTTTTGTGTTAGTTGGGATTAAAATAAATGCAACATTATCAAATTTAAACTATAAGGTGAACTGGGTGTTTTAGATATCAAGAGTTAGTGCAGTAATAAAACACTTTTTATAATTATAAAATATATTATGTACTTCATAATTCTTGCGTATCATGTTTTACAAATATGAAAAATAAATACTCGAGATTTTTCTGCGCTGTAACTTCCTATGATTGACCTATTTGATTATTGATTAGTACTTGTTAGATTATTACTTGGTATACAGCGGTATTGGAAGAATTGAGTTTAGGCTGATTTTGTTCCATAGGCGGTAAACCGTCTACAGTGTGTGCCTCTTAGAGAAATTTTTGGCTGTAGGTCACCCATGAGTTCAACTCGGGACAGCTGTGTTATGGGACCTTGTGAAGTATACTTTTGTCGATAAAAAAATAAATAATAGATAAACACAGTTGAATAAAAAGTGACAACTGGGAGCCAGTAGCCCAAGATTAACACAATAAGTAATCAAATTCATTTTAGTAATGTGCAATAAAACATGTATCTACTTGGGTAAAAAAATAAAGGTGTGTGATTAATGTGAAAGGTAGATTTATTGTTATAAACTAAAACATTATTACTAAAGGTTAGAGAAATCCCGGGCTGAAAGGGGGCACTTACGCCTGAAAAAAAAAACAGCATTAACCCATTTTGACAATCTGATCATATCCCATAATCTGTGTATTGCTTCCTTCTTACTAGTCCCAATATCTACTATGAAATGGTGATTGGCGTCATAGTAATAACAAAATGTTTAATTACTTACTGAGCAGGTAACCTGCGGTAACGCCCTACAGGTAACATTCAACATTTGCCCATATTTACAATCCCGACTCATATCGCAGCTGATGCATGGATATCCGAGCTCCGGGCATTCTAAATTAACCGGACACTCCCGGATAATGAGATCTGAATTATTTCTCGGATAGAATATCATCGAGGACGCAGTCGTGGTTCCTTTTTGTATGACGTCCTTCGAGTATGACTCCATCTGATTGTTAGCTGAATTTAAATCATCACATTGTAAGTACCTATTAAATAATAGAATAACCAGCCACTAACACAAGAGATAAGTTAACAAATTACCCATATTAGAAATCCTTATATTATTTGCTATTAAGGCGAAAACTATAATTACGACGTTTCGTGAAGACAAATGTATTATTTTCATTTTTCGTGCATCACCAGTACTCATTAACATTACATGACATAATTTAAATGTTTATCTTGACAATAAACACGAATTTGTAGCATAAGTTTCAACCACAAAACAGCGAACTCAAGACTCGAAAACCCAAACAAAATTTAAGAGCAAAACATTTATGAAGAAATTTATGACAGACGTTCTGACAGAAGACGACAGCCATAGCTGGCTGAAAAATCTTTTTTGTGTTTGTGTGCTCGCATTTTGCGATATTTTTTTGCCATATACATAAATATTATCAATATTATTACTAATAACTAAGTTAATAAAATCGACTTAGAACCAATTTGAAAATAAAAATAATATTACACAGTTTCAAATATACTTCTTATTCGTGAGAAACGAACGATTACAATTTTCTTAATATACAAAAAAAGAATTAAAACTCAAATAATTATAATAGGTACTGTTTATTGTTTACAGTGGAACTTAGTAATACGAGATGTATTTATAATTATTTAATACATATTATATGATATGCATGTATAACATAATGCACATATATGTATATAAATAATAAATAAAATAAAGTATATATACAAAGCAATTAAAATTACCTAAATTATGATCATGCTTTTTGGACACTTATAATAAAGATTAATATGATCCACTGATTCCACTTCAAGTGTTAATAAACATACATACATAAATATAAATGAATTGAATACTAAAATGAACTTTAAATTCCAAATAAACATGTTTTAAGGTAAAGAGTGAAGTTAAACAGATTTGAAGAAAATGCGCGCAGTTTTATTTTTAAATAGCAACATACACTTCTGTTAAATACTTGATTATTTGATTTTATGGAGAGATACAAATCACCAAAAAATGGTTCAAGGGTCTGATTGATATTAATTGCAGTAGATACTAGTTCTACGATGAAAATCGAATTGTTCTCTGTTATGTGGGTGCGAAATAAAACACTCATACGATAAGGTAGCGTTTATTCGATTGCCGCGGCTAATCGCCGCGCAATGTTCTGTCGGTACCTACATTACAAGATATACATGTAGGTACATCACATCCACTTTAAAGGTGTTATAAAAGTTCATATCTAAAATAATATTTGACTATACGACTATTATTTATGCCTATCACTTATTCATTATGTCTCGGTGTCCAATGTCCTCTTTTCAATGGATTTTTTAAGTAACTTTATTTATTTTTGCTTCCACCCGTAAAGATAGGACTAGGCAATTTGATGCTTTAAGACATTTTGGAAAAAGAAGAATAGTGACACTTGACAGATAAACCGCCATTCGTATTATTTGTATAGGTTAATACGGGGTCATTAATTATTTTTATTTACCTTAAAAAGTTGTGCCAAATCTTATGTAAGCTGTTTATTTCGTGTTATAATTAATTTATGATCTCAACGATGTTTACTTTATTTTGAAGTTAGTCAAGTTAGGTGCGGTCGAAACTTTTCGTCCGGGACTGTTGATAGGAAATGCAAAAGTATGAAAAATTGGAAAAAATCGGCGAGGGCACATACGGAACTGTGTTCAAAGCTAAGAACCGGGAGACCCATGAAATAGTTGCGTTGAAGAGAGTACGCCTCGACGACGACGACGAGGGCGTACCGTCGTCTGCCCTCAGGGAAATATGCCTCTTGAAGGAATTGAAACACAAAAATATCGTCCGTCTTTACGATGTCCTGCACAGCGATAAGAAACTAACGCTCGTATTCGAACATTGCGATCAAGATTTAAAGAAATACTTCGACAGTCTTATCGGCGACATAGACCTAGACGTGGTCAAGTCGTTTATGTATCAATTACTGAGAGGCTTAGCATTCTGTCATAGTCAAAACGTTCTACACAGAGACTTAAAACCACAAAATCTATTGATTAACAAAAATGGGGAGTTGAAGCTTGCTGACTTTGGCTTAGCGAGAGCTTTCGGCATTCCCGTCAAGTGCTACTCGGCCGAGGTTGTCACCTTGTGGTACAGGCCGCCCGATGTTCTATTTGGAGCCAAGTTGTATACGACCAGCATCGACATGTGGTCCGCCGGTTGTATTTTCGCTGAACTAGCCAATGCCGGCCGACCATTGTTTCCGGGATCTGATGTTGACGACCAGCTCAAGAGAATTTTCAAACTTTTAGGTATGTTGTGTATATTACTGGGCTATATCAACGACACTCTTAAATTATTATTTATTTAGATTTTCACCAAATCTATGCCTAATCCTAAATCGGACAGAAAATCACTGCAAATATAAAATAACTTAATGTCTAGTACTTGATAATAACCAAGTAAACCAAAACTTTGCACTATAAAAAATATTAACTCTTGTTGACACACATAAAACCAAGCAATTTAGCGATCATGTAAATTATCTTACTGTCCTTAATTCCATTCAAATCAATTCTCTCCCATTTATCAGTAATCTTCCATTGGTTGCATTTATCTTTTTCCTGATCTTATCGTTAGATAAAACCTCAATACTAAATATTTACAAATTCGTAAAAACTTCCTCCAGTCTTAGTTTGAAATTTCCAATAAAAACTTATTTTATATTCCAGGAACTCCAAATGAAGAAACTTGGCCGGGAATAAGCCAACTTCCGGATTACAAACCTTTCCCTGTTTATCATCCCAGTTTAGGATTAGCGCAGGTAACGTCGTCATTGTGGTAGTTTTTAATCATTTAATTTAACTATAGTAAAAAAGTAGAGCTGTATCACATTACAATGGTAGCACATTTGTTAGAATATATTTATAAAGGGCTTTAGAATATAATAACACCTTTTTTTATTTTTAAGCTTGTTTCTTAATTTGTTGTTAGCTACCTGCATTTTTATTCTTTATGTCCACCAATCATTTTTTTTTTTTCAGTTCTTTATTTATAAACAAAGTACATATTTTATTTGTTTGTTCACTAAACCCTTGCGCGTTTTTATGTGAACTAATTCGTTCCCACCTTTAACTTATTTAATAAAATTTATATATACATCTTATAACATATTCAATATTAACATATGATAACACTTTTTTTTTTTTTTTTGGGTTTCACTGAGATGTCCGAGCCTCATTATATTAATCCATAGGACTTTGGATACATAATTTGTGATTAATTTTACTTAGTGGATTCAATGTTATCAGTGTTAACTGTAATAGAATAATTAGAATTCTACTGAAATTCTGTATATCAGTCAAAATGTTAAGGGTAAGTGAAAGGAGAGGGGGGGGTGATTTTTTTTAAGGGGTTACCTTCATCTCACAAACAAAAGATGATAAAGGTGTGAAAATTGGTATTTAGATTCTTTTTCAAAACTAAAGAAGTACATATTTTACTATTTTCGGTCTTCTATCACATAAAATCATTCCTAAGTTGGATCACCCGTAATGTTATTAAGAAATCTTAATTTGCAATGGAACTAATCTACAAGTAAATGCAGCAAGAATCCGGTACACATCCTGTGGCTCGTATCGGAGACGGATTGGCTACAGGAGCTCTAGATTCGAAGCTGCTCTACTGAGGTATACACAATGGGCCGCAAGAAAGTGGCCTAAGTGTAGTAAATGGTCTAAAAACATGTAGAAACTAGTGGTCACTAAGTGTGCTTGAGGAGAGATAGTTTTCATCCTAAGACATAGGAATATCTGCTCGAGTTTAAGAGTATAGTCTTTACTAAGGTGTGTTTTGTAATGATTAATAATAATTCTCAAGGACAGTCACTGAAAGAAATCTTCGTCGACTTATTATAATAAAACATATTTCACCTCTTAGAGGTTACATTTCAAAATTGAGACACCCTTAGGGTCTAGCTGCCAACCTAGAACATTCAAAAATAGTACGATAAGTAGCCCAAAGGTCCTAGAGATAGGGAGCAAAGCGACCCATTCTAAATGCCGCAGGCACGCATTGTCGTCCGTCGAAGGCGCCGTAAAATAGAAAAAAAAATATTTTTTCTCTTTCAATTTATTCAGCGATTAAAAACATATGTCACATATGACATATATGACAGTATTCTGAAAATAAAGTATTTTTTATGAGCAACTGTGGAAAAATTTATAGTGAGCACTAAAAATCGGGCGCAAAATTATCAAAAAATTTTAGACGTAGTACCACCAAAGGATTCCGATCACCAGTGCAGTGCTCGAGTGCACTTTAAATAAGGCCACACCTGAGTGAACTTACCAATTTTAATTTTAGGCTTTATCATCGATGGTCTTCTCTCAGTGTTTTGTGATAATAGTTTTTGCGGTTGAGGACATAGTATTAGGTTACATTTCGCTTATAGAATATGGGGGATTAACACTGATACATCAGGATATAATGAAAATACACGGTGTGCCATAATTAACTACCAAAGGGTATTTTTTTTAAATTATTACTGTCTGTTTTCAGGTTGTGTCAAAAATCACCGGAAGAGGAAGAGACCTCCTGCAGAGGTTGCTAGTATGCAACCCAGCTCTCAGACTACCCGCAGATGATGCCATGTCACATCCGTACTTTCACGACTTAAACCCTGCCATTAAAACAGACAGGTGCTGTTAGATCAGTCGTTAGTCCAAGACATATCGGCCTCTCTTATCTAAAGACGGCATAGAAACCAATAACTTGCTATCTTTCAGTTTAGTTTTTTGTAGTTGATTAGTTGATATTTGCAGAAGTTGATGGTGACCAAGACTGGACTTCTTAAACTGAAGATCATAAATCCTTTAGCTGTTTTTTTTTTTAGATTATTGGCACCTTTTTGTGATTATAATGACCTCTTTCAGATACGAAAGCGTTTTCTTTTTTTTTTGCAAACAATATCTTGATTTAAAAGTGACATGCTCACTGGCATGCCGGAGAAAATTTTAAATTGTCACTTACAAAATAAGATAAAGTAAGAATGTGGTAAAGTTTCAACATAGGAATTTGGTAAATATGAAATTTGATGAAATGTAATTTTGAAATTCAAAGTAATTAGACCATAAGACCTAGCTTTTATAAGGCACTGTCACATCCATAATAAGTGAGTGCAAAATAACCACTCAACGTTTTGACCAATATCGCTCGGCAGTTATCCCTTGCAAATACTAATAAAAAATTAAAATCAATAATGATTTATGCAAATTTTTAAGCATCCATTTCTTCCCGTTCAAGGATGCGCAATGATTCTGTTACACCTAGAACCTATTTATTTTAGTGCTAGTTTTATATTTCAAGATCGGCAAGTTAAATGATTTAGTGACAACACTGCAACAATAAAAGGCTTTGAAATCATTTGAAAAATGTTATATTAGCCACAATAAAAAATAATAACTATATGTCATTAGCGTTTTTATGTATTAAATTTATAGTATTTTTTAATCAAAAGACTACAAATAAAAACTTTTAACTTTTTTTACCTAGTCAAATTGTACTTTTTACTTTGCAATCATTGGATATTATTTATATATTAGATGTAAGTAATTATAAAATCGAACAATTTATTGTTTTGTTATTTTTGCACATTTTATATTAATAGTATGTTTACTCTGAATTTTTTTTTGAACTAGTTTATTATTTTTATTACTATTATTAGTTTTAGGCAGGCCGCATATGCTTATGCTGTTTGAAGTCATGTCAAATTGACCGACAGGTACTTACCTTTTAACATGTTAACGGTTAAAATTCCTGCAGTGCCCTATCACGCCGATCAGCATGATTTTTGAACAATTCTCTGCTGGTTCGACACAAAATATTGTTGGGCATTTATCAGACTTCTTATATATTGGTTTAACAGCACAGGAGAAAAGTAGGTGAAATGGCTGACATTTTCAGTCAGTCATGCAACGCTGCGGGTAATTCTACATCCTTTACAAGGAAATTTAGTTTATTTCCAAATTTCATTTTTTTTGTTAAACCTAAATAGGTGTAAAAATTTATAGTATGTTTATAAACAAATCTTTAATTAAAATATGATAAAAATAATTGAATTACTTGTCTCATATCTGTTATTCAGGCCAGTTTTTGACATTTCATAAATCCTTTAATTTTCTTTTATTATTATTATTTTATAATAGGCTGGCAGCATAGCTTATGTTTACACTTTGATCATAAAATATACGCTCTATTTAGTATTACCTGTAAAAAACAAGCAATTGTACTTTTACTCGGCCATGAAAAACAAAAAACCATTGCTTTGCTTAAGTACACAGCGTAACTCCCAGCGTCTCTTTGATCGGAGACCTGCGCAAGTTACGCAATCACATTGTTTCCATTGTTAAAAAAGTAATCTAATACATTTCTTCAAACGAGGTGATATTACAAACGAAGAGAAGGTACATATAACTGGGTAAGCTTTATTTCATATTAAATTTAAACGAATATTTAGTAAATATGAACCAAATTGATGGGCCATCCATTGAAACCCATCTTCAACTCATAAGCAATCCAAAGTTCCCTTCAAGAAGGAAGATCTTGAGTTGAGCATATTTTCTTAAAAGCATTAACTTACTACTCTAGTTACTGCCATAACTGTCACTACCACAGAATACTGTTTTTTGTATTCGTTATGTAATTTCCGTAAATTTATGTTCATGCAGTGCCGTTAGACCTTAGAAATCCTAATTTTGAACAATAAAGTTTTAAATATTAAAATTCTTATAATATATTATTTAGGCCATCTCACATTAGTCACTCTTCACAGACTTGCTATACTTAACATAACATGTTATATTTATTCTAAAATAAAATGCTTTAGTTATAAAAAATATATACTGTATTCGTACAAAAAATGTGACAAGTTTTTTTTGTTAGATAAGTTAGAGCTACTAAGTGTAAGAACGACGATTAGGGATTTTCGGAAACAAAAAATCTTCCGGCGTGAAAGATGTTAAAAACAATCAAACTATACATACTTTTGGAGTACTTTGACATGGTAATCATATAAAATTAAATGTTACTTAATGCCTATAAAACCAAGATAGTTTAATAATATTATCAACCTATTTTATTTCTACTATAATATTTGAGTCAGGAATCTGTCTGTAAAAGAACAATTTTGGCTTCCTCCTCGATTTCCAAAATTTCATATCTTCGCCTTTAATAATATCTTCCGAATTGACGGTTGCTTCTAAAATTCTGGTCTTACGTAATTTAATATCACAGCGTTCGCTTAAATTTCTACGTTTAATTGTTGGCCGTTGCCGGTCCATTTTGAGATTTTCTGAAAGCTCAAAAAGATTGCTTGTTAGAAAGGACGTGGAATCAGAGAACAGTCGAATACCGCCCTCATCAACATTTCCTTCACTTAAAGTATGTTGAGATGCATTTACAAATTCAACTGTCGAATTAATAACTTCGGTTATCTTGTTAGCGATTTGACGCTGCGCAGTTTCTGTGACTTTCACATCGTTGTAATAACTCGAAACTTCTAAATATCTTTCAGATTTCTTGGATTCGTTAAAATATTTCGGATCGACAGCTTCGCGAAAGCGCGATTGATCTTCGGGCGACGACATTGTAAAACAGGAAAAACACCGTGATCAATTTATATTTCAGCATTTTTATCCATTCCTTGGCTGTTTTTCTGCCTCTTTCTTCAGAGCTTACGTAGGCTTTATCATAAAATACGTTTGATGTATTTTTTAGGTTATGCAAAGGTTTAAACAAACACATAAAGGGTTGACCTCATATGATTATAAAAATACCCATTTGGCAGAAATCGAATTTCCACTTTTGACCTACCCCGAATCGAACTTCCTGCAACAATTTGTTTATTTTTAATGTTTTTAGACATTGGTCATTTAGACAATAATTTAAAACTGCAATACATATTGATGTATTGCAGTTTTAAATTATTTTCTACGTTTTCATGATGTAGATGTTATCATATCAACATGCGGTTGTCATCTAACCAATAGGTTGTTGACAATAGTCAACAATAATTCCAAGATATTTTTTTTCTCTTACACGTTCACATTTATTATTATTTTTGTTACGGTTTTTGTCTTTGTAAAATGATAAATTTAATTTTAATTTGATTTATTGTGCTTTAATTTATTCATGGTTTTAGGACGCAGCAGATAATAAGTTGGTATTAAATAATGATAATATAATTGATAATATTACAAATTATATTTACAGTAAAACAGTTGTTAACATTAACGTATTAAGTTTTATAGACACAGTAAGACTCTTCGAAAGTAACGCGCGTAAGAGAAGGTAAAATTGGCAGATTTAAACGTCAAAATCTTTTAATAACGTCGTTTGCAGTGTTTACGAATATCTTCGTTCCGAAAAAACATGTAAAAACTATTCAGCAAAGAAGTTCATACTAGAAGGGTGAGTGCATTAGAAAGAATAGTGATATAGTGCGTTCAACAGAAAAAAATATATGATATCATTGATGATGACCAGTGGCGATTCGAGTATGGGTCACGCAAGAAGCATGAGTTTGTAACTTCTTTTTTTGTTTTGTTTGCACATAAATTTGGCAATTTTTTTCCAAAATATTGTTTATCTTGCTAATTTAGTAAAACAAATTTTAAAGCCTTAATTTACATTAGAATCAGGGAATTCCTTTCAATATGGCAACATTTTATAACTGGTTCATAATAAAATTTGACAGCTTGATATTGGTGGCAATTTTGAATTGTACCGAATAGTACAATTTGCTCGCGAGATTCGAATAGCTGCCTCTGTAGCATAAATGTTTTTATGCGGGTCTTAGTTTGAATGCGAATGAGGTTTTTACTCTACAAAATATTTATCTGCTATATATTTTTATTAATTAGATATTTTGTTTATATGAATTTGTCTACTCTAAGTTGTGAATAATCCTCTTTTATTCAATTTTAATTAAAATTCACGAACGTAAATAAAACAGGCGCCCTTTTAAATCTATCAATAATAATGTCTCATCATTTTTACGCGAAATGGTTAATAGTATAGGTCTATTATTCAATTTATTATTGTTTGATGTTGATCCACTAAAAATAGAAACGTTCGCGATGTTTTGCCTATGGTTACAATGATGTCAATCTAATTTACTTTGGTCGCCAAATGGTCTCAAAGCTCTTTATCATTTCAAAATAATTCTTCAACTGCAATCATTCCTATCCTAATTCTTGTCTCATTTTTTTTTTTTGATCGTAGGTATCTTTACTTTCATTTTAAACCAAATCAATTCAGTTGACATGAGACACTGCCATTCGAACTGTATTCAATCGCCCGCTAAACACCTTAAAAACATCAACCCGCAGGATATTCTAACCTCTAGAGGTTGGGATTAATTGGGATGAATGAACAAAGCGTTCCGGGTTAGAAACAGGACACAACCGCACCCGCCCCTGGTGACACATCGAATTGTTGTCTGGGCTGCCAGTCGACAATCGACTCGACTCTGTTATTCTGTATGTTTCCCTAGAATATATTAAATTGCAGTTCGCTATATAAGCAATTAAAACATAATAAATATTGTAGAGTTTAATAGTACATATTATATTGTTCGTGTAATTTCTCTCGTAAAATCGACCAAACGCTACATACCATTGACACTAATTAAATTAAACGATTTGCAAATTCACCTTCTTCGTTGCATTTGCGCCTGATACTTCGAAAATAATCAAATTCTAGTGCTACCGACCTGCCTCACCGAAACCATTGCTATCTCGCTCGCACACATGTAGGTACCGACCGATTTACGTAATATCTCTTTACTTTATGTTGCCCTGATACCAAAAGGTAATATTTTCATCTATGGTGGCATTCAAAAAAACATACATGAAAGCACTTAAAATGTTTCGCGCCTTTCAATGTTTGACACAAGGAACTCCTTTAGTCTAATAAGTTAGTTGTCTATTTAGTGTGGTTAGAATAAATAAATTTATTGCATATTTAAAAAAAACGCATTGTGTATTCATTCATTTCTTATATGGAAAAGTAATTGCCAAAAGGGAAAAACAATGCAATATTTAATGGGCCAATTGCAAGGCAATTCTCAATCTATTTGTGAGTTGCCCCCAACCGCATAAAAGTATTTCAGGATGAACTAGCAGCCTCTTATATAGTACTGCTAGAAATCCATTAAACCGCTGCTTCTGCCAATTTCGAAGAATTGTTAAAAGAATCTCTTGGTTGAGAACAATTCATATATAGATATGACAGTATAGGTCTATTTTTTTTTATTTCCTTTTTCGTTTATATTGATGGTGGAAACGTAAAAAAAACCTTCTGTCCAAAATTCATATTTGTAATTCATCTATTTGTGAAGGTGATTTAGCTATTATTTCCATTATGATAGTTTATTAGATTTTGAGAGCAGTCGACAATAAATTCGGTTTCAGCAGAGGTTGACATATGCCAATATGAGCAGCTTAATATTAAACTGCTCAAATAACAAGGCATTGTTTATATACAATGATAATATTCACGAGTAATTTTAAATGATACTTATTGTGGTGTAAATAAATTTATCCCCGTATCTAGTCTATGAAATTTATAACCAAATCAGAAATACGTAATTTTGTCACTACCTGTTTATGTAACTATAAAATTTAGTTTAAAGTATAATAAAATCATATTTAGTATTAGTAATTAATATATTGTATTCCTTTTACAGTTCGAATTTTGTATTTGCCATCAGCTGTCAACGTCCATGGTACAAAACTAATATTACGCGATGCGGAAAAAACTTTGCCAACACATAATATTCTTCTAAAACAGAACTGAAATATGCGGTAAGATGTTACAGAACTTAACTGCTGTAATGTGTATTTTATCCTTGGTAAATGCCGTTTATTACCCGTTAATTGCGAATGCTTCATAGTGCTAAGAGTTTGTCTTTTCCTTCGCTACTCATTCTCTGCTCTCTCTTTGGCGCTGCCTCTCCGGATACGTAAGATTGCGTAGTCGCCTCCAGTAACACTACAGTCAAGGCTGCCATTGACCCGCCTTCAGCCGACTGTATACATAACAGACGGGTGAGCCGACTTCCGGCCTTCTCAGTCGACCTCTAACGTCGGATAGCGTTCCAGCCGTCTTCTAGTAGTCAGGCATGCCCAGCAAAATCAGGAAAGTGAATGTTATTATTTTGTGCCCATGACTATATCACAGTTTTTAAGTACTCATCTATTAAAACTCTTAATACAACCCTCAACCTCATGTTTTATGTTTTTATAAATTGAGTTCTCTGTTATCTTTATCACCTGTTTATTTTTATACTTCTTTTTATGTTACAAAGCCTTTATATTTCTGCTAAATTAAACGCTAATGTTTCATCTATTTATAGTTTAATTTCTGAACCCATAGGAAGTGTCTGTTTTCAACTCTAAGAATTACCTCTCTCAGCAGATCTACGGCTGCCAATAATTACACCCGTAGATGGCATCCCTGAAGTTGTTTAGGCGGTCAGTTTATTAAATATCTCTTTCTCTCTTATAATTAAATTGCCACATTATATAGAACCACATACAATAAAAATTGTATTTACCACGGCTAGAATCCACATCATTGCTTGTTTGTGCCATGGATAAGGTGTGACAATTTGAATCGACGTGCGAGCGAAACAGAAAAAGCAGCTAAGAAGCCACACTGAATAGCTTATGTTGCCGCCTCCATACCTATTATACATCCATGATTGGCTGTGGACATTAGTCATGACACATTTTTTTTATCTGGGATAATAATAACATAGAGGACTTTGTTGAGAGGTTGAGGAATAAATTTATCACTAAAAGTAAAGGGTTTTTTTTAAATTTTTTTATTTTTGTTATATTGCTATTTTATACATACAGATTGCAATATGGGAAATATCAAAGGTATATTTAGGTAAAATCTAACACTGATAAATTTAATATTTCGTAATGGAATCTGAAATATTAAGCTATTGAAAGATGTGTGTATAATACAGTATGCGTGAAACGTTCGGATATGGCAAAAACCGCCAAATAATATCAATTTATGAGAGTTAATTAAAATAGAATCCTAACCCTTTATTACACTGGATGTAAAAACATTCTAAACGGGCAAATTATAACTTAATTTTTAACGACTATTTTAGGAAATGTGTATATTATTACATTTCCGGTTTTATTTTAAAAGACACTTGAATACTACTATTCATTTTAAAATGAAACACTCAAAAAGCTTCAGATACCTGAATATTATTACACTATTTTCATTATCTATTCGATGTACAGAAATAAATTATTTAACCTCACAATCACAACTTCAAAAAGATATTACATTAGTTATATGATGAAGTTATTGATTCAATATAATAATATATGAAAAAACTAATTTAAATTATCCAACCACAATAATAAAAATTAAATTATTTTACAAATATACACTAAAAAGCTCTTCTTATGGCAATCTAAATTTCCAATAAAAAGATTCTAAAAATCGTACTTTCTCCTCTTACAAATACAAACAAGAATTACTTACATAAGCATAATGGATTAACAGTCTTTTGGAGAATATTAAACATAAGTAATACACGTCACAAATAGCTCATATCCTAACAAATCGTTACAAGAAAAGATTGAACTTAACGACTACGACTGGAATACTATAAAATCAATTTTGTAGTAGTTATGACGAGATTATATTCCAAATCATTAAAAAACAATGTCATGTTTTGGTGGTGAAATATAATAAATTATAAATAACTTGTTTAGAAACTAAGTTACATTATAGTGTCGTGGTTACATCTGGCATTTAACCGGAGATGATTACCTAAACGTTCAGTCTTCAGAGGAGAATTCAAAACGTTCATCCAAAGATGATTTCTAGCTTCAAGCATTTATCATCCATGAACCTAGAAATCGTTTTCGTTTTCGCGTCTCGTACAAAATGTAGTTTGCATTACTCATAGTGTTCTCCTGAGAAAAAAACGTTTATATTTGGTATGCAATAATTTGTAAACTTAATTAAGTCTTAAAAGAAATGTAGGTATTTTAACAATTTAAGGCTTTCTGATTTTTTTAGAAAATAGTGTCAATAGTAACTCTTTAATAGGGTTGGTGTCAATCGCTGTTGCGCTGATAGCCAAAGATTTTTCCACTCGCTACTAGTCTTTATTGTCAGTAGATCAGTACTAAATTGCAAAAGACAAACTTACGTGCGTTATTTTTATTTTTGGTCTTAAGTGTCTTCCCATATCAAGTTTTTCATTAATTTCTAATTGCAACTCTATAAAAAAAAAATAACTATAATTTTATTTGTTTCCCTCACGTTTTTTAAAACCTTTAAAAATGAGTTTTTATTGTAATAAGTAGTATTTTACATTTCAAATGTGTTTTTTCCGTCTCACGTTTTATCAGATGCAAGTTTAATAGTTTTTCTCTTTTAAGCAAAAGTTTCGTTCAATTTAAACAAAAAATCAGATTTTGTGAACAGAAATCAAATTGGAGGTGTAGCTATATTTAATATTATGTATATTATTCATTTCAATTTTATTGTTTTTACATATTCATTCCAGTATTGTTTTTATAAAACCACATTTATTTTATTTAAAAAGATAATTGTTAAAAAAAACATAATAAATAGTATCGGTGAAGCGTTACTTAAATATTATTTATAAAGAAATAATTTCAGAAACAATTGAATTAGGAAACGAAAGCATCATAATAAAAATCTATAAGCGCCCATTCTTTGTCTATAGTTCCGCCTTTCTATCGTATTCACAAAAACAAAAACAAATAGCAGTCATAAAAATGCCAGCGATGCTGATTTTTGGCAATTCTGCGGTGGGACGCTATAGGCTACCAACTTAGTGCTAATCAACGAATAGCAGCGAGTGAAACAAGCTTCGGCTGTCCGTCGCTTCAGCGATCGGCAACAACACCATTTTAAATACATAATATACATACGTCGCGCTGCAGCCATGGTCACCAAGTATGAACACTTTTTTTGGTTCTCGCTATATCGCTATACTATGAGTAAACTGCTATTTCTGGGTGTCTTTATGCTGTCTTCATATTGTCGTCATATATGAATCTCTATAGTAAATATACTAATATAGTATCTTACAATAATTGTGCATTTAATTTTGTAGATTCAAATAAATGTTAGAGAATGATACTTTTGTTTACGGACACTAGAATCCAGAATACCCACGGGTGTACAGTAATATTATTTTAATCAGATCGTCCAATTTGTTTAAAAATTTGTAATATTTACAAAATAATACTTTTCCTTTTAGTTTAATACCGAAATAATATCAATTAATAAAACCCGACGGTCACTGCCTTCTTTGGTACAGACGGCGTCTAGTTAAGAAGGCAGGGAACATCAGTGCAGTAGGTGCCGGTCGCTTGTTGGTTACATTACACTAAACTATTACATATATGTATTTTGGTTTATCCGAATAAATAAATATGAGAAATTGCAAATTTTCATATAATATTTAGGCTCTGGTGATATTGCTGTTTTTAGCAGTTTTTCTTAAGTAAATTACCACAAGTAATTGTGGTTTGTTTAGGTAATTTCTGTGAATTTTTGTACAAATGTTTTCCAAAAATGTTGACATCAGTTCTTAGTATTTCTTGGATATAAGGATATAGAACGAGAAATAGGTACTTAGTCAGATTTTGCTATAAGCTTGCAAAAAAAAAACCCTTACAAAATCTAATATCTAAGCAGCTGACTTCTGAAGAAATAAACAATAATATTTATTGTAATAATAATAAATTCTTTTCATTTAAGATTCAACCCCATCATAGTAGATAAGAAAACTTTGTTACGCGATAAGCATCAAAAATATTTACATCACTTAAAAAATACATAATTCATTATTTTTCAAAATCACAACTTTCAAAAATGTACTCTACACATAAATAACTAGTCTAAAATCATTTAGAAGATAAATTTACAATATAAACTTTAAATAAAAACCATATTTTTTCAAGAAATGACTGCTTTGAACTGAATGAGATAAAAATGGTTGAGAGTCATTGCAATGACACGTGTGCTGAAGTTGTTACTACCACAAATGTTTCAAAACCTTAAATTTGTGTGAAACCAATTTAATGAATTACAGTAAGCAGTAAGTAGAAGGTATAAGCAAATGTTTGGTCCTTTTCATAGGTTATTGCTTTGGAACTGTAACTTCAATGTTTGCCTGTCTGTCGCTTACCAGTAGGCTTTGACTCCTGAACATGGTGAACCTTGACTTTATATAAATCATCTCAGAAAAGAAAAAATGTGTTAAGAAATCATTATTTTTGTTTTCCTAATGTTAATGTTAAAATGGATGGTTTTAGATACGATTATAGCTTTTTTATTCCTCGGGTGAAGTGACAATAAATCTTGTATTATCAATGTCATATTATTCGTCGTTATTAATCAATGCCGTACCTTCTTTTTGACCTTTTGGTAGTTCTGTTAGAGTATCTTTATAGTAAATGTTAATTAATTGAAACAATCATTTTTTTTTAATTAATACTGTCATCGACTCAAAAACGTTTTTACTATCCAAATCGACTTTCTTTTCCTTTGAACTTTGAGCATTTAGAATTTTACAAATACTGAAATTTTATACTTTTTAGAAGTAATAAATAAAAATAGGTGAGAAAATGCAATTCAATTATTATAACCTGCAGGAATTATTATAACCTCTTAAATGCCAGTTAAGTGAACAGAAACAAATAATACATGACTGGCCTGTATACAGCGAATTATCACCGTTAATGCACTGGGAACACATACGCATTAAGCACGTATTAGGAAATAATTTTCTTAATGCGTAATTTCTTATAGAGGTGTCCCAAGACCATTCCCGCAGACTTCAGGGGGTGTTTATGTCCCCTATTAAGGGTAAGAAATTATATAACAAAATTCGAAAAAAAAATTATCGCAAAATTTATTATTTTTTGAACAAAAATTGTGTAAATCAATCAATAAATCAATATAATCTGTCGACCAATAGCATCCCTCTTACAAACCCAGAGAAGGGGTAAGGAGTTACCCCTTCTTCTTAGACCGACCTCTGTTCGACCAGTGACATCCGACAGCGAACATTTAGTTCCACCCTAATAGGGAGTTTCAAACAACGCGGCATGTTAATGGCCTCGATCTTGACTGACCGTGGCCCAGTGACCCAGTGACATAGGGAGGAGCCAATGAAAAATAGCTGCTTTACACGAGTAAATCGACATTTATTATAGAAACTTTAACATTGTATTTCTTCGAAACCATGATAAATTTTGATATCGTTTCTTAACAACTAACATTAGAAATCAAAGGACCAATTTGCTGTTTTTTTTTTAACGGGGATGGTCTTGAGACATCCTGTATATTTGGATTATGATATAAAGATATGATATATAAAGGTCATTTTCAAGGGCTCACTAAAAAGGCTATTACACTTAGAGAGCTTAATCCAAAATTGTATCGCGCGCTGTACCTAACCGCCTTATTTTATTTCGGCTCAAGCTTAAACACATTAAGAGCTTATTTCACTAGTTACAGTATTCCACTGGGAGTTTATTCGCATAAATGTGTCTTTGAAATCGAATTATAATACTGTTTTCACAGTTAAGTGTCACTGTTTATAATTTTAACAATCATAATATTATTTAAGTAATTTATTAACAGCGGGTACTCGGTGCATACACAAACATATTGGTATATAGTTCTTAATTTACCCACGAGCGAGACGGCACCATTTCATCGTCCTTATCCAAGTTTTTTTGCTCATGAATGCTCATCCGTTATTAAACACTCAGTATGAGTCGATTTTTGTGATCATTATTAAATATTTGCTATTTACATACAATATTACAGTATATGTATACTAGTTACTAATTCCGATTACAGTCAAAACCGTATAAATTAACTTCACACCGGAAAAAGATAGCATATCACTTGACCTGCTCGTGAGTAAACTAAGATCCATAAATACCTAGCTATGTATAATCGCAGAGCTAATCATAACAACATGATACCTATATGAATAAAAATACTAAAAATGTCCGTACATACTTTTGTATATATAACATCTATTTATACCTAAAATGAAAATACATTGGATAATATTTTTTAAATATTAAAACTCACTTGGCCATGTCTGGGATAAAAACACAGGTTTGATTTTAAAACTGGTAGAGTTATTGTAAGAAACCTTCAGAATGATTTGAATGTTCACGCATCATATTATTTATATTGGATTAGATGAATTAAATTGGGAAATTCTCTCGCTGGCACACGTATCATTTACGTCATGGGTTAATATTACTTGACAATAAATTCTAACAATGATTTATAACGAACACGATATTAGATACACAGCTATTCTCATTCCAATTGAATCGTTATATCATGTTATGAAACTAAATCATTTCAAAAGTTATGATAGAAATCCGAGTAAACTCTTCAGTGAACATTACTGGTATGTAGGTTTCTCAAATAATAACTTATCTACAAACTAATGGGTAGATAATCCATTAAAACATGATATTACTAAATTAACATGTACAAAATGATTTTCGAAACATTAGTTTCTTTCGAAGATATGTAACAAAGCACAGATGGACATCCCCTCGGCACGAGCATTCAGGATACGGGTGGAGCCGGTGTGGAGGAGGCCGTATTTGCATTGGGGGTACTCGTCGCTGAAGCGGGCGATGCAAATAAAACACCTTCGTACGTTACGCCGTTCAGCTCCATGCACACGGCCAATTGCCGTTCGCCTGAAACAACAATTCATAACGATTTTATTTTAAAATACCGAGACACAATTGGTTAAATCGCGAGCGAATCTGCCCTCACCGTGGAGCTCAAAGTTATGTGCGAAGAATAGACGCCAATTGACCACCTAATGCATTACAAAAAGGATGGCCTCCGTACATAATAACCTAATCATAGACAACAGACTACATAAACGAAAACAGCAAGCCAACATTGCCAGTATTGAAATATATATCTAGACACAACAAACAATAAATAGACTCGGATATCGCGGATGAGCTGAGTATAAACTCCAAACTCTGGAATAAACTCCAGTGAATCTTCTAAGCCATACTTTTGTAAGCTTGGGATCTTAACTTTATAGGACATTTTGGTTCAAGAAGCACTGCGCCACTTCTTTATCAATAAATCCAGCTCAATGACACGCGAGTCTATCCACAACCACAACACCAGAAATATAATCAATTATGTTCAACCAATAAGACCAAACTCAACTAAATGTAGTTAAACTAGTGCTTATTTGGGTCTTAAATTCTACAACAAACTAACCGAGAACCTTCAAGAAATACTTGAAATAGGTCATTCAAGAAGGTATATTTGTTGAATTTGATTTTTCTTTTCTTTTTTTTTTCAAATTCTTTCTTTTTCTAAAATAATTTCTACAACATTGCAAAAATTGTTATGGAAATGAATATCTTGTATCTAGATAATATGCCTTCCAAAATAGATTCAAGTATAAATTCTCCCCTCCCTAAATTCTTCCTAGAGCAAAAAGATAAGGATGTGTATATAGAAGTCTAGGAAAATATCCCTACGGAAAGAATCATATATGATGAACGACTAAAATGTGATAATATTCCATCACCCATCTCCTCTCTGCTACATCAAATTCCTGATGAAGAGGTTCAACAGTCGGCTGCCATTTAAATGTATTAATGTACTAAAATGAAATACTTAGATAGCTCCTTATAGTTGTTTTATCAGATTTGGTTCTTTTTCATTTTCTCTTAGACTCGCATTTGAGGATTTGTTTTCCTATGGTATTTGTCAATGTTCAAGATCTCGATCAATGTTATTCTGGAGTAAAGGACTAAAATTGAAACAGAATCTAAAATCATAAATTTGTATTGATGGATATCTTGAATCTTGAATTCGTGGATATCCAGGTTCCTTTTGATACATCTGTTCTTGGAGAAATCTTTCAGTCTCTAAGTTATATGCCTTCATTATAAAGCAACCTTTTTGTTTGCGCATCAAAGAATAAAATTTCACCTTTAAAAGAATGCCGCTGATTTTAAATTCATCCTGTATGTATATAAAAATATGTAGTGATAATTACTCACCATTGACACCGTCTCTGGTGGTAATCTTGAAAGATGCTCCAGATGTGGCGCCATTCAGTGGCCGGTGTGAGGTTGGTATGGGCGCTGGCGTGCTGGGGAAGCTATTGGAGGGTGGGCTCGTGATGGGCGTGGCCCTCTTCGGCGGCGGAGCACACTCGCGTTCTCCCGGCTCCCGTTTCACTCCCAACGACAGCGGGGAATCCGACAGGTTTAGTGCTTCCCTGAAAGCAGCGAGGTACCTTAGGAGGGGATACAATAGGGATTTTTATACACGAATTCAAAACTATTTTAAAATTATTACACTAACTGGCAAGGCTCTCTAAACCATTTTCAAAATGGATATATGATTCACCATTGGCGAGGATAGCGCATTAGCTGATTGGTCGCAATAATTGTATTTCAGTCATCCTTTTAGTGAATTTTAATTCCTATGTTAGAGATTTTATATTGTAATTAGGATGTATTTAAATCTAACTTTTAGTCTTTGTACCTAGTTTTTAATCCAAATAATTTTTCTAAATGAAAAATATATACATTATGTCATTCCTGTACATTCTAAAATATGTTCGAAAATAAAAAAACTTGAACTTGAATAACCACCTTTGACCTAACTGACTTATGACCTATGATTTATGACCTATATTCAAAGTGAAAGGTTGGTTAAATATCAAACAAACGAGTAAATAAGATACATTATAGATTTTGTCTCTGCTTGCAAATATTTTTAAATTGCAAACTCACCTCTGTGGTTCGGGTGTATGTTGTGACGTATGGTGCATTCCGGCGTGCATGCTCGCAAGATGCGTAGGCATATGGGGATGGTGCGTGGGTGTGTGAGTATGAGTAGGTTGAGGGTGCTGCGGATGAGGGGAGGGCCGTGGAGGTGGTGATGCCGGTGGAGATGTCTGTCCGCCTCCGTATAAGGACCAGAGAGTCAACCGGGACATCTCCAGGGCTGACAAAGGTGAGACTGCTCCTCCGCCGCTTCCCATGCGGGCTGATGGAGGTGGTGATTCTGAACCTGTAATAAAAAAATGATTATTTATGGGAAGGCATATACAGCATATAACCACTGATAAATATTCACTATTTTAATTTCTGGAGTTATGTCTAGAGCTGGGATATCCAAACTACGTCATGCGGGTCAACGCTGGCCTGTGAGCACCATCAAAGTAACCTGCTGAAGCGAGCACGAACTGTCCGGCACTCAGCCCGCCATTGTTTATTTTGATTACATTATAAAAGTTACATAGTAAGTAAATCATACAAAATAATGAGGTGTTTTTCACGCGATCGCACAGCAGATTTCTTTTAAAACATGCTCTAGCTCTGCTACTCACTACATGATGGCATTGTATACTTTGACTAACCAAACATAATTGACGCTTTTGCGTAAATCTGCCGCTACCCACAAGATGGTGTTGTACTACTTAACCTAACTTCTCTACTCTCCGCAAGATGTCACTACTAAAAAGATATTTAAGAAAGTTATTAAATTTTAAATTCAATATAAAGTATGTTGATATGAGAACAGACTCAGTCGAAGAGTTAGCGGTGGCCCTTATACTAAAAAGTTCGGAGACCCTGGTCTAGAGGAGAAAAGAGATAGTGGGGTAACTTTGACTTATGGTCTACAATGGTCCATAGTATCACAACCTTGCTGAATGATCCTTCGCATAGGATCATATGTTTACTCATAGGATATTGAGAATTTGGTTTTGAAGAAACACTCATTCCATTGGCACCTTTGTTAGAACGCATCTCATTAATAAACATACCGTGTTTATTCTTTAAATCTTATTGGATATTTTTGTGGGATGCTAATCAAAATTCTGAACTCCCGGTATCCAGTTTCATGGAATAAAGTCAGGGACATAAAGCCGTATGATATATATTGATCAGTGATCTTGAGAAGTAGTAGTGGGTAAGCTGTATTCAAAAGTGCAAACTAAAAAAAGGTGTTATAGAACAAAGTAAAACAGGAGATAACTTGGACATACCTGGCCGGACAAATTCCCTCTTGGTGTGTTGGTGTTGTTGTTGTTGCTGCTGCTGCTGCTGTTGCAGTATCTTCATGTACTCAATCATTTTGTGTTCAATGTCGTGAGCCGAGGCCGCAGCCAAGTGGTGATGCTGCCGCGCTCCCAGCTGGCCCAGGGCGCTGAGGGAGCCGAGCGCGCCGAGCGAACCCAAGGGGCCCATCTGCCCGCCGAGGCCACCCCCCAGGCCGCCCGCGAGGCCCCCTGCTGCTGACACCAGTGACAGAGGCGACATCTGTGCCAGGGATGTAGGGACTGGACTGCGTTGCATCTGGGGCTGGAGGTGAAATGTTTACATTTATATTATGTATTATTGCAGCCTGGACCTGTCTTTTGACCATGGACATTTCCTTCATTTGAGTGCAAAATATTTGGTAGGAGTGTGCTTAATTTAAAGCATAATATCAAATATCATTCCCAAATATATAAAGAAAATCATAAAATATTGTTTTTTCTTGAAATAAAAAAAAAGATAGAACTTTAGCGCCATCTCTTAAGGAAGATCACCAGGCAAGTGGCAACTGTCGAAACACAAGAATTGACTGATAGATGGGGTAATTTACAATTTTTAAATTTGACATGAAAATGGACAATATTATGAGTATTAACAAGCTAAGATATGAAGGAAAAAATAAATAGTAATAGTATTTTAATTATTAAATAAATAAATCCACTTGGAAATTATAGAGAAAATATTTTATAGCGAAAGAGTAATTGCCTCATTTTTTACAGCAAGGATTAATCAAGAAATATTTAAATTGTTACAATTTCTGTTGGGTAAATCTTACAGAAGTTTTACTTCTAACTAGCGTGGTGTAAGCACACACATACACAATGTTTTTTTTTATTTTTAAAATGATAATACGTTTAAGAATGAGTACGGAAAGATGCCTAGTCAATAAATAAATAGGTATTTACCAGAGACAAGGAGGACTGCTGGTCGTAGTGTCCGTAGGAGGATCTGCGGCCCTCCCTCCTGTTGCCGTCGATCGCCGCCTGCAGCTCTGCGGGCGTCGACAAGTTCTTCTTCTCGCACTCGTAAGGGTAAAGGTATTTCATATATCTGAAACAAGGAGGAAAAGGCAACGTTTTAACTTCACTATTATTAAAACAGCATCACTTTCTCTGCTGGAAGGTGAGATGCTTGCCAGTCGCACCCGTAACAAATAAGTACATATTATATCAGTAAATAATGGAGCTGTGACGGCTAAATAAATAGTAATAACTATTGATCAATAAAGGGCGGACTACTAAACGGCCTAGGGCGGCCGAGTATGCTAGTCTGATAAGACCAGCCTTCGTCTCAGTGACGGATCTAGGGGGGAGGAGAGGGCCATAGCCCCCCTAAGAATCCCAAATAATTCAAAAATTGCATGCCGAATCCTCTCCTAGGAAGAGCTTTGTCTTATTTCGGTGAGTTTTACAGAAAGAAAAATATGAGTCACTGCTTTGAACGCGCTGGTAGCACCTCTCGTTCCCGAGGGACTCATCCCATTGCAATTGGCCATGCTTCTAGCTTCTAGCCCTAGAAAATCTCTGGAAAATTCTCCTCCTCATCCCTGAGAATTGGAAAATGAGAGTCTGGATCCGGCTTTGGTTCGTCATAAAGGCTCACAGAAGTAAAAGTTATTTTTTTTTCATTTTAATTTATTAAAGAATTGTGTATTTCCAAACTGGCTGCATAAAATATTTTTTAAAAAAGAAAGAGGACGCCATTTTAGCTTCTATATATTAATGTATAAAAAACTACTAAACTTTATTTTATATTAAAAAACGGCCAATGGCGTTACATATAAATTACCTAATTATAAGTCATAAAAACGTGAAAAACATTAAAAAAACAATCTCTATATTAACAAAATATAAAAACTATATGTGACAAAATTGGTTTTGATTAACTAACAAAAAAATACCATTAGGTAGATATATAAAATATAAAATTATGTCCATTTGGATTCGTAGCGTGAACGATATTACAAGAGCTAGTACTAAACACGTGAATAGAATCGCTTTTATGTAGCCGCAAATACCTACATTATGTTTAGGGTGAGGACATGGTGATGCGACGATTCAAGCTCGAAAGCGACTGGGAAGCGCGCGCGACTCATTTCACCGCGCCTTGTTAAGGCTGTGTTCTGCTGGTGGAGGAATACTACACGAAAAATATAAATAAATCCACTATACGATTCTATTTAATAATATATTTAGATATTGTCCTTATTTCATAATTCAAGTAATAAAACGAAGGATGTTTATTTGTAATTGTGTTTTATTTTTCTGCATCAAATTCAAATAAAAATTTAATGTCGGCGGCAGGTGTCGAAAATCAATTACCCTCCTGAAGTGGTAAATTGCCTAGATTTGTTTGATATTTATTTTCTATTTAGAAATCTTACCATTATTCAATTTATCAATGTCATATTTAACCAAAGACACAATGTAGCCATTATTTCTAGTTATATTTATTGTATCTAGAATGTATTTTTTTTCATTTTTGATTCTCACATAATTTCACTTTTACCTAAAAAAATGAATTAAAGTAGAAAAAATACATAGCAAAGGCGCTAATATAATCATAGTTACGTAATACATAATATGTATTGTGTGTGTATATTTGCAATAAGGGGGAGGAGGTAGATAACAAGGGGGGTCGTATTAAGCATTAATATTAGACAAACCAACTTCATTTTATGGTTGTTGACTACTGTCAAATATCGCTCTTCATTTGGAATACAGTATAAGTACGCATATTGTCGTCTCTGTTTGACATCACATTTTTGTTTTATTTATAATGGTCACTTCATTACTTGATCCTGTCAGGAATTTATTTATTAGGTTCGTGCTTACTTTCCCCGAATCTTTGATCGCATGAATCCTACTTAATGTCCACCTCAAGCCCACGCTTATCTCCTCAGAAGTAGCACGGACAAGATCTTCTTATAGTTTCTTATTAACTTTAGATTAACCGTTAGTGCCATGAAGTGGGGCAGTGTCATAAACCGTAAACGCCTGTCGCTCCGAGTATGTTCCCGCATAGACGCGCCACTATATCCGCACACTTATGCATTCAACGGCGAGAGGCATTTTTCCGTCCCAGAAAATATAAAAGATGAGTTTGATAATCAAGTCACGTATTTCGCTTATGTCGGCAGGGCCATCTCTTCATATGCTAATACCTACTTACACCGACTAATATGCAACTATTAAATCTTTCGACACCTCAAGATGTTCGGGACTTCTCAAACTTTCCGCTCGTATTGAATAATATCGATAAAAATACAGCAAACATTGAAAAGTTTAAGAAGTTGTGTTATTTCGCACTACGCCTTGCTGTATTTCTGCACGCGAACATAAATATGAATATAGCGGCATCGCCACAATTTATTACGTACTAACTAATCTAAGAAAGTGATTGTCAAAACTGAAGTTAGATTTATATGTATTTTAAATGCTTACAACCTAATTAATATAGTGGTACTTAACTCGTGCAAAAGTTAACCTCGCTATTAACGTTTAGTTTGACATTTTTCATGCCAGCGTCGCGCGTCGCAAGTTTAGAATTTTAACCACTGACCCAGAGCTTTGTTCGATTGAGCTGAGACGCGTCTTGATAAATACGCCGCTAAGCAGACGCGATTATGACACTTTATTAATAACCCGACTCTTTTCGTTTGTGTATCGCGGATGATGTCTGCTTGTCCGCCTGAAGTGTCGGCTGTCGGGCCCGGTTACAGCGACGTGACAGCGACAGCCCTCCTAAGGGCCCGGTTACAGCGACGTGACAGCGACAGCCCTCCTAAGGGCCCGGTTACAGCGACGTGACAGCGACAGCCCTCCTAAGGGCGCGTCTGCAGCGGCGACGTTCGAAGAGCGTCTTTTTTCGCTCCCGCGATACAAAACAAACGCAAACGTGTCGTCAATATGACGATTTATTCGCCTCGATTGATATATTTTTATTAAAAAAAATACCTATTTCATCTTGAGCTGCAAAAGCTTTACATTTAAGAAAAAGATTAAATTAGCAAAACTATTATAAGCAAAAATATTAAAAGAAATATCTATATATTCATATATACAGGGTATCCCAGGACCAATCCCACAAACTTTAGGGGGTGTTTAAGTTCCCTAAGACTAAGAAATTATGTAACAAAATGCGAAAAAAAATCATCACCAAATTTATTAGATTTGTAATAAAATTGGTGTAAATCGATCTTATCAATCGATAAATCAATATTATCTGTCGACCAATAGCATCCTTCTTACAACCCCAGAGAAGGGGGAAAGGAGTTACCCCTTCTTCTTAGACCGACCTCTGTTCGACCAGTGGCATCTGACAGCAATCATTTAGCTCCACCCTAATAGGGCGTTTCGAACAACGCGGCAGGGCATTAACCTTGATCTTGACTGACCGCGGCCCAGTGACGTAGTTATCGGAGGGAGGAGCCATTGAAAAATATCTGTTTTACACGATTTAGAATAGAAACTTTAACGTTGTATTTCTTTGAAAGTATTGTGAATTTTGATATAGTTTCTTAACAAATAACACTAGCAATCGAAGGACCAAATCGCTGTTTTTTTTTTAACGGGAATGGTCTTGGGACACCCTGTATATATTTGTATTATAATAGCCTAGTGCGAACGTAGATTAATTTTAATCTTTTCATGTATTTCTAATACTTTAGCGAAAACCTGCCATCAGTTAATTTTACACGCAATTGTATGTACCATTTTTTTTATATATTATATTGTACTATTGGTTTTCCAAATAAACAATAAATAAATAAACTAAAACGAAAACTGCATTTGGACAGAGGGGTTTTTACTTTCTCTTTGGTATATTAAATAAGAAATTTTGTGCTCATCCCGGCAGTAAACTGTAGCTCAATTCATAAACTTCATAACATCTTAATAAATAAGAAATAAATCAAAATATACAATACTGTATATTAAAAATCAAATGAAAAATACCTCGCAAACTTAAACCGTTTTCTACCTCGTGTGTATGTGTATGTGGATTTTGCATAGATAAGTTTTATTTATGCAATTTATTTATTTTCAAAAAACATTCTATCCTTAATAGTTGGTTTAAAAGATGTTTACCATTTACTGCGCATCTGTATAATGATCTAGTTTCCCTAATAAAATAAAATACTTAGTGGTAATGGTTTTCGGGATATTATTTACAGTAACAATAATACTTATTAATGATTTGTGGTTCAGTAAAACAGCCGTATTATATGGTGTAGATATTTGGTAGCGAACTGATTCGTTTGTTATGTAATTGTGTAAATAAAAAACGGCTGTCATTTATTCGAACCCGGGCGCAGTTCATCGGCGCGACATCTCTTAGGGCCGACAGCGATCTATTATTTCCTTGCATTCCGACCGAGTCTAGAATGTCAACGTGGCAATTTCTCACAGCGCTATGAAATATTCTAAGATCGTGTCGGAGATGAGTTATGTCGATTTGGCTGCACGAATTTAGAAAATATGGACCACTCCGAGGGGATATATAAACGGGCACTTAAATTAATAATCATTTGGGCAAATGATAACAATTCTTTTCATTTTCCTATGGATAAAAACTCGTTTTGTTGTTTTCAATATTTGTCGACGCGCAGAATTGTTTAGAATTACACGCTAAATACATTACACGTTACTTAGAATATTGTTTAGACGCATTGTTAGAATTACACGCTAAATACATTACACGTTACTTAGAATATTGTTTAGACGCATTGTTAGAATTACACGCTAAATACATTACACGTTACTTAGAATATTGTTTAGACGCATTGTTAGAATTACACGCTAAATACATTACACGTTACTTAGAATATTGTTTAGACGCATTGTTAGAATTACACGCTAAATACATTACACGTTACTTAGAATATTGTTTAGACGCATTGTTAGAATTACACGCTAAATACATTACACGTTACTTAGAATATTGTTTAGACGCATTGTTAGAATTACACGCTAAATACATTACACGTTACTTAGAATATTGTTTAGACGCATTGTTAGAATTACACGCTAAATACACGTGGATTCATTGAATTTTCTAATCAGAAATTCTTCAGTTTTATTAAGACTTACCAGTAAAACACAATTCTATTATTTTTGCACGATTTCTCAACAAAAGAAGGCATCAGGTCACTTCTGTCTGGACGTTGCTAAGCATCAACCAACGGCGCTCAAAACGGATCCTAGCGTGACGACGACTGTCTGACGTTTGATCAGCAAGCAGCATGATTGAACCAAATCAGCACGATTCTCGTGGCGAGTGTTTTGTGATCGAATGAGCATAATTTTCATAGAAAATACCAATAATCCGTCATGCTTTGGCGTTCTTGTAAATAATTTTTTGTAACTGCGGCTAATATGTTATTGCTCAACTGCTAAAAATTGGACTACCACTCTTATTGAGCACGAACACTATTTATTTATTTATCTTTATTTGGGAAATAAAACAGTTACATAAGAACAGTTATATACGCATAAAATAAAACCGATTAAATATTTCCACCGAGTGAGTATACAATTAGTGCTTAACCTAAGAAATGCAAGATGAAGAGATGAGGAGAAGGGGAGAGAGAGGAAAAACACTATAAATATGTTTTCATATAGCTAACAAAAAAAGAAACATAAACAAATGAATACTCTATAGAACGTTTGGTGTCTTGTTGTGTTCCTGACCTATCCAATTGACCTAACTTAAATATTAGCGCGCGGGAAACTACCCGCTATTCACTATCTTCAATACATTTGTAGGTACAGTTATTGGATTCTTATATAGTATAGTATTCTTATGTGACCACACTTTAAAACGTTTTTGGGATCTTTCTTTTGTCATTTTAGAGCAGTTTTTATTGCTTTACTTACGAAGTCCAGCCTGTTAGTCAATTAGTTAGATAGTTCAAGTTTGAGACTAAGTAAATTGTTGCATTTGCGTTACTCACTGTGTCCTGAGCGTGAACGCAGCCGACGTGATCGAAGAGGGTAGATGCAACCCCTTGATTATCTCCTGCCAGAGTTTCTTGTTGATGACGTCGACCAGGCCGCCCCGCGCGATCACCAGGTTGTACAACTCGAACAGGTCCAGGACACTTTTGGCCATTATCGGCAGGCGATTAATCGGCGTTCCTGTGGACAAACAAAATCATACATTATCATTACAATTTATTTCTTCTTTATTTAGGAGGGTTGAAGTTATACATGTCACTAACCCTACTATTAGTAAATGAAAATTGCTTTTCGCGTTTTTCTCTTCTCCAAAACCACTCAATGAATGGGGTTTTCACTGTTATTGATAGCTTTGAATTTCGGCAAGGTTTTAGGCTGTTAGTAATGCAATGAACTCATAACGGGAACAAGATATCCTTAAAGTTTTTTTTATAGAGCTTCGATCCTTAGACAAAGTCCCTTAAGGTCAAAAACTTCATCCACTTTTTCTCATCTGAGTAACTTGACTTAAAATTTCTAGTGCGAAGTTAAAAGCCTGAAAGAAATCCGTTTCAGAAAATCTGACTATTCACCAATTCCGAGTAGAGAAACCTAAATCTGATTTTGACATTTCTTTTCTCTCATACACTCATTTCATGACTCTTTAAGTGTATAATAATTACACAATAATGTTAATCTGGTAATTATACTTATCGGCCATATATTATATATAATCATGTTTCTATTTCGCTGTTTATAATTCTTTTTAATAAATAAACAAATAAATAATAGAAGATGCCATTATAGGTGCTAAAACTACGACGAAGCAAGGTTGGTAATATTAATGTGGTTAAATAAATTTAAATTATATATCAAGCATAATTTAGAATGTTTTAATTTTCATAAATATGTTATTAAACATAATTTAGTCTCGTGTACCACGGCGCAATACCAACTTCGGCAATAATTCTATTTTTTATCGTCTTATGGATACATACATACAACAAAGAATTTAATGGGATAGACAATGGGATAGAGATGTGAGCAAATCGATATTTTTAAAGACAGTATACCTAACCTAACCTAACCCTATAGATGTGCATTGTATGCTTTTAGAAGGGAACTAAGGATCATGAAAATCGACAAATAAAGGCACATATACAGGATGTCCCAAGACCATTCACGTTAAAAAAAAAACAGCGAATTGGTCCTTCGATTTCTAGTGTTATTTGTTAAGAAACTATATCAAAATTCATAATACTTTCAAAGAAATACAACGTTAAAGTTTCTATTCCAAATCATGTAAAGCAGCTATTTTTAATGGCTCCTCCCTCAGATAACTACGTCACTGGGTCACTGGGCCGCGGTCAGTCAAGATCGAGGTTAATGACCTGCCGCGTTGTTCGAAACGCCCTATTAGGGCGGAGCTAAATGATGGCTGTCAGATGCCACTGGTCGAACAGAGGTCGGTCTAAGAAGAAGGGGTAACTCCTTTCCTCTTCTCTGAGTTGTAAGAGGGATGCTATTGGTCGAAAGATAATATTGATTTATCGATTGATAAGATCGATTTACACCAATTTTATTACAAAAATTATAAATTTGGTGATGAAAATTTTTCGCATTTTGTTACATAATTTCTTACTCTTAATAAGGAACTTAAACACCCCTAAAGTTTGTGGGATTGGTCTTGGGACACCTTGTATATATTTTTTTCATTTTTTATTTATTTATTTATTTTCTTATCTACGTATAAAACAGCGATACAAGAACATAATTTTCTAGTACTACATTTGTAATGACAGAAAAATGTACCAAACATAAATATGATCGAAAACATCAAATTAATAAACATTGTCTAGTATGAGGTGCGGAGGGTAATTAACCCTTTGTAAAATGTATATACTAATATTGTTACGCTGTATTCTTACCTGTCAATAAATAAATAAATAAATATGAAGCATATCTACAGTGTGTGGTGCCTCTATTTGTGGCATGGAAAAGTGTGTGTTTAGTTTATGTATATAAATCTACATATTAGTGGTATAATACAAAAAAATAAAACTAATAATATATGTTATTCGTTGTTGCTTGTGATGAGTAAAAATGAGTTCACGAATACGCATCCCGCCAATTTTAGATGCAAGCCGAGGGGCTGGGGGTGGGGGCGTGATCGACGCGTAAAGGCCGCAGCGACAATGTTGCTTTCGCGCGGCCGCGTCTCCCGCCGCGATCGGCGATCGTCGTTTTACTGCGGCCATTATCGTATAATACGCTCTCGCGATGCGCTCACAAAGGAATTAAAATTAAATTTACGATCGGCGCATTTCGTACGGACGGCCGGCGGCCGCCGCAATGTTTCCGCAGCACCGCAGGCACCCGCCGGACGAGCCCGCAGGCGGTGACGGCCGCGGCGTCGCCGAAGCCCTTCGCCGCTTACGATCGGAATCTATCTAGGTCGAGTCTCAAATGCTTCTGCTCTGGCCGAGAAGATTTATCTTAAGCGTTGGCGGCGATTTCTTCTCACCGTGTATCTGTTGAACCGATTGAAAATAAAAACGTTGCATAGCATTCATTTATCTACACACAACATGTCACCATACACATCGCACAAACACTTTCTAAAGTGTACTTAACATGATTATACACTATATTTAATATTAATTACTAACTATTTACTTTAAAAATATATATGCGACTATTTTGCTGAATGCTTACCCGTTTAACAAATAAATAAATAAGATCATTTTATATTTAATACCCAAATTTAAATTATTCAGGATTATATTATAGTCATACACATAAATATATAACAGCAAATAGTATTTACACAATATGTGGCTTTATTGTAATTTGTAATCACGTGCAATCGATTCGTTTTATGCATCACCTTAATAGTACAATGTGGAACGTCAATCATTTGTAGATATGATAATAAATATTATAATATAAATATAGTAAATAACCTATAAATAAATACACATAAATATTATTTAAATACAATAGACACACTAAATTATGTCATACAAGAACGCATATTAAATTATTTACACTTGTTTAAATAGCAATTTACAATTTTTAACTCTCTTTTCAAGTAACCATTTAGTTATTAAACTAGACATATTTTTTATATTTTTAGATGATTAATTTCTTTGATTTTTTGATGAGAGTACCTTTCTTTAGGTGAGTACGGTATTAATGATTAATAATGTTGTATATTAGTTATTAGATTATGCAATGGCTTTCTAACGCTAGTATCTAATAGCGCTAACATTGCAATTTGAATAATATTTGAGAATCGGATAATAAATTATCAGATGAAGATGATTTTTAGTATGAAAATAAATATCTTTTGTAATAGTATGTTATTCAAATCTGCTATAATTTCTAAGCATCTAATAGTAATATAACATTAACGCAATAAATGAATATGTATGTATATATATTTATATGTATTGAATATGTGTATATATGTATATAATAGAGCACCTCCAAATAAAATATTGAGTGCCTCGAATATCTATCACTTCGATACAGGCATTACGCTTAGTGAAGTGATTATAATCCAATGTGCCTGAACCTCTTTCTATGCCATATATAAGTAATACGTGTTAGCAATGAGTATAAACCGATTAAAACGACATTGTCCTCAGGGAAGGAACTCTCGGAAGCGCATAACAATAGCACACTTTATTTATTTATTTATTTCGGAGCCATTTTGGAAAACGTTCATCGCGATCGGCAGTAAATGTCAAAATTTAAAAAGGCCCGGCGCGCGCCTAATTCGGGGCCCGAAACACGACCGGGGCGACGCCCCTGTCCGCGCGGCGAGGGGATGCTCAACTCTTACATTGATGTTGAGTATCGAGTATTTCAAACCTCACTTCAAAGTCCGTGAGTGTAAAGTGTCCGTAAAGTGCGAAAAAAAAAAGAAATCACATATCCTGATGTATATAAAATCATTACCGTCCTACCAACCTACCGAAAATATATTGGAAAAATGTTTCACAATACAAGAGATAAAACAAATTGGAATTTTCCTTGAGGTTATTGATAGAATAGCTAATATGGACTATATTTTTTTTATATTTAGCAATACCAATAGTAATATTATAACAAAACATGTTTACATTTTGTCTAATTAGTAGGTATATATAAATTATAAGAATAATAAAAATGCTCTATACATATATTTTATTTATGACGATTATCTCATATCTCATGATTCTTCTTATTATTAACATTGAATTGTTTTTTTTTAGGGGAATACATATTAGCTCAATTCAATTTATTTATTTTATTTTATTTATCTTTATTGGAGAAACCAACAATTTTACATAGTACATGCAAAAAAAAAAAATACATTTGATTGATCGATAAAAAACTATGTAAAGCTATAAATACGTATCTACTAACAAAAAGTATTAAAGTTAATAACAAAAATAAACAAAACCATTGGTCAATTGGTCTCACTAACTGCGTATAAAGTAATTAAAAATGTTACTTCTCTTTCTTATAACCTTTCTTAGAAAAGTTTTTTTAGACTAGTTAGAGTGATAGGTAATAAATTTGCACAATTTGATTATATCTTGTGTGACATCTTCTCGAGCCATTATTTTGGTAAATAAATAAATAATTGATTAAACCTCCGTGAAATTAACAATTCGAATCACACTGGTAGCACGTTCGCTCCGACACAGAGCAAAAAGAAAATTATGACTTATCAGGAGAGCAGTTTTTTATCAGTACTTCGGATTGCATTGTTAATTTATCCTCAATATTCTTATTATTATTCCAACCAGCCACTGTTGCGGGCATTTTTAAGAGTTCCTATATCGGCCAACAAGACTCGAATTGTTAAACCTTTTATAAATCACTGATGATTTCATTATAATATTTAAAAAGGTACTTTAGTTAAAATTGAATTTTGTAATGTTGCCGAAATCTCGTAATTTGAATTAAACAATCGAACTTATATCACACAATGTGTAGGTATCATTTGCTTTAATGTTAATAACCCTAAACCGAAAGAGGCAGGCGGAAAATAATACAAGTGATAAATAAATATTTAAAAAATATATTTTAATGTCCTTTTTTAAATTAAGAGTTTACATACAAATAAAAGGTGCGTAAACGTCAGTCGGTTCGGTTGAACGCGTATCGCTTGCGTAGAAACGAAATATTGCGAAATATACAGATTTAGCGCGCCGCGTTTTCGCCTGCAAAATATATTTAGAAAATAATAATTCTCCTAGGATGTTTATTATTCACCTGCGGAAATGCACATTTTGATAGGTATTCAAATTCATTAATAGCGTTAAGCAAACGAGGCGTGATGATCATTTCAGTCGCTCTTATAACTCCGGCACAATATCAGCGTTCCGACGCCGTTAACGTCAGACGGTTTACGAGCGCAACGTCTCGAGCGCTCAGATCAAGCGACTCAACCGAATTTCCACGTCCAACTCACGCCAGCCGCTCGACGGAGTTACTCTTATGCATATTTCTTTATTTAGGAAATATACAGCTACAAAAGCGATAAAGTACAAAATAATACTAATCATATAATAAAGAATTGAACAAAAAACAAATATTAATTTCTATAAATTAAGTAAAAAATAAATATCTATATATTTAGCAACGAGATAGAAATAGACGGAGAAGGGAAAAAGAGGGATATTTAGAAATAAAATGTAACTTTAGACTACGAGAATTGCGTGAATTATTTTTGTTTATTTATTTATTTCAGGAAACAACAGCTTACATAGTAATTACAATAAACAAAAAAAAAAAACAACAAAACACAAAGCCAATAACAGTTTCCTCCAAACTTAAAAAAATAGAAAACACATTCGGGAGCGAGGCCGCGACCAGGAAGTAGGAGGGGTTGAGGAATCCAAACAATCACCAGAATATAATATAAAATATAACAAATTCTACATATATTTACATATGAATATAAATATACTACTCAAGGGCTAGAGTAGACACTGTCTTGAATGCCGGGAAAGTAGTGTTAAATATATCGATGTCACTTAACATGCTGTTGTAAAGCTTACATGCTCGATGTATAGGTATATGAATTCTGTGCATAATTCGTACTCAAGCATGACAGATAAATGTCTCACACTGGCGAGTAGGTCTAGATGGAACCCTCAAATCTATGAGCCCCAGAAGATCAGAGCAGTCGATGTGAGCATTGACAATTGTATATAAAAGTAACACCTCAGCTCGCGATCTTCTAAGCTCAAGACTCTGGAAGCCGGGAAGGTTTTGTGTGGGTATGTTAATTATTTATAATTCATATTTTGTTCATCTCGAAATAATTATTGAAATAACTATGACAAACAACGGACATTTTATTACAAATAAAAATGTCGTCTCTTTTCTCACATTCTCTGATCTTAGTACATGATCATTATGGTTCTCCATTTTGGATAATAACCTTTGTCCTAGGTTCTACACATTGCTCGACAACGCTCTCTGCCCTGCGATCTTTTTTTAATAAACCTGCTACGGGCTGCGGGAATCGAGATGGCTTCGACTATCCGATTTAGGATTATTTGCACTTCAGGTTTTGTATGTGTAGCGTAATATTTTCGGAAAATAAAGAGTTTGCCCACATTTCTCAGCGGTACATATACTCGTATATGCTTGGTGGCGCGTTTAGACACTATCGTGATTTCACTCAAAACTTTTAGGTTAAAATAATAAAATCCGTGAGCTTTGGTTTACCATAGAATTGTTAGTTATTTTATTCGCGTATTAGGTAAGTATGTGACACAATTATGCTGCATGTAATCATAATAATGAATAGTTAACATAGCATAATTCTTGCATAATCTCTTTTCGCCCCTCGCGTACTCTTTCCCTGTTTCATTTGCCTGAATGTTATTAAAGTTACGCACAGAATTCTTATAACTTTTAATCTTTGAATTATGCCTGTTGGCTATATGTTATGTATAATATTAGCTGTAAAGTTGTTTCAAAATCGCTGTTTAAAATTCTTTTAACAAATAAATAAATAGCACTCATAAAAATAAAAACTCTTTAGTAACTACGGCGTTGTGAATCAACCCACGAATTAAATCGGCTCATAAAATTTGGGAGGCATTGCGCCCCCGAACCCCCCTTCTGCTCCCCCTCCGCCGGCCCTGCTTTGTTCCTCGATGGCCGCGGGTTATAAATCACATTAACTACTCGTAATTACAAGTTATATTTTTGAAATGCTTCGATGGAATCGCATCGTATTCTTATATTTTCCCATTTGATATGCGCAAAATAACTTAAAGGGCAATTCCGAAGAACAATGCCCCGTGTTTTTATTTTATTATACAGTGTAGACGCGAGAATTCGCGGCCATACAAAATTGTTATATCCAACATTTACAAACTTGAATTACGATACATAATTGAAGGCGTTCAGTCAAAGGCAGCCTTGTCAATAGTGCCCCTGTAGCTTTATACACTATTTGAGTACAAATTAATATTATTATTTGCCTAATTTGCGGTAATTTATTTGTTTATTTATTGTACATAATTAATTTGACAAAGAAATAGAAATGTAGTAGTAGAAATCACGGTTATAAATGAATATTACAAATGCACAGGGAGCGATTAGCACTGCTACATTTTGTGCCCTACCCTTTTTTACTAGACTATGTCTGTACTTAGGAAGGCAGTGTTATATTGTGCTACAACTAAGAATGTCAAACCGTCAAAACCATAGAGAATTGAATTAATTCTTTAATTTTTAAAATAACCTAATTAAATATTTTATATTGCAGTCTTTGTTTGGGGTAAATTATTATCTATTGAAGTAAAAGAAATAAAAAAATGTGGCATTCAAATAGTAAAAAATCTAGTTCTATCATTTTTTTTATCTATGTGAATATATTATTTACTTTTCGTTATGAGTAGGAATGGATAATATACAAAATATGTTTAATCGTCTTACATCTGATATATAATGAAAGTAACTATTAGTTATAGTGTATGAATCAAGTCAACTCGGTCCCTGTAGCTCGGCCGAGTGCTTAAAAGCTCGCAGTTGTATGCGGGGCTGACTCGGTCGAGTGTGCGAGGGAGACTAGGCAGTCTACTTTTTAAGAAAGATCGATGCGATGATTGCGCTTATGGTCGTACTAAAATCATGATTTTTTTTTTATTTTATTTTTCTGGTACAAAAGTGTAGATAAAACAGAAACCAACGCGTAAAGCATATATTTTATTTTAGGCTGCCATTTCATCCCTTCAATATTGATAAATTATTCCATTACAAAATTCGATTAAATCACCTTAAAGTAGGTTCCCTTTTTTTTAACATATCTTTCGTAAAAAGTGCCACGTTGATTTTGACATAAATGTGAAATTTTATCTATAATCATTATTCCGCGGAGGTAGGTATTACCCTATTAGAATAAAAAAAATGTTAAAGTGGTCACCCTACTCGAAAGAACATAAGGTCACAGTACTCTCGGTACGTTCATGCATCGAGTGCCCAATCACGAGTCGCAACGAATTGATAAAATGATACGAGAAAGCTCATCCGTACACCTTTATAAAAGCAGCTTGACCAATCGCAGAGAGGCGGCGCCCGATCGCGGCCTCTGATTGGCCGAGCGGCTGTCATCGGATGATAGGGGAGTGATCATGCATAGACCCGTTTCATTCGTCGCGCGCGGAGTTGGAACGTCGGACATTTCGGCGAGTGTCTGACTAAATATTTGAACTCAATATATACTTAACTATATATAGGATGTTTTTTTTAGAGGCACGTAGTTGGTGTTTTTGACAGCTGTCACTTGATTTATGCTCAGTTTGGTTTGCCATTTCATAATAAATAGACTTACTCCTGAACAATGTTTGCAAATAGTGCAAATTTAGAAAAAAATACTCTAATTTTTTTTTAAATCTAAAATAAAGTAAAAATCGGGTCGTGGGCCTGTGGCGTGGCCTCCAAGATCGTGCGATTTAACACCGCTGGACTATTTTTTGTGGGGTTATGTGAAGTCGCTTGTCTACGCAGATAAGCTGGAAACGATTAACGCCTTGGAAGAGAATATTCGGCGCGTTATTGCTGACATACGGCCCAACTTGCTGCAAAAAGTGGTTGAAAATTGGGCCTCTCGGCTGGAATTTGTTCGAGTCAGCCGCGGCGGCCACTTACCCGAAATCATTTTTAAAACATAATGGCAAACCCTTATCTTTATAATAAAACTAAATTCACACTCTAAACAAACTAAACTCTTCTTGAAAACCACGCCTCTAAAATCATCACCCTATATCATCATCATATATCCGTTGCTCATGCATATTTATCACTTCAAATCATTATATTTTACAGACCTAGAAATAAACTGAAATAAATATTTTTAAATTTAAAAAAAAATAGTCACTGCAAAAAAACATTAGTGAAACGAAATCCGGCGTTCAATTTAATTTTTATTTTTCTTTTCTTTTTTGTCATACCCACTTTGTCTTTTTACTTGCTTTTGTAAATGTAATGTTATAGTAATGCTTAAATATATATTTTGTGTTTTACTGTAGCCAATTAGCAAATTAGATATTCGAGTAAAACATAAACTTGGCAATGGACCCCTGATAGGTATCTCGATTTCCTGTAAATGATCTTACGGCCAAATGGCGTGATTATAGGGTGTCGCGGTCCTCAGCAAACAGAGTGATGTTCTCCTGCTTCTCCAATTTGAGGATCAACGGCCAGGAGTCGAAGGGACAACAGCCCCAACCCTGCTGACGAGCAGCGCGGTTAGCCAATGACATTGTATCGGGCGCAGGCCAGTCTAATTCCGTATCTGGTGGGATTTAACGATTTCGCTCTTTGATCTGCGCGCTACCGGGAAGCCGTCAAAAGCCGTCGAAACGGCGGCCGATGCGATGCGATGCGAGCCGATGCGATGCGATGCGCCACTTCGCCGACATTGTCACGAGCGTTCGATGCGCCCGTAAAAGCTGCAGCTATTTATTGAGAGTCGAGCCCTTTGCCGGGGCGATTTGACAAGCACTATAAAATAGCAGACGGCCGACTCTGCATACGAAAGGGTCGAGTCGAGGACGTTTCTGAGTAATTCCTGATTCGCGACGGCCGTTGGAATTGCACTCGCGTTTTCGCCCAGGCACACACCCTCGGTGTGTGATCAGCACAAGCATATTTTGAGAAATTGTTTTGTTTGACCAAATACCACCGCAACCACAACTATGTACCTGTATCATTTTGTCAGTTGCGATGTAAGGTGTCCTTGATGAATAAATACAGCGTTTAAGAAATGAAAAATATAAAGTTTTATTACATTTTAATATGTAAGTCAATTTAAGTATTAACTAAAAAAAACTAATTTCATAATTTGCAAAGCGTCGTAAGGATTACAAGTACAGTACTATTTTTTATAAAAAAGAGTAAAAGTCAAAAGCGTTATTAAATATGACATTTAATTTTATGAGTTTCGTTAAAATTTAAATATTTTTTTGTGTGAATATGGTATATGTAACTATTTACTATTGATTAAGTAAGTAATCAATTACAATACTTAGGAGCTAGCTCCGATGATACTGTTGAGTTTATTAGGCAAGGAAAAATATAAAAATGAATGCTTAACCTTAAAACAAGGATAATACTATAATATAAATATCTCATCATTCAACTGATGAGTTTTGTTTGAGCACGAATTAATTTTGAAGACGTTTAGGAACAAGTCTTGCTTATTTTGATACTTAATAGGTTTATATGAAACGTATCCTAAACACGATGTATTATGGCTAGCAATTATTTATTTATTTATTTGTTTGAGAAATGCTTACAGCTATACATAATGAGCAGTTACATAGATAAATAACAACTTAAGCCGACTACAGGCATCTCCAATTTAATATATACTTTTAACAGAACAAACTAGGATCTAATTTATAGTGATAACATAATCAATTATGAGATAGGTAAGTATGTAAGATATATTTACACGTTACGTGCAATCCACTAATAACCGGTATCAATTTGTAAGCAAAAACAAAACATTGATTCAAAGCAAAAACTAAACCAATCTCAACAGCGCAGCGAGGTTACAATAAACTCGGAGGGTAACCAAAGACGTTGATTTTTGCCACATAAATAACAAAACAAAATGCCGGCATTCGAACGAAATTACAAGTTTATATTTTATTTCATGCATTTTTCTCTTAAGCGATGCCATAGCTACCGACGCTTAAATGTACTCGCTTAATTCTCACAAGCAAACAAGGCGACTATTCGTGTATTTAGCCAAATTTTAATTTCACATTATTCTCATAATTTATTGTAAAATTCCCTCTACTAATTCATCTGCATTATTAAGTGTCGGGAAGCAATTGGCTTTAAGAAAATACTTTACGAAGAATGTACCCATTATCCCAAAAATTTGCCTATTTAATAGCCTTCTTAAAAATATTGAATTTTTGAGTTTTGAATAAAAATTATAGTTTTAGGAAAATTTCCGCAAATACGATACAAATTATTCAAAGGTCATAATTACCTATGCAGTATGTTTTTTTTCTGTATTTTTGTAAATAAATTTTTCCAAAAAATCAGAAAAAATCCAATAAATAAAAATGTACCTAGTTATTATAATTTAATGTTGCAAATGACTCCTTCTATTATCCCCTGAGTTTTATCCACTGGACAACCTGTAACTCCTTAAAGTGTAATAATAAGAATATTTTTTTTTATTGATTTATTTGTTTATCTGATAAGATTACATTACATTACCTTCACAAGTCGTTGTTATCCATTATAAAGTCTATACTATTTTTTTACTCAAAATGGATTCCTTTGTTAAGCTGCTTGAAATTTTATTTGCTGCCTGTACATAACTGTGTGGCTAAAAATATGGTTAAAAAAAACTGTAGATTAACTTTAGGACAGATCTCGGCTAAGCTAACCTTTTCAACATGCTAATAATTAAAATGTCGAATTATTACCAATTGTTATTTTGCCAATACTGAAAATATGATGCAAAGTTTTCACTTTCTCTCTGGTAAATTATTCAAGGAATTTTGTGTTTATATATCGGCGGTGAACTGTAAAGTAGGTATTCATAAAAAACACTATATGGTTTATAAATTTCAGTAGAATTCATTGCAATAGTAAAATAATTTTAATGGCGTTACCGAATATAATTAGTTGTATGATTCTCTTTATATTTCTGGGGCCCGAAGTGCCCATGTCTAAAATATAAATTTTCGAAGAAAGGCAAAAGTTTGTTTATCATAAACTTTAAATTATATTAATGTTGATCTTATACAACCTACATTTATGCTTATTAAAATAATATGTTTGCAGGCTAATGCCACATAATCAGTGATTTTATTATATGAAAATACTGGAAAAATAAAGAAAATATGAGTGAGACTTCTCGCACCAAATAAATAGAGTATGTTACTAAATAAAACATAGAAAATACAAAATATACACGTATTAATTTACTATCTTAAACAATCAAAACTATTAACATTTTGTTCATCATATAATGTCTGATCCGTTAAATCCTTGTCGTCACTGCCAATAGCCAAGGACTCGTAAGGACAACTTTGTCGCCGACGTACTTACGAATGATTTGACATAGTCATTTCTTAAGGTAAAACCTCTGACATTAGTTACTTCTTGCACTGGGCCTCTGATTTAGATTATAAGGCATTATTTCATATCATTTACTAGAACAAAACGATGGTAACTCTAGAACAGATAAAGTTATATTGTATTGTCAATTATAGCCTCTGTATTTTATAATTAATGAAGATAATTCTGATTTGAGTTGAACAAATCCGCGAAATACATAAATACATTGCTGTAGAATTGCTCCCATAGTTGCAAAAGGTGGGTTTGCGTCGGGGCGCGGTTCAACCCTGAACCTACAACGCGAACGGCTCCTAGTAGTCCCGGTAATACACGTACGGAGCCGACACAATTATTACGCGGCAATGTGTCGGGATATAACGTGCAATTATGAAAACCAGACCGCACCAGGGTTGGTAAATCGCTAAAATTCACACGGAGGGTAGGTATTTCGATATCAAATCGGGTTATGTCTGGGATAGATATTTGTTTCGGTGATTATAAACATCGTATTGTTTGATTGCATAATTTGAACATTTAGTCGATGAAGATCTAATGGTTCCTCCGTCAGATTTTCCACTGGGTTCTGGTTCGTAAACTATCAAAGCCGCGTTCTTTTTTATTTATTATTTATTTTATTCGGGAAACCCGATCTTAAATAATTTAATATAAACGTAGTCATAGTATTATTAATTTAACGCGAATGAGTTACAAATCAATTATTTTTTTTAGGTTATTTTTAAATGAAGTAAAAACAAGTTTCGCATAACGCTACAATTTTCTGCTACACACTTTTTTTTTGTACAGAGAAGGAAATAAGAAAATCTATCAAAAATTATTTTGAATTTATTATTAACCCAATCCAAAGTAAATTAAACACGAGACAATCCACTTCCATTACTTTTTCTATCCCCGAATGGTTAGTAGTACATTTGGTCAACAGGGCTATTAATATTATGCACCAAAAATATACAATTACCTTCCTAAAACTATGAAAGCAGCCGCTAGCATTTTAATATGGAAAATGTACATAATTAAACAGATTCAGATTATAGAGATCGTGGTAGTCTAGTGGGTAAGACTTTGAACTAGTGACTAAAGGTCGCGGATTCGAATCCGCACATGGTCATACCATTTTTAACGCTTCATTATCGCCTACACTGACTCTAAGAAGGAAAATTCGGCCTAATTGAGTAGAGCCCAAAATAATTAAGTAAATTAGTATTTTATATTGTTATGATGGCTCTGTATATTTTTTATATTTCATTATGTTTGTATGTTTGTAATATTTAATTTTAGTGTAGCAGAAGCAGTATTTAAAAATGATTTTTGTACTTAAATTAATTATTTTTTCGGATAAGGAAAGTGTAAAAGGTAAGCACTTGAGCGAACTGGACACTCAAAAATATTCCCTCAAGTTTCCTACGCAGACGAAGTTCGACGATCTAGTATTGCCAAATTCCTGGCGCCGCTGCACTCTCGTCTCCCGGCCGAAAGTCCGGGGGCTTCGGCGCTGAGCTCAGTCAGCCCTGCGGTCCCCGCTCGATCGGAGATTCGTCTCGAGAGCCAATTTATTATATTAGACGGAGGCGTCTCGTATTGGTCGCGCGTGCAGCGGCGCGCAACGCAATGCGGCGTAATTGCTCAATGCGACCGCGATAACATTACATACCCAACCAACCTAAAAAACGAATAATTATAATTATAATAATAATAATAATAACGCTTTATGGCCCTCGCAGTCAGTAATTATAGTGAAAGGTGAGACGGCGCGCGCGTCCGTACAAATCGAACGACATTCTTCCCGGGCCGTTCGATTTTTTTACTTAACTGTACCTGCAGATAAATGGAATTGATTTTGCAATATCTTCCAAATATAAGCTGAGAATTAATCTAGGAATTTGATATAAATTGGTACAAGCTAAAATATTATCCCATAACTTAAGATAATAATAGAGCCAAAAAATATATTTATAAAGTTTACGATGTTGGGTTTTTTTTGGTGTTGGGCACTTTTAAAAGGAAAAAAATAAAAATAATTAGGCAGTTTAATCTAGAACTCATTTCTAAGTTGTGTGTGAACTTTAAAACATTTTATCTAGTAAGAGTCAAAAAATTGGCACCTAGAAGTAAAAAGTGTCCACAACTTGTGAACAGCGTTCATAAAGTTGTGGTCCTTAAAAGGTAAAAAGTTAACAAAAATATATTTACAAAGTTTACGATGTGAAAGTGTTGGGCACTTTTAAAAGGAAAAAATAAAAATAATTAGGCAGTTTAATCTAGAACTCATTTCTAAGTTGTGTGTGAACTTTAAAACATTTTATCTAGTAAGAGTCAAAAAATTGGCACCTAGAAGTAAAAAGTGTCCACAACTTGTGAATAGCGTTCATAAAGTTGTGGTCCTTAAAAGGTAAAAAGTTAACAAAGACAAGAGTCAGCTAAAATAATATATGAAGTCTAGTTAAACTAAACAAATAATTTAAATACTTACATACGACAAATAATTATATCTACGTGAATATGTCAGAAAAGTATGATTATTTTATATAGTATATGTTTTATATATTCGCTTACTAAATTTTAAATTTAAAGTTTATTTATCGATTAGGCACTTAAGTACATAGAGTTTTAATATTTTTTATGTCTCAAGAAATGTGTCATACTCAGAAAGAGCTGCTTTTCAGCACAATCCTTAGAAGTTTTATTTAAAACCGAATAATTAACAGGTCATAAAATAGATTAAAAAAATGTGGAAAATGTAACGTTTAAGGGGCATAATTATGTGAAATAGAATAAAATAATTTTCGAAAATAACGGAAATATTAAGAGTTATTTTGTAAGTGCAGTAATTACTTTTGAATCTGGCTGTACACTCAAGGGTAATTATTAATGTCAAACCTAACCAAAGTTCTATATCAAAATCGTCTATAGGCGATAGGAATATCATCTATTTTTTAATTTTTATAGTATATACAGATATGTACGATCGGGAGTAAAAATTAAATAAATAATCACGCCATATTAACCATCTGAACAGGTATATAAACAAACACATACGCCAATGCTCAAATTAATCTTCTATTAACATTATTTAGTGAAATATATTTTGTGGACAGTTTAAATAGCCCGTGTGTATTTTATTAATGTCCTAAACAAGATGGCGTCGGTCGATTTGTCTAGCGGCGATTAGCGCTTTATTCCGGCGACGCGCTTAACGGCTAAGCGGTGGCGCGTCCGCAAACCACTAACTTCACAGCGTATCAATCTTCCTTTAAAACGCCGATGTCTGTTTTGTAGGGAGGCGAACGACGTTCTTCATTGCCGGAATACAGTAATCGATTATTTATTTATTTAATACGGCAACTGAGGGTGGAAAACGCACCACGCCCGAGTACGCCACTTTGCGTCGAGTACACTCCTCGCGTTGTTAGTAAACTCTGGTCTGGGCGAATTTTTGCATTGGGATTTTTTTTGTGCGGAGAAAATGTAATGGGTTCGCGTCACCATCACCGACTTGCATTCGGGGAGTTAGCAAAAACTAAATAAGAATATAAATTCAAAACATAAACATAATTTACAAAATATAAAAAGGATGCAAATTAACCTATATTTCAAATTTGGGGTTTATGCGCATATACTATGGATATATATATATATATATATATATATATTGACGTCAAAATGTTTGTCATTACCTACCCTGTATTATTGAAATTTTAATAATAATTTATTTTATTTATTTATATATTTATTTATTAGCAGGTAAGCATACAGCGTAATAATAGTATATATATTTTTCAAAGGGTTCATTATAAGGCCAATTAAAGCTTACGCCTATGTACAAAAATATTTAAAACTTTGTGAGGGTGTGTAACCACACACCCATGTGCATGTATCTATGAACATCGTATATTTTGCGTATAGATAAATTAATTTTAATATGCAACGGCAAATACTTCGGATTTTTGAAAGAAACTCACCACGATTTAGGTCAAGTACATCAACCTCGCTGAATTTGGCGTTGTAGGTATTGAGTTAAGGCACAAAACAGAGTTTCTGGCATGTATTATAAGTATGTATTAGTGGTAAGCATCTTTTGGAATGAATTTCTTAAATTATTAAATCTTTAGGCTGGTACTGCAGCACAGGACAGCGGTAAAATTCTCTAAATTGCCTGCTTCCAAATCGATTGTGACACCATCGCATCACTGCCCCGTAATTCAGCGTCCAGCGACGTTGGCAGCGACTGTCTTTTGATTCGCTAATCCCCGACCACTGGAAGTAAAACCCCTTTGATATTCTGTCCATCAGTCATCCTGGCCGTATAAACGCGGAGAACCTCGAACGTATTCTATGGCATTTAAAACGGAAACTCTTGGTTTTCGATTATAAGCAATTATGTACAGGTTTCCAACAGTTTAAAATCTATTATAGCTAAATAATAGAGAATAATAGTTATTTATTTAGCTTTATTTCTAAAAAAAAAAGGTTACCTTCTTTGGAACAGTATAAGTGTTACGTATATTTTATTTATTTAATTCTTAGCTACACCTAAAGACAGTTATATAAAAATATATTAATCAACAACTTAAACCGGTATTTCCAATTTAACATTATATGTTTAACAGAACATGAGAATATGAACTGACATCTATATTTAAGTATATATGTGATAATAAGGAGTGTTGTAATTTGTGAGTATATTAGGGTGTGGAATGTAAGAGAGTGTTAACGTGTATGTATGTGAATGGTGTATGGTTAGAGCAGCAATTTTATTCCAAGATTTATAATAAATAAATAACTGCGGTATTTCATCTTCTTCGTGATAATAAATTATGTTAAATTGTGATGAAGTCTGTAATATACGCCATGATTATGATAAATAAATACATAGGGTGGATATTAAATACGTAGTTCCAATTTTAACTCTAGATTTGCTAGATTCAAATTAAATACATATAATCTATTAAATTATTAGTGAAAATTAAACAAGATTTTATTTAAGTGCTTGAATGCGTACCTATACAAAATTTCATGTGGTCTGTTGACCGTTGAGGAGTTCCTTGGTCTGAGCCATTCCTAGGTGAAGAATTAGGTCATGCTTACCATAAAAATGCATTGTCATCACAACTTTAATTTAGTTCAATTTAATTTCAATGTTGCCAGTAGCAACTTTTATTGTTCAACTATATACAATTACAATGTATAGATCCAGCTAAGAGATTGTCTTATCTGCCGGTTTCTTAATCATAACTAAAAACAATTTATTTAAACACGTATAAAATATAATACAAAATACTTAAAAATTAAGTTGACGTAACTCATGTGATTTACAAACAAAATTAACTTAATTTAACTAAAACCTAAATAATTTTTAATATGTTTTTTTCCATAAATTCGCTTATTTTAAGTTTTATTACAGATTGTCTTTCAGGTTGTCTAACTTTAAGAGGAATTTTATTTAAAGTGTTTATACATCTTTCGAAAATATATTTTTCATTTGACATTTGTCTAGTCGAGTACTTATTAGTGACAAGATTTTTCCATGTTTCATCTGAGAAGTGGTTGATTGCAATTCTATAACAGCAAACAATTTAGAGGGTGAACAATTTAGAATAGTCGCTTGAATTTTTTTTACTTTTTGGAATAATTATTTTTAAGATAAGTATAAATTCTCTGTATATATGTTTCATATGTAAGACCCCAAATTGTAATACCATACAAAATAATAGATTCAACTAAGGATATATAAATATTACGTAAAATTGACTCATTTATGTAGGGTTTCAGATGCACAAATATTATCAAACAAAGTCTATCAAATTTTATCAAACTGAATCAACATGTAAGATTTCAACTCCGTAGGATAAGAGAAATTCTTGCAAGATTTGACCTAACCTAACCTAACCAACATTGCAAGCTAAATAAAACCTCGTAAGAATACATGCGGCTCTGGTAGGACACGATTTATTTGACTTTGACCCGTGAAATGCATTTCAGTGGGGCTAGTCTGAAGACGACTCGCCACTCGCTCGCTGTGAGTTTTCCGTTTGTCGAATGCATTATTGCAGTAGGCAAACATCAAACTGACAGCGAGCCATCGGCGAGTCAGCTTCAGATTAGAGTTTTATAGACTCGACACACTATGGTGCTGTTTTGCTCTCAAAAATGAATCTCTATTCGTTCGGATGAACGTGACCCAAGATGGGACACAAGATGGCATTTGGAAACGTCGATAAATTGTAAACGCCGCACAATCCGATAACGTTCGAGAAAGATCTTGAACTTTTTTACATTTCCAAATTCGACCTCCGTTTTGCGACACTTGGCTAAATGGCTAAAGTGACACCCGTTCGTCGTTCGATTAGCGAGCAGCGTGATTGAAGCAAATCAGCATGATTCGTCGGTTTATCTATGTGTGTTTCTGTTTCAAAAGATAGCTGCCACAAAACGCTGATGTACAGTCACGACGGCTCTATAAATAAATTGAAGAAAACGCAGCGCTGGTGGGTACTGCTGGCGCCCACCACCGGCCGGCATTGGCACGAATGCCGCCCGTCGCTCCCATGCAAACTATAATCTTCCCCCGATTATCATAACAGTTGCCGGCAGACGGTTCCAAGAAGTGTGATTCGCAATTTCGCAGCGCCTTCCGCTAGATCACGACTCCGTTCGGCGCGATCCGGCATAATTATGCATCAATGGTACATCTACGCAATTATTATTCGCAGATGCATACTTCTTGCACTCGCATTCATCGACGTTGAATAGATCACGCTACTATGCCGTGGAGAAAAGTGCACAGATACAGATCTGACGTTATTGAAACGAGGTGATGCCGCGAACCCATTTAGTAACTGTTTAGGATTCAGTCTAACCTTTATTTCGGATTGTTTTCAAACCACAAAAAAATCACGTAACACGAATCAAACGCGCACATTACAATTTGAGGTTAATTTAGAAATATTAAATAGAAGCGAAAATTAATCCCTTACGAACACTTATTTGTGGTTGCGGTCACTGCAGTTTAGTGCAGCGATAGTCGAGGAACAGATATCAGAAGGCTTGGATTGGGTATGAGGTGCGGGTATGTTTGCGTGAGGCTAACCACGTTTAGGTGTAAAAATGCACCACTTCGACGCACCACAAACAGTTTTAACCGAATATTTGAAGAGATATGTTCACTCAGCGTGAATGCAATGATTTTTGATAGCCACGCGAACAAACTCGCACCTCACGCCCAATCCAAGCCGTCTGGTATCTGTAGTCGAGGGGAACAGAGTAGTGACTATACCCCGTGGGGAATGAACGGAAACACTAGACGAAGGTGAACTATCAGAAATATTCACCGAAAACATGACAATTATATGGTAAAAAGGGCTCCGCAGAGTATTAAAGCTAGTTTCACGGCTACTATCGGTAATAAACGGCCAAAAACGACTACTACCGAGGGTTTTTCGGAAGCTTCCATCGCTTATCGAATGTTGAACTTGATGTCTAGGTCTAGTTGTGCCTTCTTCAGAACCTGTCGCTCAAGTAAGAACCAAAAGCCCTAACACTTGTGCTGATGTCCCTAGAAAGCGAACTCACAAATACCATCGATTTAATAGCACTTATGATGGATTTTTAAGCGCAATTTGCCCGTGGGAATGCAAAAAAATGTTACGTACTCTTTTCATCCAGATTATCAGGCAAGCTTTAGACGAAAGTGTGTGCTATTGTAATGTGTGCTATTTTCAGTGGAAAAAAATAATAGTAATGGTTTTAGTGATGTAAAAAGGTAAACATATTACAATAAAAATAGGTCTTTTTTTTTAATCTAAGGACAGAATAAGTCATTACCACCATTTTAATATTGCGACATTTATTGACCATCGTATTATTTCGTTTAATTACAGACGGTTCTGTAGATGCTCATAAATGTACCAATCTTGGTACATTTATGCTTTCCTATGTAAGTGTTTTTGTGAGAAGTGATTCTGTTTTACATCCATATTAATCAACCATTTAAATATGAGGCGAGGAGCTCGTGTTTTTGGGGCATCTCTTCGGAGCTTGGTCCAAAGTATGGTCCATTAGCGGCGTCCCGCTCGTCTCCTGCGCAGCATCACCTCCGTCCGATTCCTCGGCAGCTCCCGAATCCGCTCGCTGACTTCTGGCGACGCTCTAATTATAAATATCGCACCTCATCAATCATGCCGGCCGCGCAAGGCGTCTGCCACCGCGCCGCCGCCATCTTGATTTTATTGTTGTCTATTGTATGTCTGTTTTATTTGCTTGTCTTCTTCAACGCTAACGACTTCGATTTCGGACTAGATGCGTATCTGGCGACATTTGGTCGCGAGATAAATGCGGAACCGCGGCGAGAGACGGACGACGATAGTCTCCCTCTCCCTCTCCCTCTCCCTCCTCCGTATCCGCAATCACCAAAATAGCAGGAACGACATCTTAATCATTCAATATCGATCCGTTTATCTTAACTACAGCATAGTTGGTGGTGATGGATGGGCCAAAAAAAACACTATATTTATTTTATTATTTAAAATAACATATACTTTGGAGGTACCTACTTCTCCGGTGGTATAGCTGATTGCAGGTGCAACGAAGTTATTTTGAAGCCAAGTTATTTATCCTTTTTTTTAGCTGAGAAGGGTTTTGAAGACGCTACAGTTGAGACTGTTCCACTCTCTTATGGTACGCGGAAGAAAGGAATAGAAACCGACATTCATTCTCCTAAAAATTTCCTTTATTTTGTGAGAATGGTCCTTTCGTCCGATATAGAAGGGTTTCTGAAATTGCTCACCAATTGGAGGACTATGCTGGGAGCTTCAAGTAGGCCTTAAATATGTTAAAGGCTCCCATTTAAGGTCAGATAGAAATTTCGTCGAACTGTCATATCTGCGAAAGCGCCTAAACACGTGTCTGCTTGCTAACCGCTTAATTGCTTCAAGGTCAGATAGGAAATATGAACAATACTCCAAGGTTGGATGAACCATTCGAGTCCAAAATCATTCAACGCTTAAAAAAACGCCAATCTCAAAGATTCTTTCCAATACAGGAACTATAACTTCTCAAAAAGAGGCACTAATTTTTGGACTTTTTACCAAGTTAAATAAGCTTGCTTGTTTGTGTCAAGTAAACGGCTGCGGTTATTGAAAAATGGCTGCTTAGAACAGCTAAACAAGAAACTAACTAATTTAATATAAAATGAGCACACAATGAGTTGTCTTTCATTGCTCCATCGGCAACCAACTCGCAAAGTCTGCAATCGTATGGGTTGTAATGTGAGTGTCTTGTTGCTATCAATCGACGTTTGAATTGCCCATTCCTACAGATTCCTCACAAACACGCGTCCATAGTTTACAGTTGCGTTTTAGTTTTAGTTTTACATAGTTTTTTATCGATATGTATTTTTTTTCGTTGTATGTACTGTGTAAAGTTGTTGGTTTCTCCAATAAAGATAAATAAAATACAAACTTGACTTTTCCGTATAGGAGAAAAATGTAAAAAAAGGTCGCAAAACACACGCGTAGGTTATTCCAGGTCTTTCTTTTTGATTTTCTCCATTAGATTTAACAATAGGCGCGAATTAAATCGATAATTAAAAAAAAAAATGATGAAAATGGCCTCATAAAGCATTGAGGATAATTAAACGTTAATTTTATCGCGTATTAATTCGACTTTAGCGGTCGAACGATACGTGCATGACCATAAACGGCGAACATGCGAAATCTCTGTGACAAATGATACGTTGATAACAATACCGATTTTGTTTTGGCAATTAGGCACGCGACAATTTTATAATTAGTTTTAATCAAAATATCAAAGAAACTCTCCACAATTAATTGCTCAATAAGGTACGGCGAGCGCCAATCGGGTAGGGATGTATAGTAGACGAAAAATGCAATGTCAAAAGTGTCGTTAAAACGCAATAACGCTTGGTCCGAGCGATAACGACTTAACAATTAGCAAATATGGTCGGAATACATAATCACGAACTATTAATGATATTCCAATTTATGTATTCTTTGCTTATTATCTCCGCCTTCTGTTAGTTAACCCAGTGTAATAAGAAAAACACAATGTGATAATGATAAAGCGATTGTGAAATGCGCAGAAGTATAGTTACATAATGGAATGCTTAATACGAATAATAATTAATAGGTGTTTTAAAAATCGGCTCTAATGTATTTAACTATAATTCTTTGATATTATAAAAATATGTGCAAAATAATTAAAATTTAACTGTGCAAAATAATTAGCATTTAACTTATTGACAAAGACCTACCCTAGTATAGAAAATGCCCATTTAGGTATGGTTAAGTTATTATACAATGTATTGATTTTTGTCATTATTATAATGAAATAAATTATATAATAAAATAGGTTTTTGGTTCAACATTGCGTGCTCCGCCGATACGAAGCGGCGGCCGATAGAAATCACAGCGTTTTTCAAACTATCCAGAGCGCATTTGAAGCTAAAGTCGTATCGAACATGTTGAGAAACGTTGATTTTTAACGACATTTTTGCCATTTAATTTTTCGACTACCGCATTTCTCTATCACGCAACAGTCATGGCTTCGGAAGACCCAGTAACCGACTCCACGGAGCGCCGTACCTACAAATGTATGGACGACAATGAACGAAGGGTAGTTTCCCCGCGCGCATTATTGTAATTGCGCGCAATAATTGGATAGATCAGGAACACAATACAACGCGCACCAAACGTGCAATAGAGTATTTATATATATATATATATATATATATATAGTAAAATAGTAAAATGTATTGTTTAAATACCGTTAATTAGATGATTTCTATGTTAAAATAGGTAAACACCTTTAGTTTAACATATATAAAAGTTTGACAGTACTGACATTTGGAAAATACGAATGCTTTTTAATATTTTAAGGATTGAAATTTTTTGCAAATAAAATATATAGCCAGAATATATGTTAAACTAAAGGTGTTTACCTATTTTAACATATATATATATATATATATATATATTTATATCACACACTATATAAAATCACACGTAGTTATAGTATATTAAAATATTATAACATCAATAAATTTTACCACATAATACGTAGGTAATCTTAATCCTAATCCATAAATATTTTAAAGAAAATAAAAACATTTATAAGGATGATATCAAAAAGTCAGATACAAATAATTATTAGTTTTATGTTAGTAATAAGGTTTGTTTAATTTTAAAGTGGGTTTTTTATTAAAAATAAATAAATAAATATTGCTGGCACATTGGCCTCAAAGTTCCGCGTGCTAATCCCTGGGTATACAGATCTAGATATGAATTTATGATTAGAGATTTCTTTAGGGGTTAATGGTTAGGGTTAGGGCAGTTAATGGTATCAGTCAGATTGTTCCTCGACGCTGAATCTCGGGTGTTAATCATCCTCAGGGATATAAATTAAAGTGATCACGAACGCGCACAAAACATACCATAAAAATAAACAAAGGAAACCTGTTAATGTTCTCATCATGGAGTTGGATTCAATATGGGATGGAATTAATTCTCCTTTAATCCGTGGACCGTCTTGGATCACTATAAATTATGCCCAGGGATAAAATCTCAAAAATACCATCAGTCAAATTTATTACGATCTCTATTTGATATTCAGAAATCGCTCATCTGCTGACTTTTATATCGATCCACGGAATCATTTAAAATTAATGCGGCGTTTTAGTTTGACGTCATCGGATACGGATGCTTTTAAAAGTAATTTCAAATGTCAGTCAATCGAGGCGAATGGTAATATTATAATGTATGGGCGCATTAAAATGTATCTCTTTATTCGCCGTGCTACACGCTACATTGAAGGGACTCAACCCAGTCATTTCTCCATACAAACGCTGACTCGTCACTCTCTTATTGAAGAAAAATAACACAAATTAATAAACTAAAATGTTATTTTCTCTAAAAGTTAAGAGCCTCAAAAAGTTATCTTATTGTTTGAATTCAAAAATCGAGTAATTAAACCTACAGAAGCATGGTTTATTTTATAAAGATGCAAATTAAAGTAAGTGTTTCGACATAAATTGATTCTGTTTTTCATAATTAACTAACAACCCCATTAACAAACATTTTCACTAAACCTCATTCTAAGGTTCGTCAAGTGCTGCAACCCAAAATCCGCCTAAAAATAAGTATTTAATGACAACAATGGAATTTTACCAATAATAATAATATAAAGAAAGCTTAATATCACGAAATCGGCGCTATATTTTATTCGTTTTATTAAAAGGTGCCTTAAACTGAAGCTATGTCGCCCATCAAGCTGTTTTCTAATCGGGTGAGTCATCATTTGTTGGCGGTTTAAAGTCCACAATGTTATCAGATATACAGGTTGTATTTTTATTCACTACGTTCCCTTTTCAGGGATTGATCCATATTTATTTAAACTAGCTAAAATAACACTACTTTTAAACAAAACATATTTGCGTGAAACGGTTCCTTATTATAGTAGTACAAGTTTGCATGGATTTTATCACTTCACGTTCAATAAGGGTGGTTTTTATTTTACCGATACACTAATAATAATAATTCTTTATTAGTAAAATAGTACAGCCTCTTTTGAGTGATGTTATCTAATAGACATCTTACAATAGAAATAGTTTTAGTGGTGTAAAAAGACAAATATCTTACAATAAAAATGAGTCTATTTTTAATCTAAACGAACCATTTTAATATTAACGTTTAATGTCCATCGTATGCTAATAGCCAAGTGATTTGTTTCCTACCACACTGGATAATATCCGTGTTGCGGTGGTAACTAAATTCGGCTATTTACATTATTCACTATCGATATACTAATATAATGATTATACTAATATGATGATTATGGGTCCTGGTCCCGGCCTCGCCCCCGAATGGGTTTTCTATTTTTTCCAAGTTTGGAGGAAACTTTTATTGGCTTTGAGTTTTAATTGTTTTTTTTATTGTAATTACTATGTAAGCTGTTGTTTCCTGAAATAAATAAATAATATAAATACCGTTTATTTTTTCGGTATATCGCTCTGTAACTGGTTCTCAACATTTAATTAATGTCTTTTGATTAATAAAAATACAACCTGTATAGGCGGTGACATTGTGGACTTGACACGCGGCTAGCCAAGAGTTTCCGTCTAGACTCTAGTCTAGATGATTGTCGACGCTGGATCACTGACGAACGCATCAACAGAGCCTCGCTGACGTCACAGCCAACGCGGCCCATGGCGTCCATAAATCAACGGCCGCTCGGGCTATGATTGGTTTTAGAGCAGGTCGAACAAAAAGACGCGTTGAATTCGATCTACAAGTCGACGAATATAAATTAAAATGGCGGCCTTAAATCCCGTAAAGGCATTTCATGCCCCGGATCTGCCCAGGAGAGTGTCGGGACCGCATTTTCGGTTATAAAAATCATAATAATAAGTAATAAAATCGACAGCGACGCGTTCGTTCGCAAATGCCCTCCGGAGATGCAACGCTGACGGATAAGTCAAATCCAACGTTTACCCGATTTTTTTATAAACCTATCAATACTACGGTCGAGGGAAATTAAAATGAAGAATGAACGAAATGACCTTGAACGGCGATTCGACAGAATGTGAGGGTAGGCACATGTAAATATTAAACTACCCTGTGCTCATACAGAGAAGCGAAAGCGTTGCTTCCCATAATACAGTGCACAAACACGTGCTATCTCTTTCTTTTACTCGTTTCAGTTCAATTTAAAATGCTCTCGGTAAAGCCTTTGAATTGAAAGTGGCTTTAAATATACTAATAAGGCATATGTTGTGCCGGAGATCTGTATTTCATGACATATAGGAAATTCTAGATATAGATGATTAGATAGGAATGAAATATTTTTAAATTCCATTTGAATTAATTTTGATTTCTTGAAAATCATATATTTAAACATTTATTGTAGTGAATTACTAATATCTTTATAATAAGATCAATCTCAAATCTTTGTAATATGCTTATTAAAATAATGAAATATTGATTATTGAAAGTTATCAGATTTTAATTAAATTATAAGTCAGCTATCGTGTTACACACATCGACCCAACGTGTTTACAGCCTGTTTAACAGTTGACCGTTTTGGATAAATTATAAAACATTCTCGTGCTACACGGGATAATTAAGAAAACATATTATTACCTGAATAAACAATGAAACTACTTCACGTTACCGTAGTAAAATATATTTTCCCTGTCGTCGTAATCCGTTAGTGAAAGTTAGAGCTATTTACCTCTAAAGTTTTTATATTAAAAACAAACAAACTTTTCGAGGTTTTAACTTTCTAGTTAAGTGTAATTTACTATTTTAAGGTAAGGTACTATTTTCATTCGAATGTCATTTATGTGGGGTATTATTTTTAACCAACCGCAATAACCAAGAGTTTTAAACCCTGCAGCGTTTGTATAAAGAAATGAGCAAGTTGCGTGACCATAACTTTGATGGGTTAATTGTTTATTTATTTACTATGGTTACACAATACAGGCCAAAAATGAAATCTGTGTAAATTGGAGTATACAATTTTTTAAAATGATTGGCTATTAAATATAGAGATTAATGCAAAGAATAATAATAAAATATATCATCCGAATTCAAATAAAATATTATTTATAATAACTGAAGTACGCGATTGAACGTTTGCACTCTCTCCTTCCGTTCTACCGTTTTTTACTCTGATTCTCCGAGGGCCTTCGATGGTACCCGACGAGAGTGCCGTTGTATTTTAGAATTATAGATACGGGTGTTACTCAAATCAAACGATATATGTGCAAAGCCTAAAAACGCGTCTGTCTCCAATTCTAGTATGGAATTTATGATGGTGGTTGGTGGTCTGGGCGCGTGGGGCTTTTGCGCGCGGGACGCGTCGAGACGCGTCTTAAGCGACGCCCTCAGCGGCGAGGACCCTTTGTCCCTCTAATAATTTTATGTGTCTTTTGAAAAATTCGTCGATCCAAATCGGATTCCCGACAGTCGTTAATTGTTTAGTGCTGAGGCCGGCCGGAAAAAACGCCATTAAACTGAAAACAGTTACGCTATTCGAACATAGATCGCGCTCGCGCCGTGATTACAGATGGCCGGTCGCCGCAGGATCGAATTCACAATTAATTCATTATTAAATTCGTTATTATGCAAAACGACGATTATTAAATTATTTATTTTTTATAAACAATCAACCGTATACAAATGAAACTTGTTGTCACAACAATGTCTTTTTAACCTACTCATTGTGTGTTTTTTTTTTAAATTACTCTGGATTATCTCGAGCGATTTAGATTTATTTTTTTGCATGTGATACGGAATTTCTCCATGGGGTGGTCCCATTTTAATTTAGCTGAGTTACGTCTAGTGTAAGGAAGGAAAAATAATTAATTATAACTAAAGAACCTAAGGTGTATTTATATATTCAACGCTCAATACTCAATTTGCAACTCAAAGTTGCGCGTCGATTGTACGCGCTCACTAATTCGGCCGAAATATGACTTGTTTCTCACTCACACACCTCAATAATGAATTGAGTGAGAGGGACGACAATATTGGATTTGATAAAGGAGTCAATCAGTCAACTTTATACGCAATCGTATGTACCATTTCATATATTTTGTACTGTTGGTTTTAAAAACATAACTAGGCTGACTATGCATATTTTAAGATGCCGTTTGTAAGATTATGAATCGGTATTTTATGTTTTTTGACACCTGTATATAATTTATTTCTTTAAACATCCATATTTCTTATTGATCTAGGTATACTATAATAACTATATCGAACAGCTGGTGCCTGTCTTAAAGTGATACCAAATTACGAGTTTCAATAAAGGCGCTTTTTTTAAATGTAAGCATTTATATTTATTTTATTTATTGTTATTTTAGAAAAAAACTTACAGCTAGACATACAATTATTACAAAAAAGCATTTTATCCATAAACATACAAAGAGAAATGTGATGTTACTTAGATGTTATTGTAATTTAAACTACTAATATATCTCCTCTTATCTAAATTTGCACGTAGCGGCATGTCAGAAACTTCACCGTGTCCATCTAACTAGGTGCTGAGCAAAAATGATTAAATAAATAAAAACAATGAATAAATGCAATGTCCAGGCCGAAAATGCAAAATATATGTTTTAATGTGTTTCCCGACGCCGAGTCCGGCCCTGTCGCGACGCCGCGCGATCGCATGACGACTCTAGGGAACATAAAATAATCGCGGGTCCAACCGAAAGGCAATTAAATTATTGTTATTAATCCAATGCAGGCGAAACAATGGTCTCGCCTGTTGCGTCCATGACCCCCCCTCTCCCTCCTCCTCCTCCTCCCCCTCCTCCTCTTCCCCCACGGGCCTCGGCGCAGTTATTTATTTCGGCGTCACTTTTTATTAGGTTGAAAAAAAAAAATGCCGCTCCACTATAACTACGAAACGGCTATTCGGATTCACATGATTTTACGGCGATTTGCTTTGATTTCGGCATTAACGCGGATGGCGGATTCGAAAGCAAACAACCTGATATGCGTGTTTTTTCTCTCTCTTGGATTCAAGCATTATTTACAATAAATTTCGATCGGCCAACGCTACTAATAATAATAGTATATAATAAAAACTTATAATTTAGAATTCTATAGATTTCTCCCAACTATCTATTTGACCCCTCACTCCATAACTTTACATATAATTATATATTATTTTCAAATTAACTATATTTATTATTCAATAATAAAAAAAAAATAGTTATTAAATTAACAAAAACATATACTAGACTAGCCGCCGACTGGGCAGTTTCAAAGACTTAGTCTTTATATCTGCCCAACCAAAGAATAGCCACCGACGGCGGCCGACGGCGACCGACGGCGACCGACGGCGGCCGACGGCGACCGACGGCGGCCGACGGCGACCGACGGCGACCGACGGCGGCCGACGCGCGCCGACCGGCCGCGCTAACAATGCAATCGATTTACGATCGATCGTTTCACCGAACGACGCGCCGCGCGCCGCTCGAAAGCTTTATAACTTATAACTTTCGCGCCAAATCGCCATATCGAATGAGCGCGCAGGCCTACAATGTAAATATGCGAACGACCGACCCGACCGACCCGCTCGACCTTCGAACGCGAACTTTGCCTTAAGATATTTATTTATGCGTTCACTAAAAGTGGCGCGACTGCACCTTTGTTCACTTGTTCACGATCCCCCCCCTCCCCCCCATAATTAAAGGCAGATTCGAGATGTACAAAAAAATCAGAGAAAAATCTCCATAGAACTTGTTCAGTAATCAGTCCTGGATATGGAGGGGGGCAAACCGGGTTAAAACGCCTATTTTAACCCTCAACGAGTGGCCGAAGAAAAGGCAAGTGATACAATGCAAGAGGGTTCCGTACCGTCGACACTAGGCGGGCCCGAACTGTGACGGAATAAAATTATATGTGTAGTTGTATACTCGTATACATGCCGGCGTAAATGTTTATATATATATGGAGTTTTTGAAGTTATATTTCTTTGCGCCCGTCTTACTAATTGGAATGGGATGTCACGCGTTAGGAGTAAAATTCGTAAAGTGCCTTTTTATACGTTCTCTACCAAAGATACACCAAGAGCCTCGGTGGGTCAGCGGTTAACGCACTCGTCTCTCACGCTAGAGTCCCTGGTTCAATCCCCGGCTGGGATTTTATTTTTTTCACAAATTATACGAATATACGAACTTAATAATGATAATGTATTGGTGTAAAGTATAATAATGAAGTGACTTATAATAATATGTAACAGAGAAAAATGTCTTATATTTCATTTATATATCCTGTCTGTGTGTGTGAGTGGGTGTGTGCGAATGACCAAAGAAGTATAACTTCCACCGTCTGGTCCGACGCAAACCCAATTTTATATATATATTATATAGATTGGATGAAACGATATTTTTTAGCTTTCGCCATTCGGCGTCTTCAGAAAATATATCTGAAGATATATATATACATATATTATTTCATCTACTAAATAAGATACTATCTATACAACGGATACTATCTACGTTGACTCGACTTTCGAAATCTATCGCAATGTGGTTATTATTGAAGTAAAGTGCAGTTGAACGGTTTATAAAAAATAGTCGCGAGTAGCCGTTTTTTTTTGTAGCGAAATCTTTGATTAATAAATAAAATAATATATTAAAAAGACGAACAAGTCTTTTATTTTATTAGGTTAATAATATTTATAAATTTCGTACATCTTTTTGGATGCATAGTTTTAGTTTTTTTTTTTTTTTTTTGACAAATAGGATCTACGTTTAGTTGGTAGCATTTTTTTGTATCCAAGCGAGAATGAGTTCGTTCTGCGCCGGTCTTCAAGAGTCTTGTCTGATCACCAGGTCATAACTCGTCCGTCGTTAATTATAAATAAATAAATAATTCAATAATCGCGCCGCAGGGCTGATCGAGATCTGAGATATGGCGACACTGAGAGGAGCTGATTCGGCAGGGCTGGCGCTAATGCTAAGTTATTAATAATCAATTTTATTGCTAAAAAATATAGCTATTACCAAATGCGAAGGAGTTGATTTTTTATGTGGTGACAACCAATTTTTAGTACTAATTAAACGAAACATTCACCGTTCGATAGAGCGCTCAAATATCATGTCGAATTTAAAAAATATGACAGCACGGATGTTGGAAAGTAATGTTTATTACTGGCCAGTTAAAATTAATACAAACACATATATGTGCGCAAATAGAAACATGTAAAGAATGTTAATGGAACTATGATGTCCGTATTGTTTTATCATCAAGTCGAAATTTAAAAAAAATATTTTGTAAATGAACTTTGTAAAATAGGCTTTCTAAATTCCTGAAAGTAGATATATAAATATACATATATATCTATAAAAAAATGGTATTCTAATATTTGTTATTATTGTTAATATTTGTTTATTAGTTTTATGTAGGTTTTTTTTTGTATGTTACTATGTAAAAATGTTAATTTTTCCAATAAAGATATGTAAAAAAGTAGGAAACACATTTAGGTACGAGTAGAGTGGGAGGGGAGGGGGGAGGGAAGAATGCCTTTATGAGGGCCTAGATGTAAGACGTCAGTTTCTGGTTAGATAATTTACCACTACTAAACAATTTATAGAAGTAGTTAATATTATATGATAGCTATAGGTTGTCTTAAATATCTATAGAAAGGAAAATGAGTAGTTTAGGATGTTTATGTAGGTTATTTTTTACTTATATATAGGTTGATGTTTTTAGAGGCGTGGTTTTCAAGAAGAGATAAAACGCATATAATTTGATGTTATGGCTAAGAATTTAGTTTTATTATAAAGATAACGGTTTGCCATTATGTTTTAAAAATGATTTCGGGTAAATGGCCGCCGCGGCTGACTCGAACAAATTCCAGCCGAGAGGCCCAATTTTCAACCACTTTTTGCAGCAAGTTGGGCCGTATGTCAGCAATAACGCGCCGAATATTCTCTTCCAAGGCGTTAATCGTGTCCGGCTTATCTGCGTAGACAAGCGACTTCACATAACCCCACAAAAAATAGTCCAGCGGTGTTAAATCGCACGATCTTGGAGGCCACGCCACAGGCCCACGACGCGATTTTTACTTTATTTTAGAGTGATTTAAAAAAAATTTAGAGTGATTTTTGCTAAATTTGCACTATTTGCAAACGCTGTTCAGGAGTAAGTCTATTCATTATGAAATGGCAAACCAAACTGAGCATAAATCAAGTAACAGCTGTCAAAAACACCAACTACGAAAAAATTAGTGCCAGATTAAAAACCACGCCTCTAAAAAAAACACCCTATACAAACGATTAGCTAGACATCCCACGTCGTAGAATTACTTAAGGGCAAAATTAACCTATTTATAGAATGTGTTCAACCTTTTATTTAAAATATCCTTAAATTGATATATTTAATGTTAAACTAGTGGCGTTCAAAACTTTAACCCAACTCGTTCAGTATCCTCTCTCTACCCTCTCTTCATTCCTTTTGCATTTCTTAGGTTAAACACTATGTTATACTCAATCGGTGGAAATATTTTTTTTATTATTTTGAGTGTATATGATTTATTTGTTTTATTTCCTAAATAAAGATAAATAAATAAAAACAAAATACATACTTTGCAAGGTTCAGTATATTATGTTCAGTCTGTAATGATTGAGAGTTAGCTCCGTCAATGTTTGTGGAAAAAAGTTTAGTATCTATGTCGTCTCATTTGAGGTTAATTTTGAAGTTAACAGGACGTTTTCGTCCTCTACTGGAAGCGTTTATTATAAAATATGTGTTGGTGTTTAGTGTTTACTATCACATCACCTATTATTATAAGTGAATATATTATTCGGAATTAAAATCAGGCGGACATTAAGAGCGACGCAATTTGCGTATGACATCTGTTCGCGTGGCCACATTAAACCGCCTGGCAGCGCTATAAACCCGTCGCGTTTCCAGGAACAGTTGCTGCCGACCACTTCAGGACGCCTGCAATAATTCTGATGAACTTTTACAACATCCGCCGAGACTCTGCGCTCCCGATCGCTCCCGATCGCTCCCGGATCGCTCCCGATCGCTGCTTTCGTTTTAAGTATGTTTAAAATCGAATATGCATCGATTATTGAAATCGATAGACGTCATACGTAAATCAGTCATAAAATCACCACATTCACCCATGGTCCCCTTTAACTTAATCATGTCACTTTATATTTGAAGTTAAACAATATATTATATACATAATATTTGACAATATTGTCGATTACTGAAAAATATTTTGTATTACTGTATCTTATAAATGCTTATTTATTTATTTTTTTAATACAAAGCCATTAATGTATAATTTAACATTATAAACATTTAATTTATCAAATAATAATTCTTTTTATACATTTATAAGGTTGGAAATTCCACCATTAAAAAAAATACTAATAAATACATCTAATAGCCACTAAACTAAAGATTTAATCAGTTGGTTTACAACCAGGCCTGTAAATTATGAAAAAAAACAGTTTTCGCATATAATATTTTGAGACGTTACATGCAATAACCTATTTTTATATTTAAAGTAGAAATTTGAAGATACTATACATTGAAGATGTTATATAATTGTAATGTATAAAAAGTGAGAGTGATGGATTCAATTAATATTTAAAAAAAATCTAATTTAGTATATGTTTATGTTACATTAGAACTAACACACTACTTTTGCTATAACATAAGTAGGTCACAATTAAATATTGATTAAAAATTAAAAAAATAAATATTGAAATGTATGCAATACTTATCTCGATATTATAACGTTATGTAAGTATTATTTTTAACATCCTTTTAAAACATATAGGAACACCGTGTCCCAAGGTGATTTCTAGTGTTATTAGTTAAAAAAATATATAACTACTCATCGTGGGTACAGAGGAAAAAAATGTTAACTTTTTAATGTTAATAGTAAAATGATCATGTAACTTTGTTTGTTTGTTGCGAGCGCTCAGCTGTCGCCGTACGCCGTAAAGGTGTCAACGCCATTATCGATCTGTGATTTTTAACACCATCTGTTAAAAATACGTTAAATTTGGGAATGTTTTTTTTCTCATTTATTTATTTATATATTATTTTTTACATTAACAATGCATCCCAAATGCTTTCTATGTAATAACTTTAGCTTTGAGTAACTTTCTAGTAGGCCATCTTCACTTATGCAACCCTGACATTTTGCAAAATTACCTCAAATTAATGATGTCCAATCAAATTAATTTTATATGTAAAATTTAGTATGACATTTATATTATTACTTTATAATTATAAATACACGAAATCATATTTCGTTTTTTTTTATTATAATCAAGAAAAATCTTATTCAGAGTTAATGATATATCATATATTTAGGGATGCGGCCAACCATAACGAAATGAATGGATCAGAATAAACACACATTGTGTCGCATCTACTACAAAACACATAAAACCAATTCTGCTGACGAATGTACTTACTAACTGCACTGCTTACGGAGGTTCGCTGCGTTGTCGTACAACAAGGCAACACAATAATATTAAAATTTGTAACATTTTATTTATACGCTTGTTAATATAAATTGTAACGATAGCCAGATGGGAAAGTGCGAGCGGGACAGATGCTTATTTATCGCTTTCGCACCTCCGACGCGGCGGGGCGTCCGGCTAGGGTTGTCGTCGCCGACGATCGAACATCGACGAAAATTATTGACTGTAATAATGCGCGCGATTAAGCAATTGTTGGTTTTTATTTAATTACAGCTTCATAATATAGAAATTAAAAAAACTAACTTTACTATGTTTTAAACCCTTCATTTGATTTCCAATTACTATTTTTCCTAAGGCTCTAAAATATTTTATAAGAGAGCGATTCAACTACAAAAGAACTATTAGCAATTTAGCATTTATAAAATTTCTCAGAAATAGAATTAAATTTAAAAAATCTGCCTTTACTATGTCGAAGACATTAGAACGAGGTATCTAAACATATTTTTTTCATTATTAAATATCCAATGGTTTCCAAATGTCAGTCATAGAAAAAACTGTCTAAATGAGTCGAAATTAATATTTATCCTTTGGCTTCGCCTTAAGAAAAATCGTAGTTTTACAAAGGGACGACAATTTTATAACTAAATTAAGTGTTTTTGAACAAAATATTCGACCGCCTAATCAATGAATGAGATTAAATGAAAAAAAAAAACAATGTTATTATGGTCGTAACTCTAAGCTTGAAATCAGCTACAAATAATCTTGCGTTCGTTAAATTATTTTTACTACCGACATTATTAGTATGTACCTACTCTAAATACCTAGTCTTAAAGATACAGTATTTTGTTAACAGGTTGATTTACAACCAAGTTTATAAGGAAAATCTAAACAATCTTCCTTCTCAATTTACATTTTTAGGTTATGTTTATATTAGATGTTTACGTAAAAAAATCGGTAAAACTATGTACTATTTAAAAATAACGATATCGATATTACGAATAAATGTGATCAATCGATAATCAACAGATTCACACCCCTAGACATCTGGATCTCGCCTCGAGGGAATAACTTATTATTGGTCGAAGGTATTACCGCAGTGTGAAGTGAGCACCACTTGGTGAGGTCGATTTATGATCGAGACGCGTACAGACGATGCAAAAACACAATCGATTACGAACGACGAAGGCTGATGATCGATTGTAATTGCTATATCAGAATGCCAATGTAACTTATTGTTGCATATTGGTAATGATCTCTTTTAAAACAAAGTAACGGCGGAGAATTTAGCAGAGTCACGGAATATATTCCGCGGGAATCTACTATTCTATTCAAAATGACCAATTACTGCAAATCGTACTAAGAATTTTACATATTGATATAGGGGGGGGGGGGGGGGGGGGGTTAAGTATGGGTTTACATAACGCAAAAGATCATGATGTAAAAGTTGAAAAATAAACACAATAAAAGCAAATTTTAATAGCCCCTGTCAAAATTTGATTCCCAATGAGAACACGATTATACTAATAAAAACTAAAATAAACTATTTTTGAAACGAACCACTTTTATTTTTTAAATTGAATTGAATATACCCGCAGTTTATTAATGCTTTATATGTGTAAATACTAATTTCATTTTTTATTAGCAATAATTTTTAATTTTGTATACCTACCTAAAAATAAAAAACGTTACGTAATATTTTCAAACGGGGCGGTAGGACTGAGACGTTAATAAATATATCAAAAACATAATAAATATAAACAAACATAAATGTATATATTAAAAGTTTATGAGATAAATATTTAAACTTTGAAAGGCTCGCAGCAGAGGTATGTCCGAATCTAAAGATATAGTATCACTATCATAATATAGGCACAATTCCAGTTTCTTTCTTTCTTAGAAACAGAAAACAATGACTCGTAATGATAAACGTAAAATTTAAGCTGTCAACTAAACTCAGCTCACTAGTTTCTATCGAGAATGTAGGTAGGTACCACACCACGTTGACCCAACTAATAAATATTCTGTTCTTAAGTAAAATAATTCTTTTATAGAAGCGCTTATAGTTGTATGAGCCAAGTACAATTCAGCTAATAGGCCTTGCGATTTCGATTAAAGACGATATATCAAAATTTATCATTATTTTTTAAAAAAAAATAGTTGTAACCTTTACGTGGTAATATTATACCGTTTTTGTAATAGGGACGACGCGGCGCGGTCTCAGTCAACGCTTCGCGGCCAAAGTTACGTTGCCGCTTATAAGAAGGGTAATTAATTCACACAATGAAATTTGTGAATGAATTATTTTCTCATTTTTTTTATTTAAATTTCTGCGCTCAAATTCATTCGCTTCATTCATGCGCTTTAAGAATTTATTTTGAACCGCTTCTATTTTGGATTCATTTGTCGCGTACTTAGGATCCCAAATTTGGGAGCCATATTCTAGGACACTACGCGCATATGAGAAAAATAAGGTTTTTAGAGAGACTATTTGAAGTCCCAGCAGATTCGTAAAATAATACTAGAAGTTTAAACGCTTTTGCAGTCCAAATATGTTTATTATGACAGTATCTTGCTATCTAAGATATTTAGGAATCACTGAGCATAAAATTAAACTTGATTTTATCATAGTTTCTAGTGGTATTCAGAAAATATACTTAAAATAAACTAGTATAAATAAAACTTTTCTAAAACAACCTTAAATTAAACTTAAGGTGGCTATTTAAATGCCTAATAGCTTTGAAGGAGATCATTTTACTCAAATTTATAAGGGACTATTAAGAAAACTCAACCCGGTCATTCATCTCGGCTGATATCAACGATCTTTTAAAACGACCTTTTGAAAAGGCGGGGAGAGGGAAATCTATTTGTTGGGTTTTTACAACGATGATTCATATGACATTTTGTATTTATATATTTTAAAAGATCGTTGGCTGATACAGAACGAAAAAGTTAAGAATCTCGAAAAGTCTATATTTTTTCATATATTTTTAGCAATACTTTAGATTTAAATATTATACAGAATGTTTCAAGACCATTCTTGATGACTTAATGTTCCCTATTATGTGTAAGAAATTGTATTAAAAAAATGCGAAAATAATTCATACGCAAATTAAATAATTTTATCCACCGCTCGTGTAAATTCCCTTTTTATACTTTTTTCTACCGTTTGACCTCGAGCTTAACTAGACGATCAACTTATCTCATTAGAATCATTAACTGATTTCTTTAGAATCCAAATTCAACAAATTTTATTAAAATGAATTAAATACAAGGATTCCCTGAATTTGACCAAACAATACAAGGAGACCTAAAAGGTGAGCGAAAATGAAAATCGAGTTCTCCGCAGATCGAGTGAAAGGCCTAAAATCGATTTTCCCCGCCTGAACTCAATCTGGCTAGGGGCGACAATTTCAATCAGGAACGTCGATATCGGCAGTCGGCGCCCGCGGCGACGAACCATCGACTCGACGTTTATGATCTATGGCCAGGTTGACGGACGACCTGACGGATGGAACGATTGCATTGGCCGCCTTCGCGTCTCCCGCGCGAGTGCCTGCGGACCTCAAACGAAAATTACAACGGCTACGTTCTATGATAAAGACCATTTTTCTTTTGATGAAGACCTGATGCATTTATTTGTTTTATTTGGAAGTTTACGATCTCGTCTGAGCAGCTAACTGCCTGAAGTTATTCGCGGATTCATAGAGATATTGGTTTCTTTGTTCCGGACCGTTTGACTAGATCGCGGGAGCACACGCTATTTATTCCGATTGGGAGAGCAAACGAATTATTAAATTCCATTTCGGCGGAGACCGATATATTCGTCCGTTCGCCCAATAGGATTAAAAATCTGCTTTCTATTACACCTTTGAGAGATCAGCTTGAATTATTTGTTATTTTCCTTGGTTTTTTATGTTGCTTTTTTCATTTAATATTATTATTTTTTTTTGAAACATGTTTTGTTTTGTTGTTGGGATCTGTTAAATAAATAAATAGCTCGACCGCTAACTAAAGAACAATCCTTTACTTTTTACGTTGAGGTGTTTAGGTATGAAAAATGTGTCTACGGATCTATTATCATTTCGGTATTAATATTGCATGGGTTTTGCTGGATCTATAAATACATTTCGAGGTTAGAATTTCCATTCCTGTGAAACATTAAAAGTTCATTCGAAATTTCTCAATATTTTCTCAATATTTCTCAAATAATGTCAAGTTGTCACATTTCTCACGTTGAAAATAACAATTCATTTGCCAATTGGAATAACTTTTCCTTGAACGATTTCATACCTTCGTACAATAATTTTTACGGTAAAAGAAAACTTCCTTATTTAATTCCAACTCTATTTAACAAGTTGCCAATTTCATGGAAACATAGAAAAAAAACGTTAGTCAAAAATGACCTTAAAACGAAATGCTATGAATTTGATAACGAATAATACCGAGATTGGACACTTGATAAATAAGCGCAAAAATTTAGTTACATAAGATATTTATCTCTACTTACTATTATGGAATAATGTTTTAGATTTAAGTAAAACTATGTTAAGAATAAATTGTGAATGGGAAGCATGCTCTGTACAGACTTAATCAATCATGGAACCTATAAAACATGCTTCGCTCAATGATTTCCAACTGATAAGCCTTGGGCTTGGTTGGATCTTACATAATATATAATGTTTAAATAAATGAAAAATAAAAAAATATATTGCCCATGACAGATGGGTAGGAACATCATTAGGTTTTTTTTTAATCAATAACTTAGGGATACGCCAAGAATATGACATATATAAAAATAACCGGTTTCGTAAGTAACTGTCAAAACCGGTTTAACAGTTGCTGCCACGAAGAACCGTGTCGAAATGTGACAATTTAGAAAATGTGGAGTTTTCAACGGTTTGATGGGAATCTATATATCCCGGGATGGCGCGGTGCGGGTGGGGGGGAATTCAGTCCGAATTGTATGGTAATAAATGGGTTCTTTCGTTTTATGCGCCTGCGGTGCTCCGTCGGCAGTACTTTACGAGACCGCGGACACATCGGACTGCAACTCATGGACCACAAACAACCACAGCCTCTGATGAGAAAACATAATTGAAAATTGTGGCAATCCCCGACCGGGCCTTCTCTGACCGAGGTGCCCAAATTTGCAGCACATTTTCGACGATTTCAATGTCATAGTAGCATATACCAAAAGTTAATAATAAGGCCAATTAAATCTTAAGCCGATATAACACACACACATACAAACATGTCCCTGCCACAAATGGCACCACACTCACTCCATGCACAATACATATTGTTTTAGTTTGATTTTTTCCACCATATTCATATTTAGTACATTTTTTTGGCCATGTAAATGTAGTATTAGGGAATTATCTTATTGTATCGCTGTATTATACTTTCATAAATAAATAATAATATTTAAAAACTTTGTTAACTATATTTTAGAAAGTGTATGTGTAAGTGTATGTAGGTAGTATGTGCAACATTCATGTCGGGTATGAATAAATAAAGATTAATATTTAACGTTATTCATTGCTTTAATTTGTAGAAAAAATGTCACTTCTGTATTTATTAGGTAACAAAGATGAATAGAAGATTGTTTTTAGAGGTACATTAAATATATTATGATATGAATTTGAATTATACTCATGTAATTATCAGAAATATAGCTTACGGCAATATCTTACTGAATATTTTTTTTATAAATTTATGCAACATTAACAATAACTTGGATTTTAAAAATGAAAAAGCGGGTAGGGTAATGAAGTTTATAGAAAATGAGTTTTGTCGATAGATGGCAAAGGTTTATAAGAGAACATGGTATGCACAAGGAAATGGAATTCTTGGAAAGGAATTGGCTTCTTTAAAAACAAAACGACGCATTCTATGTAAAGGAATTCAACGTCTATCGTTAGTTAGAGGCGTGCTTTCATGAACACGTATTTCTCGGCATCGATTTATATTACGGACACTAAGAAAAGTGACTTTCCGAGCTAATAAGGATACGGCCACACAAGACAATGATTAGCGAAGCGAATCGCCAAATTGTCGCTCGCTCGAGAGAGAGAGAGAGAGAGCGAGAGCTTTCCAGTAGGCGCGACGCGTCACATCGAGCCTTCCGCCGCGCGCTCGCTCGCGCCGGGCCGCCCGCGCGCGCGCGAGCGAGACGCCCGATGCGGCGGGTAGTCTCGCCTCTTCGCTCGGCGCATTCGCAATGGCCATTGGCCGCGCGGCGTTTGCTCGCGGCGCACGTGCGTCGCGTTTATGCGGGTCACGCCGCATTTTGCTGCCACAAAAACTGATTAAAAGTACCTAGATATTTATTTTCAAAATTGATTTATCCACCCGCAATAGTTTGAACGCTCCTAAAGAAAATTCAAATTAGACATATCCGTTTGTAAATATTAGAAGAATTTTAATAATGTAGGTACTCACCCCGGCGGAGCCTACTTATTGGAAGATTCAATCGAAAATCCATCAAATGTAGAACTTACCTGAAATCAAAGTAAACATATTTGTTGTTTATTTTATTTATTTATTTCAGGAGCTATTAGATAGATAAAATTACAATAAAACAATCCGAACATAGCCATAGTTTACTGCGTTTGGGGAGCGAGGTTGGGGTTGGAAAGCAGGAGGGGTTGGGGAAGAATAATTTAAGAAGAATTTAGTGTGTTCTTTACAAATAATAAGCTGAAAAGGATATGCATTCAGAATATGTCGGGTGCAGTTAACTGTAACTCTCTGCTTGAGCTAAAGAACAAACGATTTGCTAGCATTTGCCACGTCGTGGAACCAATTATGGGCAGAATAAACACATTTATAGAATGTGGTTAACCTTTAATTTAAAATAACCAGAAATTTATATATTTAATAATAATCTAGTGTCGTTCAAAAACCTTACGTTAAAAACCAAACGTTAACATGAAATTTCCTTTTTCTCTCCCTACACTTCTTTTGATCTCTCCTGGATTTTTTAGGTTAAACACTGATTTTATATTCACTCGGTGAAAATATTTTATTTTATTTAAAGGTTTTATTTTATACCTGTAAGTTGGTATCATTGTTTTCAATGTTTTTATTATTTTATTATTGTATATCGCCTGTATATAATTTCTTTTATGTAATTGTTTTATTTCCAAAATAATGATAAATAAATTAAAATAAACGCTATAAAAAAGGTTTTTTGTTTTAGTTTTTGGAATTTGTTTTGTTGGGATGTGTAGACAAGTGCAAAATAATCATTCAATGTTTTAGTCAAGCGCAAACTCATTCTAGCGGCTGACTTAATTTTTTTTCTGATATTCGTGCTGAGCAGGGTTGTCACCTCGACCGATGACACCGACGGAGGCAACTTGTTACTGTATGGGAATTTAATTCCTCGAGTGTACCGCCCATAGAGCAGAGCAAACGCCCTGTGCCGCCGCGTGCATACATTAAAACGAGATGACAACGCCGAATGGCATATTTTGTCTCCTTTCAAATCGCGGTTTTATTACACGGCTGTGCAGCCGGACACAATCGACGCGACGGGGAAGATTCTTCTCGGAAGAGGGGAATTATCGTATGAAAGGGTCGACACTGACGCGCGGCGAGGCTCCAAGCGAAGACGAAGCGAGTGACGAACGCGTGTCCACTCCGTACGGGCGGCGGGGGGAAGGACTAACATAACATGCTCCCACGCGTTTCTTTTTTTATTTATTTATTTAAGGAAACAACAGCTGATACAGTTACATATAATAATTTTACAATAAAAAACAAAAGAAACATAAAGCCAATGAGAGTTTTCTCCAAATGTAATAAAATAGTAAAAGTACATCCAGGAAAGAGGTTGGGATTAGGATGTAGGAGCGGTTGGGGAATTTACATAATTACCAAAATATAAAATATAGCATAACTTTTTAAAATAATAGATTTTACATATACTACTCCAGGGTTAGAGCTTGAGTAGAGATTCTCTTGAATTCCAGGAAGGTAGCGGGAATATATTGATGGCGCTGTTGTAAAGCTTAGATGCACGAATTCTGTGCATAATTCGTACTCACCCGTGACAGATGGAATGTCTCCCACTGGTGAGCAGGTCTAGATGGAACCCGGAATTCTATGAGCCCCAGAAGATCAGAGCAGTCGATGTGACCATTGACAATTTTATATCAAAGCAAGCGTAGAGTTCACTTGACGCTGATTTGCGCGTGAGAATGAGATATTATTATGACGTTCGCTTAACCATCTGTGTCCCAAGTCTGACTAATCAGTTGGTCTAGATATGATTGGTTCAGTGGAGGCGCAGTGGTATAAGCGCCTGCTTCTAAATCCAGAGGTCGCGGGTTCGAATCAGGACAGGTAATTTTTCGCCGTTGAGAATATTCAAAGGCGCTTTTCTTAACACTGTCGACCGGTTTAGTAACTTACACCAAGTATGTTACAGACTCGCGAGTTGTTGTTTGCCTGTAATTAACGGCCTCGCATATAATAGACAGCCGGAACTGCGCCCAATAGCGCCTCCCCGACAACACAAGCCGTACGAATGAAGAAGAAGAAATGGAGAGGAGGTACTCCCCCCTTCAAAGACAATGAAAAAGATTTCATTAGAAACAAAAAAAATGAAGAATTGCCATGTAAACTAATGTATATTTTATATAAATTTTATATAAAAAGAGTATTGACAAGCGATTTTTGTTTTTTTGTTTTGTTTGTAATTTTTTTAAAATATTTAAACATTATTAAGTATGTCATGCTAGCACCTGTAGGTACCTATCGTCGAGGATTCGCCCGCAGTGATATCTACCGAATTATCGTTATACTTTTTCGACAATATCAAAATTGCCATTTATTTATTTTTATATTATATATTTATATATTATATCATTTATTTTTACTTTGTTAAAAATTGCGATTAATACCGTAAGGAACGATTGAAATAGTTTCATAACTAAAAAAAGTTTATCTATTATATAATTATTAGAAACCTCCTTCTACTAGAACATAAAATGCTATTCATTAGGTAAGTACAAACTGTATTTAAATTATTTTATATTATAAATACATCATTTTATATGCCATTTTTATATATATATTAAATGGATATTTATTACCTACGAGGATCAACTTATCTAAATCAGGTAATTCGGTGGATTTAAATCATACATTTGTAGGTACTATTACGTAACCTTAAGTGTGGGTCATTATGGCTCAAACACAAAAGTTTCATTTCACGATTGAACTATTTTGATTGCAATGACGACATTTAAACTTTTACATGGACCCTAATGCAAAATAGTCCCGGATCAATATGTTTATCGAGGAGCTGATGAAAACTTCGGCAACAATTTAAATATCTTCGTGGTACTATATTATATTATATAATGAATAAACAAACGCTACTAAATTATTACACTAGTAAATTTGCTACAGAAACCTAATTAGGGATTTTTCGCCATGTCGTATACTTTTCGCGATAATCGTGGCTTTATAAAAACGCTGAAAAAAGTCCTTCAAAATGTGTCCCAGGTCGACGATGTTCTTATTGGGGTGAAATTTCTTTTCGTGCCTGCCGTAGGGATGGATTCCTGCAACGGAACGCTACACCCCCAGACCATTCCTGTTAAAAAAAACCAGCTAATTGCACCTGCGATTTCAAACATGACATGCCATCGTTAAGTTTAAACTGATAAGAGTGTAATGATATGTTTCGCCTGCAATACAGCAGCCGATACATATCATAATATGAAAATGTGAAAATCTTTGAGGGAATATTGTGTTTATTTTGTGACACGTGAGCGCGTTAAACATTATGAACAGTAATAAAAATGGAAAACATTCTTAAATTTAAAAAAAAAAAAAAATCAGTGTTCCCATCAAATGTTTTAAACTGCTGCAATCAGTAATCCGAGCCAAAGAAAACAAATGTCCGTCGAAGGCAGCGCGCAAATGGTCGAATAAAACGCGAATTAATCTTAACTTTCAGACTGATGAGCTAATCGAGCTGATGGATGCGTGAAATCGTAGCCCCGCTGAACATCGAGCATAGAAAATTATAAGCTCATGAACGGAAATTATAGTCTCACAGTTACCGTATTTCCTTGATAAAATAAATGATAATTCAAAAAATAGTGAGGTACTTAGGAATAACTAATTTACAACAGACGGCCATTTAACAGAAATATGATGAATAAACACGTTTGCAAAAAAATAGTTATTAAAAACGCATTTTCGGCGCATTTATACAGGAAGAATAAAATTATATATATATTGCAAACAAAATGCAGTGAGCGCGTTACGCGATTTTTATGCCTCACAATAAAAGATATAAATTAAATAAAAACTGACGCAGCACAGCTGTTGGTGGGTGATAAAGAAGACATTGAAGAGAATGTGTCGAACTGTATAGATGACCTGGAGGTTAAACTATTATTCTAGGAAATGCCTTCGTTTACCGTGTTCTGGGGGTGTTTGGTAATTAATATGGCCTAACAGACGCAGCATCTCCACAGACAAGTTGACGTTTGGCTCTCATTGAAATGTGCTGTTGGCAGGTTAGATTCGTTTTGGAAGCAAAACATTTGAGGTCGGATGCGATTTCCTCGGCGACACATTAATTCAAATATACTATTTCGTTATGGATAGAAATATAAATATCCTAAAAGCTAATAAGTTGACAGATTTATTGCGTAATTTCACAACATCTTTCTCATTGTTACATCAGCTGTACTATTAGCATGCCAGATGGTATGGTGGTGTGGCCAGATGGTATGGCGACTTCCGATCCAGAGTTCATCCGGTTCAAAACACGGTGAATCAAATCTGACCAGCTCATTTTGATCTGAAGCAGTCAACGAATGTTGAAAAACATAGTTTTGATTAATTAAAGATTTTAAAATAAATTACATGTTAAGAAGCCCCCCCCCCCCTCCCTCCCTCCGCCCACTGAGAATCGCGCCTGAGCATCACGAACACAACATTAAGGCAGTTGGAACTAAATATGAAAATGTTTTTATATAGTCTAGTCAAATAGCGCTCGTCAATCGTCAACCGCCGGCCCGCGAGCCGCCGAGGCAACTCGCCCGCCAGCTCGCCCGCCAACTCGCCCGGCCGCGTGCGAGCGAGAGGGAAATAATCTGGCTGTAATTAGCGGACGCGATCTATTTTAAAGCAGGCCATTAGATAGAGTGCGGAATATCGCTAGATAGCGGATAACACAAACGAAACTATTCTAAGAATACTTCTTCGCGGTTTTGTCGACACGCGCTGGTGTTGGATTAAGTTCCTCACACCATAACTCATCTCGGGCCTCATGGTGCTCCTTGAAGTCTGATTAAAATGCGACGGAATGTGTAAAATCTTTGTGATCTGTTAGGAAAGATGTTGTTTGGAAAATATTTATCTTCTGGAAATACCGATTCTCGAACAAAAACCGAAAACGATAGTTGTTTAAACGTCAACGCGTATTATATTGCAATGAAAGTATTTTAATCGAATGTTTACGGATACTAAAGTAACCTAAAAAATCACACATGACATCATTAAATTCTCTAAGCCTCCTTATATTGGCCGTAATGACCATCCTTCCAGGATAAAACCTATCTTGAGAAAACGGAACATTGGGTTCAATTCGTTTCTTTCCAGATCAATTCGCCAGTGGAATACTCTTCATAGGTCAGTATTTGATCTTTTCCTTGTTCCAAGGCTGTTTTTAAGCTACGAGTTGTTAGCCATTTTTTTTTCCTCGCCTACTAAACTCAACAGTATCACCGGAGCAAGCTCCTAAATATTGCTAAATATTGCTATCTCTTAATAAAAAAAAAAATAATAATCCTTGTTTCTATAATACTATCAGATTTTCCTTAAGTAGTTATTATTTTCAGTTTATTACAAAGATTCAATCTTATTTTTATTATTTTACAGTCCATATAAAAAAAAATCGCCATGATTTTAACATGAGTTACCGAAATATTTCTTTATTGCTTTCCCTTTCTATTGTTTTATGGATTATGTTTCTGAGTAACTGGGACATAAAATGTGTATGAGAAAATATAAAACTACTAGCTGACCCGGCCACGCGTTGCTGTGGCTAAAGTTTTTGTTATATTACATTATAGTAAACAATCTAAGAGGAACAATAAGAGAACATCAGTCACGGAGTCCACTATGCTTTTTCACACAGATGGTATTTGTAAAAAAATATGGTGATCTCCTTATTTGACTTTCTACTACTATAACCCTTTAGTACAATGAAATTATTTACGAACAAAGACGAAAATGTTGATGTTGGTATACAAATTCACTGGATTGAGATTTGAAGGGGAAGTACGTTGAACACAATTAATTAAAATGTTCTTACACTTGATACTAAGCAGAAATCAATAGGTAAAAAATAAAAATTTATCAGATTTATTATTTCCATTTAATTTTATAACAAATATAAGTATATTACAGTATAATACAGTAAATAACATGTGACGCTTAAACTCATGAATGAGGTAGGCAAGGCAGACAGTCTTAAACTTTTAAACATTAATATCTTTTTTTTTGAATTATAAATACTTTCAATTTCAATTTAATTTAACACCAATCGGTGCACAATGTTTTTGGTTAACCTGTCTTTAGCTAACACAAATAGATTCGACGGTTTCCCAACACGTGAACACGCAACATATAGTTGCCCATGAGAAAAACATGGATTTTCCAAATCTAAACCACAAATGGACATTGTTTGACCTTGAGATTTATTTATAGACATGGCGAAAGCTAAACGAATTGGAAACTGTAGCCTTTTGAAGGGTATGGTAGAATCTGATGGTATCATCGGAATACGTGGCAGCAGGACCACTTTTCCTTTAAACTTCCCAGCCAAAATGGTTGCTTCAAGAATGTTTCCGGTGATCTTTTTGATGACCAAACGCGTACCGTTACATAATTGAGGTGGATTCAAATTACGGAGGAGAATAATAGGGGAACCAATCTTTAATCGAAGATTATGTGGTGGCATTCCAGGGATATCTAATGAATTTAAAAATTCAATCGGAAAATTTACACTTTCATTTTCATCAACAACAGTATCGATTGATTTAAAAGACATCAGATCGCCTGGTAACAACTGTTGTATCTGGAAGTTAATTTCGTCAACATCAACGTTTTTGGCTGCCAAAATCGCCCGTTGACTAAGCCATTCATGATTCAAATAATTATTCTGTATATCCGGGAAAATACTCTGAATCAATTCAGTTTTATCCTGAACAACAGTGCAAAAATTGTCTGGTAGTTTAATGCATTGCGTATTTGGTTGCAGTTTTATTTTACCGTTCCCAATATCTAGTAGTTGTTCGGAAAATATTAGTGCTGATGGATCATTTTGCAATTGTACTCGCATATTTATGGTCAATCGAAGTGTTTCAACACTTCGCCATAAGAATGATTGTTTCAAACATGCATTAATCTCATCCGCGAAAGTAGAGCGAGGTATAACCGGTAAGGTCTGCCGGAAGTCACCAGACAAAAGTAAGATAGCACCACCGAAAAGTTTATTATTGCTGTTTAAATCTTGCATAGTTCTGTTTAATGCTTCAAGTGAATATTTGTGTGCCATTGTGCACTCATCCCAAATTATTATAGAACTCTTCCGCAACACTGCAGCTATTCCACTATTCTTTTTCATGTTACACATTGCATCTGGTTTATTATGAACGTCCAATGGCAGCTTGAATGTTGAATGTGCTGTTCGCCCACCATCCAGTAAAGTAGCCGCAATGCCTGACGATGCTAATGCTAATGCGATTTTTTGTTGCGACCGTATTTTGGCAAGAATCAACGATATTAAAAATGTCTTACCGGTTCCACCGGGTGCATCCAAGAAAAAAAAACCGCCTTGTTCAGCAGCAACAGCCAGCATAATCCGATCATAAATAATTTTTTGTTCTGCTGTCAGTAATGGTTCACTGTTCATGATAATTGTTGCTAAACTTCCATGGTCATATTGATTTTCTCGTTGTAAATCGGTATTGACTAAGTCGGTGGCTGGACGATTAGGTGATGGCATACCATAATGATTAAGTGGTAAATTTGAAATAAGAACACATAAATCCTCGATCAAGACCAATGCTTCATTGTACATCTCTGGTGTATAATCTATGTTTTGGCATTGATTTGTTTGTCTAATTCGGTGCAAGATGTCTTCTGTCATACAATTTTTATATTTTTCCCACAAAGTTTGTGCTTGCGAGGGATAACATGTCGCCAAAATAATTGCAAACAACTGACGAATGTTATTCGGTGTTGATGTCAACGCAGCATCAGCAAGCGTTAAGTCCCAATGGTTATCGTCTTCTAGCAATTGCAGTTCACGACATGCATCCTGGTATGTATTGAATACTCGACCATTAGCTGTTCGTAAAAATTCAAAAGACGTTGGTCCGGGAACATTCACCAATAACAAACGTAAATAGAAGCACTCACGTTGCTTTGGATGTACCGTGTAAAGTCTCCCCAATGTCTTAGCTTTGAATATGCCTGTAATGGAAGGATGTGGTTTTCCTTGTTTCCGTGGCTCCCATTTTTAACTGGATTTGTTCCATGTGAAATAACGTGGAACATCACCATACACCAATGTCTTCGCGAATTGGCCAAAAACATCAGGTTTTTGACACAATGTAAAAAATTCAGTTAGAGTCGTTTTCGGAGCTTCGAACGCTCTTTGGAGAACATTTTCTTCAGTGAAGTATACACGTTGACCGTTTTCAAGATGTATTGCCAGATGTTGGACAGCAGGATCTCTTTCGTGGATGGGAAAGCTGAGAATATGCCAAATAGCTTCATTGCTGCTAATGTATCTGCCCATTTGGTATCGTGCTATTTCGTCATTTTTATTTATGTTTTTTACTTCAAATATGGCCAAATCACTGCCTTTGTTTACATATTTACAAATATACTTAATTGATTTAACAGAACTGCAAAGCTCAACATTGATATGAGCTTTGTAAGTTTTTGAAAGTAGTGGTGAGTATGGTACCACCCACTGATTATCAAACTCAACTTGATTTGGAAAGTTCGGCAGTCGCATTGTAAATGTGTGGCCACCATTCTCAGTACTTCTGCGGCGATACATTGGATAACCATCAATATCCGTGATCGTGTCATTCGTATGCGGCTTTGGGAAGTTTTTTTTACATTTTCCATTTTCCATGCACGGTGACGTCATGTTGAAAACACCGCATGGCCCATGGATCATGTGTTTGGTGACAATATCAAATAATTCTTGATCAATTAATGGGTCTGGCATTTCGGCTGAAATTATTTGATCGATTTCTTCAGGACGGATTCTATCTTTAAGCCAAACCAAAATGTGGGCATGAGGCAAACCTCGCTTTTGCCACTCTATCGTATACAGCCAACAACGTGTGATACCAAAAATTGTATATTTAACAATAAAATCAATTAAGGATTTCAATTTTTGTTTAAACACACGTGCAGTTAAATCATGACGATGAATGGCTTGTTGTCCTGGCAATAGTAAAGTTTGTATCTCTTCCCAATTCGGATTACATGTGAATGTAATAAATAAATCCGGTCGGCCGTAATGACGTACGTAAGTCATCGCATCTTGTATGTATTCCTGCATGTTCCGTGGACTGCCGATGTAGCTTGAAGGTAAAATGAAAGCATTACCGATGTCATTGGGATTTAAATTTTCATCGATGTTTCCAGCAACAGCATCTCGTAAGTGAATATATTATTCCGATCGTAGTTTTGCCTGGTTGAATCGAAGGAATCGCAAGCGTTCGCTTTCGACCTTAGCATACATATCAACAATGTATTGATGGAACAGCTGACGATATCGAAGGATATAATTGTCTTGATGTTGTCTAACCATTATTCGGTGTGCGTAGTAGTTCATTGAGCTAACTTTATTATTTCTGTAATCACCTAAAAAAATAAATAATAAAATGCAATACGAAATTAAAATCTATACATACAGTAAGAAAGTAAATAGATAATTGTCAAATTTACCGGTATTTGGATCATACTGATTGATATTAAGGTGATATTCATCTTGTCCTTGCCAAAATATCAATGGATATTGTAGTGCGTCATATGAACGGTGTAGATCCGAAATCGTACTGACAGTGTTGTCTCGCCGTGTAATGTTTATAGATCTTTTGTCAACTGGATCACCAACCATGATAACAGCAACCTCATCAACAGTTGGAGCGTTGAATCTACCAGCATGTTCACCTAATGGTACTTTGTCGGCTTTTATGACGATTTGATAATTGTCATTTTGCAGTCGTGGCGAAACTCTTTTGATCAATTGAATTAGTTGATTGTGATCTTCTAAAAATTTTCCAATAATATCACAATTGCTCTTTCCTCTGCTTGTTCAATAAAATTATACAGGCACCGAGTCGTCACGCGCTCTTCACAATCGCCCATAAAATAAAAAGGTATCGACATCTGTCAGTTTTATGACTGCCAAATAATATCAGACAAATAATTAGCAATAAATTAAAATATGACGATTTGATAATTGTCATTTTGCAGTCGTGGCGAAACTCTTTTGATCAATTGAATTAGTTGATTGTGATCTTCTAAAAAATTTTCCAATAATATCACAATTGCTCTTTCCTCTGCTTGTTCAATAAAATTATACAGGCACCGAGTCGTCACGCGCTCTTCCCAATCGCCCATAAAATAAAAAGGTATCGACATCTGTCAGTTTTATGACTGCCAAATAATAACGGACAAAAAATTAGCGATAAATTAAAATTGCGACTATAATTTGAGATTTAAACTATCCTATCTCTCAAGTGCACATCGAACTGCACATGGTGTCCAAATTTTTTATAATCGGTTAAGTGGTTCAGCCGTCCATTGAAGACAAACATTGTGACACGAGATTTATATATATCTTAATATATATAAATCTCGTGTCACAATGTTTGTCCTCAATGGACTCCTAAAACACTTAACCGATTATAATAAAATTTGAACACCATGTGCAGTTCGATGTGCACTTGAGAGATAGGATAGTTTAAATCTCAAATTATAGTCGCAATTTTAATTTATCGCTAATTTTTTGTCCGTTATTATTTGGCAGTCATAAAACTGACAGATGTCGATACCTTTCGACTGGGTTGATGGCGCTAATGTCTGTTATTATTTGACAGTGACAGTTATTCGACGCAAACGTATTAAAAGAGCCCATCAGTTGGCAGAACAAATTGAATCAAGAAATCCAGCTCAAAGAATCAGGACAGCAGAAGGTCATGCACAAAAATCTCAAGAACAGTGTAACGAACGTCTTCAAGAGAATATCATAAGAACAAGAAAATTATTATTTTCAGTCAAATGCCACCGAAAAAATCTAACCTCAACAACGCGAGCGGCAAACGTCAAAACGCAAACGTCAAAACTACGATCGGAATAATATATTCACTTACGAGATGCTGTTGCTGGAAACATCGATGGAAATTTAAATCCCAATGACATCGGTAATGCTTTCATTTTACCTTCAAGCTACATCGGCAGTCCACGGAACATGCAGGAATACATACAAGATGCGATGACTTACGTACGTCATTACGGCCGACCGGATTTATTTATTACATTCACATGTAATCCGAATTGGGAAGAGATACAAACTTTACTATTGCCAGGACAACAAGCCATTCATCGTCATGATTTAACTGCACGTGTGTTTAAACAAAAATTGAAATCCTTAATTGATTTTATTGTTAAATATACAATTTTTGGTATCACACGTTGTTGGCTGAATACGATAGAGTGGCAAAAGCGAGGTTTGCCTCATGCCCACATTTTGGTTTGGCTTAAAGATAGAATCCGTCCTGAAGAAATCAATCAAATAATTTCAGCCGAAATTCCAGACCCATTAATTGATCAAGAATTATTTGATATTGTCACCAAACACATGATCCATGGGCCATGCGGTGTTTTCAACATGACCTCACCGTGCATGGAAAATGGAAAATGTAAAAAAAACTTCCCAAAGCCGCATACGAATGACACGATCACGGATATTGATGGTTATCCAATGTATCGCCGCAGAAGTACTGAGAATGGTGGCCACACATTTACAATGCGACTGCCGAACTTTCCAAATCAAGTTGAGTTTGATAATCAGTGGGTGGTACCATACTCACCACTACTTTCAAAAACTTACAAAGCTCATATCAATGTTGAGCTTTGCAGTTCTGTTAAATCAATTAAGTATATTTGTAAATATGTAAACAAAGGCAGTGATTTGGCCATATTTGAAGTAAAAAACATAAATAAAAATGACGAAATAGCACGATACCAAATGGGCAGATACATTAGCAGCAATGAAGCTATTTGGCATATTCTCAGCTTTCCCATCCACGAAAGAGATCCTGCTGTCCAACATCTGGCAATACATCTTGAAAACGGTCAACGTGTATACTTCACTGAAGAAAATGTTCTCCAAAGAGCGTTCGAAGCTCCGAAAACGACTCTAACTGAATTTTTTACATTGTGTCAAAAACCTGATGTTTTTGGCCAATTCGCGAAGACATTGGTGTATGGTGATGTTCCACGTTATTTCACATGGAACAAATCCAGTTAAAAATGGGAGCCACGGAAACAAGGAAAACCACATCCTTCCATTACAGGCATATTCAAAGCTAAGACATTGGGGAGACTTTACACGGTACATCCAAAGCAACGTGAGTGCTTCTATTTACGTTTGTTATTGGTGAATGTTCCCGGACCAACGTCTTTTGAATTTTTACGAACAGCTAATGGTCGAGTATTCAATACATACCAGGATGCATGTCGTGAACTGCAATTGCTAGAAGACGATAACCATTGGGACTTAACGCTTGCTGATGCTGCGTTGACATCAACACCGAATAACATTCGTCAGTTGTTTGCAATTATTTTGGCGACATGTTATCCCTCGCAAGCACAAACTTTGTGGGAAAAATATAAAAATTGTATGACAGAAGACATCTTGCACCGAATTAGACAAACAAATCAATGCCAAAACATAGATTATACACCAGAGATGTACAATGAAGCATTGGTCTTGATCGAGGATTTATGTGTTCTTATTTCAAATTTACCACTTAATCATTATGGTATGCCATCACCTAATCGTCCAGCCACCGACTTAGTCAATACCGATTTACAACGAGAAAATCAATATGACCATGGAAGTTTAGCAACAATTATCATGAACAGTGAACCATTACTGACAGCAGAACAAAAAATTATTTATGATCGGATTATGCTGGCTGTTGCTGCTGAACAAGGCGGTTTTTTTTTCTTGGATGCACCCGGTGGAACCGGTAAGACATTTTTAATATCGTTGATTCTTGCCAAAATACGGTCGCAACAAAAAATCGCATTAGCATTAGCATCGTCAGGCATTGCGGCTACTTTACTGGATGGTGGGCGAACAGCACATTCAACATTCAAGCTGCCATTGGACGTTCATAATAAACCAGATGCAATGTGTAACATGAAAAAGAATAGTGGAATAGCTGCAGTGTTGCGGAAGAGTTCTATAATAATTTGGGATGAGTGCACAATGGCACACAAATATTCACTTGAAGCATTAAACAGAACTATGCAAGATTTAAACAGCAATAATAAACTTTTCGGTGGTGCTATCTTACTTTTGTCTGGTGACTTCCGGCAGACCTTACCGGTTATACCTCGCTCTACTTTCGCGGATGAGATTAATGCATGTTTGAAACAATCATTCTTATGGCGAAGTGTTGAAACACTTCGATTGACCATAAATATGCGAGTACAATTGCAAAATGATCCATCAGCACTAATATTTTCCGAACAACTACTAGATATTGGGAACGGTAAAATAAAACTGCAACCAAATACGCAATGCATTAAACTACCAGACAATTTTTGCACTGTTGTTCAGGATAAAACTGAATTGATTCAGAGTATTTTCCCGGATATACAGAATAATTATTTGAATCATGAATGGCTTAGTCAACGGGCGATTTTGGCAGCCAAAAACGTTGATGTTGACGAAATTAACTTCCAGATACAACAGTTGTTACCAGGCGATCTGATGTCTTTTAAATCAATCGATACTGTTGTTGATGAAAATGAAAGTGTAAATTTTCCGATTGAATTTTTAAATTCATTAGATATCCCTGGAATGCCACCACATAATCTTCGATTAAAGATTGGTTCCCCTATTATTCTCCTCCGTAATTTGAATCCACCTCAATTATGTAACGGTACGCGTTTGGTCATCAAAAAGATCACCGGAAACATTCTTGAAGCAACCATTTTGGCTGGGAAGTTTAAAGGAAAAGTGGTCCTGCTGCCACGTATTCCGATGATACCATCAGATTCTACCATACCCTTCAAAAGGCTACAGTTTCCAATTCGTTTAGCTTTCGCCATGTCTATAAATAAATCTCAAGGTCAAACAATGTCCATTTGTGGTTTAGATTTGGAAAATCCATGTTTTTCTCATGGGCAACTATATGTTGCGTGTTCACGTGTTGGGAAACCGTCGAATCTATTTGTGTTAGCTAAAGACAGGTTAACCAAAAACATTGTGCACCGATTGGTGTTAAATTAAATTGAAATTGAAAGTATTTATAATTCAAAAAAAAGATATTAATGTTTAAAAGTTTAAGACTGTCTGCCTTGCCTACCTCATTCATGAGTTTAAGCGTCACATGTAATTTACTGTATTATACTGTAATATACTTATATTTGTTATAAAATTAAATGGAAATAATAAATCTGATAAATTTTTATTTTTTACCTATTGATTTCTGCTTAGTATCAAGTGTAAGAACATTTTAATTAATTGTGTTCAACGTACTTCCCCTTCAAATCTCAATCCAGTGAATTTGTATACCAACATCAACATTGTCGTCTTTGTTCGTAAATAATTTCATTGTACTAAAGGGTTATAGTAGTAGAAAGTCAAATAAGGAGATCAGCATATTTTTTTACAAATACCATCTGTGTGAAAAAGCATAGTGGACTCCGTGACTGATGTTCTCTTATTGTTCCTCTTAGATTGTTTACTATAATGTAATATAACAAAAACTTTAGCCACAGCAACGCGTGGCCGGGTCAGCTAGTTAAGATATAAGCAAAAATAAAATAAAAGATGTTAAAAATATATAGGATACGTTTGAAAAATAATCAACTAAATTTCTTTTTAAAAAAAGCTAAGAAAATGTCTCGGAAAAAACTTGGAAAAATCTGTAGAATTGACTTCTAAATCTTTATTAATGCTAAATTAAAGTAGATCCTTTTGTTGGATATTTTCAATTTTAGTTTTAGTTCTTTTTGCAGACAAGAAATCAATAATTACTCGACCTCTCTGGGTCAGTTGGTACAGGTTGCCTTGAGGCAATAAGCTCACCCTTTTGTGACCACTATTACGTTTCCACTAATTTCCCCCCAGAACGCTGTCAGGTCCGTCATCTGACAGCCATCGAAATCGCGCGACGCCATCTTTTCGGAGAAAGATATACGATTTAAATATGAATGTGGAATATGAATGTGGAAAGACGAAAACGACGTCCGCGTCGGCCATCTTTGACGAATTCAAATTAGTGAAATAAAAGAGCGAGGCACGCGCCGCTCCGTCTTGCGGAGATGACGCCCGCGCAGGGCTGCCACAAGTTCAAATCATTTGCACGCCAAAATTAATTTCGTGATATATTAAATCTTTGGAAAATTGGTTGAATGGCCCTATAAGACTAAGAATTATTTATTACCCATATTATTTTTTAAGAAAGGTTTATACTATTAAAAACGTTAATATATCATTTTATTTACAATAATAATAACAATAACTATTATCTTATAATATAAAAATTATAAATTAAACAGGTCAGTATGATGAATAAATGAATGATCGCGTTTAATATTTATATGTATCAAAATATCAAAATCTTCAGAACAGACTGTACTTAAACGGAATAATGCAATTATCCGAATTTATCTTGTGCAACAGGAAACAAATCACCTGGCTGTTAGCATACGATGGACAATAAGTAATATTAAAATAGTTTTTTTCCAATGTTTGTCTTTTTGATAACGTCACTAAAACTATTTCTACTATAAGATGTTGTCTTTAAGATAACATGGCTCAAAAGATGTTGTATGTGTGCTAAGTTATACTATTTTATCAACAAAGATATATTCCGGTTTTATTGATTAGGGATTAAGGATTTTTTTTTATTCAGACTCGTCTAATCGAGTGGGAAAATATTTGTAATTAAACAGTATTTGTAAAATCGCACGGTAAAGTACACAATATTGTTGATTCTTCCTATGGGATGTGCAAATCTTATAAAAATAATATCATATTGTAAAATATCTTACCCTAACTAAACTTTCACCTGTTCTAAAGGAGACATTCTGTCTATTACTTAGAAACCTTTTTTTGCCTTCAAAAAAAAAATACGCATACATAATAATCACAAATACATGGAATATATCTGGATAATATTATAATTCAGTTGTAAAGTTATTTGACTTATATTTAATGAAAAATTTAGAATATTTTATTTATTTTTTGATAAAGTGCTGGATAGCATAGTATTTATAAAGGTTCTAAAGAGGTCCTGTACTTGAGAGCACAGGATGTCGGTTTAAACCCAGCGCTGAGTTTTATAAAAATGCATTTTTAACTCTCACCTGTCCTCTTTAGTGTAAAATATTGTCAATTATTATGTAACCATCTAGTTAGATGAAATAAGGAAAGAATGTTATTTTAACAAAAATTATAAAAATAATGGATATGTGATTACAATAGGGTTGCCATACGTCCCGGTATATCGGGACATGTCACCGGTTTAGAGCCTCGGTCCCGGTTGTCCCGTTTGACCCACCATATGTCCCGGTAAACGAATAATCATGGTTTTATATTATTGCTAAAATTATGCGACAAATTCGTGCAACGACGTTAGATCACGTTGGCTGGCGATAAAATTGTAGGGTCGAGGGATGCACTGACATTTTACAAATATTTTTCCATATTTACAGTATTGAATAAAACGCTAAAATACCTTTGTGAGGGGGGCTGAACGTATTCTGAAAATGTGGGAACCATTGAAAGATTTCCTTTTTTCGCAAACCAGATTGCGGCGCTATGGGGGGCGGTACCCCCCCTCCTCCTCCGATAACTACCTTATATTTCCTCCTATTTGATATCAGTCCCGGTCGGAGCCAAACCATCTATGGCAACCCTAGATTACGATGAAGGATGATGGTGAAATGAGATGATTTTATGAGTGATTTATGTATGAAGTTGTTGTGTAAACAAATATTATTAGCAAGCAATGTTTAGATAGTTAATAAAACCACAAAATGTTAAATTTTTTTTTGCAAATTAGTTTGTTGTGATACTGAGACAAGCAAGGTTATTTTCGATTTACCAGCGTACTGACTGACTTGCGCCAACCCTGCGCCGCGTTCAATGCATGCAGTGCCGCGTCGACTAGAGGCGACTTATTTATAAATGTCGCGGCCGTAAAAAGCGTCGCCCGCCTCTATTGTGCCTCAGCCTCAGCCTCAGCCTCAGCCTCAGCCTCAGCCTCCGCCGTCCGGAACGAACGTCCTCTCTATGCATCATCTTAATTTAAATCCATATCAGAGAGTGTATATTATTAATGGCCTCTTATAGAGGGATTCGAATGTCAAAAGAAGTCATCCCCTTTGACGTCCATTACGATTCAAATCAACCTCCGTCATATTATTCTTTGATGATTATAAGAAGCAACAAAGCGTTTAAGGGCCGCATTGATAAAGTACACCAAAGATACATGATACTATTTAATTATACAGGATGTCCCAAGTTCAATCCCAATAAAAAAAACAGCTAATAGGTCCTACGATTCTTAGCGTTATTTGTTAAGAAACTATATCAAAATTCATGAGGGTATTAGAGAAAAAATGTGGAAGTTTCTATTTAAAACCTAATATATTTGTGTAAAACGAGTTTACGTCCGCTCGACCTTGAGTTGCATTCACGATGTGGCGCCCGACGTGTTTCCAGCGGGTGTAATCTGCCTGGCGAACGCTGCCGTAATATTATGATTGTTTTACACAAATTTAGTTTAAAAAATAATTAATTTGAGTATCAAATATTTTTGCATTTTTTTACTCGTAACATATACCCCTTAAATTTACGGGAATCATCTGGGGACAACCTGTATAACAATCTACGTTAAGTGAAAATGTTATATCTTTTTTAATCATATTACGCGCACGGAGGAGAGTTCATACTACTGACAGATTGACCGAATGGGTTTCGAGATGTGAATTTTGTGTGATATCAAACTTTCCTATTTCAATAGTCAATGCGAAAATAATTATTAAAGCCATCTTATACTTCTATGAATGTCAAGATTAATTTTTATATGAAAAATAAAAATGAATTGAATTAAAAAAATTTACAAATACAAGCTGTAATTGCGGTTTTTTTCAACCGTAACTAACATTAAATTTTAAATTTCATATGTATTGCAGGGAATCAATGCATTAATTGTACAAGCACGCAGCTGGCGTAACAAAAAAAGAAAAAAAATTATATACAATGTTTATAGAAATATAAGAACCTCGATAACGCCACTAGGCACCACTGGTATTATTAATAATTAAAATCGGACCGCGCATGTTTGATCCGTACTGTTTTGTTGGCAATAGTAAAACTAACGCTGGTTCAACGACAGCTGATCGTTGCTGTCAGGCGCTCTGTAAACTATCAGGCCATATCTTCATTGTTACTGTATTAAGATATTATATCGACGTTTGTAACTTTTCGGACGATGAGATATTAGTGGATTATGCGTTTCAACATAATTTAAAATTTTTCTGGCCGAGAGTGTATTCAATTTATTTTATTTTTATACGGTTCTCCAACAAAATATTGAATATATAACATGTTTACATTAATTATAGACACTTAAGTAAAAAAACCTTATCAATATTTAAATAAAAAGAGAACACAATATGCATATAAAAGATAAAACACAGATTATACTAAATAGAAATAGTATAAATTATATATTATACATACACTATAAATATGGATATTATATGATTAATTACAAATAAATATATACTCGTAATGATTTGTTTAGTGAGTTGTTTTAAACGTTTCAGAATATCACAAGAAAGGGTACAAACTATGATTGGTCGATCTCATTAAAAGAGAATTGTCGATCTGTTTTAAAATTGATTTTATTTAAAAATAGTTAAAAACATAAAGATGTTTTTACAAAATAAAAAAATGTTCCTGGGATTAGATCTTGTGGAGTTTCTATTACTGGTTAAAGTACGCGGTATTTAATATTCTAAAAAAAAAAAAAACAACCTATAACGCTTTTTATCCGATCTGTGAAAGTAAAAAAATTGATTTAAAAAATGTATATTTAAAACCTGTTACACAAATAATCCATAAGTATCTACTATAATTAAAGACACTTTTGACTAAATAAAAAAAACAGTTTAAATTAAAGTAAAACAATCCCTATATTAATCTATTTTTACTGGGCTAATAGCTCTGTCTATAAAATGTTAGTTTTAAAAACATCATGTATGAAACTGAGGGTTCCGTAACGGTATTGGTACGCCAATTTTTTGAAGGAAAGTTTTATCTATTACGATTTAAGTAATGTTAGCCCGCCGGTAAAATGCTAAATTCCTCCGAATGGCGATTTCCACATTACTAGCTTTCCGTGCAAATAGTTGGGTCCATGTTACAGTTACTAGCGCAGAATCTGCATGCTATGGCTTACTGATCATCTTCCAGCATTTGGAGATGTATAAATTGTCGCAACTGGAAACATATTCGAAGATTCGCACGAGTTCACCGAAGAGATATTTTTATTTCGCCGTTTGAAGACTGTATGACATAAAATAGCATTTATATTTCGCCAATATCGGATGTCACAAAGGCCGCTTTGGCGTCGCCGCAGATCAGAACCCTGGATCCTCACAGCCTCCGGGCGGCTGAAGTCGCCATGAATACGTCTGACACTGCTCGGTCCGATCTCAGATCTGGGGGATTCTCATTCATTGCTATGTTTAGATTTACTCTAGACGAAATCATTATCGAGGCGTCTGTAGCGAAGCAACATTTCACAAGTCGATGTGGCTATACACAGTGAGCTATTCAATTATTCACTATTTATTTATTATTTGTATGTGAATATCAATTTAAAATTAAATTTAAAAGTAAAATTATATTTAATTATTTTATTTTAAAAGGTGAATACATTTTTTAAACATCCCTACCCTCTCTAACACACATTTGGTCACGTATCGTATATTAGATAAATATTTAATAAATATTAGAGAAATATCTGATATTTAAAATAAAATATTTGTAAGTTTTTAACGTTTCGTATGAAAAAAAAATGATAAACTTTAATTATACACATAGGTATAAATCATTAGTGCGCAATGAAACGAGAAGACATGCCTAAGTATAAGGAAATTGGCCCGACCATTAGAGAGAGACGAGCGGGTGGTCGACGAGGCGACATTTTTCAACTTTTCAGCGCTTCTTTCAGGAATTCACGCGGAGAGTAACGCGTTGTCGTTGCGCGGCGACCATGCGCTCAACGGAGAGTGTTTAATGAACACTTCAGAACGTTTTAGCACAAAAATAATTTATTATAAAAAAAGTAAAGAATAAAATAAAAGAAATAATCAGTATTATACTTTTCAATATCTAATTTAAATTTAATAGTTACATTATTATATTAATTTATCGTATAATTAGAGATACTATATTATCCAACGACACGGACTACAGTGTATATATATATATATATATATGATTTTTATGTTAAAATAGGTAAACACCGTTAACTTATACCTATTTTAACATAAAAATCATCTAAATAACGGTATTTAAGCAATACATTTTACAATTTTACTATATATATATTATATAAGTTATATTTGATGATAGTTTTTTAATAGCGGCAAATCGCCTGAAAAGATAAATGACACAATCTTTGACAATATTGAAAAATTTTGAATAAGTTTTTAATTATTTGTTAAAGTGCTAAATATATTAAAAAAATGTAATCTAAGTAAAATTAGACCGCTCTTACTTATCTATTTTAATTAGATTTTATTTAGATAAAAGCATTTATCTATTACGATCTCCAGAGTTTTTTCTAAAATATTGTACTTAGAGATAATGGTTTTTTTAAAGGATACTTTTAAGTTTATTTGTTTATTTTTATCCGTGGTACAATACAGTACGCACAAATTACATACATATACATATTTCCTTTTTTATTTATCTTTTTAACTGTGGCATGTTTTTAACCTTTTAAACATATTGTAAGTTTTTTCTATGCTAAATATTAGCGTTTAGGCGATAGAATAGAAATCTGACGACCGCATTTTGCTATGGTCACCCTAAGCCGACGAAGTGGGCGTCCTTAGAATGGATTTTTATGCCGTCTATAATTACGCAGGATATATTTTATTCCGGAATGATAAAGTGCTTGTTTAATGGTCGCCCTGATTAATCGACTGTAGATACGACGACAGCGATTAGGGTGCGGACATAGCGGCGCGCAGGGAAGTTTTTCAAGCAAAACCGTTGGTTTATTTAAGTATGAATTTGTTTGCACATTTGAAATTAGAAGCTCGTCATCCATTAGGATGGTATTATAGGAGTAAGAAAAATACTGTAAGTTAAAATTGAGAACTGTAAATATAAAAATAATAATAACTTGCATTAATTTGTGTGTATCGCTAGTCTGTGTGCGTGTATCAGTGTGTATTTGTGCTTAAAGTTGATTTTTATTATTATTCACAGGTTTTGCGCAGGCCTTTTATACTCACACAACCTTTCTTAGAACAGGTAACTCTCACCTAGTTAGAAAGGTAATAAACCTTATCAGGTCGGCCAACATGACTGGTATCCTATCCAGGTACTCCTTGTTAATTTGAAATATGTATTAATTACTTTTTTTATATGGCTATCACTATCTAGGATAGGTAGGCCGTATATGGGAGAGGGAGGTTATTCAATAGGATTTATAATATATTATTTATTTGTTTTTATAGAATTTTTTTGTTCCCCTCCCCCACTTACTATACTATTTATACTTTTAAATAATAATATGACAATAATCCTATACAGTATCTGAAAATAGGCATTAAAGAAAAAAATCATCAGAGGAGCATTTTAGTATGAGAAAATTATTAACCTCCATCGCCGCCATGTCCGCAGACTAACATCGAAAGCTTTAGAAAAACACGCGAGATTAGAGTCGAAGATTGGCCGGCTAATTTGTTTGATATTCAAAGCTTTTTAATTGTATAAAACGACCCGTAAACCAGTTGAACACTTCAAAGGACCTTTTCCTTAGGTTTTTTCCTTACAATGTTTGAAGATCGGCGACATGAGACATCGCGTGGCATTTAAACACCAATAAAAAGATGTCGCGTGGTTTATTTAAGATATTTCGATTTAATAAATTACATTCGTGCCTACCGCCTTCCGTTTGTGTGTCACTATAATATTCATTTGTAACTGTGATTTCTACTACTACAATTATATTATTTTACAAATAAATTATGTACAATATATAAATAAAATTAAGTAGTCCCAATAATTTTGTAAATATTATTTTAATAAAGGCAAATTGCCTCTGACAAAATGAAATACGTCATTTCTGACAATATTGAAATACCATGTTATTTTTTTATAAAATAACATGATGTGTATAGTTTATATGGTGGTGAGCAATATGTGCTGCTATAATGAAACATGGTAACAAAAAAGATCTTGATCGTTGACCAAAAATACACTATTATATTTTAAAAATATATTTATAACTATCTTTTTAAAAATATAGCAACGTAATTTTAGTTAGAAAAAATAATAAGGGTGTTTAGAGAAAAGTCCGAAGACTTAAGGTGGTGTTTATGTTCCCTGTTACGAATTATATAAAAAAAAAACGTAAACTTTTGTTAAAGCCCTGGTGTAAATTACCTTTGGCGTGGAAAAACGTGATCGATATCTCGTAGCCTTGACCTTCGCATTGCGAGAGGAAGAACAGCCGGTAAATGTATGACAAAAACGGTTTAATATTATTAGAGTAAAAAAATGACCTTGAAACTATGATGTATTTTGAAAAGTCGTCACAACCAATCATATTTAAAACCGCAGGTCTAATTTGAAGTATCTTTTTAGTTAATACTCGTCCAGCCTCAATGAAGAACGGTTAGCTTATTGTTACTCGACTATATGCCGTGGTTCCAGCTGGTGTGGAGAGTGTGGTGTGCGTGCAGCCCTGCAGCAGCGGCACTCGTCGACGTGGGGGGCGTCCAGCTCTCGCTAATCTCATGCTAATGACATCTGTACGTAAGTGTCGAACTTAAACGTCCAAACGTCCCGAACGGTCCACATTCTAGCGTCGCGCGATTTACGACTTTAAGGAAGTGTGCTAATATCGACGCACTTGGGAGCGCCAGGCAAAATATGAATTACCCAGTGTTTTAGATATAAAATTAGTTGCAATAGCTATAAAAGTTTACCATTTCACGAGGCGCGTGCGAATGAGGTAGAAACATTGGAAGCATCTGATTGGTCGGCACCTGCGCAGGCGCGCATTGGAACGGCGCACGGGCGATTCTCCAGCGACGACAGTGACATTCAATTCAATTCAATCTTCCTTTTTTATGAAAAAATCCTAAAGAATATGTCGTATGAACGTTTTGTTGTATCGTTATCTTCGTAAATTTTTAGTTCTAATGAAAAATAGCGTCTCTTATTAAATGTCCAATAACTTTTTTGGTATTTTTTTTTAATATTTATTTCTAAGCAATCCAATTATACCAAACCGTGGCCACCTACTTGAAAGTAATCGGGAAACACAGAGTCTACAGACACGATCGCTCTTATGAAGAAATTAAAACCGCCGACTAGCGGCGAGCGAGTGGCGAATCAGCTTGAGACTAGCCCCACCTATCGCATAAGTCCTCTGCATGCAGTATTTTCGTGAAAAACAAAACACGCCTTTCCGCCATTGCGAATTCCGAGAAGAAAACCGGAAAATGAGAAACTTCCGAAGCGATACGCGATTTCTACATCAAAAATGTCGTTTAAAAAAATGATCGCGCCGCGTCGAAACGAACCCGAAGGAGCGAGTAGGACACCAAGATTAATTATTATTTATGCCCCGTCTCACTCTTTCGCTCTGTCTTCGGTCTGATTAATAATGCCCCGTGTCATTTTGTATAAATAACACACGGATGGCGGCTGCTCTCAATGAGACGATAAAAAATAAAACGAAAATATTCAAAGATGTCTTCGTTCAATTTGTGCCACGCGGAAGTAATTGCAGATGATTTTCTCAAAAATGTCGCGTCGGAAAATATTACTGTCGGTCGAGGGAATCAACACTTCAATAATAAGTTTAAAATAATGTAAGTATGTAATCCTTCTAATATAAATCGGGTAGTTTTATTAGTCTTTAGCAACGACTGCCTTCTGTGAGATTCTTTTAAAAATTATACTTTAATTGTATTGTAGCATATTTTATATTTCATATATAAAATACAATTATGTATCTGTAGTTCCTGTGAAAAAAGGAATAATTATAAAAGAGTGACAATACAGGTGAGGCAAAACAAAATTTGCACGCTCTAATAAAAAGTTATTATTGACAATTTAGGATAATAATTTAACAAATTAGTTGTGAGTTTTTATTATTTAAACTACTTTTAAGAAATTTAAAAAAAACCTGTATTTTGTTATTGTTTATTATTATTTTTTAACTCTAACTGTGTCATATTCACTATGGAAAGTAATCACAAAATGTCGTAAAAAAATTGACGTTATGGCTGGCAGTAATATCTTTAAAATGTTTTTTTTTTCCATTTGGACTGAAAGGATCAATTCTAGCGTGAAAATACCCTTTGTCACAAAACAAATTTCTAGAAAACCCTTTTAATTTTCATCAATAACTTTTAAAAATGATAAATTTGTAACATCTTTTTTCACAGACGTAAGAATAAACCAGGTGCACAATCTTTCAAACCTAACCTAACTTAACCTAACCTAACCTAACCTAACCTAACTTAACTTAACCTAACCCCGCACGGAAATGTTCGAAAACGACTGACGCATATACTAATAAGATAACTTATGTATGAGGTTCGTGGTAAACAGATATAAACTGCCTCCATTGGTACAGGCTTTTCTACAAAAATAGATATCATGAATATCATGGTTATTAGAGTAATTTGATATTAACTAATAATTAAATAAACAAGTTTAAATGTGCTTTAAACTCATCGTCGCTAAGCGTTTTTTTACCATTAGGTAAGGACTTTACTATTTATTAAGCATGAAAAAAAAACAGATTGACAGCTGAAAGTTTAGTGTTAGTACAAATGGAGCGTTACACGGTTAAACAACGTATTTTTGTTATTGAACAAAATCTCGTCCAAAAATTTCATTCAAATTCAGAGTCGCCAACAATTAACTGCTTAAATGGCGGCAAATTCAAATTTTGCGTTAATTTTGGGACATCTTTATAACCAAACTTTAGGGGTTGTTTAAGTTCCCTATTAAGAGTAAGAAATTATGTAACAAAATGCGAAACATTTTCATCACCAAATTTATTATTTTTGCAATAAAATTGGTGTAAATCGATCTTATCAATCGATAAATCAATATTATCTGTCGATCAATAGCATCCCTCTTACAACCCCAGAGAAGGGGAAAGGAGTTAACCCTTCTTCTTAGACCGACCTCTGTTCGACCAGTGGCATCTGACAGCAATCATTTAGCTCCGCCCTAATAGGGCGTTTCGAACAACGCGGCAGGTTATTAACCTCGATCTTGACTGACCGCGGCCCAGTGACCCAGTGACGTAGTTATCCGAGGGAGGAGCCATTGAAAAATATCTGTTTTACACGATTTAGAATAGAAACTTTAACGTTATATTTCTTTGGAAGTATTGTGAATTTTGATATAGTTTCTTAACAAATAACACTAGAAATCGAAGGACCAATTCGCTGTTTTTTTTAACGGGAATGGTCTTGGGACACCCTGTATATTAATCGTGTGACCATACAGCGTACGACGCCGTGGTAAACATTCGAATGCATGCGTACACTCACGTTCGGTGATCCTTTGTGGTTTGATGACAAGCTATAAGGTTAGAGCGAGGTAGAGCAACGGGCAACTGTGCCTTGCGAGCGGGACAGAATGATCATCTCGAGAGCCTTTAATCTATGGTTGTAGCTTACTTATCGACGTTAGGTACTCGACAGCAGTTTGTTTCGTTTTTATGAATACCTGTGATAATTGATTAAATGGTTATTTTTTTTTCACCATTCTTTTTTTCATCATTAGTATATATATATATATATATATATATATATATATAATTTATCATACATACACATACACAACATATAATTAGTTACGAGAATAAATTGTACATTCGACACAGTGCTTTTGCATTGATTGATCTGAATGCGCAAATTATGGTAACCATCCGACGACAAATGATTAAAACAATTCATACTTTATTTCTATACATTTTTATAGTGTTTTTTTTTTTGCTACAAAGATCTAATAATATGACACACATGGGTTAGATTTAAATAATATATCGAACTGTTCGAGAATGGTATTCATACAATGTCCTATTTTATTTCCTTCCCCCAAAGATTTCGTTTTACCGTATGTAGATAAAAGTTTATGAACATCATCTGTCTATATTAGCAGTATCGCTGCAGCTAGCTCTAAAATTTTATAATATAATAATAATAAAAATTGAAAGAGTTAGTAGGAATTTCCGAGTGGGTGAAGGATCATATATTTATAAGTCTAAATATGTTAGTTTTGAGTATTTTAACGCTTATAATATATATAAATGCCGACTGTCAATTTACTAGATACAAAAAGTCAACCTAATTAAAACTGATTTCGGATCATATCAAAATAGTACACAAATTAAAATTAGGCAACATTTATTATCTACAGGAATCGTGATGTCACATGGACATTAACAATGACATGAGCATGGACATTTACGAAAATTGGACCACGTCTAATGTATGAGTAATGTATTTTTAGACGCGCTAAAATAGCAATAATAATTATTATTGACATAATACCGTACGTAGGTACAACACATTTGCATATTATTACTTTCGAGTATAGAATGTGTTTTCAAGTTAATTTTGAACTTAATTTAACGAGTCAATTCAAAAAAAGTACACCCTTCAAATATTTTATATTCCAATTCGATAAAATACTTGGGAGTTGCTATTTAGGCTATTTTTATTTCTAGTGCAAATTTAACACATTTATTGATAATATACCTATCAAAATAAAAAACGGCGTATGAATCACAGGATACTTATGGTCACCCTACAGATGTAAGCTGTCAGCTTCGCTTCTTGACGTTTGTCGTCTGCCAAAACAAATAATATTAGGGTCTCGGCGCTGGCCACAAATAAAAATACCTTTATAAAGATGAACGCGATCCATCATCACTGTCTTACATTTTACATTGCTAGACAAATACATTTGCACTGTTATTTATGTGTACCTACACACGCGTACTTACCTTTATCTCGTTCGTATGTATTTATAGTGGTTCTGTCATTCTTTCATTGGATTCAAAAGACGCAATAAATATTCTTTAAAAATGGTACCCATAAAAAATTAATATAGTTGGACACAATTTATTTATTCATTTATCAAGAAGCAACAAACATATGTATGAGAACTTACAATTTAATATTAGAACAGTGGGTTTTAAAATAAATAGAGGAGGTTTACTAGTATAAACATACTGTCATACAAATACTGACTTCTACCCTTGAGATAGGTAATTTTGGACACAATTTATTTATTCATTTATCAAGAAGCAACAAACATATGTATGAGAACTTACAATTTAATATTAGAACAGTGGGTTTTACAATAAATAGAGGAGGTTTACTAGTATAAACATACTGTCATACAAATACTGACTTCTACCCTGGAGATAGGTAATTGCGTAATAATGTATTGACAGTGTCAAAAAAAAAACAATCATCCGTACAACAGTGAAAAAATATTAACTAATATGGAAACCTACGTTACGGCTGATGCGTTATTTATAATAATAAAAAATATAAGTAATAATGCTAATATGATATAACTAACACTTTAACTATGGCACAGAAAGACAATCTCTGGGTTTCTTCCCGACTTATTTAGTCGGAGTTTCCTTGAGTTTTGTTACAACTTTTGGCGCAAAAAAGGAATACTGAAGCACTCTTTACACTGTGCCGTAAGGGTTGCTCGTATCAAATATTGTTTTAAACTAAAGTTGTAGGGAAATTACTGGCCTATAATTTACATTTTGAACGGATTCGACCCTGTACATATTAGGGGGGGTATGGTTTTTTGAATTTTAAAAAACCATTTTTTTCCATCCCAGGAGCTTGGTGCTACCAAGAAAGTGTACTTTGATAAGGTTTAGGCACTTATCTAAGGAATAATATAAAATTTAAATGAATACGATATCTTATATATACGTCCTGTTAAAAGTATATGTTAAATTGGAGATGCCTGCAATCAGCTTAAGTTGTTAATTAATGTACTTCTATGTAACTGTCATTATATATAGCTGTAAGCATTTCTTATACAAATAAAAATAAAATAAAATAAGAAAGTTATACCAAAATTTCATTTTTTCGTGTAGCTAAAAGCTAACCTTAAAACGATTGGAAGCCGTAAAAGGGATTAGTCTAAGTCGAGAGATAAATCGGGATCTAGCCTCGCTCCGCCCCCACCGCCCTCCACCAACCCTCTGTCGAAGCGCCCAGTTCAGAGATGAGACGCCAAACACTTCATTCATCACTTGTTGACGTGTTGAATGTAATAAGTAGATCTGCCGCCCGCGAGCCCGAGGGGTGGCGCCAATATAGCACCGCAGCACCCGAGGTTTAGCACAGTCATTGCGTCGACTCGACCAGGGGTACCGAGGCGAGAAAAAGGTTTCCCAGAAAGAATCTTTTGGAGATGATCGCAAGAAAACGTACGCGACAACGGAGGACCCAAAAAAATAGAAATTATTTAATTTAGTACTAATTTTATGTAATTTGTTGATTTGTATAGTTGTGTGTATCAGGAAAGGGGTACATAAAAGCATTATTACGTGCAATAGTTTGTAAAAACTTCCATGCGAAATCAATATTGATATTTTATTAGGTGACCATACTTTAAAATGTTTTTAGGACTCTTTCTTTTAGCATTTTCGACCAGGTTTTTTTTCACTTTATTTACAAAGTTGTTTACTTACAATTTATTTACAATTGTTTATTTACAATTTTATGTCCAACCTTAAAAGGATACTGCTGACTTGGTTCATCCTGTATTACCAGTATATCTACTATTGATCTTACTACTATTAATCAATACGAACGGGTCGCTCATGCGACACTTTTTACTGTCCAATTGGGTTGCGTTGGACAATTTACCGTCCTGATAAATAATTGTCAGTTTAACGCGTGCTTTAGTGATGTTTTTACTTTTTTAGTTTTACTACCCACCTCTACGAACTGCGTCCACCGCTGCTGGCATACGGACAGTACTCTACGAGCAGTCGAGCTGCGTGGACGTTCCGTAAGATCGCTGTTGTACGCTGCGTAAATATTTTTTAAACCACAAATTTATTTATTATTTTGAAAAATTTTATTAAATAAAATTACAATTAATATACATAGTGTCGTGAAATAAGTCTTCCAAATGCAAATTATCTGACAGCTTCGGGGGATGACTGGTCAATGTGACGTCCAGTTATCTCATCACAGATACTATATTAACTGTTTCCAACTGTGTCTCATCGCTGTAGTCCGATAAACGAAGGGTTTAACCCAATCATTAATTAACACAGCGAGATAGCTTCACAGGCACGTGTACTTTCCTATAGTAAATATGTTATGCAACGAATCTAACAAAATTTTTTATCGGAGGTTAGGTATTTTGTCAAAAAACCATTAAAGTACAATAACTTTTTCTGGAAAAATAGGTCGTCGTTAAAAGTTACACATTACGATAAATATATTTCATTTAAATATGGTATTTCCGTAATCCGGCAAAATTTCATATTGGAAGTTAGGTATTTTGTCAAAAAACCATTTTAAAGTACAATAACAATCATCATCACACTGGCAACACTGTTAGCGCAAACATGTGTTTGAACCGCTGCTAACGTTTAAGCATGATTTGTAATTTTGGTGTAAATTTTAGGGGATACCGTGTTATCATACTTATCTCATATATCTCAGATCGTTAGTGTGTTATTGTTCTGATCGGAGTACGATTTGGTGAGAATTCAACAGTTAAAATTACTGACAGTTTTGACAGCCACCGCCATTGATGACCGCCCGCTTCAATCGCGGTACAATAGCGGCTGAATGACGTCACTATCGACCAAACGGTGTTGCACTGTGTTTGAGAATATCGTGAGTTGTTTCAGCAAACGTACATAAATACTGAGTAAATGTTAATTGAGTAATAAACATTATTTATATAATATTTACCTATAAATTATACATCATTGTAAAATTACCTATAAACTATATATTAAGGTAAAATAAAATACTAGAATAATAGAAAATTACTAGCGGCGCACTATCCCGATATCATGTTCGTCTAAGAAAAAAAATATTATTGGTGCAATTGTATAATATTATAATATTGTCTTATAATAAGTAAAAAATAATCCGAGTAAAATATCTAGTTCATCTGTTATACTATAAATACCTAGTGCAAAAAATGAAGTGTCAAAAATGCAGTGATGCTCTTGCCTTGGAGGAAGAGATAATATGCTCATCGTGTGATAATATGCTCATCGTGTCATTCATTATGCTTGCAGCTCGATTACTAAAAATGTATTTGATGACTGGTGACCTTAAAAACAAATGGCATTGTTTGGATTGCAAGTCAAGGATATTAATTTCTATATGGGCACCTTTTGGGCTACTGGGTAAAGCTTCCTGGTCGAATTTTCGGTTGCAGCAATCGTCGCAAAACCAAATTCTTAAGGCAACCTCTGATTATGATCGATTTACAGCATATATTGGTGATAAAGTTTAAGACAACAATCATTGAAGAACTATTATCGCACATTAATGGGCTGTTCACAAGGGTGGTTATAAATGATGAACAAGGACATTTCCTCAAAATTAGGCATGATCGATAACCTTAAAACATCGCTTGAAAATAGCTCAAGAAAATGATAATGAAAGAATTACTTCCCTAGAAACAGAAAATAGAAATCTCCGTCAGAAGTCGGGCGAATTGGATCAAAGACTGGAAGCGATGGAAGAATGAAACTTAAAATGCAACATGGAGGTACAAGCCGTTCCTCAATACAAAAACGAAAATGTCGTTGCACTAGTCACTAGCCTGTGCTCACGGATATCTGTTCAGCTGAATAAGGACAATATAATATCATGTCATCGCGTTGCCTCGACCAGACCACGAAATATTGTTGTCTCATTTTTGAAAATTTGAATTTGAATTTTTGAATTATAAAAGATGTAATTCTTGTGGCTGTTAGAAAACACAATAAAACCAACAGCAATGATAAACTAAATAAAGTAAAAATAAACTAAACAGCTCGCAAACCTCGGTGGTCGAAAACCTTACAACACACCTGCAGGAAAAAACTGAATAGTCTACAAGGACTAGCCAGTAGAATTGTAACCAGAGCCATGTTCTTGACCCCGACTGCGGCACTGGAAGTCCTGCTAAACTTGACACCGCTCCACTTACAAGTGGAAAAAGAGGCGATGGCGGATATGTTGCGAGTAAACACGTCGAACGGTGCAAAGAATTGGCTCTCGAGTACTCTCAAAAGACCCAAGAACAATGTTCAACCCAGTAATGGAAATGATCACAGACAATCTGACAACCGAATACAACTTCATCAAAGCATTTACCACGGAAATACCAGAAAGAACCAAAGTACAATGAAGGACCCAACTTCGAAAATGAAGTAATTGTATGGTATACCGATGGCTCCAAGAACGGAAACAATATAGGATCAGGCATATGTGGGGCGATACCCAGACTCGAGAAATCGATCAACCTGGGATATCCTAGAAGAATAAAAACATTTACTTACTTTCAGACAGCCAAGCAGCTCTGAAAACTCCAATTAAGTCAAAGCTAGTGCTAAACTGTGTACAAATACTCAACACCCTTGCAACACACAACAGGGTCACACTTATATGGGTACTAGGTCGCTCAGGCATTGATGGCAACGAAAAAGCAGACGAACTGGCCAAGAAAGGTGATATCATGACTATGATAGGCCCAGAACTGGCCTGCGGCATAGCTAAAAGCACTACCAGCAGACTGCTAAAAATCTGGGCTTGGAAACAAAGCCAAAAATACTGGCAAGAACTGAATAACGAAAGAACTCATAGTTGGATTCTCGCAAAAAAGACTCTCGGAGCTATTGAAGTTAACCCGAAACCAACTAAGGATCTTAACCAGAACCTTAACAGGCCACTGCAAGCTGTTACCTGTCACCTGTCGATAGGTTTAATTAAATGAATGATATAAAACAAATGGTATTGTAATAATTACTTACTCCCGGCGACACGCTACATGGCTTCCGTCTGAAAATGGTACATGTTTAAGAATCTGAATGCTTTTTAATTGTAATATCTTTGGCTGTCACCAAATGAATGGGGACAACATCAGGAGCGGTCAATATTGCAAGAAGTAAGCAGGAGTTCGTATTGATTTTCCCAGAATCCCACGTTGATATTGATGCAGTCGAACAGAATAAACTGAGGGACTGGGTTACTATTACTTTACAAGGAATAGAAATGTGATGAGGAATGATTACTCCATAGATGGCATAAATATTGCAAGAGTTGATCATATTAGAGACCTTGGAATCATTTTCGATGAGCGCTACATTTTTAATAAGCACGTTAACATGTCTGTGAAAAAACCAATAGACTTTTGGGATTTATTTTTAGAATTATGAAACCTTTTCTTAACTTAAAGTCAATTACAATGGTTTAGTATTCATTAGTGAGATCATTATTGGAGTTTGGCTCAGTAATTTGGAATCAAAGTTACAATAATCATAGTCAACGAATTGAATCAATTCAAAAAAAATCTCAAGAATGCTGTCCTTCAAACGCGGAATGGAAAAAACTTTAAATAATTATGAGGAACGACTTCATTTTTTCAAATTAATGCCACTTTACCAACGTAGGATGATAGCTGATATCTTGTGCCTCCACAATTTACTGCATTGCTTGACAGTTCGAACAACGTTTCAAATATAAGCATAAAGGTGCCTTCTCGGACTACTCGAAGTAACGACACATTTCTTATTTCAACTTTCTCTAATAATATAAACTATACAAAACCTTTAATAGAATGTCTTGTTCTTTTAATAAATATGCTAATGACTGTGATATTTTTCATGACAATTTTGCTTCAATTAAAAATCACATGATTACATTGTTCAAAGAATAATAATTGTATAACCTCAAAGAAAAATAATAATTATCATTATGAAATGACTTCATTATTTACTTCACTTAAATAACATTTTCGTATATTTATAACTACAAAATTAGAACAAAAATATTATATAATTCATATTTAATATATATGTAGAAAAATTTAAATTATTTTATATTACTTTATATCTCTTAAATGACACCTACTTGTTATTATCTAATTTCTTTATTTTCTTTCTCAAATTCTAATGTTAATAATTAAACTCAAATGTATTAAATTTTGTATGTATCTTAAGTTTATCCACATGCATGTTTTGTAAACATGAAATTGGAGAGTATCGAGTGCTGGCAACCTGCGTATAAAATATTTAAGAATGATTACGATTACTCTCTGTATGTTTACTTTATAAAAATAAGTCGTCCTTAAAAGCTCATTATCAAAAACAATCGTCATTATGAGACATCTTTAATTTTTGGTTGCCCTAGCACAAAGCGGCTCATAAGCGTCGTAAAACTCGTCAACTTGCTTCAATCAACAGCAGACGGTGCGCGCGTACTTGTATCACTACAAAATACCTAACTTCCATTATAAATATTGCTGGGTCTTGGAAATACCATATTTAAATGAAATATATTTATCGTAATGTGTAGCTTTTAAAGACGACCTATTTTTCCAGAAAAGTTATTGTACTTTAATGGTTTTTGACAAAATACCTAACTTCCAATATGAAATTTTGCCGGATTACGGAAATACCATATTTAAATGAAATATATTTATCGTAATGTGTAACTTTTAACGACGACCTATTTTTCCAGAAAAAGTTATTGTACTTTAATGGTTTTTTGACAAAATACCTAACCTCCGATAAAAAATTTTGCTAGATTCGTTGCATAACATATTTACTATAGGAAAGTACACGTGCCTGTGAATATATCTCGCTGTGTTAATTAATGATTGGGTTACGGCCTTTTTTAGCGTTCGTTTATCGGACTACTGGCGTTAAATATCAAGCAACTGTTCCAATGACGCGACGTCTACCCGCCCCGCAACAGACATTATTATTGGCTAGGGGTAGTTCGTGGTGCGGCGTTCGCACCCAATTCCCTCTCCCGGCACCACACCCCCATCCCAATGGCAACTCTGTCCGCGAGTATTCGGGGTATTTAAATATATTTGCATCATTTATCTAAAGCGTAAACGATCGTCCGATGTCTGACGGGTTAATGAAGACTATAACAAACGGAGAATTCTATCAATCACCCGAAACGACTGTTATTGGAAACGAGATACAAATTGACATTGTCGCAGCCGTAAATTTCCCCGCATAAAGCACACATAACCGTTGTCATAAGTTATAACTACAATTTATCAGTAGTCAGCCGTGTAATTCTGAATTCAAATATTCCGCGATGGCAATTAGGCAGAGAAATGTAAGGTTCCTAGAGGAACAGAGCTCCAGAACTCGGGTAAGTGAAAATGTGAATGGAGACGTGCGCTTCTCGCCCGAAGTCACCCGTTGTCGGTGTTTTGTCCTCCTTTCTGGGGGTGTTAAACTTCTGGGGGTGTTTTTTTTACCAAAGAATAAAAAGAATAAATAAATATTGAATAAACGGTGACTTTGTTCATGTAGATGAATATTTTATGAACAAAAGTAGTCTTCATTTTAGGTACACCAGACATACCATACCCTTATTGGAGGATCTAGTCATTCTGTCATCGCTACCATCATAATATAAAATTGATGCTTTTATATAGAATATTCAATTCCTTAAACAACTCGTTATACCATTGATTAGGTTATATCTATGATTGTGATAGGATAGAGGGAGAAAACTTGTCAGCTGGGGGTATTTGGCCTTAGCTATGAGTTGGATCCAAGAGCAGAAGAGAATAAAAAGCTGAGCAAATGTGACAAAATTACCGATGCCTTACAGCCTGGCGCTGCGTTGTTCTATAAGACGTAACCAAAAACAAAAGCATAGTCTACTTTAATAAAGTATATTAATCATTAATCTACGTAATGAGAGAAATCCAACAATTTAAAACGGAGATTCATCAAAAGAAGTTGACGCCGAGCACATGTCTGCTAACGGACGGATCTTAATTTAGAAGAAGGAATGATTCATAATTTCGGCAACGGTGGACCACCGATGAAAATCACATTTCCTCTTCAGCCCAATGCCCAATGCCGGAGACACAAATAGACCCCGAAATGACTGATGTGTGGAGCGACACGGCGCTGGCGAGGTGTGGCGCAGTGGGTTAAGCGCGCGTCGGAGGTGACGAGTTCAAGACACGATGTGTATCCCTTCACACTCGGACAGCGACTGCCGTTAAGGAACACCGGGAAGATAGATGTAACTGTACCTCGTGGGTTAAGGACACCGCGCGCACTTACTTTAAGAAACGGAGGAGGTTCTAAATTTGAAGAGTTTTTAGTATTTTTCTTAATTTAGGTACGTTTAGTCATTATTCAGGCTCAATTGATAGTGCCAAGGTCAAGTCAAGTGCCAAGGATAGAATTATAGTGAGATCGAAACGAATTATGTTGAGATGACTTCGTATAAAGTGGCAATATAAGGATATTCCCTAACTAGTGCCATCATATGGGTCCATTCTGCAGACTGGCCGCAAAAAAGGTTAAGGACTTTATAAAAAACACTGATTCATAAAAAAATATTAATAATTATTTATTGAAGATAAATTATTTATGTAATTATAAACCGACTCAAATACGCAATAATTTGTTTAGTACGTTAGCATAAGCATTATCTATATTCATTATGTATTTTCTTTTTCTTTTAATCTTAGTAAAGAAACAGATATATTTGTCTGAACATAAACATTCTATGGGATAACATTGTATACTCGTATATATGTCTATATTTACTGTATTTAGATTTGCAGGTAATGTGCTTATATTTTACACTTTTCTTTATATTTTTAGCCACGACGATTCATTTTCATATATCCTACGTTGAACGTAAGTTATTCTTATAAATAATCATTAAACCATTCACTTCTCATTCATTATAGCTCACATTCGTTACATTTTAACCGTTTTTCATAATTATTGTTTCTTTTCTAAATCATTTTTTTATTACTTTATGAAAGTTTGACCGTATTGCATATCGCACAGATATGCAATACGGAGATATACAATGCAGAGGTGGAGTGAAAAGCTTTCATAAAATACAGGCCTGTATTTAAACCAGCGTGCATTACCTCAAGCGATGCAACTATCTGTGCGTTCAATATTAATTTTTCTTTAAATATTCTGGCTATATAATTTGTTTGAAAATTTTCAATCGTTAAAAAATATTAAAAATAGTTTGAATTTTCCAATTGTTAGATTTTTATATTAGAAAAGCTAACGGCGTTTACCTGTTTTGGCGTAAAAACATATCTAAATACGGTATTATCTAAATACATTATTCAATTTTACTATATGTGTATATTTATATATTTTTAATTTGTTTTTCTTACAAATAGATAAACTTTTCTTATTTCTCTGTAGGTGCGGTGCATTGACGGTTTGACATTCGTAGTTGTAGAAAAATAAAACGTGCCTTCCTTAGTACAGACATGGTCTAATACAGAAGGCAGGGCACAAAATGTAGCAGTGCACGCTGTGCATTTTTAATACGATAGACATTTGCAACTGTGATTTGTTAATCATAAATATTTGTCACAATAAATAAATAAATACAGTTTGGTAAAACTGGAAGGTTTTATTGGGGTTTAAAGGGGTGGGGGGTAGTTCGGTTATTCTATTTTTAAATATTATACTGTGATTGGAATTCGATTGCAATTTTGTGAAACTCTTTTGTGATTTTGCATTTATACGATTTAATTCCAACGAATGAAACAATCGAGTAGCAAACCTGACGAGCGATCGAGGTTTTACCACCGAAACGGAGAAATAAAAATCGAATTTCCCGAGCGAAGCGACCGAAATAAACGCGCAGCGCGAGGAATGACTGATGTCCGGGATGACAATGCGAGTGATGTATCTATTTGCGGAGGCTGTAACCGATACGCGGACGGAGATGACGCCGCGCCGCCAGGTACGCGAGACGAGCCCCGGGGATGGTGATGGTGTCACGCCGAGGGAAATTTAACACATTACGCTCGGAAATGCAGCGACGCGTCTACAACTTTCGCTAAATCGAGGGAAATCGACGATGACGGATGCGACTTCCAACAAAATCAATAAATTGTAGCGTCTTTGTAATTGTAATTATTCTTACCGGCCAATATTATCGATTGGTTGGGCCGATCATCCAACTTGGCCCAACCGTTCGATAAATTGTAAAGTGTGGAGATTTTCCTCTTTTTTTCTTCTTAATTTGTCATAGGTAATAAACCCTAGAACAAATTTTAATAGAATAGAACGAATAATGAAGAAATTATCTCTACTAATTCGCGCGACCGAATTTTTAACGTGGGGGAAGAATTTTATTTATCGAGTTTGATGATGATTTTTGAAAACAAACATAGTCTACGATTATCCAGTGAAAATTATTTGCTTTGCTGGAAAAACTTGACGGCTTTTGTCCACTTTGGTACTATTGAATGAGAAAAAAACACTTATTGTATTGAAATATTTATGAACGAGAGGCGTGCGTGAGAGGCGAGAAGCAAGGTTCGGTTTTGGGTCACCTATTATTAAAATTGATGACATTACTAGGCCAAAACTGTCGTAGCCGTTGGATTTGTCAAGGAAAAGGTCAAAACGCCAAGCTTCCAGCAAAAAATCAGATTCTCCAGCGAGATCAAACGAATATTCTCGAATGAAGTCTTCCTAGACTGACATCAGCGCGCTGCCAGAACTATGTTCGATAGATATAAAAGCATTGCATTAAAATAACACAAAGCATTTGTCCGCCGTCTGGCAACACCGTCGCGGGCGAGACAGCTCTACGCGGTGTCGTGTCCTTCTTGTATGTTCTTCATTCAATTTTTTTATCTTTGATGATTCGTATGTCGCTTTTCAGAGAGATTTAATCATTACACAAAAAAAAAACAATTCAACGCGATTGGTGTAATTTCATATCCTAAAACGTAATTTCAGATTATAGTTTATACATAAACACGCTCACATTGAACTTTTGCATTACTGCAACACACTATTAAAGAAAAAACCATTTGCATACAAGTTGCATTAAAAGTTACAAACCTATTTGCGAAAGAATGCACTTCACGTTTTCTAATATTACATAATAGCATGGTAACTGCGTAGTGTAATCCAATGGCTAAATTATAATGTTATTCTTTTTATTTTTATTTGGTACTCTAACAAAATATGGAATATATAACATGTTTACATTTTAGACACTTAGAAGTTAGAAAGCCTTATCAATATTCAAATAAAAAAAATGCCACATACATATACCAAAAACTATCGACCTATATCAATATTAAATACTTTTAGTAAAATATTAGAAAAACTTGTAAGTAAGCAATTAACTTGTTATTTAGAAAATAATGCAATATTAGCCCCAGGGCAATATGGCTTTAGATCCAAATTAGGAACACGTGATGCTATACTTGAAGTAACAAAATTCATTGTCACTAATGTAGATAGTAAAAAGAAGTGCTTAGGCGTATTTCTTGATTTGGCCAAAGCATTTGATACTGTTCCGCATGACCGACTAATACATAAACTAGAAACAATAGGGGTATCAGATATTGAACTTGACTGGTTTAAAAGCTATATTACTGGACGCACACAATGTGTTAAGATGGGTGATGTGAGAAGTGAATATTTAGACATATTATATGGAGTACCACAGGGTAGTACATTGGGACCTCTTCTTTTTATACTGTACATCAACGACTTATTCAATCTTGAAATTACGGGTAAAATTATATCTTTTGCTGACGACACTGTACTTCTGTTTGAATCCAATTCCTGGGACTCAGTTTTCAGGAAGGCAGAATCTGGATTAGAAAAGACCTATGACTGGCTAAATGAAAATCTACTTACTTTAAATATTGACAAGACCAAATACATGACTTTTACAATAGATTCAAGACTACAACCTACAAATGACAAACAAATATTAATACACGACTGTGATAAAATTAATTGTAAATGCCTTCCTCTAGAAAACACTGTATCCATGAAATATCTCGGAATAGTGATTGATTGCCACTTAAAATGGACCGACCAAATTAATGCAGCCGCTACACGAATACGAAAATTGATTTACATATTCCGAAATATACGAAATGTATTTAAGTTGCAGATATTAAAGACTATCTATTATGCTCTTGCGCAGTCTGTAGTATCATATGGTCAACTAGGGTGGGGCGGTGCAGCTATTACAAATCTCGATCCCCTAATTAAGGCGCAAAAAGCTATACTTAGGGTAATAAATAGAAAACCTTACCGTCACTCTTCTGATAAACTATTCAAAGAATTTCAAGTTCTTGATGTACGACAGCTATATATTAGAACAGTACTAATGTACTACCAAAAAGATGTAACTTCTCAAATAATGCTACCTCATAGTCACGACACAAGACAACGACAAAGAGATGGACATCACGAAAACAGAATGAAAACTACTTTTGGACAGAGGCACTACACGTTTCTAGCGCCCAGAATTTATAACAAATTTTACTCTGAGGTTGACAGATCGACATCGACATTGACTGACGCAAACTTTAAAAGGACGGTGACGCTTTGGCTAATGAACAAAACAAGGCAAGAATGCGAAAAGCAACTTATTCAAACTATTGCTTGAGTACACATATTATTGTTCATTTACTTTTTATACATTATATATACAACAGAAACATCAGAATAATAATTCTGATGTTAATTGTAGGTATTTAGAAATTTCACATTCATTAACAAACGCTACAGATAAATATTGTATTATTATAGCTAACTAAAAACGATAAGTTTATTTGAATTAAAGTATGTTTCTAATGTATGTATTTACGTATATATATATATATATATATATATATATGTGTGTGTGTGTGTAAATGTTATATATTTATTGTGTGTATGTGTATATATATATATAAAATGTTTTATCTATATATATATATATTTATCACGGATCTCTAATATAGACCTCGCGCCCCTATTATCACTCTATTTATATATTTCAAATAGGTAACACCTCGACACAGGCATTTGCCTAGTGAGGTGTTACTAATCCACACAAACTGTACTTTTCTTTTATGGAATATCAATAACATGCGATATATTAATATACATGTAATGATATAATTTTTTATGGATATAATAAATAAATAAATAAATAAATAAATAAATATAAAAGATAAAACACAGATTATACTAAATAAAAATAATATAAATTATATATTGTATAATAATATATACACTATAAATATGGATATTGTATGATTACATACAAATACATATATACTATTTATATAAATAAATATATATATAAACATCTATTTATATAAATATAATGTATGAACACAAATATATACTTTTCTATTTTTCAGCAATTCAAAAATATGCCTTTTGGATTGATTAAACTTATCATGAAAAATGTCAATTCGACTATCTCAATGTAAGGTATTATAAAGACGACAGATGCGAGGTATTATGTCATTAAAGGCTATGTTGCTATAGGGGTTTTAAACAGATCAGGGCTCTTAAATTATGCGACGTCATATTAAATGATAATTTTTCTAGACACGTTACTTCTACCTTATAAGTAATTATTTTATAAAGAAATGTCAAATCTGACGACGAGCAACGGTTTCAAATTCTAATCTTATAAGTTTATCATCATAATAAGACTTTAATTTACTACTAAGACCACACTTGATATCTTGATAGGAAATGTATATAAATTCATAGCTTTTATATTATAATTTAATGATTAAATATGAAGTCCCATACATTGCATCAAGATACTAAGCTACTTGGTATTTTCTTGGAACAGCACATTGTGCTATTAAGGTGATGCACAAAACTCAAAAAACTCAAGCAAGCTAAGGTTGCAATCGCATAATTATGCCGAGTGATATTGGCCAAAAGCCGGACGCGCACAATGCACCGCAGTGCGTGGGTGTGGTGGGGTGGGGTGTGGTGGGGTGGGGATAAATCAAAGTGTTGTTCTTGAATCGGGCGAGTGGCGAGTGGCGAGTGGCGAGTGCGCCCGCGCCACGGGGGGCGATAACTTAACACTTGTAAAACGGCCACTATAAAAGGTTAGTGTGTGCGCGCCGTGAGGCTTCGGCAACACTGCATGAAACGCATTACGTGGGATTGTTTGGTTTTTAATTAGCTTGCAATGTTTGTATGTTGGTTTAGGTCAAATCTTGCGTGCTGAATTTAACCACTTCCTTTTATCCTACGGAGTTGAAATTTGACATGTTGGCTCAGTTACGATGACAGTGTATTTTTATGGTAAGCACGACTTGATTCTACACACAGAAATGGCACCAGATGAAGGAACTCCTCAACGGTGAAAAATGCAGACACGAAATATTTTATACGCATTCAAGCACTTAAAGCGCTAAAAAGGCGATGTAAAATTAAATGTATTGTTTTTATAAAAAAATAAAAGTTTCTTTTTAAAGATTTTAATATTATTTTTTTAAATATACATGAATGAAAAAGATTGTGTTTTTATTAGATCGTCTATATTCTCAAATGAAACTAAAGCAGAATTTTATCTATTCACAAAAAGTTTCAATAAATCTGCAAAGAATGTTAATGCTCTTGTTTAAAAAAAAAACGTATAAAGTAAAGACTTGTAAATGTAAATCCTGTACTAATATTACTAAACAAAAACAGTCTTTACTATAATTATCTCGCATGATAAAAATTAGAATGTTTTACGTAATGGTAAATAGTGTTTGTAAAACTAAGCAAGCTGGATTAAGTTTACTATACAGTCTAAAATACTTTTTTAATTAATAAAATACAAAAAGAAATTGAAAATACAATTTGTTTATTACAAACAAAATTCAAAACTGATTTGGCAAATAAATAAGTTGTATAAAAGTAATTATCGAAACTTCTTAGAGCTATAAAAATCCTAATTTTTATGAGTTACTACTATTCTATTAATTTCTTCGGTTTAAAAGGATGTTACAAATCGTAATGCTATAAAATCATTACAAAAGTGTTTTCACACTACACCTATATTATATAAGTATTTTACAGATTCTATAAGCCAGTCAATTTCATGATAACAATTAATTTTGATGCTAAAGCGGTCGCTTTAGATAGTACTCAGTGCGACCGCTTCCTCAGCGTGTTTCTTGTATACTCGAGTTCCATACGCCATCAACTATCGCTGATAGGTCGTTAATATTTGATTGATCGACGGGATTTGAACCAGGGACCAGTCGATTAACAGCTGGCCACATTAACCACTAAGCCGATCACTAACAAATTGTTTAATTTGTGGCCCGGCACAGAAAATGACCCTTGTTTTAAATGCCCGCCTCGTTTAGTGTTTAATGCCTGGTTTCTTATTACCAAATGAAATTATTACTAGAGTACATTCGCTCATTAGTTACTATTGGAATTAATTACGGAGCCAGCTTCACCGCTTTCTTAAGTTAATTAAAATTTATGTATTTTTTTACAAAAGTAAGCCAAAGAACTCATAGTAGGATACTCGCAAAAAAAAAACTCTCGGAGCTATTGAAGTTAAACTGAAAGCAACTAAGGATCTTAACCAAAACTGCACAAATTAAACCTATCGACCGACGACAGGTGCGACTTTGCCAAGAGAGCCCAGAAACCCCTTTACAGGTACTGGGGAAATGTAGGCCCCTCGTTTACAAAAGGTACCGTACCAGCTTCTAGGCAACCTCCTCAAGCCAGAAGAGATACGGGACTAGAGAGCGAACTATAAGTGGATTTAAAAGTACAATAGTTCGGAAAAACGCGGTACACGGGGGGCAAACCCCCCACATCCACTAACATACATAACATAACCTAACCTAACCTACACTTGAATTCAATTGTATTTCCTACCAAAATGTAACATTTAGTTAGATGCCTTCATAATTATGGTTTGCCATTAACCATTCATAAATTAAATGTGGCATGTCGCGAGTCTCGAATCATTAAATTCACACTTATTTTCAAAGAAAAGCGTAGCAATATTATACTAAAATCAAAGATGACAATGTTTTTTAAAAATTACAACGTTTTATTATATTTCATAAATAAATACATAAATAAATAAATAATAAATATACCTATCGTTCTATTTCTATTTCTAGCAATTTGTATTTATTTCTTAAAAAGGCAGAGCATTTTTTTTTTAAATCATCGAAAAATATAACAGTATTTGTACAGTATCACTCTTAAGTTCGCTTTGCTATTTTTAGAATAAAAAAACATTAGAGATTTTAATTTAATTTAGACAGTTTTAATCTTTCTTTTTTTCAAGTGGATCTTTAGTAAACCTATTTGAATGCATTAGAGTTATATATTCTATTTACTAACGTCAAGGTAAGATGGACATTTTAATTTAAACCTATATTTATGGAAACACTTCTGTTCAATAGCTGATTTTGCTGTCCTGAATTAAGGATTTTACATTAAACCTAAAATCTTATTCAAATAACTAAGCACAATTTGTTATAAAGGTATATATTAAATGTGCGTTTATTCCATAAAATATAACGCAATTATTAGATGCTATCCCAAACCCAGCATTAGGTTAAGACGGTTGTGAAAAACAGCTATTGACCTAAAACAGCCGTTTTTATATTGTGTTCACAAAATGTAAAAACTACTAAATGCATATCGGTACTTACTATAAAATATATAAATAAGGTTGTGTTTATCTATTGTAAAAAAAATATTTGTATTCGTGATAATGTCTAAAAGGCATTGAGAATTATTTATATTGAAAGAAAGTATTTAGATAACGGGTTTTAATTGCTAACATACTTTGCTTAAACTTTCAAGGGGTTTCTTCCCGAAATAGCGTTCTTCTCTGTCTTGCATGTGGTCTTAAATCATTCCTATTTCATCAGTAGAATGAAAAATACTGTGACGTTATAAGTTCATCTTGATTAATATCTTTATGAAATCAAATATGCCTCTTTAGTTATATTTTTTCATTCTCTGCATTCGTCAATAAGATATTTTAGATATTTGATTAAATGCATTGAAAAATACAATCTTTTCGAGGATCCTAAAATGTAAAAATTTACTTCTTCATTCTATACAGGGTGAACTTTCAAAACGGTCAAACTTTCATTATAGTAGTAAAAAATGATTAAAAAACGATGAACATGTAACGAATTATACACATTATTTATTGCGTTAATGTTACACTACTATCAAACGCTTAGAAAATTATAGGAAGATTTGAATAACATACTAATACATACTATTACAATAGATATAAAATATTAATTATATAGTAGTCTAGATATTTAGGAGACAAAACGATAAGACATAATTATTTTTCTTGTAGATCTACAAATAAAATAGAGACACGTTTGTATGGAGAAATAACCGGGTTGAGTCCTCTTAAGTTCAAAGTTGCCCAAAACATCATTTCTTCAGAATACGATAATTTTGTACTGGCGCCCGAGAGCAAATGAGAAAGGCGAAGATTAGCCGAAGGGCATTAAAGCCGCCCATAATGATATGTATATGAGTTGATTTGCCCATCAAAGGGGCAACACTGAGATGTACGAGTATATCAATCTCGCGAGGCTGGGCGGGGCCTTCGGAGATCACTCATCCGAGCTGGTCATGGGAACACATCCCCACTACAAACAATCTGCCTAAGCGGAGCTGGAAAAAAATATAAATATATTAATCGCCCACGCCTTAATTGTGAACGCTTGTCTGTGCATTCGTAATTAAAAATAGCACCTTAATGCGAGGATATAAATTATCGACGTAACCGGTCGAGCATTTACTGCTCATTACGATCGAGACGCCATCTCGTAGACTCTTCTCAAAACTATTTGTAGTCGGCAATACCTGTCTATACAATTAGATATCCAGATCACAAACGCTGCGCTCAATTACTGTCAAATCTTGCGATTTTACCTGTAAAAAAAATAGATAACGGAACTATGCTGAATTTAGGCCTCCATTTCATGCCAGATCAGAGCGCAGCATCCCGCGCGTGCGCATCGCGTCCATTCTCGATCCATTCTCGATCGGCATCTCTCGGCCATCAGATCACATCTCCGCGGACGCCTAGGCGTATTCAATTTAACGCAACTTCGGTATTAACCGTCATACAAATATTATTTTATACAGCCGTCGGCGCGCGCTATTAATCACTCGACTCCGGGTTGATTACGACTTTAATGTGCTTTCTAATTAGTTTCGTGATTAATCGCAATTTTCGAGATGTAGTTTATCCGATTAGTGGGTACATTAGACTCTTACTATTCATAGCTAAAGCTGTTGGGGCCTTAAGTGAAAAAGGTCGCCTCGGGAGATGAAAGATGTCTAATCGACGGTGCGATTCGATGATTAACGTTCACAAGAAGCCACACTCGACTACATCTGAAACTATAAATTCCTAAATGTTTTGTTGACTGTACGCCGTCAAAACACGACGACTAATATAGTCATCTAATAAAATACAGCCATCTAACCTTTTTTTGTTAATTTTGTTTTTCAGTTTTCTTCGCGTACACTCAATATTATTATTATAGTGAGATGATTGTATTATTCAAAGTTTTGTGGATAAATGAGGATAAGTTGAGGAAGCTAAACTGCTGGGCCGGTTTTGATGAAATGGCTTATACCCTGAAGGACATTGCCTACATATTCAGAAAAAAAAAATATATGAGGGTAAAATATGGTATAGATAACATATCAGGAAGATATTTTTAGTTCTCCCAAGTGCCGCAGGCATGAGTGATCGGCCGCCGAAGGGCGTCAGGGACGCTCCAGCTGTTTAAGTACATCAACAACAAGTATACATAGGTATATAAAGGTAACCCCTTTAAGTAAGTAAATTAAATTGCACAACTTACCTCTCTTCTGCATGAAGGTAAAAAGATCGTCGAGGAATTCCTTTCGCTTGGGATCATCGTTAATCTCGTATAACTGTAAATAAGAGAAAAATAATTAAAATTAAGAAATGGAAAAAACTCAACAAATCTACTGTTCACAACAAATTATTTTTAAATATTGTAGTAAAATTAATTTTTAGTTATTTCCACTTTTGTCATCCGAACTGTTAAATAACTGCAAAAAAATTGTCTACAATATCGTATGCAGCATTATCGAACGCGAGGCGAAAAAAACTTTTTTTTATATAATATATATTTCAAAAACGATTATTAATTTTAAAAATCGGCTATCAATAGGAAGGAGATAAGTTTTTGCTATAAATTACCTATCTATTAAGTTACCCATTAAGCTGCACCCTACTTATTTTCTCTCGTGTAGTATCTTCATGATAGTACCTATAGATACGTGTGTATAGTAAAATTTTATAATGTATCTCTTAAATATCGTATTTAGATGACTTTTTACGTTAAAATATGCAAACGCCGTTAGCTTACATTATATTAAAGCCTGACAGTATATTGATATTTGAAAAATTCGAATTCTTTTTAATATTTTCAAGAATTGAAAATTTTTAAACAATTTATATAGCCAGAATGTCTAAAGAAAAATTAATACCGAATGCACAGATAGTTGCATCGCTTGAAGTAATACAGACCTGTATTTATAGTATATATAGTATATATATTACAGTATGTATGTTTGTTTGAATACATTCTGTATATATATGTGTATTTATGATTATAATGTATCTAGATTTTTAAATGTTTTGCCGCGGAACCAAGACTCTTTTATTAATAGACCTAATGTAGTAAATAGTGTCGATGACCTTAATTGATGTTTATTTAATTTTTATTGCATTCACTGTTTTGTTATTTTCTTTAGGCTTAATTATTACTCTTATTTTGTTATTATTATTATATTGTTCTATTTACATTTATTGTTTTATGTTACTCATCTATGGCTTTCGTACATAACTGCAAAGTTGTTTCTTGAAAATAAATATACTGAAAGTGTACTGAATACTAATGTCTTCCTTGGAACAGTCGATAGCCTAGTTAGGCAAGATGTTTTATGTTATAACTTTATTATTATAAGATTTGCAAATTAAATAAAATAAATATATAAAATACAGCCTACTCTTCCATACAGCAGGAAGAGTAGGTATACCTAAATTTATTTTTAATTATTTCCGTGGCTTTATAAATTTGCGTAATTAAAGGCCAAATAAAAAAAAACATTTTTTAAAATAAAGCGTTACCTGCTGGTAAAAGGCCGGTAGCCAACAGCGATAAATTATAAGCGATAGGTGATATTATTTTATGCGCACCATAAAGGCCCGCATGCATCGACCGCATTCAGCGGACCTACCGGGACACGTCACTTCCGCGCCGCGTTACTAATTATATGTTCGATAACTATAAAAAAAAACTCATGTCATCCGATAAAGGAAACGCCGTTGGAGGACACCTGTTCGACCGTAATGACGGCTCAAGCGGGCACCACATAAATTGAAAGCGTTCTTAGCAGTTGCGCGCGACAACTTACTCATCTGCCTGCCTCGAACGGAAAGTCTGTGCTCAGAAATGATTGTATCACAGATATGTGATAAAAATGAATATACCAACATGTGTTCCTCAACTCTTTCGCGTGCCTCGGCTAATACTAACCGCACCAAAAATTCAGTCTCTTCTCGTGTTAGCCTTAACGCATATTGTTTGTAACACGGCATTTCGTGTCACACGTTAGACATGATCCATGATTAAGACGTTGGACTATTGACCCAAAGATCGCGTGTTCGAATCCACACATGGTCATACCATTTTTGACGCTTCATTACCACTATCTGCACAGGCACAGTAGGGCACAAAATAATTGTATATATATCACCTAGGTTATAGCAATACTTTAAAAAAAATGAAAAATGTGTCTGTTACCTTTACACAGCTTATGGAGATAGTTTGGACGTTGCCAAAAGAGCCCAAAAACTCCGTTACACCTACTGGGAGAATGTGGAGAATACTACTGGAAGAATACTCATTTACAAAAGGTACCAGCTTCTAGGCAACCATCTCCTCAAGCCAGAAGAGATTAGAACCATCGCACCCAAAAAGAGACTTAACTTTATCTACAGTACTGTATATACAGTATATATACAGTACTAGAGGGCGAACTATAAGTGGATTTAAGTACAATAGTTCTGAAAAGGACGCAGTACACGGGGGTCAAACCCCCCCCCCCCCCATCCACTAACGTACATATATAACATAACATAGCTTGGACTTTGGAGAGAAACATAGGCTAACTTTTTTAAAAAATAAAACACACCTTAAAGGAAAGTTAAAGTTCTACGATTTATTTTTAGCTTTAACGACTGCCAAATTTAGGGGGTACGAAAGCCGCGGGTACGAGTCGTTGCGTGAAGGTCTAGCTGTCAACCCGTGAATTTATAGCGATTACCACATTCCTGGTTTTAAGAAAATTGCATTTCTTATTGTACTGGTACCTGTGCAAAATATTTGCAACTCGCATCGAGCGATATAGTTGGCAATGGACAACAAATGATGACAAATAAATTAATAGCGGTGTTTCGACATCATGGCGTGATGCGGGTGACGGGCGACGCGAATGTTTATTATATTTTGTAAGCGACAAAATAATTGCGGATGCCAAATAAGCTAAGAGTCGTTAGTCGACCGGGACATCTTCATACATCATCTCATCTCGTGTTAGGCGGGCAGACCACTCAAATGTTGGACAATAGTTACTTATTTGCACTGTCGGTCATTTTATTACCATGCAAACGACATTTATTATCTAAATAGTGCGTTTCAATCGTAGAAGAAAATGATGCTGTAACTGACATATAAAATAAATGAAATATCATTACATACTGTATTCCAAATGCAATTATATTTAGAACCTCGTACGAGATGACTAACTATGTAGTACAACGATTTTGTACTGGCATGGCCACACAAATTTTAAAGCCTTCTAAAATTAGAAGAAAAAAAATTCTGTCTATTGGCAACCCTGTCCCTACGTGCCAATATTTTATCAATCATTCGACTTTTTTGTGTGATATTATACCTTGATATTGATTACAATCTACAATACACATTGTTTTTTTTTATTTATTTTTATTATCCTATGATTATATTTGAGTGCATTTGCAATGTATATTTTTGTATTTTAATAAAAATATAACTAATTTTTGACGTAGAATACTTCTTAAGTTTCGATACTGGAGTGCCACGCTTTATTAATTATGTTGTATATGTTGTATATTTAGTTGTATTGGAGTGCCACGCTTTATTGTATATTAACTCTTCGGTTAAATGGAACATTAGTAACAATTTAAATAGAAAAAATAAACAAATCTAGGTAATTTTGTCTTGAGCAGAAGGTAAAATCGAGTTTGTGTGAAAATACTAAATTAAAAATTTTCGCACCCGCCAAATGAGACTTCTTCTGACATTTTTTTCGACATGTTGAACGTCCCGGGTGTTGCATTGACAGTAAACAAATAGTGAGATTTCTCTAGGCGGCAATAGCGTTGGTAACTGCAACCGTTAAATTGCGCAATAAAAAGTCACGGGCTATTTATTAACAGCGCTTTTTATCGCGGCGACATAAATATTTCGAATGGGAACAATGAAACGCCATTAGCGCGCTATCCTGTCACCTTGCGCCTGCCCATAGTAATTATAGCGACGTGGGCGCCGCGGCTTATCAATAAAATGTTGGAAAATTACAATAATAAAACGCACGGCTCCCCCATACGAGCATTTATATGTTATCAAACACGTGTGCCTGCGCCGGGCCTTATCGGTACAACTCTTATTGCAAGCAAAAGGCTCACGGTTTTGTGCGAAATTTGTAAATTGACGAATTAAATTGATCGGGGTCACAATATATTAAAAAAAACCTTCGTTATTAACCGATTTCAATAAATGAAAGGAGGTACTTTTTTATTTTATTAATTTATTTGACAACATTACATTAAACTTTTATAAGGTTACAGATTCGTGCGTAAAATATTAATAATAGTATTGTATCAGAGAGTGTTTGGTACCACCGCTGCAACCTCTATTCGCTACCTTCTAAACTAAACTAAATGTATGTCCTAAAGACGGCAGTTCAATCTTTTTTTTATTTTTTGACTAGTTGCCAACTAGCAATAGACGAGCGTTTCATCTTACAAAAAAAAAACAACAAAAATATGAAAATATATGATAATAAGTTGATTGATAGTGCATTTTCATAGTAATTTATATTAGAGGATTAACCTGGTACAAGTATATATATTTTTTGTATATAGAATATATACACTATTATTTAGTGAATTGGATGCGACATTTTATCCTTTATTCAACGACCAATTGTTTATCAATTTTCCCAGTAGGTAGAAACCTACCTTACTTTAATTTTAAAAAAACATTTTTGCGTTTTTGACGCATAGTTATACTCGTATTTGAATCGAAATCTACTTCTTTTGTAAACCCTACTCCAATAAATACAGAGTGTGTAATGTAGTGTGTATAGATTTACGTTCATACATTATATTTATTTATATACATATATTTAGTAACATTGTAAAAAGTATTTATTAAATACCGTATTTAGTTGATTTTTATATTGTAATAGGCATTATATGAGAGTCCGACAATATGTTGATATTTATAAAATTCGTATTCTTTTTAATATTTTTAAGGATTGAAAATTTTCAAACAAATTATATAGCCAGAATTATATATAATATAATACGAGTATATCTATATTTATTTGTCATCATATAATGCCCATATTTGTAATGTATGTATGATATAAAATATCATTTATGTTTATTATAATCTGTGTTTTATTTTTTATATGCATATTTTTATTTGAATATTGATAAGGTTTTTTTGTCTAATGTCTAAGATTAATTGTTAATATGCATGTTACGTATTTCAATATTTTGTTAGAGTACCATTTAAAAATAAAAAAATAAGTTTTTTTTAAATAATTATAATGATATTGATGTATTTAGATTTAATTTGAGCGAGTTTAAGCGTCAAATTTCAATTTTAATTGTTTAATTCGTCCTCTTTGCCTATCTATCTTTTGTTAAAAAGTATATGTTAAATGTTTTGTTTAGTTTTTAGTTTTTGCGATTGCTGCACATTAATTATATTTTTATAGTGCAAATATATAAAGTTTAGAATAGCAATTTTGAAATATATGTTTTCCGTGTGTATGTTTTTTTTACCAAATAAATATTAAAATGTTTGTAGTTAAATTTACATATTATTTTGACCTCTATCTTTAAAATTATGAATCTGGGTGCTTTTTCTACGATGCTAGTGTCGTGGTGCGCAATCTGTGGGGCGTTTTTGTTACTAGAGAGTGGTTGACAATTTCTTCCGGGATTTGAGTAATCTATTTACCACTATTTATAATCAATGTTGATATCATGGTCCGCGTTAATCGTGAGTCAGATTAAATCGTGATATTTTCATGAAACAATTAATCAATCATGTATGAAATAAACGGACACGATGATAGCGTCCAATTCTAGCGTATAATCGTGGACGATTTAATGAGACAGAACCCATTAAACGTGAAAAATCAAAAAACATCAAAATCAGCCTAATCATTTAAAAAAAAATATCGGCGTGATTGAAATTAAACGAAATATCAAATGAATTAAAAATATTTTTTTAATACCTTCACTTTTTCTGTACCTTATGTTTATGAAACTGAAAATTTTCCAATAAATTAATAAACCGCATGAATATATATTATCCCAAGGTTACTGAAGACTTTACCTATTATAAGTAAGAAATTATATGAACATATAGGTGTTTTTTAGCTGACAACCTTGGCCTCGAATGAACCCGGAATATTTTTCCATTTGATTCATAGTTGCAATTACCTTTGTAACAAAAATGTATTTCCATACGGCTTTGTATTATTTAGAGTTTGTTATATATAAAACGTTGCAGTGTCTTAAAAGGCATAAATTGCCTCATCGGTAAGAACGAATCGTAGTCATTCCTAACAACCGTTATTTGCCGTCAATTTGTGATAGCATTATGCGTCTGTTGCATTCAAAATGGCGTTTGTCGTGATAAAAAATATATACTGCGCATATAAACGCTATCAGTGCATGTTATATTTTAAATTATTGTTTTCCGCCGCGCTTTATTGCCATATTTGCATAGATAAGAGTTTTAAATAAAATATTACGACATGAAAATATTTTCGCAATAAAAATTAAGGAAATTAAAATATTTATTAATTTTATGCTATATAAATACACAGAGATCGTGAATATACACAAGATGACAGTACAGGAAAATTGAAATGAGTAAAATGACGGCTAGAACCCTTATAATTATTACGGTCCCTTAAAAATAATAATAAAAAGGACATGTGACTACCTAGTTACTATAGCAATATGTTACTATAGTCATTAAAGCAAACATTTGAAATTAATAAAAATAATGGCCTGATGATATGAGCTGAAAGGATGATGATGTGATATGTTAATGATGATGTAACGATACTTACGTAGGTATAAGGGAACGTCGCATCTTTAACTTATAAATAGAGGTTAAGCGCACGGCTGGCGTTGGAGAATTTAATTGCGAGGCGACTCCTAATATCATTAATTACGATGTCGTCAGAATTAGAAAGAGATACTCGATTGGATCGCATCCAAACGTTCCTTTGATCGCGGACAGGTCAAAGGGAGACAGCAGATATAATCGTTTGAATTAAGGACAGGCCGCAGACCAAAGACGAAAATGAAATTGTCTATGACGTTAATTGGGGATTTGCTAGGTCTAATCCATCTGAAACAATTTTGCGTAAGAATCTTAGGAGACTTAGAGAAATAATAACGTCGGAGAGAGGGAAAATAATAGACAAAATGTAGGTACTATTCGATGCTCTCAAAGAAAAGTTATTGGAACCGCATTTTAATAAGATTTAGCTATGATTTTTTGAAGTTTCACTTGTTCATAACAAATTGTTTGAAGCTAACATGAAAAATTCAAGTTTTTCCACATTTATTTTTTATATATTTATTTATTATTTAGTTATTAAAATATCCATACAAATTAATTTCATTGATATGTTGCATTTTATTGATATTCTATGGAAGAAAAGTACAGTTTGTGTGGATTAGTAACACCCCACTAGACAAATGCCTGTGTCGAGGTGTTACCTATTTGAAATATATAAGTAGGGAGATAATAAGAGCGCGAGGTCTATATTAGAGATCTCTGATAAATATATATATATAGATAAAAACACTTAATATATATATATACACAAATATGTATATAAACACTTACAAATACACAAACACATATATATATATACATTGAAAACATACTTTCATTCAAAAATACAATATTTATTACAATAATACAATACATAGCTTAGCATATTTTCCCCCCAAAATTAGTTACAATCTGTAAGAATAACGCGATATAAAAATGTGAGCAAGAGTATTAATTTCCCTGTTTATATTTGCACCATCGCATATACAATTTTATGTCTTAGTTTAAATACTAATTTAATACTGTGAGGGGCGAAACGTGTAACAAAATTGTACTGGAAAAACATTATATCTGAAAAACTTTTAACAAGCTAGTGAATTTTACTTGCGTACACTGTTAATTAAATAATGCAAATATGTTCGTAATGTAATCTTTATCGTTTTTTTTTTTTATTATTTTGGAATTATTTCCGTCATAACAACATTTTTTTTTAAAATTAATATCAGAGGGTATAGGGTATATTGATACTGTTTTTCAAGATTATGTGGAGTACGTTAATAATACTGACCTAGAAAAATAATAACAATATTGTGGCAATATTTTCGGTACGGCGCTGAGCCATTATGTCCCTCAATGACAAACAGCCGGCTTACACGCTCAGTACAACACTAATCTGTTTACACTTGATTAGAAGTGTGGCGTGCACGGGGACCGTTACGACGGGCTCGCTGCGTTAATGAAGTCATGCTCGTATTGTTATAACGGAACCCTGGGATAAATCCCGATGAGGGGATAATATTATCAGGAACGTGAACCAGTTATCGCGAGACGGAGGGGCTTTCGATGACGAGAGAGTAATTCGGAAGTAGGGAGTAATCCGCGACAGAATCGGTAAAAGTAAAATAAAAAAAAAACCCTCAAAAATGAATGTGAAACCAAAAAAAACTGGGAAGGAATAGAGTATAATTTTTATTGTTGGCAAATAAAAAACTCTGCAGTCAGCGTGGAAACATACACGCATGCAACTTCTATCTACCATTTCTCTATTGATCAATTTTTTTTATTGTTTAATAACAATAAGTTATTTATTATGATATTTCTTAGTTTTTTGTTTTAGATTTATTTAAAAGTCGTTTTTTTACGTTATTCATTTTATATTTCAGTAGTATTTAGATTTTATTATATGCAATCATAGTGTTGAACAATTCTATATGAATGAAACGAAAAACTTCGTTTTTAGACATTTTTTACTTACACTAGAAGTAACGTAACTAAGCTAATATGGGAGTGACCCATTCCTGAAAAAAATCTGATTGAACATACGTTTGAAAACCGTTTCCCTTTTTTTAAGTACTACTCTTTTTAACGAGTATACTAATAAGAATCTTTTCGATGTACCTAAATGTGTTAAAGACACGATAAAGAAAAATATAATAGGATTTTTTTTCTGAAAAAGGTATATAAAAAAACCTGCTCTTTCTCTATCTGCTTGGGATGGAAAGAGAGTAGGTTAGTTAAGTACTTATAGGCTATAGATCTGTACGAAAAACATATATATATATATATATATATATATATATATATATAGTAAAATAGTAAAATGTATTGTTTAAATACCGTTAATTAGATGATTTCTATGTTAAAATAGGTAAACACCTTTAGTTTAACATATATAAAAGTTTGACAGTACTGACATTTGGAAAATACGAATGCTTTTTAATATTTTAAGGATTGAAATTTTTTGCAAATAAAATATATAGCCAGAATGTTCAAAGAAAAATTAATACCGAAAGCACAGATAGTTGCATCGCTTGAGGTAATGCACGCTGGTTTTATTTTTTTTTTTTTTTTTTTTTTTTTTTCTTTGTATTTTATGAAAGTCTTTCATTTTTTTATTTGAAATACAGGCCTGTATTTAAACCAGCGTGCATTACCTCAAGCGATGCAACTATCTGTGCTTTCGGTATTAATTTTTCTTTGAACATTCTGGCTATATATTTTATTTGCAAAAAATTTCAATCCTTAAAATATTAAAAAGCATTCGTATTTTCCAAATGTCAGTACTGTCAAACTTTTATATATGTTAAACTAAAGGTGTTTATATATATATATATATATATATATATATAGATTTGATGATTATGATTTATTTAAGCTTTCGCCATTCGGCGTCGTCAGAAAAAATATATATATATATATATATATATATATAAAAATATATTAGTTTTTCTTTTTTTTTGTCAAAATTTGCTTATAGTAGGTTTTTACTTTTTTGGTTGTTATCTTTTTACTGCTTTTGCATTTTATTATATTGTTTTTCCTTCTTTATTTATGTAAGCCTATTGACTTTTGTATTGTAATATAGAATGTTTTTTTTCACCCACAGAAAAGGCACCGTTTTGTGGGAAAATGTAAAGGTGATTTGTAATAAAAACAATAATGATTTATAAAAAAGACGTTAATTATTGACTACATAAAAAAGGTTTTTTTTTTGGATCTGCTTGATGTAACATTTCAGTAGCTAAAATTTGCATTCGGCGTATTGTATAATGTTTAATATTGTAACGCCCGGATAGTTCTCAACCTTGTCACTTTCAGGTCCTTATTGTTTGTTCTTCTGAAGGAATAACTAAGAAGTAATTGAATCTTGAGCGCTGGACACCAATGATGGACAGCAAGAAACCCAGAAGTAAGGAAATTTGTGAATTACTAGTGTCAACATTGCAGACATTGCCAACAATAGAGAAGAATACTTTTACCTTCTTGCCTATAAAATAAAAACCGGTTTCGAACAACGAACTGCGAGCCGCATACATATTATATGTATGTAAATTATAATCGGCGAGAAGAGAATAATGCAGTGAACGATAATTTGAATAATTCTTCTGGACCATGAGATTCTGGGCAATTAGAGTTATGTAAATTTGGGGGAAGATGCATTGCAATAGGTTAGCGTTTTGAGAAATCTAAGTTATCTTCGGGTATTCAAAACTACTTATCCTTAAAACGTCTTGCTAAATATACTATTAAAATTAGCCAACATACTAATCATTAGCGTATAAAGTCATCAATGATTAGTTATAAAATATATAAGTTTTTTTACCCGTAAACGCGGACACATAAAGTTATCGCTGTGGGAAATTAACAACTAAAAGCGCGGAAAGTTTATTTTCAACATTTCCACTAATTAAAAATTATATGTACCGGAAAATGCGATTTAATTATCACACAATCAATGTGTGTTATTTTATATGTATCCTTTAATAATTTTAGGAATGTGTGGCCGTATCAAATTCTGGGTATTTTACATTTAAGCTTGAACACATTCTGTAAATGGGTTCGTTTTGCCCATAATTGGTTCTACGACGTGGGATGTCTAGCAAAACATTTGATCTTGTCACACGTGCAGGTACCCTGAGACGCATTAGCTCAAGTGGAGAGCTGCACCTGACATTATTTCGAATGTATTTACAGCATCAGCTTTAGACCTTCTTTCAGCTAAGGATTCCACTTGATGTAATCGAGAAGAATCTTATCGAGATGTGAATTGGTGTGGTTTCTTCGATCGTGAATCGTTAGGTACATTGACTCCGATCATAGCGATATTACGATCGTCACAATACGATAATTGCTAGCGATGTCGCGACATCGATTTCCTGCCGATCATCGACAATAGATCCAATAATAATGCCGTGCATCGCCAATAAGCATAGTGGGACGTTGCATTAAACATGAGCGGATAGGCCGGTAGCCATTGTTGCTCAGGAGACGTTCGCTTTGATCCGGACACAATGCGGGGCGAGCAGGCAACTAGGGACAATGAGCGGGATCACAATGGGAGCGGGAACAGGTCACCGGGTTGAGCCAAGGTGAGCGCGCACGTCGCTTGTACCAACCGGCAACCGGCGCCATTATATTTATTCTTATAGCCAATTAATTATATTTTTTAGTACTCTTCATAATCTAATATAAGATCAAAGCTAAACAGTTGCTTTATTAAATATTATTGCAATACTATGAATTATTTATGTGTGGGAAAAAAAATCGCCCATAAATGGTCACTTTCTCCTTTCCTTTATTTCTATGATTTTTGCAGGGGCGAACGGATTAGATTAATTAGATTTTCATAGATTAGATGTGTCAGACGTACTGCAGTGGCGTATTGAATACATCTTAAAGTTTTCGCTTTTCGAGCTTAACTTAATTCTCACTGAGCTTAATTCTCACTGAGTGAGAATTATGAATTATATCCGATATAAAAATCAGTCGAAAGGTCTCAAGCCGTTCAATACGTCGAAACAGGCATAACATAATATAAAATGTATAAAAATATATTTTTTAACCGCAAAGCAAAAAAGTCACCGCACCCACTAACCTTTAGCTACAGACAGAAATGGTTTAAAATACTATCAATCAATGATGCTCTTGGTACGCAATTAAGCTGCTTATTAAACCTGCCTACATAATTGGAAACACCTTTCTTAAGGTTATTTATCCGATACTTCATAAGGTAAATCGATGTCTGCTAGCGACAATAGTTTGTCTGGAATCGATTTTCTTCCATTACCTACGTATGAGGCCCTATGTTTACCCATTTTCAAAATACTCCTTAACAATGACTTATAATTTGATTTTATATATGTTACCGTTAATGTTCGTAAAACAGTTAATACGCGGATTATTTAGTTACTCTGCGGATTACCTAGTTATTCTGCAGATGTCCCAGATAGTCTATAGATTAACGTCCAAGCATTAGTTAATATGAAGTAATAGGTTCTATTCTTTAATAAAACATGACTTCATTGTTAAAATTAACTTTAATTTGGTAGTTACAATTTTCGTTCGTTAATTTTCACGATAAGTAGTTAAATAGTTTTAAGACTTTATCCTAATGAAATGAACTTAATTTAAAATAAATAAGCAGTTACAATATGTTAAAAACTACAACACTAAATGATTACTGCAATCTAAAGATTGGTGACATTCGTGGAACATTTACAACTTCAAAGCTGTAATAACTTTTTAAAAAACAGGAAACAACTTGTCCTAATACACGACATGATGATGACATGACGCGATTAAATGATTATTACCTAAATCAATCTATGTATTAAATAGATAAACGATTGCTGTATAAACTAAATATTACCGATATGATCGACATATTGATATGGAAATTTGAAGTGCAATTTAGATAGACGTTAAAAGCGCGCTGTGAATGCGATAGGGCGTTTTTCTTGAGGGCAACAGCCTCCAAGGGCGAAGGTTTTGACTGATTTGATGGTGTGATTGAGTATCATTAAAAAACGAACTTTACAGCATTTTTAACAACCCGTTGAGTATCTATAGTATGCGAAAATTGTATAATATTATACCTACAAAATCTTTACCGTGATATTGTCCAACACTCCTCCATCCTATCCGGTGAACTCTTTACAAATGTGATTTGTAAAGAGTCAAATCAAATTTCATAATGTTTTCAGAGAAAATGTTGTTGTGATACGAACGCCAGCTGATCACCCGCTCGTGACGCTTAGGTTATTACCCGCGCACGGCTGAGGTTACGAGATGTTGTATCGCCACGTCAGAGGCAATTTAGACCAGCGCTTTATTAAAAATTATAAAATTGGGGATGAAAATTTCAGCATTTTTTTTAATATAATTTCTTACTCGTAATAGGGAACATAAACACCCCCTTAAGTCTTCGGAAATGGTCTCGGAACACCCGCCAGTGGTACCTATGTTATAAACGTATTTTACCATCTTTCTAGTACAATTACTATAATTTTTGTCATATAAACTACTATATAAAATGTAAAAATGATATTATGGTCAAAGATATTTCAAAATATCTTTGCGTTTCGGAGATGATTGGAAAAACTTTTCTTAAGAAAATTGTACTTTCAAAGTGTAATTATGAGTTATTTAATATTTAATATTTTAATAGCGTTCATCGCAATATATAAATTATAGTAAATACACGTTGAAATCTACAAACACGCATAAACAATGTTAAATGATATTAAAAAGGGCGAAGATGATACGATTTGATCGCCCCTGGCTAAAAAGGCCAACACCATTAATAATAAATACGTAATAATTATCAAAATGTAAATTCGTTTAAACGATCCCTACGGCTCGATCAGGGTTGACACAATAAAGTATAATACCAGTAAATATAAAAAAAACTCGTTTTATAGTTGGTTATAGAATAACTGTTACAAAAATGCTCTATCCGAGCCATGAAGTGAAGACAGTTACAACAGTTTAGGTTTTTTTTTTCACTTTCTTCCGTCAATATTTATGTTTAAATACATGCAGAATGCCAACCGCAGAATAAACCCACCCACAAAAACAGTGGTGTCAAATTATAAACCCATTAAATTATCGCTTCCTAATGACATTTTGTTCAATGACAGTTTGGCGTTCCATTTACGTTATTCTAAGGAGAATTCTAGAAACATGGATTCAACATTCTGCAATGCTACTTAGATTTTAAGCCGAAGTCCATCTCGCTATTATACTGCACGTTCGTGAGGAGTATAGTTCCATTATCTGGAGTCCTCGTGAGGTTACTTACGGTAATATCCTGGAGGTTATTCAGAGGAGGTTCCTTAGATACCTTTATCTCCGTAGGTATGGATATTATCCAGAAATGTTTCCTAATACGTATCCATCAGCATTTGTATTAGGGATGTTAGGCTTTAACACACTCGAGTTTAGGCGACAAATCCATACTTTGTGTTATTTTTATAAGGTTATTCGCGGTTTCATCGACAATCCCGTAATACTCGGTGATATTGGTCTCTTTGTTCCGGACCGTCGTACTAGAGCGCGGAAGCACACGTTATTTAAGCGGTTAGCATGTCGTACCGACGTATACAAGTATCGTCCGATTGGGAGAGCAGTCGAATTATTAAATTCCATTTCCGCGGAGATTGATATCTTTGTCTGTACGCCCAATGGGATTAAAAATCTGCTTTCGATTACGCCGTTGTAGGATCGGCGTTATTATCATTATTTTATTTTTTTAGCTTAGTATGTTTCATGTTTTTGTTTTTCTTTTGGTAGTTTAATTTGTTTTTACTTTCATTATAATGTACACGGGGAAACCTGTTAAATAAATAAATAAATAAACAAGGGTTGGTTGAATCTGGTTTGCAACTCCAACCGTTTAAAAATATTTCTTTTTTGACAACCCTGGTTGGGGTCGAAATTTTTGACGCGTCCAGATCTAATTAATCACCAGCGAACGAAAAATGGACGGACATTACGAGCGTTTGACTTTATAACCAGTGAACCCTGCGCATGGTCAGATCGGGCGAGTATGGTTGACGCGAGGGTCGAGTCGATTAATCGATTGGCAACCAGACTAAAGCACCGGGAAGGTGTCAGTCTGAGTATACACGATCAGACCTGTTTTGATTGCAAAATAGGCCCGCTGCGCCATCCGTGGACGGATATCCAGTCAGCCTTGGGTGAAATGTGTATGTAAGCGAGGGTCCAAGGTGAAATAAACGGTAAATCACGCCATTTAAAACAAAAAAAAAACTAAATACTTTTTAAAAACATCAGTAGATATGTCAATCTTAGTAAGCAATTTACCACCCTTTAGCCATTTTGCCTAATTTATAAAAAAACTAAATTATTTGTATGTCAAGAAAGTACTCTCAGCGAGAAAAATATATATTATATTTGTCTTAAATTTTTATTCATATTTTTTTTGTTAAAAACATAGTGTCGACTTAATGCCATACACGGTGTCCCAAGAACATTCCCGAAAATTTAAAGGAGTAAGAAATGATATAAAAAATCACCCCCAAATTTATTATATGTGGTGTAACAGCTGGTGTTTATTCGGTTAGCGCGCGAATTCCATTGCCGCGCCGTTTGATATTGTTGTCTTCAAACGGGTGAACACTAGGCATTTCCGATTGCCAAAAGCATCCATCTCCCATGCTCGGAACTCTGCGATGCAGTGTGAACAAGACGAAAAAACATGTTTCAGAAGTTCCAGAGCGCAGTGGTAGACATTTTAACATATTGAATTGCTTCCGAGAAAAAAAAATATAAAAGTACATATATGTTCATACATTATATTTTATATTTGTATATATATATTATCCATATTTATCGTGTATGTATTATTACATAATATATAATTTATGTTATTTCTATCTTATTCTTATCTCTTATATGCATGTGTCTTAAGTCTCTAAAATAAATGTTTATAAAAAAAATATTCAGAATCAACTACTGAATCGATGAAATTTTTGAAAACGATTAAACAGTTTCGAGGGTCGAATTTATAATGTTTAAATTATATGTGTTTTTACCTGCCAACTGTATCTATTATATCTACGCAATATATGATTAGATTAATATTTTTTTAAATATAAAATGCTAAGAGCATCACTATTCTCGAAAAGACAATGCAAAGAGAAATGCGGATTTATGAATATTCCAACGTCGCATAGTGAGAGCGAGATGCGATGTGAATAATATATCGATATTATAAAGGCGCGGGTTCACACGTCTTTCACACATAAGCATCGATATAACCGTATTATGAGCATTTATCATGTGAATTCCGGCCTTAGAAAAAAAAAAAGAAAACACGCCGATTTTGAAAACTAACTGCGGTTAGGACGAAAGATACTGTCAACTATTAAGAATATATAACAATTTCCTAATTTTAGCAATATTTTTACTTTATTAACTTCACGGATGAAATGTTTTATGTGACTCCACAGACATTGTAGTCACGATTCTGACCTACAAATTGATGCGTGCGAAAAGAAGCTTTGCACGCTGAACGGAAAGCAGTAAACTCTATGAAGGGCATAACGGCGCTTATAACACAAACCGCGGCCTACCATTTTGTATGAAATATTAATAACTTTAAGTTGTTAAGTTGGACGACATGTTTTTAAGATACATATTTTTAAATACACACAAAAACATATATTTTCTAAAAAATTTAGCATACATATAATATTCATATTTAGAAACTAAAACAAAAATCTTCAATTTTAGGCAATTTTTGTTAGGATATCTCAAATCGCTTAAGTAAATCCCTCCTCCACTTTATTCTTATCATAAAACTATATTTATTTTATATGCGAAGTGTCTGGTTTTAGAAGTGGGTGACTTCAAAAAGTGACAGGTATTTCAAAACCATAGTTATATTTTTTGCATATTGTTTCAAGATAATTTTTTAGGTAATAGACTTTAGAATAATAAATTATCTTCATTGTAAATAAACTAGATTACTTATATTTCGTGTGGATATCTCTCCTAACTTTATTAAAAACCTGTAAAATTCGCTTTTTTACATATAATCTCATGTCAAAAATATAGTATAAGCTCATATAAAATTAAGTCATGACTACGTTGGACCAAATTTGGATGAACGTTAGCTTTAATAGCGTGGTTAAACTTAAACCTGAGCAAACGTGGCAAGATTTCCGTTTGTCATGCGGGCTGTTGTTTAGGTATGTGCGCTAATATGATTGGCCGTTGCATTAGTAGTGGTGTACAAATAAATAGTGACGCGATCGGGTCAATCTCATCGATTGCGGAGCCTGTAGTGGTCGGTCAACCCCCGCCAAAGAAGATTCGCCAATTCTGAATGGGTTCGAATCGGATTCTCGTGTCCAATGTGCGCGCCAATTCTAGCGGAAGCTGTAATCCGCGGCGGCGATGGACCAGCGGAGGGCTCGATGGGCTCGATTCCGGGGTGACCAAGAAATATCGGTGAAACGCGGACACGTGTATTCACATCGATATGATTTACAAACCATCGATATTAGGTCGACAGGTTTTGCCAATGCACTTAGTTCATAGTTGAAGAGAATTGTAGTAAATTAAATTATTATTTTGTTTCCTTTGATTGCTACAATTTATTTTTAATTCATATTAAAAGGTATACCTTAATAAAAATAAAAAAATAAATTAATAAATTACGATAAAAATTTTCTTTTATGGCATTTACATAAATCAAAAGTATTTATTTCTGCATAATACGAAATGATACTGGGCAACGAATATCGGGCAGGAGATATTGCGAGAACAGCGGAAGAGCAATGGACCAAAAAATCTCGCCATAGCACCCTAGAACCATACAAAGATCGAACTCATAGACCTAAACAAATATACCGTATTATAGTTACTTTTGAAGTAACGTCATTCCAATGAATAATTGCCGTAAAATGAATATAAAACGTAACAGAAATGATGTTTAGAAAAAGAAAACAAAAAAGTTATAGTAAATTACAATCCTAAAATAAAATAACAATACAAACCTCACTTATAATTATAATTAATGATAAATCAATGGTAACGGTAAATGGTTAATTATCAATCGGGAAGCATTTTAAATTAGTCATTTCTATTATATTCTCATATTTTAAATATCAATCTGGTCTCAGTTACACACCGAATGTAGGACACCCGAATGAACGTCGCCTAAGGCTTAATAGTTATTGGAATCTCCAGCGAATCGGTACAAAACAGCTCCTTTGCTAATCCAGATTATGTCCTACATACCAATCTGGACGCCTTTCATGAGTCCTGGATTCCTGGAAGATAAACTGATCTCGAAGAATCCTACAATTTATAAAGTACGTACCGCTGATGAAGCGAGAATTTAGGGATCCTTTAAAACGTAGCATCGAATATTTGCAAAGCATTTTATCGAATACAACAAATCTATATATTAATATGCGAAGAGAAAACTTTGTACCCCTTTTTAAGCATATTGTTCGCACAGAGGAGTCTTAGATTTGGTATAGTTAAAGTTTATGTGAAGGAGTGCAGGAAGCTAAAATGTTCGTTACAAATACATTAATTAAATACAATAAAACGTTTATACTATAATACTGCCAGCTGATTGATGAAATGAGTTTCGAGCTGTTAATTTTGTGTGTTCCTTTTTTAATAGTCTCACAATTTCAATGTAGTAATTAATGTCAAGTAAAAGTAATTATTAATGCCATCATATATGAACTTCATTTTTACACGAAAAAATTATAACTGACAATGAACTGTATCATAAAAACTAATTATAAAAACAAGTTGTATTGCAGGGAATCTGCAATAATCTATTGCGACCTCTTTGGAATATTTGCGAGTGCCTTCTCGACCACGCGCGCATCTACTCTGTTCCAGGTGCCAAGGCGCAATGCAAACTATGCCAGGAACTCTGTTCTGTACCGTTTACTCAATCCTACAACACGAAATTCGGCGAGGTTGATGTATTTGACCTAAACCGTGGCGAGTTTCTTTCAAAAATCCGAAGTATTTCACGCGAATCTGATTAAAAAAAAAGCGTTGTATATTATAATTAATTTATCTTTCATACATACAAACATGCACACACGCAACCACACACCCTCACACACACAACCACACACCCTATCAGACACTTAAACACCGTACACATCACACATACATATTCTAAAATAGCGTTAAACTCAACAACAAAGTTTTAAATATTTTTGTACATAGGCGTAAGCTTTAATTGGCCTTATAATGAACCCTTTGAGAAATATATATACTATTATTACGCTGTATGCTTACCTGTCAATACATAAATAAATATTTAGTCCGCCCAATTGTGTTTTTGTTACTAAGGAGCGGTAGAATTTTTTTCGGCAGGGGTTGGGCTCTCTAAAAACAGTTGAAATACTGTAATCGGTGGTTTTCGCGAAAGATCGCCGCGAACGGCGCGGCGAGCGTCTCGTAGCGTGTCGCCGACGGTGTCGCGTCGCCCCGAGCAATTAGCGCGCGCGCGCTAAGTCGTCTCGCACGATCGGCGGTCGATTCATTCCGCGTGCAAATGTGCATATGCACTTTTTACCCGTAAGCGGTTTCATATTTGCACGCGGGGTCGTTGACCCGCGCCGACCGCGATGACTATGATTTTGTAACAGCTTCGTATTATTAATAATCAAATTGTAATGGCCGCTCCATCGATCCCACTAAACTCTATTCAAGTTTGTTTTTTTGGTTATGTGATGCGGACCACACATGCTTTACTGGAATTGATCGATCCAGTCAAAAACCTATTAAACATCGTCGCTGACTACAAGGCAGAATTGTCAAAATTAACTTACATCAATTTCGACCTAAACCCATCAGGTATTTGGCCTTGGGGAGCAAAGTATAATGGCAAGACGTACTTCGAAGTAATAATTAATGTAAGAGGTGTTGCTAATAAGCCACACAGGCGGATTTGCAAGAAGCGCCCATTAGCACTGCACTGGCTCTACTCGGCCGAGTTAACACTCGCATAGTTGCACGCACATACAAACCCTCTCACAGGCTCACACATACGCTCTTTGTACAATACACTAAATTACATTTACATTTACACACTTAATAAATATATTTAATTGGGTTATTTGAAAGATTGATTTCCCGATCACTAACAATTTATTATTAGAAATTCGGCGCCCAAATCGCCGTTTTGTATTGTCAATATTATCTCTTTACTTTATTACTTTATTTTTACAGAAAAAAATACAGCTAGACATACAATTATTACAAAAAAAAAACATTTTATCTATAAACATACAAAGAGAAAACTACCAATACATCTAATCTCATCTAAATTCGCACTTAGCGGCATGTCAGAAACTTCACCGTGTCCATCTAACTGGGTGCTGAACACCTGTCCTAAGATGGACTATCTATCTGTCTCCAATAAAAATGTACCTAAATGTGAAGTTTACTTTATTTATTTATTTATCCATATAACAATACAGTACGAACAAAGAACATACATAATTCCCTTTTTTTTTGAAATATAAATTTCAAGGCCTTAAATATAATTCGCTATAGAAAAGAGGTTCTGGCATATTGGATTATAATCACTTCACTAGGCGTAATGCCTGTATCGAAGTGATAAATATTCGAGGCACTCAATATTTTATTTGGATATTTTATTTGATGTTTGGGATGGTGTATATCCATATGTACACATATTCATACACATATAAATATATATACATATTTATTTATTGCATTAATATTATATTACTATTAGATAACATACATACTAATATACTATTACAAAAGATATTTATTTTCATACGGAAGTATACGAATTAGAAAAGGCATTAATCTAAGGTTCCTAACATTATTAGTAACAGGAATCAGTGTGTAACAATTGGTGGTTTTCGGTCGGATTGGCTTGTTATTACCTCAGGTGTTCCACAGGGTAGCCTACTTGGGCCCCTGTTGTTCCTCTTCTACATCAATGACATTTTCTCTTGCTTTCATTTTGCACTAGTGTTAGGTTATGCTGATGATTTGAAAATATTCACTAAAATTAAGAATCTCACAGACTCTAATAAATTACAAGAAGACCTAAATAGATTTTCTGATTATTGCCTTGAAAACCGTCTCTTTTTAAATGCGGGCAAATGTGCTCATATTTGCTTCACGAGGAACTTTAATAAAATCAAGTTTACTTTTAGGCTCGGCAATTCTCTGATATCTTCAACCGATTTTATTAAGGATCTTGGAATTGTGTTAGATAGTAAGATGCTGTACGATAAGCATGTCGAGTATGTTACGGCAAAGGCGTTCAAACTTTTAGGGTTCATTTTACGAATCTGCAGGGAGTTTAAATCGGGTATCGCTCTAAAGACCTTGTTCTTTACTTATGTTCGTAGTGTCCTGGAATATGGCTCACAAATTTGGAATCCTAAGTACGCGACACATGTATCTAAAATCGAAGCGGTTCAACACAGATTCCTCAAACACATGGATCGTAAGTCCTCCACGCACTTCGCAAATTCATCCGAATCATCTCTATTTCATAAAGTTGAATCCTTAGCTGAAAGAAGGTCTAAAGCGGATGCTGTATATGCATACAAAATAATATCAGGTGCAATTAACTGCAGCTCTCTGCTTGAGCTAATGCGTCTCAGGGTACCTTCACGTGCGACAAGATCAAACGTTTTGTTAGACATCCCACGTCGTAGAACCAACTATGGGCAAAATGAACCCATTTATAGAATGTGTTCAACCTTAAACTCAAAGTACGCAGACGTTGATGTATTCAATATTAATTTAGTGGCGTTCAAAAGGCTTATAAAATATGATGTGTTGATGTGAAATTTCCCTTTTCCCTTTCCTCTCCCTCCCCTTCTAATCTCTTCATCCTGCGTTTCTTAGGTTAAGCACTAATTTGTTTACTCACTCGGTGGAAATATTTATTTGGTTTTATGTTATACTTGAAGTTGGTACTATTGTATTTATTCTTTTTATTTATTTGTTTTTTTTTTTGTTATGATTGTACATGTACTGTCGGTTTATAATTTTTCTCGTGTAACTGTTTATTTCCCTAATAAAGATAAATTAAATTAAATTAAATTAAAATTATTATTATTTTTTTTTAATTTACATGAACATATATTTCCATTTATTTTATAAATTTGTAAATAATTGTAATAAATATTTATAATGTGGATTATTTTCATATCTTCGGTTAGATCCCAGCTTGTAGTGCGGTCGGCGCCCTCCCCCGCACCCCTCAACGTGTCGTTCACGGCGTTTAGCACTTTTCAATTTATTTCGCACTCTTCGAATGCACACTGCGCGTCTATTTTTGCACGTCCATTCATACATTCTTGCGAGAAGAACGTCGTAAGTCAACGCGCGGCGCGTTCAATAAAAATCACAAACACAAGATAAAGCCCCCGCCGGACACTGAAGCCGCTCACTTTTTTTTCACATTTATTATACACGTTTCTCGTCCGAGAATTGTTATTATACAGGCGGTCCCAAGGTCAATCCCAATAAAAAAACAGCTAATAGGTCCTACGATTCCTAGTGTTATTTGTTAAGAAACTATATCAAAATTCATTATGGTATTCGAGAAAAAAAATGTTGAAGTTTCTATTTAAAACCATTAGGTTGTAAAACAAGTTTACGTCCGCTCGACCTTGAGTTGCATTCACGACGTGGCGCCCGACGTGTTTTCAGCGGGTTTAGTATGCCTGGCGTAATATTATGATTGTTTTATACAACTTTAGTTTAAAAAATAATTAATTTGGGTATCAAATATTTTTGCATTTTTTTTATATAATTTTTACTCGTAACAGGGAACATATACACCCCCTTAAATTCACGGGAATGATCTTGAGACACCCTGTATATACTATAACACTCTGTAAATCTAAAAGAAGCATCAAGCTGTGTTGTACAAACTTCAACAAACAAACTTTGTAACATAAATTTGTAAAAAAAAACATATGTCAGATGTCTAATAAAGACCTCGCGCTCTTATTATATATTTCAAATAGGTCACACCTCGACACAGGCATTTGCCTAGTGAGGTGTTACTAATCTACACAAACTGTACTTTCTTTTCTAGAAAAATCAATAAAATGCTAAAATGAAGTAATACATATGTAATATTAATGTGTATTGGATATTTTAATAAATAAATAAGTTTATTTATTTAGATAATTTTGAGAAACACAATGCATATTGGTGGGATTTAATTTTTGGAAAGAAGTTGCTTTAACACCTTCGAGTCTGTTCTCGGATTTAAAATATGACTTTACGTTACGATACGATAAGGTACATTTAAATCCTTAGATATTATCGCTGATTTTTTTTATGTTGAAAATATACCTCTTTCTAGTTTGTCGTCTAGTATCTAGGTACAAAATTGGTAAAAAAAAAAAAATACAGAACTGTGCTTCGTCACGAAGCACAGTTTTAACTAATGTGATTCCTCATTCGACAAAAAATCACCCATACTTTTATCGATTTGTCAAACTTGGCTGTGGTTCGTATCTTGAGTAATGCACCATATACCTACATAACCCCACGAAGGCTGGTGCTTTTTCCGTAGGTATCTTAAGGCGCCCCGGGACGCATTAGTCCTTGAGATTAGAAAGAGTAGGCTTTATTCAAACATTGACGTGTAGAAAAGAGACGGATATACTCGCCGACCGCGAATTCGTTACATTTGGAATCGATGAAACATGTTTTTTGTAATTAAATAATTATTATCATTTGAAAAAAGTGTTTTTTTTATGTAATGGCCTAGATTATTATATTGTCTATCTTTATAAAGAAAAATTAGGTTCGCGTCACTTACACAACTTAAAAGAAAATCGTTGCAAGAAAAACAACACTTTCTTATTTATTTATTTTCATTACTAACTATAATAATAAATTTCGTTTTTTTTTTAGCAAAGTACTAAATTAATATATGTAGAATATTGTGGTATTTTTAGTTTTAGCCATTTGTTGGGAATAACTTCAACAAAATGCACCAAAATACGTTACAAAACACGTTTTAGGGACTGGTGGCGCCATAAGCTAAAAGTATACGACAGTTAAAAATGGATGGAAGCTTCCATATAAACTAACACTAATTTAAAACAAAATCATACAATTATCATTTTTCGTTTATTACAACTGGTCATTAGTGCGATTTTAGATATTTTCTGCCTATAAATAATGGTCTCACCCAAAGATATAAAACAGATGCACCGCCTAATAACAGCGTCACTCCGGGTAGGGTGCAGAATAATAAAAGGAATATTGCACCGGGTTCAGCGGACTCTTTATAATAACAAGTCCTCTGGTCCAGAACGGAACATCCTTATAAAGACTGAAGTATTTATTAAGGCCCGAGTCGGACCGGTCGGTCGTTTGTCTGCTTTCCAATTTGTTCTGGACTAGCACATGTAAAAATAAATAATTTATTTTCGTATTATGTACGAATATTACGATTATTTTATTTATGTCTAGGCGAAGTTTTTCTCGGGGAGATCCCAGGGAGGGTACGGAGTTCCCCCCGCCCTAACATAAGGCGAGGGAGGGGGAACACCCTCTTTGGCAACTTTTGTTATATATAAATTATATAAGTTAGATTAGATTAAACCGCAAATATATTAAATTTGCGGTTTTTTCGTTAAAATTCTAGGCCAGTTCGTCTTTTCGGTGCAGTGCCTCCTCTCAATGAATAAAACACGATACCGTGATGGTGGATTGGCAAAATGAACAGAGACGCGACGCGCTTTGCGGTGAGTCCGCAGGCACTCGATGCGCGATCCGAAGGCCCGTCGCCAAATATTGACAGTTGACGCGCGATGCACGTCGTAAGCAAATATGACCGGACGGTAATAAAATGTGCAAGGAAAATCAACCAGAGAAAGTCAATACCGCAGTGGAAATGGTAAAGCATACTTTAGTATTTTTTATACCACACATCATACATTCGCATATTGCGCGCACGGAGGAGTGTGAGATTTGGGATAGTCAAAGTTTATGCGGAGGAGGAATGCAGAAAGTTAAAAGTTATCTATGATATGTGTTAAAATACATTAAATTAAATAAAATAAAACGTTCATTCTATTTACAGAACGAATGAGTTTCAAACTGTGATTTCAAATGGTCCTTTTTTAATAGTCTATCAATGCCATCTTATACTTCTATGAATGTCAAGGCTCATTTTTACATAAAAAAATTAAAACTGTCAATGAATTGTATCAAAAAATAATTACAAACTGTTACTAACATTAAATTTGATAAGTATTGCAGGGAATTAAGGTAAACAGACGCTAAGAACAAAATAAAAAAAAATATGCAATGATTACAGATATAAACTCACCATAATATAGAGGTAAAAGAACCTTAATAATGCTCAAACTTAAAAGTTTAATGAATTAGGTCGAATTTCAACCTAGTAATCCTAGCGACCTAGTAAATATAAAAACATGTAGGTATTACATTATATAACAATAATAACGCTATATCACGTCACTAATCAAACACTGATACATTAATTAAGGCCTTTTTATACCCAAATTCATACATTTTTTTGAATGGTGATGTGATCACTTAAAAAAAAACTAATTAGCTACGCTGAATAGAATGAAGTTTCATGTACTTACTCAATAAAGTGTAACAAAGAAAAAACCGATTTAATTTACCTCGGGTTGAGAGAAATACAAAAAATATTTCTTTTCAGAAAAAGCTAACGCAATCTATTTATTAAAAAAAAACTATATGAATTTAAAGAGCTATAATTCAAAGGAAAGAAATGTTTTAAGGAAACTTGTTAAATATATTTTAGGAAAACATACAGCGTAACTTAGTTTATTTTTATAAACTAATATTCAAGTAATTTGGCCAATTACATGAATTCACTGTTTAACAATTGAATTGAAATGTAGGTTCACTTAAAACTGATATTTTGCATACAAACAATAATAAAAATATGTATTTATAAGAATATGGAATTTGTTCAGAATTATTATGATAAACATAAATATTTACGACATTTACCTTCTAATTCTAATTATCTATTATCTATTCTAATTAATAAATCTAGGTATGATGTATCGATCTATCTGTATATTTTATTATGTAAATTTTTGTGAACCAATTAAAAATTGTCATTCCCTTGACCCTCAGAAATAAAAAGGGTAAAATCCATTAAACTGGGTCGCAGCTATATTCTATCGAGTTGGATTTTTGGCTGGACAATGACGGGTAGTCTCTCTTGATTTAGCATGGCCTTCCTAATGTTTGGAATAGTTTAAATTGGTCACAAGCAAAGGGAGAAAATGGCGACGCAATGAAATATACCCGCATCGACATTTTGGACCCGATCAATTTAACGGATTAATTGAGACGTCAAAATATATCATGCTCCCGGACAAAATGATGAGACGACCCTCGAACCCGTAGGTCACCGATCAATGTCAACCTATTAACAGCGCTTAATAAAATACCCATTATGGTTATAGTATTATTATTATTTATTTCGCGTATGGCTTGTGTTGTCGGGGAGGCGCCATTAATCGCAGGTCCGACTGCCTTATTGTTGTTTTCGTGATGCGAGGACATTAATTGCAGGCAAACAACATCTGGTAAGTCTCTAACATGATGAGTGTTTTTGTGTATGTCTTGTTACCCAACTCAGTCGACAGTGTTGAGAAAATCACCGTTCAATATTCACAGCGGCGAAAAACGACCTGGCCGGTTTTGAACCACCGGCCATTCGAACCCGGGATTTATAAATATTATGCTATCCAGCACTTTAACATAAATTAAAAAATTGTTCAAAACTTTTTCAATGTTCTCAAAGATTATGTCATTTATCTTTTCAGGCGATTTGCCGCTATTAAAAAACAATCATCAAATATAAGTCAAATAATTTTACAACTCAATTATACAATTATATATATATATATATATATGTATATTTTAGATAAGATGAATTTATTTATTTATATTTATTATTTTTTACCACACATTAACACATTATTTGCATGAATATCTTGCATTTTCTATGTTCTAAGGTAATCCAATCGGTTCTAGAAAGAATATGTCATCAGCTGACCATGCATGCGTATATAAAACAATAACAAACATTGCTACTATAATAGTTTTGGATAAAATACATAAGTAATCATTTTTATATGTTCTTATATATATACATATTCTTAGACAAACACAGAGCAATATTACAAACGGCGTCAATCATTTCTGCACAATCGCGAAGTGAGAAAATCGACTCCCGTATATTGCTAATTATACACCACTCGTTTGCTACACATCACAGTCTTTTTTTTAACCAAGGAACAGTAATCTCAATAATAGTTAATTTAATAATATTTTAGTTATCTTTTTTTTTACGACGGACGAAATGAGATTCGGCCTTTGAACGAATCAAAAACGAGTGATCGAAATGCCGATTGAAAAAACGGATCATAAATAACCGGGGGTTTATAACGGACGATTTAACGCGCGCTTTTTATATGAAAACGACCGGTTCTTTTGTAATCGGAAATATAAACGAAACGTTTCGTTCATTCGGGTTTTTATTAATATTGGGAGTGAGGGTAACTATAATTATCATTAATTAAAATTGATATCACAAAATGGGTTGAAAGGAGGCATGTCGTCGGGCACAAGATGAGAATATTTATATGTATGGAAAACCACATGGACAGAGAAAAAATGGCGACAAACAATTAAATAAACAAATAAAGTTAAGTTTAATTAAGTTATTAGTTATCTAAGTTTAATTTTAATTTGTTGTTGTCAACCATTTTCATGTTTGGTACATTTTTTTGGCCATGTAAATGTAGTGTTAGAGAATTGTCTTCCTGTATCGCTTTACATCTTCCTGTACATACCATCTTCCTGTATGTACTTTCAAAATAAATAATTAAATAAATGCTTAAACCTTACTTTTAGATCGAAAGCCAGTACAAGGGCTAAATGTTTTATTTATTTGCGCGATTAACATTGCTCTGGTGTGAGCCACGTCTTGTTTACTAGAAGATTCTGTACGGATTAATTGTGCTTAAAAAAAAAATGTTTTGTCAACCGTCAAATGCATCCGTCTTTATAAATAATACAATTTTACATAGATAATAATAATACAAACATGTTTAATATAGTTACGTATACATTACAAGTAAAGATATAAATAAAGATATAAATAAAAAACGTCCATAATACATTTTCTGTTTTACCAATAGCGTATACCAATCAATTTGGTTTTCGCAAGAATCGATCTACTCAGCATGCTCTAGCTAAATGTTGTAACTATATACATAGATGTCTGAATGCCAAAAAATACTCTGTTGGAATTTTTTGTGACTTGAGCCGTGCCTTTGATTGTGTCGAAACTGAACTAATGCTTAAGAAATTAGATCACTACGGTATCAGAGGGGTTGCGCATGATCTACTCAAATCATACTTGCAAAATAGATTTCAATGCGTTGAATTGCGATCCCTAAATGAAGATTTCCATGAATTGATATCAGTTTCGTCTTTAAAACCTGTAAAAATTGGTGTACCTCAGGGTTCAATCTTAGGTCCTCTTTTATTTATACTTTATACGAATGATTTGAGTGAAAATATTTCTACGTGTGAAATAACTCAATTTGCCGATGATACCAGTGCTGTTATTGAGGCTGAGAGTTTCGAGATCCTCACTAGTAAAGTGAACTCAGCTCTTAGTGATCTCGATGACTGGTTTAAGTCAAACAAAATGTCTCTTAACATGTCGAAAACTGTTATTTTAAACTTCTCGAGTGTTAATAAGAATGACATAAACATCAGATACCCTGTTCATAAATCACACTGCACAAAATTCCTAGGTGTGCATCTCGACGATAAATTAAAATGGCGTAAACATATTGACCATTTAAAATCAAAATTATCGTCTGCTTGCTACGCTCTATCACGTATAAGAACTTGCATGGATAGGTCATCTGTGATGTCTGTCTATTATGCACTTGTAGAGTCTCACCTAAGATATGGAGTTCTCTTGTGGGGTTCTGCAGCATATATTCGAGAAATTTTTATAATCCAAAAGAGGGCTGTGAGGGGTATCCTGGGTTTAGGCCCAGGTGAGTCTTGTCAATCACACTTTCGGAACTTAGGAATTCTCACAATATATGGTATCTTCATCTATGAAACCCTTTGTGATTTTTTCTTAAAGAAAGAGGCTGTTTCTACACATAGCAATGTTCATTCGCACGACACAAGACACAAAAGCAATTATGTTCAACCAATTAAAGCTCGTACAACACAATTTCAGAACACAAGTATTTATAGGGGGGTAGATTTATTTAATAATCTCCCCAATAATATAAAAACATTGCAAAGATATCACAACTTTAAGTCTGCTTTGAAAAAATATCTGATTGATAAAACTTTGTACAGTCTTGACCTTAATTGAAGTTTTTTTAATTTTTATTGCATCTACTGTTTTTTTTTTTTGTTTTTTACTGTTTTTCTATAAATTTTATAATATTATTGTACTATTTAGTTTATACAGCTCTTTTCACGCATTTGAATAACTGTGTATAAAGTGTAGGTATGTTAGTCTTAATTACTATAGTTGTTGTTTGTATCTTGTTTTTGTTATATCGTTCTATTTACTTTTATTGTTTTATTGTATTATGTTACTCATTTCTGTCTTTCATACACAACTGCATAGTTGTTTTTTGAAAATAAATATACTGAATATACTGAATATGGCCGTCTCGCTCGCGCCCACCGGCGAGCGAGCGAGACGGCGACACATTCGATTACAGTATGATTATTCAACGCAGGGTATGTTTTATTTTCCTCCTCTCGAGGTGCCTCTTCACGTTGCAACTTATCATTTTTCCAAAACTCCTACATGTATAACAAAAAATGCGGTTAAATATCTTAAGCAGATCTACTTATATTTAGCAACCTTTCTCAAACAATGACTTTATTTGAATGTATTGTTTGAATGTGAAACCTGTCAATACCAGCAATATCACCGAAACTTGCTCCTATATATTGTAATTAAAATTAATAAAAAATTGGGGAGAGGGGATATAAATTATAGGAGATAGTATTCAGTACGATGGTAACAACGAAAATCTTCAATCTTCTGTCGGTACCTACATTACAGTACATCGGTACATATATCACAGACACAAAAAAACTTTAAAACCTTCAATAGAACTAAAGCACGGGTTATTTTTTTTTCAGGATTTTTACCGTTTTATAACAGTATAGTCAATTTTGAGTTTACTCTTAAATCTATGAATTATTAAATAAATCTGATTATGATAAATAACACAGATATATATTATATATGATGTAATTAATATATCTGTAAATAGTGTACGCTGTAGTAAACCCACATCGGAATAAAGTGTACCTAGAGTTGGGATACCTACATCGATATAAGAATCATCTCGTAAATTTTAACAATGGCTGGGTCTTTTATCAGTATCTCATTATTGTTTGAGACGCGTAAACAACCTGTTATCGTTCTGATTACGGGGTTTTACTTCTAATGTTAAAATATATTCTTTCAAGGGTATTTAAAAAATGTAATATTTATGTTTACAATTAAGACCAAATAACGTTTGCTATCATATTAATAATAATATTTCAATTTAAAGTTCATTTATTGTGTACATACCTATTATAGAAAACTTTATATGATTACATTTTTTGTACCTTAATAAATAAATGTACCATTATTGTATTACTTTAGTTTCTTTCTAGTATAAGAAGGGATAGGCCAATCTTACCCCATAAAAAAAATATATTATAATGGGTTATTAATATAGGTTTACTTAATGAAGTGTTGTGAGATTCACTATGAAAATGGTCTAGTGGTTTAAATTTATAATTATTGTTTAAATGTTTTTAAAAACAGATAAAAAAACGTGAAGGGGACCCCGACCATCCAACGATTGGCTGTAAGAATTCCCGAAGACTCAATGTTCACGTTCCCTATTATATGTGAGAAATTATATAAAAAAAAGTGCGAAAATCCCATTTTTTATGGTAAATTCCCATTTCCATTTTACGATAATTTACCCTTTTTACAAGTAGCAAAATCCGCGACCAATGAACCGTCAAAGTCGTTTAGGACCCGTCGATCAGCTGCGTTACTTATTATCACGAAAACTTTTCATTTTTTTCTCTTGATAACAACACTTAAAATCGCAGGGCCGACTAGCTGGATTTTTAAAAATGACTGTTATATAGTGCGTGTTTCACGTGCCATTGTTCAATAATATAAATCGTGTGTTGGCGGGTTTAAAAGTCTAAAAGATCGAGTGAAACCTGAAACCTACCTGAGAGATAATTTAAAAAAAACGACTGTCCGGTTTTTTTTTTTTTTTATTCGGATAAGTTACTTTAACAAAGCCGGCGGATCTGAAAATTTCCAGAAAGATCATCGCGTCGATAAAAACGTATGGCGGCGTAATTGCGGTAGTGTTTTTTTGCGGCGAGCAGCGGTCGAAACAGGTAACATCGAAAGGATTACACCGTAGAAAGTGCCTTTAAGTAGAAAATGGGTTTTTGACTTCGTTCGACGTCCGGTAGGTTGCCGTCGAATCAATCGCAAAACCTGCGGCGGGCAGTTCGTGTCTTAAAGCACAGTTACTACTGAGAAGGATCAAATCAAGCGAGCAGACGAATTTGCATATCGCTAAACGCATTGTAATGTTGACTTTACGAGGCGGGAGAAATATATTTCTCTGTATTTCGGCAGTGACGTGCCGAAATTAATTCTCATAATCGATAAAATATGAAATTTTTAAGCTTCTCACAATAAGTTACGAATCTACCCGTTCGAAATCGATACGGAAAAGTAGTAACTGTAAATTTGGTTTGTCTACACAGTATGAAATAATAAAAAAATTATAAGCATTAACATCCTTGCAAATTTAAAATAATATTGTGTTAAGAAATAGCTTATTATATTTATTTATTCATTATGGTACAATAGGAAGTCAGAATAATAAATGATATAATAACACTAAAAAGGAATTAAATTATTATAATATAGACAAATTAAACACCAATCATTTATTGTTGTAACGAAGTATTGTATTGTAAAGTAAAGTATAAAGTAAAGTATTGTGAAGTATTGTTGTTGTGTTATGAAGTAACATGGCTACTCTAACTAGGTTAAAAAAAAACCTGTTCTAAGAGCGGCCAGAAGATGGTTGCATTTATTGTCTATTTATTACATACAATATACATTTATTAAATATATAATTGTAATAATTGTGTTACCTATAATTTGTATACTAAATATACAGAAAAACTAAACAAAGAAAATATGTAAAATTACTTATTATAATCCTATATTATGCTAGCTTTTCTATTGTAATACACTTTTATTGTACTGTTTTATTTCTTTAAATTGAATTGCTTGACTTTTGTATACAAAACACAGGATGATAAATGACGTATCGCATAAAGAATCCGTAAGGAATTTATTTAATCTGTTATGGCTCGCTTTTAGATACATTTAAAAATACTATAATCTATTCTAATATTGCGTTCTAGGTAAAAATCGACCGGAAGTAATGTGTGTAACTACCTACCTACCTATAAGTGAAGACTTAGCTTTAAATTGTATACGCTTAAAGCAGCTAAATCGGGGATAAATAAAAAACGGCATTATGCATAGTCGCGTCAGTTCGCCGCTCATGTAACAACGCATATCTTTTCTTTGGTTAGTGATTAACTACGTCACAGTTCAGAAGTGTAGGTACCTATTATCATAAAATACTACTTGATATAATGTACTTTACTAAATAACTGTAGTTGCAAAGTGCAATCGCTGATTAATAAAAGATTTTTTGAGGTACCTAGGTTTAAGAATTATCTTAAAAATGCAACCATTATTCATTGATTTATTTAAATAGTTTAAAAGAAATCTACAGATTTACATAGTAATTTAAGTTAACATACGAAGAGAGAAAAAAATAATACTACATAAATCTAAACACAAATTCCTACATTAATGCTTAGATAAAAATATAATAATTAAACATCGTCTAAATAAAAGATTTGAGAACGAAACTGAAGGAAATGAATGAAAAGAAAGTAGAAACAAAAACTTAAATATAAAAAATACTTAAATTTTTCGGTGTTATTTATATTACCAAGCAATTTTTTTTAATCGAAATATACTTAATTTTAGACCATTATTCTAAGATTAAACTGGTGTATGAAATACATTTAAATTGCGTGTTCTGTACTTAGGTCGCTCATTGAAATTAAATAGATAAATTGATATGGAGTAAATCAAAGTTTAAATAAAATTCTAAGAGAAAACTAAGTAAAAATATATATATATAAAAATCTTGTATCCTTCTTTAGGTATAAACCAATGAGAAGGAGAGTAGGTACCTAAGTTATAGAAGAAATTATAAATATTGTTGCTGTTTAATGTAATCAATTTATAACTATTTAATATTATACTGTTATTGGTTATTATTAAAATACAAACGTGTTTTTATAATAGAAATAAAGTACTACAAATAAATTAATTGAATTTGTTTTTGAGTAAACAATGTATTATAGGTTACTGACCGGTTAAATTAATATATATTATATACCAGTAATGCCTAGCTTATTTAATAAAATACCTGTAGAAATTAGACAACTAAAAAGCAAATCTTTAATAAAATTCAAACTTAAAGAGTTTATGGAAAAAAACTAAAATTTATTTAGCTATGTTAATTACATTAACTTTTATACTGTCGCTGTATTCTCGTTTTACATTACGCGAATTATGTCAACTTAATTTGTGAGTGTTTTGTATTTTATGCATGTGTAAATTAATTGTATTTTATTTAAGATTAAGAAACCGACATAAAAGACAGTGAAAGCTGGATCTCTTACAATGGATTTATATATATTTGTTGATAAAAAGTTGATTTTATCCCGTGGTCTTACTGTTATAGAAAGCTCAGATTTTTTAACGAAAAAACCGCAAATATACGCGTTTTTATTTTTTAATTTACCATGTGTTTTTTCGCTAGTCGCCTTCGAGAGTCACCATCTATGATTCAAAGTAGTAACTAACAGGCGCCTGGAAGCAACATGTTCTAAAGTCGTCCCATCACCCACGCGACATCTCTCTCAATCGTCCTGGTGCCCTGTTTTGACGGGACGACGCATTCAATGCCGACCGACGAGGCCTGAGCGGCGCAGACAAGCGGCGTCGAAGGCGCCACCGGGGCGGTGTATGCAGGCTTATTCAAAACAATTAGGTTCATACACTGAAGATTGGCAAACAGATAATTATACCTCGGCTGTTATCTCGTTTACACATACACACATTAATATACAAGTAACCCCGTGAATATGAACAGGTGTTACAGGTATTACATAAGTACCTAATCAGTATACTAATACTAATCAGAACTTGTACAAAAATAAAACATACGCCTTATATCGGAAATAACTATCACTTTTATTTTCGGATAGGTGTTTCAGTTAAATATACGAGATATCGTGCAGACCCGGAGAAAACATACTAAATATCCGTGTTTGATATGAGATCCGAGGTGTTGCATTCTCTGTGATTTCTTAATTTTGAAAGAAAAAAGACGAAAATTAAAAAAAAAAAGAATCAACTAAATTCCTAAATATAAACAATAACATGTTAAAATAGGTATCGTTAAGTAGAACTTGCTCGCTTAAGTAGAACTTAACATATTATAAAAACGTACCAACTTTTTTTGAAATAAAACGAATACCGTAACGTCGTTTACCCGTAAAATCACTAATATTTCAAATTAATTACTGAATATTTTTAAACCTACAGTTTAAATTTTGAACTAGCTGAAAGTTAGTTCGTAAGCGCACTACAAAAAAAGTACCTACGGGTTTTTTTTAAAGAGCTTGCCTGGGATGAAGATGACTGAGAATTCAAAACTACAAACACCCATGTACCAAGTGGTAATCTGTCAACAGAAGATTAACACTTCACTGACTTTAGTTTTTATTCTGTATTATTTTAATCATCATATTATATTATTCGGAGTGGCAATAGGTATGTACAATAAATATAAGGCAAAATCAGTTATTACTTTGAATTTGTAAAAATATCTATGAATATATGTGATAGTGAAGCCTAATTTAATTAATTTCAATTATATAAACAACAAGATGCAGCAATATTAATAAAAAAAACTACCTAAATAGATTATAATACTTATGAAACTGACTGTACTTATTTAGATACTCGTAAAGTACATACCTCGTGTATAGTTATGGGATCAATGGTCATTTTCGGTATAAGTTTATCACAGTTTTCAAAAAGTTTGATGACACGATCCGACACCACCCGACTGTCGCCCACGCTGGTTTCCGAAACGCGCGGATAATTAGATATCATTTTGTATAGTTAAAAAAAAAATAATCGCCGACGACACAGCACTGGTAGCGAGCGGTTAAAACGATCTATAGATCGTCGCGCGACAAGCGATGCGCACGCGCTTACAAACAACACTAAAATCATATTGACAGCTAGGCGAGATCCGGGCAATATATCCCGAAATAATGGAAACATTCGAATGTATCGAGCGAGGGCGGGACGGCGAATGCGCCGCGCCGCGGGTGCGACGGGGACGACAGGCGTCCGCGTGCTGCGCCGGGGGTTGGCTGCGATGGATGCTCCCAGGGGGCGCGCGCGGGATCATTGGATCTCTCGAGAGCGAGATGCTGCAAAAGGCGGTTATTGTCATGAATTCTATTAGTTTACTCATAAAAAGCATATAGGTACCAGCCTACATACATTACAATGATAAATAATAGACAATTGTCAAAAAAATGAATTTAAATTTTCATTAATGAGTACGTTCTGATTTATTTATTTATCTTTATTGGAGAAACCGACAATTTCACACAGTACATACAACAAAAAAAAATACTTTTGATTGATCGATAAAAAACTATGTAAAACTAAAAATAGGTTTCTACTAACAAAATCTATTAAAATTAATGACAAAAATAACAAAACCATTTTATATCTATATGAACATATCTACTTACACGAATTTAGAACAGCTATTTTTTACACAATAGATCATTGCTGAACACTTTAAATTGGGTCTTATTTTTTTTTATTGATTTTTATTTGAAAAAAACCCATTTAATACATTAAATGGGTTTTGCCAAAACATGGGTTCTGGCCAAAACATGGTTTTGGCTGCCAGAAACTCAATTTGATGACAAGTCAAAAAACTATACGGACTAAATTTACATACATTTAATTCAGAGTCAATTTATCGAAGCAGTTAATAGTTATAAACATCTTTCCCGCATTGTTTTAGTACATATATTGTACAGTACTATTTATTAAGATAAGCCCATCTTATTTATTTTCTTACCTTATTATTTATTTATGTTACAATACATGCTTTTATCTTTTGTGAACTTAAAAACAAAACTTATATGATTTTCCAGATACTTTATATGACCTTTCACTACAAAATGTTTTTGCGTAAAAACACAGAATCCGTTTTATTTATAAATCTATAATAAAATTGTATGTACACGAGTAATTCAAACCATCATTCGGGTTATTCAAAACTGTATTTTTGATAAAACAATTTATAAAAAAAATGTAATTTATTTATTAATTAATTTGTATGAGAAATGCTTACAGCTATACATAATAACAGTTACATAGAAATAGATAAATAACAACTTAAGACGACTACAAGCACCTCCAATTTAACATATATGTTTCATAGAACGAACTAGCATCTAATTTATAGTGATAACATTGTATGAGTGTGATGATGGCATGATTAATGTTAAATTTAATATTAACAAATAAATAATTTAACATGGGTTTTTTGTTTTTTAAAAACTAGCTTTTCTTCTTGACGCGATGAACGCCGTTTTTATTTGTCAAATAGTACATTCAACAGACGATCGACACTGCCTCTGACGTATGCCGACATACGAACGCTGTGGTGTTTTAATATTCAATTATTTTGGGCCCTACTCAACTAGGCCAAATGTGCCTGTCCTAGAGTCAGAGGAGACGTTAAAAATGTTGAAACGCATTACATGAGATAGAACGATTTAAAAGCACGCGCAAGACAGAGAAGAGCGCCACCGGCATAAGGTAAGAAATAGTATTTTAGAATAGGTAAATTATTTAATTATAATAAAACGATTATAAAAGTAGCTGTATGAAATTAAGAGCAAATGGAAAATATTACTAGTAAGCAAAATTATGACAACAATTGCCGGCGGCAATAGGAAATTTACGAAAAAACGCACGTCCTACCCGCAATAAAATTAAAAATCCGCCCCGGGCGCGCCCTATTGTTGTGAATTTCCCCGAATGGCGCAAACGCAGGCGGGATTTCGTAAAAGGCCATAAATGCTGCATTGCAGAGTGTAATTCCGAAGATCGTGGCGTTTTCACTTGAAGCCTACCCCCGGCCAAGGACATCATCTTTCAAATATTCAAAACGACAAAAGGACACGATTCGATTGATTTATAGTGGTCCTAATATTTAAGGCGACGACACCACCATTAGGCGCATAGGTACATATAAATTATCAACCATAAATATTTAGGTAAGGGTTCCGCAAAGAATTCGCAAGAGATTGTGTTATCGCAAAAAATATTGTATTTTAAAAAATATCGTCTATGACAAAAAAAAAACCTCCTAGCAACCAGAGCGAATATCTATAATGTTTTTTTAAAGAAGTAACATTACCTATGAGTGTTATACCTATAAAAACCTCCAATATTTTAAGAGCTTAAAAAAAAAATTTTTACAGCGTAAATAAATTATCTAGAAGGTGATAGAAAATTGCTTTGTGAGAATAAAGCGCCAATATAATTTTTGACGATGTTTATCACTATTTTTGTTAACTGGATTGAATATAAACAAATAGATGGCGTAAATAAATGGAGATATACTTTTTTCGAAGAACTAAATAAAATCTAGTTTTGTTTTTGTATGTAGAAAAATGTATATATATATATCTTTAACTGATAAGAAAGCATACGCAATTTGAGGTAGAGCAATTATGTTCCTCCGTTCAATTTATTAGAGTACTACTCAGCCTTTTAATATTAAAATTCATTATTTTTGCAAACACACACACGAGGCCGTCATATAAATGTGGTTCGAGGTGTACTTAAACAATGAATGAATGATTATTACGGAGCACGCTTTATGTATTAAAATATTAATCAAGCAATACAAATAAATACCTTCATTCTCTGCGTGTATCTTATAATAGAGATAACAAAAAAAAAAACAACAAACTATTAGGACTCTGTCAAAGTAGACCAGTCCTAATGGTGAAATTCCAGAAGGTCTGAATCACAGTGATAGCGATTTGTTTATTAGGGTTTTAACGAGTTCGTCCATCGGGTAAGGCCCGGAGGTCCGGGGGGGGGGGGGGGGGTACACATCTACCTTATCGAACTTTACAAATTCGAAGCGGAAAAAAGGTTGAAAACACTAAATGACACGAAAATCACTGGTATTAGGATAATCACCGCTTTCGTGAGGGCGGACAGTTCAAATTATAGACAATCGATTTAAAAGTTTTTTTTTAATTTATTATTTTATCACTGAAACAATATTCGATATTAAGGTATTGTACTGTAATTAATAATTATTGTATTGTATGCGAACAAAACCTAACCACACTATTTGGACTAGTCCAAATATTTGGCTGTCAAAATTACCCATAGAACTAACATAAGTCTATCTCAAAATGAAAACGTTACATTTTAAGCATTAATTTACCCTACTTAAAAAAAAAGTAATCAATTTCGTTGAAAATTGTTTTAGTTTTTTTTTTGAAGTTATATTTCTTTGCGCCCTTTGTACTCATTGGGATAGGATGTTGGTCGAGAAACCGCGCATGCGTTAGGAGTAAAATCCGTAGAGTGCCTTTATATACGTGTTTCGTATATTCGTATAGAAGAACTTATTGATAATGATAATGTACAGGTGTATGGTATAATAATGAAGTGACTTATAATAATATATTGAAGAGAAATATATTGAATAAAAGAGGAAAAATTTCATTTATATATCCTGTGGGTGTGTGCGAATGGCCAAGGAAGTATAACTTCCACCGTATGGTTCGACGCAGACCCATTTTTTTTTCATAATCTTACTTAGAATAGCAAAGAACACCCCTTTGAGTTTCTTCAAACGTCGTGGGACATGGTGTAGGTTTATAATAGGTACTAGCTGCGATTGTCGAAACCGTTTTAAAATATTGATAAAAAAAAAAAATAATACATAAATCCACTCTTCGAAGGATTCCAAGAGCGATCCTACAAATGTGAAGTTCGGTTATGGTCGTAAATTAGATATCGTAATGAAGACAACATGTCATAAAGTCAGTTTCCGGCCTTGAGATCGGCCTTTGCGCAGCCCTAACTATAGTGATGCGCCATTTCGGTAGAATAGAAAATAATCGTCATTTCGATGACGATAATATTATTCAAAGAAATTATTCTTCATCTACATATTTAAAACCGCATTTGTCCAAACTGTGGAGCAGGCATGACAGTCAATCGAATTTATTACAACGTATTAAAATTATTTATTTATTTAGGCGCTACTCAGCTATATTGAACATATGTAGATTATCTTAACAGTCACGATGTTACGTACGCCCACTCTATACTATTAAAACACATCTTTGCATGTTATTTTAAACTGTGGTTACTTGATGACGGCGTCATTCATCTCTCTCTCTCGGCATTCTACAACGCAGTAATTCTGCAAGCAAATTACAGCACTTTTTTATAGCTACCTACCCAGAGAGGAAATCCAATATTACGGTTGTAAACTTAATATAATATGTATCGATACATTAAACCTTGTGACGCTTATATTATTTAGTTACACCAGTATTTTTAGACGATAATTTGAGGTAAGTACCTATAAATAAAAAAAAAATATGACGGGTAGTTTACAGCATACGAGTTTACAGCATACGAATTCGAGTATCTTATCATGAATAAAATTCTAGTTACCTATTAAAAATAATTCGAATCGAATTGTTTTATTTATACCTCCCTACGTGGCCCTGATTATTTTTTTTTTATTGATATTTTTTCTATTTTGTTTGTAAGAATATTAATTAATAATAGTGATTACGCCTTTGAAGTCTGATTGCCAAGGGAAGTTAAATCAGAGTTTTTGATTTTTAATTAACGAAGACTTGATTAGCACGACCTATTAAAAAATATTTATAATCGAATTGTTTTGTAGTTCCATCCCTATGTGCCCCTGCTTATTTCGACGTCGAGTCGTGCGCGGAGGGTAGAAGCTGAAACGAACGGTTTTTTTTTATAGCCAATATCTAAGTGACGCCACGTCCTTATCTGACACATGCGCCCGCGCACAACGGCGACGGCGACGAAAAAAACGTGTTCGGGATTTGAAATTCCGAATTTCGAAAAACGAATTCAAACGATCGCGTAATCTCGCGACGACCGACGCCACGCATAGTTCGTTGGGGTGGGGGGAGGGGGAGGGGGGTGGCACTTGACTCGACAAGTGGCGTAGTTTTTAACAACCCTATGAACAGGGTGTTCCCGTGTGCATATTTTTTCTACGCCCATCATAATTAACGGTAGCCATAGAAGCCTGCGCGTTATAAAGAGACGCCGTTTAAATCACCCTAATATTAGCTGCATCATAGCGGCGACGTATTCGGCTAAAAATCACGCAGTTATTTTGCAGCCGTATAAGTATTATGCTATTTTGAAATCACGTATGTATAATGTAACCTCAGTTATATGATTTTTAGTATTTTAGATTTAGAGGTCATAAATCATGGAAAATATTTTGTGCCGGTTACCATAGAGAGTAACACAGTAATTACATTTTGACTTATCTATCAAGGAATTATTATAACGCCCGTCGCTGAAAGACTAAATACTTGTAAACGTAATTAAACCTCCTAAATTAGGTTTGCAATATTATAAGAGAGATTATTTATTATTTCGGTAGGTACCTAATAATTGTATCGTCAAGATTTTTTTTTTATTATACCTTGGTATATAGTTTCGTCTAAAGCGAATGTTTTGCGATTATAGTCGCAATATAGTCGCAGAATCGGTGTCTTCCTTAGAACATGCAATGCTCATAGCTAGGTTAGGTTAGGTTAATTTTACTGTCCTTCGTTAAAAATTATAAAACTGTAAAAAATATAAATAAATAGGTCTGATTGCTGTTATAGTCCGGTTGGTAAGTAGTTATAGGCCAGTACCAGGTATTCTTATTAATAATAATAATACCAAAAAAAATATCGTTTTGAATATTCACAAGTACACTTATACATTATAAAATAAAGGTTGTTTTTGAGTTTTTTTGCGTATGAAAAGATCGAACGATCAAACGTACGGGCGCAGCCTCGTTAGGTATTTTTAATTACATTTTATTTTATATTACTTTGTCTTCTTTAATAAAATAAATAAATAAGGAGTTCCTTCATTTAGAGGCATTCCTGGGTGTAGAATCAGGTCATGCTTACCATAAAAATGCATTGTCATCGTAACTGAACCAAAATGACAAATTTTAACTCCGTAGGAGAAGAGGAAGTGGTTCTCATTTAGCCTGCAAGGTTTACCTAAATCGACATACAGACTTTGCAAGCTAAATTAAATCTCGTAACCGAGCATGAGAAACTATCATAATCGGCAGTGAAACAACCTCAGAATAGGTACTTTTATACCTGTCTCGCACGATTCAGGTACGCTCTCCCTCTCACCCAATAGCTTATATTATTATCCCGGACAAGAAAAGGGAAAAAATGCCTTCATTGTTGTGTCGGTTGATGATTTTTCTGGTTATCGACGCACGTTGTAAATATGACGATTAGTTGACGTCTGGCGACATTCAAATTCCCACCGATTAGGCATTTCGACCCTAGAACGATATTCTGCTAAAATATTACTACAATACATCACTCGTGTGTCATTCGTACTTTTCAAAATAGTTTTTTTTTCTTTTTTATTTTAACAGCCCCTCGCTGGAAAATTGACTCGATATAGTGCCCGCACTTTGCTTGAGCGCAGAAACACTAACTTATTTTATTACGCATGTTATATTAAATGGGTTCTGGCATGAACATGATTTTGGCGATCAGAAACTCAACTTTATGGCACAAAATTGCGTATTAAATTTACACAATATTTAAATTAGAGATAAAAGAAAAAAAAACAATACATGAAAACAAATAAACTAAATACAAAATAACATTAACAGAAAAGAAAAGAAAACTTTACTTGTTAAAGTAGGTTTAGAAAAGGGCATTTACTAAATATTATATTAGTAAAATTCTTATTTGTAATATTTTATTAGGTATACGTAATTTAAGTTTTCCTAATCACGAAATGGTAATATCGACAATTGTAAGCGTATGTTGTTCAATATTTAATAATACTATGGATATTTAATGTAATGGGTAATGTGTGTATCGGTAATCTTTGAGACACATTTTATATTGTTTATTAATTTTGGTTACCTTCAAATGTTTTGGCATTTTGTAAAATTTTTCTATTTTCTATTTGTCAGTGGCTCTTAGGGCATAATCGTTATAGAATTGTAACTAAACTTTCATTATTTATTTACAAATCATACTACTTTCAGATGTCATATTGTATTTTTCATGTCTCTACGAAATTTGTATGTTAATTCTTTAATTTTTATAATGTTAAACTGTTTTTTTTTTATAAATGTAACGCAATGGATTTTCTGTATTGTTATGTGATAAATGCCAATAAAATATATATATGGTTTACAAAAAAGAGATTTATAAATACTAATAAATAATAAAAGGCCGACATTTTTTTTTCGTTTAGTAAATGTACAGCTACCCAACTTAGAGCCGAAGTTACATTGGTAAAGATAACAAGGTGAAATCAACAAAAAAAATATATCATCATGATTAATATTCGTATAATTATAATTTATTAGACATGTCATGTTGTTTAAATTATTGTTAAGGACACTTTATTGTTTTCTTTGACAATTAACAGGAAACGTTTTAAACCTCACCGAGGTAGCAGTTTTTTTATTAATTGCTTATGACCTAGGCCTTAATTTTGTCATTTTGTATTTGTAATTTTGACATTTTGGCCTTACTCAACTATACTGAATTTGCTGGTATTAATCTGGTGTTAAAGGTGGTATAAATAAATATCGCCTACAATTTAGTGTGATAGAGAAAGCATTTACGTGTGAAACTAGTCATATAAATACGAAAAACTAAGACTGCGCCGAATGCTACGCAGGCACAAAGCTTACCGCGTTCCATATAACATGCCAATTACATTTAAGCGTACACAATTATTTCCTCGACTGTACCCGCGAGTCGATTACGGTGTGCCGTGATTATCTTTCAGAGAATCAAATGAGCGCGAAATATATAATAAAAGAAAGCATAAATGCATTAAACGTGTAACGACCACATTTAAATATGGCGGCCGGTGAGACAATTCATCTTCATCTCTTTATATTTTGGCGGGAGATTTAAATTGAGTAAGGCGCGGGCGGCGACGCCCAGCGCAATGGAGGGAAATCAACCCTCGCGCCTTCTCGCTCTCGCCAGCCCCCGGGCCAGCGACCAAAATATACCGATTGCAAAAAGTATTTATGTTTTAGAAACAAACTGAAACATTGATTTTATTAATTTTATCCAATATTTAACCATACTTGATAGATGCTTAACAACAGAATATCAATGTCCTTTTTATATTATTATTTAATATTTTTGAGTAACACCTGTGCAAACAACTTAAAATGCGTACTATTGATTTTTGTTCATGATGATGCGATTGCTTGAGTAATTTTTTTTTTTGAAGGATGACACTGATAAGCGATTTCATACTGTACTAATTTAATACTGATAACTAATACACAAAATGGCTGTTTTACCATCTGTATTAATACTTTGATAAAAACATGGACATGTCATCTTCAGATCTTACATAATTAGTATATGAAATTAAGGCTGAACCATAATCGCTTAAATTGTAATACATACTTATTTTTTAAAGCCTGTATCCCATAACCTTCACCGATAAAAAATCCAGCTAATTGATCCTGCGATTTCGAGAATTATTTATAAAGACAAGAAAGACTTCTTTTTTAAATATTGATAAGGTTTTCCTTACTTAAGTGTATAATTGTAAAGAAGTGAAATATTCAATATTTTGTTAGAGTGTCGAATAAAAAAAATGCAAACTTTACGTGATAATATTAAACGTCTTTGTTACCACGTTGACCGCGCAACGCAGCAATCATTCCGCGCGCGTTGCAATTTGCACAATGACCGAAGTTAGCAAATTCCTAAAAAAAAAATATAAGTCTGAGAATATTTTTTTTTAATAATATCTCACGCTTAATAGGGAAAATAAACAAGTCTTCGGTAGGGGTCTTGGAAATATGTATAATATATTATTTGAAATTAATCGGAATAGGCGTTTCAAAAATATGGTAACAAAATGATTACGAAAAAATTAGTACAATACAAAAGAATATTATACTGAATGTCCCTAGACCGTTCCCGATAAAAATACAGCTAATTTACCTTGCGTTATCAAACATGATTTGTTTTGAAGTCATACCAAAATTTAACAGTTTTAAAAAAAAATGTAAACTAAGCGATAGTATTAAACCGTTTTTTGTCATACGGCAGTCATTTGATCACGACCCCCAAGTGGAAACGATCATTGTAAACGCAATAGGTATCCTGATAAAAGAAATTCAAAACAGCGCTTTAATAAAATTAATAAATTTGGGGACCAACATAGTAATTTTCTAATTGTAGTCAAATTTATAGCCACTTCGAAATACGGCTATTTTTATTACTACTTTACAATACATTTTTGGTTAAGAAGTAAAAAAACGTTGTTTATGCTTTTAATGATCATTTCGCAGGCTCTCGGCCTAGTAATGAGTGAAAATAGCCGCGCTCGCTCACGCGTAGCGCCTCATCCCGCTCCCGCGCGCCTCTCGATCATTATTGCTTCGGATAGAAAATTTGCAATAAACGTTTCGCTCGCCGGGGAATTTGCAAATTCGGAATGAAGCTTCGAGCGGTGGAGTCCCGAGTCCCGAGTCCCGGGCACGACTCCGGGAAGGGATGGTATTATGCTGTAATAATTACGTTTTGTATAGTCGAGTAAAGAAATTCGTACACAGTCGGCTACTCCCGCAGACATACCAAATGTATAAAAATACTTTATTTAGAATCAAATGGACCGCGCTGTTTGGAGTCCTTCGAAAGTATTACCTAAAGTTTTTTCGCAACCAAATCTAGCTTACATATAGTTACAATAAATCTCACGTTTTTTACGCGGAAAAAAATATTGTAGCAAATCGTTTAATTCTTTTAAAAATTTGCACCCGCAACAAGAAATTTGCTAAACGAACATAAGTGTGAGCAAATCGTATAGTTATAACGTACCTACAGACTGTTTATTGTTTGAATATTTTTTGGATAGATTTACCATATTTTTATTGCTATAACAGCGAGAGGTGTAGTTAAAAAATATTTGAACAAAAACATTTTGCTGATTACAAAACAATATAGGCGTCGTATTTTGTTGTTTTTAGTTGTTACATTCTATTTTGCAGTGATTCAACTCAAATGATCGTGAAATTTGTAGTTTGCAAAAAATGTGTGTAGCGATAGCTAGATATTATGTTAAGGCAAGCTAAAATTATGGTACTTACATAGAGAAATATGTTAGAAAATTAACGGTACTCGCAACGAAGTAAGTTTAACAATAATACACTATACAATAGTACAATATACTAATATTACGCTGTATTCTTACCTGTTAATAAATAATTAAATAAATAAATAATAGTTTCATCAAAAATTATTGCTGTCACTTTATCGACCATACTTTATGGTTGCCATTACCACATGTGTTTTTCACTGTACAAACTCGAATAAACCTGACACATTTATTATTGCTATGACAAAAAAATGTGCAAAATGATTAGAGATGCCGTTGAAACTTGATAAAATAATAACAAAAATATATGTGCCTTTTAAGATGGCGGACTTTTCTCTTATTTTGAGGAAAGAAACCAAAAAAAAGATGCAAACCATGCGGATTCTGTGAAAGGGCAACAGAAGGCAAGATAGTTACGATCCTGTTGCAAAATCGATATCGCAAGAAAAAAAACTTTAAACTAATCCCAAAGTGCTTGTTTTTTTATGAGTGAGCGGAAAGTAAAAATGAGCTTAGAAATATATAATATTCGGTGCAGGTACTAAAAAAGGTGTGCGAATTCGAAGATGGTGGGTCCCGGCGCCCTGATGAAGTAGGCGGCGCCAAGTCGCAAATGACCGCGGCGCGGCGCCTTCGGCCGCCCGACGGGGCCTCAAATTGCGTTTGCTTTGTTGCCCCAAAGGTCAGGGCGCGGGTTAAGGGAATGCGTCTCTGCCCGGAGGGTTTAACTCTCCCGCGCGCGCGCATTTAGCAACGGAGCGTATCGAATTGCGCCGCGAGGATGCACTACTGCAGGAGCTAGGGGCCTTTAAATTCAATCCTTTTTATTTAACAGTAAGTAACAGTAAACATTAATCGAAATATAATAATTAACCTTCAACGAGTGCCATGTCTAGGTGACGAAGACACGCCAATAATAGCGTGTAAAAGGGTTTCTATACCGCCAACACTAGGCGAGCCCGTTCCGTGACGGTATCAAAATTATATTGTCGGCGTAGATGAAGCGTAGGGCTTTTTAGGTGTTAACAAACTAGCTTAGAATTACGCGAAGAGTTTATAGTCTTTTAGCTGTTTTCAAAGAGTTTTTCCAAGGATGCAATAATGCATTTTTTAAAGCCCACTTCAGCGAAGACGGTCTGGAAGGTAAGGAAGATGTCAAATATTCTGCATATTTTAAAAAATATAAAATAATGTTATTTAATTAGAATTTTAAATAATTTTTGACTAAACAATAAATTTGGAGAGCACTAATTTTCCTCAGTAATAACGAAGTGTTAAAATTATTCCGTAGTCAATTCTAGTTTTATTTAATAGTCAATTAGAGAAAACCAGTTCTGTAGAGCTTTTGTTAAAACGTGTATTAAAATTTACTTATTAGTATATTCTAGTTTTGACTCGGTTAGAACTAGCTTTTCGTCAGAAGTAGATTTAACCAGCATATAGGACGAGGAAGAAGCTAGGTGGTCTTTGAGATGAGACGTTTAAAAATGGCAGCAGGTATTGGTGGTGGCAGCCCTTGTACTTAAAAGAGAGTTCATTTCAGGTTTATGCCGAAGGATTCTTTGTTTTGTGGTTTGGAATAAATAAAGGTACTTTATGCGCAAAAGAACTGTCACCCGAAGTGCGAGATTGACCGATACAGTCGGATGCAATTATCTTAGTCTGATTTAAAAGCAAGGGAGTGTTATGAGCGCCAAACACCCTGTCGTTTGGAAGGTCTCTAAGAAGCAATTAGGTACTATGAATACTAAGATAAAGGTAACATCGAGGAAACCGAACTTATTGATTCCGGTCGGTAGTTTTAAACAAGATAAGATATTTTTATTTGCAACATACATAAATATAGAATGCAGGAAAGCTGTAAAATGTAGAGTTAACATGAACTAGCAACAAATATATACAAACACAATGTAAAACATAAAAACTAAAATGAAATTGCATATATGAATAAATATCAATTGGCAGTAAAATAATAATGGTAAAAAATATAAAAAAACATTGAAAAATTGTAGAAAATTGCATAATAACCTATTTTTATTTAAAGATGATGTTAGAATACCCACTGACATAAAAAAAAGTGTATGCCCAAGATCTTAAAAAAGGTGTTAAATTTAAAAAATTATACCATATACTTTTTATTGTTGAAAACCAATTTAAAAAAAAGATCTAGCAAAACCTTACTTTAGTTAAGTTATGTCTAGCATAAGTTAGGACTATGAATAAACAAGAATTACTATGATACCCTGTAGCGACCATATACAATCAACTGCTTCATACATTGCTTAGTAGTGGTAAACTATTTAACCAGAACCTGACATATGACGTCATTAGAGGTATCTCCCACCTAGACTACTTGTGCCTGGGGTACCAACTCATGATGGATTACTTCATTTTCCCACCTCCATTTGTGCTTGCGGCACCCATTTGATGTGCGTTTTGGATGGCCATAGAGGCGACAGTGGGTTATTTTGTAGGTCTGAGTAGATAAAAAAAAAATAGTGTATTTTTTTTTTGTAGGTTTTAATGCGTGGCTTAGTAATGAAACAACACGGACATAACATACAATAATAATAATTTCAATTTGTATGGCACTAAACATTCTTTTACATGCATCTATTTGCGCACATAGAAGAGTTTGTATTAATTTAACTGGCCAGTAATAAATAATAAGTTTCAACAGCCGTGTTGTTATATTTTTGAAATTCGAATATGATATTGGAGCTACTTCTAGCCACACAACCACTTTCGTGAAGTAGGTTGAAGGAGAGGGAATCATTGCCTACCGTGGAGTTTATAACAAACCAGTTCTCAGAAACCCGCATTACTTTGTTAATTACGGGCCCTCAAACTATCCCGTCCCGTCCCGTTATATACTAAAAGTTTAAAGTAAAATAAGCTTTCAAGAGTAAAATTAGAAATCGGAGAAATAGTACAATTAACTTCCAATTGTTAGTATAGTTCACAAAAACGAATTGATAAAAGTCGTTAAAAATCAATTAAGTTTGACTCCGGGGATAACGACTTAACAATTAACAAATATGGTTGGAATAACATCATCATAAGCCATTAATGATATTTCAATTTTGATTTATTTCAATTTACGATACGAATACCTAATGGGTATTTTTCAAAACTACTCTAATTTCGTCTTATTTACTGAATGATAACTCTTTGATATTATTACAATATGTTTATCTACCTTAATTTCATCAATCTTGACCAAAGAAATTGAAATTTATTTTTTTGGAAATTGGCCTAATCTAGTACGGATAATGCGCACTTAGGTAAAGCTGAATTATTATACAATATGCAAAATATAATAATATGGGTTTTGGTTCAACATTACTTAGTCCGCTGATACGAAACGGAAGGCGATAGTAATCACAGCGTTCGTCAAACTATCTAAAGCGCATTTGAAGCATGTTTTAGCTAAAGTCAATAGTAAACCAGACGATTAGGACATGTTGACAATCGTCGATATGTTTATTTTGTTCTCGACTGTACCCGAATGCAACTGATTTGGGTTCGCGTAAGCAATGACTCGTTATAGCTCTATTGTGCAGGTGGCTGTTAGTCGGAGTTGCGCCGTAACGTTGTAATGTTTGTGAGTTATGGCACACTCGCATGGGTGTCGCGCCAATCTCTGCGGACGGGCACCAGCTCTGCGCAGTATGGACCGTTTACGAGTAATAGAACGATCGCCTTCCGGTGATTGGATAAACAACCGAAACAGTTCTCTGCGGCACCATTAAGATAAGACACCACTAAGAATTCAGCTAATTGCTAAATTCCATACTCCAAGTTAAAAAATAACATACAGGATGAATTAAATTTGGACACCTAATCGAACAACGTTTGTTTAACAACTTTGTAAATAAAGCAAAAAAAAAGTTTACACTTATTCTCTCGGGTAACCATGATGTCATATCAAGATATGACATCAAAACAACTCATTCGTTGTTTTTTTTATGGGGAATAGTCTTGGAAGACGGAATATGTTAATTTAAAAGGCTCTCGTGGAACTTGCTATCTTTGCCGCGCGACAAACGACGTTGAAGTGGCCTTAACATAATGGATTGGCATTACTTTCATGCAATCTCGTTCCCAAACCGAAGTACACACACAGTTTGTACAAGACAATGTCTAATTTATCAACAACCTATACACAGCATCCCCTCGAACAAATTCACATTTTTTAATCTTAATCACATTTTCGAATCACATCTTAAAGGTTGATGAAGGAAAGAGTGAGATGTGTATTGTGCCTGATTTGTGACGGTGACGCCGAGCATTCCCTGTTGGAACAGGAAAGCTCAGAACAGATAAATGCAATGCTATTGTATTCTATTTCACGCGAAGTAATCTCAGACGATTTACAGACTTAACCCACCACATTCCCGGATAGTTGCAACGATTTGGGGTCGTTATATCTATCCTCGCAAGACAAAGTAAATCCGACGCACCTGTAGGGTGCTACAGAGCGGGTCAGAGAACACACAAAGGACCCTCGCGCGTCTGTCCCTGTCTCCCTCCTCAATCCTTGTAGAAAAAAAAAACAGGAACAAACCCTTTACACGTTTTACAGCGATAATGCGGTATTGTTTAATTGATCGACGCTGATTGGACGTATAATCAGCCAATCAGCGATCTACCAGCACGGCTCCATATTCAAATAGATCGCTTTCAACGGGTGTTTTGTTGTGTAGCACAAAATTATGCTGTAAACTAGGTTTTGAATCGTTTTAGAAAAACGTATAACCACCAATTTAACACTATACATTTTATTTTAGCAAAAACACCACCGAAAACATCGCAAATACAACATTTACAACATTCCAGAAGTTGCGGGTTCAAATCCATTCATTGTAGTCATATCCTTTTTACTGCTTAATTACCGCACGCTTTCCTGGCTATGGCACAAGCAAATTTGGTAGTTATAGAAAAAATAAAATTGGAAATCTATTTTATCTGCCTAAATTTAAAACCGTTATGTACTGGTTAAAATAACTGAACATATTGGGCATGTCCTCAATAAAATATAGCATTTTAATTACTTATCAATTAGGTAATTAACTATATACACACAAACACACTCGTGCTAATAAACTTTAGCTCTATTTGGGAAATAAAACAATTACGTAACAAAGAAATCAGATATAGATGGTGCACATTAATAAAAAACCAGAAAATAATGGTACCTAAAAACAGGTATAAAAACATTAAATGTATCAATTTCACGATATTTCAAACTTAATATACCAACCATGCACAAATCCCAACGATGTGTAGAGTCAGCGCATATAATGAAAAATTCAGCGCAGTTGATATAATTTAAGAGAATAAGGGGTTATTTGTGCGTGAGATTAGTGACGTGAGTTATGATAATATTTAGTATAAAATGTATAAATACATATTTTATTCATTATAAATATTAAACACTCACTCCACGGACAGTACACATTGTTTTAGTTTGAATTTTTAATTTGTTTTTTCAACCATATTCATATCTAGTACATTTTTTTGGCCATGTAAATGTAGTATTAGAGGATTATCTTATTGTATCGCTGTTTTGTACTTTCATAAATAAATAAATATATACTAATATACAGAAAAGAAAAGGATACTGCTGGATTAACTGACGTGTTCAATACAAACGCACCCATAAATCGACCCCGTATTTAGGCTTAACACCTTCGGCGCCGTCGGACGGAGCCATCCGGCCATGCCGCGTTTACGAGCGGCGCGGCGGCGGCTGCCGCGCGGCTAATTTATTATTTAATTTAGTTTTGAATAAGTCGCAATTTAGGACTTTACGGCGACCGGCGGCTAATTGAGAAGTCCGCCGCTCCCACGGCGCGCACAATGTGTTCATAAAAGTCTTGCCGCAGCCCCAAAGTCGCAAAGGCAATTATTTAATCTCGGCGAGAGGAGGCAACGGGTTAACTTATTCGCTCTCCAACCTACTTAGCGCCCATGACTAAATACTTAAATCCTTATTTGGGATATAAAACAGTTACGCCACAAACAAATCCCATAAAAGCGCACCGAGTGAGTATAAAACTAATGTTTAACCTGTTTAACATTTAGGTCAAATCTTGCGAGCTCAATTAAACCACTTCCTCCTATCCTACGGAGTTGAAATTTGACATGTCGGTTCAGTCCCGATGACAATGCATTTTTGTGGTAAGCATGACCTGATTGGCTCCAGATCTAGGAACTCCTCAACGGACAACACAAATACAAGAAATTTTGTATAGGCAATCAAGCTCATAAATAAAAGCTTGTTTTCAAATATATATTTTTACTATTGATTTCTACCACCACGAATAAATAAGATATAAAAAACGAACAAATTCCCATCGCCGAGATCGAAACCTATACAAAAGTCAGAGTAGCAAACGAATAAACCATCTTAGTTTATCCCTACCCAGTAGAGTAGTAGTGGACGGGTAATCGCTACCTTACGGCAACTGGTGCGAAAACAATGAGGCCTTCCACTATTTGCCATTTATTGCAAGGCAGGTGTTATGAACCTATTTTGCAAATTGCGCGAAAATAAAAAAAAACCATTATAATTACCGAAAACATGACGAGACTCAAAAAACTCTATAGCGAAGGCTTCCTTGCGTATTCAAACATTTACAACTTAAAACACTAATAAACCCTTTAATGGCTAATCATACAATATCAACTACTTCTATACATTAAGTAGCAGTAAATTATTTAATTAAAAACTGACGTCTTACACCTAGACCCTAGAGGCATCATCAAAGGCATCTCCCACCCAGACTACTCGCGCCTGTGGTACCAGCATATGATGATACTTATGCCTGCGACACTTTTAGCCCATTCCATGTGCGTTTTGCATGGCCAGATGCGACCGTTTGTTATTTTTTAGGTCTGAATAGGTAGATTAAAATAATTAAAAAAACTTACAATGTTATCATGATATTCTTTCAATTCATCATAAATTTTAACAACATTTTAGTTTTTTTTTTATAAAATTTGACGCGCGGCCAAAAATGAATCTATATGCGCTCATAGATGAGTTTCTCTCAATGTAACTGTCCGATAATGCTGTCATATTTTTGATATATTGAACTATTAAATTAGTACTAAAAAAATGTTGACTTTAATCAGGAGCAAATCTCTCAACTCTAAAAAATCCTAGGGGTCCTGGTATAGAATTTACACATCAAAAAATCGGCAGTGAGAATGTAAGCTTGCTCGAACCTTATTTTTACTGGCCTATTACTATTCATTACAAAAACAATGAAAATTATGTGCGCTTAACACACAAATTATTCACACAAATCACAATTTGACATGTTTACCGCAGATGACGTTTATCCGCGTCCTATGCGTTGTTTTTATGATTTTCGCGAATTTACGAAAGCGTTGTGGAATATAATATTTCCGTATTGTTTGCACAGCGACCCGTATACAGAGTGATTCATACGGAGAAAAACCACAAGCGGACAATGAAAAACCGCCAAAGCAAATGTTTGCCGCCCACGACAGCGTTTCCCAAAGTGTGGTCCGCGACGCCGCGTATTTTAACTAGTAGTCGCCCGTCCAGTGGTCGAAATTCCACTGAAATTCATTAAACTTTTAAATTTGTTATTACGATACAGTTGAAAATTTCAGCTTGTATTTACTTTTTGATACAATTCATTGTCAGTTTTAAATTTTTCAATTAAAAATGATAGGAGATTCATAGAAATATATGATGGCATTAATAATTATTTTTGCTTGACATTGACAAACTACTGAAAAAGGAACATTTGAAATCACACAAAATTACTGTCAGTAGTATGTGCCTAATTGCAGTCAGCTTACAGATTATGCCACTGTAGTAACAGTGAGTTTTTTTTATATCAATACGACAGTGAATATTATATATATACATTTTGGCCTTCTGCACTCTTCCTCCATATAAACGTTAACCATGCCAAATCTCACACTACGCAATATGCTTAAAAAGGGGCACAATTTTTTTTACAGCATAAAAGATTCTTAACATTTTATGCACAAAGTCAGCTGGTTTGATAAAATTGTCACAGAAACCTTTTTATTCGTGAAATATATTCTAAAATCAGTGCCTGTCGATCAAGTAGGTAGATTTATTTCAAACAGAATGATTTTTAAATGCCTAATAACTTTTAAAGACATCACATTTTCTAAAATCTATTTCTATACAATAGAAGATAATTATTGTTAATACTCAAACTATACCTTAAACACACCAAAACCTGATAGAAGGAAATAAAAGGGTCAAGTTATGATTTGAGTGCCTTTAAATATACCTTAGCCTTCAAATTAGTCATCATTAGAATATTTTTATTATATTAAAAACACAAATTTTGATGGAAAGTCTATTTTAAAACCAGAAACCTGCCTTGATGATGTTTACTTAAATTCATAAAAGAAAGAAAAGTGCATTAAAAGACGTGCACTTGACGATACGCGCGTGAGTGTATGAGTGGTGTGCGGTGCTAACAACATTTTCAGTTTATCAAAAACTAAAGATTTATTCATATTGCACGACACATATACAAAATGATCATAGATTGTAGTTTGAATTACTAAATAATAAACTAAAAAAAAAAAACGATTATGTTTAAACTAAAATATATTTAAATTTAATCCAATTTTCTATTTGAAAGATTGTGAATATTGAACAATTCCAGTTTGAATTTTTCTTTGTAGTACTACTACGCACTTACAGTTTGGGAGCCGCTGGAGTGGGGCGTTCGCGTAAGCGGGAATCGAAGTGGTCACCGCGCCATAATAATTAGCACCTTTCACAATCACACACCATTCAGCGCGGCCGACGTGTGAAACTGAACGGCTAACTGTTAAATTCGGATCAATGGCTATTGTATTAGCGAGCGCTCTCTATCGGAGATCAAAAGAATCGCGTCAGCTTTGCCGTTGCGAAGATACGAAAATTTTACGTCTAAATTCCGTATCTGCGTCTGAAAAGGGTTCTTTGTGACGGCGCAGTTACTGCCGATAACGGTAATATTTATGAAAGTATGTAACAGTACGCCCTAGTGTATGATTTATAAACTTGTTAAATTGCGACATAGCTTCCGCACTTCGTTCTTTCAAATAGAAAGGTATATCCGAAGGTATAGCCACTACTCATCTTTAAGTCCTTCGGGCCATCTGCCTGCCCGAATTAATTTTTTTGTAAAGGCGTTTTCGGCGCGCGACAACTCGTGCCTGCGGCACTCGTGACAACTGAAAACAGTCGCGTTGACTTAGAAATTCCGCGACCATTCCAAAATGCCCAAAAACACCTTCCTATCATGTAAACTAAAAAAAAAATCACATATTTGTGATCAAACTTCGAAAGATAAAAATAGTTACCGCGGGTCATCTTCCAAAGATGGGCATGCGCTATTATTGACTTTTCTGTAGGCCTTTTTAAGACCTACAATTCTGTAGTATATTAAACTGATATACATATCTCTAATGGTTTAGTCAGCGTAAGTCAAGTGAGAGCCCTAAAAACGTCTCTGCTATTTATTAATTTATTATGAATAAATATATTAAGGCGAAGCCAAAGAATAAATATTAATTTCGACTCATTTAGACCATTTTTTAATAGCTGGCATTTGGTAATCACTGCATATTTAATAATAAAAAAAATATGTTTAGATACCTTGTTCTCATATCTTCGACATAGTAAAGGCAGATTTTTTTAATTTAATTCTATTTCTGATAAATTTAATAAATGATAAACTCCTAATAGTTATTTTTTAGTTGAATCGCTCTCTTATAAAAGATATTAGAGACTTAGGAAAAAAAGTCATTGAAAGGAAAATGAAGGTTCCAAAACATACTAAAGTTAGTTTTTTCAATTTCTATATAATCAAGCTGTAATTAAATAAAAACCAACAATTGCATTCTGACCGCGCAAAAACCAAACCTAACGCCCTATAAAAATAAAGCACTAAATTTCAAGGTTGACTGTGTATGCTTCGCCTTAAAGACGTTCTCAAAATAATGGTGAAACTATGCGAACAAACAGACAAACGCGGGGACTTTGCTTTAAACTATGTAAAAATTTTGAGAATTACTGATTAATAACATTTCGAAGACACGACCCGTACGCGCTCGGAGTAACTAGCGTCTGAAATACTTACGAGTTACTAGCGTTAGCTGTTCATCGAATGCGGCTCTCGCGCCGGCCGGCTTTTGTTGATACAATCGCCCGCAACATTCTCGGAAATATTAAAGCACTACTTTCCAATTTTATACACACAATCAGGGGCGCATCTAGGGGAGGGCCATTAGGGCGATGAGAGACGCCGCACGGGCATAGAGGGCGCTAAAATTCTTCTTTAGGAATTTTATGAAAACACTGAATACAGAGTGTTTCAAGACCATTCCCGAGTAACCTATTATCAGTAGGGGAAAATTCGAAAAAAAATCATGTCTAAATTTATTATACTTTTTAAACAGATTGTGTCAATTCGGTTAGCGGGCGAATTCCTTTGGATAATGGCCTTGACACCGAAATAGTAAGTAGCATATACATTTTAAACCCAAAGAGTTAATACTAAGGCCAAACAAAGCTCACGCCTATGTATATAGTAGTATTTAAAACTTTGTTGAGGTTAACTATAGTTGAGAAAGATACATTTTATTTAATATTTTACATGATCTTGTACAAGATTTACACAATCTCACACCAAATGCTATCGACTGGATATACTCGCTGGACATAAACCTATATAGTCCTATAGATTATTATGTTTAATACCTATTTTATAATATTAATAATATTTATTTTTAACTTCTGACATTTTTTGTACATTTTTCCCATACGATAAATATATACTACTTTCAAGTACTGTGTACATTTTTGTTTCTCGGTAACTGTTATTAATATTGATATAGTTTCTTAACAAACAATTATAAATCGCAGGACCAATTAGGTATTTATTTTTTGGGAATGGTCTTAGGACATGGTCTATAAATTATACAAATAATAATAAACTTCAGTTATTTGAGTGAAATATCCTATTCGAAATGGCCTCGATTGTTTCTATGTTGTGTAGGGATCTCGACTGAGGGTCGTAAAGAGGTCTTAGATTATTTGGTTGTGTGTTATTTTTGAGAATTACATTTTTAGTGTTTTGGTGGGGTTGTAGGGGCGCAACATCTACCGCCTGTCCGGGGCTCCAAAAGACCTTACTACGGCCCTGCACACACACTAAAGTACTTGTAGTATTTGCCTATGAAACGAACAAGAATGTCCATTGAAACTCGAACTCTATTGTCAACCTACAATGCCACTAAGCTGGAATTATCAACGATATGTGAATATTTTTGAGGTACAGAATAAAGGGTTTGCGAACGCCATTATTCATTCATACGCAATGTCGCAGCTGTAGAGAAATATTTGGTGGCTAATTAGGCGCCATCAAATTTGCTAGCATTACATAGGTACCTATGTAACAAATACCGCCCATAATATCCCATGTCAATTTGTTGTTTTTACATATTTATATAGGTGATGTTTTTAGAGGCGTGGTTTTCAAGAAGAGATAAAACGCACATAATTTGATGTTATGGCTATGAATTTAGTTTTATAATAAAGATAAGGGTTTGCCATTATGTTTTAAAAATGATTTCGGGTAAGTGGCCGCCGCGGCTGACTCGAACAAATTCCAGCCGAGAGGCCCAATTTTCAACCCTAAATCTTACAGCCCTAAATCTTACGCAGTGTATTACGTACCTATTTCTTATTTTAACTTTCACACATATATATTTATATATACTGAGGTAGTCCAGTAGTCGAAATTCGACTGTATTTCATTAAACTTTTAAGTTTGAGCATTATTTGCGGTCTTATACCTCTATAATCATCGCTATATATATATTTTTTAATTTTGTTTTATTACGTCAGCTGTGAGCGTGTACAAATACGTCATTAGCGTGTGTTGTTTGCCTTAATTCCCTGCAATACTTATGAAATTAAAAAATTTAATCTTAATAATAGTCGAAAAAAAAAATACAATTACAGAACTGAATTGAATTTACGAATCTTTTCAAAATATTTCTTTTTATTGAAGTTTCATGTGATGTAATTCGATCATACACTAATTTGAAGTATTCATTATGATAAGGCCAATATACTTTACCCTTATGACAACATGAAGTGAATGCAGCCTTTCACCTAACGCGATTTCAGATTCGAAATCTGGTTAAAAAAAATATGTATAAAATTTCAAAAATAAAACAAAAAATACTAGCATCTGCAGAATCGACTGTACTTAAACGGAAGTATGTAATTAGCCGAATTTAGTTTGCACTGCACTAGTGCGGTAGGAAACAAATCACCTGGCTAATTAGCATAGGATTTCCAATAAATGTTAATATTAAAATGGCTGATACACACTGAAATAAGATATATTTCTATTGATGTTGTCTTTTAGATAACGTGCTATTTTAATATTATGTAACAGCAATACGTACCAAATATCATTATTACACTGTTTATAATAATTATAATTTATCTCCGCAGTAACACGCCTCGGCGCAGTACGTCGATACGGCGCGTGGTATTTGTGCGAAATAACATTACATTGTCTTCTTATCGGAAAAACATAATGGCTCGCAATTACTGCGGACATATGTACTTGTATGTGTATAGTAATTGAAATCGGGAGTTACCCAGCCGCGTGAGCAACGCGGGATTTCTTTTCTGGGAACGGAGTAAATAGCGCGAGACAAGTGCGATCGATGTCGGAGATTGATTGCAAAGCGAAGAGTGTGTTTAACATTCATACAATGAATGGCGAGCAAAGATTAATCGGACAATCTTCCATATAATCCGTCTTCCTTCCGTCTTAGTCGTGCGATTTGCTGCTATTAAAACACTACCAACAAATATAATTAAGCTATAATATCCGTATACATAAAAAAATCTCTTTTAAAAAACTATAAAACACGCGAATATTATCTCTTCTAGTGTAATATAATCTCTTTTAGCGTAATATTTCCTGTGGACGCCTTCAAGAAGACGCAACGCGGTCATTTACTCGTACAAAATTTGTTGTTTTATAGGTGTAGATAAAAAATAATAGTAGATATATAAAAAATGAAAAAGATAAATCTCTACTTTGTCCAAAAGTTAAGAGCGTCCAAAAATGTTCCATTTTTTTCATACATTTTATCAAAACTTTGACCGTAAACATCGCATTTACTGAATAAAAAATTGAGAAAATAAAACTACAGAGGCTCAGTTAATTTCATTGAATGTAAATTCAAGTAATTTGTTTAAAATACATTGTTTATGTTTTTCAAGGTTTTAGATAAAAGCTTGTTCGGGTAGATGTCCCATAATTGGTCAATATTAAATTTTATTTAATGCGTGTAACGATTGCTGGTTTTCCTATATTATAACTTTTTAATACATTATTATAACTTATAGTTCATATTTTCGTAATGTTCTAAGACACAATGCTCGTCTATTGTTTCTTAGTTGGCAAGTTAGCAACAATTCAATAAATAATAACAAATTGAAGTGCCTTCTTTAGGACAGACATTTAGTATAGTTAAGAAGGCAGCCAACAAACGCTCACTGATATATGTAATTCTATTATTAATATCTATCACTATTAAGTTTGTATATTCGTATAATTTGTGAAAAAAAAAATCCCAGCCGGGGATCGAACCAGGGACTCTAGCGTGGGAGACGAGCGCGTTAAGCACTGACCCACCGAGACTCTTGGGGTATCTTTGGTTGAAAACGTATAAAAAGGCATTTTACTCCTAACGCGTGACGTGGTTTCTCGACCAACATCCCATCCCAATGAGTAAGTACAACGGGCGCAAAGAATGAAATAAAAGATGAAGCCGGCCGGTATTCAATGGCGGCGAAATCAAACCAAAATCCGATGTTGCGCAAGCGCCGAAAATAGCGAGAAAGATTCATATCAAAAGCACAAAGTGCCGCTGTATAGCGTTCTTAATGACCATCGGTACATACGGTCACGGGCGCGGTGCGATGCGATCCCGTCGAGCTGCGCGCGCGCAACGCGCTACTCGTAAATTAACGAAGCAAAACAATCATCTCGCCAGCCCCCTTTGATCTGCGCAAACGGCGCGATATCACCCTTAACGTACGATCACGTTTGTTTGTGTTGCCAGAGCCGCACGGCTTTCCGGGGAAATTCCGTTATAGCGGCGATCATCGGAAGACAATGCGATTAAGTGCTCGCAGGTGCGGCATCGCGCCATCATTTCATTATTTGTATAAATCAATTGCGGCGTTTGAATCGTAAAAGTTACAAATTTATCACTAGAGGTTGGTTTTCTAGACTCCTGTACAGATTCAATCAATGAGATATTTAGGTTCTGACCTTGTGATTGGAAATGCACGGAAAATGCAGACTTTTCACTCGTACTCGTGTAGAAATGTACCCTTTTCATTCTATAGCAAACCCAGTGAAATATGAGATAGATAAATTAACGATTACCATGTCAGTAATGTTCTTCTGAATTTTTCTACTGAATTACACAAAACTACAATTTTTTAACGTTTAATCTGTACCAGGAGGCAGTTTACTTAACATGCCAAATCCGTCATGTGATTAGTGCTATAATAATATAGTTAATTATAGTCGTGCGTTCTTTGCATAAATAAATAATTAGTAAAAAGAAAATATGAAAGAACAGCTTTGGTCAGGTTTGCTATGAAACATTGCAAATATAACTTTAATATATAAGTTCTTACCTCCACAACGCCATTGAGTTAAGAAGTCGTCACAAAGCGACTTACCTGAAAATAAAGTAAAGAATGTATTTAAAGTATGTTTAATAAATCAGTTGTGTTAGTACAGAAACAAATGATTAGGCTTAATAAATAGAACAAATATAATAGCTAATAACTGAAGTTGCGTATAAAAATTAAATTATCTAATTAACTCTAATTCTGACGTCAGGAGTCATAATACAACGTTTTCACCATAAACCACCCCCGATATTATCCGCCACCTACCAAGTCAATAATTTTTTACAACCTTTTTCCACCATCTTGTCACATCAATTTTTCACAACACCCCATTCTTCCACCCCCGCGTTTTCCAGTCAACTCCAGATATTTTTTATAAGGCATTTTCAAAAAAAAAAATAAAATAAAATGATATGAGATCATAATTATAAATTATTTATTTATTGGTATTATTATTTCTAAACAACTCGATCTGGACTTGAATCTCTTTACCAAGTCGATTTAGTTATCCTTTCAAAACTTTTTTAAAATTTGACATTTAAGACCTGCTAATATATTTGTTGCCAAAAAAATTAAACATTGTCAAGTAAAATTATCAAGTTTGATTTCTTAGTCATCCCGGAAATAATTATCGCGTGTAAATTGAGTGAACATTAAACAAATATTAAATAATGTCTAACCGATTGGAGTGTTCGCAGAAACGTTAGGTGCAAGTAGAATATAAAAATCGATAAATAAATAAACTGTCCATTATGTGAAAAATGTTTTAGGAAAGGATACAGATGCAATTCTTAATCTTGATCGAAGTTGAATAAAATGAAAACAGCCTTTGGACAGAGGGGTTTTTACTTTCCCTCTGGTAAATTATAACTCACGAACTGGCGAACTGCAACTCAATTCATAAAGTAGGTATTCATAAAAAAATCTCGCGGTTAATTAATTTGGGATATTATACACAGTGTAGAAATAATTGCAATATTAAAATGATTTTAATGTCATTACTCAATAGAATTAGTTGTATGATTCTCTTTACATTTAATATAACGCACTATTTCATACGATTTACTGGAATAAAACGATGCTCACTCTGGAACAGATTGAATAACCATCAAACCTTATTGTTTATGATTAATGTACAGGGTCATTTTTTATTTTTTGGTGGTAATATTTTAATTCAAAGCCTTACGAAATTGTTGAGTGCTTTTGATTCGTGCACTGACGCCATTATTGCAGGTTAGATGTATTTATTACGGTCAGAGGACGCGAGGCAAACTGCATCGATTGTATAGCGATCGGTCACGCGAACGCAGGAGGACTCAATTAAGGCGGCGATAATTGATAACGCGCGAGCGAGCATCTGTTTCACAATTAACACATTCGCATGGCAACAATTAAATCGCGGAGGGGGCAACAGATAAATATATATTCCGCGAGTGAAATGTCGATAGCTTCGCCTGTTCAAACCTATTGCGTTTTGCGATAATTTTCCCACGGATGATTCGACGGTTTGCGTTTCACCATTTGAGCGCGCGATGAAATGAGCGTCTGTCACAAAATTTTGCGAATATAAGTTTAATCTGCTCACCAGCCTAAGCAGTTTGTGTAAAAGTTTGTAATAGAGAATTCTCTTTGTCAAAGTGTAACTCGAATTACGCAAAAAATTAATTAATTAACCGTATTAGGAAAACAAAATGTAGACATTGTTCATTTATATAAAGGTGACTTCATACTCAACGTCAACGAAGGTCTATTAGTACCTATACATACGCATACACACTCTCTAATCTATACGCTAAAACATTTTTCAAATTAGCTCAACCCGGTTATTTCTAGGTGCAAACGGTAGTATTGTGACTCCCTTATTTGTAGATATAAAAGAAATATAAATAATATAAAAGCTATGGAATTAAAAACTTACATTTTTACTTTGTCTAAAAGTTAAGAGCGTCGAGATAAAACCACAGAAGCACAGTTTATTTCAATTCTAATTTTATTAACCAACGATAGTACAGACTGTTTATGCGTTAGATGAGACAGAACGATTTGAAATCATGCGCAAGACAGAGAATGGTGCCGCCGGGAATAGGTCCTTTAAAAACTAACATAACTAACTATTCATTTGTACCTTCAAATGATGCAAATTGGGTATATTTATGTTTTATTCATTGATGGAATTAATAAAAAATACGTAATTCAGAGATGCCTTTAGTGTGAGTTGTTGAAAAATGTTACTTCTATATATAGCTGTAGGTGAGCATTTCTAAAAAGTAATTAAATCATTCTAAGTCTGTTTCTAACCACCCTCAATATAGATATCTACCTATCTATCTGAACCACTTTCTTGAGGACACAATAACTGCCGTAATTTTACATCGCTCACTTTTAAATTGATATATAAAATTTATGGGTACAAAATCTCGGTCAAGTTCGTTAAAAGATAAAATCACACCAGGTGGTGGGCGGGAATGGGGTGAATTTTTCAACAAAGTGAAATTTTGCTATATAAGATACTTTCTTAGTATATAAGATATCGAATTCATTTAAATTTTATATTATTGCTTAAATAAGGGCATAAAACTTATCCAAGCAAATTTTTTTTGATAGTACCGACCATTGGTCCTGAGGGATGGAAAAAAATTGTTTTTCAATATTCAAGAAATCATACCTCCCTTAATGAGCACAGGGTTAAATCAGTTCGAAATGTTAATTGTAAGCCTATAAGTTTTGTTTGAATATGAGCAACCCTTACGGTAAGGGATGATCAAAAATTTCCACCTCCCCCTAATCCGTGACGAAAGGATTTTTTCCTTGTGTCTGCTATTCTTGAATCAATATATATTTTTATAAACTTGTTTTAATTTTGTAAATGACACTTTTGCCAAATTTAGTTAGAGCGTATTTATTGATCAACAAAGCCAGAAGGTCGTAGACGGTCATAGGTCAATAAAACTGACGCTCTATTCGTCAATAATGCAGTTTCTTCGCCGCTTGGGGTGCGATGACATTAGCGCACAAACATTTAATTCTCTCTCTCTCTCTCTCACACACACACGCAATTAAAAATTGGGTCACTAACCGCCAAAGGCAAATATCTTTGAAGTATCTAGTAATTATTGTTAAAAAATCTAGGCAAACCCGGCTTTTCCGCTTCTATGGACGTATCGCCACTGTGTCAAATTCAAACGCAGACGCATAATGGAGGAAGATTTTAGCTAGCTGCGTGCCAAGTTAATATGTAGGTATAAAGTGTTGCCGAATAAGGTATAAAGTGCGCGAAACGCGTTTAACTATGCAAATGATAGCAGCCGGCAATCGTGCCTCTGAGGCTGACAGCGCACAGGCAACGCGCCTGGACGCATTGAGTCCTGGTGGCAACGCGCGCTACTAAATCGAAGTCAAAAATAAAGCGATAAATAATGTGTATGTGTGTGAAGTGTGTAAGAGAAGCGCGAATAACTGTGAGTATGAATTTATTTATTTGTTGTTTTTTTTACAGAAAAAACTTACAGCTAGACATACAATTATTACAAAAAAAACATTTTATCTATAAACATACAAAGAGAAAATGAGATACGTCTCCTCTCATCTAAATTCGCACTTAGCGGCATGTCAGAAACTTCACCGTGTCCATCTAACTAGGTGCTGAACACCTGTCCTAAGATGGACTATCTATCTGTCTCCAATAAAAATGCGAAGTAAACTGAGCAGAAAGGGCAGTAATCTATGGTTCCTAATATATTTTTTTTTTTTTATTTACACGAACATATATTTCCGTTTATTTTATAATTTGTAAGTACATAGATGAGATTCAGAAAAGCAAAACAAAAAAAAGAAGAGAAAGAAAAAAAAGAACTTAAAAGGAGATATCTGACGCTAATAAAATAAATACAGTGTTATTGTGTAGAATAGTAAAAAATGTAGTCTGTAGTTTAGTGTGGTGTGTAATGTATGAATGGAATCGATCGTGTAGAAGTGTCAAATCCGCTGTGGTCCGTCGGTCCTCGAGAGTCTGCATCCGATAATAATTAGCCATCTCGTCATTAGTGTTGAATTCCAGGTGCTCGCGGCGTGCGATATGTCTAATGAACCTTTTTTATGTACTTATTACGTTCATATTGAACCCGTTGCGTTGATGTGATACTTTTGTATAAATACATAATAATTGTTAGGCTGAGGGTAGCAGGGGTGCAACTCTGGGCGGGCGGCCAGTGCGCGCTCAGGCTAGCAGGATATGCAAATGACACGAGGCGACAATCAGTCCTAACACGAAAATTAATCGCCCGCCTCAGAGCGATTAAAAAAACTCGGCAATATCTCTAAATTAATATTCCGACCGGCATCGCTGTGACAAATTACACCGATTTCAGATACAATTCACGGCCCAAGGATGAATATGGCCTTTTCATCTCCGAGATGACGCTCCATACAAATGATTATTATTCAACCTCTTTATTGCGACGGGTATTTTTCTCGTATTATTATTTGTGTCTTTTATGATGGTAATGTTGCGGCCGGCGGCACTCGACCGCTTCCCTGGAGGCTGCGTTAGAGCTGGACCTGACGAGATCCTCCATCTCCTTTCAACTGTTCATCTTAAACTTGGTTCCTATATCCTATGCTTCATTGTTTTTTTTTATTTATTTATTAATCTCTATACCGCGTATTCAAACGCTCCTGTGGGAGTTTGACAGCTGGCGATAGTGATTTAATTTAAAATCAAGAATGGCTAGGACACCTGTACCTATCAGGTATACCAGAAACACCCAATTATTTTACCCGGAGTAAGGAATCATGTATTTAAGCAATACATTATACAATTTTACTACATCTAAACGATTTGCAGGTAATGTGCATATATTATAAACTTTTCTTTTTGTTTTTAGTCATGACAATTAATTTTCATATATCCTACGTTGAACGTAAGTCATTCTTGTAAATATTCATTAAACCATTCACTTCTCATTCATTAACGTCATATTCGTTACATTTTCACTGTTTTTCATAATTATTGTTTCTTTTTTAAATCATTTTTTTTACAACTTTAATGAAAGTTTGACCGTATTGCATATCGCACAGATAGATAGGTGAGAGTGAAAAGCTTTCATAAAATACAGGCCTGTATTTAAACCAGCGTGCATTACCTCAAGCGATGCAACTATCTGTGCTTTCGGTACTATTTTTTAATCTGTAAATCTGTAAAAATATTAAAAAGCATTCGAATTTTCCAAATGTCAATACCGTCAGATTTTTATATAAGTAATGCAAACTAACGGCGAACGCCTATTATACCGTAAGAAATCATCTAAATACGGTATTTAAGCAATTACGGTATTATACAATTACGGTATTACGGTATTACGGTATTATACAATTTTACTATATACATATATTTTCATTATTTATTATACCACTAATAATATAAATACCGCATGTTGACGTCGTCGTTATAAAATGGCATTATGCATAGACAAGCAATCGAAACAAATACTAGTGAGGTCTTTGGTTCGATCCTCGTAAAACCAAAGCATTTTTTTATCGATTGCCATGCAACGCATGCACGCAAAAAAGCCACATTGAAGATCTGGTAAAATCTGGTTTATCCGAATGACGCGAACAGCTTCATATATAACCTATACAAATGCGCGTCTAACACATGCACACAGAGGAGGAAATAAAAAAAAACAAATAAATTATGCTCATAGGCCGTAGAAAATAGATTGGAAAAAGGGCGTTTTACTTTATTTCAACTAGTTTTTTTAATAAACGAAATTAGTATGCCAATTATGCTACTTATTACTACTAATACTAACCAAATATACAGGTTGTCCGAAAAGTCGACGTCCAAACTAAAAAAAGAGATTAAAGAGGTCATAGGCTAAATAAAATCTTACATAAAATTAATGAAAATGAATTTAGCTTAGAGTTATATTGTTTTTAAAAAAATAATCGATAAAACGCAAATGGGCCTCGCTCGATAATTTGAATGTAACATCATTGTTAATATGCATAGTTGCGTGGTACAATAGCAGGATAAATTTATGTAGAGTATTTTTTACAAATTGTAGAAATTTCTGTCTGGATTCATTATTTTGTCAAAAAAAAGCAAACAGGGTTTTTTTTCGTACTTAATATCAAGTAATTCTAGTAAAATTATTTTTACCTAAATATTTAGTCATCTATTAATAATACTAACGAAAAAAACATTAGCACATTAACTCCACTTTTGTCGAAATAGAAAATCTAGTCATTTAGGTAGAAAAAAATGAAAAATATATGTAAAGTTGAATTTCTTAAAAACAGCTAAGAATATCACCATTATGTACCATTTTTTGTAGCCAATGACCTCTTTAATCTCTTGTTTTCGTTTGGACGTCGACTTTTTGGACATATAGATTTATATATATTAAGATTGGACATTTGGATATATATATTTTAGAATACAGCATCTAGCGTGTTCTCCGAATGTTTTGTATACTGCACGCGGCTTTATATATACATAGAACCAGTGGTAAAAATGAAATATATTTTCGTCTAAAGTTGTGATAACATTTATGCGAAATTACAGTCATTTAAAATGGAGACAGCGTATAATTTTACTGTTAGCAGAAGTGTTAGTAGAAATAATTACACGTCTGATAGAAGTGAAAAGCGCTACTCAAAGTGACACGCAACCACGGGGCAGGGGTGATCTAACTGTCCCTCTAGCTAGAAGGATGTCATTGAATTTTCAATCCAACCTGTCTATTAACTTCTTGCCCTCGGTTCAGGCGCTGTGCACGATACCTACTTGGAAGCGAGACTCTCCAGTCGGAGCCCTCTTGAAATAAATGTCCAGATTTGGATTCGGCGCGGAAAAAAATGGGTAGCCTTGACTTTGCCTCCCTTCAGTTCGGTTTCGGGGCCAGAAATTGAATGTAAACAGAAAAGAAACGCATTTATAATGGGCTCGGTCTATTTTGGTAGACGACGCGCGCGCCCCCTATTGGCGATACTATTAATTCGCCATTGCTAAGCTTCAAACAAATTAAAAAATGTACTTGGGAATAACAAGATAATCTATAGACTTGTTTAGTATGTAAAATATATTTTTTCTCGTTAAAATACAATTAAATAACCAGCAATTTCCAACATGTTCTAACCCTATTTTTAACGGTTGGATGTTCTCATCAACCTATGTAATTTTCGGTACGTAACTATAATTTTTTTGTCCTGTTCTTTGCGTTTTATACTATTAAAACTGACATAAATAACAAAACAACAATGTTCGTTTAAGGCTGCCTTCTATAGGACAGACATTGTTATCAAACTCTCAAGGATACAATATTTTTTTATGTACACATGAATATGTAACCTTATAAAATAAGTATGTAATAGTTTCAATAAATAAATAAATTTTCCTAAAATTTTTGATGTACAAAAAATATGTAAACATATTTAAGTAAAAGATTATTTTTTTTTAGCATTTTTTTTTAATATATAATTTTGATACTTAGCGAAGTAATATAAAATATAGGTAATTAATAATAATGTATCCCGTATTTCAATTTTTAGATATTGTTCAAGCTATACCCATAACAAATTCGATTAAAATCGATTCAGTGGTTTAGCCGTGAACATGTAACTTTTCGCATTATAATATTAGTATGAATCTAGATTGATATAATTGAAAACATAATAAATTAGCTCTATAGGTATTGATGTATTGTATGTACCACATTTGTCTCATATCGGTATTATGTGTTTTTATTATTATTTTTATTTTGTTTATAAGGGATGTTATGTATTTAAAATATTTTTTACTTTATATAACTTTTCATGAATATATCACGTCAAAAGAAACAGGTTACTATAAAATTAACAATAAACGTCTGTTATTTTATTTATGATATCTGTATTAAGAAATATTTTAAAATATAAGTTTAAAACAATTCTGGATTTAAAAGTCGCATATTTATTTATTTCATTGACGTTTGATCAAGGCCAAACTTAAAATTACACATAACCATTTGTAACAGAGTAATACATATAAGTATTTGATTGTGTGTACCTACTTTTTTTAATTTTATCAAATGTCAATAGTATATTGACATTTGATTGAATATTAAATAATAAAAGTGAAGTACGCATAGAGTTAAATTAAATATAAGATTAAATATATATAAATCTATATAATAGATGCTGTAACATGTCCATTTTTTACAAAATAAATGTTTTTTCAAAGGGAAGAGGTTCTGAGTTTTATTGGAGTAAACTTTATTTAAGCATCGCGTCTTGGAAACTTCGACAAATTATATTCCGTAGAAAAAAATCAGTAGCCACAACAAATCATGATTCTACTGAACTTTTCGTTTAATTCAGAGCTCGATATGTTTTTCAGTGCGGACTCGAAATGAACGAATACCCACGAACAATATCTTCAAGAGGAAACAGACACTCAAGATGAGAATTTTATCCCAATTCAGATGCTCGTCTTCGTTAAGATAATGAAAGCGCCGAAGATATGTTCAAAAATAATTCACAAGGGGACGTAGATTTATCGCATGCGCGGCGCCGAATTCCACCCCCATTAAAATGCTTCCCTCGCGCACCCATACTCTCAAATCACACACACACACACATACACATCTCGCAAAAGTGCACGGATCTAAAATATAAACACATGACATGACCTTAACAAGCAAACTTTATGAACGAAAAATGCACCTTAACATTTTTTACCACGCTACACTGGACCTTACTTTACAAAACTAATATTCGAAATCGCCTTAGCCACTGCGGAACATATAGTAAACATTACTTAGTAAAAAAAATATTGGTAAGAACATCGAATTAAGAACTTTCTTCTTTTTATACTAAATTGTCAAAAATTATAAAAAAAAGAAGAAAAGAAAAGAAAATTTAGGTCAGCGATAGTGTGCCTCACGGGTTACTCACGTACCAGTGTATCACGTACCAGGGTCAGTGTGCCTCACGGGGTACGGGGTACCCGGGTTACGGGTTACGGGTTATTTTGCAAGACCTATTCCGAAAAACTTGAAGACCTTATAGGGATTTATTTGGCAAATGTAGTTAGCTGCATGCAATTGTTGATAGCGATTATAAGATAAACTAAAGAAGCCTATATACTCTTCACCGATTTGTGAACATAGGTAAAAATGCAGACTCGCACTCTAATTTCTTATTATAATTAATATAACATATTTTATTGATTAAACGTATAATTGGTTTCTGTTTATAGAATAATTTTGTTCGATAAAGTTTTGTAATTCATAACCAATATTTAGGTTTGTATTTACGATATTTGTTAATTTTATTATTATCTAAGTAGTATAAAATAATCATCTTTGTCGAGATGTAGGTATATAGCTACAATCAGACCTATATTTGCGCCTAATTTTATTTGTCATTTCTTAGAGTAGATGTATTTTCAAAACGGAGATGTCATGCGCCCGCAACAAATCAATCCAGAAAAGTAGACGAAAACCCGGGGGTAGGGGGAGGCTGGGGCACATCCTTCGATCTGCATCTCGAGCACATGTCGATTCGGGGGTAGATTTGGCGACGCGAACGAACGCGTCCCGTGCGGGGAGGAGATTCATCCCGATGCGCGCGCATGTAATATTATATCATCGCGAGACTGCACACATATGCGCAACGCTGCAGAGCCTCCCAAACTTTACTCGGATCACTTTCGACGCCTTTACCTCATTCTTAAGCGTATACGAGTATACGCTTGTTGCCTTGTTATTAATGGACCATTGTACGCTCTAGTTCAACAATCTCAAACAATACGCTAAATGCAATATTTGCGGTTTGAAGCGGTTTGACTGTTAAACCAGTGGATCCATACATCTGCCACAAGTGACCCGAGTATCTGTCGCGGTCTTGTATAGTTATCTGAACAAAACATAGTCATTCAATTATAGATGATTTTAGACCAGTCCATCCAGTCTAAATATAGTTTGACAGGATAACTCGACAGAAAAACTTACAATTACAATTGGCCTCGTTACAGTCCTATTATTAGTAAAAAAAAACAGTAATAAAAAAAAGAGATTTTGAAACCCGCTTACCTATATGGGTTTTTTTAAATGGTATGGTTTACGGTTGGTGCAATTTGACGTTTTTACACTGAGAAAAGTGTTGCTCATAAATATGTTGAATTAATTTAACGAAATGGTGGAATTGCCGTAACGTTATTGTATTATGACAAGGTTTACGACGTGACAAAGTCGTGACGTCACTACTTTAAAGGTGCTATCATATGCGTTATGATGCTCCACAATGCAATGGATCAAATATGTCACATATTTGAAACAGGCAAAACTTTAAAAAAAATACCTTAATCAGATTTTTTTTTTATTTTCAATTCGCATATACTTTTAATATAATTCGTTCTGTGACGATTTACTAGTAACTGTCACATAGGCGACACGAGAAGCAGGTGGGTAAAGTTACTTACCATTTAATTTCTAATTATTGTTTGATTTTGCAATATTTCGATTTTTTGGTTAAAAATTAGTAGATTTTTTACCATAGTCGCCCGAATAGCCAGCCTCTTACTTCACAAAGTTTGCTTTGAGAGACTTATCATAGTTACAATTAGCACGTGATATAAGCTAAAATGGGGACATTTTGAGGAACTGCGTTTTGTCTCGCGCAGCCCCGATCCTGATCTATTTATACGTTTTTCAGGCATACCCCGGAATGAATTCGCCCCCATATTCATTATAGCAAACGTGGGGCGATCGGCTTGGAACGTAATTCGGGACTGGAAGACGTTATTAGTAGCACGTGGTTGCGAAGGGCGGGGGCGGGGGCGGGGAAGGACAGAGCCGTCACGTGACATCCTCGCCGCTCACTTCATTACGACACACGAAATTAATGACTTGTCGAATCTGATAATGGAATGTCGAATCTTACATATGGATACGTGACGACCATGTTTGTGTAAGTTTAAACATATACCCAACAGTGTAACAACCATTACTAAACTAATAATATTTCTTAAGAACTGCGTAAAATTATCTAGATAACTTAATTTGGCGCCCAACGTGGGGCTAATAAAATTGTCCAATTTTTAGAGCCCCAGGTTTTCCATCCGATATTTGATGACCCGGATTATATATTAAAACAGAGGCGTCCAAACTTTTTTCTGCGAGGGCAAGTTTGGTATTTAAATTCATTAGCGGGGACCAAGCATTGTAAATATGTGAATTAAAAAACCTTATTACAAGTAAAGCAGCATTGATTTTTTTTATTGTTGCCACATATATATAATATATTTTTTTTTATAGTAAATTACAGATATAACAATACTAAACAAACATGTCTAAATTATATTATTATAAAATTATTTCATGCAATTTTTAATGGGAATGGTGGAACTGGGTTTCTTCCTGGAGAGTTTCTTCAAAGTTGGGATTCAAATCGGAAATACCAATTATAAGCAATGATTGCAACTGATCATCCGATAAATTTGCCCTAAATTTAGATTTCAGATACTTCATCCTGGAAAAAGTTTGTTCGCACATATAGGTAGTGCCATACATAGAAATAAATTTACCAGCCAATTGCTTTAACGAAATTTGCAACGAAATTTTTCAAAATCCTTGGCGTGCCGGATAAAATCGCCTGCCGGGCCTGGTTTGGCCCGCGGGCCGTAGTTTGGACACCTTTGTATTAAAATAACGCTGTTTTTTATTTCGAAGCAGTTTGGAAAGTCTTGCAGATGGCAACCCGTACTTACTAGCCCCGTAGCGTATATAATTCCCAGTACGTAACCAACTTTATAGTAGCCAGTCTATTAAAACGAAGTCCAAATACAAACACCGGTATAAATTCTAGCGACGCAACGCTAACTTCGGAGCAAACACGACGCGGCCCTGCGGTGCCCGACGAAATGGATTCAAATCGGACGAAAGCGCGGACCCGGTTCTCGTATATATAACGCAAGAATAAACATAATTAGGGCGAGATATATGGAGAACCAGGGCCCTTATTTGGACAATGGACGCGGTCAACAGCGGGTTCTGTTTGCGCCGGACGGAGACCGCGCGCGAGGGACGGATTCTGGAAGAACGGGAAACGCGTCATAAAAATCGGGCGGCAAAATATGAAAAATATAAGAATACCACCCCGCCTCACGACACGATGTATAATAGACGAGGTTTAACGCACTTAACTATCATCGGAAAGTCTGAAGTCTGCCACATACGCCAACGCAAAGAAATTTATCTTGATGACAAATTACAGAAGAGACTAGTCTATGGGCAGCTCATGATCGAAACTTGTTTTGATGACGATGAAACGCAAGGTCAAGATGTTGGGCATGTTGGGCATGTTGGGTTTATTTGACATATTATTTAATACAATTTAATATTACAATTTGTTATTATTACATTTGTATTAGTTTGTCATATTTTATTTATTTCTTTTTAAGTTTTGCCTGTTTGAAATATGTGACATATTTGATCCATTGCATTGTGGAGCATCATAACGCATATGATAGCACCTTTAAAGTAGTGACGTCACGACTTTGTCACGTCGTACCATGTCATAATACAATTACGCTACGGCAATTCCACCATTTCGTTAAATGAATTCAACGTATTTATGAGCAACACTTTTCTCAGTGTAAAAACGCCAAATTGTACCAAACGTAAACTATACCATTTAAAAAACCTATACAGGTAAGCGGGTTTCAAAATCTCTTTTTTTTATTACTGTTTTTTTTTACTAAAAATAGGACTAAAAATCTGTAACGAGGCCATTTGTAATTGTAAGTTTTTCTGTCGAGTTATCCTGTCAAACTATATTTAGACTGGATGGGGACTGGTCTAAAATGATCTATAATTGAATGACTATGTTTTGTTCAGATAGCTATACAAAACCGCGACAGATACTCGGGTCACTTTTGGCAGATGTATGATCCAGTGGTTTAACGGTCTAACCGCTTCGCTGCCATATTGCATTTAGCGTATTGTTGGAGACTGTTGAACTAGAGCGTACAATGGTCCATTAATAACAAGGCAACAGATGAGCAATAACCTAGATAGATAACTGGTTAACATATATTTATAATCCTAATTTTGAAATTTATTGACATTTTAAAGTGACATAGTAAAATGACCCGAGTCCGACCCTGGCTAACCCTATTTATCGAATATATGGGACGCGATCAGAAGTGTGTCGGAAGAATTTCGAATGCAAACAAGTGCGATGCACTTTTTATATTTCCCTATAAGTTTTTTTTTATTTTTGTTTTATTATTTATTCGACGAGGGGAAACGCTTTAAGTGCGCCCGCGCTGATGAAAACGACAAACAACGTCGGGTTGAGGCAGGTACACTCGGGGTCATTCGTCCGTATGCAGTTCGATTGTGTGTTTTGATTTTTATGGCACTTACCAATTTCTTATTGGAATTTATGGCCTTCAAAAATCAGTAAAACTCGTATGTATGTCAGTATTAATTAGCGGTATTTCAATTTAAGTTCAAATTCAATAGCAAATTGGTGGGACGGTTTACTTATCGATTATTTTGAAGTCGTTTTAATTTATTTTTTTACGAAAAACATTTGGGACCGTTCTTTATTGTTGATATTGTTTAATTTAATACATTTTTTCGCTGTTTACATAATAAAATATATATATAATAATTATTGGTAGTAGAATGTCGGTACAACGCAAAAGCAAGAGTGAATTTAAAATAGTCGTTGGTGGGCTGACAGATTTTCAATCAGCCGTCCAACGCCCGGGGCTAAGCGCCGGGCAAGATTGTTAATTAAGATGAAGATCGTGAGCTAATAAAGATAATTGATGAAATAATCAAAAACGGGTGACATGCTCGTGATGGAACATCACTAATTGATCGTTTGAGTTCAAAAGATGAACTTAATTTAAGAAATACCAAACTGTAGACCACGTTTTTTAAACCGTGAGTGCTGTAATCTTATATGTTTGCAAGTAAAATACCTACCTACCTATAGCTTTTATTAAAGGCTTTGTAATGGCCGATAAAATAGTTATATTTTTAATATCATCACGAAAGTGTAATACAGCCATAGCTTCTCAAACCGTCGATTTCCTTCCTTTAAATTCTTAAGTTAACCCTTTATGATGAGTCGTCTCAAGTGGACGCAATCATAATCCTGACCAAAGGAGCCTTCGAGGCATTCGATTCATAATCCTTTAATTCTCATTATGGAAACAAAGAATACACATTAGAATGTGGAATCATTGTTGGCAGGGTTGTGTCTTTAATTTTACAGTCTGCCCTCTACTCTAATTACCTTAAAATTAATCAGTCAAACGGAAGTGTTCTCCATTTTGAGGCCCCTACATACCTGAATGCTATACAAAATAAGGATTGTACAGGTTTTCAAAGGTGTTAGGAGAGGTATCCACAAGAAATCTAGTTTATTTACATTAAAGATTAAGGGATCTAGGGAATTTACCTAAGGAAATTTCTTCAAACAACAAAACCATCAATTTTTAAAATAGCATTGTTTGAAGTCACCCACTTCTGAAACCAGAAACATCCCATATAAAATAAATATAGTTTTATGATGAGAATAAAATGGAGGAGGGATTTAACTAAGCGATTTAAGATATAGGTATGCTATATAAACATAGAAATGAAATAACAAAATTTGTCTTGTCTATAATTGGAGACTTTTGTTTCAGTTTTTAAATATAATAATGATAATATATGTTTTTAAATTTATATTTTTGTGTTATTATTTAAAAATAAAACGGATTTATTTAATTTAAAAATAAAATTATTCGAACTGATTTTCAATTCAATTTTATATAAAATATACCTATAGGTGTATAAAAAAGTGCTGTCAAAAATGTAAGTACAAAGGTAGATTAGGTTAGGTTAAAAAAACCTAACCTTGATAATATAATTTACCTAAGACTCCTAATACCTAATAATCTATGACACCCATGTAAAAATAATATTTACATAAAATATTTGTTTGCATTTTTTTTTTCGTTAAATTAATGTCTCTGTAAAATTCTCTAAATTTACCTAAATTAAAAAAAAAATGGCTTCTATCGATATTTCCCTTAAATAAGTTAAAAAACTATTTAATTTCTGTGTGTTGGTAATTATGTATGAAGCCGCGTTGTGTTTAGTACGAGAATTATAATAGCGCAATGAGGACGGGGGGCGGTTGCTATGGCAACGTGGACGCTCTGGGCGTGTCCCCTCTTAACGCCGCCCAACCCCGTCGAGTAACGGTATGAATACCTGTTGCACCGCTTCCCCCTATCGCCCCCCCATCGTATCTTTTTATTCGCGTTTTGCGGACCGTTATTATATGATATCGAAGAACGTTCGAGATTGCGAAAGTGGAGGGACAGTGTATAATAGAAATGTATTTATTTATTTATTTTTCAATATTTATATCATTTTTTTAATGGAATAATGATAAATTACTTAGGCTTACTCAACCATACCTAATCTGAGATTTTAACATTATATGTTCTATAAAATTAAATTTTATTGTATGGCGGGAGCGAATAAGAATTTTAGATGAGACGGTAAGGCTGTTTTAATTTTATTTTATTTTATTAGGACTGATAGGTACTGTAAGTCTACTGTGTATCTACTGTAAGTCATTTTATGATGTATATTTTTCGGTAACAATGTCAATTTAATAATTTAAAATCAAGAAAAACAAACGCATAGCTTAAAATGTATTTTTTTTAATAAGAATGGAGGATAAAAATAATAAAAATAACTGGAGGATAAATTTACATGTTTCTTAGATAATGAATAACATAACCATACCTAACTGGACATTGCCCGTACTAAGGTAGGCTAATTTTAATAGTTATTTAATAGATTGGTTACATGCAATTGCGCTGAGCTTTTTTGTATAAGTACAAAATAAAAACTACGAAAATTAACATTGATATACATACACGTAGATGTAATACGAATACATAAAAATATACATATATATTTATTATTATATATAATATGCTAATATATACATATAAAAAGTTGAGAAATAGAAAAGATCAAAATTGTATTATACAGGAATATAGTTGACCAGAGTCTCAGTGTCCTTTCTAACAAGATCAATAATCTTTTATTTTATTATATAGCCTAGGGGCCAGAAAAGAAAAATACCTTTGGGCGAATTTGCTTTTAGTTATAGGAGCCACTTTCTGCATTGAAGTAACCCCACGTGTCACTATGGTTTGGTGGTTAATATCGGATTACATTTCTCTATGTTTATGATAATGAGAAATATTTGTTTTAACATAAATTTCTTGAATATCAAGTACTTTAAAATCCCGAAATAACTCTTGTAAAAATATGAGTTATCTAAAAGTACCTAGAACATTAAAAACAAAATGATGCTAAATAAACAAATTTATTTAATTATATTGTACATATAGGATGTCCCAAGACCATTTCCGGACACTTAAAGGTTGTTTTGCGTTACCTATGAGTTAGAAATGATTAATGAAACATTCTTAAATTTATTTTATTTTTTAAGAAATGGGGTCATACAATTTTACCACCATCTCCCCTGGCTCTAGGACAGGCACAGTTGGCCAAAATAATTGTATATGACCAAGGTCATAGTGCTTATTTTGCCCTGACACTATTACGGCATACGGCGACAGCTGATCGCTCGCAGCAAAGACAAATATTGCATGATCGTTTTAGTATTGTCACGTGAAGTTTACATTTGTTTTTCTTGGTATCCATGATGATTTTTTTTTATTGCATCTTAACAAGTAATACTAGAAATCGCAGGACCAATTGCCTGTTTTTTTTATCGGAAATGGTCTAGGGATACATTCGAAAATGTAGATATGTACCTACACTAGTTAACAAAAACTTGGTAGGTACGACCTTCAGATAGCTGGTATTATGTTGGTTATTTATGACATATTATGGCAGTAGTGTAACACTGTTATTCAATAAAGTTGTTAATTATTCTCAACCTTATCAGTAAATAATTTTGTGTCACACATTACTGTGAAATGTATGTACTGTACCGACTGACACAATCTTCGCTTGGAGTTTAATTTATAACTTTGTAATGTTATGCAATCGATTGTTGCCTACACGACTGATTGAAATATATATTCGAGTAATTAATACTGACTTGCATGCTACCGAGCTAACGAATGGGTCGCTTCGCCGTTATACCTAACCATACAAACATGCCGTCGACGATGCTATCGACATACTCTGACGTCACAAGCGGATGCGTACCAAACAGAAATTTACTCCGTTCCAAGGGTCCTCGTATAAATGTTGACGTATCAAAAAAAAACATTGGTGCTTGCATAAGTAGTTATTAGATTTTTTTTTTCACTAGTAAAATTTGTTTATTTTTCAAACTCGTTTTTTTACAACCTTCATAAAACAAAAAAACAAATATTTAAAGATATTCCGCGATTCTTATGTAATAATTTAAGCTATGAAATATTTATAATTTGTGTTATGACACAAAATTATGTAACCAGTTAGTTTATATCTTAAATAAATAAAATTGTATTTTTATGATATTAAAATAATTGTATAATTTCCTAAGTGTAGTAATCAAAAATATTAAAAAACCTAAACACCTCGAAATTTAATAAGTGCATTTAAACATCTATATCACTTTGATACAGGCATATTAGTTTGGAGTTTATTCGCTACAAAATGAAATTATTCATAAATATTAGTAAAATTTATCGTACTTATAGATAAAAATGAAGAAATAAATGTAAATAATAATAATTATTATTTATTTATTGGTTTTCAAAGTACAGAAACATACTTTCAAAACTCTACCTAATTAGGCAGCGCCCATAGATTATTAAATGTTTCAAATCGAAGAACGAACAATTATATTAATTTGAAACACACTTGTAATATTTGAATTTATAGTATAATGCTATAATATAATATAGAAATAATATTTATACATACACTTACACTTATAAATAGATATTAGTCTTATAATGCATATTAATAAAATAAAATTAATAAGGTTAAAGAAGTGCCCTTATTAAAATATATATATATGTTTTATTGAACATCTTAATTTGATATCACTTAAGGAGTGCACCAGCCTAGTAAAGTGATAAAATACATGCAAACCTGTACTAATATATATGTTTTCTTTAAAAATAGTTATATTTCACCTAGTTTAATAGGAAATATGGGTGTTTAAAATAAATAAATAAATAGATAGCGTTTCAAAGGAGAGTAGTGTTGCCAAACGTCGGGTTTTATAGGACATTCGCACCGCGCAAAGCTTATAATGAGATACAAATTACTAGCGAAATAGCGGAGCGTCGAAAGATGAACATCAAACGCTTTCAAAATGGCTTTTGTTTTATTGTCGTTGCGGTGAGCGCAAACGATTGCGCGTATAAAAACGACACAATGAGAATATGCCTACATACGTGCACATACGAGCACATACGAGCACATACTAGCACATATGAGCACATACGAGCACATACGAGCACATACGAGCACAACGAACGAGACTCGCCCGCTAGCCGCAGTTGAATATTCATTAGATTTCTTTTCTGCGTATCGCAATTCGGACGCCACATTGAACTGTCGCCGCGTTCGTACGCTTGCACAGAAAACGCGCCAAGACCGAGACCGTTACTTGCGTCTCGCTTTTTCCCACGACGGCGACCGGCGTGCGAGAGGGAGACGATTCTCTTTCTTGCGCGTGGTTTTAACACGTCTCAATTAACGCATAAACACCCCGCACAGTTGTTGGTTAATTATGAAAAACCGAATCAACTTATGTCTAAAAACTTACTTGAATTTGCATCTTTATAAAATAAACTATGCTTCCATAGTTTTATTTTTTTGATTCTTGTATTCAGACAATAAGATATTAACGTCTAAACTTTTGATAAAATGTATGGAGAAATCGAGTTTCTAGTTCAATAGAAGCCTAGATACTTAACGATATCTAGTATTACTTTTCTTTTACGCCTGAAGAACCAATTATGGGCAAAATTAACCCATTTGTAGAATCCAAAAATTGATACATTTAATGTTAACCTAGAGGGTTCAAAAAAAATATCAAAATCCAAACTTTAACATGAAAATCCCCTTTTCTGTACCTTTCTTCTCTTCATCTCTCTTGCATTTCCTAGGTTCAACACTAATTTGGCACCATGGGCACCGTGTCATGACTTCCGTAAAATTTCGACATATCTTCGCGTTTCACATCCCCTAGAACCCAAAATCACCCCTCAGCTTAAAAGTTTATATATCTATCTAAATCACTTTCTTGTGGACACGATAACTGCCGTAATTTTACACCAATCACTTTCAAATTGATACATAAAATTTAAGGGGACAAAATCTCGGTTAAGTTCGTTAATGCGGGATTTTTTTATGGAAATTTTGCTAAATAGCTTAGATATTGATTCATTTAAATGTTATATTATTCCTTAGATACGGGCCTGAAACCTATCTTAGTATTTTTTTTTTTTTTTTTTGATATAGCTAACCATTGGTCCTAGGGGTGGGAGAAATTGTTTTTTCAAAATTCAAAAAATTAAAGCTCCCTTAATAAGTATCATACAAAATCAGTTCAAAATGTTATATGGAGGCCTATAATTTTCCTACGTTTGTTTGAAACAATTTTTGATATGAGCAACCCTTACGGTACAGTATTTTTGATACAAGTTCGTACAATTGGAGTTTGCCTACTTTGATCTGGTGAAATCTATCTCCGCCTTCCGGCGTGCCGAAAGGGATTTTGACTCCGTGAAGAAAATCTTGTAATTTGAATAATAATTATCGCCAGAATGACCACACGTACCTGTCTAACTTGCTTGAACTGCTCCTCGAAGGACCAGGTATGGTGCGAGGTGGTGGAACCCTCGGAGCTGGACGACGAGGCCGAGTTGACAGCGGGCGCGGCGACCTGGCTCGGCGGCGCCGTGGGCGGCAGGAAGCTGCCGGCCTGGAAGGGGAATCCCATTGGCAGGGAGAAGGCGTTGGGCGGCAGCGTGGCGCCGAGCAGCGGATTGCCGCCCCCGGCCACGACCGCCGACTGCGGCAGGCCGCCCAGCGGGGCGCTCTGCGCCAGGTTCGCCAGCGAGGACAGGTGCGGGTGGAGTGAGGACTTCAGAGATTCGAAGTTGTCCCGGACCTGAAACGAATTTATTATTAATGGTATAACCTATCGCTCTTATTGTTTAGTATAGTTACTAAGAGTAGGGTTGTATATATTAATTATAGTAGTATATATAAATCCATACTTTCATTCCTAATTCCCATGACGTAAACAAAACATGGCACGGCACTTTTTGAAGGATGGTTTCTGGTGTTATGAGTAAGAAATACATGAAAAATGCGAAAAAAAATAATTTCCAAATAAATTATTTTTTTTACGAGATGGTATCATTTCGATTTTCGATGCCGCGGTGATTGATAATGGCATTGGCAAAAAAGATATTATTACATGATCCATTTACTATTTTGATGTAAAGTTTATATTTATATTTTTTCGGTAATCACGACGAATTTTGATATAGTTTCATAGAAAATAATACTATACCGCAGGACCAATTAGCTGTTTTTTTTTTTATCGGGAATACGTTGTTCGTTTTTGCTTAACAACAGCATGTAGAGTGACATCGATATATTTAAGACTACTTTCCCGGCATTCAGGAGAGTGTCTACTCTAGCCCTTGAGTAGTATATTTATATGTATTGGTATATGTAGAATTTACTATATTTATATTATATTGTGTTTTATATTATATTCTGGTGATTGTCGGGATTCCCCAACCCCTCCTACTTCCTGGTCCCGGCCTCGCTCCCGAATGTGTTTTCTATTTTTTTAAGTTTGGAGGAAACTGTTAGTCTTTGTGTTTTAATTGTTTTTTTTTGTTTATTGTAATATTACTATGTAAGCTGTTGTTCCTGAAATAAAATAAATAAATAAATGGCACATGCTGTATTGAAATCTTTAATCTCTACGTATAGTTTAAATGGTGCAGTACACGAAAAGAAACTATGAAGCTGTTATGAAATGGAAACCCACCTTGATCTTGTCCACGCTGACGTGGTTGTTGTGATGGTTGTTGTGGGCGCCGTGGGCCAGCGGCTCCCTGGCGAGCCCTCCGGCGCCGTGGGCGGGCGCACGCTGCGGGGGCAGGGCGCCCAGGCCGCGTGCGCCCTCGTCGCTGCTGTCTTCGGAGGCGCGCAGTTCCTCGGCAGACGAGCGCGACCCGCAGTCCGAGCGGTGCGACTGCAAAGACCAACGAACCATTTACCTCCGGGACTACCATCACCTTCACCTCTCGCCGGTAAAAATATTAAACCCCTTTATTGGTTATGGTCAGGGGTAATTTTAAAATATGCTTAAAGCAATTGCTACACTGAGTAAAAAACTATTTCCTTGATGTCCTTCCACCTAACCTAAATCTTAGTAAACCTGTCTCAATATAACATATTAAAATGATAATTTATTCATGGATTATAAATACGCTAACTCCTAAGTTTTCTTGATCGGTAATGCGCCAATATTAATACAATATAGTATAAGCGCTTCTGTCGCTATTGCAGAACAGGTTTTCCTAGTGCAATAGCACAGTACTCTTAACCTGGCAACTAGCGTGCTAACACACACACACACGCACTGGCACGCTATGAATAAAAAGTCCGCCTAGCACTGTTAACCTTAGTGTATATTTATCGTGTAAAATTGTAAACTGATTAATAGGTATAATGAAATGAACGGCATGTACTCAGAAAAGGATAAATAAATATTATTATATAAGTAATAGAGCTTTATATTATACTATTACTTTCTAAAAATACGTTTATTGATCGGTAATGCACCAACATTAATGCAATATAGTATACGCGCTTCTGTCGCTATTGCAGAACAGGTTTTCCTAGTGCAATAGCACATTACTCGTTGCCTGGCATCTAGCGGGCTCACACACACACACGCACACACACACACTGGCACGCTATGAATAAAAAGTCCGCTTAGTACTGTTAACCTTAGTGTACCTACGATAATTGAAGGTAGATTACTTCAAGCAATTATTGTAAAATGTATATTTATCGTCTAAAATTGTTACTTGAACATATTTGTAAGGCTTGTATTCGGATAAGAATAAAGACAATTATTATTATTATTATTATTATTAATTCGCGAACACCTCCTCTGCGCGCACATTAGACTCTATAATAAACTCAAAATGAACATTAATGTTTTGAAATTGAATTGAATTTGAAAATTGAACCCACGCACAAATTCACACCTCAGAATCCTTAAAAAAAATTGTTTTTATTATATTTTATTATAGTGATTGTATGTTTTTCTGTAACTTAAAAATAAAATATGACGCGGTTTTGGTTGACGCTGGATGAAATACTCACAATAAATAATTAAAATAACTAGGTTAACGTTTGTTACAAGCGCGGGTTCCGATGCAAACTATATTTCGGTGGAGGTCGAATACCTAGACGGCATAATAACATACTAACATCACAAACGCACTGCCAACTAAGACGATGTGTCGACATAAATCAGTGTAATGTGTATAAACTATGATTTGATCGCTTTCAATCGTCTGAATTGAAACTACCCGTTGCTTTGGCTAATTCACGGCAAATCAATTATTATAGATATAGTACACTTGGATAGACAGTAATGATTTAATTTTTGTTCTTGATAAGATTTTTAAAAGAAGTTATACTACAAGTTTTTTTTGTATATTCATAAATTATTCACTAAGTTAATAAATTAACCCACGGAAAAGTCATCTGTATTTGTGAGGATTTGTAATATGATTAAAATTAAAATATATTAAAATATTCGGTGCAGCCAGACGATTTTAAAATGTCACTTAGAAATACCATATCAGAAACAAAATGATAAATTATTCTTTTATAACCGTGTTCCAAGCCAATCTCCGATAAAAAAAAACAGGTTATTGGCCCTGCGATTTCAAACGTTATTTGTTGTGACCTCATATCAAAATTCATCATAGTTTCCGAGTAAAAAAAATGCACACTTTACGCGATAATATGAAACTGCTTCGATAAAATTTGGGCGTGAATTAATTTCGTTTTTTTTTTAATACAATTTCTTACACGATAGGGAACATAAATAACCCCTTAAATCTTCGGGAATAGTCTTGAAACATCATACATAGTACATACATAGTACATACATCATACATACATAGAAAATAAAGGTTTTAATTTTCTATAACACAGTAATTATGCAATTCCTCTCTGGTTACATTAGGTAGTTAATATCTGTTATTATTTTACGGCTGATGGCGGTTTAACGTTTATGGGCTCGGTGAGGAGGTTTTCATGCATCAGCTAATCGTATGCATCTACAGAAAAATTAACTAGATGCGACACAACGGTGAAATGTGCCGCAGGAGTCGCATCGACGATACTAAATTATTTTATTGAGTGCGAAGCGAGTCGCATGCACTTTTTGTCACTTGATTCTTTTTGCGCATTTAAAATTATTATAATAAAAGATAGCAGACTAATTTCCCTGCCTCCGTTCGCGATCACGCAGGTGATAAGCCCTCACTTGGCGCGCAGCGGCGGCTCGGCTCCCAAAGAGATGAGAGGAAAATTTGATCTTCGTTCTCGCACGGAGGCTGTCGGATTCATCCTACGAATTCGACAGCGTGACATGGCACGTGCAAGTAGTGTGCGTGTAGTAGTACTATAAAACATTTGTATCCTTGCAGCTTTATAGTTGTACCTAAATTATTACAATTATTATACAGGGTGTATCTCAATTCACTGATGCACTTATAAGAGGGATGATCTCATCAACAATCAAACATAATACAGCAAAAAATATTAGAAAAACATTTCCTAATTTCGAGAAAAACGAATTTAAAATTTAATAAAAGTCGATTAAATGATTGGTTTAGTTGACGATATAAGGGTATCCGAAGACTTAAGGTGTGTTTCATAATACGCGCATGAAATTGTATAAAAAATTTTGAAAATAATTAATTCCCAAATTTAATAATTTTATCAAAGCGCTCGTGTAGATTCCATTTTTGCCCGCAGGCGCTCGGCCAATGGTGCTAGCTCAGTAAATTGAAATACATTAAAATATGATATAAAATTCTGTGTGATGTAAAATGAATATTTATTTATTAATCAATATTTTTATTTTATTATAATATTTAAGAGCTAACCTTTGTGATATTTCTGGGTTTGGCCCGTTTTTACAAACTACATTCAAAAACTTAAAGGCGTATTCATATTCACTATTCTAAGTATGATTTCAAATAAAAAACTACTATAATAGTTCAAATAAAAACTTATTTTTTTTTTTTTGAAATAGCATAAATTACCCTATGTTTAATTCGGTGAGAGGAGATCGCGCGCGCGTGTGGATGTATCCCTACGAACTATGCTGTAATTAGTTGGATTATTTTAATAGCATTATTTCGTAGATATTTTGTGCGATGTATGTCTTTGCTGTCTAAAAATTAAAAAAGGGAAATTTATATTAATTTAATAGGGGAATTTGTTTCTCTATGGGTTTGACGGTTTGACATTCTTAGTTGTAGCACAATATAACACTGCCTTCCTTAGTACAGACATAGTCTAGTAAAGAAGGCAGGGCACAAAATGTAGCAGTGCTAATCGCTCCCGGTGCATTTATAATATTCATTTATAACTGTGATTTTTACTACTACATTTCTATTTCTTTGTCAAATTAATTATGTACAATAAATAAATAAATAAATATGTTGAATGTGTGAGTGTGCGCGATGGCGGTACATAAAATCAGGATATGACGAGTGTACACGTGCTTGAATTAAAAATAAAATAATATATTATATAGGTGTAATGCTTCCCTGCTGGCTGATAATCTTCGTACTTATTATAATATGTTAACATTGTAAAATGTATAATTAAATAATTATTAATCTTGTTTTCCCATTTGTAATTCTGCATTGTTTTAATGTTTATATGAAGCACACTAATGTATATGTTTCTTTGAAACTAAATGATGGCTACTCGTTGATTGGGCAGATATAAAGACTTTGTCTTCAAAACTGCTCGGTCGGCGGCTAGTCTAGAATATTATAATAATAAATAAATAAATACGCAAGTTATCCGTAGTCCTTATTTTCGCAGCCAGGGCAATCGCCACTGGCGCGTCGGTCGTGAGTGAGGGCCGCCCGCCCTAAGACGCCCGTTACGTGTCTTCCTCGCGAATTGCCGGGTAGTCGTATAAAAAAAAATACTTATATTATTTTATGCATACAACCTGCGTTTGCGGTCGCGACAGTTGCGTCAGGAATTGAACTGTGTCATGTCAACACGGGTGGCTTTGTATCGGCGGCGGATTTTCATAGAAGCCGAAAAGCCGGGCTTGGCTTAGGCTTAGCTTAGGCTTGCCTACAACTCAAACTCTAGGCACGCCACTGCTTTGTAGGTAGATGCTAAATTTTCTTAGAGTACTATACAAGATGAACTTAAAGTCAGCAGTATTCTTCTAAGTTGTGATTCTGGACATTTGATGAAACAAAAGGAGAATTATATATTACATGTTTCAAGCTTTATCTGAATAATTGTAATTAGACGGCACTTGAGTGGATATTTTTTCATACGCGGATCTCAAAACCTTAGATTTCACACCGTTATTATAGTGGTATTGCGGTGAAATAAAAGGATGGCGCGGCGCCCGCGCAGTTACCTTTATTAACGTCGAATTATAATGATTATAATAGCGAAGAAGATACTTATTATGTGGAGGAGGGCAGCGCAGCATCCGCTCCAAGTGCAGACGAATGAAAAGCGATTTCGTTGAAATATCTTCATTAGGAAAACGAGTGAAGAACTATAGTCGTCAGGACACTAAAATCTAGCTAATTTCTTATTGTTGATTATTGTCGTTATTATAACTACCTCCATTAGATATTTAGAGTGCTAAAATTTCAATAAAATTATGCAAAACAAACGCTAACACGGTGGTATCCTAATTCTGCCCTTAATATGATGAATTATTCTAATCGGTTGACATATTTTTATTTCATCTCGAATCGCAAAAACACTCTAAATTCGAGGAACACGTTAAATTATTAAAAAAAACTATTATTTTTCAAAAACAATGTATGTTAAATAATTGTACTAATAAATACTTTTAAGTGTAATCCTTTCATGTATTTCGTACTCTACCGAAAACCTGTTATCAGTCAACTTTATATACAATTGTATATACCAACCATTTTCTTATATACTGTACTGTTGGTTTTCCAAAAAACAATAAATGAATAAATAACAACATCGCGTCAACTGTCCAATACCTACAATAAATATTTTAATACCTAAGTATGCTTTTAAAAAACATGCCTTTTAAATTATGGTTAAATTGTTAGTCTTATCAATTATCGTATAATCTTATCAATTATTTATATACTCATAGATATCTAACTTAGCTTTTAATTTGTTATTGTGATTAGCTATTAACGGTAATTGTAAAAAATATTTCTTTAATTAATACCCAAATAAAAATAAATAAATAAATTGCTTCGAGTTTATGATAATCCATAAATATCCGTAGAAACCCACCATCTAAAATAGGATTTTAAAATAAAATTATCGGATGTAATCCACGTCTTTTTTTCAAAACGAGCAATAAGTAAGTACCCGCCCCTAGGGAGGTCGAGAAATCGATCGTTAGTTTCCGCCAATAGTTGCCGTCGGACGGACGTGTCGCGCTGCGTTCTTCGCGCGGTATTTAGCAATTATTATTCGAATGACAACAGTGAAGCTAGCACAAAGGCGATGGTAAATTTAAAAAAGGAAATTCCACGCCTGCGGCTGACTTCACGCGCATTTTATCGGCGGGAAACACATTTGGATCCAGAATTGTATGCAATTAAACGTTTATCGTTTATCGTTTATCGTTGACAAATAGAGCCGGGCTTCGGCGTTGCCGACATTGAAACAAATCGACAGAACTTGATGGCGACTCGGCAGGGGCGCATAACATTTTTGATCAAAATAAATAATTTGAACGCTATATTATAAGGCATGAATTTCGTAAATTCTATTTTAAAATCTTCGATTAAGTTCAGTGGTGATTCATCAACAATGATTTGTAATTTTTGGTCTATTCATTTTTATCTATTATAAGAATAATAAAACTAAAAATTTTATTTAATGACTAGTCATTTAGATTAACAACACAAAAACTCAAAATAAGATAAAAAATATTAGTTCTGATTATTATACTTTTAATATCTTTGTATTTTATTAGTTGTTGAAAAATGGGCTACACCAAAACTACCTGCAGGTACCTATAGGCTTCCACTAGTCCATTGACATTACCATAAGTGATCAGAACGTTCAAGAAAACTTTCAATCGTATTATAAAAAATATTGAAAAAGAATAGGCGATATTATGACTGCCTTACGATAAAAGGTTAAGCAGGTACGTCGAAACGTCGACTTTACCGATCACTTTTCTCTCTATAAGGTTTATATATACAATTGTATTTATTATAATTATATTATTTATGTTCTAACCGGTTTGTATCAATATACATATAAAAATGTATAACGCTTTGTAATTGTTATAAATTCAAATGCAATTATTTTAACTGCGTGTGCTTTTAAAATAAATTACCACATTCGAACGAAAGGTTTCTTAGAGAATATCTTGCAATATAATGAGCTGTTTTTTTTTAAATATTTTTTTAAAAAACCTTACTGAATTCGCCTCACCGAGGACCTCTAATCCGATGAAGTCTTTATTCACTAATGAAGAAAGTAAAAATGTTGGTGTCGAAGGAAGTGTCCAAGTGCAAAACCGTTGGCCATCGCTGCGCAGTCCTCGTTCAGACCGATGCGAGAAAACGTCAAATATTGATATTTCTCACGCGCATCGCCCGGTTCAAGCCGCGTCGCGTCGCGTCGCTCTCCGTTGCCGAAACATTTCCATATCGTTGTCTCATTTGTCGACATTGTATTTATTGTCTCCGCGTTCGACAATAGCAGCGACAGCGACAGCGACAGCGATAACGACACGACGCCTTTGTTTCCTACTTTTTCGTGGAATGCGTCCGATTTGCGCCTTTCTCACGGAATACATCCGCATAACGGCGCTGCGATAGCTAATCCTTCAATTAAAACTAGAATACACATATCTGTTAGAGGCTGCGTCCCAAGTAGCCCCGGAACCACTCAGATCAAAGAGAAAAACGAGATGTGCCGATACCATCATTTACTAAAAGACCAAAACATTCGATATGTATAACCTGTGATCCTACAAATTGGCATTGGCAAATTCTTAAGCAATCTAATCTAAAAAATGGGTAATTATCCGTGCTTTGAAGCGAGGAGTACCTTCATTTGTTGATGTCTGTATATTAATTAAAGACAGTATATTTATTGTGCTGGAATGAACAGAATTCAACCCAAAGTTTCTTTTTATATAGGTGGAACCTTAAAAGAATGTGCATTGCGACCAATATAGAAAATTGGGAGCATAAATCAGACCAGGTTGGCTCATTCGATAGTCTTATATTTTTATTGGCGCACATAGTAATTTACATAATGGGTTTCAATGAATCTGACGGCACAAACCTTAAAGGATGAATTAGAAATGGGTAGATAGATTGAAGGTGTATAATCGAAGATATCTCAGAGCCCAAACGCATGCGGGCCCGTTACCTAATCAATTGACAAGGAACTTTGTTGCCACAAACATCTTCGTCGTGATCCGTGGGTATATATGCATTGGTGACATCACGGGCATGGCAAAGATCAAGCGACAGAGACTTGCACATTTGTCCTCCAACTAGGGAATCGTTTGAAGACTTAAAAGACAAGTTGAGGTTGATGTAAGTTGATTACAACAACATCCAGTTAAAGCAGAAGACATTGCAGAAGTAGTGTTCTTTGTTAATGATCACAGGGATTGTCATTGGTAACAGGGATATATGCAACCTTAGCATTTTAATGCGTGTGAAATGGTCGATAATATAAGAGGTGCTAATAACACCGTTTTAATTGCCTATAGCTCTTAAGGTATATGATATGGTATAGGAGACTTATATGGTTTTCAATTTAAAATCAGAAAATGAATTCAAGGGAAGCTTTTAACAAAATGAAAAGAATATTCCGCAAGCAACATTACAATAGATTGTATTTAAAAATTAGAGAAATAAAAGTAGTAATTTGCAATTGAAAAACACAGCACATCGTAAAGGAAGAAGTGTTTAGACGAATGGAAAAACGTTAAGAAAGATTGAGTAGGTACCTACTATACCACAACCAACACGCATCTCTAAAGATTTGCTCAAAATATAGCGATGCTATTCGTTCATATTGAACACTATGTCAATACAGTTTTGCGGTCCTGGGGCTAACGGTAAAAAAACGCCTGGCTTATTACCCATGCAGCACGGTTCGATTCCCCGTCCAACTGTCACACAACCGGAATACATTTCCCAAGTGCAGAACAACAAACACATACCAACACAATCACGAGCGGTCATGACTTTTTAAAATATGCAACTCATGTTTCGTCCCGTAACAGAAGCAGACAAACAAGATTCCTCCTACTTCCCGGCCCTCGAGATGAGGGTCTCTCGAGATCCGAATGCAAGCATTGAGTAATTCAGGGAGCACCGGGGAGTTCTGCATTCGTGAGAAGCTCGTCGGCCCTCCAATGTATCAACGTTCAAATTAAAAAATTATGATTAAATAAAAGAAACAGCATCAACCACAAACGAAACATATAAGAGTGGTTAATATGTGTTGATAAGAAGCGCATATCTGTATCATTCTAAAGCCTTATTAATTCAAACCAATCATTTGAAACCCCAAAAGTTGTCACTACCAATATTTAATTTGGTGGTAATAATTGCTTTTCAGGACGTTAAAGGAAAATAGGTTACATACAGACAAATTCAAAACAACCACTCAGTTCCTCAATATAGCTCGGCATGGCTGCATTGCTACTCTCACTTATTGTCACTTTCATATTTGACTTTCGAAATAGCTCAAGATCAGCACTAGCAAAGGGGGTTGCTGTAACAATGTAACTTGCCAAGCGATTTAGACCAAAAACCGGGCGCAGTGCCCACTGTCCTCAACAGAACAATGAGAATAAAAAAATATTGAATCAATTCAGACAGAAATCCTACTCTGATAAACGAGGCGCTTACGATTTCGTTTTTGAGTATATTGTCCGCTGTCTCAAAGGAGGTCTCAAACCTCCCTGTGCTGGTTCATAATCATTATACACTTTCTATTATTTATTTAAGGTAATTTTAGAACTGCTCGGGCACTATAAAAACATAAAGCAGTCCGCGCACAGGCGAGTTAGTTTTCGTTTCACCAGAGCACAAGGGTTACCGACGAACTTATTTCATTAAAAAAAACTCAGTTAACTCGGTTAAAACTACCAATTGTTCCATTTTGACCGCTCATGCACAAATTGGCACTAGTTGCAAAGAAAGAAGATATGACTACGAAGGAATTTATAGAATTAATCATTATTCGTTATATTATTAGGCATCATTTATACCACGAAGCAACACTCTCTTATTTAGAAATAGATCTCGGGATAGAAAACTATTGTTTAGCGTTTCATAGCGTTTCACTCTAATGTCTTTCATAAGAGAGCAATTCAAATAAAAAAGAACTATTAGCCGTTTATCATTTATTAAATTTTTCAGAAATAGAATTGAACTTTAAAAATCTGTCTTTACTATGTCGAAGCATAAAATCAAGGTATCTACAAATATTTTTTTTATGATTACATATCCAATGGTTACCAAATGCCAGCCATAAAAAAAATAATGTTAAAAAATTAAAAATTAGTCGAAATTAATGTTTTAAATCGTTGTCTCATCTAATGCACCCTTTACATCGACGCTAGACAGAATCAATTTATGTCTAAAATCTTAGATGAATTTTTATCTTTATAAGATCAATTATGCTTCTGTAGGATTATTTTCTCAACTCTTGTATTCAGATAATAAGATATTTACGTCTAAACTTTGATAAAATGTATGGAAAAATACAGACTACACTACAGCGTTTGTATAGAGAAAGTTCCCTTAAGTTACCTACCCCCACCTGAAGGACAATTTTGGAGTGACGGTTTTAGGATGAGCGACGGTTTAGACGGCAAACTGCAATATTGCAATGCTAGCTTACGGCACCCGCGGCGAGGCTCCCGCCGTTTACGACGAACCAAACCGGAGGTAATCGGGCGCGCGTCGGCTTTGCGCCGCGCCGTTGACGTATCTAATTATGCGCCTCGAATGAGCATCGTAAACGAGACATTATTTTCGGAGTACCTATTGGCTTACGTGGCACATAATCTCAACATTCATTAGGCAAATGTGACAATCAGCAAGTAAATTAGTAGCTGGATACACAATGTATTACAGACAATTACGCTAAAGGCAGAACTCTCTACTAATCAAGTATCTAGAAAATGTTTCTTCATTGAAAAATGTATAACAAAAATAGACGGTAGGTACATAAGTTTATTAGCATTTTCCGGTAAAAGGAGTGTGCTCTGCTGACAAAGGAGGGGCTGATTTTCAGCACATCTTGTTTTGGTAGTTTGCCGTTCTACCAGCCATTGTCGACACCAAACCCTAAAGGAGGCCGGGATGGTTTCGCTCCTTAAAGGTGGAGGCAAGTCGTTCCAGATATTCGATGCCGAAAATTAAAATGGACTTTCATAGACTGTCAGCCTTTGGTGAGGGATGAATTAAAAAAAGGGAACAAGATCTAGGGTGACGTATCACAAAAGGAGTTCTCAGCCGAAAGTGCTGATTTTCAGCATATCCTGTTTACAAAAAAAAATTATACATTTGTCCCAGACAGTCCAAAACCTCGCGATAGAAGACATTATTAATATTATATAGCGTGATCCGATAGTCAACGGTTTAGAAGATATTCGTAATACTGTGACATTTGTGGAATGTCCCACATTTAATTACATAAATTATCACTGTGCAAAAACTATTTCCTGCATTAATCTACATAAAGTAATGTTTGTAGAATTTCTATTTATCAGAAATAAAAAAAAAATCAAACGTGTATTGTAGAAAAATATGTTCAAAGCGACGTGAAGACAATGATCAAATATACCCTGGTTTATTCTAATTATATTAAAATATAAACAAATTCGTTCGTAGACCTTTTTTAAAATAATCAATAATACAAAAAAAAAATGGAAAAATAAATTTAACAAAAACATACAAATAGTGAATGAAAATGTAATAGCAATTATTAGACACAAATAATAAAATATTATGTTTATTGTTATGTACTTAAATAGGTTTCTAATAATATTTGAGAGTTCTGCCCCTACATAACATATAAAATGTAACTTTAAAAAAAAACTTACTTATTCGGATAAATGCCCGTCGGTTTCGGGGCCATCGGTAAAATGTAGTTGTGGGCAATACAATAATTATTGAGAATACGGTTTTATAATACTTTATAGAAGTTTACTTATTACTTACTCTAAAAAAATATATTTATATGTATATATTTTATTATCAGTTTAACTGTATGTATAATATTATATAAATAGATATGGTCATTCGCGAGTCTTTGAGTTCGGCACTGTTTGCAATTATTATTTTGTTAAAGCTTATAAAAATAATGTATTAAGTTAAGCGTATGGGTAAACCAGCAGATGTGTCATGGTATAAAATTAAAATTTACCATCAATTGGCAATTTGAGATTGTAATATTTACATTACAATCGTGACAAGATTATCGCTTCGCTGCAGATTGTCCAAACAGCTTTACAACGCAAAACTATGAAGTATCTTAAAATTCAATGTTAATATTAAAAACAAAAGCACGACACAAACGAACAAACACACGATTTCGATGTAGCATTTAATTGATTGTTGATTCAGTCATATCACCGGTGGAGCGGATGAGCGTTTTCGCAAAAGCCGACGTCGTCCAGTCAAACACGGACACGGCCGATGACGTCACACTTCCTGTGGCCATTAAACCGTCGAGCGAACGCGAAGAAAGCCTCTTTGGATATTTCCTTTGCTAATTTGGCGACTCATGGTGGAAAGTTGCGTGACGTCGCGGCGATATCGCGAACATTCGGTAAATGTCGACTTTCCAAATCGATATACTTTAAGGGTAGGTTCAAACTTCGCAAGAAAATACGTTTCCGTTCCAACAAGGTCGTCCATCTTAGGGTAAGTATATACCTAACACCCATTTAAATGAACACTGTGCATAATCTGACATGCCATTGTATGCTAAATGCAAACGATAAATAAATTAAATTCATATATCGGATCGTTATACACATAACTAGATGAGTGTGACTTACATATTGTTACTTTTTATTTGCATAAATAAATATTTTAAATAGTAGGTAAATATTCAACATGCTGTTTGTTTTAATTAATGAATGCAATTAATCTAATTGCGCTCCTAAAAGTCGAGAGAGCTGAGCATCATTCAAGCCATAAATAGTTAAATTTCGTATTTTGTATTATAGCTGAAAACTTGCCTGAAAAACGCCCTGAAGTTGTTATTTTTCATGTGTATTTGACGACCAAAAGAAAGCATGTTAAAGTCATAATAATCCCAGGACACTATTATTGAGTCATGGCTTTAAGCTTTAGGGTTAAAAAACTTATTCGGAAAGTGCATCTATTAAGAAAAAAAGGAACCCTTGCACACGTGAAACTAGTTTTTATGAAAGTTGTAGGAGGACTACAAAGCAGCAATTAATTAAAAATAAAAAAATCTATACCTAAAATGCATACAATTTAAAAAGTTGGCACAAACAATATGAAATGAAAACGTTTTTAACTGACAACTCATTTTATTATTTACCTCACACTCAAAGTGACTTCACTGAACAATTATGGGGCAAAAAATGAAATTGTTTGTGGTGTGATAAGTAAACTTGAAAAAAAAACACAATCACGTATCGAATTGAGAACCTCCTCCTTTTTAGTAGTCGGTTAAAAAGTCGACGTCACAACAAATTTGGCCGATTGTAGTGTTGGAATTTAGCGGTATATAAATATATGCCGAGATGATCGTGAGCAAACAATACCGCAAAGAATAATGAATAATTGACGTTTCGAGTGTCCAGTCCATTAAAAGCTAATAAAGCAAGTAAGTAGATTATCAAATGTATAGAAAATCATATAAGAAATGAATAAAGTGCAGAAAATACAAGTGTGCAAGTTTACAAATTTGCACGCGCAGTAAGAAATTTGCTAATCGAACATAAGTGTAAGCAAATCGTATAGTTGTGCGTACAGACAGATTATTGTTAAATAATTTTTGGTTTAATGTACCATTTCTACTCTGTTCCACATGCCAAGGCGTAATGGGAACTATGCCAGAAACTCTCTTTGTACCATTCTGAAAATCGAAACCTTTCCATGCAAGTCTGATTCAAAATGAAAACGTTTCATATTAAACATTAATTTATCTATACACAACATATACGATGTTCATACATACACACAACCGCGAATACCCCCACTATACATATCACACTAACACCCTCTAAAATATAATTAAGCTTTAAGTGAATGCGGGTTGGACACTCGAAAATCGATGATTTTTGAATTCCTTATTTATTTATTTATTTATTTTTAAGGAAAAACAATGGTTACAAGAGATGAGATGAAATCCTAAAGAAACGAGCAATTTGTTTCATATCTAATGCTAATAAGTTACATAAATTTTCTGACATTGAGATCATGATTGAATGCTTACAATTGCAAGCGTAACTAACGCAGTACAACTTTATATACACTTTACTTTAGTACTAAAGTAAAGTGTAAAGTACTTTACACTAGTGTTAAGTACTAGTGTACTTTACTAGTGCTAGTGTTAGTGTAAGTGTTTAGTTTAAAGTACTTTAGTACTTTAAATTTTAATACTTATTATTAACTTTAAAGATTTAAAATGTATATGCTACTATTTCGCTGTATGCGTACCTGTTATATACATAAATAATTGCTATATCGTCTGCAAAGGTTAGTGGTAAAAACGTGATGGATTCGCCAGTACCCAAGCGGTATTATATTGTAGTGATTTTAATACTGACCCATGTTTTTAGGGAAACTTGGTTATAATATATTTTTTTTTCCTGGGTGACTATCTGTAATCAGCCCTTTGGACCATAATCAGATATGTATCAGTGATAGATGGCGTGCAGGTTAACTCCTTCAACAAGGAGTCGTATGGAGTCTGCTGACCAAGTCTGAAATGTCAAAACGCTTCAAACGCCTAACATTTTTATGACATTTGTGAGCTTAGATACTAGTACATTCGTATGTTTTTTTAGTTTAATATTGTAATTAACACTGTATTTTTTAACTTCATATTTCACGAATGGCATTTCAATGTACTCATGGATCTCGATGTTTTATGTAAACCATGGGGTATTGAAGATTGATCTCAGGACATTGTTCTGGAAGCGTTGAAGTTATAATTAATGTAGTTATAAAATATGCCGTTGCGTATAATGAAAACCATCGTTCGCGGGTCGCGTCCGGAGTTATAAATTGCGCGAGACGCGAAACAAACCAGCCGACCAACATTGTGGTCGTCGGGACAACTTACGGCGAATAATTTCATAATGGCGTTTACGATTTCGAGAATCGTAATGGCCATGTTGCGAATGTTGCGAATGTTGCGAATGTTGCGATGGCCGCGTACGAAACCGCGCGGCCGGCAGTAAAACGCCGCCCGCCCGACCGGTAGAATTTCACACCGACGCGATCGGACGGGACGCCTCACAATGGCGACGAAATGTCTGCCGACCGCTGGGATTGTGTTTCAAAAATCCACATGTCCGGCGATCGAACTCAAGCGCAAGCAAATCGCATAGTTGTGCGTTTAATAATTTTTGGTTAGATTTAGCAAAAACATTTCGCTATGACTACAAAACAATATGGCGTCGTGGGCGAACAGCCGACGAAATAAAACGACGCTTCCCGACTGCCATTTTGTTTTGGTGTGATTCAAAACAAAATGGCGGTGCAAGTGAATAGCTGATCGTGAAAATATGTTAAAGGCAACTAAGTAAGTTTAACAATAATCGATTTGTAACTCCAACAAAAAATATTGCTATCACTATATCAACCATATCTTTGCTGCCATTACTTTTTTTTTTTCAGTGTAAACGAATGGTTTAAGTGTCAACTTTTATCTTTCGCTTCGCGTTCGATAATGCAGCGTACGATTTACCCGAAAAATAGTTCGCATTTTGGGGATAATTAAAAGTTACTAAATTTAGACACGCCACGGCAACTATCGATCGACGCTATTATGGTTAAGGATCTAAGGTCGACATTGGCATGATCAAAAACAGTGTTACAATGTCTCGATTGAATAATATTTGGGCAACGGATGCGTCTTCGATAATATAGGAGACAGCCTTTGATGGAATATGATAACCTAAAGAATCTTTCCTTCAGAATAAGTGCCTACACCTAAATGAAATAGAGAAAAAAAAAACATAAAAGAAAATCTATAACAAAAATATTAATATTTAATAAAATAAGTTTGCCAAAAATACTATTCCCTTCGATTTAGCATCGTAATTGGAAATCCATAATCGGTTTTGTTATCTGCTTAATTCTTAATTATTAATATTATTGTTATTACCGTGTGTTTTCCCATAATAAAATAAATAAATAAATGCAATCAACCGAAAAAGTATTTATGTAGTATATTATAAATATAAAAATAAATAATTAGCAACTCGTAAAAGAAAATGGTTCCCATACCGCGAATAGTGACGTCAGCATCGAATTCTCGACTTCACGCGCACGCCGCATTACACCCGTCTCTCTCTCACGGACTTATCGCCGTCTGCTTCGCACCCGCTAAGAGTGACACGCTACGACTGATGTGACGCTGGCGTTCAACGCTTTGCTACTGGAAGATTTCACCTCACAGTAGGATCGATATTATGATTTGTGTAAAAAAAACTTTATTTAATCAGCCATAAAATTTTGAGTTAGGGCTGTATTTTATGATAATTCTAACCCAAGGTAACGTTTCGACCGTATCGCAGGAACAAAGTGAAACCGCACAAATGCGTAAGGATGGCATATTCAGGGCTGCCACCATGTTAAAATATAAAAGTATTTTCCCCAATTTGAATCAAGTATGATTATTGATTTTAAGCTTGATAATATCTGATATTTGTACTATTTTTTTATTATATAACATAATTTAATGTTTTTAATTTATATTTTAGTAGGACCTATGTTTATTATGCATTTTTATTATCTACTTAAAATTATATACTTGCATATTAGTGTTTGTGATGCGTTTATATTATGTTTTTGTATTATGTTTTTGTTATGTTTTTGTTTTTGTTTGTTTTTGTATGTTTTTGCATTTATTTAAAAACAATCAAAATATTCAGATTTTTTTATTAAATATTAATGAGGCATATCTTAATATTACTTTGAAAAAAATACAGAAATGTTATACCCTATTAGTGTATTGTGCTCGAAAAATGATATGTTTGTAATTAAAAAAAATAGTTGATATTTTTTAAATATAATAAATAATATGTATGAACATTTTGTAGGCTATTTGCAAATATTCACAACTATGGGGCTTAGAGAGCATTTTAGATTAAATAACAAAATGTCTCCCTTAGAACAGGCGATAGTCTAGTTAGGTAAGATATTTTACATAATAAGATTATTTTTCAAATGCCTGCAAACAAATTTAAAAAAAATAATAATTAATATTAAGTAATGTGAAAATATTAAAAAAATAGTATACTACAATATTTCTGTTGTCAAGGGTTGGGGTAGAACCCCAAATATTTGGAAAATGTTTCAACCTTCAGTCCTTCCAGAGGACTAGGTGTTAACAGAAAATGTAATCTGAGGGCATACAGATTAAATTTGTGCCATTTTCGAAGAGCGATCCCGACGTTTGTGGCAGCCCTGCCCCATTGGCAAGCATCAACAATGTGCGTCTGCGAGGGCCGCGTTGAATACCCCTTTGTGCACTTATTTTATGGCCAATTCCAATATTGTGTGTTATTTCCACATATCGCTATCGAGGCGGGGTATAAATAATAAATATAAGGCTTGCGGTCAGATGAATGCTCGAAGCCCACAACTCCACGGCGAAAGGGATAGCAATAACTCTCGAAAGAGATCCTCCCTTATCCGTCGGGACTCTGTCTCCCTCTTTTCATCTGTGAATATAACAAGCAGCTTCTGATACAATGTTTATTTATTACCCTTTCGAAACAAAAGACGATTGGGAATGCATGCGATAAAACGTCAAATGACAGCGCTCGTCATATTGATGGACAGCGCAATCTAGCGGTTATGCAGCTTGCTACATGAATCAACTTATAATGGATGCTAAACCTCTTCTTTTTTTTTTTAAACTAAAACACAATAAGGCACCATAATGAACTACCTAGGTTATATCGTGGAAGTAGGTACCAAGATGCCCAACTAGACGTAAACTTTTGCATCCTTAAACACCGCGCATCTTTTAATTTTTTAATAATTATTGAAATTCTAACATTTAATGTTATTATTATTAATTATATCTAAAAAACATAACTTAATATATATTATAAATAATTATTTTTTAACAATACGTGCACAGACTCATAAACTCATAAAAAAAACTAAATAGTTTTTTACTAGAGTAAAAATATAATTATATTATTGATTCTGATTTTTAGGTGTGTATATTCCTATTAAAGACATTTTTCTTTGTCAATGACATCGTTTTATAGAAATTTATAACCTGAATTTATTGTACCAAAAATAATTCAATTTGTAAATTAATTAGCGTTACTCCATTTAAGAAACATATATCCTAGAGCATAGAAAATTATACTAATGTGAGTTCAGAAATACTAACATTGCTGTCACTATCAAAAGATGAGGCGTGATCCGCGTGATCTGCAATATCTAGGTATTATTACAACGAACTCAAGAAAACTTAAAGAGTATTATTAGGGAAATCGTTAAATAATTGGCTAATACAAACGGGATACAAAAATAAATTAGAAAGTAAAAAAATTAAAAAAAATATTTAAGGAATTAAAAATAAGATCTTAAAAAAAAAATCGCCGGGATATACAGCGGGCAAGTTACACCCCATATCCGCTAACGAACCACGTTTTTTCCCCTGGAGTCTTCAAATTGATACTGTTTATTGAAAATAGCCACACTTTAACTTTACGGCTCAACTGGTAGATACTAACTACCCATTTTATATTGCACTTAAACTTGAATTGAAACATAAAAATGCCCGGCAATTCGCTGAACCATGAACACTGGCGCGGATACAGAAGGTGCAATGCCCACAAGTACTTTATTTAAACCAAAAACTCTAAAAATATATTGTTTCCAATGTGATTTTATTTCATATCATACGGATATTAAGATAGAAAAACAGAACATTATTTAAGAGGCCGAAATGACACAATTGAACGATTTGTAAATCATTTTCAGCAAAATCCATATCCAACTAATTGCAAAGAGGAAAAGTTATGTCCTATTTGACTTATCTAAGGATAATTTCCTCGATAGAAAAATTCTACCTCCAAAAATTTGCTTTTAGATCGCTTTACAGACTACACAAATAATTAATAATTTACGGTGAATATTATCAAAATTCGCCGTATAAGGGTATTATTTTTTCCGTATTTTTAAATTAGTATGTACATATATTTTATATATTTATAATTTATTTACGAAGTTTATTTTTTTAAATAAACTTCGTTTTTCGTAAAATAAAAAGTGATAATTTGACGCTGTTAAAATATTAATCCCTTATTCGAGGCACACTAGGATTCCTTTTAGCTTTTAAGGATATTATACTTAAACAAATTTATATCATTTTCTGGAAGATTCCAAAAATCACACACAAATTGCCGGGTCCTGAACGAAATCCTATATGAATACCAAACCATTCTTATTTATGTAGAGTAGTATAAAATTGAATTAAAATAGTTACCCAGAAACAAATCGATGACTATCTCCGTATCCCCGATCAATATGGCGACGACGAAGATTATCTCATATTCCAATTAAAACATATTTTATATCGAAACTGGTCTACGAACGAATTCCAATGCGACGTGGATCGAAGATCGGGTTTATTTATATTGGAACTATGGTGATTTCGATCTCTAGCGGTATCTGCCCGGCTGATTGAGCGCGCTCATTTATCATCCCGTTTCTCGGAGTTCCACAAGGCTGCCTTTCGGGTCCTCTTTTAATAATAGTTTTTTTTTAAATAAATTAATGCGAATTTATTTTATTAATAAATACAGACTTAAAGCAATAAGGGTTTTGGGGTTCTTAAACATTTCAAACTAATATAGTTGTATAGTTCATCATATCGAGATGACTGTGTGTAGTTAAAACACAGATAATTCTAGCGATTCTTATGATTCATAATTTAAAAGAGAATTGGATATAAAACATATAATTTCTGAACGACTTAAAATTAAAAAAATTGCACCATAAAAAAAAATATAGCCTTTTAACTTTTAGTTTACATTCGTGTATAATAAATAAACTACTATCTGCGTTCTTTGGCCGTTTGCATCTTTTATCTTGAAAAGTAATTATAGAGGTATAAGAACCTAATAACGCCTAAAATTTAATGAACTACGGTCGAATTAGACCATTGGACATCCGTTATTATGCTGTCAAAATAATCAATGGACGTAATCCGTGGTGATAATATATATTACTATAAATTACAGCAATGGCGTAAACGACTTCCGTTTCGTAATACAGCGAAATGCATAAATCCCAATAATATCCTCTTTGACAGTTGTATTTCAATAACGAGACGTCCAAACAAGCTATCGTACCGGTAAAAGTCGCCCAGCCGACGATAATTCTCCTCGGAGCTGATTAACAATAACAATTAACCGTCCCGAGCGGCCATTTGCAATTGTGGCGGGACGCACTGCCGTCGGAATCAAGGCATCATTTCCATAACCGCGTTATAAATCAAGACGACTCACAATGCAGCATCAATCTCCCCTCCTCGGCATTAGCAATCGATCTATTGCCGTCCCGATAAATTGTATCTGCTCAATGCGTATTGCCTCGTGGCGCTTATAGGACGTATCGAGTCTAAGGATGTGCGCGAGCTTATCGATAATCTGTCGCAAATATTTAAAAAAAAACAAAATGATTTATATTTATAGTAATGGTTGAGCAAATTTCAGTTTAGACGCGTGTATTATTTTTGTTTTAGCACATTTATAACAAATTTTGCACTCAGTTTGAAAGATCGACATTGGCTAATAAACAAAACGCGGTAAGAATTTTGATTGTACTTTTACTTTTTATTATATATATATTATTCTGATGTAAATTTTAGGTATATAGAAAGTTCACATTCATTAAGACTACAGATAAATATTGTATTATTATAGCTAACTAAAATTGATAAGTGTGTTTTGAATCAAAGTATGTTTCTAATGTATGTATATATATATATTGAAGACGTCGCTATTGTGCTCAATTGTTATTTTGTTCCCCACCTAGAGAGAAATTAACTTTCAACTTGAGAAACGAAATGACTAAGATTCCTTTTTGAAGAATAGTTTCCTAAGCAGTTACGCGTAGAAGGACACGTGCGTCTTGACTGTTATATTTTGAAAATGTTTGAGTATCAAATGCGACTATCTTATGTCACTCAGGAGATAGATTCATACTTACTACTTTCCACCCAGTAATGAAGGGGGGGGGGGGAGGGACGATGGTGCTAACTTCATCGCTACAAGTCACACAGAACTGGAGGTCTACTAGATATTTTTCTACTTTGAATGATATTTGGCTCTCTCTCTGTATATCTTGTATAAAAACAAATATTCCTTATTGCTTTTTGAGTACCGCTACATACTTTAAACTATTTATTCGCACAAATTGTACATTCTTCCTAGAACGGTTTATTGGAACTTTGAAAAGATGATCTGAAAAGATACCAAAATGATCGATAGTCGACGGATGCCGCGGCCCGTCACTAGTTTTCTTGATCCATGTCGTTCACATTATCAATGTCGATCAGTACAATGTCCCACTGGTCTCGAGAGCGACTCTCGCGACTCCAGATCGATCACCGCTCTGATGTATGACTGATGTCTCCGAGTCACAACTCTTGGGATAGCTTTATTGAATCTTTAGTGGCTATAAAACGTTATTAATGGATCGCTTCGGCGACTTCGCATTCGTTGGATGTTTTGTCGCGTTTATTTCTGTATCGATTGCATTTCAACGTCACGGCGGATGTATCTCGATCGTGTGTTTTGATCTAGCTTTTTATTAACATTATTGAGCGAGGTATTAAAGAGCTCCCTATTTTAAGGACATTCAGAATTACTTATAATAAATTAATATTAGGCACCTGACGTACTTTTTTTCTTTGAACGTGTAATTATATTTATCTCTTGTTCGTATAAATATAGATTTAAAATTAAAAATGCCTTTAGTTGGCTCACACTGAAAAAAATATTTCAGTAAAACGTTTGGTTGTTTAAAAATTCGCATCCGCAGCAAAATATTTACTAATCGAACATAAGTAAAGCGTACAGTCTGATTATTACTTTTATTAATTTTTGGTTAGATTTAGCAAGAGATGTAGTTAAAAATATTTTAGCAAAACATTTAGTTATGATTACAAATCAATATGGCGACGTAGGTGAACAGTTGATGAAATAAAACGACGTTACCCAAAAATTTGGTAAAAGCATCCATAATATTTTGTTGTTTTTTTTTTCATTTTTTTTTTCAATTTCAATGTTGCCAGAAGCAACTTTTATTACTCACATATATACAATTACAATGTATAGATCCAGCTAAGACATTGTCTTAGCTGTTTCTTAATCTTAACTAAAAACAATTTATTTAAACATGCGTAAAATATATAAAAAAGTACTTAATAATTAGGTTGATGTAACTTATGTGATTACAAATAAAATTAACTTAATTTAACTAAAACCTAAATCATTTTTAATATGTTTTTTCCATAAATTCTTTTAATTTAATTTTTATTATCGATTTCCTTTTAAGTTGTCTAATTTCAAGAGGTCTTTTATTTGTTACCATTTTTTATTTTGCTGAGAGTCAAAACAAAATGGCGGTATGACTGAACAGCTGATCGTGAAATTTGCAAAAAATATTATAGCGATGCTAGATATTATGTTAAAGGCAACCAAAAATTGTAGTACTTACTTATATTGAAAATTATGGTGCTTGCAACTAAGTAAGTTTAACAATAATCGATGAGTAACTCCAACAAAAATTATTGCTATCACTATATCAACCATACGTTATGGTTGCCAATACCATATTTTTGCTGCCATTACTATACTTTTTTTCAGTGAAATTTCTTGACTTATGTATTTTTCATGTTACTGTCATTATGTATATTAAAGCATTTTACGTATTAAATAAATTCATGGTAATTCGCCGATTTTGCTCTCATTATAGAATGCCTATTCCAATATACAATTTTCGCAGGTTAATTTATTATAACAGCATTAAAATATTTTATTTCATTTATTCATTATTGAATAATCCAACAGTATTAATTTTTATAATTACAAACAAAACTTATTACTAGTATACAAAACCAATTAGGGATTTCGGACATTTTACATATTAACATTAGCATAAAAAATGTGGAGTTCTTAAAATATATATAGATTATGAATATTATATGAGTATCAGTAGATTTTTTTGATGTCTCATGTGTAATTTGTGAGTGTTGTTTGTGGTAGGACGAGTGTGTGTATATGTATATTATGTATGTATGTGTGTATGTATATGTTAAAATAAAGTAATATATTAAGTATGGTTTTAGTATGTATAAAAATAGTCAATAAAAGGATACAGATAAACCTCGTTATGATAAATTCGTTTCCTCTCAGAAGAATTACTATTAAAAACTTTGCTTACAGATCGATTTATGATTCTGTAGTGCATTTATGTTAATATAAAGTAATACTTACGCAACTACTTAGTAATACTTAGTAGTATTTACGCAACTACGCTTGTAGTAGTAAGTAAAGTATAAGTATTTGTGTATATTAAAATTAATCCACAATATAGTTATTTACACCCTGTTAATGGTAATACAACGGTCAACGGTATAATAGTGTAGATTCATGCAATGCATTTCCAGGAACGCGTTATTTGACGTTTTACACCACTTTTGCTAAAAAAAATAAAGTTGTAGATTATGGTCATATTTAATTATTAAATTTATCTATATAAATAAAAATGAAATGGTGTCCGTTGGTAAGCGCATAAATCGAGAACGACTGGAGAATTTGGCTTATTTTTTTTATTGTTCGTAATAGTTCGAAAAAAATATATACAAGATGCCCAGAAAATTCGGGAAAAACTGAAAGTGTATTTTATTTCTATTCCAAATTTGAATGTTGAGTTATATGTCCCCCCTCTGAATTCGTCCTTGGGTTAACAGCTAGTAAAGTAATAAAAGTAAATAGATGAATTTAAAAACCCGTTCGGGGGTAGTTTCCGAAGGCGGCGCGTGGTCCAAATGCAAACGGGTGACATTACACCGACCGCCGTGATGATGTTTGCTCTCATTGGCCCGAGCACGGCCGACCACACACGATCCCGGCCGAGTCCCTGCCTCCTACCTGGGCACCTCTTAATGCATTTGCCTTTATCAAAATATTCCCTCGCCGGTCCACTTGTCGCTGAGTAAACACGATCGTATTGCTTGCGCAAGATCCGTCTGCGCCCTCTGTTTAATCATCATTTTGTGCGCACTGAGAAATTCACAAAACTTATACGATTGTGGACTCAATATTAACCACCAAACCATAGTCACCCGTGGGGGTGGGTTACTTCAATGCAGAAAGTGGTCTCTAAAACAAAATCAGCCTTAGTGCGGACAACGTCCAATCCAATTAGGTATGGTTATATTATATGAAAAAAAAAAATATTTTATAAATACCTCAATACCTTCAACACCAAATTCAGCGAGGTTGATGTACTTGACCTAAAGTATTTGCCGTTGCATATTAAAATTAATTTATCTATACGCAACATATACGATGTTCATAGATACATGCACACACGCAACCACACACCCTCACAAAGTTTTAAATATTTTTGTACATAAGCGTAAACTTTAATTGGCCTTATTATTAATCCTTTGAAAAATGTATATAGGTACTATTATTACGCTGTATGCTTACCTGTTAATAAATAAAAAAATGAATAAATAACTGGACCTTAACTAATTAACAGAATAGTACCATGTTCTCGTTGAATTTTTAATACCACTAATATATTCTCAATATTTTAAATTGCCAGTTTTCGAATTGAGCGTTCTATATAAGCGCCATATTTTACGTCGTTCCAGAAACTATAAAGGTAAAATCGTTCGTTAAATGACATTTTTATGACATTACGATAACGCATTTTTAATTCGGTCGCCTTTTAAAAATTAAATTAAAAATCAATTATTAAAATATAAATATACTCGCAAAAGTAAAAAACGCACTTTGGTTGCGAACATATCAGTAACAATGCTACCGTGGTTGTCCTGAGATGCGAGCCATTGTGAGATGCGCCCACACGCGCTCGCGTGATGTTATTAAGAAAGGTGACAAGGAACTCGCTAAGGGATCCATAAAATGTGTGTTAGGCTAATTATGCATCAGTTTGTTTATGGCCATTGCACGTCATCATTATAATATATACATCGGCGGCGCATGCGCGCCCGTGCGCGCAACAATAGTCGAGAGACTGAATAAAAACGCAGGTAGACGGAACTCGAACCCTCGATCGCGTGTAGGGTGGCGCGGAAAAACGCCGTATGACATTTCCATACAGTCCAGTACGTGGGGATTTTCGATTGTCTTAAAAAACGAATGTCAAAAGTAGAAATTGTTTTTTTTTTTAAATAATCCCTTAACAGTTAATCCTACGACCAAAGTGTTACTTCGAAGACGATCCATTTCTTTTAAATTGTAGGGGTCACAAGGTACAGGGGTCACAAGTGCACCAACAACGCTCACCCGGTTCCGCTGACGCCCGGTTTAAAGTCCTTCGACCGAAAGTAACGCCGTTCGATCGCGTTACGACTGAGGACGGGGACGCGTCTCCCCTTCGGCACACCTGGCAGGCTATAAGACCGGAGGTCGATCGTCAGTGGGCCGCCGTTTCGCCAAATAGACATATTTAAATGTGATTTATATTATGGATAGAACCAAACAACCAAGACTGGAAATAACTGGAAAAGGAGCGTATGTACAATCCGTGCAACTAAACTGATCACTGATTTTAAAAATTAAACTACTTTTATCTAAATTTCATAAAATGTTAAAACAAGTCTTCATGCGCAAAAATTACCATTGTTTGTACATTGAGAGCTTCAAATGGCCTTCTGCCGTTTTTATTTGTTAAAATTATTTAAAATAATTTTTTAAAAGAAATAATTCCATTATCCCCATCCGATACCAAAAGTCGTCCAAATTGTTGCGGGTCAACATAATGACTTTGACACTAACAAACGTACATACAAAAAACTAAAAAAGAAAAACAGAAATATATACATATTGCTACCTAATAGAGGTATAATACTACATTTTATTCAAACTTGTGCCATGTTTCTCGTGCTTAAACAATAAAACTTGAATTTGAAAGAACTTTAGGTCGATTTATATAATAAAATCTAATAATAATAATAATATAATATTACTTTGAGTATTTCTTTATATATATTGTCTATTTGTTAGACTACACCTTTTAAAGTCCCTCAAAAAAACTGGTGCCTTTTCTGTGGAGTAATTTACTTGATTGTTTTTACATTTAGTTTTTAAAAGACATCTTAAAACAATAATGCTAAGAAGAATAGTAAAACAGTATTATATTATTTTTACACTATGATTAAATAATAACAATTAAAAACACAAAACTTATACATAGAAATAAAAATACTCTTCCTTAATAGTTATTTGCACGTTATTTTTTAAAGTTTGATTTACAGTCTAATTATTTCAGCCGTTCCTCAAATCTTTTAAATATGTTATAGCGAAGCGTCCGTCAAGTCATTAGGCGGACCCTGGGTCGGAGAAATACGTTAGATTGATTTTTAGTTATTTATTTATTTAGAAATGACCTAAAGGAGATTGATAGATCATCGCTTTACCTGTTGAATTCGCCGTTGCACAGCGTCGAGATTTTTCCCGGACCACCCACCATCCTCAGCGAGATGACATTCGTAACAAAGGCTGTATTAAAATGATAATGAATAAATTTGAAATAAAGAAACGGACAAGAGGGAATATGATAAAAAAAATTGTCGCCGTCGGAGTTAGGTTGGGGGTTACACAGGATGGGGCGGGGCCGCCCCCGCGATCACAGCAACCAGTGGCTCTCAACCTCACCACGACGCTTTAATTATTTTATTTATTAATTCGTTACGGCACAACAATAAAATTTAATTATAAATATGTATTATAATAGAGACAAATTAAACGCGCCATTTATTGTTGTTTTGTAGTAACATGGCCACTCTAACTAAGTTAAAAAATCTATTCTAAGAGCGGACAGAAGATGGTTGCCGAAAAAATAAAATACTTTATACGTACGCGAGACGTTACTAATCATAGGATAAATATCATAAATAGATAACATCATACATACAATAAATAGTGCATATTATTGTCTACATATTACATACAAGATATAATTTATTAAATATATAATTCTAATGATCGTGTTACGTATAATTTATATACTAAATATACAAAAATAAAGAAAATATATAATAATTACTTATTATAGTCTATATATTATGTCAGCTTTTCTATTGTAATGATTTAAGATTGTGCTATAATATTTTTATTTGTGCCGGTGAGTTTTTTTGGAACATTGCTAAGTTTCCTCGATCGAATAGGAATAAATCATACTATTGTGTACTAAAATAAAATTATTAATTATTTAAAATTATTTGGAAGCGATATAAATGTGAGTATGTGTACACGTGCCCTAAGCCAATTCTGCTAAAAAAAACCCCAGCAAATTAGCCCTGCGATTACAAACACTGACGCCATATCAAAATTCATCATGATTAAAAAAAAAAACGTAAACGTCACGTGATAATAATAATCCGTCGTGCGACCGCCACCTGCGACGTAGGTGAATATCCTATCGGTAATGTCCGTAGATGGCGCTTAACGGAATTCATACCAGAGCTTTATTATAATTAATAAATTTGATGTTAAATATTTTTTTTTATTTAATTTCTTACTCTTAATAGGGAACATAAACACCCACTAATGTCTTCGGAAATGGTCCTGGGACACCCTGTACTAAAACTTCTGTATTTTTACAATATGATGTACAAATATAATTTTATTACAAAGGTATACATACGTTTTTATAAATACACAATCTTCTAAATCAAATATATTACATACCTCGCCTTCTTTCTTTTCATACACGCCAATATACCTACTGTATAATATGCCATTGAGTTATACACAAAATACACGCGAGTTATGTTCACTTATTCCAACGTTTATTATTATTCCTTATATTTACTTTGGTTGACATTTTTATTTAAATTATTACTGTTTGTTTTTTTTTAATTTTTATCGTGACTGTTATATCAGTTAAAAATCGTATGTGTACATAATCGTAGGAATCGTATTAAAAAAAAACCCCTATATTAAATGTCTCAAATGTTGAGAGGCGCTTGAATATTGAATGAGTACGCAGGCGCGATCGTCTCGCGACACCTTATTTGACTTGGTGATCGACTTCACCTCAACCCGCGCCTGCTGCTCCCCGGGAACCGGGAACTGCGGGATCGCCGCCGAGGCGTGAGCCGTCGAAGCATTGCGACCGCGCCGGGGCCGCCGGGAGGATGTGTGGCCCTGCGTGCCGACGACGAGATGACCAGTCAGCCTTCTTAGTTGGATACTGCAACAAGACTAATTTGGCCTTTACGCATGATCTCCATTCAATTTTTCAAGAATGCCGTTTCTTTTAAATACCTAATCTAAAAGAATCTATACATTAATACGTGAAGGGAAAACTTTGTACCCATTTCTAAGCATATTGCGCGCACGGAGGAGTGTGAGTTTTGGCATGGTTAAAGTTTATATGGATAAGGAGTGCAGAATATGATTACGATGATTATAGAGGTATACTCACAAGATACAAGTACCTTAACACCGCTCAAACTTTAAAAATAAAGGATTGTGGCGCGCGGAACGGCGAGGGGAATCGTCGGTGTCGGGTTTTCACATGGTCGATTTGTATTAAAACATGCCGTATATTTGTATTAAAACATATTGACCATCTTTATTATTATATTTCTTAGGTAATATCCGAACTATAAATGATTACATATGGAAATGCAAATATATATAAATAAAAATATTAGTATTGTATGTAGTCTAAATTTCTCAAATATGCATGAGCTCTATTAGTATACTCATTACCTATTTTATTTTTATTTTAATCCAACTATATACTATAGACATATTTGTCTGAACATAAACATTATATGCGACAATATTGTATATATATTTATATATTTTAATTTTAATTTATTTTCTTACAAATATACATTTTCATATTTCTCTATAGGTGCATTGAAGGTTTGACATTCTCAGTTGTAGCACAATATAACACTGCCTTCCTTAGTACAGGCATAGTGTAGTAAAGAAGGCAGGGCACAAAATGTAGAATGCTAATCCCTCCTGGTGCATTTATAATATTCATTTATAACTGTGATTTCTACTACTACATTTATATTTTTTTTGTCAAATTAATTATGTACAATAAATAAAATAAATATATGTTTTAAAAGATCGTTGAGATCAATCCCTTAAAAGGACACCAGTGAATTTAAATACATCATATATAGCGTTTATGATTCCATGTAATTTATGAGCGGCTGTTATGCACTCGACTCGACCACACTTTTTCACAATATGTCAACATCATAAAGGGTAAACCTAACAAACCACAGTTCTATAGACTGTTTCAAATATTCATTGGCAGACGGTCGCTTCTGCACCGGTGACGCGACGGCATTTTTAGCTTTGAGACATGTCACGCCATGTCACACCATGTCACGCCGTGTCAGTAGGAAACGGACATCATTCTCGGCGAAGGCAAATATCATAAAATTGAACATTAATATTTTCCAAATTTGCCTTTCGCGGAATTGCACGTGTGCCGGCGCACACGAGGCCCTGGTTCAGAACTGACTATTATTTTAAAATTAAATAAAAAAAAATAACTCGGGATTTCCCACAGAGAAATTATTTTGAAGCATAACTTTGTATTCCCGTCACGATCTATTCTTTTTCTTGTGTAGAGCCGATTAAAACTTTAAAATTCACAAACATTTCACTATTTAAAATTATCTAAATAAAATGGTGATTATTAATGAAATGCAAATAATATATAGGCTGTCCCTATGTTCCCTATTACGAGTAAAAAATGATATAAAAAATGCCAAACAAAAAAGCGTGATTTTTCGCTAATTACTTTGCAAAGACCTCAGTATACAAAATATTTTGTATGGCGTACATTCATGAGACTGAAACCAAACAAACCTAATAAATGTATTTTAATAATAATATTGTAGTATTCTATATTCTATTATATATTTTATTGTATTTTATTGTACTGTTTATGTAAAAATTAATAAATAAATAAATGAAATCATATCTATTGTTAGATATATTTATACAGACAGTTTTTAAATTTAGGACACTCCTTTAAAGATATTGATGTACATCGACAATCAAACATTAGTCAGCAAAAAATAATAAAAAAATGTTTCTTAATTACGAGAAAACGACTTCAACATTGAATAAAAATCGTTTTAATGTTGAAGAGCGCGGTTGAACGCATGGTACGAGAAATGTTAGTGATCCCCGAACGTGCGGCTCGCAAATCACTTCAATAAAAACATGGTTTTTTTTATTAATATAATTACTTATGTGTGAAAATTTTGTTTTTCGAAAATTTTTTTTTCCGTGAGATCGGTTTAGTTATCGATATCGATCGACGTCCTAAAAGGAGTGCCCTAAATTTAAAAACGGCCTGTATATTTTGAAAGAAACTACAAAATGTTACACAAATAAATAAACCAAACACTTCTATCTGTGTATCAGTTATATTAAAATTAATTTATCTATACGCAAAATATTCGATGTTCATACATACATGCACACACGCAACCGCACACCCTCAACATACAACCACACACCCTCACTAACACTTTTATACCGTACACATCACACATACACCTTCTAAAATAGCGTTAAGCTCAACAAAGTTTTAAATATTTTTATACATAGGCGTAAGCTTTAATTTGTTGTATTATTAAGCCTTTGGAAAAAATGTATATGATACTATTTTGCTGTATGCTTACCTGTTAATAAATAAATAAATTAGGTACTCATTATTGAACCTCTACATCAGGGGTGCTCAAACTTGAACTGCTGGCGATCTACCTCAATATTTTTAGACTACTTACGATCGACTCTGAGAGACTGCAAGTGTGTGTGATGCAGGGTTGTCGTACATACACGATACACCCTACCTACCTAGGTAGGGCGTACCGTAGCATATATAGATATTAGCTTTCTGCACAATATAGGTACATTATTTTAGTCAAGGTTTGGGTTAGGTTTAGTTAGGTTCTTCTCTACAATATCAATGAAAAAACTCATAGTTATTCAAAATTGCGAGTTTATTGGTTGTTACAAAACAAAAGAGTTACATATACCAGTTGATAAAGCCACCTTTTGCCGCAAGCAGTGTTATTTTATTACGAAATACATTTTTGTAGTTTAGTTACCTACCTACTTATTAAAAAATTTTTTCTTCTCGAGATCTACTCAAAAAGCACTCGCGATTGACCAGTCGATCGCGATCGACCGTTTGAGCACCCCTGCTCTACATTCTAATCGCTTTTACACGTAATAAATATCTATAAAAATATTTACCGCTGCACATGTGCGCCGCTCTGAATCCGTCCTAAGTAGACAAAAGTCAGAGGGAGTGACAGACCCCCCCCTCACCCGCGACCCGCTCCAGAGCCGGATTGGCATATATTAATTGATTGTACGCGGGCATACTGAGAAAAAAACTTATTTATAGCTTAGTTCTGCTTGGTAGGTCTCGATCTTCTAAATTTGCGTGACGCACCGTGGTGTGGTGCTGAGGGCAATACTTTTACTTTAGTATGATGGTGAAGAAAATCGACGTCAGGCTAGCGAAGGGAATACGTTGAGCGTAAGAGATCGCGGTGGTCTAGTAGCGAAGGCGTTGGACTATTGACCCCAACTGTCCGGGTTCGAATGCGCCACCATGTTACAGTCTTGGCTTATTTCAGAAATAAATAAATAAATATTTCATTTAGGCGAAGCCACGGGACTTATATTAATTTCGTTCCATTTTGACCCTTTTTTATGACTGTTGGCATACATAGTAAAGGCAGATTTTAAACATTCAATAAATGATAATCTGCTAATAGTTTTTTTTTAGCTGAATTGTTCTCTTATAAAAGATATTAGAGCCTTTAGAAAAATAGTAATTGGAAAGCATATAAAAGATTGTTTTTTTAATTTATATATTATGAAGCTGTAATTAAATAAAAAACAAGAATTGCCTACTGACCGCGCAAAGATTAAAACTTGACGCCCTATAAAAATAAAGGAATGAATTTTAAGACTGCCCAATATGTTTCACCTTAAGGCGCCACCAGTCCCTAAAACATGTTTTGTAACGTATTTTGGTGCAGTTTGTTGAAGTTATTCCCAACAAATGGCTAAAACTAAAAATACCACAATATTCTACATATATTAATTTAGTACTTTGCTTAAAAAAAAACGAAATACACCTTATTATAGTAATGAAAATAAATAAATAAGAAAGTGTTGTTTTTTCTTGCAACGATTTTCTTTTAAGTTGTGTAAGTGACGCGAACCTATTTTTTCTTTCTAAAGATAGGCAATATAATAATCTAGGACATTACTTAAAAAAAACATTTTTTTCAAATGATAATAATTATTTAAATACAAAAAACATGTTTCATCGATTCCAAATGTAACGAATTGGGGGGGTCGGCGAGTATATCCGTCTCTTTTCTACACGTCAATGTTCGAATAAAGCCTACTCTTTCAAATCTCAAGGACAAATGCGTCCCGGGGCGCCTTAAGGCACTTCTAGCATGAATACTTGTTTGCTAGATTTCAGAAGTCAGATTTCGTATCTTAGTGTTTGTGAATCTTTGATAAATAACTAAATCTCTCCGGACCCTGGTGTAAACAAATTTAGGTTGGTTGAGCAGGGTAAAAGAAATCGTTTAACAAAAAAATAATGCAGGCATGTAGGTACCCAGGTGAAAATAAAATGGTATGAATAGGTATTACTTCATACTAATAAAACTAGGGCGTACCTACTTAAATAATATTAATTGTATCTGACGATTTTGTCTTTTTCATAGGATGATTCTCCTAAAGTTTGTATTTATTTTAGGAGCCATTTTGCATTTACAATTATTTGTTTTTAATTTTAAGTATTAAAAGTCTTTTATTAAACGAACATTTTAAAAACAGTAGGGGTTATTTTACCATAATTTCATATACATATATGTTATCAATTATTTTAGATTTATACATAGTAATAAATAAAGTAGCTGTTATGACGTCTATCAGACAAAGTAATTTGATTCGTACGGTCTCATTTTTTTTCTACCCTAGCCATTAAATTGTGCATAAGCGAGTTTCTTAGAGTAATAAATAATATTTATAAACAGATAAATTATGACCAGGGTGCAACCCAAGTGATAATTTATCACTTGAACCGATTAATTTGCAGTTGTACGCTTTTTAAGCGTACTGGGCGCGAGAGAGCGTAACGAACTATAAGTTTTTCTCATGATTAATTACTAAGGTGAGGAAAAGAGATATTAGTTTATGAGCGAGAAGGCAGGAGAAACGTCTGCATATTTAAACGTTATTAACGCCTATAAACAGATCAATTTTATGATGTTATAAAAAGGTAAAGAATCGTGTCTCTGTTACACAAAACGCGAATAGCGAATCGCGTCACACCGACCCACTTACATAATCACCTTAGTGAGGAGCGGGCGTAGTATGGCAGGTTTTTCACAGGTGAATTGACTATTAGAAAAGAAACTACCTGAAATCGCAAGGTCTATCACCTCGGGAAGGGTCTCGGAATACTCTGTCTCGTTCGAGCGAATGAGCGAGACAGATAGCATTTGGATACAAACCACACGCGCGTCTTTGCGAGTGTGGTATATTGCTCAACTCTTCTTGAGCAAACACTTTTTATATAGAACGAAACCTCAATTAGTTAAATTAAAATAATATTGCCTATTTGCTAAATACAATTCTTTATTCTTTATTACAATACAATTACGGCTGAGTCCCTTGTTTAAAGACGCGCGAGTGACTGAATTATAAATAGATGTTTAATTAGAAAAAGCTTGACTGACATAGAGACAAAATAATTAATTAATTTCAGTGAGCGGTTGATTTTACAAACGACTCGGCGTGAGATGAATTCTTAAAATAGTCTTCGCGTACACTTTTACAAATCCGTAGTTGATATCACGCTTTCGAAATTGGGGGTAAGTTTTTTAGGCGTAATTTATAGGTAGTTTCCTGAAATGTTTCCTATTGTGTTTATTTAAGTTCACTAATATCCTTTTAGGGGGTTGATCTATACAACAATCAACAAAAAATATCGGAAAAATGTTTCCAAAAAAATTGAATATAAAATCGATTTAATCTTTGAGAACGCGGTTAAACGCATAGCGCGAGGTCGGATAACGACCTCCCGAGCGTGCCGCACGCGAAGGAAGTACTTCGCAGAAAAACAAAGTTTTTTAAAAATATCTTTATTCTATATTTTTTTCAGTGATGTCAGGTTAATAATTTATTTATTTCGTCATTGATGTATCCGTCTCTTCTCCCGATCGGATTAAAAAACTACTTCCATTATTTGTATGAATTGCGTGAATTGTTTGTGTGTTGCCATTGTAAACCATTATGTGTAAGTCATCCCCAAATTATTTATATTTTTAATAGATGGTTTTCAATGCGTTCAGCATGCGAATCCGCGCCGATCGATAACGGCCTTGACACCGTTACGACGTACGGTGATAGCTGAGCGCTCATACAAGGACATGATTGCATGATTCTTTTAGTATTTTCACGTAAAGTTTACATTTTTTTCACGGTAACCATCATGAAGTTTGATATCCGCGTCCTTTGCACTATTTGTACTTTTAAATCCACTTATAGTTCGCCCTCTAGTCCCGTACTGTAGATAAAGTTAAGTATCTTTTTGGGTGCGATGGTTCTAATCTCTTCTGGCTTGCCTGGAAGCTGGTACCGTTTGTAAACGAGGTGTAGATAGTAAATAGTAGGCGCAACTTGTGTAGGTGTTCTGATCAAGATCCTTAGTTGGTTCCAGCTTAACTTCAGTAGCTCAGAGAGTCTTTTTTGTGAGAATCCTACTATAAGTTCTTTGGCTTGCTTTTGTCCCAGATTTTTAGCAGTCCGCTGGTAGGGCTTTTTGGTATGCCGCAGGATGGTTCTGGTCCTATCATAGGCATGCTAACACCTTTCTTTGGTATAGTTTCCTAACAAATTATCTAAAAAGTCTTATTAAGCGTACGAAATATAAGGGAAAATACAGACGTCATTCAAAAAACAAATGAATTTCAAAGTAAAGACGTAAAAATTAAGAGTTCACTTGCGTTTGATAACAATATTTTCCCCGCCTTAGTGTGCGGGAATGATAATATTAGAATTATTAAAATAAAACCTACATTTAATTAAATTGCGATCAAATAATTTATCAAGTTTAAATTAATTTCGGGCGGCTGTTTTGAGAGAATACTTGGAAATACTTGGAAACGAAAAACCTTATTGAAGGTAGGCTTACTACATCCACCACAAATATTATCTATAGACAGTGTATTAAAACGAGGTGAAATAATGCCACGAGAAGGTAAATTTATTTATTTGTTTGGAAAACCAAATTTCAACTCATGAGAAATATAACGAGATGGACAAAGAAACGCGTGTGTATTTGTGAGTCGTCTTTAAATTTTATTTAAAGACGTTACAAAAATGTTCCTGCATGGTCTGAAACAGTTCCCAACCAACCAAATAAGTTTACCTTGGTTGGAAAGATCATCGAGTTAAAATTAAACCTCTTTTTAAGAAGAAAATATCAACTCTTATTGTTTTTTTTTTTCTAGAACTATGCGCGTAATGGAATTTGTTTATTTATTTATTTATTTTATAAAGTAAACATACAGAGAGTAATCGTAAACATTCTTACATATTATACACAGGTTAATATATGTTATAACACTCGATACTCTCCAATTTCATGTTTACAAAACATGCATGCATTTAGTTTATTTATAGTTAGTACCTCCTTTTCTCAAACAAAGAATGTTTAAACGTGATTGGTAACTATGAATAAAACCACCATCTGCCAATACCATCGCAACCTAGCGTGAGGTCTGTGTGGGTGGTTTGCAGAGTTAGTTGTGCGGCTTTCAAAAAAACTATGATAAAAAACTGTGTTAAAACTGCCCGCAACAGTGGCCGGTTGGAACGAAGAATATTATCTAATCGAGACATGGTAACAAACTGTTTTTGATCATGCTAATGTCGACCTTAAATCCTTGTTCGTAAATGTGTTGATCGATTCACGGCCTCTTCGAAATATATTTCGTCTAAATTTAGTAATTTTTAATTATCTCTAAAATAAGAATAAAATTTAAAAGTGTGGCTTTGCGAAGTACTATATTATTATTTTGTCTACAATATGAACTAGTTTTCGGGTAAATCGTATGCAGCATCTAGAACGAAGTGAATAATAAAACTAAACCCATTTTTTCATTAATTTCAAAAACTAAAATCAATTTAAAAAATCAGCCCACAAAAAGTACAAGATAAGTCTTCAATGTACTCAATGCTATAAACTAACTATCTAAATTTTCTCGTCTGGATTTTTTGAAGATTTTCCAGCGCCTTAAGATTACTCAAGGAAAATTCTAGTAGAACGGCTGCGCGCGCGGCGATGGGAATCATTTATTTGCATTAATTATATTTTATAAATTAGCCAACGTCCGTAACAATTATCTGTATATGCAGCGTTCGAGTCCTCCCCAGAGATGACAGATATCGTCATTTTATATTGGACTAATTGGAGGCATATAAGTTGCACGTAAAAGTCACTGTAATTTTCAAGGCGGACTGTACACTGTTCATGTGGGGGATATTTTTTAACGCTTGCATGGCCGTATCATGTGTTCAATTACTGAGGCATTTCATATCGGAGCTAGCTCGAGTACAGTGCAAAGCGAAAATGCGTTTTAATTTATTTTTTAAATAGATTTAAAAACGTATTACTACCATCTTTATCGATTCCAATATGATTGTCCCTCTCACTCGACAAGGTGAAGATATAATAAATTTAGGATGAACTTTTTTCGCTTTTTTAATATAATTTCTTACTTATAATACGGGAATGGTCTTGGAATACCCCTATATATGTTTGCACTTAAAATACTACAATAAATAAATAGACTATGCATATTTTTGCCGCCATTTTACCCCTTTCAGTTTCTCAAGTTGCTATGATAGTTTTTAAGATAAAAAATGCGTATTCAATTGTGTACAAAAAGTAAAATATGTAGGTAGGTACATAAATAAATGAATAAATAAATACATAAATGTACATAAATAAATATGTAGGTAGGTACATAAATAAATGATCTAGACGGGTTACTCAAAATGGCATTCGATTAAATTTCCGAGATGTATATAGCCCTGTTTTTTTTTATACATTTAGTTAGCAGTTAGGCCAGACGCAAACCGCATGAAAGTCAGTTTTTACAATTAATAAACGATAATCTTGCCCATTCAAAGATGGCACCTATCTACTTTTGTAAATTGCAGTTTACACTTATGAAATAAATTGCCATGACTGTCATGTCAAAATATGAAATGTGTGCTGTTTCCAATAAATTACGACTTTGTGTGACATCTACATAGTGTTTTAGATACTAAATGATAGATTTATTTATTTATTTAACAGGTTTCCCTATGTACAAATTTAATCCAAAATATACAAAACGCCAACCTCACCTACATATTACTATTTCATAACATATTATATTAACATTTTATAGCCTCTAAAATCATCATGTCTACAATAATCAAGTGACACTAATCTGTATAACATTTTGTCACTGCGGCCCTAATCTAAAAATTATTCGTAGATCATTTTTATTCTGCGTGCGAGTGTACCTCGCTCTGAACCAACGCTCACGCAATTCTTCGTCACGTTTTTATTCGGAAACAAATTATTATAAACTGCCTTCACGAATAATATTACATTTTTATGTAGGCCTCTCGTTCTCTCTCTCTCTCATACACACTCTCTCTCTCTCTCACTGCATGTTATAATATTATTGCGTACCTACGAATGCGACTGTTCACAATGAAGTGCGTTTTCATTGCGTCTATTTCCCATCTAATATGTCATTGAATTTGATGACAGGTTTAACAGCATTTTAAAGAATGTACCCGTTGTGTGGACATTCCATTTGTCACGGTTGAGTACGAATTATTTATTTATTTATTCATTATGGTACAAAAATGAATGGTTGCAGAAAAAATATAATACTTTCCCGGAAATCAAGAGAGTGTCTACTCTAGCTCTAACCCTAGAGTTATGCTATATTTCGTATCTTGGTAATTATGTAACTTCCCCAACCCCTCCTACTTCCTAATTCCAACCTCGTTCCTGGATGTATTTTTCTATTTTATTAAGTTTGGAGCAAACTATCATTGGCTGTATGTTTCCTGAAATAAATAAACAACGCAACATTATAGAAATTCTACCAAAAAAAAAATAATAATACAAAATTGAAAAAGATTGTTAAGCAGAAATATCGCCATGCTAATAAGAGAACATCTCACTCTGTTAGTCTACCCTAAACAGTAAAAGAGCTGACTCACAAAAAAATAGAGTGTGCCAATAGGTGTGTGCATTTTAACGTTTAACGAAATATTCCATCGTAACAACTTGTCCGTGTTTTGAAGCCAGTCAAAATATTTCCGTGGTGGAAAAACGCTTAAAGCAAAGTTTATCTGTATCAAAAAGTGTTTTTATTATCGTCCGGGTAGTATAAGGGGTTGCTACGACAAAATATTCTATGCTGAGTCGGTGGTTAATTTATACTTATTTATAGTCCTGTCATTTTTTAAATTTAGGCTTTATTTTTTTTAAATAAATAATTAATTATAACGTGAATATTCTTATAGATTGTCTATGTTGTTATATTGTATATGTAGTAATTAAACATCAAATTAGATTAATAATTAGATTGTATTTTAATTTTAGAAAAAAAAGATGTGGAAGTGAAGACGATTGAAATATTCTGGAAAAAGTAAATTGTAATTAAATGAATAAAGAACATGTGTATTGCATCCTAAAATGTCATCCTTATTAATCCTCCATTTAATCCCATCCTTGTTTGAGCATATTATATGGCTGTAAAGTAAATAATTTACGTTTTATTATTTAAATTTTGTTATTAATTATTTTATTTACTGAGCCTTTTTTTCGCCGAATCGTTAATATTTCATCAAACGACCTCTATGTTGGCAAATTGGCTGGATGAGTGTTTATTGGTCGTTTAATGTGTAAGAAAAAAATATTTCTTTATAGCTTCTTTGAAAACACACCTTTATGAGGAGACTTGCTCGTCAACTGTTTTGCGTTATTATTTATGCAAATCGACGCAAAGATGGCCAAAGGTTCGACCGCGGATTGCACGATTTTATCATGGCAATTATCTAATAAATAAATATCTTCGGAATTTCCTCGATTCGATTGCAAATAGGAGAAATCTTCCCTAAAAATCTTCCCTAAATGATCACTTTCTCCTCTCGCGAGCGCTTTTCTTTCTTTGTGTGATTTTTGCACGAGCGAACGGATTAGATTCATCGTAGCGAGTACATCTAATTTTTTTCGCTTTTTAAGGTCTTTTGCATATTTGTGTTGTACAATGGGCAGTTGGAAGAGTGCTTTGCAAAAAAACGTGCAAATCACCTAAAGCCTTTCAAGATATCAAAAATGATCTGGTAAGTTTTTTTTTAATTTATATAAAAATGCCCTTATCATATGAGGGTTTTTCTAATATAGTGAGAAATTGTACGAATACAATTTTAGTAGGTAAAAGTGCATTCTTGATCAGCCGAGCGCAGATTCACCTCTGAAGACGACCGCTCCGGGAATACGCACAGTTCTGATTTTGTATGGTCAAATGTATGAAGATTTTGCGCCGTGATTTTTTTTATCTTTACTTGATGATATTTCAGTAAATAAACGTAATACAAAAAAAACCATTTTATTACGACCGAGTTCAAAATATAAGAAACACGATTATGTAAAAAAAGTTTAAAAAATGTGGTCTTTTCTAGTAAAAACGGTGCATCAAAAATAGGTCTATTTGCACGAAATTCAAATGTTTACGATTTTTTTTCTAATATATAGTTACGCAGTTTAAGTATTTGGGGTTCATTCAGACCTAGTTTAAGAGTTACTCTTTTATATGTTATTTTTTATTTTGTGGTGGTCTTTGCGGAAGTGCTTTAAATTTCACTTTGAAATGTCCTTATTTTGCCCAAAAACGTACGACCGATCCTTAATAATTAGACATCGACCTCATAAAAGTTTTATAACGGCAATCGTGTTATAACAAAGGGAAGTGCGTCGGAGGCGCGGTGATGACCGCCCGAAGGCCCGGGGCTTCGCTCGGGTCCCATTATCCGGTAGCCCGGGCGGGCCCCGGCCCCGGCCCCGACGTAATTTGAGGCCTCGATCGAGAGCCCCTGATTGCTATCAATTTCAATGTTTGTTAGCAGCGATCGTTTCGTGAACTGGGACGCTTTTTGTTCGCGTCTACTAGGGCTCAAGCGAGTTAACTTATACGCTCGGCGCCACTAAATTTAATTAAAGCCAATAAATTTACATAAAAGGAATGATGTATGTAGTCATTTAATACGTTAGAAATAATGATTTAGTATGTAGTTAATATAAACATTACCATAAATACCTATTTCCAATGTAAATAATAAAATTACGAGATTATTTATAAAAGATGTAGCACATCTTTTATAAATATCACGCTGTGATATTTATAATTTATCACGCTGTGTGTACGAAAATGCTTCGAAAGTCGGGTTAGACTTAGTACCAAATATCGTAGCTATTTTATTTCTGGAACAGGAACAGCGAATACAAAACATTAGAGATACAATTTATAATTTGATAGTTACGTATTTTTGACAATGTTAACATAACAAAAAAAAAATCAGTGAAATAATTATAGACATATTGCCTAATATATTTATAGGATTATAGTGCATTTTACAGACCCCCCCCCGCGCTTGAGATCCGAGCCTAGGGCAGAGGTTTAAATTCTTTTGATTTTTAAGTAGACCGACCGTCATTTAATGTAGTGTTGTGTTAGAATGTACCTATTTAAAATTAAATGTTTCTTTGCTTTAGAAGAAATTATGTTAGTTTAGACTTACAACACAGTTAAACGCATTTAGTCTGACGATTATTATAGTATTTTAGGATGAATCTCTTTTTGATTGAACGCTACCGGTTTTTATTTAAACTCTTTGCCACTCAAATGTTCAAGTAATTGGAAAAATACGACCGTGAAAAAAACCTTGAATGAAAGGATACAGTGTTGTTTATTATTTATTTTATTCGATTGCTTCAACGACTAATAACAATCACACTGGCTTCATTACGGGTTTTGGTAATTCAAGTGGGGAAAAATACATTATCAACATATACAGGTTGTATCAAGACCCTTACTGAAGACTTAGGGAGGTGTTTATGTTTAGAAATTATATATATAAAAAATGCGAAAATAATTCATGCCCAAATTTATTCATTTTATCAAAGCACTCGTGTAAATTCCCTTTTTGTTTAAATTCCTCTTCCGTTTTCTCCTCACGCTCAAACACGTCCGAACGAGTGGTGCGGCCTCGGGAGCGGACCTTCTATATAAGCTACTCAATAGTTTAATAGACTGTCCAGAGCCACAGAGACAAAGTAACCACTTTAGAGTACTCCAACGATTACTAGATCAACAGATCTTTTTTTATTGATTAAAACAAACACGAACTATGCTCTAAACGCAACACTTCACAGAATATGCTATGAATAGTAATCTTTCGGAATTAGACATTTTAAATTATACTTTGAATTAATTCAAAAACAAGGCAATAAAATTTACTCGACTCATACAAGTAATTAGAAGTTAAAAGTCCTAAATATTTGTGTTTATCATATCAACTCTAACAAACCCAATATTCTAATTAACACTTATTTTTATTAGTGTAAATATGCAAAAACCAAACTATTTTATATACGTTTTCATTTATTTTCTTTTTTTACGCAATCAGTACTAGGTGAACCAACCTTTCAATTCAATTGTTAAACAGTGGATTCATGTAATTGGCCAAATTAATAATTATTTGTTCACTGTATTATAAATTAAGTAAATATATCAATATTATAACGTAAAGTATAAATATATAGTAGTTCTTTTCTCGGAAACCATGATGAAATTTGATACGAGGTCAAAACTAATCGTGTTTGAAATCGCAGGGCCAATAAGCTAGGTTTTTTTGATCAGGAATGGTCTAAGAACATAGTATTCATAATAAACTTAAGGTTTTTTGTTTCTAGAAGTGATTGTTTTAATTTCCATTTACTGAGTTTGTAAAAATAAAAAAAAAAAACTTAAAATGAATAAATCTAATCATCAGAAAATCAATAAAACCGCAATTTACAGAGCGATCAATCATGCCCCGAACGTTAGCGTTTATTGAATGGGCCCTGGCTACTATTCTTCCGTTGTGATGGTCGGCACGGGGTCCCTCGGGGGCGCCTACCTTCGGCGGGGGCGGCCGCGGGGAGCTAAAATGTCGACCTCGCCCCGGCCCTCAAACCGACCCCTTCCACGTTTCGACCGCCCCTGAGAGATCCGAAATATGATGAACATACAGAGAAAAATCGCATTTAAAAAGTATATATTTATCGGCGCTAATGGCGTGGAGGTGCAGGGTTGTTGCGTTATGTACTCCAGACGGAGAAATGATTGAGGTCAGCGGGACAGCATCCGTTTATTTACATAAAATCACCAAGGTATGATTACTCAATAACAATTCAATAGATAACATTTGCAAAGATATCCAGGAATCAACAAATTATCGATAACAGATCAGGGCCTCTAGTCTCAAAACGCGAGCGAGAGAAACTGTCAGTGCGAGCGAAAGGACCTGTCAGTTTGAACGATTTTATTACATTATCTAAACGTAAAACTGACAGCGAGCGAGTGGCGAGTCAACTTCGGACTAGCCCCTTAACGTAGCTAAGAGCCCCGGTGCAAAAATGAAACTGGGAACCTATCTAAATTGGTTAAGTAACAAGTAAAAATATAAATACCATAAAGGTGCAAAGCTACTTCATCATCAGCTCTTTGATCGCCCGCTGCAGGGCATAACAAAGCGAAGATGCTTACTTAGTATGTAGGTAGATAATATTTAAATATAAAATAAAACTATGAGGAAGTAGATTAAAGTTAATAATATAAGTTTTAAGTAATAAAATAGATCCTGTTACGTTAGTATGTAGATGTATAGATGAAAGATCATTGGTTTAAGGGAATTCCCTACAACTTTTGAGTGTTGCAACCTATTATATTTATATTCTGAAGGTGGGGTGGGGTCAACCCCCTAAAAGGTCATCAGTGAATATAAATACAACCTGTATAAATCACGTAATAAAGTTCTAGACTCGAACTAATCTTTATGGCGAAGCATATTTATTGACAGTCGACCTTTAACTTTGAGACTTTATAGTGCGTCAGGTTTTACTCTTTGCACGGTCAGTGGGCAATTTTGTTGATTTTTATCTAATTACAGCTTCTTAATATATAAAGTAAAAAAAAAACAATATTTTATAGGTTTTAGACCCTTCATTTGATTTCCAATTACTATTTTTCCAAAGGTTCTAATGTATTTTATAAGAGAACAATTCAAGTAAAAAAAACTATTAGTTTGTCATTTATTAAATTTCTCAAATCTGCCTTTACTATGTTGAATACATAAAATCAAGGTATCTAGACATATTGTCTGTATAATTAAATATCCAATGTTTGCCAAATGCCAGCCGCCATAGACAAACGGGTCTAAATGAATCGAAATTAATATTTATCCCTCGGTTTCGTCTTAATGATTAATTTTATTTTATTTGCCTAATGGCGTTGGAAAGCATCTCAGCGGGCCGTCGCCGGAATTGATTAGGACGCGTCCAGACCCAGACGACACGTCAATTTCAATTCCGAATGAATCGCGCGACGACAATGAACGAACAGTCTCGGCCGCCCGCGCCATTAGAAAGCCCACGCGATCGCTGCAATCCGAAACCTTAAGCCGCCCGCCGACGGCCTGAACGAGGCACGAACGGCGGCGAATGTTCGCTGGACGTTCGCCAGTGTTCTGTTAACTAGGAGGATTAATTACTTTGTTTAAAACAAAAATGTTGTCTTAAAGGACAGTACATTCATTTCTACACACTATAGGCATTCTAACAGGTATTTCTATATACTATATTACTTATATTTAGATTGTTTTTTAACAGCGGCAAATCGCATGAAAAGTTTTTGTTATTTATCTTTTCAAATACCATTAGAACTCAATTATCTAAATATGTACTATATTATATATAAAAGAATATTATATTTTAAATCATTTAATATTTTTATATTATATTATGAAATATACTTACATTTAATTAATTTCAGATAACGTAACTTTCTTTCGTATGTGTCTAAGTGCATACAATACAAAGAAGTGATTGTTTGAATCATGCTTATGATTTATTTTACTTTGATTTAAATACACATTTTTAGTTTTTATACATCCTTTTGCGCATATATAAACATTGTTACTTACACCGCGCGCGTGTAGGAAAGTTGATTAAATTTATCCTATTACGTTTCAAAATTATCACCCCTTTATGTACGCTTATTTATTGATACAAGAAGTCAGAAATCAATACGGCAGCTCAGTGTAACGACTTCAGCCGAATGAGTAGATACGACTTCCGAGTTTAGCCGAATTCGCGTGTCGCGTGCAGGGTATAATCGTGTAAAAATGTTTTACTTCAATGAATAAATCTCCCTCGAGCACATTGCTGGCGTTGCCGCGCGATGTTCGTCGATGTTCGCCGATGTTCGGGCCGGTTCGTGCGCGTTCGCGGGTCAGCGCGCAGCCGTTGCATCCTCCGCGGCGCAGAGCGGCCAAAATCAACAATAATTAAGTGTGACCTCCGAGATGCCGCGATGCGATGATGGAATCGCGAGAGGTGACTTTGACGTGCGAATCAAAGTGGACGGATTGCGACGACGGAAACCCGAGAACCTGGATGCTGGATGCTGCACGCCACCTGCTCGCCACAGGAATACACCGGTGACGTCACGGCAATTATTTTTAATCTGGCTGGCTGTGAATGAAGATAATTTAGGTGAATTTGCTAGACTATATTTTTTTTGAGCAAACGAGTGTATGTTTTTTTCCAGCACCTTAATAGGGGGTAGGGCCGCCTACTGATCAGTGCTTGTTCTGGGCCGTTTAGAACTCCGTCAATATTTCTCTGAAATTTTGCTTAAGCATCACTCCCAAACCCAGTGTATGCATATTACATATACATAAAAATATAGTCTTCGAAATATACACAGCGTCCAAGACCATTCCGGATAAAAATCCAACTAATTGACCCTGCGATTTCAAATATGATGTGTAAAAAAACTCATCATGGTTTCCTAGAAAAATAAAGTAAACCTTACGCGATAATATTAAACTGATTTTTGAATGAAAACGTTGAATATTAAACAATAATTTACTTAACTCACGCACAACTACGAACAACCTCACTCACACTTTCCTACCATACACCTTCTAAATTATAGTTAAGTTCAAGTGTGTATTTAAAGTAGTACTGCATTAGTGATGCTTGCAATTGTAAGCACTCAATCATGATCTCAATGTCAGAAAATTTATATAACTTATTAGCATTAGATATGAAACAAATCACTCCATACATATGTGAAAAACTTGTATGGGCAAGACTAACCTAAATCATAAGTTTCTTTAGGATTTCATCTCATCTCTTGTCCCCGTCGTTTTTCCTTGATTAAATAAATAAATAAACAATGTTTTAAATACATACAAAGCTTTTAATATATTTGGGGATGAATTATTTTCGCATTTCTTTTTATAATTTCTAACTCTTAACAGGCAACATGAACACCCCGTTAAGTCTTCTGGGATGGTATCGATACACCCTGTATTTTGTCATAAGTGTAGGTAAAATTGTTATTCCTTTTGGCGTCCCTCAATGAACTCACCTTGGCCCTATACTCTTTAATATTTATATCAACGATATTGGAAGCTGTTTTCATTACTCCCTTTCCCTCCGCTACACCGAAGACTTAAAATTCTGTCAATAGTATCCATTACAGAATATTGTCGACGTGTCCAGCAAACAAGCTTGCTATTAACGCGTCTAAATATAATAAGATCAGTTTTAATAAGTTAAGTTAATGCAGTAAGATCACTACTCTCACACTCACTTATCTCACAATGGTAATAATCTGTTAATCTAGGAAATCTACTTGTTGGCCATATGTTATGTATAATATTAATCGTAATCGTGTTCTATATCATTGTTTATAATTTTTTTTAATATGTAAATAAAATGGTTAATAGTATATATATAATAGTATAGATATAGTATAGATATACATACTTACCAACTTCCTTAGGATGCGTTCAAAATACTTTGAGAAACGCTGCTAGAACGCATAATTCGGCTTTACAACATCGGACCTAATGATCTTGAACCGTTAGAAAATACCTACCGTTTCGTATATAACTGCAGCTTTGGTTACTGTTGGCTATAATTTTCATATCTTATACCATATTTAGATTATTATATTTTTATTATAACAATAAAACATAAATGTATGTCTAATTAATCTTGTTTAACATATAAATTGCATTTTTTTTTTTTGGACAAACTATTGCGGAATATGACGCAAAGTAGCATAGGTTACGCTTTACTCTTAAATTCGTTCAGTTATGTGGGAATTGGATGAATCTACAGTAAACATATGATAATAAAAGGAAATCGCTTTACTGTTAATGCATACAGATGCACAACAGTAATAAAATTGAAGATAAAAGTTGCGGTGCGGGTTGGAGAGATCTTTCCCGCCAAAAATAAACACATCTGACAGACGGAGACGTGCAATATGAGTGACGGGAGGCAATGACACACGCGCGTGAGCGGCACACACTGACACATGATTTATCTCTTCAATCGGGAATTATGACTGTCACTGCTCTAAATGACATCTTCAATTTGAATTACTAAACTTAAACATTAAATCGATACAGTATAATTTAACGAGGTGGATTTTCAAAACTACTATACATTAACATTACAATACAGATGCATAATCTCTACATTGAAATACTTTCCTTTTTATGATTTCATAATTTATACGAAAATTACTCTTGTTTAATATTATACTATAAGTCATGTAAAAATCTTTTATTGATCGAGACCACCAAGAATTTATTATAATACATTAATTCTGTTTTTCATGACTAGGCAATAACGACGCACAAGCGATTTAGTTTTTACAAGCCGTTTGCGAGGGACAGAGGATGAAAATGTTTATAAGAACTACAGGGTGTTTGGTGCGTCGTTTGCCAAAATGAATTGGCCGAAAGGGGGGGTCATTTGCTATGTCTTCAGCCCCAATAACTTTTTTTTAGCCCCATGGTTTTTTTTTTATTTTAACATTTAATTATTTTTTTGAAAAAATCCAGAATTCAGCATATAAATTTAGGTTAAAAAAAAAGTCATTGGTATAGACCCCAGATTTAATTTTAATTTTTATGTGTACTGTTGTATGGTTCTATGAAATTCAGTATTACTTGTCTAGTTTTATTTTTATTAAATCATAAAGGTGTTGGAAGAGGTAAAAATAAATTTAAGACTCAACTTTACATTGCAATTAAAATAAACTTAAAGCGATGATCTTCGAATACTTTAAAAAGTCTTCTGTTTATCCCCTTTCCAACGGTATGCATTATGCTAATAACATTACTAATTTACTAGATTTGCAACCAACCAGGTTGAATATATACATAAAAAAAAATGGTTGAAAAATGGTAAAAACTACTTTGTCGCTGCCCATACAGACGAATTTTTCAGCCAATAAAAGTGTTAACTCAGCCGAGCGTAGATGGAGCCACTGGTTGTCGATTCGCGGTATATAAAATAGCTTCAGCTTTTATTTCCGAGTCGTGTGTGCCGGGCTTGAGAGCGCGAGCAAACGGTAAATCGCAAAAAGTGAGCACATTGACGTCACCTGACGTTACCTGCAATGCAAATGTCGCGCGACCAAGATCGACAGCCTCATTTTTAGTGACGATTTTAAAATATCCGACGCAAGCGCTACACCCGCCTATAAAAAGGTAAAAAGGTGACACAGCTCGCGTGCAAAACGGTTCATTACGTATCATCCGTATTTTAATAACAGAATCTACTTAAAAAGTATTTAAATACCTAATAAATAATCTGACAGTAATATTTTGTTTTTTATTCTTAAATATATCATATGCATATTATCAGTAAATGGATAATTTGAACCTCTTTTAAATCTGTTTCAATTGGTACAACTTTTGCAAAGGCACAACCTACATATTTTTATGAAAAGAAATAAGGAAAAAAGGTAAAACTACTTTAAGGCATATTATATTATATTACTATATTATATGGCTTAATGAAGTGCCTTTTTATATAAGAAGAATATCAAAGTGAAAATGTTACGTTGATATTCGTATATATACGAGTGTGTCGCAATCAACGATCTTTTAAAACATATAGATACGGGTTTTTACAAGAACGATTTGTATGACATGCCGTATTAAACGCTTTAAAAGATCGTTTGGTCGCAATAGATTCGTTCACCGTGTAGGAAAAAAATGTGTATTACGCTTAAGAAATTTTACTTCAGCACAATCTAAAATTTGACATGACCAACTAACTAACCGACAGGTCAAGTAAATGCTTCAGAGACTATCACCAATAGCATGTGCAGATGGACCACACGAAGATCTGTGCTAGCGATAGATGCTGGCTTCAGACAGGACATGACGAAGTGGTCTTCTAACTCTTGGGCCAACGATTGTCCACTACCTTTTCGACAGCGTGCGAAACGTGCAGGGGTAAAGGAGAGATGCTCACAGCAACGCTAGCACGATCTCGAATTTTAACACCGACATTAGTTTAGCATGCCGTATGTGTTTCAAAAGAACATTGATGAAAGTCAATGCGCAAAAATTATTACTTCCTATATGGGCAATGTTTATTTCAAGTACTTGTCTGCGGGGACGTTACCCCCTCCCCCCTCAAACCTCCTAAATTCCTCGTTGGAGCATTTTGTTTGAAAAAAACAATCTCGGGCCTCGAGACACAGAGATGTGAGAATTTTACTTTAATTATAGCTTAATTCAGACTAGCGTTTTTTTATTTATTCAGAATAGCTATACGGTTTGTTTATTCAACAAATTTTGAACGACCATTTGTTTATATTAATATATTTACATTATCGCATTGTGCGATATATCATAAAAGGTATAAAAATAATAACATATTTTCATTTTTGTTTTTAGGTAAAAAAAGAACCCTGGATCTGATTTTTCTAGTGAAAGCGATCCGCATCTTACAGATTTTATGATTTTTACCCATTGCTTTTTTATGATTTTACCAGTGCGATAATGGTAAAAATAATAATATAAATAAACGCACTTTCAAAATTTATTGGACGAAGAACCACTAAGTAATATAATTAGGCACACTTAAATAATTATAATTATAGATTGATTAGATAGATTAAATAAAACACTAAAGGTGATGAAGTTTGTGGTTTTTTGCGGACTTAATTAAATTCAATATTCTCTTAATTATTATAACATACAGATAATGCATTTTAAAATACAATGGATAAGTTGTAACTAGCCTAAATATGGGTTGGTGGTTGCTGAACTAGACTTTAATCTGATAAGTGAGCATGTTTTGTTCCCGTAAATCGTATGAAATAGTGCGTTATAGAATAAATGTAATCATACAAATAATTCTATTCAGTAATGCAAATCGGGAATATTGATGGCAAGAATAATCGAATAATAATAATAATAGAATAAGTTTAAGAATAATCGGTTCGAGTAAATCGAGTTATAGGCAGTTTACCTGACGGTGACGTCAATGCAAACAATAGAATAGTATTTGGGAGAATCCCGCCGGGCTAAAAAAGGGAATTCCCGGAAGAACGATAAGAAGGGTAGAAAGTAACCTGACAGGTAGGTTTTGACTCGTTCGATCGAACGCAATGTAACCAGCATTTTTGAGAACTTTACTTTATCTTTTAAAACATATAATATACGGCAACTGAGGGCGATGAACGCAAGTACGCCACTTTGCGTCGAGTACACTCATCGCGCTAAGTCTCTATGCATGTCGTATCTATATGTTTTAAAAAATCGTTGATTTTACCTCCATATATCAAGCAATGTTTTGTAGTTATATATACTTATCTAAATTATTTGAATCTTGAGAGAATATTTATAGTAATGCATCTTGGCAACGATTTGAAAGTTCTAGAACGCCAACCTTTTAGGAAAGGCTGAGGATTGGAATTGTGGTAAGCGGAGTCGATCTTTTACTTTTCCTTGAGGAAGGTTCGATCTTAAGGCCATCTCAACGCCGTGGCAGGCAAGAATAGTCATGTATTTTTATTTTATTATATTTTTCTTTTTAAACAAAACTTATTTTGTAGAAGGTATAATGTAGATACATCTAATAAATATATTTATTTATGTATTAATTCTATATTTATATAACTATTATATTATTTATCTCATAAACAGGTTACTTATAGTTAATTTTTTTTAAATTTAGATATTGTAACAATGGCAGAAAATAGATATTGCAGTAGTGAGTACTAAACTCTTAATTAAACATTTTTTTACGATCATACAAATTATTATCTGTATAAATATTATATATAGGCAGATATGAGATATACTGCAAATATCGATAAAATAGCGTTCACACGATGTGGGGAAAAGAGTAAAGTTAGCGGCACTTTTTCCATGTAAGGTACCCTCTATGAAATACGGTCAGGTATCGAACCTTTAAAAATCGTGTTCGAGTAATAAAACCTAACCCCAAACAATGAGCACAGCTATAAAGTAACGTTTAAACTCAAAAGGGATAGCAGGTAAGTTAATCTTTATGGAATGTTAGGTATTACAGATACAAGGTGAGAGGGAGGGAGATGCGAAAGACTCAAGACAGCTGCGCTACTCTAACCTATCAGAGCTATACTATAGGTACCTATGCTATATTACCTATAATATAGCATTTTTTGTTATAACAAAAGAAAGAAGAAATTAATAGTGAAAATACATTTTTAAAAACGAGCGTTTATTTAAGTGCTTGAATGCGTATACAAAATTTCGTCTCTGTGCTGTTGACCGCTGAGGAGTTCCTTCATCTGCACTGAACCAACATGTCAAACTTCAACTTCGTAGGTTAAGAGGAAGTGGCTCTAATTCAGCTCGCAAGATTTGATCTAAACCGATAATACAAAATGTAAGCTAAATAAATTAACCTGTAAAAATATACCTCTGTGGCGAGATTGTACTAGTATGTTGGGAGCGCTGACGGATGCACAAACTCTGAACTGGGGGCGGTGTTAAAAAACATGCTATTTTCCCGAGGCGGAGACGCGCGACAAGCGGATGCGGATGAGATAGAAACAATCATTGCTACGGAGTCCGTAAGATTATCTTTTTTGTGAAAAAATCGCAATGAATATAATATCTTCGCGAAATTTAGCTCTATAGTATGGTAACATTTTTTTATAACAATCGATTTCTAAAATCGATTGTTATACATCAGAATACAAGACTAACTTAAAATCAGCAGTATCCTTTTAAGGTGTGATTTTGAACAACTTCTGTTCAACAAGTTTTCATATAGCTAACAAAAAAAAACATATAAAAAAAAACGTCTCGCCGTCTGGTATTTTGTTAGGTGATCATACTTTAAAATGTTTTCAGGACTCATTCTTTTGTCATTTAGACGAGTTTTTACTTTTATTTATAAACTTGTTAAACACAAGTTGTTTAATTTTGTCCCCAGTTGCCCAATGTTGCCCAGAATTACCTCCTGAAAGGATACTGCTGTCCTTGAGTTCATTGCCGGCGTCACTCACACCTTGTGCTTAAGAGCCACTATATCGTGAGGTGACCTTGGAGTTCGTCCTTTGCAAATGGCGTCGGCCACGTGCCCTTCGAGCGTCCGTCAACAACATCAAAGAATAAACATTTGACAGTTTTTTATTTATATTAAAAATATAAGGCAATTTAAAAAAAAAATAAGTTTAAGGTTTTCTGTAGAATTTTATTGCGGACATTTTTATGTATAAATTAGGCTTACATCACATATGTAGTTTGGTTTGTGAGAATTTTAAAAAATAAAACTTAACAATTTCAATATTTTTTTATGTAAACATAGGATTATTTATTTAAAAAACCAGCTTAAAGGTTTGCTAGAAAAATGTTCAGTTAATCTAATTATATTTTTTATATATGCCTGGTATGAAAAGCTATCTTGGCAGTGGACCTCAAAAACATGCATAAAATGCAATTCGAGTGCGTTATGGCTCTTAAGTAAATTTGTCATTGTTCTGAAGTCAGCGGGTACTTTGTTATTTTAATCCCAAAGCGAAGTTACGTTAAACGTGGTAAACAATTGCGGACCTCCATAAAACGTCAGCGGAGCGTGATATTTATATAAAAATAATTCAAAACACACGAGAAATTGGAAGGAAATTGCCTACTGTGCCCGTATTGCGTACAGCAATCCGTTGGGTTACATGCTTACAATGTATTTAACGAGGCTTTGGAATATTTCAGGGTGACCATGATTTCGAATGTATTCCGTACCATAAAAAAGTGCGTTCCGTCCGTGAAAATATTGCATAACATTTTTACAAGCTTTTATTTAGCTTGTTAATGTTTGTATGTCGGCTTAGATCAAACTCTTAATTGGGAGCCACTAAATATAAGGCGTTTTGAATTCAGGTTAACTAGTGATATATGACTGTGGCGAATGAGCCTGCCTGAGCATCCCAACTCTCTAAGCCTCCTTATATTGGCCGTAATGACCATCCTTCCAAGATAAAACCTATCTTGAGAAAACGGTACATTGGGTTCAATTCGTTTCTTTCCAGATCAATTCGCCAGTGGAATACTCTTCATAGGTCAGTATTTCATCTTTTCCTTGTACCAAAGCTGGTTTTAAGCGTAGGCTGCGAGTTGTCAAGCATTATTTTTTTTTTCCTCACCAACTAAAAAATAAATAAATAATATTGTAATTACTTAATAATAATGTTGCAAGCTGAATTAGAACCACTTCCTCTTATGCTACGGAGTTGAAATTTGACATGTTGGTACAGTTACGATGACAATGCATTTTTAAGGTCAGCATGATCTGATTCTACACCCAGGTTTGGCTCCAGACGAAGGAACTCCTCAACGGTCAACAGCAAAGACTTGTATTTAAAAATGTATTTTCACTATTAATTAATCTTCTTTATTTTATTATAACAAAAAATGCTATATTATAGGTAATATAGCATAGCTCTGATAGGGTAGAGGATCGCGATGCCATATGCGAGCAAGCGAGACGTGTGATACGCGAGGAGTGTACTCGACGCATAGTGGCGTACTTGGGCGTGGTGCGTTTTTCACCCTCAATTGCCGTATCTATATGTTTTAAAAAATCGTTGGTTTTGGACTTGTCAGGGCGTCACTGATAATACCAAATCGAAATTCACTCGAAGGAGAGGTTTGCATATAAATGTTTACACATCGGAAATAGTCCGAAAAGCCTTGTGGTTATCGACCAGATTTTTAATTATGGAAATTGTCCGATTGCTACAAACGATTACTTGAATATTATTGTTAAAATATATTCAATAAATAATATACGCATATCAATAATTATTATACAAATAATTAGGTATTCTATTTTTCTTAACGTATTATTTTTACATAATCCTAGAATAAAAATGGTAATAATTTAAATGCATGGTGACCCTATCTCGCCTGTCACTATTGGCCGCCAATCGCGTAATAGTGAAATAAAAATCCGGTAGTAGCTGCGATTTTAATTACTATAATTTTATAAACGAAACGAAACTGCAGACTTACCTTAACTATAATACTCCGGTTCATTTGAGAACACGTCGATTATTTGATTAATATAACCTGAACCGCATCTTTTTTACTTTCTCATACTTATTCGACATAACGTGGGTATATAAAATGTTTCTCAGACGTGCCCCCCCCCCCCCAATCAGTTGCGTCTAGTTTACCTATGTCGAATTGGTTAAAGGGATTTCGATTAATATTAAAAAAAAAATATACTGGGTGGCTTGAATTTAATTTCATTAAAATTTTATTTAAAGAGTAAGTACTCAAGTACTCAAGTCAAATCAAACACTAAGATATAATACAGTAATCTAGACAGAAACCGATTTCACCTAAACTCTTCACCTTGAAACTGGAGGACATCTTTAAGAACCTGGAATAGTAAGGGAAGGGTATTAACGTCGACGGCACTTATCTAAACCACCTAAAGTTCGCAGATGACATCGTCATAATCAGTAGTAACCCAGAAGAACTGAAGTCCATGCTCAAACAACTTCATGGAGCATCAGTTAAGGTCGGCCCGAAGATGAATCTGCAGAAGACAAACATTTTAAGGCCGGACCCAGTTAAAATCTTGGTGGAGAATTAGCCCTTAGAAATACTGGACCACTATGTCTAAGCTAGGAAAGAATAACCAGACCACAGAGGTGACCAGAAGGGTGGGGGTCTTACATCAACAATGCCCATCAACCTGAAGCGAAGGTGAATGAGTCCTGCGTGCTACAGTAGCTACATTTGGCTTGGAGATAGTAGCACTGACAAAAACGAGCGCCAATCGGCTGAGGATTTGTCAGAGAGTCATGGAAAGGGCAATGGTGGGGATCAGTCTCAGGGAGTGCGCAATGAGGAAATTCGAAGTCGCGCTAAGGTCAAGGACATCTTGCGACGACTCGCCAACCAGAAATGGCGCTGGTCGGGATACGTAGTAAAACAGACCGACACGAGGTGGCCGAAGAAGATCGTTCAGTGGAGACCGAGGACAACCAAGCGGAAAGTCGGAAGACCACAGCTGAGGTGGATGGATGACATCCGTGGGGCTGCAGGGGGAAACAGCTGGCTTCAAATAGCAATGGATTCATCCATCATATACGTGGAAAGAAATGGAAGAGGCGTAGGTAGATCCAGTAGTGGATGATGACAGGCTGAGGAAGAAGAAGAAGACACAGAAACACGTACATCACACACATAAATAAAAAAACATTAATTATATAATATTTAAAATAAATTTAAAAAACATTTTTTTAAATATTTAAAAAATTAACACCGTCGACCGACGTAAGTAACAAGATATACAAAAAAAAACAATCATTCAGTTACAGACTTGCGAGATGGTTGTTTACCTGTAATAACGGCCTCGTATCATGAAAACAACTATAAGGCAGTCGGAACTGCGCCCAATAGCGCCTACCCGATGACACAAGCCATACGAATAAAGAAGAAGATTAAAGCTAAGCGTTTAATGGTATCTTATTTTAGTTAAAATTGTTTTAGTTTTAATTTTTTTTTTCTGGGAGAAGTTTTACTGAATTACCAGGTAATTGTATAATGTAATTTAAGAAATAATAAAAATAACAAACCGTGTGTAATACATAGCTTAAGTGTAAACCATGTTCGGACTTCAACGTTTTAATAGGTCAGTATACTGACTAATATTTCCTAATTTTTAGGTTTAATTTTTTCTTTTGGAGTTTATATTTGGTATTGTATTCAATATAAAGTAAGCCAGCCTACTGTATTAAAGTCGAATAGTGAAATTGCGACTTTCGAGGGGGCGATGCACTTCAAAGAGAAATATAATAAGTGAATTATGTTAGCGAACGTCGACAATCTAAACAAGTCGTCCAATTCGCTGGAATAACGATACGCCGCAATCGCGAAAAGGATAAGTGGACAAAATCACGAACTCCGAGCGGAAATCGCGTCAAATGATATGATGATGAAATTGTATGCTTTTTTCAATTGGCGACGTAATGAGGTCCATCGCTCGCATATCGGCTGCGGCGCGCGGCGGCCATTTTCTAAAATGGCGGACGCGTCGGTCGAACGGTGACCACGCGATCGCGGGAGAGGTACAAACATAACCTATTATTAGCTTTAGGATAGTTTGCGTCGTTACAGTGTCAAATAATATGAATATTATTGTCTCCGCATCATTAATGCAACAAAACGTAGTCAAACTGCACATAACACCTCCTTGACAACATTAGGCACCCCATTATAATAATATCAACATTATTAACATCCGTAAATCGTTGGTATTTCATATATATCTTTATATAAACTTTAAAAAAACAACAGCTGTCAAAAGTTATTATAATACAATAATAATCTATGAATATTTACCAGAGTTGACATAGTAGTATCGATAAGTAGGAAGTCAGTGACATTACATCTTTACTTACCTAAAACAACATAAAAAGAAAAAAATAAACAAATTGTTATTAAATTTAGGTACATGAAAATTTAGTTTTAATTGGGAAAGTGAAGCAATATTCTTTTATAATTTGAAAGTATACCTACATCTATCAATCAATACCGGATAAACAAATTTAACAACCATTATGAAATTGGTGTACTGTTAACTGCTAATATGTAAAACAATTAGCTAGGCAAAACCTTCAGTCAACACCGCCGTGTCCCAAAACAATTCCTGGTAATTTGTAAAACCAAAATTCATCACGGTTTCCGGAAAAAAAGCCAACGTGATAATATTGCGACAGCTGATCCTTGCGACCGCGCGTCGCGGCCAAGGTCCCATTGCCGCTTATAAAAAAGGTAATTTACGCCAGCACTTTAATAAAAATAATTACTACGGGGAATTAATTATTTTAGCATTTTTTTAATAATTTTTTTTTTTACTTATAATGGGGAACATACCCAAACCAAATCTTTGGGAATGGTCTCAGGTCACCCTGAATATTTGAAGGAACACGTAAACATATTATTTAACAAACTGTATTGTTAATATTTAACTAATACTCCTTATAAGGAAAAAAATGCAATTATGCTATATTGTAAAAAAATGTTTTAGGGTAAGGATATAGAAGACATGTTTGCATAGATTGCAAACCATATACAAATTAATTAATTTCGACACAATTTGACACCATGACATTCCTCAAATTTATTTTTACATAATTATTACATATAATGAATGTTGTTTCAATAAAATAATGTGAGTGATGTTAGTTATCAAATACCACAAAATTATTTTTGCCACTAAATTGAGATAAATAATGTTTCCTGGAGGGATCCCTTCCCCGTCCGTTTCCTACGCATAAAACTAAAAATATATATTTAAAGTATATTTTTTATACTAAATTTAATGAGAAATCTCATGGTGGTAAGCAAATTCGATCCATATGAATGAACTAGTAGAATTTTGAGAAAGTGTGGTGATAATAGAAAAAATAACTTTTTAAAATATAGTGTTGAGTTAAAAAACGTGGGGTTTTCCTCTTTACATGCGTAGAACATGTTTAATATTATTATACTAACCGTAATATATACGTAGGTATGTAATTCACAGTGATACTCTTCAGTAGAGAGTTCAACGCGCGCGTTCGGTGCAAACTATAGTCTTGAACTGATGTATAATTACTTCTTAGTTTTACAAAGTTACACCCACGTGTAACTTGAATACCAATCTATGAATACCAAAAGGGAAACCTTCAAAAACAGTAATTTTTATTAAGTAGATTAAAAAAATCAAAAAATTAACCATGTGGTGTGTCCGACTCTTAAAGTCCTCGAATCGTTTAGCAGTAACTTGAAACAAAATCGCGTAAATAAAAATCCCTTTCGGCACGCCGGAAGGAGGAGGTAGATTTCAGCGGATGAAATTAGAGAATAGACGAACTCCAATTGTACGAACTTGTATCAAACATTGAACGAGCTACCGCGCGATCCAGACCCGCGCGGCAGCTCGCGCACCACGACCCGCCACACCCTTGCGCAGCGAGAGGGCATATACTGAATTGACCCAGTGCCTATTAAGGAGGGAAACATTTTTTTTAATTTTGAAAAACCACTTTTTCCCACCCCTAGGACCTAGCTATGAAAAAAAATACTTAGATAAGTTTTAGGCCGTTATCTAAGGAATAATATAATGTTTAAATTAATTCGATGTCTTCTCTTATAGTAAGTTTTAGGAAATATTTTACTTTTTCGCAACCCCCTCCACCCCCCATTACAACCCCCCCATGGTCCCATTTTGCCCATTGCCTAACTTAACCGAGGGTTTTGTTTCAAAGTGATAAGTGTACAATTACGGCAGTCATCGTGTCCACAAGAACGTAATATAGATAGATAGATATATAAACATTAAAACTGAGGGTGGTTTTGGTGGTTATAGCTTTCCTAATGAAATCTACCTAAAAACCAGCCTTGTGTCCGATGCTTGCAAATTACACTGGCGTAGTGTAATCCAGTAGTAAGTAGGGCGGGATTTTTATTTTTGCTACCGATTCATAGATATCTTGTGTCCTGATCACAGCGCTTAGGACTGGCCAATTCCAGTTCTATCCGGTTTAATTAGGCGTCTAACATAACCTACCCGTAGTGAATTATAGCCCAGTCAGTATAAAAGTTTCACCCCGAATTAGTTTATGACGCCTATGCAAGTTTATAGCTTATTTTGTATATGCGAACTCGTTTACGAGACAGGGGGTAGTTTGTTTGCCGGAATTAGAGCATTCCTAAGGGTCGTAGCACAGTGGAGAGGTGAATCCATTTTTTTTAAATATTTACTAGATCAGCGTCCGTCAGTCGGTTACGCCCGGGTAAGATTCGTCCGAGGAAAGTTTTTTTTTTTTTTATTTAATCCAAAAACAATACAAGTGAAATAGCATGAAACAATGAACATATCTAAGTAGTTACAAAGTAATCTTAAACTATCTCATACAAAGCAAAATAGATAGGTGGTGTGGATTTTATCACCCCACTAGACAAGGTCTGTTCTGGGGTGATACCTGCTCCAATTTTACACGTTTGCTTTACTCGTTGTTTTATTTTTATTATTTTTTACGACCGGGTTTTGCAAGCGTTACACAATGGAAAATAAAACGCTTTTAACACACGCTCATTTTGCTTACAAGCTATTATACTGGAGGAAAACTTAGGTTTAACCTATTGGGCCGTTTAAAAAACCTTTAAATTCCTAAAACAATAAAGAGACAATGGTCTGGGTATTTTTTTAACGTAATATATTCATTTTTTTAAATATATTTTAAATAATTTTAGTTTACATTTACTATAATACTTGCTATGGCAGCAAGAGCAGTAGTTAAAAATATTTTACTATGATTACAAAACAATATGGCGCCGTGGGCGAACAGCTGACGAAATAAAACGACGTTACCTGAAAATTTGGTAGCCGCAACCATAATATTTTGTTGTTTTTATTTGTTACCACTTTCAAGGTAAAAGTTAAAAACAATGTAAAGTTTAACGATTGAAGATAAGAGGAATCGTGCCAATTTTAGATTTTCGAATCAATTAATATATTTTTTAGTAGTAAATGATAAAAAATACAAAACATTTATTTTATGTGAAATATTCTTTTTTTTAGTTAATGTGATAAAGCAATCAATAAAATAGTTTACGCGTAAAACAATGGAACGTTATCGCCCCGGTACGAACTGAATACATTAGAATCGGTGAAGACCTGGCCTCACCCCGATCGTAAACCTGGGCCTCAAATGGACTGCAAATTATATATGGAGAGGGCGGGGGCGGCCAGGTTGCAAAGGGTGTGCGAATCGACTGGCATAATATCTACCCTCACTCTAAATAGTCGTTTAACACCAAAGCACGCGTGGCACACACGAAAATAAGAAAAAAAAATAATTCTAAAAACAAATAAAAATATTTTAAAAATTACCATTGAGGTGTAAACAAGACTATATTTTTTTCCTAGCTAAATGGGTATTCGGCGATATATGTATAAAGGCTTTTAAGTATGTTTGTATCTTACTGGTGTTATTTCTTTGTATAGTATATATAGTATTAAAAGGACCACTTTTGCGCTAACAAATTTTTTGTTTTTAAATCTCAAGTATCTACTAATTTTAGGCTGATTGACTTTTAATAACCCTTTTGCCTACAGTGAAATTAATTGTAGTGTCTTGTTTAGCGTAAATATTTCTTTTTTATTATACATATATATCAAAATATCTTTCATAAATATCATATATATTTTATATATATTGTTAACACGTTAATATAGGTCTACCTTAGTACGTGCATTGCTCAGTTAGTTAAGTAGGTCCTTAAGAAAATATTTAAAAAATAATTAAACTTTTCTAAAATAAAAATTATTATTATTATTATTACTAATAGTTATAATCACTGTTTCAGCCCTCATGTGTTTTATTCTCTGATAAAAAATAAGGTAAAACAATTTACGGAACATACGCGCTTTTCCAGCTGAAATGAATCTTAGAATTGACAATTCTTTATCGATAATTCGATGGGAGGATGAATATTTAATTGCTGCCGCTGTGTGTGTCGCGTATGAAATAGAATATCACCTTAGGCACACCTGCTGAATATAACGAATGAATATGAACCTAGATACTATGTCATTCTACTATGAAATTTGTATTACCTATTAAAATTGAAATTTAGAGGAAATCGACCGTGTGTGCCGGACGCGCAAATATCGCCCTTCATTTTTACAGCCCCCAGCGTTGATTGGGCGATTCGTGCTGATAGCGTAGCGGGCCTTAACAGTTGAACTATTTAGGCGATTCTCAACCGTCGGTGCGCGCACCATTAGGCCAGTTTTGTAAAAATGTAGGCGATTGCCACCTACTTTAAATCGTATAATGCTTTACTATTTATTATTACTATCTAGGTTTTTTAAGAAGAAAGTATAAATTTATCAAAAAACTAGCGCGAGATAAAAAAATTAAAGTTAATTTTTCGGTATTTTTTCATACTTTTTCAGGAATAGGACTGGTAATTATTACTAGATAGAGATATTACTAAGATATTACTAAAATTAAAATACTTTATATTGAATATTTATTTATTTATTTAAAAAGTGCATTCATTTGTGTGTATCGTTAGTTTGTGTATGTATACATACGTGTGTATATTTGTCCTTAAAGAAATTTTTATTATTTTTCACGGGGTTTTGCGTAGGTCTTTAATATTCACGTTGTATAATTTTTAATAATAACCTTTCTTAGAACAGGTAACTCTTACCTAGTTAGGAAGGTTAGGTTAGGTTTGGATGTTGTATTTTATTTTAATACAAACGATTATTTTTTTTTAGACAAACTTCGTAGCGCCATACATATTGTATTATCTTATTAGCTGAATTAAGTGAACATCTTCGAAGGCAACTTAGCGTTTGAAAATAGATTTCCACGGAATGAATACAAAGCCGTTTCATACGAAATATATGAGAAAATAAATTTTCTTTATATTTTTTTTCTTGAATTTTTCCGATGTTTTAATAGTTTTAATAGGAAATGAGACAAATCCCACAAATCAAAGGTTATAAAAATCGGTCCAGCCGTTCTTGGGTTTTAATGGTGTAACTAACCCGACTTTATTTTATATATATAGATTTAGTTTATGTACATTATATTGCCGATAGATTATTTTATTTAATAAAAACTTTGAATTTGAATTAGCGGCATATGAAAGATAATTAGTAACAGCGCCTTAAAGGCGTTGTGTTGAAGACAAAAATTACACACTTTTTATTATCTAGACACCGAATTCATAAATATACCTGCACTACACCTGGAAATAAGGACGAACCTACATCAACCACATGAAGGGCGAAAAAATGTCAAAAAACAAATTGTGTTTATTATTTATTTGTTGATACAATTTTTACATCCTCGAGTGGAGATACAAACTAAAACAAATATACAGTTTAGCTAAAATTTCACCTAAATTGAGTAATAAGTATATCTTCGCTGATTGGCTGTTCAAACATTAGCTCTAAAAAGGTTAAAGACCACTGCCACAGTGAGTATGAGTCTATTATGTAGACATTCACCCCGTGCGCCATTAAACGTGGCTCGTCTGCAGATCTTCATTAATCTAATGGAAGAATATCACTTACATCGCGGGAACACCTTCACGGTTTTATTCCTGGGGTATGTCATAGCGTGAAGAGTTCGCGCCGAGCGAAACATATGCATTCATTAGTACACACACCATCAATGAAGTAAGTACCCACCTGCACCAGCTGTGCTTGGATATTGCAGCTCTTCAAAAATATCTATCTTAAAAGTGTCCCACAACATTTAGATCATATCTATGATGAGGCTGGGAGCCTGACCTTGAAAGAAAAATCTCTAAAAAAATCCCTTTCGGCACACCAGAAGGCGGAGGTAGATTTCACCGGATCAAAGTAGGGAATAGGCGAGTAGGGAATAGGCGAACTCCAATTGTAGGAACTTGTATCAAACATTGCGCGAGCTGCTGCGTCGAGAGTGAATCGCGTGAAACCTAACCTCAATCCGCCATACCTCAAAGATAGTGCGTATACTGAATCCCTCTTTATACTGTGCCGTGAACCCTAACGGCACAGTATTTCAAACAGAAATTGAAGACCTATAATTAACATTTCAAACTGATTTGATCCTGTGCTAATTAAGAGAGGTATGATTTTATGATTTTTGTAAAACCAATTTTTCCTACCCCTCGGAGCAATGGTTAGTGCTATCAAAAAACTTACTTATATAGGTTTTAGGCACTTATCGAGGAATAGGTAATATAAAATTTAAATGAATTCGATATCTTATATACTAAGAAAGTTATAGCAAAATTTAACATTTTTGAAAAACTTTATCGTGTCCACAAGAAAGTGATATAGATAGATCGATAGATTTAAAAACTTTTTAACTGGGGGTGATTTTGGGTTCTAGGGATGTGAAACGCGAAGATATGTCGAAATTTCGACATAAATGTCGAGAAGCATAATATGGTACTAATTGCAATAAGATTTAGCTAGCTTTCCTAAAGAAATCTACCTAAAACCACTGTCATCTAACGGCTTATAAAAACAGAAGCACTCCGTGCCATCGTTGGTTTATCGTTAAAAACAGAATCAACGCATTTTAAAAAATAATGCATCTTTATAAAATAAAATAAAATCAGATTCTGTAGTTTTATTTTTCCGATTCTTGTATTCAATCATGGCAGAAAGATATTTACGTCTAAAGTTTCCGTAACTTTTAGAGTAGGTAAGTCGAAATGTATTTTTTTTTTTTCTATGGAAGCTTATTTAATTAGGTGGCAAAACTTTATCTATTATTATTTTATCCGAGTTGAGTCCTTTTGAGAGCAAACGCCATATATGTTCACGGACGATTTTAACTAAATTCGCAATTATTAAGTCAGATAAGATAGTTAAGCTAAATTATTCCACCATAATTTCTGACACCTTATTAGGTACGATATTAATACAAATTGGTTGCTATTCTCGCGCTAGTATTATTATGATTATACTGCAGTACAGTTTCATAACTATGTATTGACTGTTTTATAAACTAAGATACGCTGTATATTTCCCTAAAATATATTAAATAAATAATATAATATTTTGTGCTCCTAATACCATCTTATAATTTTATCATCGTACCTTAACATATTTTTTAAAAATTATTTTGGGCCCTACTTAACTAGTTTAAATATGCCTGTGCTGTGATGATGGCCCGTTTAAAACGCGGATTCAAACCGCGTCCTATGGGTCAATAGTCCAAGGCATTAACCACTAGACTACCGCGATCTCTATTTTGTAACTATAGTCGTTCCTATAACATCTTTACACTTAGGTACATAAGTTAAAACACGTAGAACGCTAGCAATCTGAACGATGAAAAACTTCGTATCGTGTGTGTAAAAAAGTCACTGTTTGTACGACAAAATTACTCGATACCTAAATATTCCTTCGTTTATTAAAACAGATGGCATTTGCAATCTACTATATTTAATAAACACGACCTAATCTGAGAGCTTATGAATTACAATACCGCGAAATGAAAGATGGCCGTCAGAGAATCATGTGACGGGTAAAAGAATTTCTTTATGATAATTTAATGGCGTTACAGAAAAAAACAACAAAAATTTAAACGAACGAATTTCAATAGAACAAGTGCAAAATTTACATTTTACATTACCATTGATAATTTCAAAGACATTTTACGCCGACGTCCACCTAATTGGGTTAGAAATCTTAAACCTTTTCAAACCTAATCACTGTAATACCCATCTCAAATTACACCTCGATAAAACCCCTACTCAAAGCTTTTTTTTTCGGATTTTGTGTTTTTAATTATACAATATGTTTACTAATATCATCCGCGAGAAGTCTATAAAAAAAGATAGGTGTTATTTTATTTGTGCGTGAGTGCGCGTGATCGACCGGCTAATACTTTTCCATTAAACTATCTCGGCTCATCAAGCGATAGGTATTTTCACATGACATCTCCGAAAGTTGTCAGGTTCTGGGCAAATAATTTACCACCAACTAATAAACAATATATATTATGTATAGGAGCTGTTGCTACTATATAATAGCTACAGGTGTCATAGACATTCATGTTTATTAGTAACTTTACAAATCATGAAACCCCCTGTTAACAGAGATAAATCTTCTTACCCTCGTCTCTAGACACACACACAAGCGCTGACCACTTTGAACAGTCAGCTAGTACACTCTGGTGGAACAATATTGAAGCAATAACGCACAACAGTTCTCTGCTTTGGCTGGAGACAAATTCAAATAGATAGATAAATTATCGACAATACGTTTATTTACTTGCTAAATGAAACATTATCATAGTATTATTCGTATTTACGATTGACATTAGATACCTACTAATATTTCTTCCATCGCTCAGGAGGTGTTTTTTTTTTTAGAATACTAAAGTCGAAGAGAATGCCCATTGTCAAACAAAAGTAATAATTAATAGATCATTAGGAATCAGCGCCAACGAGCTGTGATCACATTTTATGATCGATAATTGCCTAGTCTATGCTTCTTTGCGTCGCTTTCAATAGTTTGGACGCGCTGTGTCTAAGGCCGTGCCATAGAGCTTAATGGGCGCATAAAATCAAACGAAGATTGACTTCTATATCATAGACTACGTGAAATTAGCCGATTCGGAAAAAGTCTATGCGCCTGTGAAGTAGCGGAGAATTGTCTTTAACGGCGTCTTTGACTTTTAGTACAAAAATAATTAACTATTGGAGACCTGATAATAAAAAAACAATAATGTGTGCTTGCGTAATAAATGTTTACTTTTTAACCGTCGTCAAAATAATGTCTTCTTAATTATTAATTCTTAATTCGATTTGTATGTACACCGCATGCCAAACCCATTAGCGATAAAATGCAGCTAATTGGCCCCGCGATTTCAAACATGATTTGTTTTGACGTCATATCAAAATTAATCATAGTATCCGAGAAAAAAAAAGGTAAACTTTACATGCTTACACGTAATACACACTCCTTTAAAATGTTTGCATCTCAAATTGAGTCTCCTTTTTGAAAAACCCCTCCGTTTTAGTGAAACTATTTTTTCATTATTTTTTCGCGTATGTAACATGAATCTAGAAAGATCTCGAAAAATCAAGGACAAGAAGGAGCCGAGAAAGTAGATGTGTATTTTGAGAAATCTCTTAAAACTGTTTTTAAGTTAAAGTTACGTAGAGAGAGAGGATTGGCAATTTGATACTAAATACTAAAAAAAAACGGTAGTTTTACGGTCCTGCGAAATTTGTTTCGTAACATAGTCCCCTTTCGTTTGTAATGTTTACCACCACAAAAGACGCTATCAAATGCCCTTGTGCAATCGATAAACTTTATAAACTGAAGCCAAAAAAAAAACAACTCGCAAGGACTGTTGTGTTGCCATATCGATGTCATATTTTTCTGTATCGCTTACCCCCTCAGTGCGCACCTACCCTCAAATCATAAAAAAAAATATCGAGTCCTTTTATTGTACGAGTATAAATATGCACATCACGCATTAAGGCGCATGAATGCTAAAAAATGCGAATTTTACAGGTTTTCAAAGACGTTAGGAGAGATATAAGTAATCTTGTTTATTTATATTAAAGATAATTTATTATTCTAGGGAATTACGTAAGAAATTTTCTTTATACATCATGCAAAAAATATATAAAAAAAAAACAAAACCACCACGTTTTTGAAATAGCTTTTTTTAAAGTCACCCCGCTTCTGAAACATCACATACGAAATAAATACAGCTTTATGATAAAAATAAAGTAGAGGAGGGATTTACCTGAGCGATTTGAGATATATGGTTTAACAACTTTAACCTAAAATTAGAAATTTTTGTTTTAGTTTTTAAATATGAAAATGATAATTTATCCTTAAAGTTTTTAAATGTTCAAAAATATATGTTTTGGTTCATTATTTAAAAAAAAATGGATATCCCTTATTTTTTTTTTAAAATAACTATATGCTATCAATAATTCATACAAAATGATAGGCAGCGGTTTGTGTTATAAGCGCCGTTAAGCTAGTCATAGCGTTTACACCTTTCCGTTCATCGTGCAAAGCTTCTTTTCGCAGGCATTAATTTGTTGGTCAGAATCGTTCAAAATAACGTCGTTTACGTAAGTATCCCCCTTAAGAGATTTCACTTAGTAGTTAAACTCTCTAACAGACACAACAAGAAAACAGTCAATATTTTTAACCTTACACACAATGTTGATATATTAATATAAACTAATTATTAGTAATTTACAGTATACACTTCCCCGGTACCACACTACTAGAAATTGTTCCCTTTTAATTATAAATGATTGACACACTAATTATACGCTCACAATCCCATTCTAAGATGATCACATCATAGACTCACCACAACCAATGAAGTAAAATTAACCGCAAATAAAATTAAAAACAAAATATATAAAATATTTAAGATTATTAATGTTCGCTTTCGGTCCTTCGCTGATTATATTGATATAATATATATGATTTATTCATGAAATACCTATAAATAAATTAAAAAATATATAAGTATTATATAGGTTTTCATTGCGTATTAATATTGTAGTTTTTTGTTTACACTTTCATCTATATAACTCGTATTATTACTGTCACTATGCCAAGTAATTTAATGTGTCGATTATTTTCGGTCTCGTAATTGTCACTTTTATACGCTTTATTTTTGTAATGGTGTAGATGGTAAATGGTAAAATATTAAATGGTACATAGGAAAATGAATCCATCGTTGGGTAGGTATGGCAGTCACTTTACCCCCCTTCCCCCCTACTTTTCTCTTCTCCCTTTTCGGAAATAATTTGGAGGGCGATGATTTGTAACACAAATACTTAACTACAAAAATTAAAATATATGTGAAAGGGTTAAAAAAAATTGAAGATTATTTATTTATATATGTATATTTACCTATTTTGTTGACAGTTGACACGAGCGATCGTTTGGTGGGTTACCACTGCAACCTCTGCTCGCTACCTTCTTAGCTATACACTTCTTAAAGTTTGTCCTAAGTAGAATGAGCGTTTGTGTATATTTTTTTTAATTTGCTAACTGTCAAGCGTATGCATACATACAGTGTGTATACAGGATAAACAGGATTTTTGTCATGCACATCGTTTTATAAAATTATTCTACACTTTAAACTGAACATTTGTTCTACAGGTTGTCTTAATTTTGACTTTTTTTTCATACAAAATTAATAAAAACGCAGAAAATGTTTGGTTGGCCTGCGGCGCGTCTAATCCACGCTGCATCTTAATCATATCGATCTTAAAGCATAGTGAATTTAAAAGGCAAATTCGCGCGCCGTGACACCCTAGCCACGTCCCTAGCGCCTAGCCAGGCCCCAGTCAGGAGTGACTGTGCTTTTAAACGTTATTAGGATTTGTTTTTCTACTGTTTTTTTCTTACTTTTTTTGACACATTGAAAAACTTGAATCGATAAAAATATATACACGAAAAATGTTTCCTGTATAATCTTATTATTATTAATTAATCTTAGTATTTCATCTTCCAGCGAGGTATTCGACCGGTAGAAACCATTCAACCAACGCGCGCCGCGTGTGTTTAATAACAGGTGAAACTAACAATAAAACTGAATAATAATATATTTATTTTCCCATCGGCCTTATCGGACATTTTAATTGCTCCGCATCAATAATAGAAATATTTGAGCGTTTAGTTTCGACTTTGATAAGAAGAAAATGTATTAATGAGCGTGAAAGATTTATTAAAAACTCTGATGGCGAAATTATAAATATTACAAATTCGCTGAATTATTTCGTTACTGATTTATGGACGCGCGCGGAAAAAAGAGTATAGCAATTAGACCATTAAATATTTGAACTTAATTAATTCACAACAAAATGTTATTAATTATGTCACTAGAACGCAATCGATCCCGTAACACGGAAACAAACTATTTTGGTAAAAAATAATCTTTATTACATTTATTAAATACAATACTTTACAAATACCCACTAAGAAAGGTGACTTTTCTGTGGGTTAATTGATTACATTAGTAAATATTAATAAATAATATAAACATTACAACTAAAAACGCGTGTACAATACATAAGCTTTTTACATATTACAATAATGTTTATTTGATTCTAGAAATGCTTACAGCTATACATAATGACAGTTATATAAAAATACATTTATCGACAACTTAAGCCGACTACAGGCATCTCCAATTTAAAATATATGTTTCCCTGATTTTATTGAACAATATGTAACCTATAACAAAATACGTTTGTGAATCTAAACAATTTACAATATATTTAAAGTGTTACAAAAAACAAAAATGGTTAAATAAAATCCAATATCATAACTTTAGTTCTTTTTTTATTTTTTTTTCTATTTAATGTTATTTGTATCTTATTAGAGTATGATTTAAATAATTTATGTACTGTCTGTAAGTGTACGATCATAATAATTGATTTGCCGTGGAATAATTATTTCACCGTTTTTAGTGAGAAAATCAGAGTATTTGATTGGCTCATTCTGAATACTTGAACACGCATGTCAAGGGCCATAGATAGAAAAATGTTGACGTTAAAAAAAACGTAACGCTGTCGTAACTCAAGCGATATTATCGGATTACTTTTAAGTGGACCGAGTTTTAAAGCTATTTTTTTTTCTTTAAGTTTTAATAATTTGGGTGCTAAGAACTGAGCATTTTAAAATAGAATATATATTAAATTTAAGATATTTTTCGGGTATTTTAATAAAAACGGCTAGGTGTAGATAAATGTAACCATAATAATATTGAAAGTAATTAAAATATTTACAAAAAACGCACGAAGAAACCGTTTTATTTATAGAATCAAAAGAAAATCTTTCAGTACACGCTTGTGGCGAGGCGTGGCTTGTCGCCTCATGAAATAGCAGGCTGGATGCGATCTACCGCTATAGCACGAAAAAGATTTATGTTTAATTCGTTTGACAGGGGTTCCGCGATTATAGGTTTATTGCGTTTTTATTTATATGGCCAAAACTACCGCACGAATTACAAGCGATTAGTTTTTATAGTCTCTTATCGGGGGGAGCTGATAAGATGCGCAATAATATTGGGCAAGTTGGATATAAAACAAGTTAGCTACCGACCTCAAATTAATCTACATGGGGGAGCTTTCCTGAGCTTGGGGCCCCGGGACACTGCCCGGCCAGGCCCTCCTGTACGCTCTATAAGAAATTCTTGTACTTAATAGTGACAGCCTAACGTTTAGTTCCGCCTACAGTTCGTTCTGCTTAAAGTTATTTGTACGGACAAACGAACGAGTCTTGTTACCTTAGCAGACCATTTGGCTATTGTCACTAAAGTTTTTAGTAGGCTCAACCAACTTTCATGCGCCTGACTGAACTCCGGTACACATAAACAAACTGCTTTGTAAACGCAGCCGAACTGTTCGCTAAAGAAACAAAACGTCGGAATAGGCGTTCTCGCCTATTTTGACGTTTTGTTACTCTCCTGTGCAAGGTGTGTATGCGCGTCTAATACCGATTGTTTGGTTGACGGAACAAAACAGTCTTGTAATGTGTGCGCAACTTTTCATTTGAATGCTGCATCTACGAGATTGTTTGGTACAGGTTACAAGAAAGTTTTGTTAGGGCAACGATTAATCAATCTACAAGAGTTGGTTTGTAGTCAGATTAAATGTAAACAATGTAAACAGATTGTATAATTATTACAATTACAATGGTTAGGAGCTAGGTCCGGTGATACTGTTGGGTTTATTAAGTTAAGGGGAAAATATAATACTTAACAACTCGCAGCCTACGCCTAAAAACAGCCTTGGAACCAGGAAAAGGGTCAAATGCTGACCTATAAAGAGCATTCTACTGGCGAATTGATCTGGAAAGAAAAGAATTGAACCCAATTTTCCGTTTTCTAAAGATAGATTATCTCGGAAGGATGGTCAATAAGACCAATATAAGGAGGCTTGGAGCAAACCAGGCGGGTTCATTCGTTACAGTCTTATACAAACTAGTTCAAAACGCCTTCTAGTTAATGGATCCCAATTAAGAACTGAAATGAATTCAGATGGACATGATCCCATATTGATGAGCAGTTTTCAAGGGTAGAACGAATCTCAACGATTTAAAATCAGCACCTTTAAGACTTCATATAACAAACCGTAATTGTCTGTGAACCTGTTTCATTACATCACCGTCATTAGTTCCCATGAAATATATATTACGGTTGGGTCTACTAAAATTCAGCAGCCGCAAGAAAATATTATTATTATTTCGTAATAGGGAGGCTGCATGGCTGATAAGCCTATATCTTATTCCATATCAAAATTGTTATTATTTTTTCTTTGTTTTTATTTTTCTTATATGTTCGTCTAGATTGTTTTTAAATTGGTTGACTGTCTTTGATTGTATGACACTTTCTGGTAATCCATTCCATGCTTCCACGACTCTTGTTACTGATGAAGTTCTTCCTGGAGTTGCTTGAGAAGGACGTCCTATCTAACTTCATACAGTGCCCACGTAGTTGGGTGTTTTTATCGAATGTGAATATTTCTCTCAATTCTGCGCAGTCATAGTGAGGCTTTAATATTTTGTATGTCTCAATGAGGTCCCCTCTATCTCGCCTCTCTTTTAATGTCTGGAGATTGAGAATTTTTAGTCTCTCCTCATAGGCTTTACCCTTTAGGCCAGTAGGTATTTTCGTAGCTCTTCTTTGTACCCTTTCTAACATGTCAATGTCCTTCTGAAATCTAAAAAATTATGATTCTACTGAACTTTTCGGTTAATTCACACGGAAAAGGCAATCAATGGATAAGTATGACCGCATACTTATCTATACACACATTATGATATCTGCCATTTGTTCGGTAAGCGAACACACCAGTATTACTATAATCGCCCGGACTTGTGGCCGCTTTATCGAGCTGTGTTCGTTCGTGATAGCTAATGATATTACTGGTGATATTATGTCGAATAGTCCGGCGATATTGCCAGGCGTAGCGCAGCGCCTTGAGGACACCGGTGGGTCTTCGCGAAGTCTTATAAAACTAAGGAGAGAATGTAATCTGACGATAGCGGCTCGCTTTTTAATGTTCGATATAATTCTACGGCGTTCGATCGGCGCACCGCGTGGCGTGCGATTGAGCGTAATTAGACGCGCGCGTGTGTCGTGCTTAACAGGCCCAGCACGCAACACCCGGCTCCGTCCGGTTTTACTGCCCGCTCCCTCTGCGGTGAGAATATTCAAGGGCCGAGATGAGTTTTAATATTTATTTTATAATCCCGCAACGGAAGGGGTACCTGCTTCTCAATCTAAAAAAAACCGTATATTAAACCATTGAAATCATCAAGTAAACATTCTACTTATATTATCTAAATCTCAAAAAGGATGTAGGTAATCAGTGACATGACCTTATTGCACAACGTGTTCCGTCACGTCAAAACTTAAAATAAAAATCTATTATTTGTGCCTAATTGCAATACGAATTACGCAATGAATTCAGTAATAAACCGTATTGGTAAAAAATATAATCACAATTTTAGCAATACAGCAAAACTCTCTTTGAACAGAAATAATATTAATATTGTCATCACCACCACATATATATATATTTATATATACCATTCACATACATACACATCAATACTCTTACATTCCACAACCTAATATACCCACAAATTACAACCCTCACACTTTTATCAAAATATAAATATAGATGCTAGTTCGTTCTGTGAAATATATATGTTAAATTTGAGATGCCTGTATAATATTGTAAAATGTCCGAAATCCATAATTGGTTTTGTATACTAGTAACGTCGTATAACGTCTAAAATTAAAGTCCCTAAAATTATTATAAAATTAGTTCTTTTTTAGCAACGAAAGGGAAAATTGGGTAGAGGGACAAACGAGAATATTAGGGATGAAGATTCAGTTCATTTTTAAAACCAACTAAATTTACAATAAAATATCGATTAATGAATATTCGTCGAATATTTTTTTTTTTGTTTTAGTAGTACTTACTTTGACAATTGCTATAAAATCAACATTTGAAGATGAACGAACACGGTAATAGAAAAGCATATCAAAAAAAAATCGAAGCATTTGTTCCTTGCGTGCAATATTACCTACCCAAGCGCTCGAAGTTGTGATGTGTACTAGTGAAAGTGTGTGCTCAGAGAATATATTTTTTATTAAACATTTTTTTTATATGTAACTATTAATTGAAAACCCAATTTAGCATTCGTCTGTACATTGCAAAATAACCTTGAATATGGAGATAGCTTTGGTTCACACGAAAATCGGTGCAGATTCATAACACGCGAAATTTAAATCGCTTGCGGGCTGTCATAACTTCTGTTGGAAATTTTGATTTATTTTTACCGTCTTAACACTTTCCTAACTGTTTTAAAATATATTTATTAAATCATCATAAAAAAAATACTCAATTACAATATAGTGAATATATAGGGTGATGATTTTAGAGGCGTGGTTTTCAAGAAGAGATAAAACGCATATAATTTGATGTTATGGCTAAGAATTTAGTTTTATTATAAAGATAACGGTTTGCCATTATGTTTTAAAAATGATTTCGGGTAAATGGCCGCCGCGGCTGACTCGAACAAATTCCAGCCGAGAGGCCCAATTTTCAACCACTTTTTGCAGCAAGTTGGGCCGTATGTCAGCAATAACGCGCCGAATATTCTCTTCCAAGGCGTTAATCGTGTCTGGCTTATCTGCGTAGACAAGCGACTTCACATAACCCCATTTTTTGATTTTTACTTTATTTTAGAGTGATTTAAAAAAAATTTAGAGTGATTTTTTCTAAATTTGCACTATTTGCAAACGTTGTTCAGGAGTAAGTCTATTCATTATGAAATGGCAAACCAAACTGAGCATAAATCAAGTAACAGCTGTCAAAAACACCAACTACGAAAAAAGTAGTGCCAGATTGAAAACCACGCCTCTAAAAAAAAACAACCCTATATTACAATTAAATAAACCTAACTATTCCACCGCCAGTTCCAAGGTAAATTATATTATTTGCTATTTCATGAATATATAAATGTATTATAAGATGGTATAATGTTATGTAAATATTGTACAAATTACTCAATATAAGTAATAATATACCTATATTAAAAAATAACGTTTCTCAAAGCTATTAAAATTGTATTCAATTACTATTCACTCTCATAATAAAATTATGGAAATTTATCGTTATTTCTATGGGTGTACACACCTAAAGTTTGCCATAAAATGTTTTATTTATTTATTAATATGTAACAACATAATCAACGTACGTAATATTATTAATCTACAGGTAATTACAATATTTTATTTTAATACAAAACTAAAATTAAAGGACTCATCACGACTGATGCGATGGAGGTAGGTATTGGAAAACTTAAATATTATATTTAAATGAAGATGAGAATGCAATGATTTTTAAAGAAATATGTTATTTGGGTATTTATGCTTTTAAATTATTATTATTAATAATCTTTTTCAGTTTATATCCATACCTAATGTCACTTTTTTTTAATACGAATTGACCCGCGGTATATTTTTATTTCGCAAATCCGTTACGTTTTTTTAGGGTAAAAAAAATTGAACTAGGAGAAACCCACGAATGTATCCGCGCCCTTATCAATCCCACACACATAGACGCGCTGCGTCTTTCTCTCTCAGATGAAAGAAAGAGACACAGATAGAAAGGGTGGGATAGAGTGTCAGTGGATCCGACAAGTGAGAGGTTATGAAACGGTGTTTTTAGGTTATTTTTAAACTCAATAAAACTATGTTTTGAGCAAACAAAACAAAGTGTGAATGGCCCCTATCTTAAAATTAAAATATTAAAAAAGTTATTTGTAAAAATTTCTAAAATATTTAAGTGTTTCTTTGTGTATATGGAAGGGATATTAGAAATTCATATGAAATTACTTTCGAAGGATCACTACGGGTTAAACATATTGATAGTAGTAATTAGGTTGGCTAGTTAGGTTGTGAATATTCCAACTGGAATTCTTCGAAATTTGTGTCATTATTTAAGTCAATTAAATAATCAGAATTATCATTTATTTAGAAATTAGTTTGTGACTGCTTAGCATGTTCTCGGAATGCTTTGAGGAACGCTTCGATAACCCGCGATCTGAATTTGCATCATCAGGCCGCATACTCTTGAACGTTTAGAATAGTAATTGTACTACAGATATTTGTAATTGTAGGTTAATTTACTTATAAATATGGTTGATACGCATATGGGTAAATAGGTTTCAAACAACTTTTCGAATAATTCAGCATGCATTTACGAATGAATTAAATTGAATTGAATGTTTTTTTTTCTGCATTTAAATTTTTACTGGGTTATCTAAGTTTTTTATACGCTGAAAATAAAATAAAACAACTGTTATATGCAGCTCATATTTGCTAAGCAGTTACGCTTGAGTTTGGGTCAAACTCAAAATAAAGATCTATTCTTTGCGTGCAATAGTGCAATACGAATTATGCAATAAATTTAGTAATAAACCGTATTGCTAAAATATATAATCACAATTTTATCGATATAGACATTTTTCATTTGCATAAAGGTGACTTTATACTTAACATAAAATAAACTCTCTTTGAACATAAATAATTTATTTATTTATTCTTTATTGAAAAATCCACAGTATTACATTTTTACAATTACAAACAAAACTTATTACCAGTATATAAAACCAATTATGGATTTCGGTCATTTTACATAATAATAATAATAATAATAATATTAGTATTAGTATTCTTGTCACCACCACACAGATATATACACCATTCTACTCGTATATACACCGCTCACATACATATACACTAACATTTACATTCCACATCCTAATATATTCACAAATTGCAACACTCACACCGTTATCACATATATAAATATTGATGCTAGTTCGTTCTGTTGAACATATATGTTAAATTGGATTTGCCTGTAGTCGGCTTAAGTTGTTTATTAATGTATTGTTATGTAACTATCTTTATGTAAAGCTGTAAGCATTTCTAAGAAATAAATATATCTTTAATGGATCAAGATTGTTTTTAAAGTGGATTGTGTACGCTGGCCGGTATTTCCTAACGATAAAACAACTCCGTATATTGTACACGGACTGGCGTGCAATTGCTCTCTGTAACAGTGTCGGCAGTCGATAAATTAAAATTCATCCACATCACCTTTCATTTGACACCGAGGCCGGCTTGTAATTATTAAAATTGATCTAATAAATACAGGCATATCAGACAATCGCTATAATTTGTATTTATCGCCGCGCCGCCGATCAATGATTGCGACACCAGGCAATTACTATGCACACACTATGTGCCCTAACCTAATAACAGGCAATTATTGAAATTCCTGAAGAATCGACAAATGTGACAAACCTACAGCCTGAAGTTTATTCAATGCTCCAACGTAAGCACAGATTTATTCAATAGACAACAAAGTATTGTTGTTGTATTAAAAATCATTAACATGAACATAGTTCATAATTATTAAACACCGTGTACCAAGCCATTGCCGATAAAAAATCTAGTTAAATGGCTCTGCGATTTCAAATATGATTTGTAAAGACGAAAAATCAAAATTCTTGGTTCCCGAGAAAAAAAATCGTAAATTTTGCGTAATTATATTAAATGGTAAATACACCCTCGACGCCTAGGTTTACCATTTATCGCGAATCGTAAGCAACTCGGCCAAGTTCACGAGGCATCGATCGCATGTCGTCCAGTTCCGGAAGATTTTGCATCGAGTTAGGTTAGGTTAGCTTATGAAAATTACAATCGGTGAAACATTTTGGTCTCCCTTACCGTAAGGGTTACTCATATCAAAAAATAATTCAAACAAAAGTTGTAAGAAAATTATAGACCTACAGTTTACACTTTGAACGGATTCGATCCGGTTCCCCTATTAAGGGAGGTATGATTGTTTGAATTTAAAAAAAAAACAACTTTCCCCACCCCTGAGACTAATGGTCGGTGCTATCAATAAAGTTTACATATATAAGTTTAAAGCCCCTATGTAAGGAATAATATAAAATTAAAATAAATTTGGTATCTCACATGTTAAGAATGTTAAAGCAAAATTTCACTTTTTCGAAAAATAACCCCATTTTTGCACCCCCAGTCTGATTATTTGTGCCCTTAAATTTTATGTATATGTGTAAAATTACGGCAGTTATCGTATCCACAAGAAAGTGATATAAATAGATAGATATATAAACTTATAATTTTTTTTGGGTTCTAGGGATGTGAAACGCGAAGATGTGTCGACATTTTCCGGAAGTCAGACATGGACCCATTGCAATAGGTAACTTTCGTAATAAAATCTACCTACAAGTTAGACTGCTCTTTTGTTTTTAAATCATAATTTTATTTTACCTCACTTGAGCGCTATCCGGTATCATCCACCAGTCATTGTAATTCAGCACGAGTGATATTACAATCCATTGAAATTTATCTATACATAATTACATATTATTCGTTTTTGCCACAATCTCGATTATATATCTCGAACATATTCGGCTAATCAAACAAGCGTTTCCGGCGAATGCTCGAACTTTTAACTGTATGCAGCAATCTGTGCAAATAACTTGAACTGCGTACAAGTCAGTGATGACGAAATGACAATAATTATTGGGTACCGCAGGCACCTATATATATACCTAGACGTTTGTTTGTATCGATATCACGACATTCATATTGAGGCATCATTTTATTATGTTGACCTAAGTTAGGGATGCATTTTGGAGTTGGAGCTTTATATATTTATAGGGCGTCCGGTTTTGCTCTTTGCGCGGTCAGTAAGCGATTGCTGGTTTTTATTTAATTACAGGTTCATAAAATAGAAATTTAAAATATGAACTTTTCTACGTTTTAGACCCTTCGTTTGCCTTTCAATTGCTATTTTTCCTAAGCCTCTAATGTATTTTATAAGAGTGCAATTCTACAAAAAAAAAAAAACTATTCACCGTTTAACGTTTTTTAAATTTCTCAGAAATAGAATTGAAATTTAAAAAACTGCCTTTACTATGTTGAAGAAGATCAAGGTATCTAAACATATTATTTTTATAATTAAATATGTAACGGTTACAAAATTTCAACCGTAGAATTAAGGATCTAAATAAAACTAAATTAATATTTATCCCTTGGGTTCGCCTTAAGAAACTAAGCTCAGAATGTTCATACAAACGATGTTTTTATTTTACAACGTTACTGTTAAAATTCGGAATTAAAACCTATGCTTGCGGGGTTTTTGTTATATAATTTGAGGTTGACACCCGTTTACTTTTTTTTTTTTAATCAAATTTTGGCAGTTTTGCAAGGTCCACGTGGCCAAAGCGCTATGTAAAAAAAAAACGTTTTAAAGTAGAAATATGTGAACTATTGAATCCTTTCCACTGCTCTAATGCATTGTATTTGTCTATGGTTATTGGGTTATGGTTACGTTACACACTATATCTTGTAACTTTTAATTTACGTATAGTTTGATTGGATAGGAAAACAGCATTCAATTATTTTTTATTCGAACACTTTTAACGAGCGGTAAAATTAGCTTTTGATATCACGTTTTTAATTTAATGTCCTGTCCGATAGTTACAAATAGAAAAAAACTTAATTTAATAGTAAACGAATAAAATTAAACGCGCGAAATACATACTTGGCACACATTGCGTTCATACATCAAGATTGTGGCACAGTCTCCGAAGAATCGAAGACAATAAGTGGTTGCCGGCATCATGGAGAGGTTCAATTAGCATAATGCAAGTGAACGGACTCATAACAGCAGACCACGAATTACTTTCAAATTCGATTAATTCAGAGTTCAGACGCGAGAGCGCATTAGAAATCGAATTTGCCAGGGTTGCCAGCGACGTGTATTCAAACACTATAGATAAGGCCAAAAAGGGTGGATATATTATACTTTTTTAATACTATTCATTCATAAGACCTATCCAATCACCAGTACTTATCTATCATTAATAAGGTGGTAAGTATCTCGGCGAGATTAATTTTAGATTTTATCATATCAATGCTTATATCGTATATACGTTGACACACATATAACATATGTCGACTTACTTGAATATCTGTAATGAAATACCTTATAAATCTGCCTTCCGAGATTTTTATGATGGCCGCTACTACCTATATTTGACTAATACGCTGCAAAAAAATATGGTAATGGCAGCAAAAATTGGTATTGGCAACCAGAAAGTACGGTTGATATAGTGATAGCATTTTTTTTTGTTGGAGTTACAAATCGATTATTGTTAAACCTACTTAGTTGCAAGTACCGTCATTTTATGACATTTTAGCTGCCTTTAGCATACTCGCAATATCTAGCTATGGCTACAAAATTTTTTGAAAACTGCACATTCACGATCAGTTGTTTATTCACAACGACATTTTGTTCCGAATCACAATAAAATGGCTATAAAAAAAAATGGGCACATAAATGAAATATAAGACATTTTTCTTTGTTATTCAATATATTATTATGACACTTCATTATTATACTATACACCAATACATTATCATTATTAAGTTCGTATATTTGTATACTTTCGTATAATTTGTAAAAAAAAAAAAAAAATCCAGCCGCGGATCGAACCTGGGAGACGAGTGCGTTAACCACTAACCCACCGAGACTCTTGGGGTATCTTTGGTAGAGAACGTATAAATATGCCATCCCAATGAGTACAACGGGCGCAAAAATAACAAATTTTATGGTTGCGACTACCAAACTTTCAGGATACATAATTTTATTTCGTCATCTGTTCGCCCAAGACGCCATATTGTTTTGTTATCGTAGCAAGAAATATGGTTAATCTGGCTAAAAATGATACAGTCTGTACGCACAATTATACTTATGCTCGATTAGCAAATTTCTTGCTGCGGGCGCAAATTTTTAAAAGATTTTTGTCAGCGTACATTCAAAAGAAACTCCAGAAATGAATTCTTCCGTAGAAACCGCGCAGGCCCGTTCTAACGGCGCGTGCCTCTTTGCATTTAGCGACGGCGCCTTTGTCTCCCGCCTGAATATTCATACAAAGCGACCAACTTTCGACATTATTATTTACAAATCGCAATCACAATGGAGGACGATACGTTTCTCCGATTCGCCGGAGCGAAACGCGACGCGACGCCATCTTGGAGCGGCCGGCGCCATCTTGGAAAGATGGCCGCGCAAAGGGTGACAGTTCGATGCGAAATATATGCGTTCGTAAGTAACATTACTCAAACGCACCATTCGCTTACTTAATATAATTGAAATCATCACGTTGGCATATTCGTTTTTCCTTTTCCGCGCAGAATACCTACAAAACAATGGCTATAGGTGATTGGAAAATTTCAATTATTGTAAGATTCGTACGGACTACGTACTCCTAGAACATTGCGCTCCAGTTTCATAATAAAAGATTTGAATATGTACCTACCATAACCAACAATATAAATCATATTATTATCAACAAAATATTATTAATATTATTCTCGTCACCACACACTCATTATATATATATATATATATATATATATATATATATATATAGCGGCAAATCGCCTGAAAAGATAATTGACACAATCTTTGACAATATTGAAAATTTTGAAAAAGTTTTTAATTATTTGATAAAGTGCTGCATAGCATAATATTTATAAAGGTTCTAAAGAGGTCCTGTACTTGAGAATTGTAAAGTTATATATTTTTTTTTAAATAAAATATCGTACCTAATATTTTTTTCTTTTCAATTTTTTATTGAAAGAAATTATAAACAGTGTGAAAAACAAATGAAAACTATAAATGATAAGTTTACATTAAAAAGTATTTGTAAAAACAAAAATTAGAAACTAAAAAATTATAAGTCAATTTTACTTTAAAGTACTAAGCATATAACAAAATGCTGACATGGCATGAACTACCATGGTATAAGGTATAATAAATCAATTAATAGTAAATAATGATTATTATTATAATTGACTAGTGATAGTGGCGCCATGGCGGCTGACTTTAAGGATCGCTTCTTAGTGAACGGAGTGTCAAAACAAACGTAGGGCGATGGAGCGATCAGTGTCGGCCCTGGCCTTTTTGTGGGAGGCCTTTGCATTTTCTAATTTAATTTTTCTATAATCGGCCCCCCGCGAGCGGGGCCCTGAGCGGGGCCCTGGGCTGCCGCCCGGACCTGGGACCGCCCCTGGCAGCGATATTGACAAATAAAGCAGTGGCGTGCCCTGAATTTGTACAGTAGGCAAGTTCTGTTGCGGGGTGGGCAAGGGGGTGGTGGAAGTCCCCGTAACCCGTGCGGTTGGAGTAAACGTCAAAACTTTAACCTTTAAGCAAAAATATTCCTATAAAATTTTTCTTACACAAAATGTGTAAATAAAGTTAGTTTAATACCAAATTACTTGTTTGGTAGGGTTGCCATACGTCCGTATTTTGTACGGACGGTTTGTATTTTACAAGCAGTGTCCGTACCTACCGTACAAAGGAAAAAAGAGAGAAATGTCCGTAATTCGGAAGATACTTTCAGTCTGTAGTAAGTGCGAGAGTCGTGTACCGTGTAAATCACTTACAGTAAGTAAGAGCGACACTGCACACCCCCAGTCGCCTCGAAAATGGGCTCGCCTGGCGCGGCGAGCGCTGTCAGTCAGTTTTTCGTGCTGGTAAAAGTGACTTTTAAAATACATTGATTTTGTAAATTTCTTATATCCTTAAAATAGTTTCGTGTTAAATCTCTCAGCTTTGAAGGTGTTTATACTGATTTAACCTACGCACTTTTTGTGCTAAAAGTCGATGCATGGATGAAATCTTTCAATCCATGCATCATTTTAAAAAAAGTGTCAACTATAGGTAGTTCGTGGTTAGGTACTCAGTGACATTAATCAAAAAGATTTTTTCTCTGTTTTGTAAGTATAAATTAGATAAAAGAAACATGTACTCTAGGCGGGCCTTAATCACACATCTACCTTAATTTATTTATTTTAGGTTCACACTCATTTTGACAATATAGTATAGTAATTAATACAAGCGATTGACACAACTATACTCTGCTCTACCCCCTTCCGTGTTTTTTAAGTTTTTAATGTTACGCGATATCCAGGTTACTGTTTTCGTTTTCAAAAAAATAAGTTATTATAGTATTAGTACATATTTACATTAATTATCTATTTCTTGTGCATGTATGGTCCGCGTGTTTTGTATTAAATTCCTAATTAAAAAAATAACAGTTTGAGGAGCAGTGGTTTGGATAAAACCTTCGAATAAAACTACCCCCAATAAAGAAAATATGACGCAAATAAAAGTGAAGGAGGCGCGGCGCACGCGCGTCGTAAGTGCCGCGCGCGGAACGCGTCAAACGCAGCCACGGGGATCGACCGTGCGCGCAGGGCGTAAAGACCACAATCCCGACAGGTGAGCATCCTATTCGCTACCTGAGGTCGCTTTGATGGCTTTTCCATGGGAATGTTACGGTAGGAACGGCGCTTTTAGGGCGTTGTGAATTTTATTAAAATAATGTCCAATAATGTAGGGTATTTTAACAATGTAACGGTTGTAGTGCCCAATTTCAATTTTTGAACAAACGAAAGACGGTCTGTAGATATACAGATGGAACTAGAGTCAGCTTTGTAAATAAAGCAAAAAAGTAGTCTGAAGTGGCTAAAGAAACAGTCCTGAAAACATTTGAAAGCATGGTCACCTAATACAATATCAGACCGCGCGACGTCACGCAAATATTGTGATATAGGTCAATCGGATGGGGTCAACAATCCACGCACCAAACGTTCAGTAGAGTATTTATATTTTTAATATGGATATTTTTTGTTACCTATATGAAAACTTCATGCCCAGCATGAACGCTTAAAAGGATAAGACTTCAAGTTCATCCTCTTTCTTTGCAAAGGGTTAAAGGGATCTTCTGGGGCTCATAGATTTCCAGGTTCCATCTAGATCGACTCGCCAGTGTGAGACATTCCATCTGTCACGGTTGAGTACGAATTATGCACAGAATTCATATACCCATACATCGAGCATATAAGATTTACAACACCATGTTAAGTGACATCGATATATTTAACACTACTTTCCCGGCATTCAAGAGAGTGTCCAGTCTAACCCTTGAGTAGTATATTTATATTCATATGTAGGTATATGTAGAATTTATTATATTTTATATTATATCGTGTTTTATATTATATTCTGGTGATTGTCTGGATTCCTCAACCCCTCCTACTTTCTGGTCCCGGCCTCGCTCCCGAATGTGTTTTAATTGTTTTTTTTGTTTATTGTAATATTACTATGTAAGCTGTTGTTTCCTGAAATAAACTAAATTAAATTATAATCGATAGCCCTGAAGGTACTTTCACTTAGGTTTAAGATAGTGCTCACTCGAGTGTTGCCAGTCGAAAGGTACTTCTGTGACTATATTAATGGAAGACAAACATTTATCAATACCAGCAAGTATGTTTTATTTAAGTTTTATTTAACCTGCAAAAAGTTAGTAAGTCCTAGCATAAAACCATAAAAAATAAGTTTTTATTTCCATAGAAGCCTAGATATTTAGGAGATAAAACGATACCTAGTGTTATTTTTCTTCTACATCTACACATAAGAGAGAAGAATACCGTCAAATTAATTAAATGAATTTATTACGATGCCAAGTCGGAGTGGTGCGACTGTACGGACGCCATCTGAAAGTGTGCGCAGCACGTGACGTCGCACTAACATCCCCCATATATCACCCGCAAGCGGACAAAAAATACCACCTTCTAGATGATCTGTCCGCTCTATTATCAGATTTCCACATCCAAGGCGCCATGTTATTCATTCATGAATTCGAGTAGCCATTGAAAGTGCCTTTGGAATATTCAAAAAATAATCCGATGACCGGAACAGGTGATTTTCCATGTGTGATTTATTTTTATATACTAATATTAAAGATATTACATTTAATCAGACAATTTATATGGATTTAAACAAAACCAAAAAAAATAGTAAAGATTGTTGAAAATTAAATATATATTTAATATTGTCAAGTGTCCTAAATTGTTAAAATATAAATTAAAAAAAACACCCTCACTCACACTTTCCTACCACACACATCACATATACACCTTATAAAATATAGTTAAACTCAACAAAGTTTTAAATACTATTTACGTAGGAGTAAACTTTAATTGGCCTTATTATTAATTACTATATTTGTTGTTTGTATCTTGTTATTGTTATATTGTTCTATTTACTTTAATTGTTTTATTGTTTTATGTTACTCATTTCTGTCTTTCGTACACAACTGAAAAGTTGTTTTTTGAAATAAAAAATATACTGAAATATTAACTCTTTATTAAGAAAAAAAAATATTATTGAAAAAGAGGACGGTAATTAGTATTATCCGAATTAAGAGAGTTGTTAGGTAATAATTATTAATCCTCAGAATCTTTTTAAATATTATATTCAAGGTTAATATATTTTTATGGTTGTAAATGCGTTGATTAGTTGAAATTACATAAAAGTAAGATTTTAAATGAATTAGGCACAAATTCGAGAAGATAGTTAAACCACATTTTTTCTTATAAAATCGAATATTTACCTGAATCCATCACATTCAGAGGAGGATATTGTTAAAATATATTCATGTTGACTATTAACAAAAGCGTCGCTGCTCGCCTATAAGTATACTTACCTATACGAGTATTTAAATTATAGACCGTCGGCAGTGGCATGTGGTTTCATCGCTCATAATATCATACCATGGTTTCTGTGGTTTCGCACGGTAAACCACACACACATGGTGATCCGGTATAGTAAAACTCGCGTGCGATTATTTTACACTCTCGTGTACCTACTGTAAAAAATACTGTAAATAAAGTTAAGTTAAGTTAATGGGAAAATAATAATGGCAATTGTCACGTACCTAGGTAAATTATGTGGGTAATTTCAGCTTAAACAATAATCTAGCAACAAGCCGAAAATGTGCCGCCGGCAGGGTTCAGTGAAAAAAACGGGCACCAAATTCTGGCAATATTCTAATCTCGTCGTGGAAGATTTTAATATTCCACGTTTTTTTTTGGCCTTCCCTAGAAATCCGTAATATGCGAGAGGGCTATATGGCCGCCGACGAGTGGGAAAAGGACGGAGCGACAGGCGCGGCGTTTTGGCCAGGGACGTCGACAGCGGGATGTCGCAAAAAATATCTGGCAGGGTTGGCATCAACGCATAATAGATAATTTGCAAAAATAAAAAATATATAATAATATCTGTTTAAAGAAACACGCATCTAATTAATATGGGAACGAAATATAAATATAAATTCTCTATATAACATTAGACAATATACTACAATTATTTGAAAACGTTTTAATTTTTAAAAATGACACAGGGGTCCTACCTATATGTGCATTTTTAAACGATATATAGTTATAAATTTACTGGGTTTAAGATGTTTTATATTTGCGGTCAACTACATAAAAATATGATTACTTACGGCCGTGAATGCATAAAACTATTACAGAACTATAAATTTAACATAATGATAAAGGAATTTAAAATATCGATACATTTTTTAGAATATATCTGCCCATATAAAAATCTACACCAATAAAATTTACAAAACAAAATCTGAGTTGGTACATGCTTGTTTACTGAATTGAATAGTTTAACAAACAACAATCAGGTTAAAGGATAGGTAATTGTAATTTAATTATATAAATATAGCTAACTAGCTGTTTAATTACGCCCTGCGGCACTCGGGATAAGTCGCTCCGCTACTTAGCTTTGAATTTGCTTTAGGCTCAGCGCCTAAATTTACTTTTTCGTATTGGCATCTTCAGCACGACAAATCGTGCCCGCGGCACTCGGGAAAACTTTAAATAGTTGCTTTGACCTATAAATTTCGAGAGCTTTCCAAAACGCTCGAAAACATCTTCTAGCACGTTACCTATTAATGTTCTCTATACAATCTTCCATCCCCTATTTCACCCTCTTAGGGCTTTCTTTAAACGTTTCCAGTACCAACTTCCCCAGGATTCAAGCGTATATGAAAACTATTGTTTGACTAGAGAATGAATCTTCTCGTGAGATAACAGATAGTTACTATTCATTTCATAAATAATATAACTCAATTTAGTGCAGTTTAATTTAAACGTCTGCGGATACAAAAAAAAAACACCCCAATACACCGCTAAGGATAAGATTTCTGTAAATGACGATTTGGTTCATTTTAGTTGTATCTCCGCTATTTTGTAGCCTAATAACACCCATTCTTCAATGAAATATTAATAATTAACGGACGGATCAATTTAAATCGATGGGAAAGCATTTCGACTAACTCGCACATATTATCTACCTGAAGTCATAACTACATATATTATCATTTAACAAATATCAAGAGTCATAACATAACGCAGGCGAAAGCCAGGGTACTTCTACCTACTAATCGCGCATCTCTGTCCTAAATGAATTAGACTATAATAACACATTTTTAACGCTGGTCACTATGCGATTGTTTAGAAGTCAAATGTGACAACACTCGGCTTTCCTATTTACTGTATATCATTAAAAAAAAAATAGATTTTAGCCGAAGCTGATCAAAATTAATTTCGTTACGGCGGACAATGATAAGTGAATATGTTACTTAAGTAATTAGTTACTGTGTAGCAAGTGTCGATACGTTTCATTTCGCGCAACCCTGGAAAAAACCCGATTGCACCCCGAGAAGAAATCCATGAAGGTTTGACGCCGTAAAAGTACTGTTACGTTGCCTGAAGACAAATGAACGCGCAGCGGACGGCACATGTGCGGATGGAGAAATGTTGGCAAAAAATATATGTTTATAATTACCGACCAAGTTTATTACTTATAGGTTTAGAAGTAGGGACGTTCAACGCAACAATATGTGCGTGCGTCTTAGAGAAGATCGATACTTTACCCTATCAGAAGGGAGGTGATTGTTTATATCAAAGTATGCGTTATTCGTAACAGGCTTTTAAATAAACTTAAAGGAAAATCTATTCATTTCGATCCCGCGTTGACTGTTTCAAAAACATAACGCTTTTTTTTATATTTTCTGTTATTGTTTTATTTAGGACGTTAACTACTTGTAAATGTAGACTAGGATGTCATATGTAACTCACTGCTTGAAGGCATTATTGAAGTAGGTAGGCGCAACAACCATTGAAATCTATTTCTAGTTATAAAGTTTTATTCATTCATATACAGAGCATGTTATATCTGACGCATTTCATACATTTTGCGCTTGTGAGAATAGATATAAAATGTATAAATTAAATTTATCAGATTTCTTCTAAATCTTAAAACTCATTTATTCTATGCACATAATATTCTTTAAGGAAATATATATAAACCCCTTTTAAAACGCTGCATTGCAGGTAGGGTAGGTAGGTACCTAATGCAGAAATCAGTGCCCCTTTTAATGTACCAATAAACACAAAAAAAAACTTTCGAGTCAGGTAACTTTGCTGAGAGGAACAACAAAGAAGCTGATTCTTTCTGACGTTTTCTGGTTTATGACGTATAAATCTTTCAAGTCTTTCTTTTCAAGCTTTTAATCGCCAAAAAGCATTTTTTTTTTCACATTTTGCATTATAGTAAATTTTATAAACATAGGTTTATAAAAAGAGTGAGAAGCAATCAAATAATCCATGTTTATATTGAGTTCGCCGAAAAAAGTTGATCGCGGATGGAGGATAATGTATTTTAGACCTCAAAAAAGGTCATTCTTATTGATTTGTGTACATACGGCTGATTTTAATAAAATTGCTTTCGACGTAATCAGTTTTAATGCGAATAAAAACGAAAAATACAACTACACGATTTCGTATGAAAAATACAATTATATTAAGTGCGTTTATAATTACAAAATTTATTTGTAAGCGTGTTTATATATTATGAATATACAATCATTTCACATCAATATTAAATTGAAAAACAGTACATTTATACATAGAAATAATACAAATGAGTGTATATTTAGGAATGTGTGAGATATTGGAGGGCCCGTGAGATGGTGTGATTTTCTGTATGCTGAAAAATGAAACGAGGGATGTGGCTAATAAGTATCCATTGCGTAAAAATAAAATGATTAAACTACTATAATAATAGGTAAATTATAAAACTAGAGATAGAAAATCGTAACTTATTCGTGTTGTTTGTATGCCTTAGGGATGTACCTATAGTATAAATAAGGTAGTTTGCGGCCGTATCTTTTATAGGAGGTTTTACATTTATTTTTTACTACAAAAAAAAAACACGAAAGCTCAGAATTAATAGGTATTAGGATCTTTTTTTTAAATTTAAGATGAATTAATTATCATCAAAATTTTATTACTTACGAATCTGCCCTAATATTTTTTACACTGTAGCCAAATGATTTTATAAGGGAATAAAGTAGGTAACATACGATACGTAACATTAAAGTATTGTCACGGTAAATTTATATTTTGGGAGAGAAATTATTTTAAAACAATCATAATGGCTCTATTCTAGCTAAAAACACGATAAACATTCAAAATATAAACATCTAAATGTCACTTCGAATCGAATCTGGAAACAATAAGTCATAAGTCCTTGTTCTGAGGCTATTTTTAAGCGTAGTTAAATTGTTATTAAGATATGTATTAATTTTTCCTCACCTACTAAAAACTCAACAGTATCGCCGGAAAGTACCTATTGAAAGTAAGTACGCAATGATTATTTTCTTTTCATGGCGTATTTACCTACCCTCGGTCGTCGCTCTTAAACCCAAAAAAAAGGGTCAATGAGCTATTAAACAACAAAATAATTATTAATTAAAAATCTGACCAGGGGGCTGTCGTCTCCGAGGTCGGAGTCCCTGTCGTTGCCGGCGTCCATGGCGTACGCCTGGGCCGGCTCTCGGTTCTTCACTCGAATCTTGGCGAATGGCGACACACTCCAGCACAAATCACAGAAAGCTCGAAAATAGCGGAAAAGCGTTTAGCAGTCAATTCATACGCACTCGATAGCGTCTGTCACTGAACACATGCGGCCGGCTAACTGTCAAAATCGCGCCTTAGAGTTCCGTCACAAAATTCGCACACTTCTGATGTATTTAAATACTCCGCTTGCAACACAACCGAGCGGCGTGGTGTCGTGCGCGGCGCGCGGTCGACTGGCGCGCGGCGCCGGCGGCGCGCGGGCCCCCGGCGCGGCGGGCGGCGCGCGCGGCCAATGGCGCCGCGCCGGGGCGGGGCCAGCGCCCGCCGGCGAATCCGCGGCCAGATATCAACTTTATATAAGACGGTTGCGGGCGCGGGGTGCGCCTGCGCGAAGGCGCTTTCATTGTGGCCGCGACATTGTTGTTGTTGCCGGGCCAATTTAACGCGACGCAGTTAGTTCGACGTTTAAATGCGCCGGTGGGTTCGTTGACACGCATAAAGTGAGAGCTCGCGGCGGCCAGGCTTCGAAATCCGCCCTACGACCCGCCCTACGACCGTCCACAATGACCTAACCACCAATTCACTTGACAGGCAGCGAAACATATCCAATTAAAAAATATCTTACAGGTATAACAAACTATGCCCTCACCAATATTTATTTATTGAGCTAACGCGTCTCAACAAGATCAAACGTTTTGTTAGACATATAGACATATATATATTTAGACATATATATATATTTGTTAGACATATATATTTAACACTACTTTCCCGGCATTCAAGAGAGTGTCCAGTCTAACCCTTGAGTAGTATATTTATATTCATATGTATATGTAGAATTTATTATATTTTATATTATATTCTGGTGATTGTCCCCAACCCCCAACCCCTCTTCCCCCAACTTCCTGGTCCCGGCCACGCTCCCGAATGGGTTTTCTATTTTTTTAAGTTTGGATGAAACTATTATTGGCTTTGTGTTTTAATTGTTTTTTTGTTTAATTGGCTAATGTTTTTATTGTAATAATTGTGAGTTTTTCTGTAACTTAAAACTAAATAAATAAAAGAAAAGTGTAAATTGTGAGATAAATGGGCGCGTGAAAGAAGTGTGTCGGTAGGAAAGTGGTAAGTGAAACTTTAGGATGAGTGAACGCGCATATCACAAAAATAACATATTCATTATATTTTAACAGTGCAAATATATAAAGGTTAGAACTGCGATTTGAAATGTATATAATAACTGGTTATTTACCAAACGAATAAATATCACAGACAACTTTAAGAAATTGGATACGGTTTAGGTGAAATAAATCACCGGTTTGAAACTTTTTATCCTGAAGTATCCTGAATTCCATTAACATGACTGAATTACTGAAAGGCAAATGTGTGAGTCTTATCGTAAACTCAAATCTATCTTTGAGTTTACGATAAGGAAACCATACCCCCAATTTTCAGTCTGCTTTCGAGTGATAGATACCATTTTATGGTATAAAAAGCTTTCTCCTAATCAAGAACCACATGTTTTCTAGATTTTTTTTTTAAGAAGGTATCTGCGCCCCTGCACTGCAATTTGGCATTGTGAATAGCGTATTAGAAAGATCAAATTGGGGAAGAGAACTCAAGAATGCTTCTAAAGTACGTTAAGCAATACAATTTTCATGGTTCCAACTTCCTCGAAAGGCTTGCAAACGCGTATCAACAAACCTAATGTATCTATCATACGACGTCGTTACAATCTCGTCGATATTTTGCTGGTCGAATGTAAGATTTTTATTGAAAATACGCCCTGATCTCAAATTTTATCAGTTTTTGGGATAATTTTAAAAGTTAAATCTATATTTCTCTAAAATCTATTAAAATCTAAAAAAAACCTATATAAATCTATTCAATAACTATTAAAATTAGCCTACCTTAGTACCGGCAATGTCCAGTTAGGTATGGTTATGTTATTCATTATCTAAGAAATATGTAATAACAAAAAATCAGTAAATAAATAAATTTGTTTTGAGACGTTAATAGCAACATATTAGATAAATATTGCACAAATATAACTTATAAAAAAAATGTAAATGTTAGAGAATTGTCTTCCTGTATCGCTGTTATGTACTTCCAAAATAAATAAAATAAAATAAACAAAAGATAAGAGAAATACGAAAATACACACATACACTGCGTGCAAATACGTGTTGTTTTTAAATTCAGGGCAATCATTTTAGGAGATTGATCTATATCGATAGCTAAGCCGGTGTCATGAAATAAAATATAATTTCGAAAAAATCATACTAAAATAATTATATTATATTAAAATAACTTTGTTTTTCTTCGAAGTCGCTGTTTGTTTTCCTCAAACATTAAAACAATTTCTTCAAAATTTCGAAATCGCTTTTCTCGTAATTGGGAAACATTTTTCCGATATTTTTTGATTTGATATTTTTATTTAAATCAGCCTGTATGAAGAGGGTAACTCTCGGTGAGTACTAAAGGGCAACAAATCCATTTTTGTCACAATATTGAGCTATGGCTGCAAAAATGCTCAAAGTTGTTCTCTAACCTGGTCGCATATTCTGATTTTAGGAAAGTATCAAATTCGCTGTTCGTGTTTACGAATATCATCTTGAGCATTGTAAGGTTACCTACTAACGAACTACCTAACCAAAGTCTGCGGTATTGAGCACAGTCGACATCTCTCATTTGTATATTGTATGCTTTAAAAAGATATTGTTTTTTTTTATGTGTAACCTAGATGTACAAGAAGTCTCCAAATAGAAGAGAAACACGAAACAAATCATTCATTGTTCTTACCTGTGTAAACATACAAATACAAATGAGATCGGTCGGCAGAAACATTTGAACCATTCCAAATCACAAACGCATCGCCTCTTTTAACTCTTGCAATTAATAATAAAGTATGTATTCATAAAACACACTAAATGGGTCCTCGCAAAAACATGGTTTTACCCCGAAGTAGGCACAAGGAAATGCACTGCCCTGACCCTGGGTTTGTTTTGATCTGTGAACACGTGCATTCTTAATTGGTAAACATGTTTTCAATATTTTTGCTTCTTTTTTTTTGGTTGTCAATAGTGAAAAAAAATACATACAATAGTCCGGCTAACATCAAACAAAACACATTATGCACAGATACAGAGGGTGGTTAATATTTTAAAATATATCAAAAATATTTATAGGACAAATGTAGATTTTAAATATACCTACCTATCGCAGTAGATTTTTTTGCGTTTTGTTGTTCTAAACAGCGTCAGATATTAGTATAGCATTGTTGAATACAAAAGATAATTGGAAAGCGTTGTTTTGTAAATTGGAAATTAACAATAAATTTTATTGCTGTTAAGAATTAATTCTAAAAGTCTTGTCCTTAATAGAATTTGGCGTTCGAGATGTTAGAATATCGCAAGCGTGAACCTCAAAATTGTGCCAATAATTGAAGTCATACCATGGCAGTGACTTAAATTATGCATTGTCGTCAATGCGTTTGTAAGGTGCCTCGTGGAGATCGCATTGGTCGGTCGCGACGCGTCGCGGCCATACTTTAAAATACTACGGTGACCATACTTTAAAAGTTTTTAGGACTCTTTCTTTTGCCATTTTTTTTTTTTTTTTTGTTTATTTACAAAGTTTTTGAATGTCACACCTTAAAAGGATACTGCTGACTTTAAATTCACTCTGTATTCAGAATGATTTTATCGTGCACTACTATGCTGCTACTATTGTCGAACTGGTAAAACCTTCTGGTAAGTAAATAATTGTGAGCAACCTTTTCGCATTTGTTTTAGCTTCTATATCCCCGTTCTTTGGCTGTATGCCTGTCTGTAAAAATTGACAGTTCGATACAAAGCCCGAGTATCATATTATAAAATTTAAAAATATGACAGCACGGCTATTGGAACGTATTATTTATTACTGGCCCGTTGAAATTAATACAAACTCATCTATGGGCGTAAATAGAATACAAAAATAAGTAAGTTTAAGTAGTTCTTGTAGTAAGTATTTGAGTATCTTGGAGTAATATATATTAGTATGTTCGTATATAATTATTATATATAATATTTATTTCTTATATTAGTATAAATACACAGTAAAGTATTAGTATTAGTATAAATAATACCAATAAGTATTAGTATTAGTGTAAATAATAAACAGACAAAAATATATATATATATTCATATATATATTTAGAGTGCTAGTGCGAGTGTAATTTAATTTAATTTTTACATGTATCTCTGTACTTTAGCGTAAACCTGTCATCAGTTAATTTTACATACAATTGTATGTACCATTCTTTTTTAATATATTGTACTGTTTGTTTTCCGAATAAACGATAAATAAATAAATATAGTGTATTAGTATAAATATCTATCGTATAGTATCTATGTTTGTTTGTTTGCATCAGATATATTCCGTATATATCCATATCAATTTATGTTATAGTGTTTCGACGCGGCAGCTTTTTACTAATAGACAAAATGTCTTCCTTAGAACAGGCGAAAACCTTCCTTAGAAAGAAAGTAAAATATTTTGCATCGTACCCATACTTTATGGTTGCCAATACCATAATTTTTTTCCAGTCTAGCCGCCCGCCAAAATTTACGAAAAAACCTAAAATGGTGGTCAAATTTATGATGAATTGAAATAATGTCATGATACCATTTTGTGTTTCTTTGTTTCTCATGCCTAAAAGCTACTCAGGCCTAAAAAATAACCCTCTGTCGCCGCCTCTATGGAAATAGAAAATGAAGTAACCCATCACAAGTTGGTACCGCAGGTGCGGTGCTAATTCAGCTCGCTAGATTTGACCCGAACCGAAAATAACCCAAATCGGCCATACTATTCGCCGAATGCTTACACGAATAATTAAAAATAAATAAAAGTATTAGTTAATAGATTCAAATAAATAAATAAATATTAGGAATCATTTGAGGGTCGTATGTACATAATCGTTATAAATTAAACAGCCTTCGCGACTCGTCAACAGACGTCTTTATTTTGTTACGGGCGTCTCGTTTTAGGTTGAATTAATGATTCGTTTGGCCAGAAGGAGATTATTGTAAATAGCTTCGAAACTGAATGAGAGGCCTTTCATTAAATCTATACATGCCCAACGCGGTGGAGTTGGGGAGGGTTTGAGGGAGGGGGGGTGAGGGAGGCTGAAGAGAGGTTCAATGTCGATCAATCTACATCAGACAGTCGACGACTCCAACAAAAAATATAAAGCGATCGATGCTCAGTTCGGCGATTGTGGCAGCCCTGCCAGGGCAGTCAGGGCCTTCAATTTAAAAGTAATAATATTAATGCTTGTAATAATACTGGCATTGATCTAATCTGGCACCACCGGGAATCACACAAAAGGTTTGTCTGTTCGAATCTTACAAGAACCACCGGGCGACATGTATGTTTTTTTTCCCGATTTTATTATTTTTTGTTTTCGAATCAACCCCCTAAAAGGACATTAGTGAAAATAAATACATCCTGCAGATGTGACTAGCCGTCTGACCTGACCAGGGGTGAAGTGGGGTGGGGTTAGGGTGTCTTTTGAAAAGTAAAATGAATAATGATGATAAAAGATACCATTTTTTTTAGACAAACGGTAAAAAATATACTAATAAGCGATTTTATAATAGTCGTATTTCGGAAGTTGATATTAGTCAGCTTTTTCTGGAGGAGGGGGGGGGGGGGTCTGGGGGTGGGGCTGTAGATTCTCCAGCGGGGAATCAATATGATGGGGCGCTTCACTAAGTCCTATCCCTAAGTCGAAACAAATATTAGGAGACTCCATTGCGTAGCCATCGTGTACCTAATTTATAGCCTTTTTTGGGCCAATATTGTTATGTAGGTCGATTGGATAGGTCAGGAATACAACAAAACGCGCACCAAACTATCAAGAGAGTAGAGTAGATATTTTTTTTTGTTACCTATATGAAATCTTGTTGAACAAAAGTAGTTTCAATTCATGCCCAGAAAGGATTCTGCTGACAAGTTCACCCGTATTGTTTTATTGTAACAACCCGTAGTCTATACCTATACTATTGGACTGGTTTTAAAGTTCCCGCGGATGTCGATTTCGTATTTATTCATTTTATCTTATCCGTCCTCCGGCTGACCTTCATCTGGTATCATCCACCATCCATCTAAATAGTATATCGGTCAATTATACATTAAAACGTTTACATTGCGAACCCTGCGCGCAAACAGGAGCATCATCAGTTTGGAAGGTATTTAACAGGGCCAACACTTGAATAATCGACGGCAATTGATTAATGACGCGAACATCCCTCTTCCCCGCCCCCCCCCCCTTACTCGACCCTTCTTCCAGACATTTCCTCGTCTCGACAGTACCACCCCTTCTATTTTCCAGAGCGAGATGAACTGTGTTCATTTAGAATCGAACAGAGTGAGTGCTTCTGCTAACGCATTTGGGAGAGGATTAATTAATTAATAATACTAATTACTTCTATAAATGATTGGCGTCTCCTTGGAACAGCACATTGTGCTATTAAGGTGATGCATAAAACTAATCCATTGCACGTAGTTATATAATACACAATATTAAATGTACAAGCAATGTATTTATTATGTTAACACTATTTTACTGCTTTATATTTTAAGAGTGCATGTAAATGACGTTAAATAAATAAAACTAATTAATTAATTAAATTTATAATGGCGGTAAATGTTTCTGACAGGTTCCGACAGTATGCTGACAAGCGGTCGAGCTAAGCTTGTAACAGTAAGCAGTCGAAATACGTCTTAACAGATATATATATCTTCAGGTCATCTGCGTATGATATATGTTCTGAGTTAAGGAAACACATATAAATATCATTAATGAAAACGTTAAAAAGCAGCGGGCCCAAATGCGACCCTTGTGTTACCCCTGTCGGTATATTCATAAAGTTGGTCTTGAAACCACTCACGACGACTGCCTGACGGCGCTTGCTAATGTAAGATGTAAGCCACCTTAATAAATCACCATGTATGCCTAATAAGTATAATTTATTTATTAAAATTGAATGGTTAACCCGATCGAAGGCTTTAGAAAGATCATTGTATACCACGTCTACCTGATGACGATTATCCACATTGTTTGTTATATAATCAGTATACTCCGATAAATTGGTAATGACAGAACGTTTTCTCGTGAATCCTTGTTGCTGTGTCGAAAGCGACCTGACTATGGAAGGAAACAGTTGGTCGTATACAATCTTTTCAAACAACTTACTAAAAACATTTAAAATAGAGATTGGCCTATAATTCTCTATGAGATCTTTAAGGCCGCTTTTATGTATCGGTACGACATATGCTTCCTTCCATTTGGATGGGAAGATACCTTCGCCTAAGGACCGATTGAAGATGATCGTCAGCGGCGCGGCTAATGCTGATAAAATTAGGGCGAACTGAATCACTTTATTTACTTCTAAAGATTTTAAGCATATAAGTACTAAAGAAGCGGTTATTTCTATGTAACCGATTTAGAAGAGGTTTTATCAGGCATTTATTAATAAATCAAGCTCAATAGACTCGCGAGTCTATCTACAATCATAACACCAGAAGTAAAATGAATTATGTTCAACCAATAAGACCAAACTCAACTAAATTTAGTAAAACTATTTCTTATTTGGGTCTTAAATTCTACAACAAACTATTAGGAAGGCTATTAAGTTATATTTGTTGAATTTGAATTTATATAATATTAATTAATTTTGATTATCATTCTTCTATTTGAATTCAAGTAAGTATGTATTTATGTATGAATGTACAAATTCGTAAATTTAAAATTGTTTTTTCGTTGTTTTGTTCTAAAATAATTTCACTGTAAAAATCGTTATGGAAATAAAGATCATGTATCTTGTAAGGTAGTGTTTATTGCAAATAGTTAGGTTAGATTTCCTGATGATTCCTTTGTTATTAAATGTACAACGATCGACCAGAATTTGGTTCGAGGTTTGGTTGAAAAAACTCCTTCGTGGATCCATTATCCAGTGCCTTTTTTCCTCGAATGGAAAAAAAACGCAAAATATGCCCAAAACGCGAAACTGTTCAATATATGTCACGGATGGCGAATGCAACAGTAAATTGTCATGTTGATTTTATTTTTATATAAATACGCACGCGGATATATTGATGAATGAAGATTCCTAGCACAAATGATAATTTTGAAATATTATAGGTACCTACGACTTAAATTCCTCACAGAGGTTTTACTTCTAAACGTGTGGTAAACCGCACACACACACCCTGGTTTTTTTAAATGAATATCCATTATCTTTATTGTTTATAATATTTATTAATGCTTGTAATTTGTAAATATTCTAACAGCCAAGTTAAATATTACCTTACTTAACTATTTTGTCAAAACCACATTTTATCTAAATAGGTACATTTTTTTATCAGTGAAAAAATGTAAAACTATCCTATATCATAATTTTATTATTGTAAGTACGCTTTTGTAAAAAATCAGCCCATGTAGCACTAACTGCCAATCAGTTTCAATCGCTATGTTTAGTCCTTACGGGCTGAACTATTTTTTTTTAAATCTGTAATCTGCAGTAAATTTGTTTTGTGGCAATTTAATAAAAACAATTTATATCTAGAATAAGGTAGTATTAACAATATTTTCCAATTCATGCTGTTTTTTTCTTTCCAATATGTTGCCAATGATGTTACAATAAAACGCAGTGGTGTAAGCAAGTAATCATAATTTAATATCAGTAACATAAGTAATTCTAACATGGCTGCAGATTGCTGATTTCGATTACAACCTAATATTTTAAACACGTTTTATAGGATAAAATTACTGATTCTATACGCGACTCAAATACACGATTTTCCTTGCCATATTTATTTCCTCGTCGCCACCTATCCGAAAAATGTGTACTATGTAGTTTAGTAGTAATGCTTATGAATTCTACTAGATGGCGGAGCAGTAGGTACGTTGAATTTATAAAATTGTTTTTTTTTTTACTTTAAACGTTATTTTTTATAGGTAATAATCATTTACAATGGTAATCTACATTTATTTTTATTTATAAAACAATCATTCTATTCCGTTTTAATATTGTTTATTTCTTAAATATCGCCTGCATAATATGAGAAAAGTGAATATTTTAGGACTTTTAATATTTTTTGTATTAATATTATTATAGGACATAAAATAATACATAAACATTTTTCTTTTGTGTTTATGTTGGTCAAAACTTTGCGACTGCTCTCTAGTAGCTAAAGTAAGAATATTTATAAATCGAGTACGGTACTGCATTGGATGGATAGATAGTTTATGTTGATGTTCGTAGATGGCAATAAATATACGTTAAAATTTAAAAAAAATATATAAAACTGAAATAAATGTGTCATTGATCGTTCAAATCTGCGATAACTTAAGAAATACTACATTTGGGAATTCAACAGTCGCACGGTCCATATAAATACGATCCGAGTTATCGGATTACACATATATTAATGTCAAGAGAGATGAACACACATTATTTTCTTTCTTTTTCTAATTTCATGCATATTTTTTTTTATAAAAACCTAAAAAAAAAATAAAGATGTTTTTTCTGCTTGATATTAACCATCTTTTTGGGTCCCTGAAGTACAGATACGATTTATACAAAGTAAAACAATTTATGATTGACCATTTGGTACCACTGCAATCTCTTTACGTTGACCTCAAACCTTACGGTAACTGCCAGCAGCATATTAAAGCGGAGAAATGTTGTAAAATTGGAACGAAAAAGCGCGCGATTTAACGTGGGATTTCCCATAGAGAAAATATTTATAAGCATAACTTTTTATTATTTCAAATTTTAAAATTCCGACTCCGTCGCGACCTAGTATTTTTCTTGTGGATTCCATTAAAAGTTTCTTAAATCGATGGTGAAACCGTTTGCGATGGTGACATCGCAAACATTTCACCGCGACCGCTTCGTAAAATAAATAAATGTCCTTTGATAAGGTTAACTTTTGATTCGGCGCTTGCCCGCGCATTCCACGCGCGTCGCCCACCTTGCCCACCTTGCGCGCGCGTGGGCGGGCGGCGACGCGACGCCGAGATTTCCCGCCCATCAGCCCGAGTTGCCCAAAATAATAATGACTTCAGCGCGCGTCGCGTCGAGAGTCGGCGGTAAATAACAGCTTTCTGGAAGCGTGACTCACGGCGCGCTATTTAACAGCAGCGGACGGCTTTCAGCGGCATTCCTGCGCGGCTTTTCGTGAAAACGGGTCGTTTTTCAGTTTATCTTTTCGATCAGCGCCGGATAGATCAAAGTGAGTTTACGTTTTTAACATATTTTTCATCTTTAATTTGCTAGTGGATTATTATTGAGGTATTACTAGTAAATTGATATGCGGTATTTGGTGAAAATTAAAAACATACTCAAACTACAAATTCAAACTACAAATTTTTAAAGCGTATTAACTGGCTTTCATTTAATAGTGCATTTTATTTTAGTCCAATATAAATTTTTATGAAACAAATTATAAATTACAGATGATACGTTGCAAAATGAAATATATTGGTATTTTTTTGTGGAGAATAAATAAATAAATAAACGTGAGAAAAATATTTCGGCGTTTTGATTTATTTTGTTTGGCTTTGGTTACATTATGTTTTTGAGAATAGGACAAAAGATATTTGTTAATTTTTCACGTTTAATCTGACATTTTAAATATAGTAAAACCTAAGTAATATTATCAACTGTTAAAAAACGTTTCCATTTTGAATATCTATATTGAAAAATAAAACTAAAGTTGTAAAAAATATTAATATTGGTAACGAACGATTAAATTAAATTTATTAAATAATTTTTATTTCCATTATTTAAAAAGTGCATTTATAATCAAATGAATTCATATATATTATTACAATTATTTATTGAAAACTATGGTAGATGATCATATAGGTACATATATGTAATTACATTTTACTTTCAGGTGTATATTCCAACTATACAATATGATTTCGGATTATAAAGATAGAACATTAAAAATAACATTATTTTTTAGTTATAATAAAAATGTATAAATATGTATGAAAGTATAATCATTGACTAGTTATAAAATGATTGTAATACGGGTTAGTGTTGGACTAAGAACATGGGTTAAGTAGGTGGATGCGTGTGAGTATTTTTCAGGATGACTGAAAAATTATCTTTCGTATTATTATATGTACCTATCTATATTTAGATGTTGGAAATAAAAAGATATTTTAATTAAAAATAATATTGTTTAGATTATAAATTCGGCTACTTAAATTTATAATCTGAATTTAAGTAGGTACTATATTATCTAATTAAAAAAACTGACTATATACATATTTATTTTACTTACAATAAGCTGTTACCGCTATATTAATGAATATAAGCTTAATTTTTTTTTTGCAAAGGCTTACAAATTAGTCCCTTAAAATTACGTGAATTTAGATTTTTTAAGGGGGGGAGGGGTTACCCATGGCAATGTAGCTTCCGAAGTGATTTTATTTCTTTTTTTAGTTTAAAAGGTTACTTGACTTGAGCGTTTTTACCTATGATTTAATAAAATATTTTCAGCCGTTTGTGTGTCGAGAGTTTTTTAAATTTTCATGAATTTAAAATTCATCGCTAATAATTACTCAATAACAAAACAATGCGTTTGACATAAAACAATTTAGGTATATACAGTTTAACAAAATGAATAGAGACGTCTTGCGCGGCATTTTAACCTTTCAAATGTTTCGCCAAACCTTCATGTTTTACAGAAGATATACTTACATTTTATACATATAAATATAATCAGAAATAATAGATTCCAATAACAAAAAGTACTTGGTTTATCGGGGTATAAATTTGCCAAATATTTCTATTTTTCCTTCCCATTGAATCAGTCATTTATTAATAATTTTACAGTTTTAAAACTTACTTTAGTTGTAACCAAAACGCATCTTATTTGTATGCTAAAATGTATGTTCATAGCTATATTTATAAATAATTCATTAAAATACTTCTGGTGTAGACCGAAAGGCGAGAATCTTCCTAAAAAAACCTAAAATAGGTTTGTCGATTGTAGCCTTTCGACTGATTTGGTTTGGCTTGTACTTTCTTTACAATGCAACTGCAAAAATAGTGGTATGAACGCATATGACATTGCGCCAAGTCGTTTGAGTTATTGCATTCGCAAATGCAATAAGTGCACATGCCTACCCGCGTGCCAGGTGACAACGGTGTGTTATAGGCGAAATATCATCGGAATCCGTAATAAGATCGCGGCGCGCGCGTCTAATTCTGGACGGACGCTTTTAGCGGCCTCTGTAAACACTCGAACAACTAAATCGTCGAAGACGCGTTCAATTAATAATATTTTTGTTTGTATTTTGCGGACGGCAGAGGTCGCGACGCTCTATTTTCGTCATTTGTGTGTCAACAAATTTCGGCGATATCGGTTTGTTATTTTCTTACGTTTGCGAGAGGGGGGGGGCCTAGTCACAAACCCACTCGCGAATCTCTCGCTGGCTCTTTGGTGGTGTTAGTTAGACTCGCCGATGCCTTATTACCAAAAACTTTTCTACTCGCCGCTAGTCGATAATGTTAATTGCTATCCATTAATGTCCAATAAATTATGTGTGTTATTTTTAGATTTTTCTTCGCGATTTTTTTGGTACTCCGAAAGAAAATATACATACTCCGATATCGCCATCTAGTGATGAGTTTGTAAAGCCCCTTAAAATAGACCGAAAAAGTTATACTAGCACCTTACAGATAGCGCTAGATATGAATAATCATATCAAAATATTAGCCCCCCCCCCCCTCCCCGATAACCAAATACACTACAAAGAGTAACAAACGAAAAAATCCTCCAGGAATTAAATGTCTGCAGCCTGCTTGTTTTCGGTAAACGTTTTTCGACGGTGGAACGATTTTTTTATTTATTTTTTTTACTAACAATAAGAAATTCATTGTATTATTTGTTATAATTTTGAAGTCGGTTTTATTTTTATTTTATATTTGAACACCCCACGCCTTCTCACAAGGATTCTAATATTAATTGAACCTTTAACGTTCGTCAATTCTTTTGTTGATTTTCTGACAATTATTTCACATTAGAACGAGACACGGTGTAGTTTATAATATTCAGAGTAGGTATATTGTTTTAGTAGATATGTTTTTGTTTATACCTACTCCTAAAAATAAACATTACCTCACAATACTGTGGTGTTTGTCATCTACTTAATTTATAACATTTATATTATCAAGAAAGTCCTTGACCTTTACGAAACTAACATGGGCATTCATTTTATTTATTTAACGAAACAATATACCTACATAAAAACATTTATAGTATTTATTCTATATTTACACTAAATATCAACGTAAAAAATATATAAATCATATAGCCGTGAGTTATTTTCTTGTATAGTCAATAAGTCAAATAGAGGTGTCTTAAGACCATTTCCGAAGTTTTAAGGGGAGTGGAAAAAATCATCCCCAAATTTATTATATTTTTAAACAGATGGTGTCAATTCGGTTAGCGTGCGAATTTCGATGCCACGCCGATGGATAATGGCCTTGACACCGTCACAGCGTACGGCGACGGCTGAGCCCTCACACAAACACATTATTATATGAATTTCTACTATTTTCATGTAAAGTTTATATTTTTATTCTCGGGGTAACCTAGATGAATTTTAATATAGTTTCTGAAAAAAATAACACTAAAAATCACAGGTCTAAATATTTTTTTTTATCGTATAACTATTTTATACTTGTTTTTATGTATATGTAATGAAAATAAACGAATTGAGAACCTAGAGGTTTAAATAGTTATTTAAATGTTGTCAAATATTTATTTAAATGTTACAACCTTTCAGATGTCGGTCGTTCCACTGATGTTCCGCGACTGGTGGGACGAGCTGGACTTCGACAGACCTTCGCGACTTCTCGATCAGCACTTCGGCCTGGGCCTGCGGCGCGATGACCTGCTCTCCTCGCTGAACAGCCTCCCCAGCAGGTCCATGTTGAGACCTGGCCTCTCATACTTTAGACCCTGGAGGCCGACCAGCTTAGCAAGGCAGGAGTCAGCGTCAACAATCAACGTTTCCAAGGACAAATTTGAGGTTTTTTTTTTAATTTTAAGCTCTTGCTTTGGACGTTTGTTCAGACTCGTAAACTGTAAAGGAGATAATATTTTTTTATGTTAGTATCAGCTATAATAACAATAAAATAAGCCTAATTAATTAATTGTGGATTTTATTATTGAAAGTAGAAAGTATATATTTTTTCAATAAATCTCACCATTTATTATAAGATGTAAAAAAACTAAGACTTTACTATAAAAGGGAAAAATTTATAATTTCAATTTCTAAAAATAATACATTGTACAAGTTAATGGTAATAAAAACCAATTATAACCCAAGAGCTGATGAATATTTTTGGAATTTATTTTTCCACACGCAGCAACCATGATTCTTCGGTTAATTACTGATTTCTTTTTTTTCAAAAAATGGTGGACGTTTAATAAACTGGGAAAAAAAGTAAACGCGTTGAACTTATTTTCGCAAATATGCTACATAATAAATGATAATGAAACTCAGTTGTAGGTTATGTAGTAGTCTGGCTAATTTCTCGAAAAATCTTTTTCTTTTCAGACTGCCTTTTTTTTTACGGAGTTTTAAGGTTTTACTGTAATGGTATCACAACAAGTTTTATCCTTGCGAAAATAGGTATTCAAACTTATCGATTCTATCGAAAATTAACAGTCAGGAACCGAAACTACGTTCCATGTTCCAATGTTTGAATGCAAGTATTTCTGTGTTTAAAAAAAACTGAAACCTGAAACAACTTTAGGAAAACTCCTTTAAAAGGAAGGTTAATTTATCATTTTTTATAATATTGAAAGGTTTTTAGAAATTAGCACGGAAGTAGTCATTATTTTATACCAGACAAAAAGCGATCTGCTGCAGTTGCAAAATATATTACCAACACTTGTAATAAAGAAGTTACAATAATGTTATGACAGTGATGTGTGTTAATATTAGGTAATTTTAGGTAAATTATCAGTTGCAGTTGCAGTTGTAATTTTTTTTTTTAGATTTTTTTACTCTTTTTTAGTTTATGAATTGTCAGTTGAGGATCTATGTTTCTATAACTGATTACCTTAGAACAGTAGTACATGCTGTAAAGGTGATGTAAAATTAAATGTATTCTTTTTAATAATAAATAAATGAAATAAGACAAATAAATATGGTGTGTGAATAAAGCTCCTTTACAATATTTTTTTTGAGTTTGTCACAAATTATGTTTTAGTAGAAATCCTAAGATTTTTTTCTGGCGATACGAATCGCGGACAAATTGAACAAATTATACCTATGAATGTACGCAAATTTGAGTGCCTTTAGAAATAATAAATCTTAAAAAGAAGTTTAGACAAACGAAGATTTATTCGTAATTAATGTGACGAGCGCGTAATGTGACACGCGAGATTTTTAAAAATGGCGTAAATACGGGTGCTCGGTAAAACGATTATTTCAGAAAAATTAAGTGTTATCCTAATAATTTCATGAACTATTTTGAATAGTTCGTGAAATTCTCTAGAGTATGGTTTTATTAATAACTATACAAAATATATAAACAAAAAATAAAATATCAAAGATGCAAAATTATATTTTGTGTAAAATGTTATTTTTGATACTCAATAAATAAAAAGTAAAGCGATGACAGCATGATAAAAAAAACCCTTTCGGCGCGCCTGCAAGCGGAGGTAGATTTCGCCGGATCAAAGTAGGGGATAGGCGAACTCCAATTGTACGAACGTGTATCAAACATTGCGCGAGCTGCCGCGAGATCCACTCCCCGCGCGGCAGCACGCGAGCCTCAACTCGCCGTACCCCTTGCGCAGCGAGAGTGCGTAAACTGCATCCCCCTTTATACTGTGCCGTAAGGGTTGCTCATATTAAAATTTTTTTCAAACAATAATTGTAGAGTAATTATAGTCCATAATAATGTTTAAAAACCGATTTTTCCTATCCCTAGAGCCAATGGATGGTGCTATCAAAAAAGTTTACTTAGATAAGTTTAATGATCTTATCTGATAATATAAAATTTAAATGAATTCAATATCTAAGAAAGTTATAGCAAAATTACACTTTTTTGAATCACCCCCACCCCCATTCCCAACCCCCAGTCTGATTTTGTCCATTAACGAACTTGACCAAGATTTTGTGACCTTAAATTTTATGTATCAATTTGAAAGGGATTGGTGTAAAATTACGGCAGTTATCGTATCCACAAGAAAGTGATATAGATAGAGGGGATGTGTAACGCGAAGATGTGTCGAAATTGCAATTGGTAACTTTCCTAAAGAAATCTACATAATACTCCCAATAGACACCTGGGGGATATCTAAGTTACTTGTGCTGTAATTAGTTTTACCTAATTATTGTATGGGGAATATCAGAGTAATTTTTTTTGTCGTTTTATGCCTTCAGGTCATATTAGACGTCCAGCAGTTCACGCCGGAGGAGATTTCCGTCAAAACCGCCAACAACACCATCATAGTGGAAGGCAAACACGACGAGAAACAAGACGAGCATGGATTTGTGTCGCGCCAGTTCACCAGAAAGTAAGACAACATTCAGTTATGTGTCTTGATAGATAATAGCAATTAGTTAGGTTTACCTAATAGTTATATCGATATAGATTAAGTAGGTCGAAAACACAGTGAAGTAGTAATTAAGGCGAAGTATATTGGCAGTCAACCTTAAAATTCGGTGCCTTATTTTAATAGGGCGTCAGGTTTACTTTCTGCGCGCAACTAAGCAACTGTTTTTATTTAATTTCAGCTTCAAAAATATAGAAATTAAAATAAGAAACTATTCTATTTTCTAGACCTTTCGTTTGCCTTTCAATTACTATTTTTCCTAAGACTCTAATATCTTTTATAAGAGAGGAATTAAACTAAACAAGAACTATTAGCAGTTTATCATTTATTAAATTTCTCAGAAATAGAATTGAATTTAAAAAATCTGCTTTTTCTGTGTTGAAGACAACATCAAGGAATCTAAAAATATATATTTTTTTATTAAATATCCAATGTTTACCAAATGCCAGCTATTAAAAAATGGTCTAAATGAATCGAAATTAATATTTAACTGTTGGCTTCGAAACTGTAAATATTTATGTATGTTTTTTTTTTAAAATTTCTTTCTTTATGGGTCAGACATCAATCAGGCTAGCGATATTCTAGTGGTTAAGGCGTTGGACTATTGACCCAAATGTCGCGGGTTCGAATCCGCATGACAGGCGTATTTTATATGACCTAGGTCATAGCGATTATTAAAAAAATATATATTTGCGACACAAATCTCAAATTGTATTAATTGCTTTCAGATATATTCTACCGCGAGATCACCTCGTAGAGGATGTCGTCTCCAGCCTGTCATCCGACGGCGTCCTGACCATTTCGGCGCCGCGGCGGTCCATCCAGCAGCAGACGGGAGAACGGTTCGTGCCCATCACCCAGATCGGGCCCGCAAGGACGACGCCAGCGTCGACGACGGCATCCTCGGACCAGCCCAGGGTCGAGTCTCCCGCGAGCACCATTGGAAATTAGAGCGGTCTCATTGCCTTGAGATTGTTTTCTCTTTTACAATCAACACCGCGATGGATCATAAACAATTTAGTCTGCGATCAATTATGAAAAATCTCATTTAAGCTAACATGATATTGTGAAATTATTTATGAAGCCAATATCAAATAGTATTGTAGAACATTTTTAGGATTTACTATTTTACATAAGATGCTCGCCTAAAGATTTTGGTTCATTTTATAACATGTTAAATTAATAATTTATTATAATTCATTTGCGCTCGCCGCTCGATCGTGTATTGTTGTAAATAATTTTACTCGAAAGTGCGTGAGAGAAAGAGAGACGCTATTAGTCAGCGGTCTCTTTCATCTGTTTTTCAAAGAGACAGTTATTATAAAAAACAAAATTAACTAGGTTACCCCTAGGTTAGGTAGACTGCACTAAGTTAAGCCTGGTTTACACGGGTATAGTAATCAGGAGAGTAGAGTATCAAGTAGAGTAACTCTACCTGTAGAAACCCGAAAAAAAAGGTCCGTAGAGTAGAGTATCGAGTAGCTGGTAGAGTAGAGTACTTTACTGGCTGCGGTAAAGTAACTCTACTCTACTCACCTCCCACCACAACTCCCACTCTACTAGCCTCCCACTCTACCCGTGTAAACATCTTTTCCCCTACAACAGCAAGTATCAAGTAGAGTTTAGTTGAAGTCACTTGCAGTTTGCAGTGTACACGTTTTCTTTTAAAATGGTTAAGTTCTCGGAGGATGAAAGAATTAAACTTGTTGATTTATTTGTTGACCAAGACCAAGAATCTCTTCTTTTGCGCCATTCTCTCACCCACACTCTTTCTTCTCTGTTTATCTCCTCATCAATCGCTTCGGCAAATTCCCTAATCAGAGCTATTAAAACTCTAGGTAAATAATTATGCTTCAATTTCTTAATCATTTTACTTCATATAGTATAGTACTACTGTACTATACTTGTTTAAACGAAAAAAAATCAAAAGTGGTAGAGTAGGTAGTAGAGTGAACTCTACTATATTTAAACGAAAAAAAATCAAATGTGGTAGAGTAGCTAGTAGAGTGAACTCTACTAGCTACTCTACTCTCCTGATTTCTATACTGATTACATCAAATATTGTTCCATTTGGAGTTGAGAGCTTTGACTAGCGAAAAATAAAACACGAAATAAAAATTGAAAAAATGACTTTCGAGAGAGAGAACTAAGTTATCTTAATCATCAAACTTAAATCAGTAAACAAAAAGCAAGGTAAGACGCAACAAACGAGCTATGTACAAATAATATCATTTGCAAAAAGGTAACAGTAAAGTATAGTTTATTTGCTGACAATTGAATGATATTTTTCAAAATTAATGTCACTGATAAGACTGTTATAATGCAAATATACGAGTATATTGTTTTGTTTGCAGGTTTTTTTATTTTTGAACAAAAATAAACTAAAAATAAAACTGAACCTTTTCGCCTTTCCAGAATATAGCTAATGTTGATTCTTTTTTTAAAATAACATTGCATTTTTGTAATTTGATAATTATTTATTATTTGGTTGTAATTATGCGTGAAATAAAAAATAGATTAATCGATGCTAATTTTAACAATATTGATCGGACTTCTAAAATTTAATCGAATTAAAAAAAGCACTTTATAAACCTAAAGAAAAAATGTTTATTTTGTAACATTACCTAACTTAAACGCAAAGTAATTTAAGTATACAAATGTCTTTAATACAGTAAATACCTTTGTATCGACATATTTTATGTAAAAAATACGTATTTCGTTTGTTATTTTAATAAAAAAAATGAAAAAAATGACTATTATTACATGCTATTATTATGTTTACCTTGGTGGATCGCTTATTATGGTACAATGGTACCAATAATCTCTCCCTACACTACTCTAAAATGATTTCAACAAATACAACATTCTATAATGCTTTTATAAGAAAAAGGAAAGAAAAGATCGAGGTAATACGACTGAATATTGCATGCGATATTATATGAAAAATATACAAATCCACTATTAAAAAAACAATCATCAACTATTATGTATATATTTATAATATAACCTACTTGTGCAAAGAACCCACATATGGGTAAGTGAGAGTTCGGGAGCATTCATAGAATACAGCGCCGTATTTAAACCAGCGTGCATTAAGCTCAAGCGATGCGACTTTTGTGCGTTTCGGGTATTAATTTTCCGTTAAACATTCTGGCTATATAATTTGTTTGAAAAGTTTCCATCTCTATAAAAATATTAAACAGTTAATTCGAAATTTATAAATCTCAATTGGTATACTGACAAGCTTTATATTTTGTAAGGTCGCTTCGTAACGCCTTTAATAATGTTAAAAATCATCTAAAATACAGTGTATAAGAAATATTTGTTAGCATTTATCTATATATGTTTAAATTATTTTTATAATAGTGTACCAAATAATACGTATCCATTCTCGTAAGTATAATTTGAGAATATTAGGATAATAAAGAATCCTTTAAAATATTATAGGCAATCTCCGTAAGATTTCCGAAACACGTCTATTTATTCGTCGACCATGCTCGTAAAATTTGTAAAATTATGTGTATATGACGTCTTAGTCAATATTTAGTAATTAAAAAACACAGTGAAGTTTAATATAACACAAAGCTACCAATCCGGCACTGATGCTGAGTATGCTGCAAATTCAAAAAATCTTGTGACGCTTTCTAAACAACGATAAAAGGGATATTAACAAAAAAAAAACAAAGTTTTTATCATTTACCGTGTAGCCTATATAGCCAAACGCGCATGTTTGTAAATCATCTGAATTTTATAACTATAAGCACCAGAGAAAATAATAAACGATTGATAATTTAAATATATTTTAATAATGAAACAGAATATGCAGTTTTTTGGAAAAGATCATTACTAAGATTTGTGAACCACTTTGAAGGTCGTTTTCATTCGCTCCCGAACTGATCTTTGACATCTTCCCAAAGTCTACCTTTGTTATAAAATAGAAAAAACTCGTCGCAGACCATATCGAATGTGCGCTCAAACAAAAATGCACCCACTATAGTTGCAACGGCCATGCTGGACGACCGTCTAAACACATAGTTGTATATAACTTTGTACATATCGGCGTTGTGATAATAGAATCTCTTTTTTGTACCAACGCAAGCGACTCCCGTTTCGTTTAGAGGTTAGAACGATAATAACAATCTTTTGACAGATTAGAAACAATTCAATATTTTGAAAATAATACTATTTATACGTTCTGCAAACGGCAACACGACTTCACGATGTCGCCACTTGCCAGTAAACTATTGTCTATAGAAACTAGTTTCTAGAGTTCTAGAAACGGTAATATGTTTATCTGCTGTCCCGTATAAAGTTGTGATTCCCGTGCAAAGACAGTATGTACCACAAATAAACCATCAGTCATTACATTAAAAATATTTTTTTCTCTGGGGAGGAAAGGGGATATCTATCACTTTCTTGTGGACACGATAACTGCCGTAATTTTACACTAATCACTATACAGAATGTCCCAAGGTCAATCCCACAAACTTTAGGGGGTGTTTAAGTTCCTTATTAAGAGTAAGAAATTATGTAACAAAATGCGAAAAATTTTCATCACCAAATTTATTATTTTTTTAATAAAATTGGTGTAAATCGATCTTATCAACCGATAAATCAATATTATCTGTCGACCAATAGCATCCCTCTTGCAACCCCAGAGAAGGGGAAAGGTGTTACCCCTTCTTCTTAGACCGACCTCTGTTCGACCAGTGGCATCTGAGAGCAATCATTTAGCTCCGCCCTAATGGGCGTTTCGTACAACGCGGCATGTCATTAAACTCGATCTTGACTAACCGCGGTCTAATGACCCAGTGACGTAGTTATCGAAGGGAGGAGCCATTGAAAAATATGAGAATAGAAACTTCAAATTTTTTTTTTCTCGAATACCATAATTAATTTTGATATAGTTTCTTAACGAATAACACTAGGAATCGTAGGACCTATTAGCTGTTTTTTTTTATTGGGGTTGACCTTGGGACACCCTGTATACAATTTAAGGATTCAAAATCTCGGTCAAGTTCGCTAATAGACAAAATCAGACGCAGGGGGGCGAGAATGGAGAGGTTTTTCGAAAAAGTGAAATTTTGCTGTAACTTCTTAGTATAAAATATATTGAATTCATTTTATTCTATTGCTAAGATAAGGGCCTAGGGGTGGGAAAATTGGTTTTTCAAAATTCAAAAAATCAAACCTCCCTTTAAAGGCAAAATAGTTAATTGGAGACCTATAATTTCCTACAATTTTTGATATGAGCAACCCTTACGGCACAGCATAAAGAGGGATTTAGTATACGCACTCTCGCTGCGCAATCTCGCTCAATGTTTGATACAAGTTCGTACAATTGGAGTTCGTCTAACCCCTAATTTGATCCGGTGAAATCTACCTTCTCCTTCCGGCGTGCCGAAAGGGTTTTTTTTTAATCATATATCGACATACATCGTTGTCAATTGAATTATTATGATGACGCTATTTTAGCTTTAAACGCTTTCTCTGGAGGTTCTGAAAGCATTTTATTAATTTTTGATAACCATTTCGTGCTTTGTATACAAAAATATATAAAAAACGTATGCCCTTGCCCCCCCCCCCCCTTATCTCCGAAAATATAAGAAATATACTATATAATAAAATGTATAAATATAAGAAAAATCAGGCTCATGAAGATCGATAAAGAATACCAATGTCAAGGCGAATTTTTGTATGATTATTGAAACCCGAGAAAAACTCAAAACCGAAAAGATCCAAGACCCTATAAAGTATGACCTATAAACTAGGGTCTCGAGATTTATGACCTCAAACTCATCGCAAATTTCAGGCCAGTTACCACAATATGTGTTATAATAACACGCATGTACAGTCAAAGGTACTCGGAGTTTTACCTCGAGCATTTAAAGTTGAACTGAACCGTGTAAAAAATAGTGATAGTATATGTGTGTAGTATATGAGAACCACCGCTTTGGCATCACCGTATGAGCGTAGATTTTTTTTTAAAATAAATAATTCAAGCAGTAAAAATAAAAATAAAAAATATAAATACGAGTCAAAAATAAATTAAACGACTAATAGTAATAGTTAACAACAGATGTTTAAAAATGCCCCCTTTAAATGTTGTCAATATCAAGCATGTCAAAAGCATGTCAAATACTCCAAAACTAGATATAAAAAAGTAAATAAAAATACAAATTATTAACATTTTTAAAAACCCCAACACACAAACGGCACGATATTTTTTCTCTAATGTAGGTCGTTTTTCGCCGTAGAGACGCTTTTCTCAACACTGTCGACTGAGTTAAGCAACAAGACATACATACACCATACAAAGAAAACACGTTCAGTTACAGACTTGCGAGATGTTGTTGCCTCGCATCATGAAAATAACAATAAGGCAGTTGGAACTGCGCCCAATAGCGCCTCCCCGATAATAAAAGCCATACGAATTGCGAAAACTACACCTCAAAATCAAAAAACAATTATCGATATTGCATAACAGTGCACCTATTTTCAATAATCCGATGTTTGCTCAAAGCTATTATTCAAAGTTTCTGCGACGTATAAATACAAGGTCTATACATTTTGTAGGTACCAATATTTTATATACCAAATTTAGTGGGGAATTTCATGGCGGTAAGCGTATTCATTCGACATGTATCACCCGGTATTTAAGTAGGTACGAAACAAAATAAGCTCAAGATAATCTCAAATCGACCCTCGTTCAAACGTCAAAAACAAGGGTTTAAATGAGACGTTGAATGAGTACCTTACTTATGAGATCACGGCACGGCCACAATAAAGTTGGCAGTGCTTCGCTAATTACCATCTTACGTATTTAGAAATAAACTCTAATTAAATAATTACCTTTCACAATCTTTCGGTATTCGATAAAAAGAAAACTTCGAGTCCTTTTGTTTATTTCGACATCCATCCACGGAACGATTTTTAGTTTTACAACGGGCCATTATTGCGAAGATGTACGCTAGTGGGGTAGTTCACTGATACAAAAAAAGATCACTCAAAATGAAACACATCGAGCGCGCGGTAGCCGTGGCGAGGACCTACTAAACAACTCCCAGTTGTCGTATTTGGAGCTGTTTAGTATCTCATACTTACTGCCGGAGTGACGGATGCCTGCAAGCAACTTTTTTTTTTTCAGTAGCTTTGCCCCAAATCTCAGCTCTTTCTTTTCGTTCTATTGACATTATTATTTTGAAAATATAATTTACGCTACGGGATTTCAGAAACACTCTTTTTTTACGTTGAAAATAAATAATTAAAATTATATTCTGTGTTACGACATATTCGTAGTAAAACTCTTTTATAAAAACTCTTCTTCTATATTGCTCAAAAAAAAAAAATGGCAATACATACAAATGACAGATAAATTGACATTTGACATTTACTTCGTTGATCATTTTGGATTTGTTTTGTTGATCTTTTGATGGTCATAAACAGGGCGTGGAGTGAAACAATTTCAGCATACAATGACGTGTATGCATATTATTTATAAAGTACGATTAGGCTGTTGGAAATGCCATTAGCATGCCTTTTCGATTTGAGGTGAAATAGTTTTATTTTTTGTACACCCAGCGCGATGATGATCTTACGCAGGTGTGTAATATGTCCTTATCGCTAATCTATTCATCGGGCGCTTATCTGTATTTTGTATCGACATTTCGTCCACAATAGTTCAATGAGCGCATGTTGCGCGTATTTCAATGCATGTACTTACTCATGCGTGCGAATCTTCAGTTTTAATAACCCCACTTTTTTGTGTTACTTCCGTACTTTTGATTTTACTTCGGTCACGCCAAGGCAATGCTTGGAATTAACAATTGAGAAAGTGAGTATATGGACAGTACTGAAATAATTAGTTATCGACGATATTTTCATCGCTGTACACCTGTGGCCATCGCCGGTAAATAATGTCATTATGAAACAGCAACGGCTTTATTTTAATACAATCTTCACGAAATAAGAGAAACATTAATTTGTTCGTTCATGTCGATAGGTCGATGAGTGTTTAATATACTATTTAAATATAAAAAATATTTATTTAGCCAGCTACGAGTGATTAAAGTAAACCGTAGCCAAGTTTCTTCTTGAGTGACAAGTGAGTTCTTCTTAGTTTATAACATGTATTAATAATTATGCATATGTAACTCTCTCTCGTGCCCACCTGCTTGAGCAGAATGCCGCATTGTTGCTGCAACTATTTTTTGACTGGTGGAAGAGAATGAAGAAGAAGTGCATCCTGTTCCTAGCTTCATGGCATAAATAAGATCTAGGAATTCAATTCAATTTTATAATGTAATCAGTATATCATTTAACTATTTTAGTACATGATAGTATGCTAAGATATTAATTTTAAAAAGGGTACCTAAAATGCAACATTTTAAGGGGAATGGCTGAGGTAATAATCATTTGTGTGTGCGTAGTATAAAATAAATAATACTAATGACCTTTTTTTTATATATATATATACTTCATTATTTTTTAAGAAAGCACCTTTACAATTTCCCCACAAAGATGGTGCATTTTCTGTGGATGAAAAAAAAAACATTCTATAATAACACCAAAGTTTCAATAGGTTATAGGTTAACATAGATAAGAGAAGGGAAAAACAAAATAATAAAATGCAAAAGCAGTGACTACCAAAAACAAATTTAAAGAAAATAAATAAGCAATATATTTTTATATTTATTGTGTGTTTCGTAGTTCTATACACTATAAGTACTTAACTAACCTACTCTCTTTCTATCTCCATATCAGATAAGAGTATACAGCTTTTTTATACACCTTTTCCAGATTTTTTTCTATTATAATCTACATTTCTAAAGAAAAAATAATGATTCTCATATAAATTAAATAAAAACAAGTTAATATAAATTACAAATTAGTTGCCCTTTTTCTAAATATTTCAGTTTATATGCTATGTCCGTATAATATTAATTTGAATATTATATTACTTATAAAATTTGTATTTAAATTGTTATAATTTTAATTTAGTCAATGGATATTGGAAATTTAGTAGAAAGTGCACTTATGAAAGTGAAAGGGAATTTATGGTGTATTCAAATTGTATAACCTTATTGTCAATTACAGAATGTCAACATTGCTTCGCTCGCAGTGGATTTCGTTTTATCTGCTCATATTGAGTTTTGTTTCCTACGTTTTCTTTCTCTACGGATATTTCCCCATTAAATATGCTGGAAGCTCCATCGCGTCTTGGGACGATTTACCAACTGAAGTTGAAGGGTTTGGGTAAGTTACTTTGTCATTTATAAGGAAAAACTAATCTTTCGTATCTAATATTAAATTGTTAATTTTGCATGCCAAAAAGGTAATTTTTAAAGGTTTTTTTAATGTAGTGTGATATTCGTTGCTGCAGTTACATTAAATATATTATTTCAATTGTCACACTAATAAAAGTTATGTACGAAATATCATCTCTATGATGTGAGGAAGCTGGTTAAAAAAGGACTCGTGCTAATCACAAACCCACACACAATATAAAACTTGTAAAATCTTAATAATCCTAATATCTATAATATTAGTGTCATCTATCTATTTATTAAGTATTTTTTAAATTATTTATTTTCTTCAGACAAACTAGAACAGAACTCCCCTCACATCTCGCAATAGATATATAATAATATAGTTAAATTGTAAGGTGTATTTCGTAATATAATTGAGTGGTAAAAAGTATTTGATTATTTATTATATTTGAAGATTGTTTTTTAATATCGGCAAAACACCTGATAAAATAAATGACACAATCTTTGATGAAATTGAAAAATTTAGGAAAATATTATTTATTTTTTGATAAAGCGTTGGATATATAGCAAAATAATTATAAGGGTACTAAACGAGGTCCTGTACTTGAGAGCGCAGGATGTCGGTTTAAATCCAGTCCTGAGTCCTTACCTGTCAATATTATGTAATTATCTTATTAGATGATTTAAAAAAAGGATGATATATTGACAAAAAATATTAAAATAATGGATATGTGATTGAGATGAAGGATTATGGTTAAATGAGATGAGTTTTTGAGAGATTGCTTTACATTATAAGATAATAATTTAAATTACACCTCCAACACACCAAAACTTAGTCATCCTAAAAATAATCTTAAATCACTGTTTGTATTGGCCGATCCACGACAGTCTCTCTTAAGAGTTAAATTACTGCAATATTTTTATATATCGCTTTTTCCTTGGTGATTTTCAGAGATGTCGATCCAAAAAAGTTGTATGATAAGAATGATACGAGCGTTGTCCTCATGATCATAGATGCGCTCAGATATGACTTTGTGAACGAGCATCATATGCCATATTTATCATGGCTGATTGCCGATGGACAGGCTTGCCTATACAAGGCTCATGCTGCTGCTCCTACCGTCACTATGCCTAGAATAAAGGTTTGTCTATTAAACACTATTGATGACATACTTTACGATCTGTGCCAACCACCAAACAATTAAGTTTGTGAAGCACGAGTGTTTTTTGTCCATTGCGTGCAACATAATTGGTTTGACTCAAGCAACTGTCTGTAAATAAGATCAATTTCTGAATTTTGTGTGGGAAAGTATAATGTTATGTTTTAATGGCTCTGTTACACAAATGGTCCTGTCATTTGAGTGGGGTAGCACTTGTATTTGGGAGAGAGTACCACAATTGCTTTTGTCAATCGGTACTCTAATCATAAACGCATACCAATATTGGTGATTTAAAATTTCTTAAAAGTAACCACATAATGCCTAAACTCACTCACGAGAGGAGGAATAATATCTAAAAAAACATCTCCGCATTGAATGTACAAATTGGCATAAAAATTGACATGATCCTTTATTTTCTATTAGAGTTTGCCAACAATCTTTTTCTCTTCTCGTGCGCTGAGTTTAATGCTGTTTTTATTGAGAATAGTTTTTTAACAGGTTATAATTTTTATGCAATACGCCAATAACAAATTAATAATTGAAGCACAAAGCAATCCTATTTTTGAATAAAATATTTTTTATCATTTTAAACGGTCGAAGCATTTTATAAATAAAATGCTAAATGTTATGTTTAAAAACACAACTAAATTTACTTATTCTAAAATTAACAAAACCCTTATATTTTTGACAAAGCACCCACGAAAATCGTTTCCTTACAGCTCTATGCTCCAATACTCTACTACATTTTCCTGAAAACATCTTAGTTTTTGAGTTTAAAGTCACATGGAAGGCAACTACCTCGACAACCACCTTTCCAAGTCAAATAAGTTTAATCACCTATCAAAAAAAAGTAATATTAGTGGCTTTAAAGTAATATTTTATGCAGTCCAAGTAGGCGTGCCTTAAAATTCTGAGGTTGATCAAATAACATATATACACCCTCTTTAAACTCACTTTAAAAACCACTCTGGCAGCATCATTTCACATTTAGATACGGTAAAAGGGAAACTGACCAGCAGGGTTGATATTTAATTTTTACAGCTCAAATCCCTAATCTGTTCCTTAATTGCTCCGTCTAAACCATTTTGGTCGGTGATTTTTACAGCACTGACGCTCTTAGCACTATCAATGTTTACGCTGCTACTAATATAAAAATATTAAGTTAATAATAATAAGAACTTTCTTTTACACACATAAATAGAGATTACAAAAGAGTAAGGTTATTTAATTATTTATTTAAAATCACATTATGATTGAAAATAATATACAATGCAATTTAAACATAAAAGATTATCATTGTGTTGGGAGCGATTTGCTCTGCTTCATTTTGTGCCCTGCTCTCCCCACTAGACAATGTCTGTACTAAGGAAGGCAGTGTTGTCATTGCGCAACATCTATGGATGCCAACCGTCAAAGTACCTATTGATGAGTAAAAGTAAGACACTTCTGACCCGAAGTGGTAATGTGAAAAATATATTTTCTGAATTGGTAGAAAAGTCCTCTATAAAAATTAATAAAATTAAAACATATGAACAAATGATCCACTTATCAAGTTTTCTTTCTGAGTAATTTTAATTTATATATTATTATATTTAATTTACAATCATTACAACGTGCTAATGGCAAATCAGTCTTCATAAATTCATGACTTACAATTGCTGTCTCGTTAGTGCCCGTCATGTTCGCTTAATATTTCACAGCAAAGTTCTCACACTTCGAGGATTTAATTAAGCTGAAATAGAACCCTTCAATCACGATAAAGAAACATCATCAGTCTGGGCATATTGTAACTTCAAAATCACTTTTTTAACAGTCGTAAAATATTCGAACTTCAGCTTAATGTTTAAACTTTTTTGGGTAGATTGTTTTCCATAAATAAATATTTGAATTAAACACGAACTATATACATGTGTTTTGATTCTAAAGCAAGAATGTATATAAAATAATGTTTTTTTGGAACAGAACATGGGTTGAGAAGTGCTCATGGCATAAGTAATTTGCATATATGCATAAGTAATTTCTGAAGAATACAAATTTTGTATGAATGGCTCTCACAATATGTGTCAACTGTTTTTATAAAAATCTTTCATTTTGGAATTTCAAATTAGCACTGAAATGCTGCTTGAAGATACAATATTTGTGTAGATAAAAATATAACTTAGGTATTTTTTTAATATTGAAAATTTGGTCTTACAACCTGGGAATAATTTGGACAAAGTGGGTAGACATATCCAACTCTTATGTTGTCATCTCATTGTTTCACACCAAAGGATATCGATTAATTCTCTGATAACTTAAAGAAAATAACGCCATTCTTAGGAAATTCACTCGTCGTTTTCAAATCTAATGCTGTTCTACATAAACTGTTATGAATAAAACGTTAGTGTCTTTGTAATTTTTCTATCTTACTTTTTTTATTTTACACTAAAGATGGTTTTTTTCCCACTTTCTTTTTAATAATACCCTTTTTTTCTGCTTGTGAACGTGTTTTGGAAGACATTGGAAAAGAAGTTAAGATGGAGATGGACAACAACCAAGTTCATAATACACCTAGTAGGTTTCTAATTTACTATCTTTTGTGATGTCCGCAGCCATAACAATATTTTTTAAGTGTCAAATAATACTAAACTTAAATAATAACTTAACATTACATTATATTTTTTATAATTTACTTACATTAGCTTAAGCGCATTCATAATTTAAAAAAATGGACACTGCTCTGGGCATGTTGCATTCACCAAAAGAAGTGTCGTCATCTTTGACTGGCATCTTTCACAAATTACAATTGAATTAAACCCATCTCTCCCCTCTCAGCAGAGTTCACATTTTTTGTGAAAGCTTTTTATGGAGCTTGGATGCATGAAAAGATATAATATTATTTTATATGTCATAAATTTATGTTCATATTAAGTTTTTATATGGTGTTAATCTTAGTAATACGCTTTTGGGGCTGTATATATTAGAAATATATTATGTTCTGGTGTTGGACCACGGAAGTTAAATTAATTTTCCGTATAGAAAATATATTTTTCATGTAATATAAAACAACACCGCTTCAATGAATCCAGGGAATGATTTGCGCTCATGCAGAATGTGTCAATTCCTTTAAATGACTCTCTAAAATTGAGTTAATGTGTCATTTTAATTCAATTACAATCTGTCGCTAATTGTACTACAACCATACAATGCGCTATTTAAAAAATCATAACTGATCATAGAATTATAAAATAACTATCGTTAATGGGATGCATGTACAACTTTAGCAAGAGTAAAAGTTTGTACGAGAGTGCAAATATGTTTGGACGACTTTAGCGTGGGTGCAAATATGTACGAACAACTTAAGCGAACAACAATTATTTATACTTGACATTTTGACACACTCTTTACAAGAGACGGCTTCACGATAGTTCCTTTCTTCCAACTATCCAGTAAAATGAAGCTGTAATTTATTTAACCATGCATCAATCTTGGTTAACGATTGCTACAACTTAACGCATAACTATAAAAGAATGCTTAAAAAATCAACTTCTTTTTAAATCAAATTATTTTTTTTTTATATATAATTATCAAATGCGCTACGAAAATCTCCATTAAAGCATTAGTGTGAAACAATCTTTCCGTACTAATAATGAAACGCTTACTCGTAGATATTCTAGATGCATAACAAATGATTTATTTTAGATATTTTAATTTATATTTTAAATGACAATTTTAAAAATTATGCACCGCAATAATATAAACAAACCGCTAACCTGTCAGAGCACGTGGACAAAGCATTCGTTTACTTGCTATCACTTTCATTTTCCACGGGCGCTCTTGCTTGACGATCATCGCATTTTATTATGCAACTTTCATGCTTCTTGAACTTGCTCGTATAATTATTTGTTAAATGGGTCTCGGCGAGAACAACTTTTAATTACTATTCAAGGACAAATAATCTAATGTGTAACAATACTGATAATCGTTGTTTTAATACTGTTTAATCATAGTAAAATAGAAAGGCAAGATGATCAGTCCACTGAGTAATTACATTATTATCTATTCACTATTTTAAAAAATATCTAAATATTGGTATTTATAAAGAGAGATTCCAAAAGAACATTCCAACCTTGAAATTTTAACTAATTTAATATTGATAATCAATCAATTGGTAAACTGACAAATTGAAATTATGCAGTATAAAACACACTAACGCACCAGGAATTGAACCGAGGATTTAATACAAATTGGACAACCGTAGATAAAGTAGTAGCTCTTTTGGTATGTTTACAGCCAGTAACTTGTCTTCGTAAAATTTTAGCTATCCTATTATCGTTTTTGTTCACGGCTGACTGATCATCATGCCTGATTTAATGCAGGTGTCATTAACCCTCTCATGAGTTGGAGGTGTGCGTATGCTCATTAATAATCCTATTTTTTTCCCAAAATTGCTGGATATTCGGCCGAATGATTTAGGTGACAGTTTTCAATAGTTTTTTTTTTAATACCTACTCAAGTAGGTGTCCTTTATCGTTTTATTTGGTCCCCACTCAAACAAGTTTTAAAAACTATATTCAGATTCTAACCCGCAACTGTTCAAAATAAGTGATAATTATTGCAATAGCCTTTTTCTAATATTGCAGAAATTTTATATAACTTTTCACTCATATTTAGTATATGCATGTTTATGTACAAAATAGAGAGGTTTTTAGGTTACCTAAATTATTTACCCTAATTCCAGTGTAACGTGTTCTTTTTGGGGCTTATGTTAAACAGAATTTTACTAATGAGTAAAGATATTATCGAAAACGTAAAATTTTAGTCTTAATGCTAACAGGCCATGACGACGGGTACGATTCCGACATTCGCCGACGTGGCATTGAACTTCGGTGCGCCGGCGGTACGCGGCGACAGCGTCATCAGACAAGTATCTCGTGCTGCGGGGAACAGTTCCAGTCGCGGAGCTGTCCTGTACGGAGATGATACCTGGCTTCGGCTGTATCCCGAACTGTGGAGCAAGTCCGATCCAACCACATCGTTCTACGTCAGCGACTATACGGAGGTAAATAAGAAAATTGTGTGATTACGTGGTATTGAACCTTTGACCACTGGATAACTGATAGAACCCATTATGCACTGTAGTGATCTAATGATTATTATAACCTGATATTTATTTTTATTAATTTATTAACACAAACAAAAGTCCTTGAAGGATTGTTAATGTCTTCGTCATAAACAATTTTGGTGTCATAAATTTGGTGTTAGAAATATGGCAATTAAAAGGCTTTGTCTTATGTAAGCAATATTATTACGGTTTCTGCGTGAAACCATGAAATACTGATATGGGAAGGTATTGTATGTGATCTAATGTTCCCTCAGGTGGACAACAATGTTACACGACATCTGACCAAAGAGCTGATGCCAAACAGTGCAGGTCTTCCAGACTTCCGCCTTCTTGTCCTGCACTATCTTGGCCTAGATCACATTGGACACCTGGATGGGGCACGGAGTCCCAAAGTTAAAATTAAACTTGCCGAAATGGATGACATCATCAAAAACATCTTCGCTGGTATGAACACATGGGTAGGTACATTTACTGTAATTGTATCTACCTTAAAAAATACCGGTTCTAAATGACTGGTGATGCACTAATGTACCGTTTAAAATATAAACTGAATATGCCGGATGTGGCTCTCCATTGATCACACCTGGTACGCACGACTATGAAGGTCGGGACCGGTGAAATATTAAGCACGCGTGGTGTGCGAGCGGCGGATTTGGTGAGACTGAATTTACTTTGCTGACTGTATGCGGCCGCGCTTTGACAATAGACAATGCTTGGGGGATTTAGTGATGTGCGTGTGGCAACATAGGCACGCTACATGTTTATGAAATTTTCAAGGGGTTCAACAACTGGAGCTTTACCGATTAGATTTTTAGGATGGTTTCCATTATTTAAAAGTTACCGATTGGCAATATGTAATGCATCATAAATTATCAGTTTAAAAATATTATTTTATATTCTTATTGCAGAAAGATGGAAGCGGTACGCTCGTAGTATGCGGCGACCACGGAATGCGCGACGCTGGGGGACACGGTGGCGGTACTCCCCATGAGACCACCGTGCCCATCGTCGTTGTAAGAAGCTCCACTGAACCGCGTACTATGAACAAGGAACATTGCTACACTGGGTAAAGGATTTGCATATCTTAAAATAGTACTCTAATTTTTGTTCATAATTTAAACATTGATTACAATAGAACACCTTAAATATGGGACAAAGGGGTCTACGTACATTTTCTTAGTAGCCTTCTCCAGGTGTGGGCATTATAGAATCTTTAGTAACATAGGCATCGTTCACGACATCCGCTAACCTGACATAAAATACTTAGTAGTTTTTAAAATGAAGAGCAATTGTTTGGATTAAATGTGCACTTATTTATAATTTTTAACCACGAGACCATTCCCAAAGACTTAATGGGGTGTTTATGTTCCCTATGATTTCAGCATAGATTGTAAAAATAATACAGTTTTCAATATTATTTATAGCTTCCAGGAAGAGGAATTACAGCAGTCGGTACATCAGGTGGACGTGGCTCCGTCTCTGAGTGTCCTTTTAGGAATGCCCTTCCCCAGCGCGGCCCTGGGCCGAATACTTCCCGGCTTCCTGCCATACATCACCGAACCCGATAAGCTGATATACACCCTGCACTACAATATGATAAAGAATGTTGAACAACTCGAACGTATGGTTGGCAAGGATCGCTTACAGAGTTTAGGTAAAGAATTTTCTAATCACAACATGTTATTTTGAACTCATTTAAAATTTCGAAAGGTTTCCATCGCACCAGTAGTTCTAGTTAAATTCACGAACACTTAAAATGCTGCTTAAACCCTAATAAGCATTGTAATATTTAAACCCTCGACATTGATATGAAACCATTTCTTAAATTTTTGCTACCGTGTACTAATATAACTAAACTAAAATGGTAGACCATCCCTGAGAAATTCCCTGAAAAATTATTTTGCAAGGTTAATAAATGCAAAATAGAGAAAAATAGGTCAAACTTTGCAACAGTGTCTATGAATGTAATCCTAGGCATCTTTTGATTATAATTTATTTATTTATTTATTAACAGGTAAGCATACAGCGAAATAGTAGCATATACATTTCCCAAAGGGTTAATAATGAGGCCAATTAAAGCTTACGCCTATGTATAAAAATATTTAAAACTTTGTTGGGCTGAACGCTATTTTATAATGTATTTAAAAATGGCAACCTACCCTCATCAAGCGAGGGCTCTTTTGAGGGCGAGGGAGTACTAATCGCTCATCGTAATATGATCAGAAATGTATTATAATATTATCTAGTGTAATGTGACCTTAATTTTTTTTTAAATATTACTCATACCATTTGAATTCTATTTCATAATCTGTTTATTTAATTTCAATTCTCATAACTCAACCTAGACGGTTGCCATCCAAAGATATTGCACAATTAAAAACACACAACCTTCCTCGGTACATACATGTCCGGTAAAGAAGGCAGGGCAGAAAATAAAGCAGTGAAAATCACTCTCTACATATGTATTTTTTTTTAATAAAATAATTACTATGACCTAGTTCATACACAATTATTTTGGGCCCTACTCAACTAGGCCAAATGTGCCTGTCCTAGAGTCTGGGGAAATGGTGGTAATCAAGCGTTAAAAATGGTATGACCATGTGCGGATTGGAAGCCCCGAATTTAGGGTCAATATTCCAACGCCTTAACCACTAGACTACCACAATAATTTTATGTTCGTATATCCCATCATGTGATTTTTTATAATGAATAAAATAAAATAAATTTCACACATAATGCATGTGAAATGTATCTTTTATGGTTTAAATATAGCAATTAAAACAAATTAAATGGTCACAATGCGTACCCCTGACTTGCGATTCTGTAGTTAGTAGCCACATTATGAAAGTCTTACATAATAGAAAAAAGAAATAAAATATTATTTATGTTAACACATTATTTGTACTGACTGCTTCTAGTTGTCTATAGCCAATACACGCGCAGTTTGGCCCTATACAGACAGTGGCTGCGCGAAGGCGGTAAGCGGCTGGCCGACCTGGTGATACTTCATTATAGTGAAGCCCTGAAAACTATGTCGGAATATCTCAATGAAGACATCACCGAATTCGATGTTCTTATTTTGGTTTTGGGAGCGTCATGTCAAATTTTGGTAAGATCATTTGAATATTTTATTACGCATTGACGTATAAGTTTAAAATGCTCGGCACACTGACTTTAATTTTAATCTTCAAAAAATAATGCACTATTCGTTCTGTTAAACGCACTCACTCATCAAATTTAAACCTTTTTGCTGAATAGTGCCTATAATTTATTTTTGACACACAAGTTAGCATTCTTCTCTTTTACATTTGACCATTAATTTAACATATAACCTACCAAGTGTCAAGGCATATGTGCCAAAATAACCGATGCAAAAACCTACAGACACATTAAAAATATTGATTCTAAAGATTTTGACATCCGTTAAGAACATGCCTGATATCTCGTAAACTCCACAATTTTTTTTTAGTTTGACTTATTTTAGTTTTTATATTTAGTAAAATGTATTTTTTTTTTAATTTTCAAAATTGACCATACATACAAAATTAGAAAAAAACAGATTTCACAAAGCGAACATAGTCGTCCTTCGACACTTGGAGCATTTAAAATGGTCCTGTTTGTCCTTAGCTTCTCAATATAATTATTTAACATTAGTAATTTTAAAAACCACTCTCACCATTGTAACCTGCTAGTTGAATAATCATAGACAATATACACGTGTCAAAACTCTCGGGTTAAGGAATTTAAACTCCGGTTAAGACACTGGTGCAAGTGACCCTTAAAAACCTTTATTTCCTTTTAAGATCTAAAAACTTCAGTCGTCCACATGTTACTGGCAAACGTTTGCAATGCAAAGAGTTCTTAAATAAAAATTGGAAGTCGCTAATCATCCGGCTGTTCTCGAGTCCGCCTCAAATTCAATAGGTATATTTTTATATCCCTTACGTTCATATTATAGGTATATAAATCCTCAATTTCCTCTTTGCTCTTTCATGATAGGCCTAACCTTGGTCAGTGATACTCTAACCACACTTTGTACACAGCCAGCTAAAACACAGGTCGATCATTGGGCGATAATAGGTTGTTACGAGTAAAAATTTATATTCATTAATGGTAACCTCTGGTAGTTAATGCGGTGATCTAGTGAACACCTTGATCCAGACCAGATAATTAAAAAAAAATAAAGGCCAGTTATAAAATATATAATTTTGAGGATGGATTGGAGGGCAGCCAGATGGCTGCTACACTTACCCATTGTGTATACCTTTTGTGTACTATTTATTTATTTTTGTTTTATTACTTATGTGTCTTATTACTTAACTTAGTCGACAGTGCTGAGAAAAGCGACCCTCTTGACCCACTGGGGGGATTCAAACCCGGGACCTCTGGATTTTAGAAGCAGGAGCTTATACCTCTGCACCACCAGGCCATTGGGATCTTTACATACCGTGTGTACAAAACTATTTAATCCCGACTTTCCCTGAGGACGGGAAGTATGATCATTTCCGAGACGTCGGTAATATAGTACATGCGGTATGGAAAAATCCATAAAATTATATGTTTTATGAATGGTGACCGTGAAAGTTACTAAGTCGTTTTTGGTGTTCTTTCTAGTGTGTCTATGGCTTATTCCTAGTGCTGCTCTATGACTTCATGCCGGCCCTCTTCCGGAACGTGGCCGCTACAGTGCGATTTCGATATCAGTCGTTGTTCTATCCAACCGTTTTTTGGATATGTATATATTTCGCTGCTTGCTTCTATACCGGATTTCAAAAAGGTGTGTTATATCAAAATTTAATATTAGGTAAAAATGAATTACAATTAATTTTCAATCTAAAGAAAAAAAACTAGCGCTCAACCTAATAATGGCGACCTTGGTCCATAAACAAGGCTGAAGCAATAAAAAAGAAGTGTTAGATTTGCGTAAATCCGAAAAAACAGTTGCTATTTGGTGGTCATCTATCCAATACAGAATTAACTTCTACGAATATGGGCATGTGATAATATGATTTAGCGTCATTGAAGGGAGTGACATGGATGCTGTCTTATATTCAATATATTTTTTGCATTTTTAACAATTATTAAAAAAGTTTTTTTTTGTGTCTTTTAAATATAATTAGTTTAACAGAGCTAGCGCCAAATATTAAAATTAAATTAATATTTAAATCATTACTCAAAAAAAAATAATATTTTGGTCTGCCTAACTCAGTTTATCTTATTTGTCAATCCTCAGAACCAATTTCTGCTCTCTTATCGTATGTCCACAAGATACCTTTACTGACAATATTATAATTAATTGAAATTGTATTAACTAAAGTTTTGTCTACTGATAGATGACAAATTGTAAGTTGGTTAACTGGTAGATATTGCCTTTGAGGTGATACGTTTGCCATATATTTATTACTAAATGTTGCTATAAATTACTAAATTCTTATTCCTAAAGATAACATTCGCTCAGATCATTTATATCCTGAGCTCCTAGAAAAATTCAGAAATGTATATTTAAGTCTTGTTGAATTCTGGTAAAAATACAGTTTTCATTTTAAAGTACTGCACTATTTTTATCTATGTGCGAAAACATGTAATATTTTTTATATTTTTCCAGATATTGATGAAAAAGTTATATGGCCTTTAGGCCATATAACTGTGTAGTTTTATTTGTGTCATTTATGACACAAGTGTTGTGTATTAATCTATTTTCTGTTTAATTCTTTGTAAAGGTTTATGCTGTGTGGAGGATTGGACCAGCGCTGCGGTTGCATTATGTGGACTCGTGTTGTTTGTCGAGGTCGGTGTTTCAGTCTGCATAATCCGTTCTGAATTCATATCCAGTGTTACGAATGCATGCAAGGCATACCAGAAACCTGGCATGTTTGAAACCCTCCTCGTTACAGGTTTAATTTTTTTTTTACCATATTTTATTTATTTAGGTTCACAATTATTTTGACTATATTGTATAGCAATTAAGAATAGTGAAACAGTAAATTAGTTCAAGCGAATACTACTATGATACGCAATACACAGAGTACTGTTTCCGTTTTCAAGAAAGTTTATTTAAGTAATTGTAGTATTCATTTTATACTATATACATGTAGTATAACTCAAAATTAGCACAGAAAAAAAAACGCCACATTATATCTGTAAAAGTTTAAATTATTTTTTAACTAGTTTAATTATGCAACTACAGTACAGACCATGTATGTCTCTGTGCCGACTTCAACATTTTGGTGGATCATTTTTTGACTGCTTATGAACAATAAGTTTATTGTATTATTTCTTAGTTTTTAGGTTTTAGGTTTAATTTAAAGAAGGTTCTATTTTTTTTATGACCTATTTTATTTTCTAGTGTATTTTACTTGTTTTTTTTTAAATTTTCCTATCATACACTAGACATAACATTATGAAACTTCAATGGAGTCAACTGGTTGAAAAAGTAAGATGAAATATTTTGTGATATTTATTACAGGAACCATTCTGCACTCATTCACATTTGCAGGGACAAGTTTCATAGAAGAAGAACACCAGACCTGGTATTTCTACTGGAATTCTGTCGCATTCTTGATACTCATCAAAGTTTTTGGTCTTCTAGGTATACATGTACAATGAATGGATAATTATTTATTACGATTTATTTTAATTTAATAAAGGCACATTACTATTTATTTTATATTTAATATTAGTTTATTGACAATATTCAAAAATTTCGAATAGTTTTATTTGAATTCACTTTTACATTTTACATAGTGAAGCTTAAATTAGTCTGAAGCAACCGTATATTATTCAATCTGCCGATGGCCCACCACCAGTTTTGCAAATAACCGTTAATTGCGCAGCATTCGCCAATTTTACAGCTCCAAAACACTTATCCATCCAGATTCAAGAAATATTGAGTTCCTATTGACTGAATGAATAGCTGTAGCATTGATTATATAAGCAAACATGTCTGATGCTTACACAGACCGCTTGAATTGAGTAGACTCGGCCTAAGTCAAATCTTCGTACGGCCGAGCGTTTCCAATTTCAGACATCGGTATTGGTGATTATATACCGACACAACTAACACCGACGCAATCACTGCCTGACACCGGGAGGAGCTTAGTTATCAACTGACGCTCATGTTATTTATTTATTCTACCCAACAGAAATCGTACACAATACAGGTAATGACGTAAAGACAATATAAATTGAAGTATACAATCCTTAAACTAGGGTAGCCCAATTGACTAATAAAGATAATTAAAGATAAAAAGAATAATATCAAATTATAATAAACGAATTTAAATAAGATTTAAATTTAAACAAAATTAAACAATTTTGTCATATCTGCCGTAGCTCGTTTACTGCGATTCTATGCCATTAACTATTTCTATGGAGGCTTTATTAATTATAAGTATCAACATATTTAACATCGAATAACACTTCTAGAAAATCAAATCGTTGCAGTTTTACCAAATAATAAGGGGAATACCCTGCATTCCCTGGTAGCGGGGAATTCTCCGCAATGTAACCTATCAATTGATCTTTGCTGACACTTGTATATGTGTTTGCAGTGCGGTACTGGTACAATGTGTCCGAGAATTCATCGGAGGTTCGAGAGAAGCCGCACCTCGAAAAGAGAATGAGGCAGGCCGGAGCACTTCTGCTGCCATTGTGGATTTGCCTTATTTGCCTGCACAGGTGAGAACACGTCGTAGATCGCATTATTGGTATCACACTTATCCATTAGTTTTATTAAATGTGGTCTTTTCTAGGATCTAGAAACGAAATTGCTTTTATATTATTATTTTAAGCTCTTGTAAGAACTAGCTGGAAACCGTAAGTTGAAGTTATAATAATAACACTATGATTCTAAGTTCTTGATTGAGGTAACATAAACCCTATTCTATAAAAACAATAACCCGCAACGAGGGGATCTAAAAGCACCTACAGTACATTGTGGGAAGACGCTACATCATGGAATTTAAAGTGCGATCACAAAACCAATTTCTCCATGGAGTGCGAGATCGGCTGGTCTACACAAAAAAATGTAATGCAATGCTCCGTTGGTCTGCATAACGTTACTATATCAGCGTCCATATTAAACTATGTCATGCTACACAGCCATTAAAGCAACCACTTTTCTGGTTGTCTATTTCGCGTTCAATTTGCACATTTATAACGGAAATGTCAGCGACAAATAATTTTTTTAAAATAGAACGAATCTGCGAAAGTTTATGAATAAGCTGGTGGTATTCGATGGAAAGGGAACCCTAGAAAACTTTATGCTTTACGGCTAGAAATTTGCTTGCTGAACCAATCCGAGCCAGACATTGGTTGTTGCATTGCGTTGGGATGCGTGTGGGTTCTGTCATTATAAATTCATGAAATTAGAAGAAAGGCATAGCATTGCGTTGAGTTATTTTATGTAGACACAAACTGTCAAATGAATAAATATAAGGCCTCGTTATTTCGCGGATATTTATGAATGTCTGAAAATCTAACCTAAAGAATTAAAAAATTTTCACTTTATAGTAATGATAAACTAACGAAACAAAAGAATCATTTGGATAAAGAAAATGTAGGTAAATAAATAAAGTTACTCATTAATGAACTTTCCTCATTTATTTCATATTCTGGACAGAGAAAACTGAAACACAACTTGTTATGATTTTACGTTTTATTTTCGGGACGATTGATTTTGTTTATTTTTGTAGGTTCTTGCGAACGTTAAACAGGACAGGCGACAAATGGGCCCACTTGCCTAGTTTCTCAGATTGGCTTTTGGCTCCGGAAAATTCTTCAGTTCTCGAGTGGCTTATGATTGCCTGTGAGTAATCACAAAAATGTTTTCACTAAAATGAAACCCGGTCGGCATAAGAAATTTAATACAATTTATATTTTATGCTTATAATCATAATAATTTTTGTATTGTAAGTTTTTAAAAAATGTTCTAAAAGTGCAACAGCCCTAGTGCTTATATGTTCAGTAGACCATTTTGCAAATTTTACAAGATTTTTTTTTATTTTGTCGACTAATTAGTACAGAATTTATGAAAATAATAAATAAATATTATTTATATATATATGACAGTAAAAACATAAAACCGTATATTTTAGTTAAGGTGGATATTGAAAATGGGTTTTAACTCTTTTGGATATTGAACACTTAATTACCATTACGCAACTAAAAAGCTAACATGGCCGCTCATCGTGACGTGCTGGCTTCTCATTGGAATCTCACAACGGAATCAACTTATCTCTAAAAATTTACTTGAATTTGCATATTTATAAAAGATACTATGCTTCCGTAGTTTTATTTTTTCGATTCTTATATTCAAAGAATTAGATATTTAAGTCTAAACTTTTGATAAAATATATGGAAAAATGCAAACTTTTTGAGACTTAACTTTTAGGTAAAATAACATTTTAACTTATTAACTCCATAGAAGCCTAGATATTTAGGATATAAAACGACATCTACTATTATTTTTCTTCTAAATCTACGTAAAAAGACTCACAACACTACAGTGTTTGTATGGAGAAATGACCGGGCTGAGTCCTCTTACGGATGTTTTTACATGCGTCGACGCATAAGCTAATAAACAGTTTCACAATTACCAAATTCATAATTAAATAAATAATATTATATTTTTCCTTCCAGCTTTCACATTGACTGTATTGATCTGTGTCTACAGTTTGAAAAACACTCGAGATCCATATAAAATCAACACAATCCTCACAATTCTGTCTTCATTATGCATCTTTCATTACTGGAGTTCCACCGGAGAACTTAACTTCAGTATGCTTCCTCTCGTGAAGACTGATTCCGTACTAGAAGTGGAAATTTTCTGGTATTTGCTGGCCGCAATCTCAGTAGTGGAAATCTTGAGCTTCAGAGGTGACTTTGCAAGGACCAGCGCTCCAAATGAGAAAGAAGAAGGAAACTTTTTGACGGCCGATAATAGAAACCTGAGATATAAGGATAAGCTCAAAAACGAAATGTGTAAATCATTGGCTCAACTCGGCGTTAATAACTTATTGCTAATCGTCAGTCTACTGATTAGGCCTCATAATTTAATTCTGGTGCCGAGTTTGTACTTCACGTTGTCGCTCACTTCAAGGTATTTGTTTTTTAAATTTTTTAAGGAAGTCTTATTTCTGCTTTTATTTTTATGGTCTCTCAAATGAAGCATAGGTTTTCAATGATAAACTACCTTCCATATTGATATTGGACAAGTAAATTTAATACCTCGTGTCAAGGTGTTCCTTGACCTCTGTGGTCAGAATGTAATTTGTTCCATTTTCTCCTCAATATCTGCTCCAAAATGGGTCCTCTTACAGGTCGATGGTTGGAGATGCTGTTAAGGCGTCGATTTATTAATACTTAACCTATCACAATCCGTAACTTTATTTTAATATGAATTAGGATTGCGAAAGCCTAAAATCAAGTTTAGGGCGTTTAGTTTTACTACTGATTAAATAGGTTGAGATATTTAAACCTCATACAATTACGAGTCCCACAATAAGTTATACTAAGATGTACATAAATAATGCTAATAATATTTGATTGGGAGATAGGTTAGACGCATACCGCATAGAAGTCAGATTTAACTATGTGTAAAGTTAAGAAATTATAATCAAGCCAAGTAACGGATGACGCTTATCTACTGCAATTTTGTAAATAGTATGCTGTTTAAACTTAAAGAATAAATTGCTATCTGTCTTTAAAATGATGAAACTATGTGCTTTTTCCAGCAAATTATGATGAATGAGACTTATTGGAACAACTGCATAGTGTTACTAAAGAGTGGCTGTCAATTTATACTTAATAGTTGAGCAATCTAAACCACGATAAAATCAATGGTTTTACTGTTTTTAATTTTTAGGTCAGCTTTTTTAGTACCAACGTTCATCTTATTGACCAGTCTTCATTTTTCCGTAACAGATGAGGAATGATGCTGTCAGCTATTTACAAGTAAAGTGTTTGTGAATTACCTAATCGGGTCTAGATCATTAAGATGGTGGCTGAAGAAATAGGCCACATTACTGCGCCCGTCTCAACTGCATAAAATAATACTTTAAGGCTTTTTATTTTACCGCAAGAGACATGATTTATACAGATATATCCATTGCAATCTGCTGCGTACAAAAAACTAAAGTGAGTGGGTGTTTCATTTAGTTATGACAGTCTGGTCATACACTCCATACAAGAGCGGGCTTTGTGGTCACATCCTAAACGTCATATCCATATAAACACAAAAGCGTAAGCAAACTACCTCTTTGGTTCCGCTAGAACGAATGATTTTCTAAAATTTTTAATAAAATATTAAATCTTAAAAATATCTATTTTCAGAGTTTTGGCGCATGTGTACAACGAGAAGTCAAAAGATTGCAAAAACTTCATCCTCACAAAAACTCTGTTCCACGTCTGGATTGGAATGCTCTTCTACTTTTATCAGGTTTGCATAACAAGGCATCTATATTAGACTAGTTTCACTTACAACGTTCTGTAAGGAACTTACAAGAAATTATTGCTTATTTCATTTTCTTCCTTCGTATAGACCATAGATTTACAAACGATTGGTTTAAATAATTGCCACTCAACTAAAACTAAAACTCCTTGTGCTATAATCAGGAGAGATGGTGGTGATGAAGCGTTAAAAATAGTATGACTATAATGTACTGATTTGAACCTGCGTTCAATACCAAACTGCACAACCACTGTCTCATTTAGAATAGAAAGGCATGATTTTGATCAGTTGCTAGTTTTCAATTTATTTAATTTTATTTAAATAAAATTGTTTCTTTCTTTTTAATGCAGACACTACAATAATTGCACTGTTTTTTAATGGTAGAGAGGGAGGGGATTGCGGAATGATTCACACATCTCCATTCCATGGCTTAGTAGATCACCTGGGCTGTCTTGATGACTATAGGTCGTATAGGTCACATCAGCTCTTTCAATAGTATAGTTTCTGTTTTGTTATTATTGATATATTTGAAGTCGAAATATTTTGCATTTTCAGGGTAATTCAAATTGCCTCTCGGCCGTCGATTTGAAGTCAGGCTACGTAGGGTTGTCTACGTACAATCCTGTTTGGGTAGCCTGGAGGATGGGTATTCATACATTCCAAGGGCCTTCCATAGCTGGGATGGTCCTATTTAGAGATTTAGCCCTATCAGGTATGTAATCATAAAGCAGGTGTCTGCATCATCATATTTAGACAGACAACATCCTTTCAGATAACAAGCAGTACTTCCAATGCAACAACTTTTTTAACTATACTCATCTATTGTCATCTTCCCACTGCAATATCTGAAGACTTTGTGGTGAAATGAAGTAAGCAAAACATTAAGTAAACAAGCATTGAAACCTAAAATGACAAACAGATGTTGAGCACAGCGCAACCGACTAGAATTTGAGAAATCTGGGTTCGATTCCTTATTTGGGCCGTATTTTTTTTAAATTTGTGTTTAACTTTTTTCCTTGATGGTAAGTCATAAACTTGCATAAAGGGCGAATCTCGTGGAACCAAGGCTAATCCGTCCGCCTGGGTGACGCAGCGTCGCTGACACCCTTGTAAAATTTCATAGTTGACAAGCATTGGCACTGTTGCCCCAACGTACACGTCGCAGTCCACAGTGCTTAATTCTGTTCATTCGGTATGACAAGCGTCACGTGTCTGCTTAAATTGAAGCATGCAGTGAAACTCATTGGCGGCAAGTTTAGACCTGTCAGTAACGCTCCGGTCAAATGTACGGTGTGAATGCATGTATTTTGAAGTGAACAGACGTGTTAAAAAAGCGTTGCATAACTGATATAAATATAGAATAGAATATAAAATCAAGACGCTGAACTCATAAATATGATATATAGTGGTTCGGTTGAAACTTTGAAGCGTTTCAACAAGCACCTGTAAAGGGCACAAGGTTATCTTGCCAACAAGAGGTGTTGACCAATCTGCCTACCAAGTGATGTTATAAACTTAAACTTTTTAAATCCATTAACCAAATAATAGTAATAATATTTAAATGCTAAAGTAAGAATCCAAATCTTATATTTATTTTATGATATTTTCCAATTTTCAGGTGAAGATTTGGAAACAAAATGGCGCCGCGCCGGCGGCATAATCTGTATGACACGAATGTTCCAAACGGCCTTTATGTCAATTGTTGCCATTATACTGCGAAACCACCTCTTCGTGTGGACTGTGGTGTCGCCAAAGCTCCTCTACGACTTTGTCGCCATGGTCTTCGCTATTATTGCCATTCAAACTATAGTATTCATATCTCAATTTGTGCTAGTCTATGAAAATGTGTTATTACGTAAGAAAAATGTTGCCAAGGCTCTGTGATACTACTCTTAAATAAATATATTTAATATAATATGAGTTTCTTTGACTTCCACTAAAATCAATCAGACCAATTTGTTAAGCCTGGATTGTTCTAATATAAACACTAGTATAGTCTGGGATTGTTCTAATAAGAAGTAAAATACCTATCCAGATATATATTTGTATTTCTTATACTCTAAGTTAAGAAGGTGGCCCAAATTTTATATTAATTATTGCACACTTACTACTATCCCTTTATTTAAAAAAAAAACTTTTCCTGTATTTGGTGGAAATAACACCATTACACAAAAGAATAATCCAGATTAAAACAAAGTATTTTTGTTAATTTAAAAAATATATATTTATTACATAAACTTAACCAAAAATATGATACCAGAACATGGATGATCTAATGAGTTTAGGCTTAAAAACAATCACGCAATATTTCACTGTGATGATACCACTTTGATTGGGCACAGAGACTGATGCAGTTTGGTGACAGCAGTGTGGACCATCTGGCGCAGCGTGTCGTCTTCTTCGCATGCCACCTCCTAGCAAAAATCGTGAAGTTTATTTTAAGATCAAAGAAATAGTTGTAGTAGGCCCTAGCGTGATTTCAAATTTCTCGTCAATAATAAACGTGTTTTGACTATATAAACGAGGCCTCCCATGCAGAATTTTATGGATACCGCATGCATGACAAAACAATAATCCTTTTACATAGGCAACAGGAGGAAAAGTGTAATGTTATAAAATAAATCATTGTGTTATATAAACCTCTATAAATGATAGTGAGTGTGCAAAAGACATAGTTATAAAAGTCAATAGTGGTCAATAATATTAAATACAATTTAAAAAATAGATATAAAAATATATAGGTTACAGGTAAAACATAACTTTTTTTTATTTACAGTGGGACATTGTAATGGGATTTTAAAACACATTTAGATTTTTTTATTTTTCTTATATAAAAAGGTTTTTTTTTAAATGGTCAATCTATATGCTAAGGGCTGATGACCTCAACCCAAGACCAAAGCTTGCCAGTCGACAACAATAGACTATTTAAAAAATATTCTATGTCGCGCAACACAGACAACAGCTCTTCGGGCAGAGGCCCCTTAACGGGGCCAACTGAGGTTAGGGTACTAAAAACTCTAGAAATATCAAAAACTCGGTTTTTTTCTCGGTTATAGGATATCAAATAATCTTGTTTACATTATTTGCTTACCAACGTCATTAAATCGATGTTTGCCTTCTTCCCATCAACTGAGACATGCAACTTTTCGCCTTTGAACATTTTCGGGACGGAATTATCGCCAAACATCTCTTGCAACATCTCTATAACACATTCCTTGAAAATAAAAGTTATTTGTTAATAAAAGTTGTTTGTTATTTTCATAATCGTATTTCTTAACTGTGGTTATTAGTAATCATTGACAGTAGCAAAATAATGGTTATTTCATCAAGTTCAGTTAATGATAGTGATTTATTTATTAACCCGTAGAGCGTCCAGGCCGCACCGGTGCGGCCTCGATCTTGCTGTATTTGTATAATTATTTTTAAAACTGGCAATATCAGTTTTTTGAGACTTTCAAAGCCATAAAAACCAATCTGTGTTAGTGTTTATAGAAAAATGTTAGTATACACCAGAAGTAAATTTCATGAAGGTTACATTTCATTTTTGACATACTCTACGGTTTCTTAATAAAAAAAGAAAAGCCTAAGGCCTGTGCAATTATTGAGCCTCTTAATTTCGTGCTTTCAATGTTTCTATATCATACGCACACGCTTATAACGAGTCCCGCCTCATAAAATAACATGCTCTTGGGCCAAATTTCAAAGTTCGTGCATCCGATAGAACCGCTCTTAAAACATGAGTTTTTTTTTATATATAACATACTAGCTATTCAAACCGGGGCTCTGCCTCGAATTAGCAGTTAGGCCCTGCAGGCGGCTTTAATGGCGCCTTCAGTGTGGCGACTCGTGCCTGCAGCACTCGGAAAAAGTCGGTTTGCGACTCATTTTTTAAATTTGACACTCTGAAAATAGTTGCTTTAACCTAGAATTTCCGAGAGCTTTCCAAAATGCCCAAAAATACCTTCCTAGCATGTTACCTAAATAATTCTCAATCTTCCATTCTCTATTTCACTTAAAGGTTTAATTTTCTTTTTAAAAAAAGTAGACTATGTCCTTCACCAGGGTTCAACCTATCTCCATATCAAATTTCATCAAAATCGATTCAGTAGTTTAGCCGTGAAAACATAATAGACAAAAATATCAATTACACTGACAATTAGACTGCTTAGAGTTCACGGAAAAATCAAATTAAAGTGAACACAGGAAGTGAATGTATTATTTTATTATTTCAATATTATGTTTTAAATTCGCTTTGAATAAAATTATGAAATAATTTAAAAAATTAAGTTTGTTGCCGTTTAGGACGTTGTCGCAACACATTCACATCCACATAGACTTCAGATAGCTCCGTAAGGTTATTATTAATATCTGAATGCTGTAAATGGTTAAAAATTTAAAAAAATAAAAAAAAATGTCTAGTTGAAATTGTTTCTCTATCTGTGACGCTAAACAAATTTTAATGTTTAAAAATTAAAAAAATGTTTAAATATTAAAAAAAAAATGTCTAGTTGAATTTTTTTCTCTATCTGTGATAATACAGGTGACGCTAAACAAATTTTAAATAAGACTGTGTTAGTAGTAGTAATTATAAGTAGAAAAATACAATTATTATTAAAATACTTTACAATTCATACCCTACCTTGAAATGCATTCTGTCTATCTTTTGCGTTTGTGGTATTTGCTTAGGTGTTGGCAGCAATGATGCGTTCATTACTCCGGCCACAATTGCATCTGCGTACATGTCCGTTATTGGCTGACCGACCCACTGAAATTATATTTTCAAATATTAACTGTAACGTGCGGTGGAAGTGCTCGCCCCGTTGACGGTCGATGAATTGATGAAGATTTGTTAGATGATCTTTATTGTCTATGAATTTCACCAGTTACTGTTACAAGACTTGACAACTACATAGTATAGGGTGCTTTTTTTAGAGGCGTGGTTTTCAATCTGGCACTACTTTTTTCGTAGTTGGTGTTTTTGACAGCTGTCACTTGATTTATGCTCAGTTTGGTTTGCCATTTCATAATGAATAGACTTACTCCTGAACAATGTTTGCAAATAGTGCAAATTTAGAAAAAATCACTCTAAATTTTTTTTAAATCACTCTAAAATAAAGTAAAAATCGCGTCGTGGGCCTGTGGCGTGGCCTCCAAGATCGTGCGATTTAACACCGCTGGACTATTTTTTGTGGGGTTATGTGAAGACGCTTGTCTACGCAGATAAGCCGGACACGATTAACGCCTTGGAAGAGAATATTCGGCGCGTTATTGCTGGCATACGGCCCAACTTGCTGCAAAAAGTGGTTGAAAATTGGGCCTCTCGGCTGGAATTTGTTCGAGTCAGCCGCGGCGGCCACTTACCCGAAATCATTTTTAAAACATAATGGCAAACCCTTATCTTTATAATAAAACTAAATTCTTAGCCATAACATCAAATTATTTGCGTTTTATCTCTTCTTGAAAACCGGGTCTCTAAAAAAAACACCCTAAATATATTTGTAATTAATAATAAGAATAAGTGTGATTAATATATTTTTAGCTTAAAGTTTACCTCAATTGTGACAATTTTATTCTCTATGGTGATGTCTATGCAATTGTACAGCTTCCATTTTAAATCGTTCCCTTCCATCACCTCAATGTTGCCAGCCAACTGCGTCAGGGTGTATTTGAGGAGTGGTATGGAACCAGAATAGTGGATCGACTGTCTCTGGGTGATCTCCGATTGACTCATCTCCGTATATTCTAAAAAGAGTGATTGATAATTGTTAAAAATTAGATTTATAGCAATTCAAATTTTTTGGGTGAACGGGTAATTCTTCAAGGGCTATATTCAAATTAATAGTCAACCAAAGAACAAAAATATGTGAAATGGATAAAGGTGGTCCCAAGATGGCTGACCAGTAAAATTAATCAAACCGTCCCATATACAATCACCCAAATGGCTATTTTTCATGTGAATTCCATAACCAATAAAAGCGGTATCAGCTAAAATCAAAATAAACAATCAACACGAGGGCGTAATGTAGTGGGGCAGGGAGTGTAGGAAAACGCTATTGCTGGTCATGGGTATCCATTTTGAGGATTTAATCATTTGCTTTGTCAATGATATAGATACGGTGAGAGATTGTTTATGTTTTGAATAGAAATTAGTAATGATGTTATTTGAAATTTACTTTATAGATGTATAACATTTAATCTAATCGTATAATCGTATAACATACTGGCTAAATCATCTGGATTGAACAGGTGATGGGTGAAATTCCTCTTCACCAAGACTCCTGATATTTTCGCAGCTTTAGTGGGGGGGTTAGATGCTAATGCACCGCACACCTGAAAATAACAAAAAATAAAATAAGATAGGTTCTTACATGTTTTTATTTATAAAATAAATGGTATAAATACACCATTAACGCTCAACTAAACCTCAATGCATAGTCGACAATAATGCACTACATTCTGAGACGAAGCCCAGGTTGAACAGTTAGTGATGAATGTAGGCATCAGTGCCGGATAAAGATTTAGGCAAAAAGGGTCAAAATATGGTGACAAAGAATATCTGATGAAATAATTAAAAACTATTTAATTTTCCTAAGTAATTCAGGTTAAATTGTTTTGAACTTATTTCACCTTTGTTTGATTGGTTTATATGAATCGAGATTCACTTCGTCTCAACAATGGACCTGAAACAATGTACCTCAGTTTATGAAGCTAAGTGGTTGAAGGTGCGGCCTCATATAAACACAAACCTAACCTTGGCCGCTTTATGACCACGGAATGCGAGCGACACTGCAGCTGTATTCCTGGGCGAGTGAAGGGAGAGTGAGGTTCCATGCTCTCGGGCTAAGGCTGCGCGCAGGCGTGACATCTCATTCTGCTCACCATGCACAAGAATCTAAAACAAAACAATCACGACCATCATTAAAAACACGACTATCCACTCCCTTTGCACATCGACCTATCAGTTTGAGTATTGGCAATAGTCTCATTGAGTACTGTACAACTCCGTATTGTTTTTGGTCAATACGGCTTTTACCACAGGGATTCCACTCAAGGGCTGTATCAGAAATGAAGGTTTATCAATCATCACACAATGTTTGTGCTGTTAACCTTCTGTTAGGTCTAATCTTAATCAATGATTCCTATGACATAAATATTTGCAGCACAATGCACTGGACCAGACATGGTGACTTAATAACGTAGCACTACTAGAATTTTGGTGTCAACTACATAGAGAAATGCCGAAATGTAACAATAATCATAAGACCATAAAACAGCTCAATATTTTTGTACATTTTAAGACCTAACAACTAGTAAGCAGTACAGAAAGAGTGAAAACTTGTGTCAAAATGTATGTGAAGTTGATAAGTATCAACTAGGACGATGGATGAACGATTGACTACATTTTTGTCATTTGTAGAATTCAAACAATACTAGTAAATTGCGGTCTAATCTCATAGATCCAATCTCCGGTTTTTTTAATCTACGAAGTATGCTGATCTCAAAAGTCTACTAAGCTCACTCAAACGCGATCACTAGCGTCTTTAATGTAATATAAGGGTAATGAATTCTCAATATTTGTCTCCAGCATCTGTTGTCAAAGCTGACAGATTGGTCTATGGTGGCATAAAGATGAAGTCACGGTATAAAGATGGCTGGAATAGCTTACGGGTACCACCATGTACCTATAATGATAACATTATTCAGAACAAATTTTTACATAGCTAGTTATAATCTTATTTCAGAGTTAAATTAGACAGGTAGTTAGGTGTCCGACAGTAGTGCTCTAAATGAATTATGCAATGGTATAGTAACACCTATATGCGAGTACATAATTTTCATTTCAATCTAATACCAGTCCCCTATTAAAATGATATTAATTATTATTAATTAAAAATATAATACCTAATCAATTATATAAATTAAATATAGTAAAATTACGACAAATGGCAAATTTAAAGTATCCCTGTTATATTAAAAAATAACATCTCGTGGGGCCCTTCTCAGGCAAGGGCCCGGGGTGCTCCGCCCTCCCTTGCTACACCACTGGGATTATGTCGACATTTATTTTCCTGAAAATATTTTATTTCTAACAGTTACTGATGTATAGAATTCTTTTGTCATTGGTTATCTTCGTTTGCTTTTATTACACCCTTATTAGCAAATGAAAACGGTAGGGAATATGGTACTTACAACATGAGGTGGCTTCAGTATCCTGATGAATTCGGAGGTCTGTTGGTAGTCTGTGTGGGCCGAGAAAGAAATGTAATCGACAGACATCTTCAAGGGCAATTTCTGGCCCGACATTGTCGTTATCTCGTCAGGTTCCGATAGGATGGTCTTCGCCAATGTTCCTTCCACGCAATAACCTAATAAGTATTGTATTTTGTGAATAAACTTATTATCAGCATTCAATAATATTGTTCATTTGACGGTGACTTAACTAATTTTATCCGTAAAAAGATTGCATTGCATATATTATTATTTTATTTGTTTAAAAAATACAAAATAATGACACAATTGTAAATATTACATATTCGAGTTTGTGTATTGGTAAGCGCCGGAACGTAATTCTTTTGTGTTCAAATTAATATTCTGCTGCAGGTTTGACATTGATAAGCGATTTTCAACGATTTATCAACGCTATCTTGCTCGATATTAGAACAAGCACATTTAGTTTAGTTGAGTAGGACCCAAAAAAATTGACATAACCTAGGTCATAGAAATTCTTTTTTTTTTCAACCAAAAAATAATATAGTAGAAACCTGCAATTATGACACCGTTCTTGGAATCAGTGCACCACGATTCAAAAAGCTCCCTGGAGAGCCCCGACTGCATCATACCCGGTGATGCCATTATCACACAGGGGCCAATGTCCTCGAAGTGGTCTATGCCCTGCAATATAAAAACATTTGTGACTGTACAATAGATAATAAAAAACATCGCGTCACGTCAGTGCGAACGAGAAGCAACTACCTCTACTTTATATTTCAGTTTTAGCTAATTACTAACCGGTTAGGCATGTTATAAAATGTATTATTTTATTTAAATAAAGATCGTTATGCACCATTGGAAAAAAATATTTAATATGCCTAACACACACATCTCAATAGGAGACTTCTTTTATGCATTTTGAGTCACCCTTTTTCCGAATGGATGAACATCTGCATCCGGAAGGAACCTCTTACTAGGTCAGTGTAGTTAAATGAAGCGGTGGACTGAAGTCGCTGGAAGACTGGAGTTATCCTTATATTGGGGGACGGTGTTTTCCCATAAGACAATTAGCTTAATTTTAAAGGTTATTAAGTATTTGGTAGATGGGTCTTCAGACTCTTTCAGAACAAGTTCAATTGAAATAAGTTCATAAGAAATAAAAATAATATTAACACATTCCACTCCGTACGTAAAACGCACGGACCACACACTAACGCCCGTTCGGCGAAGGCCGCCGACCGAACGAAATAGCGTATGTTGGGCCGCCACCTGTTTTTTAGTTTCTTACTATTGGCAAATAGTACAAAACTATGAATATGTTTGTTTTTTATATTTAATATTAAATTCACATAGCTTTTGTAAATAAAACTCGAATTATTTACCGTCAAAACACTTTCAATTCACTAGCGCATTTTTCACAAAAACAATCAAAGGTCAAAACCGAACTAATATGAAAAAAAATACAATTAGTCTATGCCTTCATCAATTCAGGCATATGCTACATGCCGCGCTTTTAAATATCAGTAGAATTGCAGTAAGCCGATGACGCTTTTAAGCGCACACGGTACATCAATGACTAGGTATCTCGTCATCGGCGCTGACTGTGTTATTAAGTATTTATTCGAAGAGGCAGAGGGGGATGTTGATATATTAACCCTAATAAAAAAAAAAAATTGAAATTTAACAAAAATTATATAAATTATTTCGTCATCAACCAGTCTGAAACTGACATATATTTATTTATTTATTTAATTTTTAGAAATGCTTATAGCTATACAAAAGACAGTTACATAAAAATACATTAATCAACAACTTAAGCCAAATACAGGCATCTCCAATTTAACATATATCTTCAACAGAACCAACTAGCATCTATATTTATATATGTGATAATCCATTGCTTATTCGCGGAACCAGGGTAAATGCTTGTAAGTATAGCAATTTGTATGATATCAATCACCATCAATTTGCCATCAGAGATAGAGAAGCTTTTATTTTATTTTCTACCTGGCAACACAAACTTAAGTTTTTTTATAACTTTCAGAAAAAAGAGGAGGGGGACACCGTCATAGGTATTATATATAGGTATATATTTATTTGTTTATTTATTTACTTACTTATTTATTCAACAGGTTTCCCCATGTGTACTTTATTGTTTATTTGGAAAACCAATAGTACAATATATAAGAAATGGTACATAAAATTGTATGTAAAATTGACTGATGACAGTGCAACTTTACAATTAGCATGTTTTTTAATAATATAATTATTTTTGCATGATTTTTTTTTTCATGAGACCGGTTTAGTTGTTGATACAGATCAATCCCCTAAAAGGATACCAGTGAATATAAATACACTCTGTATATATACATATATATGTATATAATTTAATAGGTAGTAAAGTAATGAACCTTTATTGGACTTCATTTAGATTCATTTTAAAATTGAGACAGTCAAATTCTCAGATAAAAAGACAAAATGTGTCTCAGACAGATTCTGGAGGTCAAGGTTAAAAGCTAATTATAATTCATTGATGGAACACGGCAGTGTTGCCATGATTTTTTTTTTATATGCGGTCATTAGATAAAAAAAATCTATAGTTTCATAATTCTGTGAGCCCTCGTGAAATTGATAAAAAAATTACAGTTACTGTTTTTCTAATTGGTTTTTCTACTTTGAGATGGTTGCCATTAATAACAACATTTCTTTAGGAATTTCGTGATGTGAGCCTCTGACTCGGAAGATCAGAAGAGCATATGTTTATTAACAGTATATAGTTGACATGTATGTATGTAAGTCATGCTTTTAAAAAGTTGCTACAAAAATATTTATTAATTTAATGAAAATTGATATTTCACATATTCTAAGATCTCTCTGGTTGGCAGCATTGTGGTCAATCATCAAGTGGTTATTAGGAGAGAGTGAAGCACAGGCGGATAGATAACACAGATAAGGTTTTAATATTAATGAAATACCAGCAGTCTTAGCACTATTCATTTATTGAGAAAATTTGGATTTTGAGTGTGTGATGTGTTGGGTGATAATCAAATATATTTAAAAATCATTTAAAAACTCTGTCCTTTAAGTCTTTGGACATTTCAATTGTAAGTAAGAAATGACTCAATAAGATAATTACATTATTTCATTTTATTTACTCTTGATCCGTACTTTACTTGCATTACTTTTAGCGTTATTAGCATTACTTTTATTTATATTCCATTTTTTTTATTAACTATTTGTGATATTAATTCATTATTACCAGATTGTATTTAGTTATTTTTATTAGACAAACCATAATTAATTTACCAGACAGAAATTCTGCGGTTAAATTAATGCTAGACCGATTTAAGTCTGGCAGCGAATGAGCGTATTAGGAAAGTACGGTTGATAGCCTACCAGTGCAAAGTAAAAGATAATAAAATGAGTTTATTTAGTAATAGGTATTGAAATGCGTTATTGTGGATATCAAAAATAATATAATAATAGAAATAAATTAGAATTAAAAGGTTGATTTGAAAAGTCAAGGTAACAATTTATTTTGAATGTTCAAAAAATATATTTTTTATTAGAGAAAACAATGTAGTAATTATATTTGATCAATACTTCAAACCTTCAATTAAAGTAATGAGAACTAAAAGTAATTTTGAGAAATATTGATCAATTTCGAATATTAAAATGACTTAAATAAACAAAAAGGAGTAGGAAAAGGGTTATGTTTTGTGACCATTTGGGAATTTTTACTTTTTTAGTAAATAGTGTCACTCCTAAGACATAATAAATTATAAGGACCTAAAAATAGGGATTTTTTTACATATGAATAAAATTGTACTTTTTTCATAAAAAGTGACTTAAAATCTTGTTTCTACAGAAGTGTTGAAAGTATTTTACAAAAATCAAAATATTTTACAATGAGATTTCACCGGAAATAAGTGTTTTGAGGTCACCGAATCGGTCTGACTGAGGTTTGAAAATTGTATGAGTGTATAAATATATGTAGCAACTTTGTGACCACAATTATGGCTGTTCTGTTTTAAAATAAATTTTATATTATTAATACTTTGACTTTGAAAAGTGTTCAGAATGGTAAGAAGAGTCTAGGGTTTAAGTTACAAATATATGGTAGCGTACTAATGTATATACGATCCAACTTACAGTTTGATTAATTGAAAAGCAGAGGTTCAGCACCGCTGAAATAAAATTTGATACGTTGACCACTCTCCCATCGGTATTAAAGGACATCAGGGTGACTAGTTATATATATATTATTATGTGCTAGGTGCATTTTAAATTATATTAGTAAAAACAATAGAAATTTATGTTGGGGTTGAAAATTTTGGGGTTTTCCATTGGCTATTTATTATTTTAAATTTCAGATGCCACTCAAAACATGGAAAGAAAAACTTATAAATATTCTGGAGGAAAACAGGTCTGTAGTTATTCTAGTATTTTGCCTGCCGGCAAGTTATTTATTTAACCTGGCTCTAGAGACCCGAAACTGGCTGTACAAAAGATTCTTCAGTAGTCCTCAATATCATGACAGTAAAGTTAAGGATATCCAGAGAAAGGTGAGGGAATATATGTATATTATTAATAATTTCAACATTATTACAATCCTAACAATTGCCAATACAAATGAATTATTTGCTTGTGAAACCGGGGAGCTGCTTTTTAGAGCTGTTCTGACTACCTTATTTTCTATATAAAGCGAGAAGGTATTAACACATTCCGCTCCGTACGTAAAGCGCGTGGATCACACGTTGCCTCCCGATCGACGAAGTTCGTTGAATCAAATCAAATCAAATGTGAAAACCGAACTAAAATGATGATTAGTCTATGCCTTTTATGAATTCAGGTATACGCTACATGGCGCACTTTTAAATATTAGTAGAAATGCAGTAAACCGATGATGTTTTGAAATGCACACGGTAACTGGCGTATACATCAATGACAAGATATCTCGTCATCGGCAAAACTGAAGCATACATCAATAATAAGATATCTCATCAGCGCTAAGTGTGTTAAGGGAAATATTTTTGAATGTCCAACCATTTATTAGCCAAATGTACAGGATTTGTGGTCATTAGAATTAAGTCAGTGTCAAAATTCTCTGTGTAGATCACTTTGTACACAATACACAAATGGAAAATCATTCCCTATTTTATAGCTATATTAAACGTAAACTCGCTATAAAAATTTCATAGGTCAATGGTATGTTGCTATCTCAAATGTCAGAAATAATACACAAAATTAAGCGAAAACCTACGCATTCGAGGACATTCAACTTGACTGGGTCGATTGAATCGAAACTATTAGTACAGTTCCAGCTTTGATGATTTAGTATTAGATATAAAATTATTAAGTATTAGATAAGAAATATTTTTTAAAAATACTAAAATGCCTCACAGGTTCTCGATTGGAGTCAACTTGCCGTGTCTGATCGAAAACTTTTATGCACATCAAGACCCAATTGGCTATCGTTGTCCACGACTTTCTACAGAAAAGATCTATGTCATAAAATACCCGTTCCGCTATACGACATTCTAGAATTGGACGCTGACCAAATGACAGTGAAAGTTGAGCCGATGGTAACAGTGGGAGAAATTACCAAGTATTTGATACCACTTGGTTACACACTCGCCATTACTTTGGAGATTGCTGATGCTACTCTTGGAGGTATTTAACTATACATAATTTCTTACTTATATCTCAAGACCATTTCCGAAGACTTCAGGGGGTGTTTATGTTTCTTATTACGTAAGTGTTAGAAATTGAAAAAAAATGCAAAAATAATTCACACTCAAATTTAATAATTTTATCAAAGCGCTCGTGTAAATTCCCTTTTTGTATTTCGTTCTGTCATTTGATCGCTCGCGCTCAGTTAATAGCTCGGCGCGGAGCGGCCTCAAAAGCGACGAAGAACAACTTAATGTAATCACGTAAAGTTACATTTTTTTTCTTGGTTACCATGATGAATGTTGATATGACATCAAAACAAATCATGTATGAAATTGCAGGACCAATTACCTGCATTTTTTATTGGAAATGGTTTTGGGACACGGTGTATAGGTGTCCTAATGAGGTTGGTATTAGTGAGCGGTGAAAGTTGTAGATTGAGGAAGTGGTTGCAGGTCACCTGTGTGTACAACTTGAACAGCTGTCTTTCTATTATATAATAGATCACAAAGTAAATAAAATTAGGGAGAACAATTAGAACCAGTATCAAACCAGACATCGATTTTGGCAGGTGATTGTATTTATTTGTCTTGTGGATTAGCCTTCTACTTAAGGAATGATGTGGTAACAGTAATTAGTTAGTGTCGATTGTTAGAGGCCTAAAAAAGATCTCCTAAGAATCTACATAGAGACCTGAAGCTATCACGAATATATAACGGTCTAGTTATCTTAATTTATCTAGTAGTTATTTTAATTTACTTTAAAAATAACTGAGGCTTGACCCAAATGAAAGTAAAATAATAAAATGTGAAAAGTAACATAATTAATATTCTTACAGGTTTAGCAATGGGAGTCGGCATGACGACACACTCTCACAAAGCGGGACTCTATCAGGAAACAGTGACTAGCTATGAAGTTGTCCTAGCAGACGGAAGCCTTGTTAAAGCCACGAAAGACAATGACTTCTCAGATTTGTACAAAACATTGCCTTGGTCGCACGGAAGTCTTGGATTTTTAGTGGCTCTGACCCTGAAGATAGTCAAAATAAAACCGTACCTTAAGCTCAAATACATGCCAGTCCGGGGCCAAAAGAATTACTGCGACGTAATTCGTACAATGAGCGGTGCAAATGAAGAAAAACCTAAACTTCATCCGGACTACATAGAAGCAACCATATTCAGCAAAGACGATGCAGTCATTATGATTGGTGACTATTCAGATTATGATGACAGCCTCCCGATTAACAATGCAGCATTATGGTACAAGCCATGGTTCTACAAACATGTAGAGTCATTTTTAGAACGAGGCGAACACACGGAACTAATACCGCTGAGGGATTACTTGCTCCGACATAACAGATCCATATTTTGGGTCGTCGAATCTATGTTAACTTTTGGGAATGATCCTTTGTTTAGATTTTTCCTTGGGTGGCTGTTACCGCCGAAGCCTGCTTTTTTGAAGTTCACAACCACACCGGGTGTCAGAGAGTACACGTTCACTAAGCAAGTATTTCAAGATATCGTCTTACCGATCAAAGAACTCGAAAGACAAATTGATATATCTGAAAAATTGTTTGAGGCTTATCCGCTTTTGGTTTATCCTTGTCGAATTTATGATCATGGTCCGTTATCTGGTCAAATCAGAAGACCGGCTCCGAAATATATAGTTCCGGGAACCAACTACGCGATGTACAATGATTTGGGTATCTACGGAGTGCCGGGACAAGTGAAGAATAAGAAACCGTACGATCCCGTGTGCTCTATGAGAGAAATGGAAGAATTCACACGGGTCGTAGGAGGATTTTCATTTTTGTACGCTGATATCTTTATGACGAGGGAAGAATTCAAAATAATGTTCGATTTAAAACTCTATGAAAGAGTCCGTTTAAAGTACAGTGCTGAAGGTGCTTTTCCACATTTGTACGATAAAGTTAAACCGGAAATAGATGTACTCAAAATTGGCAAAAAAAGTGTAGCAAGCTAAGTGTGTGTATTATTTACTTCATTGTTAAACTGACAAAAATAAGTAAAAAAATAAAATATTATATTATCCAACTAAGCTGACAGAGCATGCATTTTAACATGACTGTGTATATAGCCGTTAATCTCTATTCGTGGTATTTCTTAGTCTGACTTTAATGTTTTTTAGTATTATTTTAAGTAGATAATATTTTGCCAATAAATAGATTTTTATATGCACAGAAATTATTAAATTAAATAATGTTCAGAGCCTCTTCATAACCATTTTTTTATTTGACTTGGTAGGTTATAAATATTTTAGTTATCGATACAAGTAATCTTCGTTATCATTAGAAATATTTGGATTCTAATCAATAAAATTACATATATCAATTTCTTTATTCAGTTCTTCCTTATCACTCCTCTGTTATGTTTATCTTAATAAAAAACAAAATATAATTTACCTTCAGGTTGGAGATGTGTTTGAAGACAAAAGGATTGTTGATGGCAATTTGCCGTCGTATTTTGTCATTCATGGCATTTACGTACGTCTGGTAAACGGCCATGCACTTTTTGGCAAGGGACGATGCGTAATAAATGGGAATGTCGTGCAGTTCTGGATGCATGGACCAAAACTCATCTATAATAAAAATAAAAAAGAAATGTTTCTTAACTATTATGCAATACAAATTTTTACATTTTTTTCAAATATTATTTTAAACAAGCTCGCGATACTCCGGCAATAGCCAGCACATTAATGACATTTACAAACTATATACGATAAAAAAACAATTCTGATATTAAAAAACTTACTGGTATTCGGGCAGAGGATGTATTTTAAGTGCATTATTTATGCCAGAAATAAAGCCTAGACTATTTCATCAACATATATTTTGATCTAATCTTAGTGCCTGTGCTAAGATTATTCTGGATAAAATTCATAAGTTTCATATACTTGAAATATTTAAATTGGGACCCAACTACTCTCAGATGTGATCTTTATAACTAAGTTTTTTTCAAACGCATCTCCATATTCTAATATTTATAAAACAAAAATGCAAATTTTTGGCATTTGAAGATTTTAAAAGGACATTACATTTTAAATATTCATAAAATATAAGCCTGTATTTAAACCAACTCAATGTTTCTCGTGTGCTCTTTGATATTTTTAGTTTCAATTTTCTATTAAATACTACCTGCTCAACCCCGGGCTTCGCCCCGGGTTGGTAGCTGGTACTTAATATAGTTAAATTTTCAGTAATATGTGGTTGAAGTGCCACATGAAAAATAATTACTCATCTAAGGATAAGACGAGTATCTTCTGACCCCAGTAGAAGGCGCAAGTGCATCGAAAGATCGGCTCCGAAGGATTTAATCCACTCATCACCTTCTATCAGTAAATTTTGACCAGTTTTATTAACAATCAAAATAAAGCTTTTTCTTCATTTTGAAGGAATAGAACATATATATTATGGTGATTGCTGCGATCGTCTAGATGCTAAAGCTCCCAAATCCTGTGTCAGATCTCAAATGTAACCTTTTTAACACCAATGCAATGAGAGATTTAATTAATATAGGTTAATCACAATAATACTTGTAGTATTCATTAGTAATTATAATTACCAAGGATTAGTAAGAGTTCCTGAGCTCTTCCTAATGCGAAAACTGGAATCAAACAGCGTCCCCCTCTGTTGACTATGTCCGAAACAAGAGATGTGAATCGGCTTTCTCTCTCTTCCCGCTTCTCATGTATGTGTGTACCATACGTTGACTCCTGAAAAGAGTTTAAATGCACTTTCAAAATGTTTCTCCATAGATTTGTTTATATTCTCAGTCTCTAGACTGTCACTCTGTTAAATCTATTAAAAATTTAAAAAAAAGTTCAAATAGAATAAATATTTACAGTTATAAGGACATCAGGGTGTACAGTTGGGATTTCTGCGGCCATTAAATGCCTGTCTTCTTGTCTTGAAAAATCACCAGTGTACAGAACCTATAAAAAAATGTTTGTTGAGTTTCACATGTAACTTATTTATTAAATATTGTAAGCATAACAAGGAACCTTCTATGGATGGAAACTTCTATTTTTAATAAAAAATAGAAGCAATGAACGAACCTTGACTCCGGCAATTTCAATCATGAACATGGCTGCCCCAAGCACGTGCCCCGCATTGTAAGCCCAGAATTTGACTCCCTGTATATCCTTCTCCTCGTGGAAGTTAAGCGTTTCAATTTTATCCATAGAGCTCTCTAAGTCCGCTTCCGTATAGAGCATTTGTTCGGTGGATATATTGCTGAGGAAAAAAGATGCTCATGACTATTTCTTTATTAATATAACAATAATATAATTAGCTGATGTTTAATTTCTATGAGCGAAACGTGTGACATGTTATTGTTTCAACAATTCAACAAAAATATAAAAAAAATGTTGGCCTGGTGGCAGAGTGATTTAAAATTGCTTTTATCAAAACTTCCAACAACAAGATATACAAATCATACTCATATAACTATTTACAGACTTGCGAGATGATGCCTGCCTGCATCATGTACTCGCAGCCGGAGCTGCGCCTCTGTGCCCCCAATTAATTGTAATTAACTATATACAAGGAAAATAATATTTAATATAACCCCTCAATAGAGAGGGCAGTGCGGACATACAGATAGGCAAACATTTTAAAATTTTAGAACCATCAATAATAGAATCGTAACACCTAAATAGAATTCACCTGACTTTGATGTAGTCGGAAACGAGCCATCTGTAAATGGCCTTGGTGGCGTGAGTCATAAAGACGCGGCCCTTGAAAGAAGTTTTCGTCAAAAACCACGGTAACGCTCCGCTATGATCCAAATGAAAACTGAAAAAAGAAATAGCATATCTTTACCAGCCGAGCTGTTACCAAGCTTAGAGTTTTGCCGGCCCTCAGCAAAAAGTTCATGCATTTTAAAATATAATAAATTTTCAATGTTGATGGATTTGTTTATGGGAATTCAGGTTCTCCTTATTTCAACAAAGACACTGATGCCCTTGAAAAACTTCAATGAAGACTTACCACCATTTCATCACAGGCTTCAATAATGTAAAATATGTATGAAGAAAGACACATGATTTGAGAAATTAACAGGGACATTTAAGGTGCTATCTGAGATTTCGTCACAGGACAACATTGAATCGTCTTGAATCCATTATAGAACTTATTGACAACCCTTACTCAAGCAGTCAGAAGTTTTACACTATCATGTCTGACACAGTGAGTACATATTGTCGCAATTTTTAAGTCATGTATAACATTTAAATACGGTCGAAAACTCCCCCGAGGACAATATATAACCGAAACGTCGGGATTAAATAGTCTTGTAGGTACACTCCTATCAACCTTCACTTGCACTCACACGCTTGTTTCTGTGTTCTGAAGACGAACCTTAAATAGGAGATAGAGTTAATCAAAATATAAGTAAACTAGGAATAGTTATAAAATCAACTAAATCTAATAAAATGTTCTCTGACAATTTCAAGAAATATCTGATACATCTGTGTACTGTGGTGAGTCACAAATTATTATAATTATATTATTATTTAAAAAAAAATAAGTTTGTAGTAAATTGTTATAAAATACTCAATAAGATGTACATTTGTTGTTTTTTCACCTTATGTATTTTATTTAATTCCTCTAGATAAACAAAGTCCTTAAAAATTAATCTTGATTTTCAGTTATAAATATATAATATAATGTAGTAAATATAATATATTTTGTACCTTGTACAGCCATTTATGAATAAAAATAAATAAGTCTGTTTGCGCATAAACGAATATGTGGGAAAATAGTAGAGGTACAGTTAGTTATTAAAACAATATAAGAACCAAATAACAGCCCTTTGTTGGGCAACCAAAATAAAATAAATCTTACTGAGATATAAGCAACAAATCAACTTCATCTGCCTCAATGAGATCCACAAAAGGCAACGCATCCAATCCAGAAAGACCAGGATGAATTCCACAATCCAGCTGAAATGCAAAATAACCCTCTAATTACTATGCAACATTAACACGGCTAATTTCAAGTGACTTTTCATCCTCCGGCTTCTACAGTAATGAAAAGATTGCATAAGTATGTAGCACATGTAGGCTATCATGGGAAAATCAGAAGACAAACTAATACATTGAAAAAGACCGTTTTTTCCTACACAATGTTGCCTCGCGGCACATTTCGGTGACGTAGGTAAATTGCACCCTTTGAGCCGTAAATCTTAGCGCCCTAAACGGGCAGCGACCAAACATCAAACACATTAAAATACATGTATGACGAGTGAAATTTATTGCGTAAATAAATAAAATTCGTACCATAATTTTCTTGCCTTTAAACTCCAACATAATGCAAGATCTGCCCACTTCTTGGCCAGCCCCTCTGAAAAATATCATAGATACATTCATAATTGTTAATAGTTAAATATTTTCAACCTGCATTACAAAAATCACTTACAGGGGTCTGATTATAAGCTGGTCACTATCTTCAACGGATGCAGGATTATCTGTCTTCCTTTTACTAGTCATCATAATTAAATGTATTTCTTGCAATACAATAAAATTAATTACTTCGTATTTATTCACAAACAACTTCGACTGCTAACTCACTAAAGATTAACCTTAAAAAAGCCGGTCCGTTTTTATTGTCATTTTCATTTCTGTCAAACTTCTTCTTTGTTGGAAACAGACAATTGCAAAATTTAGTCATTTTTATATAGGTTTTTCAAAATGATTTTAATTACTATTAACCAACTATTAACTAACCTAATCGACTACCATAAATCAAAAAGAGTAGTTTAGGTTAGATTAGGATCAAATTTTCATCAAAATCATAATATCGAAATAACATTATCGTACTTTAAATTCAATTTACAGTAAAAATATCTGCTATTCAATAACTTTAAGTATTGTGTGACAAAGTAAATTAATCATTAATTTTTAGAACTGACATAAAAAAATATTTTTTACCACATTTTACCGAAAAAGAAATATCTACCGAAGTTACACCTTCATTCCTTGAAAAGATATTTTTTTTCAAAAATTGTCAAAAACAATTGTTTTTTATTTTTTTCACCTATTCGTAAAATTCATCTTAAATGAAATTTACAAATAAAAATATCATTTTCCAAAGTTTTGCATTAGTTTTGACTTGTTTTGTATTAGTTGTGTTGGCCGTGAATGGCCAGCTTTACGTAAACGTCAGAATTTTTGTTCATTGTTTTTATTTTTTAATTTGACATTTTGTTATAGTCCGCACGTGTTCGGTCGTCGCCTGACGGTTTCTTATTTTACTTGATATATTTATCGTTTGGGATGTCCGCTGAACAACCGGGGGATATAATGGAAGCGAGTGATGGCTCTTCAAATTCTGGCGACGAATCTATGGAGGAAGAAGCCGGAGATGAAGAATCCCCGAAAACGTATTTGCCCGGCCAGCCGCTCGAAGAAGGCGAACGTTTGGTTTGCGACGATTCCGCCTATGTAATGCTGCACCAGGCCCAAACTGGCGCCCCTTGTTTAAGCTTCGATATCATAAACGACAATTTGGGCGCTACTAGAGACACATTTCCAATGGCAGGTTATCTTGTAGCCGGCACTCAAGCGGCTAGGACGCATGTTAACAAGTGTGTATTTTGATTTAAAATAATGTTAAAATCATTCAGAAGTGATTTTCCTAGGAAACCGTCGAATGAGCAGAGAACCGCATTTTTTATCCATATACTTAATAAATTGAGAACCGATTTGGTTAGGTTACCCGCTCAACTGCATTAATACATACTTACGCGCATTAATACTTTCAATGATTTATAAATTTAAATTTGATGTATTGTTTTACCTACTATTTAGCTATAGAAATGTGTTTCTTTCCTGGGAAAAATTAATACAACAACTTCAGCCTATGTTTAAAAACAACCTTGAAATACGGAAATGAATCAAACACTAATTTATGAAGTGCACTCCATCCGCAAATTGTCCTGGGAAGGAAAGAATTGAACTCCTTGCTCCTTTTCCTCAGTATTGGTTTTTATCTTTGAAGAATGGTAATTGTAATGGTAATAGAATAATAATGCTTGACAAGTAGGAGGGGACTTAATTCAGACCAGACAGGTTCATTCGCTAGTCTTATATAAATTTTAAAATATGAATTCAGAACGTCATTTAGTTAAGTGGCTCCAAATTAATTGATTCTGTTGGAATATCATATTGATATTTATTTTTCTGATTGTTTTTACGTTAAAAAATATTTAAAGTTCCATTTGTGTTATTTTTTAGTGTGATAGTTATGAAAATGAGCAATCTTCATCGTACCTCAAAAGAAAATGCTGACGATGATGAGTCAGATTCGGATTCTGACGATGAAGATGAAGACGAAGAAAAGAAACCCCAAATGAGCTTCGCTTCAATTAAGCATCAGGGGTGCGTCAATAGGATACGGGTTAGTAAAAATATTTTGTTTGCGATTGTATAAAAATTCAAAACTATTTTATTTGAGATTATATTAAAATTGAAAAAGATTTTTTGTTTAATTTTAAGTATTAAATTGGGAGACCAGACAAATGATGTGCTCCACGATTTGCTTGGAGAACTTACAATAAGGTATCACCTAATTTAAACATATTATTAAAATCCGTTTTAATTTGGCAGTAAATAATTTGAGTTTTATTTACAAAAGCTATGTAAATATAATGTTAAATATAAAAAACAAACATTTTCATAGTTTTATACTTATTATTTGCCAATTATAAAAAACTAAAAAATGGGTGGTGGCCCAACGTGCAATATTTCATTCAGTCAATGACTTTCACTGAACGGGAGGTAATGTGTGGTCGGCACGTTATACGTACAGAGCAGAATGTGTTAAGAGAAATGAAGTATCAAAAGAGAAAAAAATAGTAAATTAATTTTAGAGATTGCCGCCTTCGTTTTTGAAATTACAGTGCTTCACGCTAACGATATGTCAAAATAGCGCTCCCTAATTGGCTACCAGATTTGTTTACCACTGCCTGTAAATCATCGCTTTTATATCTGCTTAATTTAAGAAAAGGGGTATCTTCAAATAATTCCAACTTATGTTCTAATTTACTAGGTATATCATTTAGGTAGATTGTAAAAAGCAGTAGACCTAATATATTTCTTTTCGGTACACCAAATTACCTAACGCAGTGTAAAATATGAATTTTCAAAACGTCGTTATCTCTCGTGCAAGTAACTAATTTTTCTAATAATAACACGTGACTTACTCTAATGATGCTACGGGTATGCTTTTGTTGATATGTTCTAGGTCATTTACAAAATTAAAAAGAACTGACTCGGTTGATTACGTCTAAAGCCAATTTGTTAAATTATTGCTTCTCATGAAGCTTTCTATGATAACCACTAAAATATTTTTGATGTAACAGAAGTTAATGTAATTAACCTATAGCTAACTAAGCCAATAAAAGTTTAATTTGTTGTCTTTTTTGTATATTGGTGCTACTACAGATTTTTCAACTCATTCAGAAAATTAGCGTACATAAAAAAATGCAATATTAGGAAGATAAGAAAAAAATGTTAGCGGAGACAAAAAACAATATATAAGTTCAGCTGGAACAATATCAAAAACAGTATTATTGTTATTGTAAAAATTAGTTATTTTTTTATAATAAAAAGCCATTAAATACATTTGCTATTTCAAAAAGATTGTTATATATTTTATTACTTTTCGTTTAATACCAGACCTAATAAAATAAACCTTATTAAGTTTTTGTTATACAGTAATCGCTTTGCATGTATTATTACTACATTTAGAACTTCGTTTTAAGAAACATCCAAATACATTGAGCATCAAAAATAAATATCTGTTATTTGTTTTTTCCTCAGTCAACAAATTTCAAAAATTCTACATTAGCAGCGACTTGGTCAGAATTAGGACATGTTAATATTTGGAATATAACGAGGCAAATTCACGCCGTCGATGACCCGTCAGCTTTGGAAAGGTACAACAAAGACACAATAACCGAGAATATAAAACCGCTTTACACGTTCAATGGTCATCAAATGGAAGGCTTTGGTATTGACTGGTCACCTATAGACCTTGGTGTATGTTTGATTACATTTTTATTTATATTTTTGAAGGATTGAATGAAACCTTCACATATATTCGATGTTTGTGTGTTATTATTATGTTATGGAAGAGATAAATTATAGGATCCTTATATTATATCTTAGTCTTTGAGAAATCACTCTGTCCTATTACAATTTGATATTATTGATATAACTTGCGATATATATTTTCCCAGAAACATTTGCTTTTACAATATTTTACCAGTGTCACCATTTAAAAGAAAAATATCAGCGACGATCCTCTTAATTTTATGTAACATACAATATAATAAAAAGACCCATAAGTTAAGTAATTTAATCTTTATTATTTGCTATGAATTAATTATAGGATTTTAAGGCAATTCTAACATTGCTAATGTCAAAGGCGCCCATAGCTTGTTCTGTTTGAGAGGAACAGGTCTCACCCCTCTTACAATAAAGCCATGAACATTAGTCATCAAAAATATTTGTGAAATATGTAATTACTTGGTTAACTAGATCAATAAGAGCTCTTTAAAACCTATGTAAACGTAAAAATTAAAAAACTGGATTACAAAACATTTTTTATAATTTCTCTAAAATTCAATTTATGTATGTAGATACAAAATGAATATATTGTAAAGATGAGTAACCTAGTGAAATTTTCAATGTCATGCCACTCAATCAGCCAAATAAAATAAAATAAATGTTATGGTTTAAAAATTAAGTGTGCTGTCACATTAACCTTTTCATGCAAGGAATAAAGAAACTTCTCTGATTCACAGGTTTTGAACAGCGCAAGTCAAGTTTTACCAACCTAATATTAGAATACAATGCTTTAAGCTATTTAAAGCTTGGGGAAGGTCTGTGGTATGAGGTGTAATTCTTGCCGGTCGTATCCGTCATCACTGGTTCACCGTAAATAAACATAAGTGTCTCATAAAGCATTGCAAAAGCTGCTGTAATATTTGGAAGGTGGTAAAAGACAGAGCAATTCATGCTGATACCTAAAAGCCTTAAAAAGAGTTGTGTGCCAAAGAATACATAGATTGTGATTTCAGGTGCTGGCCACGGGTGATTGTAGAAGAGACATCCACATTTGGAAACCAACTGAAGCGGGCTCTTGGATTGTTGATCAACGACCACTCGTCGGACACACCGCATCGGTGGAAGATCTACAGTGGTCGCCTACTGAAAAGTATGTGTACAGCTTAGTATTTTTTAAATATTACGCTGGTATGAGCGATTTGGGTTGAAGTTACAGTGACTGTCCACATTTTCGTTTACACTAGAGCGAAAATGCGCTAGTATTAATATATCTTAATGTAAAACCGACGTGCCTAGGCAGCAACGAAGGAGCATTGCATTTTCTTGACAAACTGCTCCTTAAAATTATGTGTCCTATTTCTCCGTTAAGAGCGCTTGTGTCGTAGCTCGGCCCATACAAACAGTGTGTTCAGATTACATTCAAGTTTTAGTGTACGCAATCTGCGTACCGTGATTTATTTCTATAAATAAATATGAAAATTCACCATTGTGAAGAAAAATCAACTTTAGTGGCCTAGGACGTCCAATTGCCACAAATTTGGTTCACCATTAAATTCTCTATTAGAAAATGTAGCTCTGATCACTATTTGCCTTATTTTTTTAAAAAGAAAGCTGCTTTTATCAACTTTCACGTTGGATACCCAACTGTTCACTATTTTTGATAACTTTTATTACCTATTTGCTACTCTGCCATGCAAACTGTCTTGCAGTGCAGTGCTAGGTTATGTGGTAGTTATTATAACAAAACTTTTAACTGCTTCTATAAATTCTAAAATAAGTCGCAATTTAAAGTGTTTAGCAATGATTTATTGTGTAAAAAATAATAGGGCAAATTAGCTGTTCTAAATTCGTGTAAGTAGATATGCATATATAGATATAAAATGGTTTTGTTATATTTATTATTAACTTTAATACCTATTGTTAGTAGAAACCTATTTTTAGTTTTACATAGGTTTTTATCGTTCAAATGTATTTTTTTTTGTTGTATGTTACTGTGTAAAATTTTTGGTTTACCAATAAAGATAAATAAATAAAATATGTTGACATATATTTTTTTTTGTTGTATGTTACTGTGTAAAATTTTTGGTTTTCCAATAAAGATAAATAAATAAAATATGTTGCCATTTTATATAAATATATTTATGATTTTCAGAAAGAGTTATGTTAACGTGATTAAACTGTACGTAATGCACAAACAATCTACAATGATATTGAATATTTATAAACCTTCCCAGAAACACTCTGGAAAAAAATCCACACAAGTGCATGTAAAGTGAAAAAAGATTTCAATTATTTTCAGGAATGTTCTATCATCGTGCTCAGTGGATAAGTCAATCAGAATCTGGGATGTCCGCGCAGCGCCGAGCAAAGCATGTATGCTGACAGCTGAAAATGCGCACGAGAACGATATAAATGTCTTGTCTTGGAATAAAACGGAACCTTTTATTGCCAGCGGTGAGAATCTCTATTGTTCCAAAATTAGAGAAGTGTATAAGCCTTAAGTTTTATCTTAAAATTTTCTGAAGTTTTGTCGTTTTCATTAAATAATTTAACCGATAATAACAGGTGGATACCTTTTAAATTACCATTAAAAACCCTTATCTGCATGATTATAGTAACATTCAAATAATCCTACTTTCTATAAAATTTTGTCTTGTGAAAGTCAGATTTTAGTATAGTTTTCACAAAACGTTACCGTTCATCAAATTTAATACAGATTATAATACTTCAAATGGTTTATTGTAGGTGGCGACGATGGTTTCTTGCACATATGGGACCTCCGACAATTCACGACGAGCACTCCCGTGGGCACATTCAAGCACCACCTCGCACCTGTCACTTCTTTGGAATGGAATTCAAACGAGGCCAGTGTTCTCGCATCAGCTGGCGAGGACAATCAGGTTGCACTGTGGGATTTGGCAGTGGAAAAGGATGATCATGAAATTGCCGATGAGGAAACTAAGGTTGGTATTTTTTTATATTTTTCTGAATACTATAGTATTTTTACGGATTAGCATCACCAAACCTTATAATAATAATCACTGAAAAATTAGTAAATCTAAAATCATTAAATACACATTAATGTTGTAGCTAAAATAAATATGACCAACTAACTTACTTTCATGACTTATTTTATTGTAAACCTGTTTGTATTTATGTATACACACGTAAGGCAGGGAATAGGGAGGGGGAGGGGATTTGGAGAAAATTACATAAAAAACTCAAATATCACAAGAAGAAAATAATTTAAATTAAAATTAAAACTAATCACATCGGCCGAGATGGGAAATGAACCTGGATATTCACGTGAGATGGTCAGGTTTTTTAGGATTAAAAGCCAAAAATTGGCTTTAATTTAACTATGGTTATTCAAACCATTTCCTTGGCAAGCGCCTAAAACCCTAATATAGGGCCACCTCCCAAGTTTTTAATTTAAGTACGGTTGTGTTTTCACAGAACGGCCTAATCACTCCCCGTATGCTGTAACACTTATCAAAATTTCTTCCATGCATGAGTTGGTATTGGTGAATTCGAGATGAGTTACTGACTGACGAGTTAATTCAGACACTACGTTTATTTTTTGTCTCGCCGTTGCAGTAATTGCATTGTAAATAATAAATACAATATTATTTAAAATTAACAATCTGCGCCTCTATGCCTCTATTTTGTAATGCTCTGTTGTGTGAGGGTTAGAAAAATCTACAGATGAGACGTGAAATGGCATATGAAAATGAGCCCGGAATAAAGCAGCGTTGAACTATTGGAGGACCTGTTTTCGGGAGGATATTCCTAGGATTAGGTGGTCTCCCCTAATCCTCTTCACCTCATTTCAGGAAACTTTTTTGACTCTATGGTCTTTACATTTTAGAAGTGACTTGTTTAATTCTTTTAAATAAAGCAAAATATGAAAAATGAAGTATTTATTCATCAACATGATACTCGTCATTAAAAAAAAATATGTATTATAAAAATAAAATAAATCTAAAGTTTTTCAATATCCTACCTGAAGCCAATTGATTCTTTTATAAAATAAAAAAAAACTTCACTATAGTTTTAATGAAAATCAGTGATTTAGTTTTGGGATTTGAATATGGTGCATTTTTACTGTCTTAATAACTATTCAAATCATTTTAAAAATTTTGTTTTATTAATCGCCTTTTTTGTAAGTAAACTGTATTTTTTGTGTTATAAAATGAATCTTGGTCATTTCCGATGTATTTAAATTGTACTTTTGGTAATAAAAATTAAACTTAAATGTGGCAATGATTTGATTTCAGTTTACAGTATACTAAAATTTTAATTGTGCATCTGACAAATCATTAATTACAGTACTTGTCTGTCTTGCAGGATCTTCCTCCGCAATTGCTCTTTATCCATCAAGGACAAACTGACATTAAGGAACTCCACTGGCACCCCCAGCTGCCCGGCGTTTTGATCACAACCGCGCACACCGGCTTTAATATATTCAAAACAATCAGCGTTTAAAAAATTACTTTATCATAATAGTATTACAAAATAAACCAATAAAATTATACAAAATATGGAATAATATAAATGTGGTTTTTAATTTAATACTACCTTGTTGTTAAAGCTAAGTTTATTAAGTGTCTAATGGTTGGTCGTCCGTGCGGACAATTCTGAAAAAGAAAAAATCTATTGTTAGTTTTGCTGCGTTCAAATATAAATTGATTCACGCTTGTTGTTCTAACTACATTTTCCACCTTCACGGATATAGTTTTAAATAGTATTGTGAAGTGTTTGAGCCAAATCCGAAAAAAAAAACTTTTGGTGCAGCGGAGGGGTTACTACTTTTAATAGTTTAACAGATTAAGCAATTGATGCGAAAAGTGTAAATGCTTTCAAGAAAAAACTGGACAGTTCCTACTTGCAGTAATTTTTTAGTTCTAAAACATTCATTATCCTAATTTCCTATTTAAATTGTGACCTTGAAGTAATTCAGCTTTTAGCTGTTTAGGCACTTTCGCAGATTTGAGAGTCCGTTGACATTTTAAACTGACCTCAAATGGGAGCCTTTAAGTTTACGGCATAAAATATGTCGTCTTATTAAATTATTTAAGGCCCACTTGAAGCTCCCAGCATGGTACTCCTTTAGTGAACAATTTCAGAAACCGTTCTATATTGGACGAAAGGACCATTCCCACAATATAAAGGAAATTTTTAGGAGGAAGAATATCAGTTTCTATTCTTTTCTTTCGCGTACCATTAGAGAGTGGAATAATCTCAACTGCAGGGTCTTCAAACCTTTCCCTAAGATCCCTTTCCAGCTAATAAAAAGGATTAAAAATTTGGCAAAAAAATAACTTTGTTGTACCACTTGCCAATCAGCTATACCGCCGGAGGAATAGATACCTCCAAAGTATATGTAATTTAAAATAATAATATTACTTTTAATTTCAGTATTTTTTTAAATTTTGTTTGGTTTTTTTCTTATATTAGCAATTGTCTTCATTAACTTCAGGCATATTTAGCATAATTGCTGCCTTGTTAGTAAGTGGAAATTCTCAATTGTGTGATGTTCAAACAGAACGTGGAAATTTTGTAGGGTTGAGTTTGACACTAAGGGGAAGTCTTAAGATATTTTACAAAGTATGCTAATATAAACCTAATGCTAGGGGTCCTAGAAATATAGCATAGAGAACATCAACATTTAATTTCGTTAAAAGAAAAACAGAGTGTCAGAGAAATGGAGACTAATGTCTACGAGCCGATCCAAAAAAGTTTGAGGAAGTCATACCCAAGGTTGTTCAATCATTCCCATGTGGTCAATGAGTTTTCTCATATCGGCCCTGCTGAGCGCCATACCGATCATAACTGACTTGCGGCAGGCTCTCGACGCAAACATCGACCGAACCCTGCTAGGTCGACACGTCTCGGCGGGTTCAGCTTCCTGCAATTTATTCATTTATGCAACTTTAAATATACTCCAAGAATAGTAACTAACAAATTGGGAGCTGTAAACATGAAGTCTGTAAAGTTTGTAATGATATCTAATAAATGGATTATGAAATTATGACAGATCGCTTATACGAATGATCTTGGTGGAAGAAGACAATATCTACATCAGGATATTTTATCCATTAGTCTTCCCAAGAATAATGAAAGCCTTTAAAAAGTGGCCCCCTTACCTAGTAGGTATTGTGAGGAAGACAAGCAAATGGCGTACAAATGAATTGTACCCATTTACCATTGTGAAAAACGAAGCGAAGCGTAGGCAGTAAAGTCGAAAGTGAGCGCGGTAAGCTGTAATTATTTTAATATCCAACCACAAAAACTTCCAATAAATTTATTGATATTTTAATTAAACATTGGCAAACTTCAACAAGATGGCTTTAAATCAGCTGCGAAGTGGAATTTTGTAATAGTAAAGTAAAGTAAAAATTTATTTCCAAGAACAACTTAATGCATAGGAATGATAATTTTCAATTGGTTCACAAAAATTGACATAATGAAATATACAGATACGTCGTGCCTAGAGTGTTCGACATTTATAATACTCGTACTCTTATTACATAGCTAAAATATATACATCACAAAAAAAAAATTTAAATTTTAGAAGTTTTATAATTATACTTAAATATACTATTTTAGAATTAGTATGAAAAAATAACTGCCACAAAACATTTCTTCCTTTAAATTATGGGTCTTTGAATTCATTCAGATTTTTTTAAATTAAATATGTTTTGATGGCTTTTTTTAATATAAATATATTTTTTATGTTTTTATATACTCCCGGTAATTTATTGAACATTTCTAGTCCTCTATATAAACTAGTTTTTTGATATTTAGACGTACGAGGGGTACCGGCTGAATATAATATCTTTGTTACTTGTGTTGTGGGAATGAACCGACGTATGGGTGTTATTATCTTCCTTAGTTCGGTTAAATTCACAAAGTGTTTAATAAAAGTGATACAGTGCGTACCTCCGAAATATTAAAATGAATGTGTACACTGAATGTGTGAACTTTGGATACAGTCATATGTAGATGGCAAGAATGTTGAAGACATGGAACCCATCTCTTAAGCTTGGCATATACTAAATTCATTTTTAACAGTAAATTCATTTTTGCAAAAATTGAGTTTTACCAGATCAGCGCAGAGCACATACACTATGGGATTATCAGTCGATTGTGAAAAACATATTTTTTTTTGGGTGTAAACATCGAAGAGTTTTAAAAATAATAATTTATGTTAAGGTAGATATTAATTTGTTGCTCTGGGTGGGTCTGAGCAAGCTGTGGCGATACTGTATTTTGTGAAATGATGCGGCTACTTCATTTTAACTTTTGCATATGCTTGTTTTTGTCTTGGTTCTATCTGAATACTCCTTAAACGGACTGCTAAAATATAGTTACTTAGATAAACATTAACTAAAAATCAGCCATTATTGTGTTTGTGGACACACAAATTAACTGACGCTTTGTAAAATATCAAAACAATTCATATATTTATGTAATACAATACGACTACAATACTATGCGAGTGACCTCATTTCGACAAACGGTGCATTTTGCTAAACACATAAACAATTAGGCAGCTACAATCGATTAATCCCGCCCAGTATGTAAATAGATTTAAAATTAATTGCAAGGCGCAAAAAAATAATAATACATAAGCGCAAAGACTATGCATCTTCTCCGGCACGTAACCATACAGTAAAGTTGACTTCGTGTCTTATCGATCTTATCCACAAAAAAACACAAGTGATCTAATTACTGACGTTCACTCCTCAAAGCAACAAAATTAAAGATATAAATATGCGTACACTTTTTACTTTAATTTTGAAATGAAGGATGTAGTGATGAACGGTAAGAATGTTAATTTGTCTATTTTTTTTGTCCCAACACCCATTATGGAAACAATTTAGTATTAATCAGTGGACGAGTCACTGCCCATCAGAGTGTTGGGTACTTGACAGATGTTCGGAAACTTCTTATGCATGAGTGTTGGGCAAACGTCTGGTTAAATATTAACAACAAAAGGTGACCTTTCTCAGTTGATCTACTGAGGATCAAAACTGGAGAAACCCCCTGAAAAATGCTCAAAGTGGACATAATCCTGTAGTATGATGGAAATCACTGATCGAGGTCGGATTCATCGTAAAAGGGTAGAGGAGGCATAGTTTTAGGATTTGTAATTCTTAGATTGACCATGACATTGAACTTATTTGAGTTTACGTGGAGATGAGAAATTACGACCCCCTAAATAGGTAAATAATATAATCGACGAATATTCATAATAAGGAAATAGTAACCTTCAACATGAAAATCAATTCCTCGATATCGTCTTTTCCGAAAACCCAATTGTTCGACATGGGTATAGTGAGTAGTTTGACTTTTTTTGTGGGCGGGGCATTCTCGTCGATTTCAAAGGTGAAACCGTTCTTCTTGAAAATGTCCAAACTTTCCATCAAGATTTGTTCGTTAACCCCAGTCAGGTCAAGTTGCTGCGGGCTGTATAAGAGAAATATTAAGTTCATTTTTTGTTTGTAGTAGCTTCAGTTCTTAATTAATAATATAACTTGAAACATTCGAAGTCATCATAAGACTAATCACTAGGAAGTCCGTTTCCTTCCCATAATTTTAATAAATAAACAAAATAATAAACATTCATAAATACAAGTTCAAGAAATAACAGCTGTCACATAATACGGGTTCAATACTTCAGTATCATTTTTTGAAACAAACGAAATGGTAACTAATTTTCTAACTACTCGTTAAAAAATAATAAACTAGATATTTCAAATTGTAGTAGCAGGGAAAGATAACAGAAAATGATTTGTCGATTCAATATAATCAATTTATATAAAATATTGTTTTAACCAATACCAGGATGACCATCAGTGAATGACGCATTCGGTCAATCGCCTGTAATTCTTTTGAGTACTGCGTTTAACGCTTTAGGGCAGTTATATTTAAAGATTTTAATTTAAAAAACTTATTTTTAGACTGTTTACCTTACACAAGACAGCCTAATTATGAAACAATAAAAATATAGAGATTAGATGTGCGCATTATAAGGCAACACCGTTTAAATCACCCTATTATTCTAACAAAACGAATAGCCGCGTTACGGCTATTCGTTTTATTTTTTTGAAATCATGTATAACGAAACCTCAGTTATGTGATCATCACGTTAACACCCACTGCTAATAGAAATCGTCATAGTCTAGTTGTTAAGGTAATTGACTTTTTGACATCACAACCAAAAAATATTGAAGTATGAACCCTGAAGTATAAAGTATGACGTATAACGATTGGATTCAAAACCATCAAAACACAATTACCAAGCAACTTTATGGATGGTATCAGCTTCTAAATCTACTGAAATAAAAGTAGGATAGTTACAAATTTGTCACATTCCATGTATGAACACAGTCATAATTATTTATTGCTGACCATAGAAGATAAATTGCAGTACAAAAAAACCACTTATAATTTTACACATACTAAAAAGCACATTCATACAAAAAAAAAAATAGTTTAAAAAATAAAAAATATAATTTAAAACAAATTGAAAGTGATGAAAAAATAAAATACTCACACAACAAGTCTTTGATTTGTAAGCACTGTGGTTTTTTGGAGAGTTTCAAAGTTATACTTCTCGTCCGTAGCGTGCTGGTCGACAATAAACAAATCATTGTTTAGTTCAGTTATAATAAACCCTAGATTGAACTGGCCAATTATACGCATCTTTAGGAACATGTCCTTTGACAGCTCTTTTTGGAGTTCTTGTTCACAGTTCTTGTTAGTCCCGGGACCAATAGTAGCTTTAAATTTCACTTTTTCAATTTTCATACTGTCATCCCCCTCTGAAGGAACTAAAAGAGATTTTATATGCTCCATAGATGTTTTGATATTAACTACTTTTCTGTTACTAGCAGGCATTCCTTCATCAGTACACTTTGATTTATTACTACCATTTATTATTTTACTTCTGGAGACCTCCTTTTTGTGTATTTTTATGGTATTATCTAAATTTGAGGATACAACTTCATCCACTGTTCTTATTTGAGTGTTTGGTAAGGTGTCAGAGAATGATAGATAAACCACTTCTCTTTTATCCAGGTTTTCAGTTAAATTAATCATTTCATTCTCTATATGAATATTTTCTTTTGTCCGATTTTCATTATCTTCCGAGGATGTTTCTGTTTTGACTAAAGATTCATGATTTTGAATAACGTTATCTGTAATGTCGCATTGCTGTATTTCACTTGAATTATCCATATATATATTTTGTTCTTTTAGATCATCAGTACCAATTTTAATTGTTTTATTACTGTTAATGTAAGTGTCTAATGCATTTGTTTTTCTTTTTTTTTCATTATTAATTTCTTCCATCGTATCTTTCTTTTCAATAACTGTCCTATTAGCAAATTTACTCATAAATGACACCATTGACTTATTGGTTTCACTAGTGGGTTTTCTAGACTCCACAATTTTATTGCCTAAGTTTTCATTAATAACCCTCAGAGTTGACGGAATATTCTGATATATTTTTTGTAGAGATAATTTTAAAAAATCCAGTAGATGTTTTTCTCTATCCAAGAATACTTGTCGTTTATCAGGTGTAACATTAACATCTACTGAGGATCCTTTTATCTTGAGGTTAAGGAAAATAAACGGATACTGGTTTGGATTATACTGGCGGTACACTTCGTTAAACAGTTTTATGATTTTAGCCGGTTCGCACGGACGTGAGTTGACGTAGTAATATTGTCTATCGGAAGTGGAACGACCTAAACCATGGGCGCAAGAAGACACAAAACCGTCAAAGTCAATTGGTGCATCGTGTCCAGCGCTTCTTTCTTGACTTTCAGGAGTTAGGGAAATGCTGGATGACATCATTAATTCTTCATTAAGCTGTAAATTTAATTGGGTACTAGAAGGCTCTATTTCTACAGCATCCTCCGAATCATCCGATAAATTTGGGGGGTTATTGTGGATATCCAAATCGTCTAATACCTCACTATCTTCTATCGTTTCGCATTTAAAACCAGACAATAATTTATCTTTGAGATTTGGGACATAAGATAAAGGAGTGTGTGGTTTTAAGGGTAAAAGAGAATCCAATTGTTTTATTCCAAATACACACGATATGTTATCTCGAATAGTTTTCGAACCTTGAGTAGCGACAACTATTGATTTGGATCCTTTTTTTGTTTGGTTGGTACATATTATCCTGAAAAATAAGACAGAATATTAATGACCATAAACACTGTTTATTTTTCATTAAATCATATTTATTGCACTTACTTCACTCCCACTGATACCAAACAGTAGGCATACAAAATATGAGTCATCCGTGCAAATTCCCTCTTGATATTTTTATGAAACTCTTTTTGCCTTACTGGCAATGTGCTGAATAGATTCGAAAGGGTCACTGTAGTGCCAATTTGTCTAGAGCATGGAACTGTGTTCTTTATTTCACCTTTGTGATCGTAGGAAATTTTCGTGGCTAAAACACAATTTTTATACAGATTTAGTTTCTTGGTAATTTTTTAATATAAATCAAATCCATATGAAAACCTTCTTATAACATGACTGCAAATACCGAGGAAATTGGCACATTGTCGTGACAAAGAACGAAACAAAATTACATATTTTTTTAATATAAAATCAAATAGGCTGATAAAGTCCCCTATGTATTCGTAACTTTAAACTGACAGAGTTTACTTACCATAAGTAGCGCTTCGATGCCGCGTTGTAACAATAAGGTCTGATAATGCACATAAGGAACTCAGAGCTTCTCCTCTGAATCCAAAACTCGTGATTCCCACCAAATCTGAGAAATTTCGCAGTTTCGAAGTGTGGTATTTTAAAGCTGCAATAATATTCAAAACCAATAAAAATATTGACTAGCTAAATTTATCTTCAATATCCAAGGACACTCTGTCAACTAAAAATAAGGTGCTATGCGGGCATACTGCCTTACTGGCTGCTAAACAGAAAAGAATGACTTTCAAATTGCCTGATTAAATAAAGAACTTGCAAATATTATAGGTGAAATTTATACTCATCGTTTTGATGATCCCTTTGACGTCAAACAGGTGATTAAGAGTACTACTTCTTAATTACAATGAAAATATTGAAAATATAGCACAATTCAAGAAAACCATCAAGACGTATTTTGGAAAGAATAAATTTAAAACAGGTTTTTCTTATATAATAATATGAAAAAACATGTTCTAAAAATTAACTGTGAAGTATATTTTATATATTGTATCAAATGCTCTTGCCATGTTAGCTTATTTTTGTTTAGGTACTTTATATGTGAAAAAAAAAATGTTTGTATGCAGTATAAAATGTAATCGTAAATAAATTATTAAAAATTTAAGGCCATTCCTATGTATTAAATTACTCATGGAAAATAAATAAATAAATAATTAAATGGCAAGGTTCAGTCGTTAATCTAAATATTGAATAATTAATACAAATAAAACTGAATATTGTTACAAAGAAAGAAATTGTAGGCTAAATTTAATTTAGAATATAAAATACCTTATGTAAAAAATTGTGTGACCACGTTTGCTCACGATCACGATCTTTTATTGGACATACAAGTATTAATTTTGATCCGGCTAAGCATGCATTATGCAATCATACGGTGGAGTCTTGGTACATATACTTGACTAGAAGTATGATGCAAGTTTAGTTGCCTCAAATAACCCCGGATAAAGTAGGAAAGACTAATGCGAGATCATATGAGAATGTGGGATGGCGTATGCGGCATTTACATCGTCTTTCTTAGATATGCAGATACAATGCATTTTTAGCCAATTATCTATGATGAGAGAAGTCTTGGAATAATTTGTCTAATGCTATTGTAAAGTCATCTTCTATAAATGCACTTTAAAATAGTTTAGATTAACAATCAAAATAATATATTCAATAATTCTCTTGCTCTTCTGTGTCCCTGAAAACTAAATACGAAAATTATAAATACATCTCCCAGTTGTAAAGATCACAAATCCTTAATATTTTCCTGAATGGCTGCCTCTTGTCCGTTAAAGATGGCCCTGACCTCAGTTAAAGACTGTATATTTAAAAATGACTATATTTTTATTATGTAATGGTAATTAAACATATCATAATATAAAAAACAAAATCCTGAAGATACATGCACTGAAAGCAGTGTAGTTTACCTTATTAAATCAACTTGGTCAGAAATAAATTAAACATAATAATAACATATAATTTAATATTATTGTGAGAATGTAATTGGTGCACCCATGACCTGTCCTAATGAGGACAGCCCAAGTTTCTCTGTGGAATTCAAATCCTGAATTTTTTCCACACATATCTTCGAGAATTTTATATCGGCCGGGATTAATTAACCTATTTTACCATCGATAGCTTATAATTAAAATTTTAACCTATTTTGCCATCGATAGCTTATAATTAGGACACAAAAAACACACATTGGTATGGTAAAATTGTATGTATGAAATATGAATATATATATATACCCATTTTTGATTTGAAAAGAAATCTTTTTTTTTATAAATGTACAAAAATAAAAAACCTTAGGGTGATAGTGACATACTGGATAAAAATATCATACTTAAAGCAGCAAAATTTTCCTCAACGACACCACTGCCATTATCCGATACTTCCACTAAATCAATACCATATTCTTTGAGTCGTACTTCAATTAGAGTTGCCCCGGCGTCCAGAGAATTCTCAACCAGCTCCTTCACAGCAATTGCCAAGCTTAAGACGACCTAAGAAATTAAAATAAAATGTGTGAGTGCCAGGATTCACGGTTAAGATTTGTAACATCAGTGTTTGGGAGACATGCGATTTTCTTCAAAAAACTTTAAGATTTTAGTTTCTATGCATTCATGTATAAAAAGCATTTATATATCTCCATTTTTTGGCCGTCTATCTGTTCTCCGTCCCTCTGTTGCATCTTTCAAATGGAAAAATACAAATGCGAGTTGAATTTTTGTGTGTAGATTGATGTTCATAAAAAACCACCATAAGCCGTTTAGATCACATTGGAAGCTCATCTAATAATATAGATATTTAACATTAAAGTTAACAAATTTTCAGCACTAATTAATGCAAGTTTTCAAAAATTTTACAGTAGGCTGTTGTATTATTTATCACTGTCCAGTTCAATTGAATACAAAATTATCTATGTAAATATGTATGTTATAGAAACATTTAAAAAAATGTTCGGTGCCATATTATAATTATTAGTATAATTATAAAACTGAATTATTATGTCTGTGTTGTTTCATTACTAGCCGTGTGTTCGATATAGTTAGTGGACTGTATTTTTTGTAATCATTAAGAATGATTAATTGGTGACGAGATGCAGCGCCAAATATCGGAAGACAGAAAGGAAAGAACAGGGACGTACCTTTGCTGCGATCTGCCTCCTTGACCCACTGGACTCGTCAATGTAAAGATGTAGGTAGCGGAAGATGAACCACCTCACTTCACCACACACACTTGGTTCCTCAAGGTAGAGGTACTAGAGCTCCGTTTACGAACGTGATTGCGGCGAGAGCGCGGTGCAAAACGTTACTTGCCGGTCAACGCGCCGTGGTCGTGTGTGCACCGCAGCTAGATACTGTGCGAGTACTGGAAATTGGACACGTCGAATCGGTGTTGTTTTTGGTGGGAAAAGGTTGGTGATAAAGGATTATATCTGGCGCCAACACCGTGTTTCAAAATTTGCAAAAAAAAAACTAAAATTGTGTTAGAATTGAGAGAATGTCATGATACCACTGTGTTTTTATTTATTTTAAGGCTTCTCAGACTTCAAAAATAACACTTTTCGCCTCTATGAAGATAGGAAATGAAGCAACCCATCACAGTTGATAACCCCAGGGGTGAGTACTCTGAGTGGGAGATGCCTTTATTGATACCTGTAGGGCCTAGCTGTAAGACGTCAGGTTCTAGTTAATTTACTACTACTAAATAATGTATTGAAGTTGATATTATATGATAGCTACGGGGTGTCATAGCCATTCTTGTTTATTTATAAGAATGTTCAATCTCTTGTATACATCAATTTTTGGGTTTGAGATTGGAGAAATAGGGTTTAAAATTTGAATTTATTGGGTATAAATATATATAGATTATAATGTAAGTGTATTATTAATGTTTTAATGATGCGGGGGCAATTATAATTTATTCTCTTGTTGAGAATAGAGTTGTATCATGGAAATCCTGGCTGGCGTGATAATCACAACACAAGAAATGTATAAAAAATATTTACAAAACTACCTGTCCAGAACAAATTCTATGCACAACGTCTTTGTTTATAGGAGTTATAGTTTTCGCCTTTTCTAAAGTAGGTTGCGGTAATCCAGAGTTCTCAGTTGTGTCCATTGCTATTAAAGGTAAATAAAATACAATAACAACCTGCTGTTACTACTCAACATTATTCAAACTTCTGTCACAAATTACACAGCAAGCACCTGACAGCTAGTGGCGCCAATTTCACACAGTGCTAGTTAGTAGTGATGTGTTGAGATCAGTAATGTGTCACCCATAACTGTGACATAATTATTTAATTCCAAACCAATGTTTTATAGATTTGCTGATCAATTTTTAATATACTCTAGCTAGCAGCTTTAAGGTGATGCGTGCATTGAGTGCATTTAATAGTGTTTTTAGTTTTGGATATTTTTATTTTTTAAGTATTTGTCTTACTTGTTTTTAAAACTGAAATAGTACTTATCACTTCCTTATGTAATTTATTCTAAGAGTCCACTACTCGGTGGAACAAGAAATGCTTTCTTGGGTTTGAGTTACAATTATTCTTGTTTAGCTTCAAAGAGTGTTTACGGAGTCTCTCGTGTGTATTAATTGTGAAGATTAACTTCATATTATTTGGTAAGTCGTAATGTACATTTAAAATTTTATAGGTCTCAATGAGGTCTCCTCGTTGTCACATTTGTTTCAGAGTAGTGAGGCCCAGTGCATCTATTTTCGTACCATTTGTACCTAAGGAGCATTAACATAAAAAAACTTGCAGAACAAAAGTTGATCAATATGAAGTATAAAAAAAGCGGATTAGAAAAAGTTCCCCTGTATATACCAAGTCACCTTTTTAAATTAAGAATTATAAACTCATCCTTTTGTGAATGTGAGTTAGAGAAAGGTCATTTTAATAATTTATTTTTTAGTTGTACCTTTAAATAAGAATTTTCCATTATTCTTTCATCTTACAATTTAACATTTCTGTAAATATTTTAAAGTTATTATTCTTAATAATAATAATCTAGTAAATGAGTTGAAATAATTAAATGAAATTAAAATAAAGTAGTCATAAAGTTGCTTTTTAAATACTTATATTATATAATAAATTGTATTTTTTTTTTGTTCTTGTGAATCTTCATAACAGGACCGTCAGTGTTTTTATTTCTGTTCTAAATAATATATTTTAATAAGTATTGATAGATATGTACCATGAATCCTGTTTAGGGAAGCATATGGCCAAATAAAAACTAACTGCACCAAAAATGAGGATGAACTAACTAGGATGAACTGACAAATCGACATTTGAATTTTGACATCTATGACTTCTATGATCGAATATTATTAGATCACACGTGCGTTTCACCACGTGTTTTCTGTGTTTTTTTCTGTTATCGCCTCCTACCCTTGTTATTGTTTGAAATAGTCCCAGAATGGAGGCAATTAGGGATTGTATTAAAAATGGTCTCGAAGAATTAAGGAACTGTTCAATTCCGTCGTCGGTAATTGACAAATGTATTAGATTGCAGGTAGTCACATTTTCATTATTCTGTTTTGTTTTTGATAATCATGTGTATTAATACATTTTAATTTTGGTGTAATACAGGAAGAGCTAAAAGGGACAAATGAAAATTCTATCGAGGTTGCGATGAACTATTTGTCGGAAAAATTACGTGACCCAAACCTAACCGAAGCTATTGGGAGATGTTTTCCCGGTATAATCGTATCGTTATTGTCTGATGCTATTCCCATAGAAAAATCCTGCTATACAGATGGAGACGACAATACTACGAAATCTGAATGTGAACATAGAATTAATTGTATGATTTTAGGGAAACTCGTCGATAAAGACCCGAATATTTTAAAGTAGGTAGATCGTACATTATGTTAATTTTATCTCAGTTTAAAAACTCTTATCATTATTTTGATTTAACTGTTTTAGATATTCCCTAAAATACTTCAACATCAACCCTGCTCCTTTTGCAAATTTAACAAGTGAGAAAGCCCCTAAAATAAGAAGAGTTGCCAGAAAATTTATCATCACTGACCAACAAATTGTGGAGTGTTGTCTGTCATTGCTCCGGTGTTCTCCAGACGTTTATAGCAAACATAAAGATTGGGATTGGTCGATTTTCCTACAGAAATACTACAAAACATCAGATGAAAAGCAAAAATGGTATTTAAGAATATTCGTTTACAATTACTATCTTTTTTTGGAAAAATTCAAGGAGAGCGGTGACCTTCATGCTTGTATATCTTTAAAAGATTTAGAATAATTTAAGGAGGTTATATGAAGGTCTAAAATATGCATCATATATCCATAATGTTTTTAGTATTTATGCGATGCATATGAGTGGCCTTAGCCACTCCCAATAACATTCTGAGAATGGCTTGGGGATTTTCTATAAACTTTACTTTTGTCTTTTTTACATTGTATTGTAGAATGACAGGCAACTGAGTTGAATAACATCGTAATCCAGCTGACTTGTATGTTTAATGTTTACAACTTAGATATATTATGCATACAATTAATCTAACCTAGAATACGTTTGGGCATCTGATATTCATAATAATGATTTACTCATTATTTTACATAGGCTTCCATTATTTAAAATGTCTGAAAATGACAATATTTTACACTAAAGAGGACAGGTGAGAGTTAAAAATGCATTTTTATAAAACTCAGCGCTGGGTTTAAACCGACATCCTGCGCTCTCAAGTGCAGGACCTCTTTAGAACCTTTATAAATATTATGCTATCCAGCACTTTATCAAATTATTAAAAACTTATTTTTCAATATTGTCAAAGATTGTGTCATTAATCTTTTCAGGCGATTTGCCGCTATTAAAAAAACAATCATCAAATATATATATATATAATATATATAGATTTGTCATATTTAATTCATTATTAAAATAACTAAACTATGTATAGAGATAAGCAGATTAAATGATAACCATAGATAAAGAATGCTACCCTTTCTTACATTAGGTAACATTATTGTTCTCAAAAATCATTCATTTTAAAGTAGGAATATGAAAGAATCCTTATATTATTTCATTAAATTTTAATATTTTGGGGCATTGTTGCTAAATTACATCACAAATTTTTCAATACAATGTAACAACAGAGATATTATTAGAATATGTTTTTTTTATTGTTTTGTTCATTATTAACATAAATATGGTTGGCTTTTTTTAACAGGATGGTATGTCAGTGTATATCTATAGTAACAGGCATGTCCGAAGGGCAAGCCAATAAATTTTACAACGGCGTATTTGGCAATGCCTCAACTGTCAACCTGTTCAAGATACAAGAAGAGGGTGAATCATACGTGGCTATTAAAGGAAATTCTAACCCTGCACCAAATATTCAGTGCATATTGCGAATGCTACCTGTTTTCAACTCTGAAAATATTGTCGAAGGCATTTTAGTGCCTGTGCAGTCTACCCTAGATAATTTGAGGAGTATAACTTTAGCAATTGCATCAGGTAATTATTTATTTATATGTTATTATAGGAAAATTGCAATGCATCATTGTGTGTGCCCTTACAAGTTTAACATTTAAGAGTAAACAGTAAGACCTTGATAATCTGAACCTCAGGTAATCCGGACGGTTGTGGCGAGCGGCGGAGCCATCCACTGCCGCTACCCCCATTTCTGGCCTTGTCGGTCACAAAAAATTAGCAAAAAATCCAGATTATTTCACTGAAATTACTAAATGTAACATAGGATTTAAAAGGCTGGTTGGATAAATTAAAAAAGGGTTACAATATTAGACTCATAAAAATGAAGAAAAACATACAATTTTTTACATAATAGAATGATTCCAAAAAATGTTTAACAAGTTTTTAACAAATTGGTAAAGCAATACACAATTAGGTACCCACAAAATCTTTTTAAAATATTAAAGATGCTTAAAAAAAACGAATAATCAATAATTTTATTGTCTTTTATTAAGTAATGTTAATTTTGGATTATCAAAAGTAAATTAAAATATTTTTTCTCTTTGACTTGTGATTGCCGTTGTTGACATGATGTGAGAACCATTCTGTGGTTTTTTTTTGTTTGTTTGCTATTCTTCATAACTATTATGAAGATTATTAACATTTATTGTTTCTTTAGGCAAAGCCATCTGCCTAACAGGCCCAGTAGGGTCAGGTAAAACCTCCTTAGTGGAGTACCTTGCGGCTGTCACAGGCCGGCGAAACACCGCCATTAAAAAAGTCCAACTCGGCGATCAGACAGACTCTAGAACGTTGCTCGGGACCTACAAATGCACCGACATCCCAGGCGAATTCGTTTGGCAATCTGGCATTTTGACTGAGGTACATACATAGCTTCTAATAATTTTGTTGCTAGGTTGATCATTTACTTATGTTAGCTTTTTGATTTTTGAACTTGAATCGAAATAAAATGATTATTTTCGGCCTTAAATTGAACACTAGCATAATATTTTAACCTAATAAAATATATTAATAAAATTAATAATATTTAGTTATTCAATATATAATATTATTAAACAGAAACATGTTTATTTGATTGCAATAAATACAGTCAAATAAATATGTATATTTTCATTTATTTAACAAGTTATAATTTAATTCCCATTATTTCTATCAAAATAATCCACGGAAGCTTGGAATAGAGACCTCCAAATGGTATATTAGTATACTTACTATCTACCTACCTTAATAATACAAGTCAAAAAAAAAATAATGTGATGTTCCAGTGTGTGCTAAAGGGCTATTGGTTACTTTTGGAGGACATCGACTGTGCTGCATTAGACGTGGCATCAGTTCTGAGCACTTTGCTCGAACAGAACGTTCTGACAGTCCCCGGCTACCGTGATTCTATAACTGTTGATCCCGGATTCCAACTATTTGTGACCCAACGGTGAGCTTTTCTAGTTTTATTTTTTATTATAGCTATGATAATAATACTGAATCATAAATGTAGTCTATAAATCCACTTTTTTATGGTTTTAATTTTATTAAAATCAAGTAGAAGCAGACAAAGTGAGCGAGATGCTGTCGGCGCAGAAAATGGTTGGACGGCGTTTGGGCATATGAATCAAGAAGCTTTAAAGAGACTTGCTCAGAATAGGGCTAAGTTTTGATTATGGATCACTGAACTCAACAATGGGAATCACTCTCTTTCCAAACAACACATGTCCAATTTTCTTTTCTGTAGAATTTAAATAAATGACCATAATTTTTAGTTGCTTTCATTTAATTGGTTTTTATTACAAATTTTTGTGATGCGTTCTAAATATGTTGGTGAGACTACGACGCCATTAAACATTAGAATTAATAATCATAGATTATCCTGTACCAAATTACTTTCCGCTTTACCCGTTCCAATTCACGCGAGAACTCACGGCAGGGATTTCGATGCTTGCTTTAATGTAAAAGTTTTGAAGTCTTTGCCCGCGAAATTGATTTAAAGACATGGGAACTCTCTCACATTTGGGTTTTGGGCGCTTGCAGATCTGTAGGTCTAAATAGACAAAATTAAACTAACTTAACAGCATTTAACGCATGATGCTTAATATATTCTTTTAAGAAATTAGCTTCATTTCATAATACTGATTGATTTATCTAGCAAAACTGCAATTATATAATAATTAATTGTAGTGGCTGGATATATTTATCTTTTAGTTGAAAATGCGATTTTCGAATTTATGAAGGTTGCATTTTAAACGTCATCTTTCATATATTTTCTGAAGACGCTGAATGGCAAAAGCTTAAAAATAAAATTCATCAAATCCTAACTAAAACATTTTAATAGATCAAGAATTCATTTTTTTTTTCTTTGCTAGAAAATTTACATTTTGGATGTGGCGTTTAGAAAGAAAGCGACTCAAATGTACAATTTTTCTTTTTAAAAAAAAAATGCTAAAATTATATTGCACCCTCATTCTAATAGGAATGCTATGAATTATTAACAACCAAATACATTTTGAAAACAAGTAATAATATACAACACAAAAGGAACGCATTGAATTGTCGACAGTCCAAACGAGAATAACATTTCTCAGTCGTTTTAGAAAAATTACAATTATATATGTAATCTTTATAATATATTTTAAAACAAACCACCTCAATCGCTACTTTCTCTCGTAAAATTTAAATATTTTTTTACGTTGTGTTTTATATTTCAGGAGTTCTACCGTAAACAGCCACAATAAGCAAGCATCTACTGCAAGCATATTACTCCAAAGACATTTGACTCACATTACTATTGAACCGTTGTCAAGGCAAGAATTGGTAGAAGTAATTCAGACATTGTTCGGCAATTTGAAAACAATTGCAACGAAAATGGTCGACGTTTTCATGCTATTCTCATTTGGAAATCATAATAGTTCTCTTCACAGTACCAGTGATGCTTTAAACAAACACGAAGCCAATAATGAAGATCGTAGTCCCGATTACTTCCTTATGAGGAGTGGACGACAGATATCTACACGCGATCTACTCAAGTGGTGTTTGAGAGCATCAGCTGTTGTGCCGAGTGGATCTAGTCAGGTCAGCGAAAAGGACCGTTTAAAAATACTGCAAGACGCCATTGATATTTTCACGTGTTGCGCTCATCAACCAGAAGACAGGCTCAAACTTGCAAAGTCTGTGTCCGCTTGCCTGGGGATTACCGAGAATAATGCCGAATATTATTGCTGTCTTCACAAACCGAACATCAGTATAACGCGCAATGAATTGCATGTTGGACGTGGAATTGTCAAACGACAGGAGAGAAATGATTCGTTGCAATTGGACGAAAAGCAGTGTACGTTTTCGTTCACAAGACCTACACTCTGTTTAATAGAAAGGATTTCGTGTTGTTTAAATTTGACAGAGCCTGTGTTGCTAGTCGGTGAAACTGGCACAGGAAAAACAACATCTGTGCAATATTTAGCCAAACAAACGGGGCATAAATTAACAGTTATCAATATGAATCAACAGTCCGAGTCGACCGATCTCTTAGGAGGTTATAAACCTGTAGATTCTAAGTATATTGTAGCGCCTGTAAAGAAAGAGTATGATCAATTATTCACAGAGTACTTCAATCTTTCTAAAAATAGAAATTTCATAAAACACATGAATGATTCCTTTGAGACTTCTGATTGGAAGATCCTTTTAGAGCTAATGAAATACGCTTTAAATAATGCCGTTGCAAAGCTGTCTCCGCTGAACTTTGGGAAGCAGCTGACCGAAAAGGATACACACTTCTTGGTAAGGTGGCGGAACGTGGGGAAGAAACTTGCCAAATTGGAAGTGCAATTAAAAGCACAAAATTCTCTGGCATTCGCTTTCATTGAGGGCTCCCTGATCCGAGCTATGCAAGACGGTGATTGGGTTTTGCTCGATGAGATTAACTTGGCGTCTGCGGAGACATTAGAGTGTCTTGCGGGAATGCTCGAAGGGCCAGATGCTTCCGTGAATTTGCTCGAGAAAGGCAACGATGCCAACATCAAGCGACACAGTGACTTCAGACTTTTTGCGTGTATGAATCCTGCCACGGATGTGGGCAAGAAAGATCTGCCTGTCGGGCTAAGGAACCGATTTACAGAATTTTATGTAGATGAATTAACATGTAAAAATGACCTTATACAGCTGATTGGAGATTATCTAAGAGATTTAAACCTACCCAAGTCAATACTTGAGACTATTTACACTTTTTACAGTTCTATAAAGAAAGAATCTAAATTTAACCTCACTGATGGTACAGGTATGTGCAAATAATTTTTAATATTGTAAAAAACTAAGGGTAGTTTTATACACATTGATATTGCATTATATAGCTCAAAGATATCTGTGGCGTTGACTCCTAAGTGATTTACCCGTAGTTTGCCCCGAGTTAAATAATAAGCTTAAAATTTTACCTAAAAATGATATATTTTTAACAGTGCTCTGGTTTCTATAGTGCACTCGCCCCGCAATTGCACGTGAGCCTTTTCAATATGTATCGCAATTATAACTATTTTGAACTCTTATAATTTTCTCAGTTTGTTGTCCAAAATGGCGGAGCTCCAAACCTTTACTTTAATGGTAATTTTAAGTACAGTTGGATTCAACCAACCTTTGTTGCCTTTGTGCACCTTTTTCTAGCTTACCTCTTTACTAACTACTTCCTAAAATCGTACCTTAGGAATATCGGTTTATTGTCATATTGCTGACCATTAAGTGCCCCATTCATAATGCAAAATTGCTTGATATGTCATTGGACTAATCAGTTAATCAGAACTTTACTATATATGCACAATGCAATCAGGAAACTCTGTCAAAAGCCTTCTTATCCCCAAAGGGTAGTCAAGTTTTTTTTGTCACCTAAAACTCAACCTTATTTTTTTTTTAGTCCTGATTTTTAGTTTGTGTCACTATTGTTTATTATGCCATATTTTTATGTGATTGCATAATTTGATTACAAGTCTCACAAACAGTGATTGGCTATTTATAATGTAACAAACTATTATTCTCTTGCAAAGACATTTTGAGGAAAAAAAAGCACAGAATGTGACTTGAGACAGGAAATGGCCGCTTATCATGAAAGCTATATGAACATATCCAATCATTTTAGAGAAGTCCATAAACTGAAAAACGTCCAGACCTGCCATGTACCCGGCCGAAAAAACAAAATAATCGTAAAGTGTCTTGCTGATTTCATATTTTGTCAGTTTTTATAAACGTTCGCTAAAATTTTGATTTTGGGAAAACTATGTTTTAATACTTTTCGAAAAGCTTATAAATTTTTTTTAAATATACGGTTATTTTAATCACAGATCAGAAAAGTGCCTAGTTACACCAATTTATCCTGCTCGGTACAATAATGTTGAAGCACCTACAAGAGGCACCAGTTGTTGCGTATGCGGTAGTGTAGTATACAGATGTGACGCTTCGCGATGCGTTGAGGCTTTTCCTTGTGTGTGTAACCACTGGGAAGCGAGAAAAGCGATCGCCTCTGGCCGGCCTCAGTCGACCGGCTGACACGCGTTTTAAGAGAGAATCATGCTCGCCGCGTAATTATATTTCATGAAAGTAATCATGTTTGGTACTTACAATTAATGAAATGATACATCTGTTACTGACTTCGAATCACCTCTACTGTCATACCTGCAGTTGCGTATCGAACAAAAAAACCATTTTAAACAAAAATATGAGAGATGTTAACCCAGTGGATGATTTAGTGCGAATACCGCAGTTTTTGAGTGGTGCTTCATGTTCAAGACCGCTAAGGGTCTAAGTACTTTGTCACTTATACAGTCAAAACACCATTTAAAAAGCTACAATTTGGTGCATCCAACATCACGAAAATTTTCCTTATGATAGGGAATTCAATTAAATTACGGCATCAGATGTCAATGATGCCAACGTGACGTTAGACTGCTCATTTGTCCATAGTGTCATTGGCACCGGGTCGGTTAAACAGTGGGCATAGACTACCACAACGAACGAAAAATCTGGTTGTACAACATAGTATAGGTTAAGCTGCACAACATAGAATAAACTAAAGTAGGTGAATATCCTATTTTTGTCAGTTTAACTAAATAATAAGTGTGTTTATTTAATCACATCACCTACCTGGCCCTACCATCATAGTCGCAAATGATTATGTTGATTTTTTATTCCATTATTTGATTGCCATTAAACTTATGCCATAATAATTTGTTATAATCTGGATTTTTCATAAATAAAATAAAATATTTCTTTTTTTAGGACACACACCCCATTTTTCACTACGCACATTATGTCGTGCTTTAATGACAGCCCAAAGGTCCGACTGCGGCACAATATCACGCTCCTTGTATGAAGCATTTTGCCTCAGTTTCCTAACCCAGCTGGACAGATCATCGCATCCGAAAGTTGAATCTATGATAGCAAAGTAAGTGTCCGTTTTAATGTATTTATTGAAACTACTTTGTGCCTTGAGTACAATACATCTTTTTTCATTTTTAGGGCCGTACTTGGTGGAAAACAAAACATCAAAAGTGTCATCAGTCAGCCGATACCAAGACCTGATAAAGGATTTTCAGAAAATTACCTTAAATTTGAAGGCTACTGGATACCTCAAGGTAGCATGACACCAGAAACCCCCGAAGACTACATACTTACGTCATCGGTTAGGAAGAACCTCCATGATCTAGCTAGAATTGTTTCCCTGGGTAAATTACCAATTCTGCTTCAAGGCGATACTTCGGTTGGTAAAACATCCCTGATCACATTTATGGCAAAGGCTTCCGGAAACTACTGTGTGAGGATTAATAATCATGAGCATACAGATTTACAGGAGTACATTGGATGCTATTCGAGCAGCCCAGAGGGTAAGCTTGTATTCAAAGAAGGTGTCCTCGTTGATGCTATGCGAAAAGGCTACTGGATAATTTTAGATGAGCTCAACTTAGCTCCGAGTGATGTCTTGGAGGCCCTCAATAGAGTGCTCGATGATAACAGGGAGCTTTTTATCCCGGAGACACAGCAAGTCATCAAAGCCAATTCGAATTTCATGCTGTTCGCTACTCAAAATCCGCCAGGGCTGTATGGTGGCCGAAAAGTACTGTCGCGGGCATTCAGGAACCGTTTCGTAGAACTCCATTTTGACGAGATACCAAGAACGGAGCTGGAAGTAATTCTGCATCATAGATGCAGCGTACCGCTTACATACTGCAAGAGAATGATAGCAGTGATGGCGGAACTGCAAACAAGAAGGCGGAGGACTGCAGCCATTCAGGGCAAACAAGGATTCATTACTCTTCGAGATGTCTTCAGATGGGGTCAGAGATATAAATTAGCTACACAAGAAGACGCAGGCTCGTATTATGACTGGGATCAGCATTTAGCTGATGAAGGCTTTCTTGTTCTCGGAGCTAAGATCAGAAATGAAGATGAAAATTTGGTGATTCAGCAAGTATTGGGAAAGCATTTTAAGAGAACTGTCAATTCCGACCTATTGTTCACTCTCTCCGATGAAACATCCTCTGTAACGAAATCAATATTACAAAGTATCATGACATTTTCTAATAACACCTTCAAACATGTGGTTTGGACTTTAAACATGAGAAAATTGGCTGTATTGATAGCCAAAGCCTTTCGGTTTAAAGAACCGGTTCTTCTTGTGGGTGACACCGGCTGTGGTAAAACTACCGCTTGTCAAGTCATCGCAGCAATGCATAGATGCAAGTTATTAACTGTTAACTGTCATTTGTACAGCGAAAGTGCAGACTTTTTGGGCAGTCTTCGTCCCGTTCGTCAGTACCGAAACGACGGTAAACTCTTCGAATGGGTCGACGGCCCGCTGATCGAAGCAATGCTAACGGGAGATATATTTTTGGCCGACGAAATTTCCCTCGCGGATGATAGTGTGTTGGAACGTTTGAACTCCCTTTTGGAGCCGGAACGGCAACTATTTCTATCAGAAAAAAGTACAGGATATCAAGACGATCGTGCAAATATCATCACCGCAACTGACAATTTCAATTTTATTGGTACAATGAATCCCGGAGGAGATTACGGAAAAAAAGAGTTATCACCGGCGTTAAGGAACCGATTCACCGAGATATGGTGCAGTAGTGTTGTGTCTAGAGATGACACAGTTATGATTTTAGAGAGAAGCTTAACAGACGGCCTAATTTTAAATTTTGGGGAGAATAGACTATCAGGGATTGGAAAATCTATTGTGGACTTTGTGCAATGGTTCAAGAAATCTCAAATAGGTATGAAATTCCCTTGCAATATACGTGACATGCTATGCTGGGTACATTTTATAAATGAAGCTAATAAATGCGGTTTGAACGTAAGTGATGCATACGTGCATGGTGCAAATTTGACCTTCCTTGATTCTTTTGGAACAGGAATAACTGGGAGTGAAACTCAAGAATCGCTCATGATGTTGAGACAAAAATGTATAGAGTTCTTGATTAAACAAATTAGTTCTAGCGGCACTGACACGGGCGAGTTAAGAAAAGTCCTCTCCGGTAAATCAAAAAACTTAAAGTTAGTTAATGTCGATGACAAATTCGGCATCCCTCCGTTCTTTATTACTTGTGGTCCAAAATTAAAACGCAGCAATGTAATTTGTGGAAATGAATATTTCGATGGACATGCCACTCTTCCTAAGGATAAGGAAGATTTCTTCTTTGATGCGCCGACCACAAAGTTGAATACGCTAAGACTGCTCCGCGGCCTACAGCTAAGGAAGGCCATCTTACTGGAAGGAAGTCCTGGTGTGGGAAAAACGAGTCTTGTTTTGGCTTTAGCCAAAATCACCGCCCATAAAGTATTCCGCTTCAACCTAAGTGAACAGACGGTAAATGATTTACTATTACATTCCTTGGTCTTTTTTGGTTGAATATATGCTTTTAAGGACAATGTCAAATGACAGAGTACCGTTTGTACTATTTATTTATTTCATATAAGATAACTGGATCATATTATTCTAATACAAATTAAATACACATAAATTTATAAAAGTAAGGTGAATTTTAGTGGAACTACTTAATAACATGTACGCTTATAGATTTTAAAGATAATTTGGAACACATCATATAAACTAAACTGCTATATTTACAATTGTTCATCCATACTGTTAGGGTGTTTTTCTGGTTATTTATTTAGGATGCACAGTGAATTATGAAAACCTTACAACACCCCATAAAAAAAAATATTAATTGTTTGTTCTAAAAATAAAATAGTTCTAATAAATTTGTGTCGCAGGTAGGTCAAAAAAAAAAATCTTGCCTGTTTTTATATAGTTTTGTGTATATAATTATTATTTAGTGGAGCAAATTATTTTTTTTTATATTTCCACTTTATATGTTGTGTGATATAATATATGTACAAACTTTTCAGATTTTTTTTATGTTTCAGGACATAAGTGATCTGTTTGGAACTGATCTGCCGACAGAAGATGGCAGTTTTGCATTCAAAGAAGGAGCCTTTTTAACGGCATTAAAAAACGGTGATTGGATCCTATTGGATGAGCTAAATCTAGCGCCCCAATCCGTTCTTGAGGGTCTGAATGCTTGCCTCGACCACAGGGGCGAAGTCTACATACCGGAATTAGGCAAAACGTTCACAGTCAAGAAGAACACTCGCATATTTGCCTGTCAGAACCCGTTGGCGCAGGGCGGTTCCCGCAAAGGATTGCCAATGTCATTTTTGAATCGATTCACCCAGGTGTTTGTCGAGGCGCTCAATTCGGTTGATCTGCTTATTATTGCAAAGGGACTTTTCCCGAGTATACCTGATGATATAATGCACAGAATGATTTCGTTCAACTCTCGTTTGTGCAAAGAAATGTCTGAGTTACATCTTTGGGGCCACAGAGGCAGCCCGTGGGAGTTAAATCTCCGTGATATACAAAGATGGGGCGAAGCTGTACTTAATTTGACTTCGAAAAATGATATGTTAAAACCGGGGAAAATTGCACAGCTTTTGTACATTGACAGAATGAGAACTAAAGAAGACAAACAACGTGTTTTGGACATTTACAAAGAATACTTCTATCCGGAGTATCCGCTTAGTTCAGACAGGCCACTGATGTATCTAACTGATGATAGATTATACATTGGTGACTCTGTCATACAACGAAGTATGGATGGCGTTAAGGATATATCCCCTCGGACAGACAGCAGTCTTCTTATTTTGAGGCATCAGTTGCCCGTTTTAAAATCACTGATCCAATGCGTGAATATGAATTGGTTATCTATTTTGGTAAGATATTCTCTGCTTTTTTGACAATGTTTTTCAGAGTATTTAACAAATTTTTGTATAGTATTGGAGTGTAAGATAGGCACAGAACAATAGTGTGAACAATATTTACACTTACCATATTTTTATACATTGTTATATTTAATTTTTTACGTTGTTATTTTAGAAGTTAAGAATACGGACATTTTATTTTTTATTAATGAACGGCCTTGTTTCGCAATGCTCTTAACTCCTTTCAAAACTGCAATTATCTTTGGGTCCAATTCGGCAAAGTCATCTTTGCCCCATCTTTGGTCAATGATGCTACTAGAACTCACCACAAAAAGAAGCACTATATGTGAAACACACGGGCTTATTGTGGCAAAACTATCAGCAGGAGCCCAGAATTTCAGGCATTTCATCCGGGATTTGCTTTGTATAATCTAAAAATAAAAATTATTGTAATCTTAATATTACTTATTATTTTTTTTTTAAATCGTCATAGATTGGACCAACCGCCAGCGGAAAAAGCGGTGCTGTTCACACTCTCTCCAAATTAGTGGGCAAAAAAATAAAAGTTTTGCCCGTTACTCCAACTATGGACACAACGGATATTTTAGGAGGCTTCGAACAGGTACTATACATTGGTACCTGTTTTTACTTTATACCTGTTTTTACTCTATAGTTTATTTATTTGATAGTTTAATTAACTTAACCTAACTTTAAGTACTCACTTTTTGAAAGTAAATAATATAGTATAATGTTTACAATAAACTATATTACTTGTATACTTTTATCTAATAATTAATTTAACCTGATAAGAGCGTCCGTGCCACCTATAAGTGGCTTGGGTTTATTTAATTAATTTTTAATCCTGGAAATATAGTTTTTTGCCAACGCCATAAAATTCTCCAATATATTTTCTTCCAATTTTAAGTAGAAAAACTTTTGTTGCCATTTTCAAATGTAAAAAAAATATCAAATGTCTTACAATCACTTAGTACAGGGTCTCGTTTTTTTTTTCTTGAAATTTTTGCAATAAAAAGTTAGTACAAGGTATTATTTTTTTATAATATTACATAAACGTGAGAAAGTATTTTACAATTGTTTTTTGCATCGGCCGTACCACTCAATAGAAAAAATAAATGTCTTTTGTTTGTTTGTACCAAAACAGCGGCCGCCATTATGGCAATAACGCAGAAAATAATACATTTCTAATCTTTTGATATATTTATGTATAAAACCATTTGGATAAAAAAATCCTAAAAAGTCAAAATATAAAAAAAATAAAATTGCAAAAACAAACATTTTGAAAAACTAGATAGTATCTAGTTTTGCACTCATTGGTGATTTTTTCCTTTATGGTTCTTTTTTTTTCTTTTTAGTTCAATGCTATGTATGATCAATGTAATGCTTTGTGTTAATTAGATAAATAAAAAGAATCTAATAAAAGCTACTGATTCTCCACTTACCTACAAAACATTTAGTCTAAAAACCTAGACTAAATGAAATGAAACTGTCTGAAACAAGAAAATAGCAGTTTGATAATAATTTTAAATTTTGATAGATTTTTTAGAGTTTAAGGTTAATTTTTTTTTCTGGAGAATCCGAACGCGACCAACTTTTAATCAATACATGACATGCCAGTGTTCATAAATGTACACCAATATGTTGGAGAAATCACTGAAATAAAATTGTTGTATACAAAAGTGAAGATAGCATTTTATCTTCCCTCTCCCCTATTTTGAAGTTCATTGCATTATTTTGAAGTACATTGCATCATTCGATATTTCTAAATGTACGGTAATCTATTTCCCAGATACTGCTAATATATAACAAAATTAATTTCAATTATCATTTTTCAGACCGATTTTAATCGTTTATTTGAAGCTATCGTGAGCACTGTCGAAGATCTGATTAAAACGACAGTTCAATGCCTGATGAGTGACAACAATGTAGACGATGCTGTAACTCTTCTTTCTGTTTGGGAGAAATACAATCGTTCATACATTGAAAGTAAGCTGATGCATATTTTTAATGCTAGATTAGGTTTTCAGTATATTATGATGAGAAGACTGATATAGCTGGAGGATTTACAACCTCCTAAACGAGCTTATGAATTTTAATGTATGATATTAACAGTTAATGAAATCATTTTTTTGTTTTATTTTTATTATGCAATATAAAGTATCAGCAACATTATGAAGTCAATATATTTAAATCATGCCATTTACTATTAGTAACTTGTTGAGTGACAGTCAATTTTACTTAACTTAACAAATCAAAAACAAATTTTAGAAGAACATTGAAATTACTTGTAGTTTTGTTATAAGCTTTATATTTTTCTAGAGAATGGTGCGACACATTCACGTACAGTGGAGGACGAGACAAAATTGTTCGTAGAACGAATTTCGCATTTGGATTCACTCATAGAATACTTACTAATGTCCAAATCAACCCAAGCGATAGTTAATCCTGTAAAGAGTCGAGAATTATCCGAAGATCTGAAGATTCTGGCTTATAAAGTGAACAGAGCGGGAAGTCTGAATGCCGGAGGCAAATTCGACTGGGTTGATTCCCTACTGGTTAAGGTGTGCTCTGAAGTTCATTTTTCTTATGACATAATATTTTATAATACTTGAAAGTAGAAGTATGCTTTATTAGAAGTAAAAACAAAAATATGATTTTGTATCATCAAAATGAACTATTTTCAATGATAGACATGCTAAATAAAGAAAATATATATTTTATTAGTACCTTATTGGTTATAGTAAAAGGGGTTCCCTTCTGAATATATGGTACTTACACTATTTTGGCTTTATTTCAATTTTCTATGAACCAACCCTTTAGAAATTACTGGTCTGTGACAAAGGATTTGCTTTTTAAGGGTTTTCGTGTTTACCATTTTGTCATGGAACCCTTAAACTGGATAAGAAATCCCTTCTTGGGCCGCAAGTGGCAAATATAGTATAGCTCAATAACAGTGTAATTTTTAATGGCTGAATAACTGATAACTCGCTTATTAATCTCGGTTGTGTTAAACAATTGACAGAAAGGCGAAATTATAAAAACTATAGTTTGACATTTGGCCACGAACCAAGAAGTTTTGTCAGACAATATTGAAAATTGCTCACTTTCCTTCTGTAAAATGGTAAGCCATTTACAGGCCTATATCAGAATAGAATGAGTGCCTTTGTTTTTTTTATCTAAAAATATTGCTGATTTAATAGTATGTCAGCCTCTTCCAAAAATTTAATTCAAGATTGGGGTCAACACAATCTGTCCTTGAACTTAGAAGTATACCCAATCATACTAAATATTTTCAGTGTCTCATGGATGGAACTTGGTTGCTCGTTGACAATGTCAACTTATGCTCTTCTGCTGTTCTGGATCGTCTGAATGGCCTCTTGGAGAAAGGAGGAGTGCTCAATGTTCCCGAGAGAGGGGAAAATATCACTGACCTAAAGCCTCATCCCGACTTTAGAATGTTCTTCACAATGGATCCTAAGAATGGAGAAATATCAAGGTACAATAATTTTATAGGCATTTCCAATCCTATTTCTCTATTTTTTTTTTAAATCATCTGACAAGAAATGCGCTGCAGAGTTTTTTTAAGTATCACATTATTTTACAAATCCATTAGGATAAAATCACTAAAATTACATAATAAATAAAAAAAAAATACTTAGATGTTGGTTTAATAGATTTTAATATGCATTTAATTGTAATAAATAAAATAAAATTTATTTATTTTTAAAATTCCTAGTAGTTTAACTACTAGAAAACTGGTCTGTACAATGATGCCTATTTCGGAGGTTTGGCTCGAGACTCCGAGCAGCTAAGATTATGGTTTTGTTCCTAAATGACAAATTTCTTTTGGATCTACGTGTTACAAAAGTAATTTTAAACATTTACTAGTTTTAGTAGAGGTAAAAATTTGAACAAAACAAATTTAACCAAACGCAAAACCTAACATGAAATATAAAAGATGCAAAGCATCATAAAAAGCGTCTCAGCATCTACTAAGAGTGTACTAGTCAGTAGCTGAGAGGGTTGGGAGACACAGGGCATGCCAAAATGCTAACATGGACATTACGGTTAACGACGCCGTTCATTTAACTCCGCTGCCACAAACAACGTTGGTTTTGAAACGTACCACATCAATCTCTCGATTGTGCAATCCAACAGTTATACCCGGTTATACTATAAATTATCAAAAATAAATGATATAAATATTTTAAAAATAATATTCCATAAATTCTACCAAAAAATTGCACTATTACAATATCTGAAAATATCTTACTTTTAAATTGGAGAAAACCTAAATAAATCTGTTTTGTCAATTTAATATTGCAGGGCAATGCGTAACAGAGGGGTCGAAATTTATTTATTGGGGCAGGACCATAATGCTGATGTATCTCTAACGAACTCCATGCCTGCACTTGATTTATCAGCAATGTTCTCTTCATTTGGCCTACCTTCTACTTACCACCATGTCTGCTGTATTTTGCACGAGGAATTGTGTACCTTCATCAACTGTGAGTATTTTTTTTTACCTAAAAAGTTATACTGAAAACAATAGATTATCACTGGATTGAAACTGTAATACCGTTGATATTTTTTTATGCAAATGTTTTATTTCTCTAAATTTTGTTGTAAGAAAATTTGACAATATTTGGCTAGCCCCGTAGGCAAAAACAAACCATTTTATCCAATTTGTTTATGTTACTTCATTGAAAATGTAAACTTTATTTGTGGTCACTTGATTCTCTAGGTTTTTTAGTATTAAAAAAAATATATACATATATATTTTATTACTTTTTGTTTGAAATTTCCATGCAAACCTTTGTAAATATTCTTAGCATCTGTGATTTTTATGTTTTTCAGGTTTCGATAGACCATCATTGAATCATTTGCTGCAGGCAGTCTTCTTGGCCTGTCAACAATATCGAAGGGGCTTTGACTTACAAACATCTCTCGTGTACAGCTATTCGGATGTTTACATCAAGCCGAGATCCAAATCGGACTTTCTAAATACACTACCGGCAGCTGAAAACAAACAACTTATGATGAGCGCAGTAAAAAATCACCTTAAAGAACACATTCAAAATCGATCCGATTACATTGCGCCATTCGACGCTGGCCATAGTATTTCATTACACGATATGCAATCAACATCATCGTTGCAACACGTAAAACAGAACTCATTCTTGCCGCAGTATTATTTCAGCTTGTATATCGCGCTCAACAAGACAGAGTATGCATTAAAATGTGCGTCTTTGCTAGTAAATTCATATAGAGTAGTCTCTTGTTCTAATATCGATATTCAATTTCAATATTTGAGGAAAATGTTGACAGCTGGTGATGGTATGGTAAACCAATGGATAAGAAGAATGAATGAAGCCATCTATGCGAATTCCAAAGCATTAATTAGTAATAATAGTGATGTACCATGGGATTTAAGATTTTTTCCTGAGATGAATAGAGAATTCAACGAGACATCTCTGAACCTAGCATCACTCCTTCTAAATATCAACATTTGGATCGGTTCGACGGAGCTTTTAGTAGATTTAGAGAGATCTGCCAAATTAGCAAATGACATTTCCGCTATGGAGTATTCTAAAGCAGTACTACAGAAAGACTTGAGTGATAACTTTCCCGAGTATCCAATTATTAAGTACTGTTCTTTGATTGTAAATAACTTTGACAGTTATCTACTGAGTATTCTGCGTCAGGGCAATATAACCATCACAAATGAAGATTACTGTGGTATAATACAACTGTTGAGGTGGCGCAACCGATTTTATCGAGTGTGCAGCTTGCCGTTGCGCGAGGCCTCAAAAAGACGAGTGCCGACTGCCCAAGAGAGCATGGTGACCCTACCGCTGATAAATATTCATTATAGGTGGCTAAGAAAATGTTTCAGGAGTGAGATTCTGCATCCCAACATCAACATCGATGATAACTCAAATATTTTAAAAGAAGTCGATTCGAGTTTAGATACTATAGTTTTACCTTTGTATAAAGTTGGTAGTAGAATACGTAAGCTTGGTAGTAAGTCGTTATCTTACAAAAATTGCCAAGACTACGAGAATCAACTACTGTTCACTAAGTTATCCAAAAATCTTTCGGTCGTGTCAGTTGAGTCGAGTATGCTTACTGTGGAAAAATTGAAAATGCTTCTTAGTGACTCTTATTCAAAAAAAGCACTTGCTTTAAAATACAACTTGAGAGACACTTCATTTACTGTAGAGGATCTTCATCATTTGGGAGAAGTTATACCAAAATTATGTAAAAATGATCCTGATGCCGAAAGTAATATAGAGCCAGCACTGGTGGAATCATTGAGAGCGTTCCAATTTGAAATCAACTTGTGGCCCATGCAGGAGTATTTGGTTCTGCGCATGTTGAACCTATGCAAGTGTCAGTATTTCGATATTAAAGAAGGATGTACTGAATCCGGTACAAATTGCAGAAATGAAGTTTTCATGAAAACCCTTTCAGAGATGGTGGAAAAGGTGAAATCTTTTCCTATTGGGCTTGCGAATCTGCTGCGACGTATTATAGAAGGAAATACTACTATCATCTCCAACCGGTCTGTATAACTTTTAAATTATTATAATCGTACTATTGTAACAATAAAAAAATTAAATAAAATATTCACTCTTACTGCAATCAGATTAAATTACAAGGGCCTTAAGATAACGAGCGTTTCTCGGACACTGCATTAAAGTTTTAAAGTTTACGTGATTATTATTTTTCTCGTAATATTGAGCTTTCTTTGGGACAAACGAGAAATTCTGGCAAAAGACAAATAATTGAAACAATATTGAAATGCTTGCAATGTATTCGGTTTTTAAATTTTCTTATTTTTATTAATAAATTATGGTGAGGTTGCAGTAACCATTAAGTTTATTTTTCAAGTTCACTATTAAGATAGCCATCATCAACTTTCTTTGCGGTACTAAATATTAGCCAATAAATATCTGAAATGTCACCCCATGCCGCTGATGTGCGCAGTTTGATGGGTGTGTAGCATTGTAATGTGTCTGTAAATATATAACAAGAAATCTCCAATTAGTATTATTACCGAAAGACAATAAGGAGAGAGCTGTGGAGTATTTTGGCCACAAAGTTAGCAACAACAATTTTCAATGGTCATTCAATCAAAAATCTGGAGCCAACCAAACTGGACTACCAGAAGAATATTGAGCTGAAATACCTATTTGCAGCCGTATAAACTCACTATAAAGTATATTCGCCGTTCTCCACTAATAATTGCTGACAATTCAAGAGCATCAATATCGAATTCGTATTTGTGACATTGTTATGAGTTTCAAGGACCGAATTGTTATAATAGGTTCATAATGACCACTTAGATAAACAGCCCAATTTTTAGTCTAATATTTAATAATTTTATCTTCAGTAAATCGACATTGCTTATGACCCTGTTGGAAAAGCTGTATGCTCACATGGATTGTTCGCCGGCAACAGCCGCTGACAACTATTGGCTTCATTGGCGAATGGCGACCTTGAACTTTAAAACTGACGAGCACCGGAATAGTAAAGAAAGATTGTCACTGCACTTGCCCTTGTTGTTGAATTATGTTTATAAGCTTGTTTCGTTCAATGAAATTCCAGGCACTCCAGGTAACGACCTTCATTTTATTTAAAGCTTTTATTTTCTTCAAATTTCTATTATTTTCATTTTCCATTGAGAACCAGCAATCTAGGACAGATCCCAGGATAAAGAGCTAAAGAGCAGTAGGTAAGGTGACAAGCACAGGTGCTAACTACAAATAAAGATAAAAAAGGTTACACATTTTGTGATAAGTTATTTTGGTCTATTACAAAATCATGAACACTGTGAACACCAATCTTAATTCCAAAGAAAAGGTCTAAAATGATTTTCTTTCTTTTTCTTTTAATTATTGAAAAAGAGGTTTTAGAGATCTATTCTTTTCTCAACACTTCCTATCCGATGGGATGTAAGATTTACATAGTAAAAAATCATTTCAAATTTTTACAGCTGATATATTTCTAAAAATGTATAAAGCGTATGTGAGACCACTATGTATTTAAATCGGGTTTGGAGTCTATTTCCAAAAGATATAGATATTCTAGTAAAAGTACAATGCCAAGCTACGAAACTTCCTGAAAGATTCTATAAGAAGTCATAAGAAAAGAAACTATACCTACTGGCACTACCCACTCTTAAGGAATAACCTGAATCTGGAGATCTCATAAGAGGCTTTTAAGATAATGAATGGACTTTATGACTGTCCGTCTGGGTGGCAGTAAAGTGTATAATGTCAACGAAAACCTTAATGTTAGAAGTCATGAAAAGAAACTGTCCCGTACCGGATTCAACATAAATTTAAAGAAGTATTACCTTTCCAACAGAGTGGTTGATGCTTGAAACAGTTTACCATCCGATGTGATTAGTGCAGTTTCAGTCAACCAATTTAACAGCAGACTGATGACAATTTTAAAGAGAAACTTTAAGACTAAAGATATGAACTTATCAGCTTCAAGCTGTTTGCTCATAACAATATAATAATATTGTGAAAACAATGGCGATCTGACGTGCCCACCGTGTTAATTTTACACCTATGACACAAAATGTATCCAAAGATCGCCCAAGCAAAGAAATACTTGTAATAACAACTTTCCACGGCATTTTCGTGTAAAATTGGCAGAGATTAATTTCAATTAAAAATCCCACAAAAATACTCAAAATATGCATAATGGTTAAAAAAATAAAATTTACATTTTGGATTTGCTTATTTTACAAAATCATCTATGAAGTGGCTTAGTGATGGGCAAATCATAATTCCACCAATTAGAGTTTTGTTTCTGATATGCCCAGTATTAAGACTATATTCCCGATAATAAGCGATAAATAAATTTGGCGTAAAGGAAAAATACATACCACATATTATTATGTTATTGGTAAACAGTGGATGCGATTTATGCACTTTATAATCTTTATTAATATTTTAAAATTCCTATTCTTAACTCATTTTCAGCATCGAACTCTGCCGTAATTACTTCATCACTCGGTGAGCAACCGTGCAGATCTGAACAACTGCATAAAATTCAACGCATGGTGTATGAAAATATTGCCTCTCTAAATCTCATTACTAAAGAACACATGTGAGTAACTCTACTATATTATTAGGTTATTTAATATTTTCACTACATTGTTAGAACCTCATACTACTGAGAAATCAATCTTATACCCATGACAAATATTATAAAAACTGCTTCGCTCCTTCCATGACATTCTTGAAAATATTTTATTTTTTCTTTCCGCTCCAACGGAAGTTAGACAGTATGACTGCTATCATGACATTTGAGGTAATAACATCTCTGAACGTTGTTGTGATTATTTATAATATTTCTAATCAACTTAGAAACGGTCCAAATTAGCTAAATTTTACTGTCAAAAAAACTACAGATTAAATAACCTTCGACATACAAAGTGCCACTTTCATGATTCAATCACCCATATGACAACTGAATTCATAGAGCCGTCGCTGGCTGAGCTTCAGTGCTCCAAAAACAATTTTGCTAACACATATGATGTGTACCACACCCTCAACCTAAACATTTATTTTCTATTTCAGAACTTCGGAGGTAATATTTTGCATTAATAATTTTGAGAAATTCTGTAACTTATTGCATCAAGCTCTTTATAAGACCGACGGCGACACAAATATCAATCTTAATGAAATTATAGAAAATTGCATTACAATCTTTGAAGAATTATTTATTCAAAATAGAATTAAACTCAATGATTTGGAAAGAAACAGAAAACACAAAATTGTCTCCAGCCTGAGGAAGGGAGTAGTGATATGCGCTCGATTGCAGGCGATATTGTCTCAAGGAAATTTGAATGAAAACGCCTTCGAAGTGAAACTGATGACGGGTCAAATTTGCATGCTTCAAGGACTATTAGAATCTGTCTTCACGACCAATGCAGAATTGATTGATCCCGTCGAAAAAGATAAACTTAAAAGAGTGTATCTTCGGGAAGATGTTGATCAATACTATGACTTGTTGCACACTGATCTTCTTCAAGGAATCGTTCTGGGATCCGTTTGTGATCGAAATAGCTTTGGCGACAGTTTTCCATTTAAAGCTAACTGTTTGAATTCAAAACAGCTCGAAATGCTAACTTTACATAAGGAAGAACTAAGTCAGCAAATCAAATTGATTCATCCGCATTGCAACCTATTTACCGATAAGATCTCCGACATAGAGAATAAATTGAAAACAAATAGCGTTTTTTATGCCTATCGACCTTTTACAATTCATTACCAAACATTCGCAAAGGTAACTTTTGTTTTAATATTAATTATTATTATTATTTAGTTGACAGCTGATATTTGTAAATGTTAAAATATATTAGTAATTTGACTCCCTTCTTATAATATCATATTTTTTATTATTAGGTTAAAGACTATAAGACGCTGAAATAAGTTAATGTAGTTGGAAGGTGTAATAAGTATGCATTAAGGGGCCTCTTCCCGATGGCGCTCTTCTCTACCTTGCTCGTGCTTTTAAATTATTCTGTCTCATCTAACGCATAAACAATCAGTACTGCTTTTGGTTACTTATGAAAAACAGAATTAATTGTGTCTAAAAACTTAGTTGAACTTGCCTATGCTTCCATAGTATTATTTTCTCGATTCTTGTTTTCAGTTAATTATGAAAAACAGAATTAATTGTGTCTAAAAACTTAGTTGAACTTGCCTATGCTTCCATAGTATTATTTTCTCGATTCTTGTTTTCAGTTAATTATGTCTAAACATATATTTACTTCTAAACTTTTTATAAAATGTATGGAAAAAGTGACAAAGTTTTCAAAGTATGTGTATTTATGAATAAATAGCCGTAATACTATTCAATATGAATAAATTAAGATTTCTCTTTCATAATATTCCAGGAAATAAATCATACGTCAAACTCTTTGCTATCGGTGGACGATTTATTAAAAATTTATGATGATCTTGTTGAAATAAATATGAAGCTTAACTCTTCTATTGAAGACGGTCAACTTGGTATTAATGCTCTTTTAAAATGTGCCAATAAAATCGTCATGGAGGCTGCAACCCGGCAGCATTCCTTAAACAATTTTTACATAAAAATCTCGAAAGATTATTCAGATTTGTTCCCTGAAATGGTGAAACCCATTCTAAGCGGTGTAATGCAGCTTAGTAATGGTATAAACCATATGAAATTTTTAGCTACGGAACAAATTGCAAGAATCCAATGTGGAGACAATAAATACAGGACCGTCTCCGACCACATGGAAAATTTGATACGCTATCCCGTCTTATCAGAAAAATGTCCTGGCACTTTGGAATTTATTGACAAGTTATTGTCGAATGATTGCAAGAATTTTTTGAACAAAAACTTGAAACCTTCAGAGGACGATCTACACCCCGGCAAGACAGAATGTTATAGGTAAGATTTATTTTTATAACCGAGAGTACAGAGAGTGATAATACAGTAATAAATAAAAATTGTAGACATACTTTACAAAAACCGGCATTTTCACTTATGCAAAATTAATTAAAAAATAAAATATTCTCTTTCACATGCATTTATATCTCAAACTATTTAACATAGAGAGCTGTATCTAGATGCTCTTTATACGCATTAAATCGCAGTTAGCCAGATTACAAATAAATCTACAGTAAAGTTATAATATCTAATATTTTAGCTCCGAATGACTTTCCTTGATATCCAGAGAAAAATTGTTAAATATAATACTTGGCAACCCGCAAACTGCCTAAGGAGTAATTAAATTCTACAACGAAATATGAAAACTCACCCTTGTGAAGAAACATCGACAAAATAAAATAAAAATATAAAGGGTTGTTGCCAAAATAATTAACGAAGAGTATCATTTCTAAAAAATAGTTGGGAATCGAACAAATATTAACTGAAACTTTTTTGTTGCAAATGATCCCTTATATTCACCTCTTAAAGTTTTATCCACTATTAACTGTGTATATAATACCATTTGGACGTTCCAAAAACTGAGTTGTATCGGCCATCGTGTGACAGCTAGCATTGACATGATGTAGAATGATTCTGCGTTTTCAGTTCTTTTGCATTATTAGTTCCTGCACAGCATTGATATTTTGTGGTATAACAATTGAATTAGGGCGACCTTCTTTAAATTCGTTCGTGAGCATAGACCGCCCACGAGTAAACTCACTGAACCAGAGATACACAGTGGTTTTTGTTAGTGCTTCATCCCCAAAAGTCGAAGTGAGTTGATCGATGCACCGTTTTTGAGTTAGCCCACGACAAAAATCGTAATAAATCATCTCACGAAAAATCCATGGAAGACACACAATTTTCAAAATGACGCCACAATGGAAAAACAATTAACAAAATGTAATTATACAGCCAACCAATTGTTCTGTGAGTGGCCAGTTCCGGATTCATAAATAGCAGCCCTCATAGATATTCGCTCGGGCAGCCTTCAGGTTGAGGCATTTCTATGGCAGCTACGCTCTAAGCAGACTTAATGCAAAAATGCTTTGCTACTTTTTTCTTGTTACATATGAAGTTTGTAGTATTACTATTATATTATAGTGAATTTGTTATTATTATCCTACAGGTTGCTCAAAGTTTCCCTTCAAGAGATAAGGAATTACTGTGTCTGGACCAGAATGTTTGATGAAGATGTAATAAAAACATTTTTAAATGTATTAAATGTCTGCGTAGCGACGTGGCACCAGCAGGAAGAGGCCATTGAGAAAAAGAAACAGGAAGATGATGATCTATATGTTACCAAGTAAAATATTATTTCGTGATACATTCAATCTACTTACTGCAAACCAATGTGTTTACAGTTTAATCATACAATTATTCTTTTTTGAGTTGTTTTCCTGACATAGATTTAACATCATTGCGGCTGTTTAAATATTGCCTGTGCAATACAATACTCCTAAAATTTGTTCGAAAAATAAGCAAAAAACACTTATTTAAAGGCTGTACAAGGTAAGGTGTTCAGTCAGCGAAAAGATGGAGACAGGTAAAATGAGCAATCGTGATCTTAAGAAAATATGACTTCCACTCACACCCAATTAACCGCCTGGAGATTTGTTTATTGAACCTCCAATCACAGCCTTACTTTTTGCTGACTCAACACAAGAAACTAGTTATTGTTTTTAGGTTATTTAATTGTTTTATTCCAATTTCTTGATTATAAATACCTTCAAATTTCAATTTAATTTATTCTCAACTTGCTGGTCTTTGATAGTGCAAAATTGTCCCTTAGCAATAATTAAGCTCCTTCCATTTAATAAAGCTATTGTATCCCAATAAAACTTAGTTTAAATCCACCAAGCCAAGTTAAGTTACCAAGTGCAGTGATAAGTGCCAAAAATGTGAACGGATTTAAGAACAGACTGGAAAAGTTTATCAGAGACGATACAAGTACAGATTTAGGCTTATCAGCATAAGCTGCCTGTCTAAAACTAATAATAATAATAATAATAATAAATCTAGAAGCAATTTATTTTTTTTACTTTTAACAACCCCCCCCCAACTCCCATTTTTATTTGGTTTTTGTAATTATTGTAGGTCAAAATGTGATGACAAGACTGAGGATGAAGAATTTCTCGAAGAAGTGTCCGAAGTGTTTCCATCGTACTCTGAAGAAGATTTTGACGACTTCAGGGCACCTTCTTTAGAACAGCCTAACACATTAAAGAGAAAGGCACGGGAGGACCGGCCACAGAGCAGTGCTTCCGTCGAAATAATCTCACCGGCAGATTTAGATGAAATAACCAGACTTCACTGGGACGTGATGACCGCCTGCACGTATGTGGAATGGTTAAAAATGCCGATCGCCTCTACGTTTAAATGTGACTATCTTTCTCCACTGCTTCAGAGATACACTACTTTTGGTAAACTGTTGCCGAGGGTTCTAAGCACATTGGATTACAAGTTGGAAGGAAATCTCTCACCCAGTCTGATAGTGTTCCTGAATTACGCCCAAGAAACAGTCGACGGAGTGAATTATTCAGGTTTTTTTTGCTATATTTATTCCGTATTCCTTTAAAATGGTTCTTATAGATATGTAACATCTAACAACGCCACCTGGATTTCGGCGTCTGCGTCTTCTCAATTGTATGAGCTATTATAACGAGACTACTTTAAGATTCGCCTTCAGGGAGTGGGCAATAACAAAAGATCAGGGTGAAAAATGAGAACAACACAGAATACCAGTGACACTTTTATTGCATTACCCTTACTTTAATCAATAACACAGCTTTAACAAACGAATGTGGTTTTCCCAATGGAAGGGGTGCATAACTTGCGGGTAAGGCTTTAGGTTGTCCCATCCAGTCACCCGATCTGCGTACGACCAATAAAGAAAACGGGGGACGTCCACGCACTTAAGGGCAGGAACCGATCAATTACTTGACGGCACCTCCACGCCTTGAAGGTTGGGGTTACTCCTAGCTCCTTACAATCCCCGAAACCATAAATAGTACAACCAAGCTCTCCCTGCAACAAGCGAAGATTAACCTATGTTGGACGCCTTACGCAAACAGTGATCCCGTAGCCGAAATAAAAAAGAAGCACTTACCGAACTAATGTCGGGACGGAAAAACTTATACCAGGACTGCTCTGAGGGCACCAACTGTCTTTGCTGGTTGCTCAATGGAAAAGAAAGCTTCCCAAGCAAGGCTACCTGCCGTGACTGTCATGCCTGATCGGCTGACAGCTAGTTTTTTTTCTTATAAAACGGCAATGGTAATGTTTCCCAAACGGAATATTGTTACACTATCCAAAAACAATATGGTGTTTAAATTTAGCTAGGGTACCTTTATCTTCGTGAATGTTTTTTAAAATAACTGAATAGTTTAATATACATATATAACTCTTTCAGCGCTAGTAAGCAGTGTAAATTCATATGATTGACATGTTAATATTTTATTTGTTTGCTGACTGTACCGTTAACATTATAAAGGGAAAACAAAAGTGATTTACTAAAATCAATCCAGGAGAAGCTAGTAATTTTATAAAAAACAGTTTTGTGGTTATAATTTTCTCAAGTATATTTTTTTTTTCACCGGGTTCTCTAGCAGCAAGGATTGATTTCTACCGCTCCCCGAATGTTGCCGAGTCTCGCAGCGGTTTACCTGTTATCTCTCAAATTATCACCGCAACAAAATTACTCTTACAACAGTGGCCTGACTTTCCTACATTAAAAGATGTAAGTCTATTTCTAATGGTTTTTTAAAATATATTCTACTGATATATGTTTAACGACGCCACAAGATCTCTTTGAAATTTAGAAAAAGCACTTTTAGCCATGTTTGATATATTTATAAAATGTGGCTGGTTTAGATAACATATCAGAAAAAAATATGACAGATCATGCAATACTCTAAAAAATTACAAGTGTATTGTTTTTTTTTGTACAAAATAAAAAATCACAATAAAAAGGTATTATTTGTTTGCTATAATATAAGATTAAAAATAGACAAAAAAACGGTGATATCATTTGAGTTCTTAATTTTATAGATTTAAAAAAAAGCTTTACTAAATAAACTTTTATATTATTAGAAAATTTTCTAAGCTATTCGTAGACCCAGAATCCCAGTTTTGGATAAAGGTTGCAGATGATTACAATTCAAATTAAACTCAGACATTTTATGGGGCAAATAACATTTTTTTTTGACGATTGATTTCAGATTATGATCATAGCAACTAGAATTTTGAATTTTCGCGTAACGAGTCCGGTGGCCAGATTTCTAACCGGCGTGGAACTGTTAAGGGAAAAAGTCGAGGAATGGAATAAGAATGCACACAAGGGCAACAACATGGCGAATGAGGCTTTATGCCTGGCACAACAAATCGTCAAATGGAGGAAACTGGAGGTGTCTTCGTGGAAGGACTGCCTTGATAATACTCTCGCCAGGTCAGTTTTACACTTTTTTTTGTCTTGACATCGCCTAGACCCCCAATTATTTACGCAAAAATAGTATCTGTAAGAAACTTAAAACTTATTTTACCAAATTTCCTGTATTTATTTTATGAATAACTTATTAACAGTGTATAGTACCAAGACACATTGAAGGATACTATTTGAATTATTTAAGTTATTTTTTCTGAAATTTCAGTACTCGCTCAAAGTAACTAGGTGTAACTTAACTGGGGTGCAAGTTTTGGCATGATTTATTTTGAAAAGTGTATTTCAGTAGTTTTTTGATAAGTCATAAGTTTGACTTTTGCTAAGTATGTTTCCGCGACTGACAAGTCGTATCAAACTGATCTTGCTACTCGCCTCTATAACAAGTGTATATAATATTTGTTGACACTGTCGCATGACTTCTGAGAATCGTCCGTAACTTTAAAGGAGGTAATTTTGTCTTAAATATATTGTGATCATGGATTCTTAACACTTAAATTATACCTCAAACACACTAAAACTTAATTAACTTAAACGTAAATCTAAAAGCATAGCTTGTATGGGTTAAGCAATGACAGTCACGCTCTTAAACCGTGTATGTTTTGATTCTTAGCTAAAATGGACTTTTATGTTTGACTTTGCTAAAAGTGAGTTGACATACAAAGTTTATCCGTTAGCCTAAGTTAACATTTAGGTTAGTCTTAAGTAGGACATGAGATTTTGGCCCTAATTCGTTTATGTATGGAGTTTTTCATATTCACAGTTGAAGTTGATAATAAATATAACAACTTATCTTATACAATTTTATTATTTGTAGAAAAACTTCAGCAGCTTCTAAATGGTGGTTCCATATTTATGCTGTTATCGACTCGTACCTGTGTAAGAAGCCCCTATCGAAGGAGACTTATGGAACCCAACCAGAGGTGGAAAAAACAAATAAAGCTTCTCGACAAGAACTAGGATTGGTGTTAAAGCAATTCATAGAGAGTTCAAATTTGGCTGAATTTAATAAACGCTTGGATATTATCTATGCGTTTCATTGCCATGTCGCTAATTTAGAGTCTTCGCCAAGAAGAGGTATGTGAACCTAGTGACCTAGTGTTGGTATTAAAGCCCTTATTCGAGTATATTTGAGGGTTATTATTTGATATACAGCAGTTCCAAAGATATGTCTAAATAAAGGGGGAGGGTATTTCAAGGTGAGACATGTTTAATGTAATCGCAATGTCGCTTGCTAAATATTACTAGTTACCGGAGAAAAACTCATTAATGCAATCAATTTTAATTTTGTAGGATGGTCCGATTTCATTCTAGCAGCTATATTTAACCCATCTCTATTCAAAGGTTGTCTGATCATCTGGGTTTCAACTAGATGATCTCTCAGATAACGAGAGCAAAAATACACACACAAGATTACACACATATGGAGGGTTTATATAACCATGGTGCATTCAAAGTTTATTAATCAATAATTAAGATAAATTTTGACCTTAAACTATATAAAATATTTTTAAAACATTTATAAAATATACGTTAAAATTAATTTAACTAGTTTGTTTGATAAGGTTTACGATGATGCCTGTTTTGATATGTTGATTTAGGTAAATAATAATAGCATGAGATTATTTAAAATTCCGAAAAAAAATGTAATGTAGGATTTATACTTTTAGCAGAGTTCCACACAATTAGTACTAAGGTGTAATAAAATTAATGTATTTTCACTCTGTATAAGCAAATAATATTAAATTTTATAATTTTCTATTTTTGCCCTTTATCTTTATTAAAACTCTTGTTCCGTGTGGGTCCTATCTTTTGCCCTACAGCTGCATTTATGATAAAATAAATTAATAAACGACCTCAGATGGATTAGTTTCAATATCAAATTGAATCACCGTGAAACAGCTGAAATTAGTTTAGGGTTCACTGAAACCAGGTGGTTATGTTTATAATACCCATGTATGCTTGCATATTTGGTATAGAATATTTTTTTAAAAAATCAGTGGTATAGAACACCATTGAAAGAGCCTAGTGTGTTAAGTTGAGTAGGGCCCAAAATAATTGTATATGACCTAGGTAATAGCAATTAAAAAAAAAAAAAAAAAAGTGTGTTTTTATATATTTATGTCAACTAAATAATCTGGTTTTTCATTTTTAGACGATCTTCTTTATGTGCTGTGGAACGTGTACAGATATTACGAGCAGTTTTCTCAGAATGTCAATGGGCAGATTCTGAACAAGAGAATTCCCATCGAGAAGAAACTCAAGGACTTTGTAAAGATTTGCACGTGGGACCGAGACCTCAGCTACTGGGGCGTTAAAGATACCGTCGACAAAGCACACCGCGCCCTTCATAAATACGTCAAGGAATTTGAGGTTTTGAATATTTTCACTGATTATTATGAAATATAATTGCATGGCTATATCGTGGTGGTTTAGCGGTAAAGGAATCGACTAAACATCCAATAGGTGCAGGTTTGAACCATCACATAGTTCCAAGTGGTGCAAACCGGTACTGGTCCTCGGAAAAAAAAAAATGCATTCAAGTAGAAAATTAAAAAAAGCTACATATAGAAGAATTAATTTCTGGAGTTTCTTTTGAATGTATTGGTTTAATACATATTTGATAGGAACAGCAGAGTATCATAAAATTTTCTTGGAAGGTTTGCCGTTATGAAGGATCAATCATAGTTACTTTATTGCTTTTGGCCATTGTTAATTTATCGGCTACAGTATACTTGAGCTGATGAGTACAGTTAATTGGCACAATTAAAAGTATAATAAGCGGTAAAGTTCAAGAGAAGATAAGACAGTAAGTGGTCATTATGTTATGTATATGTTTAGGTTGTATACCTACTCAATATAAATTTGTCCCAAGTGCGAAAAAACTAACAAGTATTATAAATATATAAAAAGAAGTTTTTTTTAGTCAACTGTAATTAGTCCACTCATTAACACATTCAACAGAAACTCCAGAAACAAATTTGATTATAATCATGCATTGTTTCATATGTTATTTTAAATTAACTGCAATCACACAGGAAAGCTCTACGGAATTAATTGAAATTAAAGACAATAGAATGAAAATGTTACTTGGTGTAATGTCATATTATTTAGCCAAGTCTCACTTTTTTTTCAAGCAGAGTAATTGTGAATGCCCGGAAAAATCTACAAAAGGAAAGGTTTGGTGCAAAGTCAATGAATCAATTTACGATAATAGACAGATACACAGTGAATGTTTGAGAACGTTGTTTCTCGCTGTGAGGCGTGGAGAGGCAGAAGGAAGTGAAGGTGAGCGGCGGTGACACGCAGTGGAGCGTATACTACGAGACTTCATAATATTATTGTTTTTGGCAGGCAGTGCTAGATCGTGATTCTATCTTGTTTTAACTACTCTACTGTCACGCAACTATAAATTGCTGAAACAATTCTTCGCTATTTCACGTGAGAATATATACGCGCGAGGCGTAAGCGATGATATTTTTTTTTGCGCTAACGCTCTCTCTCTCTAGAAATCGTCTTAAACTATTTACATTATATGTTTTTTACATAGAGGTTTTAGCTCCTTTAGATAGAGGGATGAACAAGTTTCAACATTGTATCTTTAAGGTAAATTATTTTCAAGACATCTTGAGAAATTTTAGTTTGCGCTTGACAATCGTGAAAATAGAATTTAGAGTCATTTTAAAGTAATTCGTAAAAACTACATTTAGAAAATATAATACCCAATATATACATCATTTGATAGGAAATGTATCCTACATTAGTTATTACGGCGACATTTTTGACATAAAAATAAAAATAAACATAAATTATAAACCTATTCAGAATTCCATGAAAAAAAAACCAATCTTTTTTCTTCTATTTTTCAAAATTTATGTGTGTACTAAAATAAAGTTTTAATAAATATTTATGATGTAAAATTTCATTAAAAATAGAGTCCTAAAAGAATTACTAAGAAATATTCTTAGGTTATTATTGGGTAGTCTTATTTTAACTAAGGTACAATTTTTTTTCGAAAAGGGTTAAATTTGCATGGCAAAAAAGTGACAAATAGGTGCCACATTATATTATTATTATTATTATTATTAAGTAATTACAATATTTAGGAGCTAGTTCCGGTGATACTGTTGAGTTTAGTAGGTTGTGTGCAAGCAGTGACAGGAGAGCGGTGAAGATGCATTTTGAACCAACCTTATTTTTTAAAACCAGTCTTTTGAAACAATCAACATTTTTAGCAGTGAAATTATAAAGTATATGTTCAAAGTATATGTTATTTTAAATAAAATTAAAAAAAATAAAAAATTAGGTTTTATGAGTACTCAAAATTTAATAAAACTTTTTTTCTTACTTCAGGCAGTTTTATCTCTTAGTGTGCTGGATTGCTTGGTGGTCGACTCGAATACAGATCAAGGTAAGGAGATAATGGCAAAAAATGATCGCCTCCGAAGAACTGCCAATATTGCAAACTCTAGTGAAGTGGTTGATATACAGAACTACCTAGCACAATCGAGATCTGTCAAAGTAAGTACTTAATTTTATCATATGACTTGACGGGGTGGCGCTTGGTTGCCTGTTCGCTGACTGCGATATGAGGCAATTCATAATACGACATGACATAAAATGTGATTGTTTATCTCTTAGTCTCGTTTAGTGTTAAAAATCAAAGCTATTTTCGTATCAAACGCTAAATTTGTTACAATTAGCGCTCACTACACTGTCGAATCTAAAATAATATCGCTGTTAAAATTATGGAACTGAGAGCTGTGTGTTTTGAACTATTTACGTTGAACGAGTTCACGATTAGCACGCAGCGGCATTCGAATGAAATAATTTCGCATCGTCTCATTAAAATTAATTGAGCTAATTGGTGTAGAGTTGAACACCCATGCAGCAGGCGGTGGGTGACCTTTTTTTTTTACGCAAACCTCTAAGAAAGTGAGCTTTGTTTGTAACTATATATTTATGTAATATTATAAAAAAAAGAATAGCTTGTACCCATTTTTTATCGCTAAAAATCCTTCCAAAACAGAGCACATTTCACACTAAACAACAACAAACAATAAACGAAACTGCTTACTAAGCGACCACAAGACTTTTGGTATTGTTTTCGCATTTCAATGTTTTTCTCCTTAAAATCGGGTGTAGAAATTAATAGAAATTCTTATGGCGTTGGAAGTCTTAAAATACCTATATTACCAGCATCAAAAAAATAATTAAACAAATACCCTCGAACCAGCACCGCCGTAAGGTGGCACGGAAGCTCAATGGTAATTTGACTATGCCGCCTATAGCCGGCACGGATGCCAGTCGGGGTTGACAGCAAAAAATGATTGTATCCGGGTACAGGTGTGTATATTACTCCTCTGTCAGGCCAGAAATGTACTGAGCTACGTATCTACTGATAGCAACAATAATTGTAGATTATTTCATTGTAGATTATTAACTCCAGCATCGCAGCACACTCTGTACTTCATTTTAATTTCAATGCCGTCAGCAATGGCATTTTTTTATTTTATTATTGATTACAAATAAAATTAAACGAGGACCCTTTAATGAGAGACTGTCGATAGGTCCCTTCTTAATGAATATTATTACATAATAAACAGGTATAAATTTATAGTGTTATATTGGTAACTGGAATAAATGTTATTTAGTTAGGTAAGTAGGTAGGTTCCATAATCACTATTAAAATCCTCCCACTGGAACTAAATTCTTAGTGTAAAAAACAAAAAAACAAAAAATTGAAAAAAAATATAATGTAACTGTCCAAAATGAGGTCTTATATTATGTAATGAATAATATTACTGTTCCTCAAATTCTCCCGCTATAGTTAAAATATTATGAACAATATTTTTAGTGAAATCCACCCGATGCAGCTAAACTCTTAGTGTGAAATATGCACAAAATATTACCGGTGTAGTTTTGGTTCTAGATTTTCAACACCGTTTCCGGTTCTGATAGTCACAGAATGCATACAAGATTTCTGTAGCAGATTTCAGCCATTTTGGGCCTATTTACCAGACAGATTACACTTATTTTTGTGTTAAGAGCTGTACAGTGGCAGATTGTATTATGGTTCGCAATCTCTGTTATTACAGTCTCTGGAAGTTGAGCCTATTAACAGTCCTGCTAGTTGCATGTTATATACAGTAGTACATATAGGGTGTTATTTACTCACCATATACGGCGTCCTTTGCAGAACTATTGTACTTTAACAGTCATTTAGAGTTCGCCGTCTAGTTCTGTCCTGTCTGGTCTGTGATGAAGTTGAATATCTTTTTGGGTGCGCTGGTTTGTATCTCTTCAGGGTTGAGAAGATGATTGCCTAGAAACTGGTACCTTTTATGAATTAGAGGTCCACATTCACCGAGTAAGTGTATAGGGGTTTCTGGGCTCTCTTGGCACAACCTGCACCTATCACTTGTCGATACGCTCATCAGGTGCTTATTTTGTTTCCGGCTTAGTTTTATTAGCTCAGTCGTTTTTACAAGAATCTTATGCGTTCTTTGGCTTGTTTTTGTCCGAGTAGTTCTTGTTAGTACTTTAGGCTTTGGTTTCTAACCCAGATTTTTAGTAGTTTGCTTTCTGCTATGCCACAGGCCGGTTCTGGTCCGATCATGGATATGTTAGCACCTTTCCTGGCCAAATCGTTCGCTTTTTCGTTACCATCAATACTTGAATGACCCGGTACCCATATAAGCGTAACTCTAATATGTACTGCAAGAGTGTTGAGTAGCTGCACACAGTTAAGTACTAGCGTTAGAGTTGATGGCCATATTATGTCGTTTCCATTACACACAGCGGTGGTAAAATAGCTCCGATTTCATGTTACTCTTTTTGCATAACAAATAAGCTATATTGGGCATAGTTTACAATTATTTATTCTCATTTTTTCTTCATAATCATTACTATTTATGTACCTATATTTTTATCAAAGCGCATTTATTCTGCCCTTGCAGAATGAGTTTGATAAATCTGGAATCAAATCCATTTATTATCGTATCCGAAGCAAGCTTCGGCCCACACCTGCTTACAAAACATGGCCCATTCATACGAGTTGTAGAGATCAGCATTTCTTCGAGGTGAGAAAATAAGTAATGTAATGTTTTTCAGACATTTAATATTTTATTATACACCCTGGTGCAAAGAAATTACAAAACTTCACTTTTTTAACTTTAAATGCTTAACTTTTGTTGGCATATTGACGCATATACACGCGGTCGGCAGCCCAAACGTCGCGTGTGCATGGAGACGTATATATCCGTCAGAGCGAGAAAGCATTCCCCATTTCATTTGATCAATTTTGTATTGAAAACACACTGACGCACTTTCGTCCCAGCCATCAGCTGCCTCGTAATTTTTTTTATTTGCTTTAATTTTGTTTTCGACAACTGTACATTTTTTGGAAGAATTATATATGGAAGTAGTAGTAGTAGTAGTTATATATGGAGTATTCGTGTAGTAGATATGTATATATATTGATATAAAATGGTTTTGTTATTTTTGTTATTAACTTTAATACTTTTTATTAGTAGAATCCTATTTTTAGTTTTACATAGTTTTTTATCGTTCCATCAAATGTATTTTTTATTTTATATGTACTGTGTAAAATTGTTGGTTTCTCCAATAAAGATAAATAAATAAATAAAGTGTATAGCAGGGGTGCTCAAACTTGAACTGCTGGCGATCTACCTCAATATTTTTAGACTACTTACGATCGACTCTGAGAGACTGCAAGTGTGTGTGATGCAGGGTTGTCGTACATACACGATACACCCTACCTACCTAGGTAGGGCGTACCGTAGCATATATAGATATTAGCTTTCTGCACAATATAGGTACATTATTTTAGTCAAGGTTTGGGTTAGGTTTAGTTAGGTTATTCTCTACAATATCAATGAAAAAACTCATAGTTATTCAAAATTGCGAGTTTATTGGTTGTTACAAAACAAAAGAGTTACATATGGTGTTAAACTTAACTAAAGAGTGGCTTTGGAAGTTGAAGCGTGGCACTGCATGTCCTCAGCATACTTTTCATAAGATGGTACGTAACCACTGAGTGCTAATCGCAAGCATGATGGCATATGATCGTCAGTTAGTCGATTGCGATATTTTGACTTAATTATCTTCATTTCAGAAAATGCAGACTCGCACAAGTAAGTTGACCCAAAAAATGCCGTCAGTTGAAGGGCGATTTGCCTTACATTCGGATATTTATCTTCAGATATAAAACACTAGAAATTTGTATCAGATGCTGTAGCTTTGAGATGTATATCTGATATAATCTGCACCAACTCATTTTCAACAGAACATGAGTTGATATTAAACTGACTTGCTATTTCAGTAGCTAATTCCTCAATGTTTTTACATGAAAAAGGATAACTCATAAATGATGCTATATTTTCCAATTTACTGCAATCATAAAAACGCATTTCGAATTGTCCCAAAATATTTGATAATTCAGCCTCATACGTATCATAATTCAACTACGTGAACGAAAGTCTCGAATGTTCCCGTCAAACGCGCCGCCCGAAACTAGACTATACTTTCTCTCGTTGTTTCTAGACTAGACTGTACTGTGTACTCAGTACTGTCTATTCTAGAAACAACACGGCTTTTCTTTGAAAAGTGCCGCGCGTTCCTTTGATAAAGCCACCTTTTGCCGCAAGCAGTGTTATTTTATTACGTAATACTGTTTTGTAGTTTAGTTACCTACCTACTTATTAAATTTTTTTTTCTTCTCGAGATCTACTCAAAAAGCACTCGCGATCGACCAGTCGATCGCGATCGACCGTTTGAGCACCCCTGGTGTATAGTGTATATATCGAATGTATATTTGGAAGTAAAACAAAAAGTGTAATATATGACAAAACAAAAAAAGCTGTTTTGTTTTTTTTTTTTTAAATTGCAGGAGATATTTTATATGTGATATTTTATAATAGAGAATTTCATGTTGACTCAGATAACACCTGATTTGTAAAAATTGAATTACTCATGCCTTCACTATGGATTTTATAGTAAACGAATGAGTTCTTTAAATCTTTCTTAGAATTGAACCCGTTCTCAAGCCCTTTCAGGTGCCAATTTTTTTTGACCTAAATCCTATCTCTATGGGTTAAAAGTCAAAAAAGCGAAGTGATTTCATTTCATTGTATCTGAGTACAGTTGCTCTTTTATTTAGTAATTTATAGTTGATTTATTGGCTGCTTTTATTCATAATTTTTCATGTTAATCAAACCTAAATAAAAAGTCAGTAGTGGAGTGCAGTGTTACTATGGTGGTATGGAAATTTGTTTTTTACGTGTAATACAAAGGCGTAGACATTCTCAGACATTTTGTTATAAATTCACGGCGCTAAGAAAGTGAAGTGTCTCTGAGCAAATCTTGTCTTTGCTTTCGGTATAATATGTTGGTGGGTACTGATGAAAGCTTTAGTGATGTGATGAACTGAAAGAAACACTTAATTAAAAAACATTACAATTGTAAAAAAATACATTTTTTTTAGCAAATATTAATTTAGAAAAACCCACCTCAAATAAATGATCCATTATGCATTTGTTGTATTTTATTGTAATCTGCTGAATTAAATGAACCATAATAAAGTTTATTCCGACTAGATGGTTTAGGCAATGGGATCAGACTTTATAGTATGTAATTTCTACTCTAAAGTAGCGGCCTGTTGGTGAGCCTATTTCAATTAACCTCTCTAGCGTCCGTGCCTAGACATCGCGACATAAAAAAGAATTAAAGGAGCGTCCGTCCGGGAATCCACAACATTGGTAGCACCCACTAGTATTATTTTTTGTTTATGCTGGCAGCATTGGTCTCAACGCCATAAATTTCTCCATTAGATCCTGCTCTCGATTTTAAGAAGGAAAACAGTTTTTGGACCTTTTTAACTTCAAAAAATCTTATAATATACTAGGTATACTTTTTCGGTGTTTGGTGTGAAATTGTACTCTATTTTGAAAGGATTTTTAGCCATAAAAATTTAGTACAAGCTATTATTTTTATTACAATATTACAGAAATATAGTAGAAAAGTATTTTACATTACCATTACATATGGTCGTGCCACAGTATTGATAAAATAAAAGTTACGCATTTTGTTTTTGCTTGACGCCATTATGACAACAGTCGATAACTCAAGAAAGTAATATGTTTCTTATCTTTTGATATATTTGTATGTAAAAACATTTGGATACAGTATTTCGTATAAAATTTAATTGCAAATCACATAGGTATTCTTAAATGTATTTATATACTCCAAGATGCTAATGTTGTAAATTTCAAAGTTCAGCGGTGGTTGACGGTTTGTTTACGTGGTTGTGACATTGTTGACAAACAAACGAAGGCAATTCTTTTTAGAAATATAAACTTTTAGATATAAATTATAACATCTTTCTAACTTATTTTATTTAGAAATGTTATTTATTTTTTATTAACATAAATAGAAGAGATATTCTATTTTTTATTACTTTATGAAAGAAAATACATTTTCAAAATATGTATTTTTTTATTGATATTCCAGCGTCACCGCTAGATCTTCCAAATCTTCCTGGCGTTATAATGTAATTTAATATTTTTTGTATATTTTAAAAAATTAAACATAATTTTAGCGAAAAAAATTTATGCCATTTTTTAAAATCTCCCGGGGTAATCGGCGGTCATTTTACTCATAGGGCTCGGACGTTAGACAGGTTAAAAACAAAACTATTCTACCCATGCATTATACCCACATTCAATGCAAGTTGTTCGACCACTCTTTTACTTGCTCTCTCTTTTACTCGTGTATACGACTTACTATCATCATAAAGTGTATGCATAGACTTAATTGTTACTCTTGTATGTATCTTGTTCTATGTACTTTCATTGTCCTATGTTACTCATCTCTGTCATTCATACATAACTGCAAATTTGTTTTTGAAATAAATATCTTTAAAACTGAATCGATCTATGATATTCCTGGAGGTATATTTTACATTTTCTATTGTTTCAGAAATTCCTTGATCTGAAAATCGATGTGTTAGAAGGTCACGTGGCTCGGATCCCGAATTTATTCCACAAAGCCAAAGAGTTGTGCAAGAGAACATTATTGCATATATCGTATCCAGAACTCATATGCAACCTCAATGAATTTTGCACTCAAGTCATCACAACCAGCAATGAACTGCAAAATCTAGAGGTATTTTTTTTATTTAACCCTTGTTAGAATTCACTTTAAGGAACCTAGTATTAATTGATATGTAACAAACTAATAAGATATGTCGAAATGCGAACAATAAATGCGAATAAGCCAGTATTTCAATCTAAGACATTTGGCAATTTAGGCTGAACATTCTTCAGAAAAAAAAGACAATAAAAAACATGATTCATGCAGAAAAATAACTAGCTCCATCCAGTTTATCCCAGCTACCGGTAGGACATTTTTACATAGTCTTACTTGTAATGAAACATCACTGTCTTCTATTGGAAATATTTAGAAAGAATGTGCACATTCTGTTATAAACATAATAGGAGTAATCCATTAGAGCGGCAAGCCAAATAAACATTGAAATGATTTGTCGTTCTCTGGTTGCTCAATCCTGATTTACGTTCACAGTTCAGATAAAGGTATTGTAAGCAGGGGCGTGACTACCTATAGAAGCCAAAAACCCGGCTTGCCTTGCTTTTTTAACCACAAATATACTCGTAGACTATTTTAAAAATTTTCACGCGATAGTTTTTAGGTGTGGGTGATAGATGCACGCCGGCACGCGCAATCTATTATTCAAATTAGGAACTTGCTTGCTTCGTTCGTGGACGTGACTGAGCGGTGACGCGGCGCATCGTGCACGTACTTATGGCATATAACTATCTCGCTTTCTCTTTAAGGCTTCGGTTGCTCTATTCGCACATAGGCAAAATCAAAGAAAAACATAATTGGATGTACCGGTACATATATGCGTCTTTCATATCGGCCAAAAGCCGGGCTTCCAGGGTGAAGTTGTGCCGAATGGCAGAGGCAAAAAAAACAAGCGTTGCTAATATCGCTTCAGTTCGTACGGAATAAACCCATTGTTTTAATTTTGATGATAGTTTGACAGAGGGTTTTCAGGTTATGTTTTTATAAATCCGTGAATTAATTCAGTAGTGTACAATATTGTATGAAAAAATTAAATGTGTTGATCAGCAATTTAAAAAAACTTGCCAAGTTAACTTTAGTATAAAAGTTGGCAAATTATATTTTCCCTGTTTGAAATAAACAAATAAAATATAATTTGTACAATAATATAAGAATCACAATCAAATCACAAATAGAAGTTGGGTATTATTAAATTAAAAGAATTCGATAGTTGTTCACATACACATTTTAACTTCTTAATTTGATAATATTTATCTATTTATTACAAAATGATACCTAGTAGAGAAAAAATGTTGAATGTGCTCAAACTGAGTTTATAAGGGTATTTATTTAAATAATCGATTATATATCTTTTGAAATTAATAAAAAAGTTTAAATTTAATTTTTTCCAGGTTCTTTATTGTAAACATAATAAATAATATCAGTCGAATTTTTGTAAAGATGACTTCGATTATTTATATTTTGGTAATTATTTTGACAAAATAACACCCGGCCCTTACCCTCCCCCCCAATATAGACATTTTATCTAGCAACATATTACTTAATTTTTTTTCATTACACACCTTAACCTATTGTTATAAATATTACACTGCACAAGAAGAATATAAGTATATTTTTAGCTCTTTTTTTACATCACTAATTTTTTTACATTTTTGAATTCCTAAATTATATAATTATGCCAGCACTCGGGCACTGAATGTGTTAACTAAGATCAAATTAACTGCAATATTTTGTTGTATAATTTTTAAATTATTTATTTGGCCAATAACATTACAGTCACGTTCAATTTATTTTCTGGAAATTTTTTAGTCTATTATTTTTTACTTCAAATTACAGGTTTCGCCAGACTTACCGAAGGAGAAACAAAAGTCCACCACTAAAACTTTCCTACAGAAGAAGCGCCTGGCTCTCTCGGATCTGTTCAGATATCTGGGCAGAATGGGTCTATCGTATCGCGCTGGCATCATCGCCCTATCCACTAGCGATGACGATCTAACAGATTTAGTATTGCCGCCGGTCAACTTGGAGGCTGCTTTCTCATTTTTGCGAAAAAGGTACTTCCATTCGATTACACTTCGTTTTTTCTGAGCTGAGCTGGATTTTTTTTAGGTTTCTGTATTTATCACCTTATTGCTCCAGGTCAAGATATTTATTTTTCTGTCAACTGCTTTATAAACGTTTAATATAATATTAATTTTGAATGACCCCATATATTTAAGGCCCAACATGAATGGTGTAGGGCAGGGGGGAACAACCTTTTTAATCAACGGGCCAATTTAAATTTAAAAATTTTTTGGCGGGCATAAAGTAACACTTATTAATAATTTACAAAACTCGTATTGCATTCGCGTTCGTATTGCAAGTTTGGCGGGCCGTATAAACATGTTTAATGGGCCGCGTGTTGCTCATCACTGGTGTAGGGTTTATAATCTTTCGATTTAAGTAAGATAAAACTCATATACACGTGTATTATTATCATGCAGCACACTAAAATAGTCCTTTATTTTGCCTTTAGTTACTAATAGGCCTTCTCATTTTCAGTCACTAAGCCAAAGATTATACAAAGTAAATACTACTTTATAAGAATAACTTTTAGATATTTTATCTTTATATGAGGAGGATAATTTCAAAATTCAAATATGGCACATCAATACTGTATTTTATTGCTAAGTCGGTTATAACCATTATTTAAATAGGTTTTTTCTTAATTTCTCGAAATTCATAGTCTTACCTACATACTGATGTCAAATTTCACCAATTTTAAATTTTTACTAATTGAGATATTAACAGTTTTGAATATTAAAACTTCCTTGAAAACTATAAAATATCAATAATACCTAATAATACCGTAATAATAATATACTAATATTATCTTAAAATTATTAGTATATCTTTATAATATTTCAATATTATTGTCATACATAATAGTAGTATAAGTTATTATTATAGTAACTTGTAATTGTTATAATTTGGCCATTCAAATTGATATCAGAATTGTTTGGGTAGAATTGGCCTTAAGTTTTGTTTAATTTTTCTTACCCACAGAAAAGACACCTTTGATAGTCCTTCCAATGAAGGTGTGGAGATTTTCCGGTAAACATCTTTTCGATTGCCTATTCTGTAGAATTGTTTTTGTAGATCGTTGCTCAGTAGATTACGAGGTTATCTGTGACTCTCTCATAGTTGGTCTTTGTTTCATAGTTATAATGCTTAATATTATCAAAAATCAACATATTTTTTTGTATTTATATTTATTTAAATATTATAAATTATAATTATTAATAAATATGGGTAAATCTGTCATCATTACGGTGATATAAAGTGTAACACCTACTTAAAGGAGCCATAGACCCATAGAACCATAAAATGATGAAAAATTCCTAGATATATACATGGAATCAATACTAAATTGGCAAAAGCATTTGGGACACCTAAAGTCTAAGCTGTCATCAGCCATATATGCCTTGTCCAAGATAAAGAATTTCATGGATCATTTCATTTCATTGTATTGTCATTCCTACATACGTTTTGTGTTAATGGAAATAAATATTTCAATTTGAATTTGAACGTACCCCTCGAGTTCTGGAGCATGCATTAAAATGTAAAGGACGTGTAAAATACAGAAAAAAATAAGTTGGAAATATTTCACAATTAATAATTTATCTGTATTTTACACACCTGGTTTCCAGCAGATAAGCCTTGGGCTTAGCTGGTACATAAAATAAAATAATTGTAAATTTAATGAATAAACTAATAATAATAAATACTGTACAGGTATTTTTTTTTATAATTTGGCACCATTTGAATTTGAATTTCATCACTGCCATTGCAGCGTCAAAAAACACCGCAATTTGTTTGCATATTGTAAATGTGAAGTGATGGATTCCCATTGAATGTGAAGTGATGAATGTATGTATTAAAAATAACAATGGTATATTTATTACTTACAATGTATTAAAAAATCTTTAAAAAAATGATATAAAAAATGCTAAGTTTAAAATGATACCCACAATAAAGCATTGTTTTTGTACTACATTTGATTTCAAACCTACTTGTAAATTTTAACTATTCATGAGATCAAAATATCTTACGTGCTCGGTATGTTCGGATCGACGCTGGTCGTCGGAATCCCTTAGCCACCTCGGTCACCGGATCTAATTCCATAGACTATTTGTTTCAAAGAAATGGCGTACGAAAACCCAATCGAAAATGAGCTGCAGTTGCGTCAGAGGTTGTATACTGCAGGAAATAATTTAAAAAATAATGACCATGCTCGAAGAGCTTTAAGGGGTAATTTTAAACGTAGATGCCAGCTATGCTTAAGAGTTGATAGAAGAAATTTTGAGCACTTGCTATAATAGTTTAATAAAAGATGGTTTAATCGATTATTGTTTATTATAATTAAATTTTTTGTTTTTTACTAAATCGTTGAATATTTTCCAACGGAGAATCAAAATAATTGAGAGTATTTTTGTTTTACTTTGCTAACATATAGACTAGAGTTATAAACTTATTATTATTAGAATTATACATTATTAATAAGCATATTACAAACGTTTGATAAATTATTTCTACATTAAAAAAAAATGTTTAGTCAATGAGGTCAGCGTTTTTTTGAAAAAATCACAAAAGTATGAATTACTTTTAAACTAACCATAACCGAACAATAACTTATTATTTATTTATTTATCAACGAACAAAACAGCGATACAAGAACATAATTTTATAGTACTACATTTATATGGCCAGAAAAATTACCAAATATTAATATGATTGAAAACATCAAATTAATAAAACAATGTGTAATGTGCGTGAATTGTGTGATGTGCAGTGTGAAGTAAGTCTGGTGCCTCTATTTGTGGCATGGAAATGTTTGTGTGAGCTTGTGTGTATAACACAGACACGCAAACGTAACCTACATAATATTAGTGGTAAACAAATAATTAAAAAATAATAATATATATTTATTACGAATGCTTAATTATTATTATAACTCACGTTACAAATTGCATCTATAAATAACCCCTTATTCTCTTGAAATATATCAATTGCGCTGAATTATTCATTAAATGTGCCAAGGACCCTGCACATCGTTGCGTTTTGTGCATGGTTAGTATTACGCCGGTTAGTATTGTGCATGGTTAGTATTACGCTGATGTGGTTTAATAGAGAATGGTATTCTCTATTTCTTTCAACCATGTCTTACTAGACACCTTATGCAAAAAAATACCCGTAAAAGTAATTAATTTACTTATAGTTATTGGTTAGTAAATTAATTAAAAGTACATTAAATTATATTAATTTAATTCGTAATTCTTATCATTTCACAATACTCTTGGGTAAAAAGCGAAATATCTAAGCAACATACATATTATATCAACTATTTACTGCATTTGTAACAATTTTATAATATGTTCTTAATATTCCATATATCAAGGAATAATGTAAGAATAATTATTTTTGTCCAGACGTTCAGATACTGCACTGATGTCCGTATGGTCATGTTGCGAGGATTACTACCAAAGATCGCTGGCCAGGCAGTCGGTACTTACTACCGCCCTTAGAAAACCTGCCCAAGATTTGGGGCCACAGAATGCAGAGAGATGCAAGGGTTATGCTGCTAACTTAATGGTAGTTATTAATATTATGAACTATAGTACTGATTTCTGAACTACAGACATTGCTTAGTCCATTTGACTATTATAATTTAACAGAAATTATGTTAAGCCTTAGCATAATCATTGAATTTATGATTATTTCAATGTCGTCAAACCTTAGATGACACATTAATTTGTCACTTTATATTATGTGAGCGTATACAATCGACAATTTAAAAAAAAAACCATTAAAATTTTCTTCTAAAATGAAAATGTTGCAAATTAAACATTAATTTATCTATACACAACATATACGATGTTCATACGACACACAACCACGAACACCCTCACTCACAATTTCCTACCACACACATCGCACATACACTTTATAAAATATAGTTAAGCTAAACAAAGTTTTAAATTGTACATAAGCGTAAGTTTTAATTGGCCTTATTGTTAATTCTTTGGATTTAAAATGTATATGCTACTATTTCACTGTATGCTTCCCTATTTAATAAATAAATAAAATTGAACATTAATAAGGCATATATCTTCTTTCTGATACGACAGTGGATTGAAGAGATGAGATATGATTCAAGATTTCTTTTCTACATACATACATCTAGAAGGAGTCACCAGTTGCTACTGTAACGGACCAATATATATGATGGGAGAATGTTAAACTTGTTTATTAATCTTAAACCGTTACAATATAAAAGTTACTTAATTAAATCTGACTCAATACTCCGCGCGCGAACAGCGCGCGTGACGACCAACCGGCGAGCAAGCGTTGGGCGGCTGGAATAGGCATCGAGTAGGCGTCGTCCTCTGTTCTTATAACCTGCGCCGGCGGGGAGACCTTCTACCTCCGCTGTGACGCATTCGGTCGGCCGGCTGACGACATACTCGAAGTGCTGACCGGGTGGTCTCGAATGGCGTGATGTCGCGCGACCTCGCGCTCCGCCGATGTGGGAAACTAGGTGTGGACGGCAGCGACCTTGTGGGGTCACACTACATTTTTTAAAATTTATCATTAGTTTTTATTCATATAGTATTTAGTTCATTAGTTTTGAGATAAAAGTCGTTGTCCTATCCAATTATATTCCTGTTTAATTGAAGTTCTTATGTGTTATTTTTTTAGCAAATTGCTCAAAAGCAGAAGAGATTAATAGCGAAACACTCAAGGCAGCTGTGTCATCTGAGGAGTCTTCTGGTACAAGCCACCTCATTGATAGACACAGAAGAATTCCCACCGAAAACCTCTGTAATTCAGAGTCAAGTGAAACATCTAACCGAGTTCTATTTGAATATTGGCATTACGTTAGACCAATTTGCGATATTGCTAGAATCTGTTCCTGAGATTAACTCACAAATCACTGGCGTCGTATCATTCGATCTATCTGTTAGTGACTCACCAATGATTAACGCACACAGAAATTCTACACAGTGGTTAAGAATTCACGACAAAGTTAAACAACTAGTCAGTCTGACGAACAAGCAAATAACATCTCTAAATAAAGTTAAGGTCATGTCACAATACTACAGTCAAGATTCGCTAAATACAGGGCCAATAGTTTATACGAAACAACAGAAAGACATAGTTGACAATGCGGAAAAAACGCTGATAGAGATAAAAAGTGTCATTTGTGAATTAGTAGAAAAATATACTGTTTCATTAAGGGAAACGGGTGGTTCATGCGGCATGGAAAATCCGATGGTAAACAGTCTGATTTACTTACAAAATTACTTGAGCACCTATCAAAACATTTGTCTTCGTATGTCTCATGCACCCGAGTTTAACATGACACAATTCGAACATAAGTTAGAAAATTTGATAATAACAATTTTACTGGTAATACAGAAAAAATATACGAAGTACTGTTCAGATCCAAACGATACCGATGCACTGGTGAACGATGAAATAATCCAAGAAGGTCATCTTAAGAAAAAGTTGCAGGAGAGCCTCGTGGAGGACATTGATGGCCTCTCGATAAAGAATATCAGCGAGGAACTGAGATGGTTACTCCAGCAGGTTATGGATGCCGTTGAAAATGATGATGATAATTATCCAAAGTACAGGCAGAGAATTCTGCATGTGGTGCCGCTGTTGGAGCAGCTGACGTTGTTCATTCAGTATTTCTTCACGCAGCAGGTCGCGGCGCACAGGGCGACCTGCAAAATGCTCTGCATCTTGTTGAAGATCTTCGTAGAGTTGGCAAACAAAGGGTATGTATCTACTCCTATAATATGTCTGTTTTGTTGCTTTATTTCCTATTGCTTTAAGATTTATGCTTGGAGACTCTCCGGGTTTGGCTGTCTTATCCAGATCAGCCGATATGACCCATCCCGAGTCATTCATTAAATTAACTGGGTGGAGATAACCCAACCTCGTGCACTTACTGACAGAAAAAGTATCATGGCATACTTTTTCTTTACCTCTCTATCAGTAAGTGCACGAGGTTGTGGTATCTCCACCCGGTTAATTTAATGAATGACTCGGGATGGGTCATATCGGCTGATCTGGATAAGGCACAGCTCCTCATTGGTCAGTCCATTGGGCTTCAGTATAGAATAGTTTAATTGTGTAGAAGCATTGTAAGCGAGCTACGGCAGCTATGGTACTCATAAATTGTATTACTATTATAACTTTACCTACAATGAAAGCAACAGAGAGGATGCAGAACAAAAGATCTACAACTGCCTTGTTTACAGATACAGTGGTGCCTCGCATAACGAACGCCTCGCACAGCGAACGCTGCACACAACGAACTTCCTTTTCGTTCATTTCACGATTCATACAACGAACTTCGCTTCACACAACGAAGTCGCCCACTTCACACGATCACTGCCGATTTATTGCATCCTTCCGCGCAGGCAGTCGTTAGTCACTGAGCAGTACGCTTAACTTACGCACGTGTCGCAGCAATCGTTCATCATTACAACGAAGTCGCCCGATCTTCTACGATCACTGCCGATTAATTGCATCCTCCCGCGCAGGCAGTCGTTAGACTCGTTAGTCACTGCGTAGTACGCTTAACTTACGCACGTATCGCAGCAATCATTCTTCATTGAGGAACACAAAGAAGAGCTGACAACTGAAGAGCTCCAAACACTTCTGGCCCAACAACAGGACAATGCTCAAAGGGAAGCGTCATCTGATAACGAGGAGCAACAATCAAACAATCAACCAATTCCAACTGCTGACATCAAGAACATCCTGGTCAAATGGAAAGCAGTTCAGGAGTTTACCAATGCCCACTATCCGGATTCCGCTGAAGCAAACAGGATCAACGACCTGTACTCCGATACTCTTGTCCGTTATTTCCGGCAGATGTTGAAGAAAAGAGAGAAACAAACGACTTTGGACAGGTTTTTCACTGCACCATCGGCCAAAAAGCGGAAAATGGATGAAGATGTGCAAGATTCGATTATTTCTTAAAATGTCTTCTTCTTTTTTACGTCATCTTACCATATTTTATGCTACAGAACGAATTATTTTTTTTAACATGTATTGTTATGGGAAAACGCGTTTCACATAACGAACTTTTCGCATAACGAACTTGCTCCTGGAACGAATTAAGTTCGTTGTGTGAGGCACCACTGTATTTAACTTAAGTATGTATTTTTATGTAAATGGCCCTTTAATTAATATTACGTTCCATTTACAGTTTTTGCACCCCTGGCGATATGGCAATGGAAGAGGGTGAAGGGGAAGGTGGTCCCGGAAAGCTGAGCGGGGGAACAGGACTCGGTGATGGAGAAGGACAGAAAGATGTCTCGGATCGTATCGAAACACAGGTTAAATTTATATAGTACTTTTTTCAATCTTATACATTTTGAGAAATGTTTAACATTGTGTGGTAAAAAAAATATTAATAAAAGATATAGCAGTCTCCGAGCAATCAGCTGTCACAGTCTACATATTAAAAAGTGTTGTGTGCATGCAAATGGACGAGTATCAGTTTTGACAATTTATTTCTGATTATTTTCATATGAACTATGAACACAGATTCGTATAATTTAATCGATTTATTTTGTCTCATCGTCATATGCCAACATTTTAATATTTATTAAAAACAGACAAAGGCCGACCTCGCACTGACGCGAGTTGGGCAAAGGACAGGTTAACAGATGGTCGTTTAGAACCTATGGCTGACCCCCGTATCTATTGAAAGCTTTTCTAGATTTTATTGATGCTCATCTGAATAGTAGAACGATTGAGGTGGTGTATTTGATCCTCCAATTATCTTTTGTAGCTGCTAATAAATACAGCACCTCCAGTTTTTACACTGTCATTGAGCATTGCAACCAGCACCATTCTCTCATTACCAGGTAGTCACTCTGGTGACTCAAATTACATTTATAACCACTTAAATAACTATACACCACTACCGTTAATATAATGATTAATGCCCCGTTTCAAAACTGTTTAACCCGAGTGATTTAATAAACAGCGACCATTATCTTGATTACCATTGCCAAATAAATCTTTCTGATGAATGAATAAATGATTATTATTACAGGATCAACTAGACGAAGCAAGGAAACCCGGAGAAGAGGATAAACAGGATAACAGAGACTGCAAAGAGGAAGAGAAAGGTGTGAATATGACCGACGACTTTGATTCACATCTGCAAGACGTCGAAAAGGATAAAGGTGCTATTTAGTTTTCAATTTTTCATATTATATTATTATCATAAAACTAATAAATACTTCATTATTATACTAGAAAAATAGAAAATTTGTTATCTTTAAAGGTGGAGGATGTCAACTACATATTATTATGTACGCACATACGTACATAAATTCGTAAGATACTTACTATTTCGGCATTAATAATACTTACACTAAACCAGTTTTATTGTAGGGTGATTCAAATGTATTACGGCTTAAAAGCGCCACTGTCAGACACGCGAACCCAGAATTAGAAACGGAATAAAGATAAGCTATTTCATCAGGCGGAGACTTGCAACAAACACGTGCGGAAAAGATTGAAATATCGTAAGCACAAAAGCAAAGGCTGAATAATTACCTTAGGATTTTCCTTTTTTAATAATGTTTTGTTTTTGAAATCTTCATAAAATTTACTTCCAATACTAGTAATACCTTTTAAATAAATCGCAGCTTTTAATAAAATATACTCAAAAATTAGCTTAAATTCAACCAGAAATAGCTTTTAAACTGCTCAATAACTTTGGAGGTCATTTTTAAAAATATATAGATAATCATTTTTAACACTCAAATTAATATACTAAATTGAAAGCAATCTGAAAATACTTCGAATTATGACAGCCGCGCTCTTAATTTACTGTTATTTCGATAGACTTCTTTTCAATATTGTGGCTAAGCAGGTATTTATAAGTTATATTTTTCAACCAACAGATGGAGATGAACAATCTGAAAATGATGATAATGACAATGCAGACAAGCAGATGGGTGAAACAGATGGCAATGCAGACAGGTAATAAGGAAAATATTCATTATTGGCGGAATTGATCTCGCAGTCTTTTAGTTCCATTCCGGTATATAGCTGGAATGGAACAATCCATTTGTTGAATGTAGATAGATACATTCAATAAATAGATTTCTGTTTTCCTAAAATATTTTTTTTTTTTTTAATTTTAGGCTCGATCAACAGCTTTGGGGTTCCGACGAGGAGAGCGAAGGTGATAGTGATGGCCAGACAAATGACAAGGATGAAAAGGGCACCGGAGAGTCGCTCGGAGATGAGCAAATGGTGGGCAAAGATGATACGTCCAAGGACCAGGATGAATCGAGGAATGACCAGAATCAACAGAAAGAAAAGGAAAAAAACAAGAAGGATATCAATGAGATGCAAGAACCGGAAATCGACGATGATCATGTTAGAGAGTAACATTTTTTATGTAGCATTACATTAAACCCAAAAAAAAAAAAAAAAACCACCGTAATGACCATGACCTTAAATCTGATACATCATAGTTTTTTTTTTTTTGACAGCTTTTGATGTTATAATCTATTTTTTCAAAAGTGCTATCTATTATTTGAAGTTCAAGTTCATTTCATTTAATGAGTTTTACTGGTTTTCCAAATAAACAATAAATAAATAAATTCATGACAAAAGTTTAAATACAATAATAGTATCTCAATAAATACGCTATGCTCAGCTGCTTTTTTCATTGTAAAAACAAGAAGGCGCTGGATTTCAGCACAGTCCTTACAATTTTTTTTTTTAATAGTAAAGGAGTAGGTACTTAAACAATATAAAAGTTAGTAGGCATTTAAGCATAATATTTTGACTGAATTTTAACTTTAAATTGGAACAATAGATACAATTAAGATCAGTAAAAATATAAAATAAAGATATTAAAAATAAAGGTAGGAATTTCTTTGATATTCTCTTTCTTGGATTTACTAGTCACCTGTTGGTGGAGGAGATATATATCCATTTCCCTAAGACAAAAGTACCACAAAACGAGAGATGGCAATTGAAATATTTTACAGTCATCGGAGTGTAAAATGTGTGCCAAATTATTTTCTGTAGAGCCTGTAATATGTACACGACGAGTCAAACTATGAGGATTTATTAGCCGAAAGCAAAAAAATATTTACTATGTATTACTATGATGATTAAAAATATTGTGTATTCCCGTTTTACAGATCGATCCCTACCATGGTTCAAATCAGCAGTTACCGGAACCCGAGGACTTCGATATGCCAGATTTACAATTAGATGATCAACAAAATGATGACGATAATGTTAGCAAAAAAATTTTAATGAGTTTTTTTTTACCCACATCCGCTTAACCGCAAACAACTTTAATGTGATAAATCTACTCTATACATTTCTAGGATGGTGAAATGGACAATGAAAATCCATTCGAGATTGACAAAATGAAGGAACAAAATCAACTCGAAGATTTGAACGACGAAGCGGAACAACAAAATGATGATAAAAAACCGGATACGAATAGAAAGCTCGATGATATGGATGACCGAGACTCTACCGACGATGAGGACAATGAACCTAGTCAAAAGGTGAGAAAGCTTTATTTAGATACATTCTTTTTCCTGTCTACATCGTTATATATTTTGGATAAATAATTCAGGTATTTCATGTTACATCTTATTTCAGAGTATGGCTACTCAGAGTATTTCAGAGTACTGCTCAGTATGGCGTGAATCTTATTTAGATTATAATTTCTTCATTCAAATATAACAATAATAAGGAAAATTGATTCAGTAGTTTCAATTTTATAGTACGATAAGAGACCTGAGAGATTTACTGATTTATTTATTTATAACTCACTCCTTTAAAACAAATTGCTCTTAGGAACAATGTTTGAAAAAAAGGGATAGAATTTATGTTTATGGTTACATTAATAAAATACTAAAAATAAAATTGTTAAATTGATAATAACATTGACATACTTTATTCCTTTTTGATCGTTATTGATTTTTAATTGCGTTGTGGACTACATGCCCTGTAGTTAATTTTGAAAGTTTACATTTTCTACGTGGGATTAAGTAGATTTACGCAAGTTGTTTTATTTTTTACTTAATTTATTCATGTGTAATGTTTTAATGATAAAAGTGTTCTTATTGTAAGATATGTTTTTTACTGTGATATCTTATTTTCATGCATATGTATTCAACGAATTGTAGTTTATAGGATTGTACTACAATAAAATTAATTAATTGATCCACATAAGGGAATACGGGCTAGTCAGAGTTCTTTTTAAGTAATCCTAAGAAGCAACTTCTTAATCAATCTTTAACTGCGGTTAACATCATCTCCCGGACAAATGTTTTTAAAAAAATTGTATGTAATTATTTCTTTCCTTATGAACAGGATCAAAATGATCCAGACCAAAATGATCAAAATGATGGCGATGAACCTGTGGATGATGGAGGATCAAATGAAAATATCGAAGAAAATGATGAGAATAACGAGACCGATGACAAACCTCCACATGAAAATCGGCTGCAGAATGATCCGGAAGTTGAAAACAACAACGATGCTGATGATGAAAAGGAAAAAGATCAACCTGCAAATGATGCGAATCAAGCCGACGATAAATCCACATCAGAGCAAGAACCCGAAAGCTCCAAGAATGATAATGGTGGGTCGGATAATTTACAGACAAACCCAGACGTGGATAAGTCGAAGAAAGCTGCACCGTTTGTAAGTTTTTTTACAGATTACATATTTTTAATTTTTTTTTACCCCGTGAAAGTTTGATAGATATTTTGCAATTTTCGATGAACGTGGCTCAAACATATGTCAAAATATATATTAAATATGTCAAACATATAGTAATCTTTATGAATTCTATTATATGTAGAATTTCACGCTGGTTTAGATGGTACTAATATTTTGGCAATAGCAACTATAGTTACGTTACCGTACAACTGTTAATGGGTGACTTTATTTATGATTCTAACCTCACTAAGGCAACGTTCGAGCGCTTTTTGTAGTTAACCAATTTCGGCTGGAAAATACATGTGTGATAGGTTCATTTCTGCATCTTTTTCTGATTTTTTTGTGAAATTTGAATGTGGTTTGTTTGAACAGTCAATATATAATTAATCGAAATGATGAGTATTAACAATACATATATAATGATAAGTGTACCCTATAATGCTTTATTTACCATGGTAAAATGTTTACAATGTAATTTTCTGAATTGCTTCAAAAACTTTTTCTATGTTATTATTAATTTCCTGGTAATATTTATATTTTTTAGGATCAATCACAAGAGCATGAAGGTGAAGAAAAGGAAGCCGTGGGTCAGTCGGAAATGAGCGAATCTCAAAAGGGCCACAGAGGCAGGAAGAAGGAGGTTCCCCAAACATTGGCGCGCGAGAATGCAAAGCAAGAGTGGGAAGACAAAAGAAGTAAGAGGAATAAACCGGGACAAACTGACCATGAACGTTTACTGGGTTGGTTAAATTGCATTTATTTTTTCCATCTTTATTTATTTTTTATTTAGTTAAACTTTAGTTATTTTAAAAATCATTTATACACAAATATTTTAATACTTTTCAAATATTAATGAAACATGTTTTCCATTTTCGTTCAATGAAATATTGTTTGTGCTCATGTTTGTGTAATTTCCTGATATTATTTTCACTTTATGTAAGCTTTACACTAGTGAAAAAGTAGGAATCTTCTGTGTCCTCCGCACCTTCTTAAAATGGCCTTTAATTTACTCTGGACTTTCAAACAATTCTATTAAAATTCTCAATCCTCATTATCGTAATAAGTAATTTCATCAAGATACATAAACAAACACACAAACTAAGGACATACAAACTAAGGTCAATTTGGTGCGGGCTTATATTTTGTCTCCTTTCTTTGTATAAAAGAAAAATTGAAAATCTAAATCAAATTTCTATAAGTAAAAACAATTATTTTCCATATTCATAGAAATTCAAAGGTCGGATTTGAACTTCATACCTGTCTGTCTGTTTATCCGTCCTCATGCTTCAACTTGAAACCTAAAACACCAGGAAGTTGAATAATTGCTAATATTGATGCTCTCAAGAAAACTCATAGCCTTAAATAGAATGCCTGGGGTTAGCCGGGCTCTCTAGATAAGTAAGCTCAAAGTCAGCAAAATCCAGACACAAATGTTTAATGGTTGCAATTTAGCATTTTTGTAAATATATATCTGACCATACAGGTGAGCATAATGAACCAATAAAGAAGAAATCCAAGTCTATACAACATCAAGAAAATGATGATGAAAATGATAATGGAGCTGAAGAAGATGATGATGACAAAAATGATGCAGACATGTATCAACACATCAAGAAAGCCAAGAAAAGTGATGTACAGGTACTTATTTGTTTATTTTTAACAGTTTTGATTGAATAACGCTTATCTAAATTTAGATATCAGTTTTATAATCATACTGGATCCACCCCGCAGATGACTATGGGTCCCGTATTGACAGTTAAATGTGTGTGAACTATATTTTCATACATACTAGATAATTCAAAGACATGCTCTAAACCCAAATAAATTGCATTCAAAAATATATTTTTTTTTGGGTTTTTAAAATAAACATGCGAAGTATAATAGTAGTTCAAGCACACATGTCAATCTATTTTATATGTATCTTCTTGGTATGATCAAACTTCGAGAGCATAAAAAAAGGTTAAAAACCTTTGAAAGGGGGTGGGTCTATATCTTTTAAATAAAAAAATATAAATGTTTGAAATTTGTTTTTACCTTATGTTGCACTCTTTTTGAATTAGAGATATTCACTCAACCATGTTAAAGTGTCACGTTAACACATAGCACTAACACCACAACAGACCCCATACCCTGCTATCGTAGAGTGCTATGTCTTCTCAAATAGCATACGACTGTTAATATTTTTTCTTCATTTAACATGATAGCATGGTTGAGTGAATACCTCTATTATCTTTTGATTTGCCTAAATTTTGGTATTCAAAACGAAGTTTTTGAAAAAAAAACAAGGGAACAATCATTTTAGAAAAAAAATGTAATTAATTTATATAAAAGCCACTTAAAACTATAAAACATCCCATTATGTTCTTATTATTATTATTTTTTATTATTCTACTGGATAGATCTAAAATACCTAATACCTAAAATTATTGTTCGCACTTATCTTTCCTAGTTTCTGAGAAACACGCCAGCAGCGTAAATTTAAAAAAATATTAGTGAATTTATTAATTTCCTTCTTGTAGGTATCACATTTTAGCCTTTTTATTACATTGTTTTGTTGTGACATTTGATACACTGCTTCAGTGCCAATGGAGTCGAAAAAAGTCACCGACCAAATTTTAACCATTATGGCATACAAAAAAATGGTCATCATTACTCCCAGGTTTCTTTGTGTTTCTTTGCTCCTTTATAGCTCTTCGTTGCGTAGAATTTCTAAGAACTATTATCAATTCTGTGCTTTTTTGTTGTTGGATCCATCTGGACCCATTTGAAGACATTATTTTTTTTTTCATATAGTCAAAACTAAGGTTTCTTAATTGTAAGACAATTTTGTTTTTATGACACATTTTGCTGGATCCCCGTAATCTTTTGTTGAGATTTGCCTAGTGGGCAATTGTCAAATCATGTAGAATTTCTCTGACACTGGAACGTGCAAGCATTTTGAGCGTTTCTCATTTAGAGGTTAGGTTATTTGATAGATAAATAACTATATATAAAGCCTGAGTATTACTTCCGGCATGGTATTAAAATATGCTTATGGTATGGCTTCTTTATATTTTTATAAAAAAAATAAAACTCCATTAAAAAAAACATACTTTTTTTTAACACATAACATCAATCGTCATTCACATCATCAACATTACTTAAACTTTGACAGAAGAGAATAAAAGGCAGCTTATTGCAGCCAAATGAACAAATGCGCAATTGGATGCGTGTCCCCCGACACCCCTTGTCCAGAGGAATACGACTTGCTCCTACATTGTAGCCTTGTTTTCTAGAAAGTACCTATTTTCAGATACTAATCATTTCAGTATTTTTCATCCTATACCTCATAAACTATCAACCCTATTGATACTTAGTCACAACTTTTAGGATAATGAACGTTTTTAAACGGTGTGCATAAAGGCCATTAAACAAATAATATAACCATAATTTAATAATACTTTGAGCATTGTGTTGCAGTCATACACAATTTAAGGATATTGTTGAAATATCCTTTACTTTTTCTCCACAGACTGTTGACGCTGCTACCAAGGATCAGGCCGAAAGCCAGCCGGTTCCAAATAAAGAAAACGAAGATGCCGAGGACCCAACTGCTGATGATCTCATGGACGTTGATATGGACGATGTTCAGGTGAACTTGCTGGCTGCTCGAAAATTTAAGCTTAAGAAGACTTAACCCAGTCATTTTCCATACAAACACTGTAGTGTTGTGACTCTTATTTGTAGATACTGAAGAAAAAAAATATTTTTGTTAATGTTTTTATGAATGTTTTTATCTTATTAATATCTATTGCTGTACGTTAGAAGGAATGTATTCTTAGCACTCAAATTATACCATAAATGCATCAAAACTTAGTCAACTGAAAACACATCCCGTATATTACTCTTGTTATTTATTTATTTATTATTTGTTAATACATATACATACTTTGGAGATATTCCTCTAGTGGTGTATGCTGGCAGGTGGTTTAATGAGGTTATTTTGTAGGAACGGTCTTTTCGTCCTTATAGAAAGGTTTCTGAAGTTGTTCATTAATCGAGGACCATGCTGGAAGTTTTAAGTAGGTCTTAAGTAAGTTAACTATATCACATATTTTACGTCTTAAACTTGAAGGTCCTAAAGTTATAGTTAGATAAAAATTTTGACGGATTGTCGAATCTGCGAAATCACTTAAACACATCTGCTTTAGATAAGAAATATGAAGGACCCAAACAGATGAGTCTTACTTTAAGGATGGATGTACCAATGATTTGTAAGCGAGAACCCTAGCACCTTAAGGGTCGGTCGTCCGTTTTTGGGCAAAATAAGGACATTTCAAAGTAAAATTTAAAGCACTTCCACAAAGACCGCCACAAAATAAAAAATAACATATAAAAGGGTAACTCTTAAACTAGGTCTGAATGAATCCCGAATTTTTAAAATGCGTATTGAAATATAACATAAAATAGTTTTATCAACACAATAAATATTATCTGCCACAGAAGCCAGTTCCCAGAAGCAGAAACCCTATTCTGCTAATTAAGTTCGATAAACTAAAGAAAGTTATTGTCAACCATGTATCATGAATTTTCCATTAATTGTCATTTGTTTTTCCGTTTTCTTTCTCAAGAACTAAATTGTTTAAAAACTCTGTTTCTTTTATTATGGTTTCTAAATTCACCTAATATCAGGAAAATTTTCTGAAACCTATTATCGGTGGTCAGATGAATTATTTATACTTTAAAATTACTTTTATTTAACAATAATACGATAATATTAAATTAGGATTTTCCTGACAAAATACTTTTTTTTTACAAAGTTTTATATAAATAGTAAATGCCATGTCTGTTATAGGTGAAAGAGGATTCAGCCGAGAAACTGGAACCGGATAAATCATCAGGTGAAAAAAAATCTAAGGATCGCCCCAGAGACAATGCAGAAACTGGCGAAGAGCAGCCCACCGGGGAAACTGCTATAGAAACTGAAGGCGAGAGCGTATTGACTTTGGGAGCATTGCGAGGCAATGAAACCACATTCCATACCAAGTACGTGTTCACAGCAATATTTTATACAATACAACAAAAGTGAGAAGCTATAATAAAAAAATACCGCCATATTGAGGAACCTTTTTAACAATGCAATTTTATTTATACTCAGCAATTTTATTATTTTATTTACCGGTTTGCTTATCTAGTTACCTAATTTTAAAAAAAAAACTAATATAGTATAAAGACTTGTAGTAACATGACTCCATGGCGTTCAACGGTTTGCCGTTTAAATCCATAAATCGATGCAGGATTGCCGTGTCTCATGCAAGAGATGGTTATATTTTATAACACGGTAAAACAATATTTTGCTTAAAATGTATAATTACTAAGTAAGTATATATTTACTGCGACCTTTGGGTCAATAGTCCAACGTCTTAACCACTAGACTACCATGATCTCTATAATAAAAAATATATATAATAAAACCCTGAAATGATAAATAATAATATCTCGAATTATTATAATAGTATTATATTATATTATTATATAAATGTAATATTATTAGTAAAAAAATTGTTTTGCAGTTACGATGCTGCGTCTGCGCTATTTGAAGATCATAGCTTGTCGGCGAATGAGATTAACTCGCTGCGTCTATTCGTAAACGAATCATCGTCAGCTAATTTCAGTGCGAATAATAGTGCAGCAGCTGAAGCGTGGCGCCATCTATGGGGCCGGACGACTAGTCAGGCGCGACAACTCAGCGAAAAACTCAGACTCGTTCTTGAACCGTCCGGAAGGAGTCGTTTGGCTGGTAATCCTATTTTATTTTATTTAAGAGAGAATTGCTATGACCTATGTCATAAACAATTATTTTGGGCCCTACTCAACTAAGCCAAATGTGTCCTAACCATTAGAATACCACAATCTCCAAATATTGATATTGATTGAATACTTTTGTTTTTTATGTAATATTAAATTTCATTTTAACCATCATAAATTTTTTGTATATTTTAGGTGATTTTCGCACTGGTCGCAGAATCAACATGCGACGTGTGATTCCCTACATTGCGTCGCAGTTCCGCAAGGATCGAATTTGGCTGCGGCGCACCAAACCTTCAAAGCGTGAATACAAGATAGCCATTGCCATCGATGACTCCAGCTCAATGTCTGATAATCAATCAAAAGAGCTTGCTTTTGAGAGCTTAGCATTGGTTTCGCAGGTTAGTTATTGAATCAATGCCATATCTACAAAATGTATATCACAGTCAAAAGCCATAAAACTATTTGAAAAAAAAACCTTCCCTAGCTCTTGTAAGCTTAGAATTTGCCTGAAAAAAGAGGCTTAATCGAAAAAGCCTGAAATGGGTCAGTCGTATGTAATAATTATAACATTTTCCCGAGACCTGGATTAATCAAAAAAGCTTGAAACTGTCCAGTCAAATGTTATAATTTTAGTAAATTATAGTATTTGCGGGCATAAAAGCTTTTATGCTAAGGCTTTATATAAAAAGCCAATGGTATTTGCTTGCGACGTATACATATTTTTCAATAATGTTTACAACCCGACTCAAATGACTCAACCCGGTCATTTCTCCATACAAATGCTGTAGTGTTGTGACTCTCTCATACTTATTATTTTATAAATATTTTTTCTGAATACAAAATCGAGAAAATATAACTATGCAAATTCAAATAAGTTTTTAGACAAGTTGATATAATTAACCAACAACGCCTAAGACAGAGAAGAGCGCCACCGGAAAGAGGCCCCTTAATATGCCACCTTATGTTGGTGAATTGGTTTTTTTTTTATAATACAGAAGCACTAAAGATTTAACATTTTTTTTACTTTAATTGATTTTTTATTTTACTTTAGGTATCAATGAGCACTACTGTCTGACCTCATAACTAGACGAATGTCTGTACTGAGTAAGATATTTCTATAAGCAAGCGAGTTGTTTATAAAATGATAATAAATATTTAATAAAAATATTAAAATTTGCAATATATAATTATTAATAAGAATCTTTCATACTTTTGTTTATTCTTACCCGCTTACTGAAAAAAATCATAATGGAAAATAAACGAGTGAATGTAGAAAATTATTAAATAAATTAAAAGAATAAAAACCAAAAAAATGGGAAGTTTTATTCTTTGTTGAACACGCAAAGAAAATTTAAGAATCTTTTAATTAATTTGAAAGAATCTACGAATTCTACGTTTGATCATGGCAAATAGCATAATTTAATAGTTTAATTGGAGAGCTGCAGAGCCAACAACTGACATTAAAAATATTAACCATAAAATATGATTCACCTTCGCAGGCACTTAACCTCCTGGAAGCGGGCGAACTCTGCGTCCTGAGTTTCGGTGAGGCAACCAATATTCTCCATAAGTTTGGGGAGAATTTCTCGGAAAATTCCGGCACCAAACTCCTTCAAAGCCTACTTTTCGCGCAAACCAAGACGCGCATCGCTCAGTTGGTTGATTTCTCATCGGTCATGTTTGAGGAACACTGCTCCGCGAGTAGCGCTATTAACGCCAAACTATTAGTCATTGTGAGCGACGGCCGGGGGATATTCTCCGAAGGCGAGGAAAAAGTCGTACAGACCGTTAAAAGGGCCAGACAAAACAATATATTTATTGTCTATCTCATCGTTGACAATCCTAACAATAAGGTAAGGCATTGACAACTTAACTTACAGAACTAGAAAACTTTCAGTTGAGATAGGTGCCATCTGGTCACTGCTTTCAAAGACAAAAACCCCTCTAACATTTCGCATATCTGGATATGAAATGGTACACTTAATATAGTGAAAATAGGTACCCATTTAGGAGGGTGTAATTCCTTCAGATGTGGTTCAGTTTCCCCATTTTCCCAACAAATTCAGTATGTAAATTTTGCAAGTATTTGATTTTATGGACCACAAATGGGTACTCCACTCTTTACATCCCTTTCGATTCACCCTTTCATGAAGGACCTGAGGGGTAATTCTTGGCAGCAATCCAACAATTTGGGATGCCAAATCAAGCGTTTTTAGTTTGGTATTGCATGCAAAACCAAACTAAACCCCCTTGACCCTTTGTGAGTTTTTCGTGGTAGCTACAAATGTACCACAATGCTGGTGTTTAGTCTCCGTATATTCATTCGTTTTGAATATGTGAGTAGCACATGCACATTGTGAGGGGGGAGGATGTGAGAGGTTCACGGAGTGTTTGTGGTAAAAGCTACCCAGTTGTCTAGCGTAACCTTGAGATTTTTAACACTTTAGGTATTCAATGCTAGGCTTTTTTATTTTTTCAAAATACATTTATAAAAAGTGTAATTTTCAAAATCTATACATATGGGGTTCTGTATGTTGTTGATAATTTTAGTTTGTTTAAAAAAAAAAACAGGAAAAGACGCAGATTACCGTAAAGAATTGTTATATTATTATTGTTTGTTTAGCAAGCAGCTATTTAGCTGATATGCTCATCATTATCGGTTACTAGCGATTTGCCTAGATTCAAGAAATTTATCAAGGCGGTTCTTGAACTGGTTTACACTTATAGCTTCCACCACTTCCTGTGGTAGCCGATTCCAATTATCCACAACTCTATTGGAGATAAAATTCTTCCTAGGATTAGTGGAACAAAGAGATTTAGATAACTTCATTGAATGGCCGCGAAGTTGCGTGTTTTGGTTAAACTTGAATATGTCCTTAATGCTTGCACAATTGTAATGTCCAGTTAACACTTTGTAAGTCTCAATGAGATCACCACGATCACGTCGCTCCTGTAATGAGGTCAATTTTAACACAGACAGCCTTTCTTCATATTCCAAGCGTTTTAGTTGTGCGGGTATTTTTGTGAATCTCATTTGAACTCCTTCCAGCAATAGTATGCCTTTTACAAAGTATGGATTCCATATCTGATACCCATACTCAAGCAAAGGCCGCACGTATGTCATAGATCTTCAGCATTACTTGAGGAGACATATAAATGTAAAAATGTCTATGTTAGTCTCTTCATTGCTGTTACAGAAGTATTTTTGGCACAAGATACACTTGCGGCACTGATGCAAATCTTAATAATAGTTATGTTTACTTACAGGATTCCATTTTGGACATACGCAGACCGATTTCCAGTCCAATTGGAGGAATTGAATTCCGCCCTTATCTGGACAGTTTTCCCTTTCCGTATTATATAATTCTAAGAGATATTTCAACGCTTCCCATTGTCCTTAGCGACGCACTAAGGCAGTGGTTTGAAATGGCTTCCAATACGTAACATGTTATGCACTACTTGCAATTTCTGATTAGATGGTTCTAAATAGTATAGGATGTTTTTTTTAGAGGCGTGGTTTTCAATCTGGCACTACTTTTTTCGTAGTTGGTGTTTTTGACAGCTGTCACTTGATTTATGCTCAGTTTGGTTTGCCATTTCATAATGAATAGACTTACTCCTGAACAACGTTTGCAAATAGTGCAAATTTATAAAAAATCACTCTAAATTTTTTTAAAATCACTCGTAAAAATCGTAAAATCGCGTCGTGGGCCTGTGGCGTGGCCTCCAAGATCGTGTGATTTAACACCGCTGGACTATTTTTTGTGGGGTTATGTGAAGTCGCTTGTCTACGCAGATAAGCCGGACACGATTAACGCCTTGGAAGAGAATATTCGGCGCGTTATTGCTGACATACGGCCCAACTTGCTGCAAAAAGTGGTTGAAAATTGGGCCTCTCGGCTGGAATTTGTTCGAGTCAGCCGCGGCGGCCACTTACCCGAAATCATTTTTAAAACATAATGGCAAACCCTTATCTTTATAATAAAACTAAATTCTTAGCCATAACATCAAATTATATGCGTTTTATCTCTTCTTGAAAACCACGCCTCTAAAATCATCACCCTATACAAACTATGTTTCTCATACGCGTTTGTAAGATGTGTTGTTTATGCTCTAAGTTCGTATATTTTCAAATAATTGCGAGATGTGATAGTCGTAATCTTCGTAACTTATTGTGTTACTCTTAATTATTCTAAAATGTTTATTTTTGAATGCAGGCAAGTCAATTGCTTGGGTTATTAATTATTAATAACCGCTTAAATTTACAACTAAGTATATTGTATATAAAGGTTGTTTTTTATATACGGGGTCAACTTATTCAGCAGTAACTTTTTAAATGGTTGTTCTGGACACGGAATATTTTTGTGCTGCACTTTGTAAATGAAGAAAAAAAATATTAGTAAAATAGGTAAGAAAAAAAGTCTTAAAAACATTTAAAAGTATGGTTACCTTTTTAGCGCAGCGCGTGATTAGCGATTCTAGATTCGTACTGCCTGAAAAGTTGCCGGAGCCCACACCGCACCGATAAAGCAGTGTGGCGCGGATTATCTATATTATCTAGGTCAATTGTTAAAATAGGTTAGGTACACACACTCGCAAATACTAACGTAATTTTTTACATAGATTTTTTGTTGATGATATGAAAACTCGTTGAATAAAAGTTGCCCAGTTTCATGTGCAGAACTACCCCTTCAAAGAATACTGTTGATTTTAATTTCATCCTGCTTAAGTTGTTAATACTAAAATAATATTTTTGTTAAAGAAAATATTTAAATTACTTTATAAAATACATTCTTACAAATGTTAAAAATATATTATTATCACTCAAAATTGTAGAGTATTTGAGGTGACATTTAAGACTACTGTAGCATATAAATAATTAATATTCTAAATTATCAAATTATTTTTTGGATCATTTGCGCTAGTTTTTAGCATTATACGATTAAAGTGAAATAAATATTTTCACCTCACTTCAGGCAGCATTAACACACTCCGCTCCGAACGTAAAATGTGCGGACGCGCAATGCCGCCGTTCTGCCGTTGGCCGATTGGAATATCCCACGTAAAGGCTGCCACCTGTTTTTTAGTTTCAACATAATAATTTTAACTTAATAGTATTTATTACTTAATTAATAATAATTTAGCAATACAAAACTATGGAATGCAGTAAGACAATGTCACGATAATGCCACACACGGCATCTGGCGATTTATAGCCTTGATTCAATTTCAAGTCATCGGCGCTGAGTGTGTTTAACAGGTGGCCATTTTCAAATTTACTGATTATTATTTATTTTTTTTTAGTTTGTCTTTTTTTATTTTTGCTGAAATTATAGTTTAAATATTCATAAATTATTCTGCCGTCGTGCTGAATATTATAACATGGTTTATTGTTGTCATTCTACTTAAGAACATTATTATTTATGTAAGCTTTAATTTAGGTATCTACATTACCTAGTCTTTTTTTTTATTTTTATGTATGCTGACATATTGGTTAAGAAATAGACAATGAAATGAAAAACTGAAATTTGCTAACTTTCAAGGAAATCGATGTTTAACTGCAAGAAATTTTTCTGCAATGTTTCATTAATATCTATCCAAAAAAATTAAAGTAGTAAACAAAATAATGATTATTTGCAAAATTGGACTTGGATAATTGGTGTAATTGAATGATGTATGTCTAAACTATCTTTTTTTTTCAATAAATGAAAAATAAAATTTCCTATTACTTTTTGTGTTTTAACTTATTGACTGTAATGACGGAATGATCCATCCTCCGTGTCCCATCCCAGTTAGTACGGGAGTTCCCGTCATACTCATTTCCCTATAGTTTTAAGTTGACCAATAAATAGCTCCATTAAAGATATCTCTTATACGTCTAGAGCTGCCATACTCAACCTGTGGCCCGCGGGCCGCATGCGGGCCCGCCTAGGTTTTTTGTGCGGCCCCAAACTCATTTATTTTCAGGGATATGATTTACAAAATCTGGCATTCTATATTTCGTATATCTTGAGATTAATTTTGACTTTGACGTACAAATAGTGACACCCAAAGAGGATTGTGGTTTCATATTTTTTTCGTCATACCAGTATAGTGTTGCGGCCCGCGAGGCTTTACAAATATTTGTATGTGGCCCGAAGACAAAAAAGGTTGAGTATCGTTGGGCTAGAGTTATGCACAAATCAACATTCAAATTATTATTGTATTCGCTTTCTCTAACTCAACGTCGCTCTAAGATGGATTCATTCATCTTTACATCGATGACAAAATTTTGTTTCAAACCAAATAGCAAAGATTCTTGATGAAAACCTCGCATCCAATTTTTATCATATTTCAGGTAACCAAATCCCTAGTGGTTGTTTGAGTAGGAACCTATTGCCTTCTCAACTAATAGATGACTCACTCTGGCTGCAAGTGTCTCCTGGGCTTCTGTCAGATCCGCATGCTTGGCCCATCGAATCATTTATTCGTCACAAAGGCTCAGACGTTCCTGAGGTGAAAACATTAGTTTTAACCACAACTTCAGCTGAAGAACAATTACAGTACACAATTGCAAAACGGATTTCTTCCGTTGTACTCCGATTTACAGGTAAATTACCAAGATCTATAAAGATTACAACTGCTAACGTAGAGGCTGCAGTATCTCGCATTTTAATGGCAGTTCTCGTTTTCTGAGCGCCTTAGCGTATTCGACCAAGAAACCGATTGAAATATCTTGCATTTCAAATTACGCAAGTGTTTTTTGTGTGGATTCGTGCAGTTTTGGTGGTACTGTATTTTGATGCTCAACCAAGGGGAAGATTCATTTACCAAATGTATTAAAGAGACTAATTGTATGGGTTGAAGGCTGGGTATATGGTACTGTTTGGTATGCCTATTAATCGAATGAAAAACAGCCATAAATATCATACTTTATTTAATATCGAAACAAAGGACTTAGTTAAAGAATAATATGTTTAAAATAATATAATTTACTATGTGCATTTTCGTACTACTTGTAAATAATATAGATATTACGTTATTCAAAATTTAAAAGAAATAAATGCAGTCCGACAATGGACATAAAAGGGACTGCTTTAGAATGCGCAGAAATTTTTGCCTAAATAAAATAAATATCTGATATATAAAAACTAATATGTTATCTTAAAATAGTTAACTCACATCCAATATCAGTACATAAAATCTTTCATAACAGTCTTATTCTTAAAATTACAGCAATGCTTTTTTTCAAAATGGAAACTATACTAGTAGCAACCGCTCGCAGCACCAATTTAATCTTAAATACATTGAATCAATTCGAGCCATAGATTATAATACATAGTAATAGAGAACTACAATATTAATAACGCAGAAAACATACCTAAAAGTAGTTTGTTTATTATAAAAAACTTCACGACTATTGCGTAGTAGATGTTTAAATCAATCGCACCACTAACGGAACTATTCCACCGCACTGATACTCCATCAGTGTAATAAGGCAATGAAGATTTCAATAATAACGTATTGAAAGGCCAAGCTTTGCGTTTGTCTGCTTAATTTTAAATCCACTTTAAGGATAACCTACCTTTTATGCACCTAATAAGAATTAAGGGCAGTTTATAAAAATGAACGTTGCATTGGAAGAGGCATACAGAATCTATATAAAATTTTTAGTACTAAATTAGCAACATTTGTGGTTTTTGTGTGAAGAGTAAATCAATTTAAAAGGTCTGCTTTGCTTGTTGATTGAAATTTAAGCTACTAAAAACGAAAGAATTCATATGCAGAATGTTTAAAAGCAGAGGTTGAAGGCTTTAATTTTTCATGTGTATGAGCTTCATTTTACAAGCCTACTCAAAATTACAAATGCATTATCTAAGTTTTTATATTAAGAAATTAAAATATTCGACTGTTCGGCGATGGTGTTTAATGGTGTTCAATAATGGTGTTTGGTGGTAATAATGGTGTTTACATGTACAGAGTATAAAATGAATGCCATTTTTGTTGAAAAACATGAGATTTAAAAAATGAAAAGAATCCCTAAATGTGGTGCGCAGTAATATATTGGCCCGAAGTGACTCCAAATTTTTTAATTTTTTTAAAGCTCTGGAGTAAATTCCTTTAGGCATAGCAAAACGAGATGTTGATTGCGTTTTGCGACGCTAGTTCGTGCTCGGCCTTGACTCATAGCGCGGTCATTCAACTGTGGTCCAAGTTTGTCCACGCTCAACAGTAACCAGATGAGAAGATGAAATATTGTTTTGAATCACAAAAATGCTGATTTTTTTCTTGTGGGCCCTACTCAAATAAGATAAATTTGCTTGTGCTAGAGAAGTTTTTTTGCTATGGCCGATTTTTGAAAATTAACTGCAATTTAATATTGCGATCTTTTGTTAGCTACAATGAAATACGAATAAGGGCTCAGTAAGTCAATTTATTTATTTAGCTTAACTTTAATATTTGTATTATTTTTATAGCCTAATTCTGTGCGTTTGGCTGGTCCTATCAGTTCATTTGTTTAGTGATCATGGTAGATTTTGGTCGGAAATTATGTTCAATCCCTGTGCTGTGTGTTTTCGAAGATTTCGGCGCCTACTGCTAACCGTAAGGGGTAGAGTGACTGAGCTGTTCTGTGTGATATGAATAAAGAGATTTAAAGTTAGCATGTGTTGCCGTTGTCAAGTAAGTTAGGTTCGTGTATTGGCCATCTCTCATTTATGTCATTCGCCACCTCTTTTGCACCTCTAAAATAAACATATGTTGATGCGTGCAAAAAAAAATGATAATGTTCAGAAACGGTCATGCAAGCTCAATATTAAAATTGGTACAACCACACCTCATGAGATGTGCGATAAATAAGCACAAATTTTGAACTCTTTGTTTATGACTGACTATGCAAGAATTTTCATTGTTTTCCGCATAAAGTAAGTTAGGTTTGATGCGAAACATCGATGCAAATTTAAGTAGCTAAGCAGCCAAAATGCTAAATAATATCAAGAAATTTAAACTCCGCATCGAATACAAAAGTTTGTAATAAATAAATGGTGAGTAATAATGTGCAAAACAATAATTCAGCCCCAAGGGTCAGCGCAGCTGTCGCTTACGGCATTTTCGTGGTTAGTGTCAAGTCAATTTTAAAGGCTTATCGATTTATGAACAGTTTTCATGCACGTAACAGTAAACGACCACCGCATTTTTGCCAATATTTTTTTATTAAAAAAAAAGTTGATCAAAAGAAGATGATACATCACGGTCACGTCTCCATAAAAACGTAGTATTGTGACTCTCTTTTTTGTAGATATAGAAGAAAAATATTACTGGATATTATTTTATATTATAATTATCTGGGTTCATATCGAATGAAAAGGGTTAATTTCTACTTTATCTATAAATCAAGGGCACCAAAAAGTATTTTTACGTACATTTTATAAAAAACTTTGGACGCATTTATCTTATTGACTGAATACAAGAATCAAAAACTTAAAACGAGAGTGACATAAAATTTTTATAAAGATGCAAATTAAACCAAGTTTATTAAAATACGTTGATTCAGATGTTTAAGGTTATCCTGTAACTTCATAGTATTTCTCTTTCTACAAGCCGTTAGCTTTATTACAAAAAAAAACTGGAAAATATCAGAATTTGATAAAAGATGGAAAAAATACATCTAATTTATAATCTAGTGTTTTTTATTTTCTAGGGATCATTGACAATATAAAAATAAATCTTATGACCTAAGCAGTATTTATACATGGACGAGTATATAAATTTGGTAATACTCTAGAAAATAAACAAATTAGGTCCTTAGAAACAAAAGCGGTTTCATCCACAAGTAGTATTTTTTGGCTAGCATATTTATTGTTCCTCAGGGGATGTACATCGCCGCTTTTGATCCTTATGATTTTCAAGAAGTTATTCGAAAATATATTCTCTTTTTATAGAGAACTTAAACTCAATTTAACGTTTGGCTAGACATTGCCGCTTTTGTTTCTAGAGGCCAGAAATGAGAGAAAATATGAATTATTGTGTAAAATTGCAGATTTGAAAATATATAATTTAGAAATGAATGGTAAACGTGATTGTTTTTGGTTCTACTAACTATTAAAACTTGTCAAAAAAATGTTTAAATCACAACCATTTATTCAAGGGAAAAGTTTTCCTTCTTTTGCTCAACTTTTAACTGACCAATTCAATGATATGCATTTTATCAGTGACTACATGCACCGCATCACAAAATCGGACAATACAATTTTTACTAAAACATGTCCACCAAAATCGTTCCGAGATAGAGCGCTCGGGGAACATGCTAGCATTCATTTACAGATTATTACGTCTCGTGAGTACTCAATAATGTGACAAATTACGCTGAAAATAGTTGCATATTAGTTATTGCTCCATTGCATGCAAAATAACTAATACCTAATCACATCTTATACTTATGCAACAAACAGGTAGCATGATTGAATTGTAATATGTGAATGCAAAAACTAGAAATATTTTGATACCTAGTTTTTTTTAACTTCAAAACACTTTTATTAGTCATCTACTTTTAGCGGACGAATGACATAATTAGCATCATGTCTAGACAATTGTTTTTATAGTCTCCTGAACAAAAGAAAGACACTTTAATTCTTCATCACATATTTTGTAAAATCAAGATTTAATGTGATGTACTATTTAAAATATCAACCAATCTATTTGTCAGGATTTGAGATAAATTGAAGGTAACTTGATAATCATGCAGAATTTTGAAATCTTCTTTCAATAACATGTATTTTTACTTTTACCTAAAGTTTAATTTTCACTTTTACTTATAATATTATCCTTTAAAAGTAGGTGGTAGCCATTTGGATTTTCAAAAGTGGTTAAATGTATCCGTTTGTGTATGTCAGAATATTCAATTGGTTTCAGCAACCAGATTTGGATTATTTTTCGAATGTTCGAAAATAGTACAAATCTGGTTGATTTTATTTTGTCGAATGCAGCGGGCCTGTCAAGACGAAAACAAGAGCCCAGGGAAAAATACTAAAATGTGAGACAGGCACGTTTTTGAGTTTAGCTCATTTTTATTTGAATTTATTTATATTTGAACACAATACATACGAGGGTCGATGGAATGAATATTGTCATTTCATTTAAGTAATACCCGTATAATTCTAAAGTACAACAGTACACTTATCGGGCACCATCGAAGCCCCTAGGAGAATCAGAGTAAGAAATGTTACGACGGAAGGAGAGTGCAAACGTTTCAGTATCTAGAAACTTAACAGTTCTTCTTTGTTCTTCTTAAGAGTTGAGTAATCTATAAACGTTATATAATCTATGCCCACACCATGTATTCAGTGGTAGAGAAAGTTATTGATAATTCTGAAAAATTTTAACCTGCGTTTAATAGTTTGTGAAGTACTGCAATTCACGAGTGTGAGTGATTAATGAATAAAAAAAGAAACAGGAAAGTGGCATGTCTCTAGACTGTTATTTATGTGCAAAATATTGATTCAACATTGAATGATATTATAAACACAACATACTTTTATACACAATCACTCTTTTCATTATTAGAAACTGTGTCAAGTTTGTACACGAAACGCAGGTGGTCAGTGGTAGTGGTTTACGAAGCAGGTTAGACGCCTACTCGTCTCTAAATCTAGAGCAATCTTCTTTAATTACGATTAGATTTTTAAAAAAATACATCATAAAATCAATCGACATGTTAAATGCTGCAAAAGTGAACATTTTCAATTAGAGATTGCCTCATTTTAAGTTCGTATTTCTAGCTGCTGTCCGAGATTTAATTCCTGGCAATTTGTTGATTTAGATAGATTTAAAAATATGCCTACCAGATAATGAAAATGAAAACAAAATTCAAAAATTGCCCTTAATATCTAATTTTCAAATCTACAATCCACCGTGATTCAGGATCTACAGGATTTTGGGAACCATTCATACATGTTTACATATTGCTTTAAAATTCATACGCTGATCCGATTTTGGATTATTTCCATATAATGAATGAGTAAAATTATTAATCTTATATAAATAATTCCATTAAAATTATTTTCCCTGATGTTTTTTCATTAAAATTAAATATAGAGGGAAATTAAGTAGAAAACAAGAAAACTCCAAATGGCCTAATGCATAGTCGTGTTAGTATGTTGCTGAGCTTAAAAGTGTTAAAAATGCATGTGCTGTCGCTTTAGAAGCGACTTAAAGCGATTATGTATAAGGCCGAAAGAGATTTAGGTACAATCAACTTCATGAATACAATAAAAAAGTATGAAATAAATTATATTATGTCCTTAAACATGTGATACTGTTGAAATATTTAAACAATTGAATTAAGTTGTCTATTTTCCAGTTCAGATATTTTCAGTATTATTATAATTTTTTGTTGTTTATACTGACGATGGCCATAGCGATGGTGTATGATAAGCACTTTCAGCGAGGCTTAATAGAGATTCTAAGCGTAAAATCCACATTAAATTGTGATAATGTGAAATTCGGTTCCACGATGGTCCGTGGTGATCATTCGAACCTTGGCTCTACATTATTAGTGAATGTGTTACTAGTTTAAAACCAATGCACTGGACTGATAATGCTATTATTCTTGATTAAACATGAATGATTTCAATGTAACACCTTAATTTGTATTAAAATCGAAAATTCAACTTATTAGTCATATATAAATGTTAAAACATACCAACTGGGCAGTGTTTTGCATGCTACTCTGGCCATCTAAAAATGTGATTTGGGATATATGAACAAAGAAAGTAGAACTGGATTATTAAGGTCTGCAAAGGTTAAGAACCCAGTCCACCAGCAAAACTAAGGTTTTATTCAAGTTTGCTGAATTAAATCCGCTATCTTCTAAGGAGATATATAAAAAGCGGTAAAGTCTAGTCGTTAGGGCATTTGAGAGCTGACCTACAGGTCGCGGGTTCGAATCCGCACATAATAGTCCAACTGACTAGGGCCAAACAGTTTTAAAAAAAAAAATGATTGACAAATTAATTAAATACGCACACCAATGTTGCACGAGTTTGCGCTGTTCTTGCCGGTACCGCGCATATCGAACGCATTTAATAAATACATAAATTGTTTTGACGCTCTGTTCGCTAAGGAAGCAATCCTTTCAGTCAGCCACCATTAAGGCTATCACTAGCCAATACAATTATACGAATAATTAATATATATATTTAAACCAATTTATTATTCCTTAAATCATGTGAATTCAAGCCATGTCAGCATTTTGATATGATTAAGAGTTAAAAGCATAATTTAATTATAAATGTTTAGTTTCTAACTTATACTTTATATAGTTCGATTACCTTTGATTAGTTTTATAAATACTTTTTTAAAATGTAAACTTATCATTAATACCAATTGTTTGTAAGACTGTTGATTTCTCTTAATAAAAAATAAAGTCTATGAACACGTTATCAAAATATTCACTTCATAGATAGACAATTTGTACAAGTTAAAAGGGTTGTAGCCCTAAGTTTGCCGGTTTATTAGTGCTGGAAGGATAATATGAATATTGGCGGTCCCAGGATATACACTTCAGCTTGCCCCTTTTGGTAACTGTAAGCACATTTTAGATTACTGCAACGTGCGTATTTACAAATGGCACTTGAAAATTACGTGACACTTGATATTCAAACAGTCGAGGTCCACTCCCCTTGGGGTATTGTTCAAGCCACACTCAGAAGGTATGTTTTCCTGAATATTATTACATGTAAACAGCATATTATATTTACTCCCCTTGGGGTATCGTTCAAGCCACACTCAGAAGGTATGTTTTCCTGAATATTATTACATGTAAACAGCATATTATATTTAATAAATTGAATAATCGTTTTTAGGAATAAAATTTGAAAAAAAAAAATACATGTACTAGATGAAGTTAGAAAAAAGCAGTATGTACATCTTTATGATAAAAATATAATTTAAAAATTTAACATCTTTAGAAGATTGAGTCTTTCTTAAACCTACGGTAAGGTAGTTGAACGCAGCCACTCCTATTCAGAATCCAAATCTTTATAGAAAAATATATTTCTTGTATACGGAAGGTTTTTCAGTGTAGTACTGCATATTCTAAATATGTGTGTCACCAGTGGATGCGTTTTATTTAGAAATGGTGCCGTTGTCAGTGTGGTTGTTGGATGTATCCATCTTCTCCCCGTCGTTGTAGAAAGTCGGCTGATAAAAAGAAAATATTATTTAGCCATCGTAAAGTGACTCCTGTGCTAAATCTTTAAAACTAGATGGTTCTTTCAGTACAACCGACTAGACATATTGGTGCGGCCTGTATTTTCAATACTTATTTAAAACTGTCCTAAAATAATTAAGACGTTTTCTAATTGATCTCCTTAGAGTGGCAATGCAAATTGTACACTATCTAAAATGTCAATCTACTGCAGACAGATATCACACTAATACCCAAATAAACAAATAAAATTAGATAAGTAATCTTTTGGTAGATTTACCTAACAAAGAGATAAGTCTCATTTTTTGTTTTAAATAATACATAAAATCTCTACATAGATTACACCAGACACTCAGATAGTTTCTATTCATATGAGCAAAAGAATCTCGGCCAGCGCACATGTCCCAGAAGGCCATAGGATGAATCGAGATGAGTCAAAAAGAAATGTCAGAAGAATGCAAAATTTAATGTAACAATAATAATGAGGATAACTTGGCGATTTGTTGAATATTAGTTTGCCTACCTCGACACGTCTGAGACCTACGACGAGTATTGGCAAACAAGCATGATCGACAGATCGCAGTTAGTTAGACTAGTTACAGCTATGCATTTCTATTTCGAACTCAGCTTCTCCTTTGCTTAGTCCTCGGGTCAGAGTGGAAATACAGACTGAAGAATGGAGCAAATGATTACCTCGTCGTGTCTGTCATCAGGGCCCCGTTCAACCTCATCATCGCTTTCATCATCTGGAGATGAATCTCCACCTGATCCTGCAGCTTCTATTGGGCTGGTTGGTGTTTTGGCTTCTGGAAAAAATACAATCGATGACTGGATCATTTGGTAAACATTTCTTTTTCATACGAAAAAAGATCTGATACAGACGTGACTCTTACAGAACTCTAAAATAGGTTTGATGCAAGGCACAGATGCGATGGTGACAACAGTCGCTTTACTCAGACTAAAACTTTTTAAAGACAAATCATTTGTCATAGATTTTTTTTTTCAAAGACTACTCGAGTTTAATCTAGACCAGGAGGTTAGTCAGACATACAAAAATCCAAATCTTTATGATAAACCATTAAAAAAAATAGTTGATTTAGTCCATAAGTTGATTTAGGAAATATTTATATAAGTAAATTTGAGTGCTTTTAAAAATATATAACTTTAAAATGATCCAAAATTAACCTCGCTCTAGGCGAAAGAGATAAGGGAAAGTCCGACAAGCATTTACCCTCTGCGCGTTTTTACCCTACGCACAGAGTCAAAATTGGTCATATTTTAAAAGTACATCTAAGTCGGGAAAGTTCATCATAACAAAGATACTATTGCCAGATATAACATGTTGCTTTCTGGGATTTTCTTTTCATCAGAAGGCATCATATTTCAGATGAATTCTCAACATAAATAAATACCTTTACTAATAAGTATAATTAATAAAATGTTATCGAATTAAATATCGGGTAAGTCTGTCAAAACCTTAATTCACATAGGTCTTACCCGAATGCTATATGGAGGACTTCTACTAAAATAGAAAATGTAGGGAAACTTCAATGACTTTCCACATACACCACAGCCAGACTATTAAAATGACATAGATAATCCGAGATGAAAGAATACAAGATGGCTGTGGATTAAAGTTTCATGATTGCTCTGTCGCAGAGAGATCAAATGTGAAGTTTAATTTTATTCTTTATTAAGAGTCAACAGTCTTATCAACAGTCTTAGAAACAATTGGTATTAATGATAAGTTTACATTCTTAAAAAGTAGTTGTAAAACTAATCAAAGATTTCTACTGTTAATATAACACTAAAAACTAAGTTAGAAACTAAACATGCATAGTTAAATTATGCTTTTACTACTACCGAATACTAGATGGCAGACAAATATAAGTATAAATAAAGTGCATTTGACTGCATAGTCGATCTAAACTAACCGTCGGACTTACCCCCACTGACTTTATTTTATTTTAATTTTCTTTTAATCATTTAAGCTTTTTAAAACTTTCAAATGGAGTGTATTGTTCCTTTAACAAATATTGTAATGACCGTTAATTTGCTTCAGGTAACACATCACGTGCCACCGGCCTACAATAAGCGCCTGGGCCGGGGATGTGCATTATTGTAATAACATAACACAAAACAATTAAAATTAAATGGCTTGGCTGGTTCTACTCTATGGCTAGAGGCACCGAAAAATAACTTTTTTGTCACCAAGGTTTGCATCGACGGGAGTGTGGTTTAGTGGTTGGTGGTTGGCGGTGTGCGGGACAATTTACAAGTTTTAGGTTTGATTTTTTTTTTATATAAAAAACGTATTTATGTTTCGTTGAGAGAAAATAACTATTCACTATATTTAAAATAAACTTAATGTAATTATTTCTTTAAAAATATTGTTTGTTGATAGTCACAATGCTTTGCTTTTCACGTGCGCTTGAAATTTTGTTTACACACAATTGACTCGCGAATGCTTCACGTCGCACCTATAAATTTCCATTCATAATTATTTAATTACATTGTCAGATGACTAATAGTGATTATATATGTAGGAACTAAATATTTAAGATTATTCTTTCCTTTTATATATACACTAGTAGTGTTTGTTTTATTTTATTGTATCATATAATAAAAAAATCATATAAATCAAAAAAAAAATCATTTAAATCATATAATATAAAATCTAGAGATGTTCAAAAATGTCACTTCAATATCTTTTATTATATTATCACATATCTTATTAGCAATTTTTTTAATATTTATGGGTAATATAAATGAAAGAGGTACGTTTGTGAAATTGGATTATTGCTGCTGGGTATTGTGGATCCACTAATGCAATCAGTCTTTTTGCCTTAAGAATGGTTTCAAATTTCAAAACTCTAAATAAAGAAATAAAATTTCTTTCGTTTAATTTTGATAATAAAAGCTGAAATTGTTCAGGCCAGTAAAATTACCTGCGGGGCTGTAGATGGGTGAGTTGGGTCCAGCGCTGATGTCTCCTATGGATGTGGAGGCTGCAATTGGTCTAGCTCTCTCGCGACAGAGCACATCGTAGCATTGCAGGCACACTCGGAGAGGCTTGTTACTCTGGCCCCGCAGGACGAAGCGTTTGGACGAGCAAGGCCCGCACACCACTGAGCCGCACTTGCGACAATGATGCTGCAAACAAAAACATTATTTCACATTATGTCGCTCTGTGATCGACATTTTGATTTCATTTTTAAATACCCTCTTTTTGAATAAAATCGCCTGTCCAGCCATTCTGTCTTTATCTAATTTCAATGTGCCAACAAAGTACAGAACATGTAATTTAAATGTATTTCATACACCAATTTGTTCCTCAAATTTCCCTCTTGTTAACAAATTTATTAATTTTCATGATTGCCTCAAGCTGAGTTAATTTTAATTAAAAAAACTGTCTTAATTTTACAAACTGTAAAAATATAAATAATATTCACATTTAAGTTTTCATTTTACATTCTAAATATTAGTTTCATATTTAAATGTTTTATTTAGACCACGCTTAATAATTGTATTATTATCTAAGTATTAATGTAGGAATCTGTGTTTAGATTTATCTAGTATTAAGTTTTTTTTCTCTATTCGTATGTTAATATAAATTACTATGTAAATCTGTAGGTTTCTTTTAAAATTAAATAACTAAATAAAAATTATCAATTCCAATTATAGCACAGAAGGAACACAATGGTCTGATAAGATTATAGCTTAAATTACAGCTCACTGCTAAAGTTACATTACGTGCAATTTCTATGGTTAGTGTTCACTTTTAAGCATAGCAGTGTACTAATACGACTATGCATAAGGCCTATACTGTTTCCATCAAAGTACACATTCAAGTCAAGATCCGATTATGATAGTTCTAAAATTACAGTTATATGTTTATTTGTAGATGATAGGTTGATTAATTTCAACATCCCTTATTATAATATTCTAAATATGTAATCTGTCATATTTTTATTTCTTTATTTTCAAATCAAAATAGATTAAGCAATGTATATGACTTACTCTCCGGTTGATGACCGTGAATTGTGTCTTCTTGCAATGCATACATGTAGAGGCTTCGTAATCAGGCACCCACACCGCTGCGTGCACTTCCACTGCCTTCTTTCCACCTGGCAAAAGGACAAGTCATTAGATTTTTAAGTCATGTATTTTCATGTTAGCATGAGTGGAGTAGCCATAGAATGTAGCCAGGAACTCCGTTAGTGCTGCTAAGATAAGAGCTACACAAACCGTGTTAAGTAACTGACCTTTTGCGTGCCATGATCGTAGTGCTTGATTTTATGCTAAACAGGATTGATCGTTTTCAGCAAATTAGAATCGCGACACGCACAGATTTTGTACGTAAGCATTGCGTAATAATCGTAAAGGTTCAGCTGATCACTGGTTCAGTATGATAGCTTAACTGTCAAATCATCTGATAGAATGATAAATCTCTATACAATAGCAGATTTATTGCCATAGGAGGGATAGTTTCCGACAAAACTCCCCAGGTAAGTCCGGTGAACAGTAAGGAGCATAATCAAGTATGTTTATCTTCTACCATAATATGCCATGTGTGCTCAAAATACCTTGTTGTGTTCATGATGTGAGTCCATTAATTATGGGCAGCTATCTTGCAATCAGTGCCGGGTTAGAACCTTGGCCAACTGGATCAGAAGCGTGGCGCACCACTATGCCCGCTAGGCTCTAGACATTGCTAAATATCAATCATATTTTATTACCAATATTTAGTTGGCAAATAGCATAGATGTGAAATGCATAGAAGAATAAATGTTTAGTTTAGAATAACTTATCTTGCCGATTCACAGATGGCACACTTTTTTATAAATAACTTTCAGATTTGGTGCGACATTTACATCTTGTTTCAGTTACTAAAGAGTGGTTTCCAATTTCTTATTAGCAGTTGAGCAATCCAAACCATCATATGCAATTGCAGACATGTCACGCTCTACCCTAAAAAAATCTAAGTAAACAATCTCCAGTCACCCAGTATGTATAGCTGTCCTGAGATTCAAAGGTAGATCTATATACCTGTTCTATAAAAAGGCTTACCAGCAACTGTATAAAAACTTATAAACCTCAGAAGTGACAGCTGGAGGAATCACAACCTTCCATATGGGTTTTGATGTTATTATGAGCTAAATTATCACCAGTTTTTCACCCCTGTATAATGTCAAATGTTTAAGTAAGATTAGGGTTTTAATTCATAACAGATTTATGTGGCACAAAACACAGGCATTTGTAATATTAAAACCCACTCTCTAACTAGCGTTGAGCAGGTCGTTGATCGAATTATTAAATAAACTGAAATCAGTTACTTGAATATAATGCGAAGCCAAAAAAAAATTGAGTCTAATTTACTTTTCCTGAGAAGATCCTCAATACATTTCTCAATGTGTGCCATCCACTCGTCCTTTTCAGTGAGAGTCGCTGCGTAAACCGCAAATGATTTTGTTGACGTCCTTATAAGCCAGCCATTCCTGAGCTCTGCAAAAAACGGTTTAATTTATTTTGGCAATCAAATTATCACCGAGTGATCGAAAGATTAATACACTTTAAAGTAGTAACAAATATACAAATTAACGTTCAATGAAAACCTTTTAAAAATAACAGAGAAGAACCGATTCCTCCATAACATGCAAAAGATTGTGTCATCAAAACAACAAAGAGGCAAAGTTAATACTACATTGGAACCCACAATGTTTATGTTAGCCAGCGACAGATGGTTAAATATTCAATGATTTGGAAGTACTTACCAATTATATTAATATAACTTATATCTTGCTACTAAACATTTAGTCTAGAAGATAATCACACTCAGGGGTGCAGTCCTTACCACTTTAAACAAATTTGTGACTAAAAATTTAATTGTATAGGCGGGCATTAAGTCAGAGGAGATAAAATGGTTCTGATAAACAAACACTGCTCCAGTCAGAATCAGACCAGTCAGTGCTCATGATAGCCGTTTTATGCGCATGTGTTATCAGTCATAAAAATCCCGACAAAATGAACCAACAACAAATAAAAGGCACTAAATAACTACTTACATATAGGTAAACATATTACTTACGTCCATCTTCATCTTTCAACGATTCCAATTTAATTTCCTCGAGGGGTATAACATGTTGCTTATTGTACTTTTTCTTATTAATTAGAATGTTTCCGTAGACTAGTATATCGTTAAAAAGAAAAAACTGTCGCGCTTTAGCCTTTTTGCGGCACATTTTTGTCAAAACACCCTCGCCAACCAACACTCGACCAGGCACGGCGAGTGGCTGAAAAACGAAAAATTAATAGCATTTCATTGTAAAAAAACAAAAAAAAATAGAACCTTATTAGTAGCATATGTGGTTGTGGTTGTTGGATTAGTTTGTAGCCCGTATTATACGGTGTTACGTTTTTCATATAAACCAATTCATTTGACAGGTGAGAGCTTACCTGGCCTGAACTGCCGAAACAGCTTTCCACCATCGCAATGCGCCTGGCATTCGCCTGACTATTTACTGGAAAATCAAATGAAACCACAAATTAATACCCTGGGTTTATTCCCATAAATGACAAGATATGCAATAAGACAATGCAAAGCAGCAAAAAGTAAACAATTAGGTCATTAGAAAAATTCACAGCAACCTATAGTAGTTATAAAAACAAACATTACAGAGGGAAGATAGGCAATTTCTAAAAGATGTAGGTACACATAAAAAAGAAAATTTTATATATAAAAATAATAAAGTTTGACTCACCAAGCCTGTCCACCATTTTAACGTGCCAATTGCCATTCGCAAACTTTTCAGTGTTTACTGTACACAGGTAGTATCATAGTTTGTACAATTATACTCAGAATTTCCATTAATCAGTGTTGACACATACACGTTTTTTTTTTATTATTTGTCTGAAACTATTTAATGCGCAAACTAAAACAAACAAATTGTTTGATGATAGTAATAAAATACCAAAGAATGTTTGAGATGACGAACTGCTGAATCTAATGCTTTTTAGGAACCTTACGTCAGCCTAAAGTAGAATATTTGACATTAAGAACCCATCAAGCCGTAAGTTATATTTTTGCTCTCCACGAATAGTGTCTTTAAGGTAGTTTGAAAAATGAAGACACAGTGGTATAAGCTTTGTCAAAAAAGTCCTACAATAAGCCCCGTTGAATATCACCAGTGGTATGGGCAAATCTAGCTTAATCCATTTTTTATGCCTTTTAACAATTATAATTTTACCTATTTCTAAATCCATCAATATCAAAAAACCTGGGAAATGTTGTAGTTACTATTTAATTTAAATGATCATTTGAATAAAAATCACTTAGTTTGGTGCAGATAGTGTTACGTGGATACAATGGAGGTAGTGGCCTCGTACGAAGTTCAAATTAAAACCGTTTATCTTTTAATAGTATAATGGGAAACCGGAAATATATGCAAATTAACATTAATTTCCCCGTCCCACTATATAATCTGTGCCTGCTACCCAAACGTAGTACTTTTCAACTTTAGGGGAAAATATTTATGTGTCACAGTAACACAGTCATGTCACTTCAGTCACATGAGTGTTGAACCAGCTGATTGACGTTTCCTTCTTGTCGACTGGTACTCGCCCTACTGCGTTTGCGGATTTGTGCTGTTAACTGGAGCGATTTCACGCCAAATAAAAATGAAAATCTGCGGACCAAAGTTGTCGCTATGTGGATTAATTATCAGCGTTTGGGGTATTGCTCAACTGGTAAGTTTCAATGTTTTTATATTGTGACCATCAACTTAACATAATCTTTTGTGCAATCATAACTTAAATCGTCAGGTACTGATGGGGATATTTTACTACGTTCGAAGCGTGGCCCTTCTCGAGGATTTACCACTTGAAGAAAAATTCGAATCGGTAGCTGAGTTTTATGCAGCTGCTGACAGAGGCTATGAGCAGGTTTGATAATTATTTATGTCACGGGCTTACCATTTTAGTACTTAAAATGGCAAAATATAATCCATTGTTTCATTTACAGAATGCCTACAACTGCTGGATCGCTGCTTGCCTTTATGTTTTTACTATGCTGTTGTCTGGACATCAATTTTACGTTAATAGCCGTTCATCAGTCAGTACATAAAATGTGAATCACCAATCACATAATTTACTTTTCTGAAAAAATTAATTTAATTGTGCTATTGTTTAGTCACAGATATAAAAGGTATTTAATATTGGTAAGATTTTTTTTTTTGTTAATATTTTTTGTAAATAACATTCCTTTATTTTCATTTACACCTAAGCAAAATGTTTCAAATCGGATTTTTTAAATAATTATGTATTGTGGAGAACATTTTCATCTTATAGACATCCATTTGAAATAACCGTTTCAATTACGGATTGATTGTAGATTAATTTAATGCTATGGTATTAGTACCTAAATGTACATTCAAATTGAACAAATTTGTTTATTGTTAGAGCTCATATTTTTTTGCTATTTGAAACTATGTAGCATATTTCCGTATTATGTGAACAATGTTCTCGTACCTTTGTATTTTAATGTCTACTATGTGATTTTGTCTTATCTGATATAAATATCAGTTTGCTGTTAGATTAAATAAATTTAATGAAAATGTTTGTAGTTTTTCTTTTTGCCTATTGAAAATTACTTGCATTAGCAAGTTTTATCATTTTATAAATGATGTTTCAGAGTCCTAGATCTTTATTGTGTGGACCAAAAATTTACTAAAACACAATTTTCTGTATAAGCTAAATATTAAGCTAGCTTAATAGGGATCATAGTTTTTTTTTTCCTTAAAGGACACTCTTATATTTATTTTATAATAACTAAAATTAATGAAATTGAAGAAATCAATTTTGAACTCTGACTAGATTTGGCCCAGAAACTTTAATTAATTTAACACTGCGGCTTTTAGTCATTATAAATCAATTTCGTTTTCTAAAAAGCTTTTGTCTTATTACCAATTGATTTTTTGCTTATTTTACCTTTAAAATCATTTTTCATATTTGAAAATGAACTACATCTTTTTAACCCCTGACGACAGAGGGGTGTTATAAGTCTAACGTGGTCTGTCCGTCACATCATAGCTCCCAATGGATGAACCAATTGAAATTATTATTTCTTTGTTTGAAAGGTGACTTGATCGACAATGTTCTTCTTAGCTATGGTCAAGAAAATCTGTCCAGCCGTTTGTGTCAGGGTTTTTTAAATTTTTAAAATTTTTGTTTTTTACTTAACGAAAACAACAATATAATATATATTTTATAAATAAGCTTTTATTCATAGTGTACCAAAAAGACTGTAATCATAACCATTGTTTTAAGTGCTCACTAACAGGGTTAGGAAAAAAGGTAAAGATATTTTTGTGTCTTTCTGACCTTATATTTAAAGTATAGTATTTTTTTCATGTACTATATATTTTATATTTCATCATTAACTCAAGAATCAGATCAGACATCAGATTCATTTTTTTTTTCAACTCTACTCAATATTTGTAATGTTTCTGCAATTTTAACAGAATATATTTAAACTTTCAAAAATGCCATTTTCATCAAAAACTTTTCTGTCCAAATTATTTAAAACTTATCTAAATAGATATAGTTTGCATAATCCAAAGTATGTAGTATGTTTTGAATAACTCTTTCCTATATTATTTATATGTTATAGTCAATACACCTACGCTGACTATTCTTGGGAAAGTTAATGCGGTAATTTATCCTCGCTATCCACATCGCAGATTGGAAGTTTTTGAAATGGTAGAGCCAAAATTCATTTAATTTCTGTGTTCTGGTATTGCCGTTGAGTTTTAATTTCTTAGTTAAGGGTCCTGGGAGCGTTCCTCCACCTAGGGATCAAGTGTTGAAGGATGAAATATTGAGTGAACCTCCAGATCACTTAAGTATATAGATAAGCTCCAGTTCAACGCAATATCAATGAAGCACCTGCGCAGCAATAAAGCGTAAAGGGAATCAGGAGAGGAGCAATGTGTAAAAGAATGAGTGAGAGCAGACTCATTGCATCAGACCAGACTAACATTGTTCTGTGTACGCACACCTTACATTTGTTATATCCCAGCATCTCAGCATCATTTGTTATATCTCGAAAGGTAGAGATTAGCTTCTAACAAAGCACAAAGGTGTGTTTTAGTATGGGCCTCAAATTTCAAAATAATGTCGTACAAAACTGACTTATCAAATGAATTTTTCCCTAGTGTTTTGAAATACAAACTCATATATAGAAAAAATTTTAACATATTGTTGAAATTACAAATTTTATAACAAAAAAAAAAAATGTGCAAAATACATTTTAGATGATTTTCTATTTAAATGTACCTAGATCAAATACAAGGTTTATCATATTTAGTTTTGTTATACTGTGAGATTATTGTCAGATTAAGAAAGTTTGAAGACTTTTAGTATTATTTAGTGCAAGTGAAGAAGTCCATAGCAGTTTTAGCGCTAGACTATATCAGATTTATTTTGGGCCTTGCTCAACTAAGCTGTTGTACTATTTAGGTTTAATTATTAATTTATTACATCATAGCATTACATGAGAAATGGTACAACAGATGTCATATTTTTCTGTTATTTAACTTGTGTACGGAAATATGAACTATCCACATATTATTTCTATCGTAACTGTCCAAAGCCTCTTGTCTATATCCACATATTTTTCTTTGGTGGCCCTGACCTCACTACTCAACTTCAAAGTCGGCTGGTCCGTAGAATAAATTCTAGTTGTGCCTAAGTAGCTATATCAAAGATGAATAGTTGTTCAATTTTTTTTTATTTAAAATAATGATGAAAATATAGGCACAGTCTGCTAATCTGATGGCGACTTTACGGAGTTAACGACGTGGTTCTTCTTCCTTTTATTGGACCTTGTTAACATTAACTACTTCCTGCAATTTTATCGTATCCGGCTTAAAAACAAAAAAAAAACATGAATGTAGTAATAAAAAAAATAAATACTTAAAATCCTATAAAATCGACACTGAAAAACTATTATTGATAAAATATTATAATTTCTGCATATATAATTCTAAATTTCATTTGCTAACAGCACCTGTTTGTTATCTTCGTGTTTTGTCGATATATTCGTATTGATCCACGGATCAGCTAGGATGTGTGGTATTTTCAGTCGGATTTTCAGCGGGGCGAGTATCTTTACAATTAGCTTTCGACAGTCTGTTGATACATTCGGCTCTCGTGGAAATGAAACCTTATTTTGTACTTGCTAAGAAAAAACAGGAAAAAAATCATTAAACATTGTTTCAATACCAAATGTACAATAGAAAATAACGGCCTGGTGGTAATGGTTATGAATGCCTGTTTCTGGTCCAGAATTGCTGGTTTGAAACCTAGTCAGGTTTGTCAGAAACCACCCGAAAACCGTGATTTTTGTTGTTAGTTCGTTTATTTGAAATCTTTCAACAACTGCTCATTAAAATATTTTGGATATTGAATTTAGCATAGAACAAAATCCACTGACAATGGGCTAGCCTATAGTTATTTGTCAATTTCTTCCAATTGATCTCCATAGATTCCCCTTATCATTAGTTTTTGTGTTTTTTTTTAGCCATTTATGAAAAACTTTGCTATTAACATTAACAAACTTTTTTTTATATATACATAATATTAAGGTGTCATTTACTGATCTGTCAATGATTCCATTCATCGGTCGAGTATTGTGTAGTCAACTGTTCAATTGTTTTGCAGATAAACAAATATTATTTAATGCGTTAAAGCATTCAGTAAATTGAGTTTACCTTAAGCAACTGGGTATATTTAGTATCATCAAATGGAAGTCGCCCATAAACCATAGCGTAGAGTACAACCCCCATACTCCATATATCCGAGTCTTGAGGTCTGTACGGCACCCCTTTCAAAATTTCAGGGGATGCGTACGCATAGCTTCCGCAGAATGTTTCACTTAAAGGATAAACTCCATTTTTGGGCCGCATATGTCCTTTCGCAAAACCAAAATCCGAAAGTTTTATATTTAAATTTACATCCATTAATAGGTTTTCGCATTTGATGTCGCTGCAAGAAAAACATAATGGTTCAAAAAATATTAAGATATATCTATATATGTAAATAATGTAAATAAATATACCGATGAACGACTCCCCTATCATGGCAATATTCGACTGCTTCCACAAGTTCGCGGAACCAGCGCCTCGATCTGTGTTCATCAATATGTTGATCTCTTCTGATAATGTCCAAAAGGCTGCCATTTTCTGCATATTCCATCACTATGTAAACCCTATGAGAATAATATTTTTTATTTAAAGGTCACAATTTATAAATTATATTTAAAACCTTATGCTCTCTTACCTGTGCGTTGTCTCAATAGCTTGAAGAAAACGGATGAGATTTTCATGTTTGAGCCCTTTCACTACTTCTATTTCACGTGGTAAAAACTTTTTTAAATAATCTCCGGGCGCTTGAAATTTACTTATTATTTTTATAGCTACTTGACAGCTGTGCCGCTCGCTAGAGGCAACCTATGTAAATTTCAGTTAAAATTAATACACTTATTCATGGCAGAATATGCAATTTATGTACAAAATGGAACCAACTTTAACGGTCGCATAAGAGCCCGACCCTACAACATTCCCTAAAACGTAGCCGTGAGTCTCCAAAACTGTTTGTTTTTTCTCCACTTTTACTTCTGCAGACAGACCCGTGGATACCCCGGCTACCACAGAGTCATTGTGAGAATTTGAATTGGCATTTTCATGCAAACTACTCGCTGGCCTAACCTCCGGGCCCGGCATAGCACAATATTATCAATGTTGTTGAGAGTCAAAGTATGCGGTGCGACAATATTTATTTCCAACCATTTTATTATTTCATCACTAAACTTACAAACATTATTTTTTTTGTATAGTATGGAATTTATGCCTACAATATGTGTTAGATACAATGACAAAAAGAGATTTTGACAGTTGGAACCCAAATTTTTGAATAAAAATATGCAGTCAGCCTGTTTTCCAAATTTTAATTTAGACATCTTTTTTTGCTTTTAAAAATGTTTTAAATTTTAGTTACCTGCTATAAAGTTTGTAAATAATAACGTGTTTTGATTTCATAATTTTAAATTTCACTGATATTAATAACTGGTTTAAAACTCACTCGTCATTCATAATAAACGTGTGCCCGATCCCTAATTAGTTTTCATTGTATGGACCTGTCAAACTCTCCTCAAGATGGGATGTGTGATCATCTCCGAAAGGTCAGGATTAAATCTTGTATACATGGCTTTTATTAATCTGTAAAAATAGTAATTACCTACTGATTTGAGCTATTCGTTATTTTTTGATACTTAGACTGATATCAATTAAGTTTAAATTTTGTTTAATCTGAAAAAGCCAACGAAGGTGGTCATTACTCTAATCTGAACTGCTTTCTTTTGAAGGACTTTCTGGAAATGTAAATTCCGACAGAGCACTCCAGCATTAATCCTAATGGAATGAAATATTAATGGAAAGAATTATTGTTTATTATAATAATTCAGGGTTGTAATGTAACTGTTGGAATCAGGATCTTATTTGTAGCACAAAATAATATACTTAATCTGATGCTAAAAAACATATTTTAATTTAAAATGTTATTGATAAGTTTGCCAAAGATAGAGTGTTTGTTAGTATGACAAATAATGTCAAAATAGTAAAGATGCATTGATTTAAATATAATATTACCCTCTAAGAAAGCGGTAGTCAAGAATGTGTGAATCCGTTTTCGCGCCGTTATAGCATCAGCGTAGCATAGCACTCCGGGATTTATTTATTTCACGACGTAGTTTCTAGTTTCGATCACAGATGGCGCTGTTCACTTTTGTTTGAAAGGTCGTATCAGAATATTGGTTATTCTTATGTTATAAATGCCTTGGTCAAGACTATTCTATAAACAGGAGGAATCTGCAGTTTATTTATAATAATTCGAAATAACTGTGAAGATTACATAATCTCCCATTCACAAACTTGTAGTCCGATGCTACCCGGTAAACCGGTACTGACAAAGGGCCAGTTTAATTCCTTGTCTACTTAGGTCTACTGTTAATAGTAGGTATAAACAACGTGACCATTATAAATTAAGCTTAAGCTAGCTTAATTTATGTTTGAGTAAAAATCGGGCGTATCTTTATGGCGAACGCTTTTGTGCCAGCCAGCCAGTTGTGTCACACGTGTTTCGTGTTTCTCAATAAAATATTGGATATTGGTTCAACGAATTTAAACGTGGCGTACTTCTGTTTTTGGTAAGGAGCGCCCAGGCCGTCTGGTAGAAGTGGTTACCGAGGAAACTGACGAAAAGGTCAACGACATGATCCAATAATGGTACGAGGCATTACTACAGTGAATTATTGAACCGATTCGATAAAAACTTGAAGAAGACCCGGCCCCATTCGGCAAAAAAAAGTGCCAAATGGCATGAATTTGTAGCGCATGAACTACGCTACAAATTACGACTGACCCCCGAGCCAAAAAAAATGTTGGAAAAAAAATCATCTCGGGCCGAAAGAATAACCCACTGTCGCCTATGAATAGGCTAAAAGTACCGCAGGCACAAATGGAGATAGAAAATGATGCAAACCATCACAAGTTGATACCACAGGCGCGTGTAGTCTAGGTGGGAGATGCTTTTAATGACGCCTGTAGGGCTTAGTTCTAAGACGTCAGTTTCTGGTTAAGTAATTTATAACTACTAAACAATGTATAGAAATTCTTGATATTATGTACAATGGCTACAGGATGTCATTATTGTTTCAATTTGTTTCCATGAATGGTTTATTGACGTTCGCCTTACATTGCCATTTTTTTTTAGATGAAGAACATCACTGACGTTTGTGACATCGATTCGATAATATCGATTCGCTTTCGTTGATTCGTCAAATGAAATTAATTTTTTAATTTTCATTAGTTTTACAGTATTGTAATGTATAAACTTTATGTGAACGTGAAATGTTTTCTTCATCTGTCCATGTGTGATATTGTAACTAACTTGAAATATATGCAATCTAGTAGATCAGAAATACTTAAATAATGCCTGGCGAAATATTTTGTCGCTATTTAAAATTTCTAACTGCTACATCGTCGACGGTTTAAAATATTTGGGAGTGCATGAAAATGGCAGCTGACACGGCAGTTGTAATAACTGGCCCAGAAGATACGCTAGAATCTTTGTTAAAAGAAGCTGAAGCACTGAAACAAAAGCTTGAAGATGAAAGACAGAAATTCAACGATGTTACATGTGAGTGTTCAAATTTTACATTTATTGTATAATAAACTATGTATTAGTGATTAAATTTGATACTTACCCTTTTAAATGATTGAGTCCCCCAAGTGGAATCCCCAGGATCAGTGGTGGGACCAATACTGTTCATAATATTTATAAATGATATCCTCAGTGTATTAAAGAGCTCAACTTCAACATTTGCTGATGACACCAAGATCTTCGCCAACCCACTTATACATTCAGATCAGTTATACCAAGACTTCAATCGACTCACTGACTGGACTAAGAAGTGGCTACTATCTTTATATGCAGCCAAATGTACGGTTTTACATATTAGGTAAAAATAACCCACGCAAATATTGTCGCCTGAACGGAGATAACTTGTATAATGTTAACAAACAGACTAGGCAGACTGATCTAGGAATTATCATAACTACGGATCTGAAGTGGAATGATCATATATGTAAAATAGTGGGATAGGCTAATTCTATGTTGTTCGTAGTACGGAAAGCATTCGCAAATATAACCGTTTTTTTTTTAATTTATAAGATTTGCATTAGACCAATTTTGGAGTATGGCTCTCATTTATGGAATCCATACTTCATTAAAGACTGTGATTTATTGGAACTGTTCCAAGCATCCACGACTGTTGGAGAGGAAATGCTTCTTTGTATTTGTGTTGAATCTGGTATGCGATAGTTTCATTTTGTGACCTCTTAGATTTGGGTTTTTGTTAATGTTATAAATTTTACTACATCCCCGGACAGTCATCAAATCCTTTTAGTATTTTAAAGGTCTCTATAAGATCTCAACCTTTGCTTCATTCCCTAAGATTGGGCACTTTCAGTGTGTCTAGTCGCTTCATATAATTTGTTATAGAATCATAAAAGAAGTTTCGTAGCTCGGCGTTGAACTTTTTTTGCAAAGTAGGGACTCCAAACCTGATAGTCATATATAAGTAGTGATTTTATGTATGCTTGTAAACTTTTACAAATATATCAGCTGTCAGGGTTTGGAACAATTTTTCTAATTATTTATGTTTACTTATAGACGCTACTTGATTTCTTGGTAATCAATATGATGATGTCCCATTTCAAATCACTACTAATTTCTATTCCAAGATCTCTTTGTGTTTTCTTTAAAGTATATTACTGAAGCACTATCAGCATTTAACCTTTAACAACCACATTTCAGTCCATTGTTGAATTGTATGTACTTAGGTAATTTTTTTGTTCTTTCTTGTTAGTACTTAGCGCCTACAACCTTGCCGTTATCAACAAACAAATACATATCTGACTATATTTCTACAATAATATCATTGAGAATAGGGTTAAAAACATAGCAGCTAGTATTGTGCCCTGTGGGACGTCACTACCTATGGTTTACTTTGTTGATAAAGAATTCCTCATTCGTACTTGCGTGGTTCGGTTTGTAAGAAATTATTTACACCATTTTAGTAGCTTTCGACGAATTCCATAATTTTTCATTTTGAACAGCAGCCTTTTTCAATTTTTGATATTTTTTAAAAGGTTAGGTTTTTTTAATTTTATTTATTGGGCACTGTGTATATATGTTTCCTTATCTTTTGTATTGTGTTTTTTTAGTGGCTACAGTGGCAGAAAGATTAGAAGCAATTAATTATATGAACATCAAACCTCGCCGAGTCTTAAAGGGCCATCAAGCAAAAGTTCTCTGTTCTGATTGGTCACCGGATAAAAGGCATATTGTGTCTTCGTCACAGGTAATTAATTAATTTTTTTATTTTCATCATGCGAGGGATATATTTAGGTACTCAGTTTGTTTTCTTATTTTCCTGAATACAACAAAATGTTGGTATATATGAATGACATTAAAATGAAATAAAATAAAGTTAGTGTAACAAGCAATCTGTGCTTATCCAAATTTTGGGTGATTCGGCCTGTCGCGAGTTAATGATGCGAGTATTGAAAATTCAGGTATTCAACAATTTAGGGTATAGTAACATTTATCGCCCGAGAAGGACCGCTTGATATCAGAGATTTATAGAGTAAGGTTGATATGATGACTTGCTTTCATTTATGGCTCATAGTTAATCGGGTTCATCGAGGTTTGTGGTAAATTATGCTTAAATGGCAATGGCCTAATAGATTTATCTTCTTTTTCAGTTTATTCCAGATTATAACTGCTGTGATTATATCTTCTTTAGCCATAATAAGTCCAGTGCTGATCATAGATGGCCTTTTCAAATTCATAACCCTCTTGGTTGAGTCTCCACTTAGATTTGTTGTCTGACCAACATGCTTGCATGTTGCAAGCATGTTGGTAAATATTTCTTATCATAATTTTTTTTTTGTAGGATGGCAAAATGATAATATGGGATGCCTTCACAACAAATAAGGAGCATGCGGTCACAATGCCAACAACGTGGGTTATGGCTTGCGCATATGCCCCGTCCGGCAATCTGGTAGCGTGTGGGTAAGGAATAAACCTAAAATATTTCTAAATTCTTATTAAATGGCAATAAAATTGAACGACGTAAACATCTGATTGTGGCCGGCTTGCAGGTCAAGAAGAGACATTATGTAACATAGACTGCCCCTCACTTTAATAGAAATGCTTGGGAACATGGATGTATTAGCGAACTAATAAGCATGCACCTAAGGCGATCAAACTGTCCTGCTCGTTTTGTGTGGTTTGTTTTTCCACCCTTCCCTTACCTTGGCTTAGCTTGGTATTGTTTGCAGAAGAGGAAGTCGACAGCGATATTGTTTTTGTTCTTTGCCTCGAGTCTAATTGGATATCCTAATCTTTACCGCTATAATAGTACATTCATGCTTGGGAATAACTTCTGTTATTATTATTATTATTTAGTTTTAGGCAGGCAGCTAATGCTGATAAGCCTAAATCTGCACTTGTATCGTTTCTGATTCTGTATCTATCTGTTCTTAAATTCATTCACATTTTTGTTACATTATCACTGCGCTTGGTAACTTATTCAATGCATTCGCTGCTCTGTTTGACATGAAATTCTTCCTCGGATTAGAACTAAAGGTTGTATTTCTTCGTTTGCTGTCCTGAAGGGAAGGGTAGCTGATAACAGCACATAACTGCCATTAGCATTTATTTTACATTATGTTAAAGGTTATTTGTATTTTATTTAAAAAAAAATATTAATTTAGGTGTTTCTTTTATAATCAGATGCAAATGATTCAAAAAGTTTTATTAAAAACACACCAGTCCTGCGGGCTGCTAAAAGTTATTGATACTCTATATTTCTGTAGCATGTGAGCAGAGTCAGAAAACACCTCGGGCGTAACTGTGGTTGATATTGTAAATTGTCTCGCCTTGATAATAATATCTTATTATTTCAGGGGTCTCGATAATAAGGTGACAGTATATTCGGTTTCGCAAGACGAAGACGTAGCAGTGAAGAAGAGAACCGTTGGCACGCACACCAGCTACATGTCCTGCTGTATTTTCCCCAACTCCGATCAGCAGGTTGGGTAACTTATACAAAATTTACTTGTTACTTAGGCCGGCCGCATGCATAGTCACTTTTGGTCGCCATGAGTGACTCGATACTGCTCGCTCGGCGAGTGGCGGACGCTGCGTGTGCGCAGGGGCCATACTAATTGTTTTGAAATGGAAGTCCGCAGCTCGTGGTCGCCATCGGTGGCGAACACAAATGGCTGCGTCTGGGGCAGGCTGAATTGAGATTTATTTAAAGTACACTTTATAAATACTTGTATATCACTAGTAGCTACTCTCCCGTAGATTCAAAATTTATTCATTTATAATAATTCCGTTACATATATTGTTCAAAAATAAAATAATTCTTTTATGAATACAGGTAACAAACTTATGCCGTCGGGAAGCACTGTTAATCACAGTTGTCATCCGAGTTCCTATTTTCATGGTGCTAGGCTAATTATTACAAGCATATGAAACCTCACAAAATCTGCAATGGTGCAATTGTTGCGTGTGTGTGTGTGTTTGTCTTGTTACAACCCTCAGTCGGCGGTGTTGTAAAAAGGGCTGTTGTATATTCTGAACATTAGAAGGTGATCTATCTGGGTATAACACCGACTGGGGTTTGAAATGGAAACCTGTGGGTTGACGGCAGGCATAATATGTATATATTTTTTATTGTCATCTTAAAAATATTATATTAAATTACCAGACAACTTTAAACAGCTGGATTAAAACAATTTTATTTCCAATTAAAATGAAATTATACAAGGAATATTATTATTTAGTAATAAATATAAAAACTATTGAAACTACGTATCCTAATCTATCTTTTGAGCAGATAATAACTCATTCAATAACAATTATAATAAATTTGTATGAATTATATTGTACTTTTTTGCCAATATCTGATTATTATTTACAATTATAGTAATGAATAAAATGTACCTATAGTCTGGAACGTAGAACACTTTATAGAGAATCTAAATGCTAGAAACATTTATTTATTTATTTATTGAAAATATAATATTACAGTTAATAATTACTGATTACTGGTTACTGGTGGTAATACTGGTAAGACAACTTATTTTAAATAAATAATCTATCAGTTCAATCAATTTAAACGATAATGTATTAAAGGTCTATGCATCAAAAACAAAATGTTTTGTCTTCTCCAGCAAGTCCAATCCTAATTCACTCCAAGTTACCTAAGTTATAAGCTGTCCCATGATATGAAGATCTGCATATGGTTGGGGTTCAGCTCTCATCAAAGCTGGATTTCCAGGCCTATAAAGAGTTGTAAGTGCTAACGCAGCAGATCTCACCCTTATACGGTACAGGTCTGCTTAGTCATGAAATATAGCAACCACGTATAACTATTATATTTTAATGAGCGAGCAGCTTCAAGCTGATAAGCAGTGTGTAGCAATATGAAGCCATCAGCCTCATTGATAAGAGCCTCGCCAATATCGACTTAAATCAGCCATCTCAGGTACTTAACAACAGATAGAATACGCTAAAAGTGGAAGGGAAAATGATATATTGACAGACATTATTTAAAAAAGAGATTATTAGAAAATAGAAAAATCAAAACAAAATGATTTTACGAAACTTATTGAAACTATGGCACCATTTCTACTAAATAGTTTTTGTGGCTTTCTTAATATATTTCCATATTCTTGCATATAATGTGAGTTGCATTGGCTCCTTTGGTAATAAAACAAAAAACTAGATAATATTGTTACGTCTGTTTCAGATTTTGACAGGTAGTGGAGATTCCACCTGTGCTCTTTGGGATGTCGAGTCGGGACAGCTACTTCAAAGTTTCCATGCGCACAGCGCCGATGTCATGTCCATAGATCTTGCACCTTCTGAAACTGGAAACACTTTCGTCTCTGCGGTAACACTTTATTATATTATTTCTTTTTTACTATCAATGTACTCGGTAAGATAGCAACAGCCATAAAAATAGATGACCACAAACATAAGAATGTACAACTAGGACTACTAAATTACTGCGGCCTTTTATATAGCCGCATTAGTTCGCTGCTAAAATGGCAACCCATTAGTTTTCTCATGTTTAATGTTCGCTTTTAAGTAACTTACTAATGCTTTTATTAATAAGGCTGTTTAACTAAGGTTTTTAAGACATATTTACAGACATAGCATTGATCTAAAACTATCAATCACTTTATAAATTAAAAGTTTTGAATTACTATTTTTTTATTTTGACCTTGACACTTTTTCAACTTCGTATATTTTCAAAACTCGTTAAGTCAATTACTTGGCAAGATCTTATGTATGTTTAAAAAAAAGGGATAAAATATTAAATAAATAATTAAAATATTTAACTTTGTCAATATCTTATTATTTCAATCATTTTTTGTAGGGTTGCGATCGCACTGTACTCATATGGGATATGAGAACCGGTCAAGTGGTACAATCCTTGGAAGGCCATCTCTCTGATGTGAACAGTGTGAAGTTTCATCCGAGTGGCGATTCCGTAGCAACCGGTTCAGATGACAGCACGGTAAGTTATCAAAAACAAACTTATCTTTACGTAAACCTTTAATACTTTTGATCCATACAAACATGGTTATTGCGTGGCATATAATTAGAAAATGACCAGAACCTTCCTGACGAAAAAGATGGGCGGCTCGGTTCACATTAGAGACGTTTTTGTTAGGGTAAGAATAGTCTTAAGTTTAGACACCCTGTGCTGCAGGTATAACGGACAGAAATCAAGGAGATAAAATTAATCCTTTTCTAATTACAGCATCCTTCGTCATCTGTGGTAATTTTTTAAGATTCTTCCAGTTACAATTTGATGGGTGCATTAAATTTTTGAGGAATATCCACCCGCTTTTTTTTCAACTGGTCAGGGCAGGACTGTGTATATTTCAGTCATTGTTAATTCTAATAAACGGACGGGTAGCAGAACAAACAGCATGATGTGGTTAATGATTGATGTCTTAGGTCTGCTTGCAATGAAGCCCTTGCTAATAACGACCTCAAATTTAACAGTTCAATTTTCCTCAGTGCCGCTTGTTTGACTTGAGAGCCGATCGGGAAATTGCAGTTTACAGTAAGGAGAGCATCATATTTGGAGTGAACTCGGTTGACTTTTCCATTAGTGGTACGTTTTTAACCTATATAGATATAGTTTTTTAATATCGAGAACATTTAAGAATGTTAGTTGGGACCTATTTGTCAAATAAATCAATGAATAAATGACACCCCAGTTGAATGGTAACCATTATCTGATGAATAGATAATATTCTCTAATTTATTGGAAATAATTATGAAAATGAAGTGCATAATTATCCATCCGATTTTTTTGTCAGTTGTGCCAACCCTTAAACCATCACACAGTGTTTAACTTATGTTCATAAATTTATCTTTTATCCCATTAGAACCTCATTAAGCGGGGCTGCAAAGGCTTAAATATATACCTTCCAAAGATTCTCAATTTTTGTAAAAAAAAAGATTTTTCATCACATCTTAATCTTAATTCTTATATACTTTTATTAGGTACTGAAAAAATTGATGACCTTGTTTATAATAACATATATTTTTTGACAAATTTGATTTAAATATAGCATTTGTAAGGTAATAACATTTCAAAGTGACATAATGCCTTCTCGTATCGTGAAAAAATAATAGAAAAATAGCTTAAGTTGAACCAAAATTGGCCTTTACATAAATGCCCATTAACTTAGAGGGAGGTATTTTTTCCAAAATCTTTACTATACGTTAGAAGATAATAATTTTTAGCACTTAAACATAATAAAACTTGAAAGTAATCTGAAAAGACTGTTTGTATTTTAGTGAAAATGTTACATACGAGGTGTGCTCAAAAGGTAAGGTGACTTTTCAAATGTCGCGGGCTACGTCTGTTCGATCTTCGATTTTTTTTTTGTTATGTTGGTACACTTGTTTGTTTGGTACAAAAGTTTCGAGAGTATAGCATTTTTTGTTTGTTTGTAAGAGGCATTAAGGTTAGAAGTGTTTTGCGTGCTCGGCGATTTTCTACTGTCGAAAAACATGGATCAAAGAGTTTGCATTAAATTTTGTGTAAACAATGGAATCAAGTGCTCTAAAAAGTCTTGAAATGTTGACAGTGGCATACGGTGAGTCTACTTTAAGTGAAAAAAATGTTTACAAGTGGTATAAACTCTTCCGAGAAGGCCGAGAAGACACCAATGACGAACCTCGCTCTGGACGCCCAAGCACGTCATCAGCTGATGAGAACATTGAAGCTCACACGTCATTGCTTGTTCATAATTCTTTGGCCAAGATCAACACCGTATTCACCGGATTTAGTCCCCTGTGACTTTTTCCTGTTCCCGAAACTCAAGGAACCCATGAAAGGACGGCGCTTTGCAACGATTGAGGACATAAAGACCGCATCGCTGGATGAGCTGAAGGCTATACCAAAAAGTGCTCATCAGAAGTACTTTGAGTACTTAAAAAGTCACCTTACTTTATGAATACACCTCGTATATAGCATTAGATACTATAGAATTTTAGATATTTCAATAATTACCTTATATTCAACAGTTAGATGATTATTATCTTACGATTTTGTGTATTGGGTGACATTTAGATACACTTTTAGTTAAGTTCTGTAAATTAGTTTGACACATTTTTAAATATTTACAGGTCGCATCTTGTTTGCCGGCTACAGTGACTACACTGTGAATGTTTGGGATGTGCTGAAGTGCACACGCATTTGCTTATTGTATGGCCACGAGAACAGGGTGTCGTGCGTTAGAGTCTCTCCAGACGGAACAGCTCTATCCACCGGCAGTTGGGATTATACTCTCAGGGTAGGTAAAGTTAATGTTAGCGGTTTTTAGTTCCCAACAGTTTCTATCTAGCCAGGTCATCAATAAGGCTTCTCTCAAAACTGTCTGCTGAGTTAAAGTTGCTATCAGGTTTGCAAAAGATATAGATATTCTAGATAAACTATAACACCGAGCTACAAAACTTCCTGTAGGATTCTATAAAAGTCTTACGAATAGTGAGTATACCTACTGGAGCTACCCACTCTTAAGGAATGTGGAGATCTCATATGAGACTTTTAAGATTTTGAATGACCATTATAATCGTCCAGGATGCATTTAAAATGTATGATTTCAATGAAAGCACTAATCGGTAATAAGTGATAAAATGAAATTACCAGATTCAACACAAATACAAATCAATTTACTATTCATTGTCACAAGTGAGTGAAGTGTCAGTAAATTTAAGTGTCAGTAAAGCACACTTAAGACTAAAGATATGAGCGTTTCAGCTGAAGCTGCTCGCTCAATAAAACAATAGAAATGCTTTGCAAGGTTTGGTCTACCCGTAACGAATGGCATTTTCCATAAAATTATGATAGTAAAATACGAGTTGATGATAATGGTTTCTTGTTACCTATTTTAATTAACACACTTAAATAATCCATGTGATTTTTCGAGCTATTATTTAAAAAAAAAAAATACAACCCACACTGGCTGTTTCAGCCAGGCCCATAAATGCAATGTTTTCTGATTTCCTTCTGTTTCACCAAGTTTTGGTGTGTTTGCGTGCTAAGAATTATCCGCTAATGTATAGTAAAAAAATACCACCTTCAAAGTTATTTAACATTTACAATTCAAAATAGAAATGTTACATGTTAAATAACTTTGAAGGGGTGCTTCTTTTATATAATCTTTTACTATACATTAGTAGATAATAACACGTTGCACTTAAATACGATAAAAGCCAAGGGTTGATTAAGTTAAAAAGTTTTCAATCTATTGCAAAACAGACTGTTTCTATGTCGTTAAAAATGTTCAAACATAAGAGTACGGATAGACAGTATATATACATAATACATACCTACATAAATTATATATAATTATATATTACTTAATATATACATAAATTATAATTTATGTTGATTCCTCAAACTCCTTTATTTTTTTTTTACTCTACGTTTAAAATGATAACATCAGAATATGTTATAGTACATAATATTCTTTCTCCTCGACAGGTATGGGCATAGAGGTATCGTACGATATTCATTGCAGCCACACAACACACATGGTGTAACAAAAAATACTGTCAGCGTAAGATCCAAAGTGATTTTTAGAAGAAGTTTTTGTTAATTTTTAAACATAATTTTAAAATTATTTTTTTCCCCTCTTAATTGTTCAGGTAAAAAACCATATTAATGTCCTCGATTCAGCAAACATACCAAAGAGAAAAACAATTCAATATGTTGAACTAGGCGAGGTGCCTTCTGAATGTGTTATCGAACTGCGAGGATGCATCAATCATTGATTGACATTTATTGTATCATCATAAACTGGGGTTGATTCTAAAACAAACTGATTTTTCTCCTTGCACTAAAAATTATTGTTTCCGTAAACACTTAGAGCAACCCTCTCATCCAATTTTCTAGCATATTCAAGTAATGAGGCTTTTAGCCAAGTTATCTCACCTTAGCATTCATTAAATCTTAGCAAAGTCAGCTCACTTTAGCTAATCCCATTTTCACTTGCGACTTTGAGGTCGAACTCCAACTTGAGTTACTATATATAATTGACTCAGGTTGCTCGGCTGTATTTTTTTTTGTCAGAAAGGAAGAAAACAATTTGAAAGTGATGTCGGAGAACAGCTGGAGGAGTTTAACAGGTTCACTGCCATTTGTTGTTGTTAGCTCGTTGCGTGAAACTCCGTCTCCGCCATGCGAGCAACGCTCTATCGAATTGTATGGCTTTAGACTGCATCCGTCAATACAAAGCTAGGTTATTTTTACTTTGTTTGGCACGGCACTTGACATTAGTAAACTATATATATATATTATAATAACTATATAAATATTTTTAAAATCAGAATCCATTGGAAAAATATAAAGCCCGAATGGCAAAAAGATTTGCAAAAAGCATTGCCAAAGTTTAAACTGTTATGACGATGATTCCTCTTATGGGATGATCTTTGCCATAAGATTTATGATTAGGACTATTAAATGTCTAGACTATGATAGTCGATGATTTTAATAACGTTGAAATTATTGGAAAACAATAAACAACACATATTGATAGGGAATGGAATTTTATTTATGGATAATTCAGATGACAAATCAGAAGAGGGAATTTTGTTGACACGCGAAAAATATACGGTCAACTGATCCTACTTGCAGTTGACAGACACGGCTCACCAATGACACTGAGGATCTTTGGTCTTAATGTGATTGTGATAATATTTAAAATATTTTTCCCTTTCGTTGATTCACCTAATACTGTAGTTGCCATCATTAATTTAATAATTTGATTGGTGCAACCTCAAAGAATTGAACCATTTAAAATGCTCTTATGGAATTTCTAGTCTGTTCGGCCCACGAAAAACAAGAAAATTATGTATGCCAAAAAGTATTTGTAAGTAGCCGTAGTATTTGTTTTTAAAAAAAATAATGTTTTTATTATTAGTGTTTGAATTTATTTTTAGGTTATATTTTTGTGTCAATTTTCTAGTCATACTTTTTACATTTGATCATTTGTATAGTAATTGTTTTTAAGTTTGCTATTTAATTTACTAACCAATTGACGCCTTGAATTGTACTGAAAAACTTATATAAGGAAGATATTTAGCATTTTAATAATTATATTATTCACAGTAATCAATCAATATCATGTAACAGTAATCAGGTTTTATCAATATCATGTAACAATATACTTGTTTCCATTTGGTTTATTTAATTGTAACTGGTTTCTGTTCATATTATATAAGTTTTTGCTTAAATTTTATATATCTATGTAGAACAGTTTTTCATTATACTTCAATGGTAGTCTATTGGTTAATTTACCTGCAAACTACCAAAAACTATGTTACAGCCAGTGATGGCAGGATTCATATTCTAAATATATATTAGACTATATTTTATAATATGTGACAATTCTTTTGAATTATTGATAATATTTTAATTCAGCCGAATACAATATTTTGGCTGGTATTTCTTATTTTTTTTTGTCAATAAATTAGATGAACAAATTACAGTCGGTTTCATGCTGTAATAATGTAAAACTTGCAGAGCGACGCTAAATTTCATTTAAACGGTCAGGCAAAAAAGAGTAATTTAAGAATTACTCAGCAGTGGGCTCTTAAAAAAAAAATCTACTCATTGTTCCAACATTATTTAATCTAAAGGTTATGCGTATATTTAACATTTAAATAATCTCTTTGTACAGTAGCATAAACAGCTGACAGTATTTTAGTACTGATGGGGCCATTCGTTCAGTATGTCACACAGATGAGAGCCAGGAAAGGTGCTATGTAAATATGGTTAGTGTGACGTCACACAGACGCTAAATTTGTTTACATGGTGAGGTGAGTTTTTTATGAGCCCTGGATGACAAGTACCTGAAACATGTAGATACGTAGTTCTACTAAGAGAAATCATAAACTAAGATACTCTCTCTACAGCAAATCTTATCTACAATGTTTCTTATTCAGGGCCTTTTAAAAACCTGTATAGTTCACTAAAAGATATGTTAATGGTAAACCGTCAGAATTATGGGAGCTAGCGTAACATACAACTGGTGTTTTAAAATCTGTTTAAATGCTAAACGTTTGGCCCCTATAAACAATACGTATATAGCACTTGGGAGCTCATATTTAGAGTTATTGACTTGAGCATACGTAAAACATATGGGCTTTTTAACTCATTCGATTCTAAAATTATATTGTTAATCCATATTTTGATTGGTATAATACAGTAAATTTGTAGCATGTCATCTGTTCTTTAGCTATTCATTGTATAGCTATAGGATCGATATATCCTCAAAAAAATATTAGATTTTTTTTTATTTTATTAGGGAAACCAGCAGTCATTATTATATATATTGTGACTAACTTAATACTAACAAAGTTTATAAACTGTGTGAAGAGTTCATAATACTAGTTGTCCTGCTTCTTTATCTCTTTTCAATAGTGATAAAGTGAATTTATCAAATTTAAATAGTGTTTAGTGTACTGGCTTGCCTAGCTACACCGAGGTTGAATTCCTGATGTGGTACTATTTTTCTAAATAATTTTCATTCTCAAGTTTCTAATGCTGTTCTTGTCATAGAGTATCCATCCGTCTTCAACAATGCATGTATTAACAACCATAAGGCATTCATTTGAATACAGCTTAGTTACTCACTGCGTAGATATTTTTTCGCCTAGAAAGTATTCACAGTATCATTACAATTTTAATTTTTCTAAACTAAGTAATAATTATTATTTTACTATGTACACAAAAACGTTACACATATGTATGTTAAAACACACATTATTGCTAACAGTATTTGTAAAATTGAAGTGACAACACCGAGCTGTCTCCTCCAAAGATGGTGGTTTTCAACGTGTCGACCATTCAATGTAACTTAGTATTTTCCTGTCCTTTTCTTAACAAATCATTTTGTGTTATTGACTGCCTTGCATTATTAAAATTCTAAGCTAAAGCATAATAATACCTACCTTTAGTGCAACTACAAACTTTCACGAGTAAAATACTAAAAAAAAAAATAATTTTGCAAAATAGTTTGAGGTTATTTCATACATAATCGTTAGATAGTAACTGGACCAGCGACACCGGCGGGGGTTGAGGAATGCGAAATTGAGCGCGTTGGGAACTGTATCACAAACGGTCATAAACGGTTTATTGCAAAAGTATAGCTTCTAGGCGAAAAGTCATCTACTTATTTATTACTACATGGTATTAAATTGAACGCACTGTGGTTATATACGCCCTTTACACTGTCCATCTTTAGGTACCTCTAAGTAGCTATACCTATCCTAAGTATCTCTTTTATTAATATTTTCAGCATAAACTCTTAAATTAACTAGGCCCGTAAATATTAGAGGGTTGTTTACTAGAGTGTAAATAGTTGAACGTATGTCAGATTTGCTGAAGATATGACTGTAATCGGTACTTATCGGTACACAATTATAATAGTTTTTTATGCATTACATGACGTGTCGTTACTTTATGCGATGAATTTGATTTAAATCCTTTTTTAATATATAATTTTCATGAAATATCTGTGTGTGTTGTGCACATAACCAATGTTTATACGTCGCTAGTACTTGTAGCACATGATAAACTTTAGGTTGTATGATCAAACTAGAGTTGCTTTTTGCATGCAAAATAGTGTTAAGCTGAAACTTTTGATGTTCAAATGTCGCAAGATCATGAGTTGCCAGTGTGCAAAACATGCTTTTTTTAAATTTTCAAGCAAACCCTTATAACTTTAGGAATAAATATATCGTCCCCTTACAGCTAAAACCTGATAACTGACAAAAATGAGAATAGACAAGATTGTAGTTATATCTAATTTTTTTGCTATTTCTACGGCGAGAATCAGTTGATATGACTACCAAAAATTGAAGGGTTTCTTGTATAAAAAAGTGTGAATTTAGATACTTCTGACAAACAACAATGAAATAAGTAAAACTAAAACTAAGAATATATATTGCGAAAATCAAATAAAAGAGCGAATATCTGGAGCGAAATGTCATCATCGTCGTCATCAATAATGAAGCTGTGATCTCGATATGGGCATATCAGCTCTAGCTGTTCGCCCATAAACCAATAATAATAAAAATTATAATAAGGCATTTAGCACTTTTTTTATCTTAACCCCTGACCTCTATTTCCTGAACTTTGTACAGCGAAAACATGATGATTGCCTCATCATTTAATAATACAACATTTTGTCAATACACTAGACAATTATAGTAAAATTAGACATTATTATTTATTATTAATAACTCACTATGTTTACAAGAAAATTAAATGCTTCTTTCCCAAAACACTGTTTAGGTTTTTAATGTAAGGGGACAATAAAAAAATCCCATGAACGCCTTATGGTTAACCATTATTAAAGGCATGGTAAAAATAAGTATCTTTTGATTAAATTATGCGTGTGGTGGACACTTAATGTGAAATTATTAATTAATGCATTAATATTGTAGGGTATTTTTGCATTAATATATTTGATAAACTCACAATAGAGTCATGAACGCCCATTAGAATTAATATTTCTTTCAGAATCAATTATATAAAAACTATAATACATACACTTCACAAAGTTTTACCTGCATCACTTTTTAACCCACTCCATTATTCCAAAGGCATTTTATAACATAGTCAAATGAGAGCAAGTGAATATTTTGTCTTATAATACCCAAATGATAGTTATATATACATATAATTGATAGTCTACCTAGTTCTTAAATAAGAGTTTTTCATTTCCTCGAAAACTCTTCATCCTTGTCACCAGGAGTTCTGGCTTAACCTTTGGTTTGTCGGGGAATATTAATAACCATGGTTGTATTTGTTGTCTCTTTCACTGTGATCTTAAATAATCTTTTCTAATCGTATATGTGTATAGATTGAAATTAAATAATGTTGTATTGCATAAGTGCATTTGTGTAAAACTGTATTAAAAAAGTTTGAAATAATATTAACAATTGAGTTTATCAATATAATACCCATTGGCTCGCTTTTTAAGGTTACAGCAATCAAAATTTAAACATATTTTTATTTTTAAATTCTTGCATCTCGTTTGGTTTGATGTCAAATATTACATATTAAACGTGCTATGTAATATTGGCCTTCGCTTGTATTTCTTCCATTGGCTTGTTGCAATCACGGTTACGGAATGCAGCCATGAATCCTTTGGTTAAGCCGCATACCATGGGCTAAAATCATCTAAACTTGTATGAAAAATGCAGTTAGCATGCTAATGAAACTTTTACATATTTTCAATGCCAAATGGAAACACGAGTCAATGTGGTCCCATCCAAAACGCATATGTCCTAGTCACACACCAGATAATGTTAAAAGTTAGAAGCTATTTGTATACAGAGCTCCCTGATGCCTGAATGTCCTCATAAATCAGTCGTCATCATCTGTCGTCAAGTACACTGATAACAGTCTGGCCAAAACCGTCATGGTGACTTACATAGAGTGATGCGTGAAGCATATTCGCAAATATCACAAATGCTTTTATATTGTTCGTCTATAATAATTGACATTACACTCGTAATATTGACTAACTCAATTGTTTTCATATTTCATTGTAAAATGTGTTGCCGTTTATGAAAAAATTAAAAAGTTGTTCTTGTGCTGTAAAACAATCATAAAGTATGATGACACTTAGGTAACAGTTTAGAAGATAACTATTAATGTAGTTATAATATGGTTATATTAGCGTAACTAAGAAATAATAAGGGACATTTATCAATAATAATTATACCTACCATTGCTGCCGTTCTTTTGCCATTTTGTTTTAACAAAAACTACAAAGCATCCGGTAGGTTTTAGGACAAATGCGTGTTCAAAACTAATGGAGATTTTGAAACAAGTATACAGAATGTATTTAAAATCACGACTGTCATTATAGGGGGTTAATCTATATCAACAACTAAACCAGACTCACGAAAAAAAAGTTTCATGGTAAATTAAAGATATTATAAATACACTTGGTACGACATGGTGCCAACAAGGACAGTAGTGATTTCAAGTACAACTGCATAAGAAAGAGGGTGGGAGTGTTCTCCCGTTCAAAAAAGGTACAGAAATATTAGCCTGAGTATGCTTCGTCCTTCAATTAATCCTGTATAGCACACTATTTTTTTGATTTAAAAACATATAAGTTTTTTGTATTTTAATAAAATTATCCCTAATGAAAGCTGGAAGAACAACTTGAAAATAGGTAATATAAAAACCGTAAAATCTCTTTTCCACTGCGTAGATTATCTGTCAAACATTTATAAAATATATGTTTGGAGTAGTTACGCACATTGCTTCCAGCTTTGTGTGCTGCCTCCATTAAATGTTTAATTACCACCATTTAACCTTACAAATACAGTGAATTAACGGCAGGTTATGGTTAAACTGTTTATTTAGTAAAATGGTAAGACTCTTAACATATTTTCAATTTGTTTAAGATTTTTTTTTTAAGATTTTGGTGCATAAAGTTGATAATATGTAATCTCTAGTATTAGTATGTTGCAATATTTTTAGTAATAAAATTTGTTTAGTATTTAATATATATTAAGAAAATAATATATGGAGTGAAGCTAAGTTGGTGGATCCTAGGAAATTACCTCCAAATAAAGAAGTTGTGTTAAACATGAAATTAAATGAGACCGTTCAAAAAAAAATTGATGATTGAAGCCATAGCTGACTTGAGTGCTTCAACCTACTGAGATTTCATTTTCATTTATAATGTGTCATTTCTTATCTTTTTTTTTGTTTGACTTTAAACAAAAACCGTATGTCGTACTTTGTGCAAAAGATGTCTCGTATCATTTATCCAGAATACTAGACATTTATAACTATTATTTAATTTCATAGTTAACACAAGGCGTGTGTAAATATAATCATAAGTGTGTTTAGCACTGAGATTTGTTGATATGGATAGCTTTAGGATTATAAAGTGTCGCAAAAAGCTTTCCAAGAGCCGCAGTTAAAATTTATTTCCGTATGCCGACTCAACCTTTTTTCAAATTTAAAGGTTCGTCAAATTGGCATTTTTTTTGCAAGTTTGAATATTTGATAAAAGTTACCTTTTTTTAGTCCGCTTAAGAGTATTACAACATGTAAATGAATTAACCTCAAAATCTTGTTGTGTTCTTCAGTAATAGTCAATCTTTAAATTCATTACATTTAAACAGTTCAATATAGTGGATTCCACGACTCTATGCAGTAACAGTGAGGTGTTTACTACCAAAAATATCCTCTTTTGAGTGACCTTATATAAGGACACCTCTTTTGTGCTTTAATATATTTGCTAACTATTTGCGAATTACCACTTTCGCTTCATAAAAAAAAGTGTGTGTTTGGAAGTTCTTTCTGAGATATGGAGAATGTGGACATATTCTACACATTTAGAGAAATTTTAATCTAAAGCATTTACACTAAAAAGAGGTTGTCAAGTAGCCTGTAATATCTAATATATTAAAATATAATATAGGCCATTTATAAGTATAATAATGTAGGCCACTTAAGGTTTATTTTGCCCGACTCTTTTTTTAATATTTCAATAGTATTCAAGATACATAATAAGTACTCAAACTTCACAAATTTACTCAAAGGTTTTGGTATAGTCCATGTGTGGTTGGCGGGGTTAAATGGGGAAAAAATGCAATAGGTCCGTCCAGAAAGTAGATCTACCGCATTATCTCCTCATGATTTCGCTATTGTGAAGAGACTTATTGTGTTGTTGCGATTAATTTTTTCATAGCCAATGTAATTGTAAATAAAAGTACTTGTTAAAAATCTGTAGCAGCCATCATATAGCTGTACATCTAAATATAGCAGAGCGCACCAGCGCTCGACCTATTCCTCACCCCCCCTCGGCGGCCCCCCCGCACGGTGATGTGCGCCGGCCCGCCAGTCGTTAATAAATTCTCTCACTGAGCACTCGCGTTTTACTACTGACAACCTTCGCCATACAGAGTGGGTACCGCTCGTGCTAGTAAGCACGTGCCACTCGACCTACATATATTAAACCTAATAATATATAGCATTCATATCTAGAAACGGTACACTAGTGTACCGGTCCGAGATAATTGAGTTGTATTATATGTGGTTAATATAATATGATTGGCGTGGAAGTGCGGCTCTCCGAACCACACCCGGTATATTCCACTATAGAGGTCGCGACGGGAGAAATAACAACGCAGGCGTGTTGCTGAAACGGTGTATTTGTTGAGACTGAAATCATGGCGGCGCGCGGTGACTGAAGTCGGCCGCGCGCCGACCATAGACAAATGGTTGGGGGATTTAGTGATGTGCGTACGGTAACACCGGCACGTTACAAATCCATAAAAGTAAAATGCTCAGAAAACGTTTTCGACCATCCTTCGGACGTGGGTCTTCTTTAGCATTGGATCACAGAACAAAAGTGGCAAAGTTAGTCTGCTTTGAGGCAGCGGATCTGCTCTTTTTTGAGGTTTACTACCCTCTCACTCACATGCTTACACATATTGTAATGGCTTATCTAGGTACTTTACGTACTTCTGAGAAGTGTTGACATGTTTACATCTCCGAAGACCTCCCTCTTTCACTTTTGTTGGTTGTCAACATCAAAAATATTTAGGTACAGCAATTCCGACATTCTACGAAGGTCGTTTGGCGAAGGAAATAACCCAAGAAATTGCAAACAATGCATATCACCCACTTTTTTAAAAAAATTAATAATATCAGACTTCTTATTATTGATAAATAAGAGGTAAAAAATATGAACTGTTTTTATTTTTAATATAAAACACTCAATGACCATCAAACCCGAACGGAGATGAAAAAAACTATGATTAGTCTATGCCAATCATAAAATTAGATGTATGTGACATGCCACCATTTTAAATAATAGAAATCGTACGGCATCTGGCGATATACAGCAATGATACTATTTTGTGTCATCGCCGCGGAGTGTGTTAATACGCTGTTAACCAATTTCATAAGCAATGAAAAACAAATGTTAAATTCTGCTAGTACATTCCGATCCCATAAATGGGTACTGCAGTTATATTTAAGTTCATTCACACAAGCATGGACCACATATGCAATATTTCCATACATGTGTGTTTTTTCCACGGAATTTACTATGCTTTTTGTGTAGGATGTTAATTTAAATAAATAATGACTCAATTGTGATTAGATGTTGAGTGCGCAATGAGAAATTATCTCAAAGACCTCTCTTACTCTCAGTATTAAATAAAACTTTTTGCATTTTAGCTGTTTAATAGAATGTACTTTTTTGCATATTACACTGTTTTGTTAGTCATTTATTTGTTGTAATTCGATGTGTGCATCGCTAGGAAATGACAATATTAGTTCATGAATATAAATATGTTGTAAGTTTAATTCATTTTGAGATTATGATGTTTGTCTTTTAGCTGAAAGGAAGATATTTATTGTTCAGTGTTAAAAATAATAAATACCTTATGCAGTATGTATGACTGGTTTATTTTTTCTATCTTTTAATTACGTAGTTTGGCTTAGATCTTAGGTGCAATTGCAGGCATTTTGTGAACAGGTTCCCCCAAAAAAAATATTTAAACGTAAAACTTTGGCGTTAGTGGGCAAACGTTGCAATTTCGTTCAAAAACACGACAGTTGCAATGTTTCCATACTACCGCCTAAATAAACTCTACCTTTAAATCTAAAATTATGTGGTATAATTGCCACAAACATCTTCGAAGATCAACTCTCGTCAAATAAACACAATGACCTTAAAAAAATCTGTCTAATCACCGGAAGCCTCCTTCCACATCCGGATATGGAAAAAGAAGACTGATAAATTGAATAAACGAGGGGCTCGTGAAGAATTTTAAAATATATTTGGAACGTCAAAACTCCTCAACCAGTTCATCTACTTGTCAATCCGTGCCAGTACTGCCCTTGACTGAATTCCGCCCATGCACCAGATATTTCTACACAGCTGCAGTGTTACCACATTATATAGGTATTAAATATTGTATAAAAAATGTAAAAAAGACAAATTGTGATGTTAGTATTTTTATTTAACAGATTAGCTTTTTGGTATTCACCTAATATATAATTATGTACATTTTAACATGACGGGAATATTTAAATCAACTTATAATACGATTACGCTAAATATAATTCAAAATTAAAATATAAAAATAAGAAAAGTATATTGGTCGATTTGATAAACGCTGATTTTGAAAAAAAAAACAAATGAATTTTAACAAATTGTCTATTATAAAGTTCTAAATAGAATTACAGAAATTTTAAATTATTAAATTTGGAATAAAATATGTTAACGTAGAAAATTTAAAAGATGTATTTATGGATCGTCAAAGGTAATGTGGTCGACGACTTACACAATAATGTAAAATTAGTGAAATATCCTAATTAAATCTAATTTTAAATGTTCGATGGACAGACAAAAAAAAAAAAAATGGGAGCATGTAAAATTAGATCTTGCGGAAAAACGGGCTGAGGAATAATTTCTCACTATCTATTTACCTTAACTTAAAATAAAAATTTATCGGATGGAATAATAAAACCTAAATATTACTTAAAGAAACCTCCATCTGTGAGGCGGTTTTCTCCCATTCTTTGACATGACGGTGTAGACATTCTTTACTTTTTCCTAAAACAAAAAAAATATATATATATTAAAAAAAAAACAGGGTAGGTTTAAATTAAGTTAAAAGATAGTGGGAACAAACTATTAACGTAAACTACAATAGTATCCTATTCTCGATAACATAAGAATAAGAAAAAATACAAATTATAAAAATAAAAACACGAATATAAGAATACTTGATTTAGGATGGAAAAATACTTTTAATAATTAGGTACGTAGATACTTGTACGTATATAACTTTGGTTACTACATGTTTCATGTCAATATATATATCACATATATCATGTAAGAACTGTGAAGTTTTAGCAGATAACCGTAATGATAATGTCATATAAATAATCACGTGTCCAAAATTAAAAACACAAATATTGAAACTAAGGAGGATATAAAATATGAATAATAAAATCAGAATCATTTAGTCGATCTTTATTAAACTTTTAATTTCTTTACTTACAATAAGATTTTTCATTATTGGAATAATGGGAAAGACTCAAATATTATGTACATAAAAAAACCTTCAAACATCCGAAAAAATAAAAGGATTAATTCATAAGTTGTTTTATCTAGTACTAAATAATATATTGCAATATCTGAAAAAGGAAAGTTTTTATTTAAAAAAAAAAAACGATTGTGCCAACGCAAGTTTAGGTCACAAACAGTGCTACATTGACAGTCAACGCCGACATCGTTTGCGTAACATTGATGCGTTCATCCAGCTCTCAGCGTTGTACCGACCGCCGCATAGCAAGAGATTTAAGCGCATGTTGCTTTTAAATAAATAATTTACTCAAAAAGTAATTATTCGTCGCTTGATTAGTTCATTGAGGCAACAATTTTTACGTGGACTATACTTGCTCACATGTGTATAAAGCACTGGTCAATGTTGCACTGAAACGCTGTGTAATAGGGTAGATGACAATATTCAGTGTAGCACTGTTTGCTCCCATAATGTTTCTGCAATGATCACATGAACTGCTAAAGAGTGCTGACACCAAGTAATCAGGATAATTTAGAAACAAACATGACACTTCTTTACACTATCATTGTACAATTGTAGCTTATAAATTAGAGAAATTGTTAGACAGTTTAGAAAAATGCATAGGATAACAAATAATTTAAGTATCATAGTTTTATAAAGTTTAGCTGTCATGAATTGTGTGTTGTCAGACAATGTCATCCATCTCTTTTGCCCGGATTTTACGCTTCAGTATGGATACAATTCAAAGCAATTCCTATAGTTATTTACCTAGAGAGGAGGCGTATGGTCATAAACTATACATAATACAGCTCTACGGCGCTTACATTATTTAATAAAGTGAAGCTAAAAAAGTATTATGGGTAGAGTTCAGGCTTGAACAAGTTTAAGCATAATCCAAGTGAGTGTCTGCGGAGTTTCAAAATCGTCGATGAAACTTGCACATCACATCGCACAAGAAATGAAAGAACAGTCGTTACAGTGGACTTCTTCTGGCGAACTTTCTCTCAAGAAGGTTAAAACAGTTCGATCAGCCGGAAAGATCATGGTCACAATTTTCTGAGAGGGCATAATCTTCATTGACTATATGGAAACGGGAAAAACGATCACAGGACAGTATTATACTGCTTTGTGGATCGATTAATGAAAAAGAGGCGCCACATCTGGTGTAAAAAAAGTTCTATTCCAGCTCACGATCGCATTTGCAATGGCCAAATTGAGCTACGAAGCGCTCCTCATCAAACTTATTTGACAGATTCGGCTCCCTGTGATTTTTTCATCTTTATAAACTTGAAGAAATGGCTCAACGGAAAAAAAAACTTTTGGAAGGCACAGAGAGGTTGAAATATCATTGGGTGAAGTGTAACAAGCGCAAGAAAAAAATATCTTTTATTTCAAAGTCCCTGACTTATCAAACGACCCTCGCAATGAACTGTCTTATAATTTCTCATATTTTAATTACTATCATTCCATGTAAAACAAGCCAGTCTTCTAAAAAGACAAAAAAAAAATGGTTCTTAATGAATAATGTTTTTAAGATGTCAGAATGCATAAAGTAGTTACAGTCAAAAGTTTAATTATTCCAGTTTGAAAAAATGCAACAATAGGATGAGAGATTGCACTATAATTTTATTAAGAAAATAGGCGCTTCATTGTGAGCAGACATTTTTTTTACCTGCAGCGAACAAAGGTGCGCCTTTCAAAATGGTACACAATGAGAGGTATCATTTTCTTGTTAACGATTGAAAACATACTTTACATACACCAAAAAATATTATAATCGATGGTAACAAAATATGTAGAGCCCGGTTGAAATAAATTTCCAACTTTGTAACTTTTGTTACTTTTAATCTTAGGCTCATAGTAATTAAATTCCACGAATTCCTAAAAACTTTAATCGCGGGTAAAAAGGTGGCTTTTGGTCAGTATGTATCTGCTTTGAATGTAAAATATTGATAAACGATGAAAAATGATTATTTATTAATTATTTTCATTAACTTATATAATGTCTGCCCTCTAGTCTATCATGATAAATCTGACCTACGTATGATTTCTATGGCAGATTCGTCTTACCACAAATTAGAGTATTATGTTTGGGAAAAATAACTTGGGTATTTAATAATCATATAGTGGTTGATTGAAACCGGGCTTACATGTAAAAGTTAAGAAAAGTCAATTAATTAAAAATAACTTAATGCCGTTTAATGCGGTAAAACTTACTATTTCATTTATAAATATTAGTAACAGCCGTCTAATTTATAATTAGATTTTCAAAAACTCTAATATGCCTTACAGAGTGCAAAGAAGATAGAAAAAGTGATACTACAATAATAAACGTATTAAATTTTTGTATAGAATTAATATTTTTATCGTAACAGTTTTTAAAGCAGTTCAATAATATTTTATTTACTATCATAGGCAGCGTTTATTTTAACTTAAAGTTAATATCATAATATTCCTCTCATAGTAAACTTTTTTTTTACATAATTTTAACATAGTAATGCGAGTGCTTAATATAAATAATAAAAACCAAATCAAGAATAACTAATTTTAGAAAATCCTGTATGAATGTTACTGGTAATTTATAATAAATACATTTTGTGACTCAATAAAATGTAGATGTTATGATTAAAAGGGGAAACTGAATATTAACGGGAATATAATATAAAATTATTTCCCTAAATCACGTTTTTAGTGTAAACTTATTGGAAATATTATATTTTAATTTTAAATTTTCATTACCGATGTACAATAAAAAATGTTTTTTCCAAACTGAATTTTCAAAAAAAATAAAAATAGTTTATACACAGAAGTGAGGCAGAAATATTTAACGAAACTATGCACGAAAATATTTTATGCAAGTAATGATAATTAAAAAAAAAAACAAATAATTGAGAGGTTATTTAAAAATTTAAAGTGGTTACCCACAAGACGAGCCGTCCTAAAACAATCGGCGCTCAATTTAGCCAACCTAACAAATGTCCAATGTAAGCCAAAAAAGAAATACTCTTTCTGGGTGTATTAAGCCGTTACATGCAACACTTTTTATTTATTTCTGTTGAGTGAATTTACCATAACAATGCTTCTGTACACAGCACACTACATTAACAATTATAGACAAAAATATTAACAAACTCACATAACCTACAATTTACCAGTAGCCAAATTCGTTCAGTGGATTTCTTCGAGCCCGAAATGTAAGATTTATGCTGATATACGAGTACATTAGAAAAATGCTACATTTTAAATATCTATCTTAGGTTTTAGACAGAGTTTTATGACAAGTTCGTATGTGAGTCACAACCTTAATATTATTGATGCCAATAGACGAAGCTTGTAAAATTTGAAGGTTAGTTTGACCCACTACAGAATCAAACGGTCATTTTAAGGATGTCATTTTTGTCAATTATTAATGATTTGGCTTAACTGGCACTGCAAAGAGAAGTAAGCTTAACGATGAAAACTTCTTTGAGAATGGGAGTAAGAGTTCTCGTGCAAATTTCATGTTTTCATGTTCCATTAAATAGCGAATAAAACTTAAGGAGGTGGTAGAAAGAGTCATTTGTATAAAAAAATTGTTAGATTCTCAATCATTTTAGAGTAATATTTTTTTTTTATAATTTTTGAAGATTATAATTTTTGTTGATATATATACTGGGAACAATGCTTTATATTTTGCTTATTTTAAATTTATTTTGTCTTGCGGTAAGATATGCATGTAATAATAATGACTTAATGATAATCATAATTATCTTAAAACCGAGCACAAGTGACATTCTCGCAATTTTTTTCTGATTTTCGGGAAAAGTTATTAAAAAAAAGAAACTCTACGAGGAGTGTGCCCAATATCTCAATAAGTGCCCAATTTAATAGCCTAATTTTTAGGAAAATTTCCGCGATTAGATACCACAGTTTATTAAAAATAATTTTAAAGCAATTTTATAAAGCCAATATATATAATTATATAAAGTTTTACTTGAAGCAAGCGTCATTATTACCTATTTTACAATATGTTTATTTTAAAAATATGTTTTTTCTGTACTTACAAACGTATTTAAAGTAAAAACTAGGTACTTACAATTAAAATTGAAGAAATCAGCGTGGTTTGAGATTTATTCATCAAAAATCATAAGTTATTATCAAAAATCGAACAAATGCAGATTGATTTTTTTTTATCCAACCTCCTTAAGTTTTGTTCACTATTTACTAAGGAAAACATAAATTTCATATAAAGCATTTCATGTCACATAAATTATAAGCACAAAGATAATGTTTTTAGTTAAATCGTAACCAGAATTTACTGAAAGATAACTATTTACAAAACAAAATAAATATTAATTAGATCGCTTGATAAAATATCTACATATATTTGGTGGCTCAAAATACTTTATACAAATTGTTGATTCTCCAGGCAGAAATTAGACTCAAAAGAAACATAAACCACAGTACAGATTATTGTAACAAATACAAATAAAATACTAATACAAAAGGAGAAAAAAATACCCACCGAAAATTGATCAATTTCTATTATAGTCATTAAAAATAGTACCTAAAGTAAGTCTAGATTTATTCAGAGCAATTTAATTTCAAGGAATATCGTTTTTTTTTTGATATTTTAAAATACGATGGTTTAATTTCAACGAGGACGTTTTTAAGCTAAATTTTTCTGAATAAGGCCCTAATGTGAATATTTAATGAAATCACTTATACGCTCAATTATTATCTACAATCGCTCCAATTGATGCACATTTCATTATTCATAATTATCTATAATTTACAAAACTTATATTATATCCATTTAAGGTCATCATAAAATAAAGTAATTTAATTTGCAGCTATTTTTAATTATTAACCAGATAAATATTTATGGTATGTTATGTACGTGTTTATAAGTACGTCGTTTTGGAGACGATCACACCTTCTGCCTTTATGCGAGAATTCTACTGAGAGCCCAAAAACTTAATGACAAATATCACCAACCATCGCCTTCAGTTTTAAGCGGACGGATGCGTGGAACTCGATTTCAAGATTTTATTTTATTTCACGGAACCAGAAAATAGAAACTCAAACCATTTGAAGAAAACCCCTTTTCGATGTGAAGGTGTCCATTTTGACACATAAGGAATGTAAGCTGTCAGATGCTTGAAAATGGACGAACATACTATAATCGCTCGCACGCGGCTCAAGGCTATATTTATTTGATTATTTAGTAAAAAAATGCTGATTGTAATGTATGTGCCAACTTTTAAGGTTTTATTTATTTAGATTTTAAATTTTGTAGGCTAATAAGATGCATTGTTTTTAAAACTGAATTACAGCTCATCATTAATAAAAAATAACAACAAACACATTCAGCAAAACCTACTGGCCCCGATTTTAAGTAGCGTTATCTCGTAATTATATCATTCATTCATCTTATTGTTGACCAACATATCGTACGATAATTAATAACAGCTTATTATAAATAAAATATGATATATTTCAAACAAATTTCCCGAAAAACACACACCATGCACAGGGAATCAAAACTAGGCCCCTCAGTCTCGGGTGAGACGAGGCGCACTGCTTACTGAGTTTGGATCCTATTTTATTTATTTAATGTCATTCATACCATGCGGACTGACCTACTTCGAAATTGTTTTGACTGGGTCGATTTACGGCGGTGGCAGTAGTTTTTTATAAATTTGCCTTTTATCGAAAAAAATTTAATTACCATAAATAACGGTTTGTATTACATATTAACCTATAATTATTGTCAGACGATTGATTGATTTTAATCCAACGTATCATAGTTAAGTCTAAGGGCCAATTTCAATAACTGACGACGAGAAAACGTCTGAAATCTTGTCATCGGTTTAATATTGAAATAGACCCCAAATTCATACACATTCTCAAACATTGAAATATTTGTTGTTTACTTGCGGATAATATTGAAAACGTCAATATTTTAACTATAAAATATGAGACTGGTCAGCCTACTTTATTGTGGTGCTTATAATATGATGACCTTAAAGTCGAAATTTTATTTGCTACTTCTGATGGTGTAATCATTTGATACAATTATAACGATAGCAACGTTTCAACGTGTTGGTCATCTCGTAGTAGTTATTTTTTTATCATTGGTAATGGATAGTACCATAGAGAAATGTGATTATTATAGTATACATAGAGTGACAATGATGCACTTCATATATAAATTATATAGGTTTAAATACAAAGGTCAAGGCAGTCGTATCATTATAAGAAGGACATTACATAGTAGAATTAATGGCTATTCTTATAGTGTACAAAAATGAAGGTTTGCCCTATGCAAAATCAGTTAATTTTCTGGAAAATTTTAAGGTAGGTCTAATTATTGAGAATTTACATCTAAAGTTTTTACTTAACAAGAATCTATTGACTGATCCACCCATCCAACTGTCAATCGAATGAAAGAGGGTAGTGTGGACAGAATACTTGACTTGTGGATGGGTGAGAGAATGGACAAAATTTCAACCTTCCAAAACTAGGTACAGATTTGATGCAACAAAGTATTACATCATAGTATCACGGTAAATCTAAAAGGCGTGATGGAAATCTTCATTTAAGATACATTTTTACCCACTTACATGGGCATGAGTTAAAACTTACCAAAAGTGTCTTCAAATCTAACCCAAAAAAGTACTTTTTGTCCAACCGAGTGGTTGACTTGTGGAATGAATTTCCTACTAGTGTTGTCACCTCCAATTCAGTTAATCAGCTTAAAAACCGCTTAGATGAGTACTTATTCATAAGAGCACAATAATCAAAGATATAGGTTTATCAGCTGTAAAGCTGCACACCTATTAAATAAAAATTTTAATAATAATTTAAACACTTCAGAATTATAATTTTGAAAAACATGAAATCACTCTTATTTTGTTCGATACTTTTAGCAGTATTTGACAATATGTTGCTTAAAATTACTATGTTACAATGATAAATTCGAATATAACAGTTAAAGTGATTTTGCATAGGGTGGAGTTTCTTCGTAATTCAAAATATAATATTATTAAATTAAAAACACATCACAACAGCATGGCCTTAATTTACATCACATGTAAAAATGTTGACAAAAAAAAGTAACGAGTTTGTTTAAATTAGCAAATAATTTGCTCAATATAATCCTATAAGACTGTAAAAATGCATTTAAAAAAAAACACACTACATGTAACCTTAGCTGTTGTAAGCAATCTAACAAGTACATAAATAAGATTTGTTAGTATGTTAATTTAAAACAATATAATGTAGGAACTCCGAAACCACTAGAATTCGATATTGATGGGGTTCTTCTAATACTAAATTTCACATTAGAGTTTGTTCACCAAGAACAGCTGGGATTGGAAGCAAAGGGGTGAAGATGTGAATTTTGTCACTCTTTAATCTTCAGCGATTCAGAGTGTCCATATAGTGCGGGTGGTTAAAGATGCTAATTTTATTATATCCCTTTGCTATCGATATATCGTTCGATTTAAGGCAATGAAAGCTACTAGGGTATTAAACGGTAATGTTGTAAAAGTTACCGAGCACGGTGGCCGACCAGTTGGCTAGATTTTTGTTTTGTTATGAGAGACTGCAGGTGTTTTAGAATTATTATTATTGCAGGATCTATCGCGTCAAAACTACTGCGTTTTAGCTAAATTTAAAACCAGATTACAAATCGTTAAAAGCCCTGTTCAGAGCGTTCAATACTTTATGATGTGATTCTAATCTTTTTTCAATTTCACAATTCGCTGTCCCAATTTAAAACATCTATAGACGAATGTCAGAAGTAAACGTAACATAAATTGAATTGTATATTTGTTCCGAAAAGTAAAACTTAAAAAAAAACGTGGCCGAAAAGAAGCACAAATTTACAAATTTGCAAGGTCATTTTTGGCATACAGAAAATCTGTTTGGCCACGTTTCACTTATTATAGACAAACGTTTTGTAATTTTTTCCTACTATTTTTAATTTGAATTTTGAAAGTTTCATTTTCTCTGCCGGACGTCCGGATCCTTTTCTTGATCCGAAGAATGCTTCCTGAAAAACAGACAATTTCCCATTGACATTTTCATTTTCAGAAAAAGGCCTTGTCGGGACGATGGAGAAATAAAAAAAACATCTAGCTCGGCGTGCGCTGTGTGGATTAGATGCTCTTATAATCTCTATTCAATACAGGACGAAAGGCAAAAAGAGTTCTATCCCATCATTCAGGGTATCAATTTTAAAGGCCTAACCGTAATTGCGAAAAACCTGTTGAAATGACACTATTTGTTTCCCATAACTCAGTGGCACCTCCTTTCGCCGACAGTTGTTCAATAATACATATTAATTTGTTAGTGCCAGTTTAACCTTAAGTACAGAACAGTGAAATTATTAACCCATGCTGAGGACGAGAAAGCGGCAAACGGAAGACAGTAAAGCGAATGCTGCCTAATCTTTGCTAATATACCCTATAAGTTTATTCAGGTGGGATGACTCACTCAAACAGAGGGATGTTATGAGGAATAATTTGTTTATTATCAATTTTTTTTAAATGACACGTATGAACATTTGAATGTGAGAGCTATATCGATGACCAAAGGAGATTTATGGTAATGTTATGTAATAATAAAATAACCGGGTAATTGTAGATAAAAATGAAAAAAAAAAAAATTACGAGTTTGACAGTGTATTTCCTAACTAATTTGATTATTTTCTATAGGTAACTTGAACAGAGGAGTAATTTGATATATAGCTGTTACCGAAAGCAGCAACAGTTTTTTATTTTATTTAGGTTTATCGAGTTTTGCTTTTTATTCAAAAAATTAACTATTCATTTGTACAAAATGAAGAAAACTAATATTTTCGGACAACAAATTTTAAATTTGTTAAAATTGAGGTGTTGTAGAAGGTATTAATAACCAAAATAATTTAGGAAATGTAACATTTGGAATAAAACTTTCTGTAATTACACAACTTTTGTAAATAAGGGAACTACAACGGTTCAACAAATGTTTTAAGGGTTTCGTTTAACTCAGGCCGATTGTCATATCCTTCAGAAGAAATACAATAAAATTTAAATATAATACTGCAACAGATCTTAACATATACACTTATGTATATACATTCGTAGAAATATAATACATAGTGAGAAACCATAAAAGAATATTTCGTTTTTGAGATAATTGAAAGAATATAAATTAATAATAAAATAAAAACCAAATGCTGCTAGTCAATACTAAATAATCTACCTAACTTAAAAGCAACAGACAATTTTTAAATAAATCATCATGCAATTTAAATAATGCAATAAAACCAACGAATACATAAAAGAATTAAGTAATAATAACATCATACAAGGTGGCGCAAAATTGACATAAATTATTGCGCATTTTTGAGGAGTATAATGATCCAAGGTTTGTGTATGTGCATTCTGCTTCTTACTTCATGTTACTTCACAAAAAGCGCAATAGGGGGTTGACTATTGTGCCACCTGTTATAATGTGCTTACAAGCAAACATACAAATGCAATCATGCCTATAAATTGTTCCCATTACTATTATAAAATGACAAATTACATATAACAGAAATATAAATTTCATTTCTTATATATGCACTTAAAAACCTGCAAATTTGGTTTAACTTATTACATCCGTATAAAATAAAACACAATATTTTTTTTATTTCTGTAATGTGTTCTCATATTTAGAGAACATACTATCTTCAGGCATTTGTTTGAGGCTGGTTCTGAAACATTCTCTAGGTAGCAAAAATTTTAACTATAAAAAGAATTTAACTGTTCGTTTATTCTGTTAATAATGTTTAATTAATTCTCCCTGAGAAGACAGTACTGCGCGATCGTGAAGGTGATCGGCTATAAACATGTTCAAAACTTACAGTACAAATACTTCACACACAAAGGCATTAATTTTCAGCTAATGAAAATATAATCAGTATTAAAATGTTATAATCAGTAAAAAAATACTTAATCTTTAATCATGTACGAATGCAAGCTTCTGACTCCCCGGGGAATACTGGTTCGGTCCCCAGTGGGTGATTTATTAGCATGTCCACAGAGTTAAGTTATTACTTAACTCTGTGGACATTGTGTGTAACTTATTAGTTACACACAATGTGTGTGTTTGTTTCTCTGTTTATACTGTTAAATTAATTACTAAATAATACTAATAAGAAAAATGAAGTTGAGATGAGATAAGAACAAAACACAATATCTTTTTTGAATGTTCAATCATGCAATACGTCGGTAGAATTTATGACAGCTAATTTAACTTACAACACTCAAAAAATATACATATAGAAGTAAAATAATAAGAGTAACTAGTAATACATCAAAAATAATAGTTAACGTGTACAATTTAGACAATGGATTTTATTAATGGATATGGTATAAAAAATAGATTTATATTTAGTTTTGGAAATGTATGAGTTTAAAATGTCTCCAAATTTTTTTTGAAGCTAAAAAAAACTATTTAGTAGATGCGGTACGGCACTCGTACGTAGGGATTATAGCATTTGATACATACTCGTATAACTAACAAGGTATACAATTGCAAATAATCAAAATATTATTACCGCTATACATGACACTTGAAAAAAAATCTATGTACTATGGCGTGCACTCATTCAAATCAATAATACCAAAACTAGTTAATATTTATTCAAATTGTCTTAATTTGCAAAAAAAAAACCAATCTGAAAATAAGAACACTAAACTTATATTAGATTAAAAGTTCACAATTGATTTGTTGTGCTAAAGTATTGGTTTATTAAGGTATCAAAATTGACTTTGTTTAAGATGTTATTATGTTACTACATATAATTAGGTTGTTCGTGTACACAATATTTTAATTAACCTAATTACTAATTCCCCCAGAAAAGCTATTTGTCTTTATGGGGACTTATGTCATATAAATGTAATTTTTTTGATAAGGGGGGGGGGGAAATAACAGTTCACATTATGAAATTTTAATGAATTTCATCAAAAAATATATCACAAGAAAAAACATGCATTGAAATCAGCATTTTAAGCATTACACAATCAACATAAATAAACTATAAGCATTGCATTCATGTAATTGCCTAATTCATTTTAAGCCTTGCTTAACTATTACATTTCATTATTTTTAGATTCAGAGTAGGCTTTGGCGATAAAGCTATAATAATTCCAAAGCTTCAGTTTAAGCCTATGACCTGTTAAGTTAGTCTTAAGAGCGCTCGTGTCGTCGCTCGGCCTATACAAGCGGTGTTTTCGAATTACTTTCAAGTTGACTAAGTTTTCGTGTGTTTAAGGCATACTTAGAATGCTAAGAATCTTCTAATATATAGGACAGTTAAAAAACTAATTTTTGGTTGAATTTAAGCTATTTTTCGAGTGTAAATATTTTACTAACAGCCAATATTTTATGAAAAATGTATTTTACATTAAACATAAATTTCATGAAAATTACAAAAAACTAAAGGGTTTCATCATAAAAAAGAAAATCTTATTGTCTCTGTATATTGGATATTTAATAAAAAAAAAACAGATCTATTTATCTATCATGAGCTCACAATTAGCCTCATACGAATGCGTATAGGATATGCTTGGTATCGTTATCTTGTGTATACAGAATGTTCCAAAATCATTCCCGAAGACTTAGGGGCGTGTTTATGTTCCCAATTACGTGTAAGAAATTTTATAAAAAAATGTGAACATAATTCAAGCCTTTTCATTAATAAAGTCTCTTTTTCTTTTTAAGAGTTAAATTAAAGTTAATTGCAAACAAAAATATAAATAAAATTGATTAACTCTGAGAATGTATACTTTTATCTTATAATTATAATTATTTAAAAAAATACATGCAAAACATTTATACAGGATGTATCAGTACTTGGTAATAAACTCTGTATGCCCAGACGGACTGTGTCTTCCGGTGAGCTTGAAACTTAAATTCAACCAGCCCGCGCAACTCAAAACTCAGGCAAGCTTAAATATGGAATCTTTGCAGGCGGACGGTGGTACTTCTGCATGTGATAATACTTTCAAATATCTTCCACAGAGATGTGAAATACAAACATGAAATTATAATCCATTATCGCCCTAATTAAAACAGTATTCAAGCCCATGTGTTCAGAGTTCCTTCCGATACATCCCGTATAATATAGTCGGTTAATGCAAAACACTAAACAGAGCAAATAGTTATGTCTTTAGCGAGCGCACAAGCACCAAAATAACAAGTTACGATACCCGTGATGTAATCTCGGCAAGAAGGTTTTGTCTGAACGTCTTCATTGGTTTCTGAACGGAAGAAAAACATCGAGCGTAGAGACAAGTCATCGATAATATAGAAAAGAATAACCTAAACGAACTGCTATGAAATGATTTAATTGAAAGTAAGATGTGAAATAAAAATTGAAATACATATATATATGAAACAGGACAAGTATAGCAGTTGAAAAGTGCCGCTTTTAATACGAATATTAATTAACTGGATTATCATGACACAATGACGCTGAACCACGGAACTGTCACACTCTCCTGCTATATTATAAAAAAATCATATTGATTTCCATTAATTTAAATCAAATAAACACGGAGTATAGTAGAAATTTAGTGTGGAATAGGATCGATTAAACTAACTGGATTGTTGATGAAGAAAACAAAATACAAGATTTTCTCAGCACAAAAAAACATTATTTGATGTGAAATTATTGGTGTTATTTCTTAAATTCAATAATGGATACCACGAAGCATTGGTACTTAGTTTTATCCAGTTATCTTGTTTGAAATATTTCCATACACAGAGAAAATAACTCGCCTGAGATTGGACTTATCCGGTTTCGTTCGCTCACTCGTTTATTAATTTCACATCGAGACTACGGTATACAAGGTAATTATAATACATAATACCTACACAGATTTTGGCGAAAAAAAAACCCGTACGGTGTGTACGGTTGAAAATTACATTTGACAAGAAAAAACAAATTAACTTAATCTTCGCCTATTGTAAACAGACATTCACAAACATGCAAACTTTCGAGCAAAATCAATCATATTTTAGATACACACGAATAACCAAAATACCGTTGTTTTGAATATAATTGGATAGATCATATTATAGATTTAAAAGAATATAAATATAGAGTGAGCGAAAAGTGGCATGGAGTAACAGAATACTGCAACTTCTCTTTTTCCCAACTAACGCCGATAAGGGAGATTGTCTTTGAAATTTTGACACATTTTTTAAAACATAGAAAACGCAAACTTTATGCTGGGCGGATATCCTAGTTCCCGTAAAATGGAGTTTCACCAATATTTCATAAAAATCCACTATTGTCCTTTTAGAGGGGTTGATCTATGATGACAACTAAAAAAGTCTAAATTTTTTTTAATTCAATTCAGGGAATAGTTTGAGAGCTCGAAGTATATTGTGCCCAAACCTTTACAAATTTACAAATTCATCAACTTAAGCTAGCGGGAAATATTTTCTCCAATATTTTTTGCAAAATTTTGTTTCATTGTACTTCACTATTTAGAGTTTTTGTTGACTATAGTAAATAAGAATATACTCTGTACATCTATTTCAATTTGATATTAAAATAGACCCACTGCTATAAATTTCATTGGGGTACACGATTGAGTAACACTGATTTTTTTTAACTAAGCTGTCTAATTTAGCTGTTTAGCTGTAAATAATAGCTGTTTATTAGCGGTGAGCCTGAGAGGCAGCAAATATGATTATTTTCCTTTATTTTATTAAATGTTTCAACAAAACAAACATTTTTTTGGAGAATGTATAGGGTTATCGGTTTTTCTTTTGCAACGGTTTGAAGCGTTTAAAATGGTATGACTATCCACGAATTCGAACCCGAGACCATTGTTTCAATAGTCCAATGCCTTAACCACTAGACTACCACAATCTTAATTTCACTTTTACAATTACAATTGTATATTTCAACACACAAATAAGACTGTCCCTTTGAATACGGCTTTCTGTTGTAGATTTGGTATTTTTTTATAGAGGGACACGCTTTGAATGTGTTAGTTTCATGTGCGAACACGAGCGTCGATCCGAACATAACCGCTAGCGATTTTAATTTTTAGCACGTAAGATATTTTGTCAATAAGTAAATTATATTCACCATCTCATGAATATTTACAAGTATACTGTTTGATTTGTAGGACAATAACAATCCTTCAATGTGGGGTATTATTTGCAAGTAGGCAAAGATAGTTTAATAAATTTTAAGTAGTAAATATACCAATTGAGGTAACATTTTCAATAAATCTAGGTATCACTTTATATTCAATAGGTGCTCATTATGGATGTGCAATATGCATGTAGTTGCGGTGTGTCATGTCGCCACGATGGTGATAATGAAAAACCGCACCGTGTGTTCTGGGTCCGCATTTGCGATACGGGGTACGGGTGTCAAACACATTCAAAGGGTGCCACTTTATAAAACAATACCTGTACAGATTACAAAATACAATATTAAAATAGTTGAAATTGATTATTATAATATTAATTATGTAAGCAATAATGTATCTTGTAAATGTTTTGGATCACAGTTTTAGTGGAGTTAGTGGAGCCCTCTATTTTAATTTCAAGCTCTTAGAAAATTACTGAGTTTGTTAATTTTCCTCAGCGAGGACAGAAATAAAAAAGTCTTGGAAGAGAGGTAATGTAAAAAATAAATGTCATTTGCTGTGCTCGGTTCTATAGATCCATTTTTGATCACATTTTTTATGGTTGCCTAGACCTGCCAATACTAGTATGCCAACTTTTTTATAATAAATACCGCAATATGTCATCATCGCATAATCGCGCGAGGCAATTTTAAGCAAAGTATCAAATCTAGATGGATCTGATTTATGGATTAATCTAAGCAACCATCTTAATTGGAAACTCACATAACACAGACAAGGTGTTATGAAGAGTCTTTCTGTAGTAACTGTGTTCTAAGACAAATATGCAGCTTGTATTTTCTCCTAAAACAAATTTTTTTAGTAAAATTGACGTTACAACATATAGATAGCGCAATCAACATTCTACCTTCATTGAACTGTGTATGTGCGTGCACCTTTATATTATGTATGACAGTAGGTAAATGACGACTTACTGGTCTGGGCTTTGATCGACGTCAGACTCATCGAGTTCCGGCTTGCTGCGTCTCTTCTCGTAAACTAGGATAATGGCACACAGGACAAATACCTCCGTACAGATGCCGAGGAAAGGCCACAGGGCTGCCAGTCGGTCTGGGAAACAAAAAAAAAATGATCATGTGTAGACGTTGTTCAAGGTTTCCGTAAAGATCCTACAATCCTATTACTCTAACAAGATAAGGGATTTTTATTTTATTTTGTCCGATGAAAATAAAGAAACTCTGAACTGTTTTTTTTTTTTTGATGTAATCATATTTTGCACCTCTGTCAAATTACAAACTAAGCTGACGAAACTAACGCTATCTTAGAATTCACAGTAATGCATGCCAATGTAAGAAAAACACCAGTACGCTAGTTCAAATATGCTAATCCAACCTGCAAAGAGCACTCAAAATTGTTAAGCTTACATAAATGTTTTGTTTTAAATTTGAAAGAGCATCACACTAACATTTTAGAAATTCCTAGTAATTATAAGTACAAATGACATTACTTTATGTTTTTACTGTCACCATGAAGTTATGAACGGTTCACGTGCTTTAGTCTCAAACTGTGGGTAGAGCCTATTTGAATAACCTACCTTATCAGCCACTGTACACAGTTTGAACTCAGCATTTTCTAATTTTTGTTAAAAACGGTTGACGTCTCCTTCCGAAAGGGCTTGTTCATAGCTTCAAACTGCCACAAACACTATATTATTATTATTATTATTAGTTTTAGGACTATACCCAGCCTTCTCCTGCTGCACGTCACTACAAAAAGCATAAAGAGCGCGCCTTACCCTTGACCCTGACGAATGTCTCAGCCTGTGTGGCGTTGACGAGTCTACTGGCGATAGACGAGGCACGGCAGGTGTACGTCCCACGGTCCTCCAACTTCACCTCTGCTATCAGAAGAACCGAATTTGGAATACCGGCTTCAGATGGCAAGAGCTCCACACGGTCACGGCTCTCTTTGTATGTGTCGTTTTCTGGAATACAAGGAACATTTTTCACATTTAGAAAATATAAAGTCTCCTTGAGCTAATCGTGGAACTAAGAAATAAGTGGCTTGTATGCACCGGACAGAATGATAAACAATACTTATACATATAGATAGAAACATAATATAAAATACGTTAAAAATCAGAATATGAAAACGAGAGATTGTTAAATGGCTAAAAAAGATAAATAAATCTGTTAGGAAAGGAAGAGAATGATCAACTTATGATTCGGTTGGGATCATCTGTTAGACTCTTCTAACAGATGAAATCTCTGCTTAACCGTCTACCACCGAGACGATCACAAAGGACCTAAGTTACTTTCTTTCGAGTGACGTTAACAGCTAATTAATTCTTAAGCCGAATTCCCGATTGCTACCCAGTGAATTCATTCATGAAGATTACCGAGGCAATGGGTTGTTAAATGCCAGTTGAAAGCTAAGGACAAATTACTTCATAGGATAGTTATTGGTTATTTCTTTACAAGGGAATCAAATTGGGAATCATTTCGGGCAGCCGCCTAAATGCAGTATTCCAGGTTGTATTGTCATTCTGCAGTGTACCCAATAAATTATGGAAAACAGGCACGTAAAACAGACAAGCAAATTAATTGTTCAGTTATCCCAAGGGAACGCAGCCAGGTCATTTTCCATACAAAAGTTGTAGCGTTGTGACTTCTTTGTAAATATAGATGAAAAATAGTACTGGATATAGTTTTATCTCATAACTGTCTGAGCTTATATAGAATGTAATAGGTAAATTTCTACTTTTTCTAAAAGTTAAGAGCTTCAAAAAGTCTGTATTTTTTCTATAAATTTGATCAAAACCTTAGACGTAAATATCTTATTGACTGAGTAAAAGAATTGATAAAAAAAATTACGGTGACATTATGTAGTTGATTATATATAAATGCAAATTCAACAAAGTTTTTTAAAATACATTGAACCTGTTTTTCAAGATTATTGGAAAACTCTGTTAGGACGGGCATTGCCCATTTAAAAACAATTAATTTTTTTTGGAAATTTCAAGTTAATACAAGTTTTAAATATGCTTATCAATAAATAAATAAAAATGTAGCTAAGGGCTAACTACATTTTCGGAAGAAGTGAAGCTTCAAATAATTAATTTCCAGCGGAGATAAAGGCTATTGTGCCAAGGGTTATTATAATGGTTCATTATCCATTCTCACATAGATATTTTTTTTTTGGCACCCTAGCATTGCTTACTATGTTTGTAGGTCTGACTTTACATATATAACATATTTTATCATGAAATGAAAAAAAAAAAATAACACCAACTTTAAAATAAATCTAAAACCAAAAACTAAGAAATTCAGTAAACTTCTAATTGTTTATAAACAATAAAAAAAAAATATTCAACTAAACGTTGAAGTCAGTGCAAAAACCAACCGTATTCGACTTTAGTATAAAATTTCCCAGCGCCGACTTCAACATTTTGGTATAGTTTTATATTTTAAACTTTAAGCCCATACTTGTCTTTTGTTTGATCTAATATGATTATTATTGATGATTCGATATGAAAACATTTTGAACGGAATACTTTTTTCTACAATACACTAAACTTAACTAAAATGGAACCACTTCTTAGAAATTCCCTATCATATACAATCCGGAGTAATGAGTGAACATACTATAAACAAAAAAAATATATCGAATTGAGAAACTCCTCTTTTTTTTGATATTTGTTAAGAATGAATGTTCACCTATTTGCCATTCGACATTTGGCACTGGTTTCCCGTAGACGTTGCAGAGGATCCGTAACCTCTCGCCTTCCACTACGCCTGTATTGGGCGCCAACTTTACAAAAGGCTTAGCCAGGACTTCGATGTTCGCCGAGAGTGCTGGGTCCGTTGAGTTGGTAATTCTGAAATGTATATTACAAATTTTAATATTACTCAAAGGTAATCCTGCTTTCAGAGGGACCCAAAAAAGTAAAACCTGTCGCCTAATTACTGAAAAGTATTAAAAAAATTTTTAGAATGTTAAAATTGTTACTTTTATTGTAGCAGCCAAACATGGCTATGCCATAAAGCCATACATACATACATAAATGCTATACATTTCTCATCAATCATATAAATGGATAAAATGATATAGTGTCAAATCTTAGCTCGATTATAATCTTAAACTTGTCTACAGTTTGATATTGGCTAAGTTGTCGAGAATATGTTGAAATTATTTATCCTCTCCATACGAATATTAACCGCACTCGCAAGATACTTATCTTCAAAACCTGGCCACCATATAATTTCCGATAGGTCAATTTTTTTTGCAAAGACTACCCAAACAAATAATCTTAAAATCGTCTTTGAAATTTTTCATCTGGATTTAAGTGTTCGGCTTTGAAACATTGGGGGTAGTGATCCCATAATGGTAAGAATAATGAAGGATCTTTAATCACTGTACATTACAATTCAAAGTTATCTTTTTATCTATAGTAAGGATACATACAATTAAATACATGTATGCCAATTAATGAGAAGAATTAAAAAATAAACCATCATCCGATAACTATGTAATCATGGGACTTTAACACTTTCACAAAATCACCATCATAATCTCCGGTAGTTAATGGAGATAAGAATAAGGTGATTCAAAACATGCCGGAGACAACATAGATAATCAGTTCTTAAAATACCCCTAAACCGCTAAAAAAAACATTAGGATACAAAAATACAACTTTTTTGAAATTATCTCTTAATTATTAAAAAAAAAATGTTTCAATATTCTTAGTCTAAAATTTCAGAGAGTAAGACTGGTATATGTCCTGTCTGATTGAGCGCCACTTTGAGAAGATCTGCAAACCTGTTTGGAATCCGCTGATTAATTAACTGATAACTAAAGTCCACATGGACGGAGCGTTTTACATAGGTAAAAAAATAGAGGTCTCTTGCAATTATTAAAACAACAGTTTTTTGACAGATTGTAATGATTGTTATAATTTTTTTCATAGTTTAGGTGAACAAAGAGTGGCATAAAATGAACTTACTTGCATGTGTAGTTGCCAGCATCAGTCTCAATGGTTCGGTCGATGACGAACTTGTCTTCGGAAGAGAGGATTTTGTATCTGTTCGTCAGAGTGCTGTCTTCACTGACGGGTTTGCCATCTTTTTGCCTGAAGGAAAAAATAAAATAATTTTTAAGTTGCTTTTACGGTTAGGAATCGCTGTTTTTGAATGGGAAATTGGAACCATATTGGGATTGCTCAGATGTCTACCAGTAGCCTGTATTTCATAACCATAGTGATAGTTCTGCAAAGGACTAGGTACACCTGGAGCGCGTAGCATCCTATATCCATTACCAACGATGGTCCTGTCTTAGCCCTGCTATAATAAGTAAAAATTTTAATAATTAAAAATATTTTTATACAAATAACACTTAATGTATGATTTATGTATATGGCCTTCCTTTGAGAAAAAGATAATAGTGGTTATTATGCTTATTAATGTTAGTGTTTATGTATTTAAAACTCCTGGGTGTTTAGGCAAATTCGGAACTTAGATAAACGACACATTTGTTCTTAAACAGGGAATCACTGTTATTCACAGAAAAATTTACAAAATAAACGGCACAGTTTAAAAAAAAACATTATTTGGGAATATTATGAGAGTTTGTAGTGAAGATAATTTAGAGGGATTTTAACGAGAATATTTTCTATATAAAAAAACAATGAATATTTTTTTCCTGTAAATAAATAGAATTTCTAGTTGTTGGTACCTTTTATACATATATTATATTCATTTTAATTAAAATTTATCATGGTCGCATTTTGTAAACAATAAGTCAGTACAAATATTCAAATGAAGTTCAGTCTCTCCGAAAATGATGACCTAAGAGACACATGCTGACCTAAACAGATGCTGTAGTAGAGATAAACAGCTTATTTTTGTTATGAAAATATAAATTCAGTTTTGTTTATTATTAATTAATTCTGCAATATATAATTTATATTTTATTGTTATGCTAAATCTATAAAAACAATGTTTCTTTCTTCTTTTTCGTAGAATTGATAATCTACTACTAAATTGACTATTTCTGGACAGACTTAGGTGCAAATTTTATTATTATAAAACTCAAGTCGATCCAAATCGCCAGACGATAATGATTTTATTGAAATTAATTTATTATATAAAAAAAAAATATTAATAAAAACAAAACAGTGTTGCCAGTGTAGTGTGTTATGTATTAGTATTAAGCCATGGCAACCTAGTGCTTTTGTCAGTTACTACGAGACACAAATGTCGTGAGATGTTAAAAGGTATACCCACATTGTCTAATTATCGTGTAACCTACTGAAATAAAAGTTGGGATATGAACGCTCCGTGGTAGTTTTATTAACCTGGTTCAATACATAAATCTCTTTTAAGGCTAGAAGGCTAGAGAATAATGGTAAAATTTTCCCAACTATTTGGTCAGTCAATTTTCTTATTGGGTCCTTTCGCGAATGCATCGCCAATGACTTACTTACTTGATGTCTGCCATCCCTTATCTTGGGCGGGCGCAGTCTGGGGTGGGATTGGCAAGCTCTGTGTGATTAATTGCTCTTAGTGTTCGAATGCGCACTTAGGGGTGTGGGTGTCTTTGTGATGCCAATTTTAATTTTAATTTTATACACAAAGACGCCCACACCCTTAGCGCTCATTCGAACACTGAGAAAAATGGAATGAGTTAAAAGAGGACAGCAAGCATTACCAATGATTTAATGGTAAATATTGTAACTTTGATGTATCATTCTCTGTTCGAATACATTCTGACGTCATAAAATTGTTGGCGTATTGTAGCAACAATACAAAAAAGATGTAGCAATTAATGAAAGCATTATCATTTAATTGAGAAAATAAAATTAAACAAAGCAAACATTGTTACACTTAGAAACCACTGAAAGCATAGAGAATTTTATTTTTAAATATTATTCAAAACCGAAATAGAATAACCGCAATTTACAATCTCCATTTTTTCTAGTCAGAATGATGGATCTGTCAATCTATGATTTAATATAAAAAGCATAAGAAAAATAAAGTTCTAAAAACAACACCCATAATAGCTTTATTTGTTTGAATTATAATAAATAAAGATTTTTTTCAATATGCTGATTAATAATTGGCCTAATAATAGAATTTTTAATAACAGATTACGTATGACCTTTGATAGCGTGTAATTTCATCATAATTGGAAGGCGTTTGCAGTGATAAAAAAATGTGACATTTTACATATCACAAATTTCTTCATTTTTTCTTTCTTTCAACTGTGATAATTTTTTATGTCCTCTTAACAAAAACTAAGTGCAATCGCAAAGTTATCGGCAAAGATCTTGGAATACGAGATGGGCAATTTTCTTTGGAGTATATATATGCAAATTGTTTATCTAAATTCTGCTGTGGATTGCAAACTCCTAATTTGTTCCTAAGATATTTCTCCATTTTCCTCCTACAATTATGGGAGCTATTTCACATTTGTCAATTTAAACATATTTTTTTACCAAATGATTCTTTTCCTCAAAATCTTTCTGCACACTAAGCTGAATTACTACACCTAGCTTTATACTTAGATCATACTTCATTCACTTAAATAAACAGATAATTGACACATAGTGGACATCGCTAATTCCTTTGAACTTTGTATGTTGTATGATTGTTAGTTTTATATAATTTAATGTGATCGACAATATAATTCATTACACCTTAAGAGCGTGTCTGTCACTCTGAAATGGAAGTGGTTTAAAAAACATTCTGTTTCATGAGACGGAGACTTGTTACAAGCGCGCGTCAGAGGTATGTTTACTAATAATTACGATAAACATTTTAATCGCGTAATCGAGAATCTCAATAATTGGCACAGACAATGTAGAATTTTAATTTTTATGAAGAAATCGTAAATAATATGCCAAAAACGTTTTGTTTTTCGCAATCCACAATTTTTTTTCTCAAAATAGTGCTAAATTCAACCAATGGTTTTTTTAAATGCATACTTTTTCTATATGATAATGATTATTAACACTTAAATTTATGCCTCATCTTCTTTCTTATGGATCAATTATTATAATATAAAATAAAAAAAAAAGTCAAAAATTTAAAGTACGACAAAAAAATATAAAATTGAATTCATAACACTGCACCGAAACATAGTACTCTTGAGCTGTTTGTATTTTTGTATTATTAACCCCCGACGCAAACAGAGGGGTTTTATAAGTTAAATGCGTGTATGTGTGTGTCTGTTTGTGGCATTATAGCTCTCAAACGGATAAACCGACTTTTAATTTTTTTTTTGTTTGAAAGGTGACTTGATCACGAGTGTTCTCAGCTAAGATTCAAGAAAATCTGTTTAGCCGTTTGTGTGTTGAAGGTTTTTTAAATTTTCTGATTTTTTTTTTAAACACTAAATAAAAAGGTAAATAACTCACCAATCTAAAACGTACGGCCGCTCTGGCGTGAGTGAGACGTTACAACTAATGATGAGATGGCCCCGTATGTCAAACACCTTATTCGAGTCGAAGTCATAATTTGGCTTGATGCTGTTTGCTGTGGAAATCAAACGAACATGTAATAAGGTTATTTTCATATGAGTAGCCAGCGGTTGTTAGAGCAATCAAACTCCCGTAAGCTACGTAACATGTTCGCTAAACAATTTACAAAATATTTTTTTTTTCAGAAAGTTTTTCTTTTTATAGGTACAAACCTAACCTATAAAACGACATCAAATTTTTATGTTAATAGCAATTTACTATTTTTTTTTTTAATAAATACTACACTCTTTGCAGCATATTCAAATTATATTTAGTATTTTTAACTGAAACACACAGATATAAATTATCTGTGTTAAAGTTTGCTTTTTATGTTGCATGTTCAATTAAGTCAAAGGTTAAACATTAATTTTGACTCATTTAGACCCTTTTTTTTAATGGCTGGCATTTAGTAACCATTGGATATTTAATAATAAAAAAAATACGTTTAGATACCTTGTTCTTATGCCTTCGACATAGTAAAGGCAGATTTTAAAAAATTAATTCTATTTCTGAGAAATTTAATTAATGATAAACTCCTAATAGTAATTTTTTAGTTGAATCACTCTCGTATAAAAGACTAATATTAGAGCCTTAGGGAAAAAAGTGATTGAAAGGAAAATGAAGGTTTTAGAACATAGTAAAGTTAGTTTTTTTTATTTTCTATATAATGAAGCTGTAATTAAATAAAAACCAACAATTGCTTCCTGACCGCGCAAAAAACAAAAACCTAACGCCCTATAAAAATAAAGTACTAAATCTCAAGGACGACTGTCAATATTACTTAATTGCCTTAATGATAATGACGAAATATTTTCTATTCTGTTAAAGTACGTAAATTATAGGGTAAAAATGTCGCGAGTTTGACCTTGAACTGGGCACGTATGGTCGAGTGCAAAATAACCGCTCAATTGTTTTGGCTGGCGTCAATGTTGACGCGAGAGCATCGTTTAAGGCGCCGCCAGTCCCTAAAACGTGTTTTGTAACGTATTTTGGTGCATTTTGTTGAAGTTATTCCCAACAAATGGCTAAAACTAAAAATACCACAATATTCTACATATATTAATTTAGTCCTTTGCTTAAAAAAAAAGAAATACACCTTATTATAGTAATGAAAATAAATAAATAAGAATGCGTTGTTTTTTTCTTGCAACGATTTTCTTTTAAGTTGTGTAAGTGACGCGAACCTAATTTTTATTTCTAAAGATAGACAATATAATAATCTAGGACATTACTTAAAAAAAAACTTTTTTTTCAAATGATAATAATTATTTAAATACAAAAAACATGTTTCATCGATTCCAAATGAGTCGGCGAGTATATCCGTCTCTTTTCTACACGTCAATGTTCGAATAAAGCCTACTCTTTCAAATCTCAAGGACAAATGCGTCCCGGGGCGCCTTAAGCAATATTGTCGAAAGCCTTCGAGTGGTTATTTTGCACTCGTCTGTACGCGCGCGGCGAGTTTTAACCTCAATTGGTTGCTTCATTTTTAACCCCAAAAGTGGGTCCTTTCTCTTACTCATGATATTCAAAAATATCACCCAAATAAGCAATCGTACGATGCTCCGGTGTATTGAGGGCGGCGCGAGGAGTGGAGGGGATTTCGCCGAGGGGTTAGGGGATAAAGTGCGATTGCCGCCACATTGCTGCGGGCGAGAAAATAAAATTGCAATCCAATACACACGAGAGGAGAAATGATCCACCCGATACGGCGCCAGCGGGCTTAGTCCGGCTGCCAAGCGGCGCTCGGAAATCGACCAATCTCGTTTTTTTTTTCTCGTCTTCGATGAACACATTTGAGTCGACTGGCAGCTCAGACTGGGCTCACAGGCCGGAAGTTCGCGTGGAATCAGCACCAAATTTTTCGTGCTGTTCCCTCTTCCCTCTTAGGGGAAACCGAGTTTCCATGGTTCCGGTCCACGCCCGCTGGTAATCACTAGCAGTGTTCTGTGAAAACACTCTTAGATAAGGAATAAATACCGTACGGGCAAAGATTTTTGATCTTTTTAACAGCCCGCAGCAACGGCTAGTCTAAACGTTTAGTGCGTTGCCAGGGAGTGGAATACGATGTATTTATATTCTAAGCTTCCACGGGTTTCCGTTAAATTACGCTACGTTTAGTTAAAGTAACAGAAAGGTATTAATTTGCTACCTCTTACAACATTGACCAAGCCAATTGTAATAATTTAACATAAAATGAAAACATGATTAATAATTATTATGACTACGACAAGTAATGTTAAAATATATGTATAAAGATCTAGTATGGTATGACCTGATTCACAGATAAGATACGAGTATGTATTTCTATACTATACCGACCCTATCTAAATGGTAAAACTACTCACAATACCCTGTTACCACGAAACTCCAAATAAGCTCCTTGGAATGAGGGATTTAGCAAATAGACCCAGGGATACGATAGACGTTATGCAAAGGTTCCGTAGGATAAATGCTGCCACACTGAATTATTAAAATATATCTTGCTATAATACCATAAGAGAGTTTGTGAATAGGTTGATGCTTGAAATAAAATCCAGCCAATGCCAAAATACTATCACGCAGGATATATTTATATTCAATACTCGTATTGACAACAAAATCCCTGAATTGTGGAGTAAGCCGGAACATTAATCAGCAAAAATTATTATCCATTTAATTGAGTTGCATTGAGGGGATGTCTTATTTGTTATAAAAAATCATCGTAGGTACGCGAGCGCAATATTCCCCAGACGAAACGACAATTTATAAATCAAAACAAAAACTGATTTAGGGTGAGGAAAATGGTCTTAAATAGGGCGGTGCAGCCTCGCTAATGTTGGGCCATTTCGAGGCGCAAACGCATTCCTTAACTGTCAAATCTTGCAAATGTTGATCTATTATAGTTCGTCGTGGTGTAGTAATCAATCATTTTTCGATGACTATAATGCCACTGAAATAAGGGAATGGTGTACACATGCGATTCTGAACGCTTACGGTGAAATGGCCTGTTCAATTCAATGTATTTGTAATTAATATCAACTTTATTAATTTTCATAATTACAAACAGAACTTATTACCAGTATATAAAACCAATTATGGATTTTGACATTTTACATATTAACATTAGCATAAGAAATTTAAAACAGTGTTCCCTTCTTAAAATATATATAGATTATGAATATTAAATATGTATTCAGTAGAATTTATTGATGTGTGATGTGTAATGTGTGAGTGATTAATGTATGTATATTATTTATGTAATTGCAATTACAAATACTTATATGTTACAATTAACCATTATTATTATACATTATCTGTTATCAATATAACAATACAATTATTTTTTTTATCTTTACTATTAATGATATTGAAAATCTCTTTTTTGAATGATAATAAGGAGGTATTCAATATGTCAATATTTGAAATATCACTATTGTTATAAAGAGTATAATGATATTGTTTATTGAATTAGTTAGTATAATGGGATATACGAAATATTTCATGCTGCCTAGTAGATCTGTATATTTATTTTTTGCAATAAAAAATACAGTTTATAATTTTGTATATATAAAAATGTTAAATCAGCTAATTGTCTACGCCATAAAAGAGAATTTAATGTATTTATAAAAAGCTGAAACGCCTTCAAGGTTTTGAAAACAGCTATGTGATTTACTTGTTTAAAAACCTAATAAACTTATTCTGAATATTTTGGTTTCTTGCTATGTAGATATTATATTGAGATATATATGAAGCAAATTCTAAATGAGAACGAACAAAAGAGTTATACTATAACAGTAGATTATCATTAAATGGTTTGATTTTTCTAAATATACAGAATGTCTTATTTAGAACAGTTGATATAGTCTGGTCAGGCAAGATATTACGATATGATTTTTTTAAGATTTATAAAAATAAATAAGTAATAATAATTCACGTAGAATATTTTATATCTCGTTCGTGTGGGGCCCGCTTAAGGTACGCAGAGGATAGGGTTTCAGACTAGCGGATAAATTAAAACGTCGAAGAGCGATGAAAGCTTGCGTCAGATCCGCGCGACGCATTTCACAGATTTAAACCTTTATTAGGAATATCATTATTTCGTGGTATAAGTATTCGATACTTATGCTGAATTTATGTATAGGTACTAAAACTTTTGTTGATAAAAATGCGACTTTAGGGAAGTTAGTTAAATTGTAGGACAATAATATGAGTGCTACAGTCTAAACTCAGCAGGCGACATCCGACGAACATTTAGCTAAAATAAAAAAAAAACCAAGCCTTTGGTAGTGGCTAAATAGTAGTTAAATAGTGGTTAAATAGTAGTTAGTAGCTTGGTCGATCGAATATTTTATTAAAATTTGCAAACAATAGGGATGTTCTCGTATTAGTTTCGTAACGACTAGAATGACACCCGTAGCTATCATGTAATATCACCTGCTTCTATACATTGTTTAGCAAGAGTAAATTATTTAATCAGTACCTGACGTCTTACAGCTAGGCCCCACGGGCGTCATTGAAGGCATCCTCTCCCCAGATCACACGGGCCTGTCTGTGGTTTAAACTGTGATGGGTTGAGTATGCGTGGTTCGTTTTTCTGAGTAATTAAATAGGTACCAGTTCATTGATTGAGGTTTTATTAATTTTCACTGGTGGGAGGCCAGTGTTTCTTTGTTATTTCCTCATGGCTTTAGCTTATTATATAGATTATGATTTTCAAAACCCATCTCACCTAAATGGGCAATGAACCGTAGCAAATATAAAATTTGATTCAATTTAATTTTTTTTGACAATAAAAGCTCCAAAAAAGCTAAAAAAAGCTAAAAGCTAAAAATGTAATAATAATGTTATATATTTGTATATTGTGACAACTCGGCATATAATTTTCGGATAGTACCGACATACGGATATAAATAAAAATATCCGGAAGAAGTAATTTTATTTAACTGATCGATATTATTTTAATATCCTTGTCAAAGATTGAGAACGCTTGGCTCACGATAGCTACGCAAAATGGTGCCGTTTTGCAAAGGGCTGCACCAGCCCATACATGAGTGTGTAGTTGTATGTGTTAGTCCCACAATCCCACAAACTTTAGGGGGTGTTTAAGTTCCCTATTAAGAGTAAGAAATTATGTAACAAAATGCGAAAAATTTTCATCACCAAATTTATTATTTTTGTAATAAAATTGGTGTAAATCGATCTTATCAATCGATAAATCAATATTATGTGTCGACCAATAACATCCCTCTTACAACCGCAGAGAAGGGGAAAGGAGTTACCCCTTCTTCTTAGACCGACCTCTGTTCGACCAGTGGCGTCTGACAGCAATCATTTAGCTCCGCCCTAATAGGGCGTTTCGAACAACGCGGCAGGTCATTAACCTCGATCTTGACCGACCGCGGCCCAGTGACCCAGTGACGTAGTTATCCGAGGGAGGAGCCATTGAAAAATATCTGTTTTACATGATTTAGAATAGAAACTTCAACATTTTTTTTCTCGAATACCATAATGAATTTCGATATAGTTTCTTAACAAATAACACTAGGAATCGTAGGACCTATTAGCTGTTTTTTTTATTGGGATTGACCTTGGGACACCCTGTATATCAATAATCGAAGTATAAATTGGTGTAGTATGTTCTTTTTCTTTTTCTTATTTTTTTTTTTAATTTAAAATCTTTCTTTTTCTATTTATTTCATCTTTTTCATCATTTAAATAATAAATACATTCATAGAATAGAACACTACAAAACTATCTTTTATGTCATTTTACGGTACCGAGCCCTATAAGACGTTTAGATTTACATAGATTTACGTAGATTTACATAGCTTTACGTAGATTTACGTAGATTAACATAGATTAACGTAGATTTACGTAGATTTACATAGATTTACGTAGATTTACATAGATTTACGTAGATTTACATAGATTTACGTAGATTTACGTAGATTTACATAGATTTACGTAGATTTACGTAGATTTACATAGATTTACATAGATTTACGTAGATTTACATAGATTTACGTAGATTTACATAGATTTACGTAGATTTACGTAGCGCTTCCGCCTCGAGAAGGAATTCTCTTTTTCGATGTATTAGAATGGAAACCGAACAAAAGAGGTAAAAAGGTTACCCCTCCCCCCCCCCCCCCTTAACCCTTTAACGGCGCGACCTCGCCGGGCTCGCACAGTCATAGTGTTCAATATACAAGTAGTTCGGGCCGACTCGCTTGACCCTGCCTGTCAATAATGTCCATAATTGATGGTGGGGGCATACTCCCCCCCCCCCCCCTTCACCCCCTCCCCCCACTCCCTGGACGGAAATAAATGAAATAAATGCACTTTATTAATATTTTAGTGGCTTGTGCTGTAATACACCTGTCCTAAGATGGTCGATCTTACTGCCATCGTCGAAAATGTTGCGGCGCGCGGAACGGCAGGGCGGAATCGTCGGTGTCGCGTTTTCACAAGGACGATTTGTATGACCGTATCTATATGTTTTAAAATACCGTTGTTTTATCTCCTAAATAAGTAGTAGTAAGTATAGGCTATAGATCTACGGAAAAAACACATATATATATATAAATATAAAAATATAGTGTTTGTCTACTTTTTTTCTTTAAATTTGCTTCTGATAGGTTTTTACTTTTTTTGGTTGTTATCTTTTTATTGCTTTTGCATTTTATTATATTGTTTTTTTGTTTTTCCTTTTTCTTATTGATGTAACCCTTTTGAAACGTTTGTACTGTAATACAGATATTTTTTTTCACCCACAGAAAGGCACCGTCTTTGTGGGAAAATGTAAAGGTGTTTTGTAAAAAATAATAATAAAGATTAAAAAAAAATATTTAAGCATAATATAGGGTGATGTTTTTAGAGGCGTGGTTTTCAAGAAGAGATAAAACGCATATAATTTGATGTTATGGCTAAGAATTTAGTTTTATTATAAAGATAAGGGTTTGCCATTATGTTTTAAAAATGATTTCGGGTAAGTGGCCGCCGCGGCTGACTCGAACAAATTCCAGCCGAGAGGCCCAATTTTCAACCACTTTTTGCAGCAAGTTGGGCCGTATGTCAGCAATAACGCGCCGAATATTCTCTTCCAAGGCGTTAATTGTGTCCGGCTTATCTGCGTAGACAAGCGACTTCACATAACCCCACAAAAAATAGTCCAGCGGTGTTAAATCGCACGATCTTGGAGGCCACGCCACAGGCCCACGACGCGATTTTTACTTTATTTTAGAGTGATTTTAAAAAAATTTAGAGTGATTTTTTTCTAAATTTGCACTATTTGCAAACGTTGTTCGGGAGTAAGTCTATTCATTATGAAATGGCAAACCAAACTGAGCATAAATCAAGTGACAGCTGTCAAAAACACCAACTACGAAAAAAGTAGTGCCAGATAGAAAACCACGCCTCTAAAAAAAACACCCTATATGTTTATATACCTTGATCTTATGCCTTCAACATAGTAAAAGGAGATTTTTAAAATCAATTCTATTTTTGAAAAATTTAATAAATGATAAACTGCTAATAGTCCTTTTTTAGTTGAATTGCTTGAGTTTAGTTGAACAGTTAAATTAAGTAAAAATTAAAACACATGATTAGTGTTTAAACTATATTTACTTATCTATCATAAACACATATCCATTTTCATGGGTTTCTTTTTTCGTTTAATTAAATAGATATTTACATAATATTTGACATTAGTATAACTTACTCTCTTAAAATTGCATTTTAAAAAAACATTTTAAAAATCCTGTGCAAATTTAGAATATATTTTTTTTAATAATGCGTTGGACATACTTAAAGCAAAATATTTTAAAATAGCCGTTTTCGAGTAATCTAGAAATAAAATAATCCAACCGGCAAAAAAGTCTACCTTAGTACAGGCGTTGCTAATTTATTTATGTGGAAATTTTGGAATTGAAGGTAGTGAGGCGGTGGCTTCAAGTAAGCACGGTATTTTTTTATTTTTGTTTCTATGACGAAATGGATTACACGAGGCGTGACGGGTTCTATAAAACACGTCCCGGCATCTCTAAAAAAAAAAAAAAAATGAAACACGTCCCGTCGAGTAAAACAGACTCGTAAAAATGTTAACGACATAATTATTTTACCCCCAAAGCGGGGGAAGGCCGTAACACACTCGAACCTCATTTAAATACGTCGCGTCGCCCCATAAAACCACCCGAGGTCTGCATTTTAATATATTTAAACATACAAACCAAGGTATTTGGTCAATATCGCTTGGCATAAGATGCACTCAAACTGAAGTGTTTTATTTATTATAAATTCTATACATCTAGAAATTATCGTTAAAAAAAACTACGCTAAATAATTAGTTTGTTATTGTTTAATAATAAAAAATCTTGTAGATGTTCGTTTTTAGGAAAGCTATTTTATATATAAGAAAAACTTATGTAAGTAAACTGTTTTGATAGCACCGACCATTGGTCTTAGGGGCGAGGAGAAAAATTGGTTTTTAATTTTTTTTTAAATCATATGTTAACCTATAATTTCCCTGCAATTCTTGTAAATAAACCCCCATACCCACTAACATAACATACTATGCGGTTGTAAAGAATGGTCGGTGGGGGTCAGAGCGGAGGTCGCCCCTACCACGGGGCCTATTCCATCAGAGTCTCGCGCCGTGAATACCTACTCGCCTGCCGGTCGACGCGCGCGCCCGTGCGCGCACTATGGAGTCAGACACTATATTGTAACGAGTATAATATTGGAGTGAATTATAATAAATCGAATTAACCTCTTCATACCGTACATGGCCGTTACAGGTCTAAGAAAAATAAATTTAAATTGATAGAACGTATGCACAACAATGAAATAAAAACGATATCATTCAGAATCTATCTGAGAAATAAAATATGTCAACAACTACGGCCGCCATCTTGGATCCGCCATGTTGGACTTGTACAAAATTTCTCCGGTTGAAAGTTCGTGCAATGTTTTAGCAGTCCTATAAAATATGCGAGGAAGATAGGTCCTTGCCCGCAGGACGCACCCTGCGTTGATGACGTCATCCCCCGCCCGAGCCGAGGACAGCGAAACCTTCGATGAAAAGCTTGTGGGAATCCCGCAATAAAAGACGCGCAGCTAAGCATCACCAGGCGTCTCCATTAGGCGTGGGAAACGCAGTCCGGGAGCCCGGGATGAAATTATTACGTACTAAATATCAATTAAGGGGCAGTGGCGTGCCCAGAATTTTTACAGTAGGCAAGCCATGTCACGGGAGGGCGGTGGGAGCCCACCATAACGAATGTTTTTTGAGGGACCTAGTAATTATTATTAAAAAATCTAGGCAAGCCCGACACTTCTCGGCTTCTATGAAAGTACCACCACCACTAAGAGGTAACATTGGAAAATCGTTCATTTTGGTGATGCACCACTCCTCAACCATTAAGTATTTAGACGAGACTTGATATTTAAACGCGCGCTGAAGTATACAGGTGAACTTAAAGTCAGCAGTATCCTTTTAAGATGTGATTCTGGGCAACAATTGAATAACTTTTGTTCAGCAACTTTGTAAATAAAGCAAAAAAAAAAACTGGTGTAAAATGGTAAATGAAGGAATCCTAAAACATTTTAAAGTATGGTCACCCAATAAAATATCAGACCGCTCGGCGTCGCGACGTCGCAACCCAGAAACCGACTGACTTCTCGGGGCACCGTACCTACAAATGTACTGACGACGCGAACGACGGACAGGTTGTTCCCGGGCGCAAATATTGTAATGTAGGTCAACTAAAATAGGTCTAAAACTCAACAACACGAGCACCCTACGCTCAATAGATTATTTATATTTTTATTTGTTTTTTTGTTAACTATATGAAAACTTGTCGAATAAAAGTCGTTCAGATTCACGCCCAGAATGACCCCTTAAAAGTCCTGTAAAAACATTTGATATATATAGATACGTTTCAACCAGAGCCATTCAGCAAAAACGCCTAAATTTGACTTCATGCGAATGTGCGCCTTATATTGATTAGCATCACCATCGATTAATAACAATAAGTGACAATCTGAATGATAATTTCACAAATAAAATTAGATAAAACGTTGCCATTTTGAAAATCTATTTTCATTGTCCTTTTCCTGGTTAACATACAAATTTTATTTCCTAAGACCGCACACAAGCTGTTCATTAATTCATTATGTTGCATCTAGCTCCCGGACTAGACGAGAAAGTGGCTCTCAAAGGATCTTTTCAGTCTTTCCGCCAAAATGACAAAACAAACGTATTATGTTTCTCAGTAGATAGAGATTACGAGACGAAGAAAAGGGAGAAAGTGAGATTGGACGCTGAATTCGGGGGCGAGTTGCCATGCGAGCGCCGAGGACGTTCCGACTTTGGCACTCGTTACTGGTTCACCAGTCTCCCCTACACTGAAAAATATATTTTAGCAAAAAAACTGCACCTCAGTAATCGTCCGGGGTATCTAATTAACTACCAGTCTTTATTTATCTATAATTATCTAAAATTCAAATCAATTCAATTATTTTTATTAAACAATAAGTACAAAAACACAGCAAATAATAAACAAAATGTAATATATTATTATTATACCTATACGAGGTGTATTTATATTGACTGATGTCTTTTTAAGGGGCCTAACGAAAAAAAAACATAATTTCAAATAAATTAAAACATACTAAAATAATTATATTATTAAAAAACTATGTTTTTCTTCGAAGTGCGGACGTGAGGCCATTGCCTGATTTCGCATCATGCGTTCATCCGCCTTCTCAAACATTAAAACAATTTCTTTGAAATTTCGAATTCGTAATTGGGAAACATTTCTCCTATATTTTTTGCTAATTAAAGTTTGATTATTGATATATATCAATCCCCTAAAAGGACATCAGTGAATATAAATACACTCTGCATTAGGATTAACCTTCAACGAGTGCCATGTCAAGGTGACAAAGCATGTTTATAATAAATAGCGTGCAAAAGGGTTCCTATACCGTCAACACTAGGCGAGCCCGTTCTGTGACGGTATAAAATTCCACCACAGACCGAAATGCGTGTGCCTCAAGTCGATACGAAGTTGTAATACTGCCCAGAAGATACATTTATTGCGCCGCGAATTCGCTCGTAATTCAAACGGAAAGCGCTTTGATGTTTGCAAACGTTTTCGGCGGTAGGCAAATAAGTTTGACTAAAATCGCGCGTCAGCAAAAATACACAAAGACTCGCTTCGCTCCTTTATTTAATTTAATTTATGCGTTTGTGATTTTGGAAAATTACCTTTAAAAAAACTTCTTTAGGCAGTGAATGAATCTAATGCGCATTCATGAAGAAAAATTCATTCCCAATACGCTAGACATAAAATTCCCTTTATCCAAGCAGTCAAACCTCGCACTGCTAAGTCCTTTACGGATGTTGAGTATTTTAATATACCGCTGCGAGGACTATTAGTTACCTCTAGATCATGCTTAAATATTATTTTTACAATTTTTGGGCTCAAAGTTCTCGCTGTAAATTAATGATATATAATAATGATATATTTTTATATGTACTTAATTTTTATAAACTGATAGTAATACCATTCATGTAACTTGTTTGTTAATGGAAATAAATTATTTTATATCTTGTATATTATATTGTATTTTGTATTTGTAAAGAGTTATGCTATATTTAGTATTTTGGTAAGTGTGTAAAACCCTAACCCCTCCTACTTCCCACCCTCGTTCCTGAATATTATTAAGGTTGGTAGAAACTCTCATTGATTTTATATTTTGATTTTTTATTGTGTTTTTATTTTTTTAAATAAATTTTGAAATAATTTGAAAGAGAACTCTTTTTTGTAAAAACAAACATTGGGTATAAAAAATTACAAATATGTCAATTTTAGGGTTCCGCTTATGAACACCAATGGGCAATCAAACCGATCCCCGAAAATAGAGTTTGAGATTATGACCGGACGAGCGCCGAGGATCTCGTACTCTCGGGCGCCCAAGGCCGCCCCGAATCCCGATGTCGGACAAGGGCGCGCCCGTCTGCCCGCCCTACGCCAGGTTCGCCCTATCGATTCGGGGCAGATTCCTAGACCCCCCCGCCCCCACCCCACCCCGAGTGTCCTCCGCGGGCCAGACTAGCGTGGCATTGACCTCCGCGGGCCGGCCCAACGAACTTTTCGCCTTACGAAAAGTTTTTAGAGCCTCGGCATGAAGGCGCGTACGAACTAGCGGGGAACATACCACTTCCCCAATGACGCAATGACGTGACATTTGATACGTTTGCTCGTCGTCAGATTTAATATTTATTTTTAAAATAATTAATTATAAGATCGAAGTAACGTGTCTAGAAAAAATATCATTTAATACGACATCGCAAAATTTAAGAGCCCTGTTCTGTTTAGAACCCCTATATCACACATAAATCTTTCATAAAAATGTGGTGTTCTTTTTTTTTTTTATATATTTATTATTATTAAGTAATTACAATATTTAGGAGCTAGCTCCGGTGATACTGTTGAGTTTAGTAGGTGAGGAAAAAAAAAATAATGCTTTACAACTCGCAGTCTACGCTTAAACCAGCCTTGGTACAAGGAAAAGGATACTGACCTATGAAGAGTATTCCACTGGCGAATTGATCTGGAAAGAAACGAATTGAACCCAATGTTCCGTTTTCTCAAGATAGGTTTTATCTTGGAAGGATGGTCATCACGGCCAATATAAGGAGACTTAGAGAGCTTAGAATAATGATAAGGTTTTTTTTTTATTTTAGTGTCTAAGATTAATGTTTTTAGAGTACCATCGCACAATAAATAAATATTTAAACCTGAGACAGGAGCAGATAAGCGATATTCACCTCTGCGTAAAAGGACACTGATGTTACGATTGCGTCTGCTTGACATTTTTTAAAACACCTGTTTTTTAAAAATAACTACAATGGACAGCGTCGATAAAAACAGCTGTTTCATAAAAAATAATGCAACTCGTGTTTCTAAAGTTGTTACAACTGTTTTACGCATTTATCCAAAAGTACGTTAAACCTAAATGTGGTCTGAACGAGTATAACGCTAAAAATATAATCTGTATTTAAGTGACATACAAAAGAGATGTGTTAACTTAAGATTAAGTTAACTTAGTTAAGTTCGGTCGCTGAACGCGGCGAGGTATCATCGTATCGCTATCGATTGCGCTGCTTATGAGAAAGGTAATTTGCGCCAGGGCTTCAATAAAAATAATAAATTTGGGGATAAATTATCGTTCGCAATTTTTTTAATAGCATAATAGTGAACATAAACATTCATTCGGAAATGGTCTCAGGACACCCAATACTTCCGCCCCCTTTAATGTTACGGGCCGATCGTGACACACATAAATCACTCGCACATTTACACACCCTCAACCAACGATCTTTTAAAATATATAGATACGGCAATTGAGGCATCACGCCCGAGTACGCCACTTTGCGTCGAGTACACTCCTCGCGTATCATACGTGTCGTTTGCTCGCATATGCCATCGCGATAAGTTTCTACCCAGCATGTCGAAGTGTTGCGGCGCGTGGAACCTACCGGTGTCGGGTTTTCACAAGGACGATTTGTATGACATGTCGTCTCTATGTTTTAAAAGATCGTTGCCCTCAAATAAGCAGCGTAAGATCAATAAATTCTACTGCATACGTATATAATCTCCATAATTTATATATATATATATATATTTTAGGAAGGGAACACTGTTCTAAATTTCTTATGCTATTTTAAAGTTACTATGCAATAAAAAGTTCCTTTTGTAATTATATAAGTTATTAATGTTGGTTTTCCAATAAAAATAAATAAATAAATAGGTACCATGTCTAATATGCACATGATAGCATTCCAAAAAAATAATCTAATACCTAAATGATACGTAGGGAATTTTGCCAAGAGTTTATTACGAAGAGAACTTGTGCCTCACAACCCGTCAAATCGATGATTGTATTTTTTTTTTAATCATTTAATTTAATTTATTTTAATATATTCTAGGGAAATATAAAGTGTAACTTAGTTTATAAAACAGTAAATACATAGTTATAAATTTGGCCAATTACATGAATCCACTGTTTAACAATATAATTGAGATGTCGGTTCACCTAAAACTGATTACATAAAAAGAATTTTATGAGAATCGTACATAAAATAAAATAAAATAGTTTCGTTTTTGCATATTTACACATATAATAATATAGATGTATTAATTAGAATATGGGTTGTATAGAGTTATTATCATAAACATAAATATTTAGGACTTTTACCTCTAATTATCTGTATGAGATGTGTATATTTTAATTACCTTATTTTTTGAATAAATTCAAAGTACTTTTAAAAATATCTAATTCTGAAAGGCTACTGTATTTATATTTATGACATATTCTGTGAAGTGTTGCGTTTTATTTAATAAGAAAAGATCAGTTGATCTGGTAATTCGTTGTGGTACTCTAAAGTGAATATTTTGTAGAAGCTCTGGACAGTCTATTAGATTATTGAGTAGTTTTTATAGGAAAACAGCATCAAACACTTTCCTTCTGGTATTCAAACTGGGAATTTGGTGGAAATCTTCAGCTCTTGGTAAGTGTCAAATGAGATTTGACAACGCCAATTCAGGTGCCTGAGAAAGTTATGCTGAATACTTACATAAACTTGATATGAGGGACTCCAAATGACAGAAAAGTATTCTAAGTGACTCCCGACTTAGTGTGTGTGGGTTTTGGAATGGCTTGCAATTGCCCTAAGCATTCTATGTGATTTCTTCACAATTAGTTCTATGTGTTTGTTATAGAGCAGCTTAGAGTCTAACATGATTCCAAGGTCGCGCCGCTGTTCTATATATAAAATCTATATGTAACCGTTTTAGATACTATAATTACGTTCATAATTTTTGGGCGTTCCTAGCCAGTTTTTTTTTATGAGTGTTTAATTTAATACCACCTTACCAGCACAGATAACGACCTCTATTCACTTGTTAGCGATCTAACCGGTAACGCTTAAGGGGGCGGGCGGAACGGCTTTGACGTTAATTAAAGTCCTCCGTGGCGATGTCATTATCGTTCAATTTTGCCCCGACAAACGAACCTATTTATATTTTCTGTGTTCATCGTGTAGTCGACAAAGCAACGTGCGTGCATTTTACCTTCGACGAAAATAAATTTGCAATCGCACGCGATTCTCAGCTCTGCGGTAGAGTAGCATAGGAGTGAGTGTATCGATCGGCGCTCCACTGCTATCGGAACTATTTTATGATAGTATGATCTTGGCTGGTAGTTTACTCTAGATTTATTTGTACGATTATTTCGGTAGCCAGTACACTACACGAATTATTAATTGGCTCATTAGGCTTGTCCCGAGAAATAGCGCCTTGACAATTAACAGACATATGGTTAGAATAAATCATCATGATCCATTAATATTTCAATTTAGTGTTTTTGAGTAAAACAATGAAAATGATACTGAAATACATGCTGAATGAAAATAAATTCAAATAGGTATAATAAAAACAGGCGACCATGATTATATATTAGGGTCAAAAGCCGATGAAATGCTGTGGTCTGTTGCAAATACAGCAACAGACCACAGCATTTCATATATAATAACCTAGTTAATCGGAGCAAACAGACGCTTTCAAAAATAAAAATAATCAAATGCCTAATGGTTATTTTCTAAAGCACTTCTTTTTATATAATTATGTAGGTATTACTTTTTATTTATTTAAGAATAAATTAAAATGTAACAATTCACTTTGTTCCAAATTGGCCCAGTTGTTATACAATATATTCTTCATTATGAATAAATACAATAAAAAAAATACGAGATCGTGTTTTGATTCAATATTCACAGCTTTGGCCGAGCGCGAGCGAGCAACGAAGGAGCGAAATACAAAAAGGGAATTTACACGAGCGCTTTGATAAAATTAATAAATTTGAGCGTGAATTATTTACGCATTTTTTTAATACAATTTTTTATACGTAATAAGAAACATAAATACCCCTTTAAGTCTGTGGGAATAGTTTTGAAACATCTTTAGGTATATTGCACTAACTATTCTTGCATTTATTGCATTTTTGACTTGAAATAATCATGTTGGAGATATGTTTGTATATTTATTTATAAGGTTTACAAAAGACTCTAATAACCAAAAGAATGTATTGTGTATATTAACACTACCGTGGGTGAAAAAATACCCAAGCAAACCTCCATATACTAGATATATTAAACTCGAGTTTGACGACGTGACTATCAGCACATTCGTGCTCCGGACGAGTACTGGGTAAGTTGAAAGATTACTGAAAAGGGAAGACGCATTTGGAGGAAACTCCGGTTGGCTTTATGTTTTTATAGTTTTTTATTGTAACTTTATTTTTTGTGTCAGCTGTTGTTTCCTGAAATAAATAAATAAACGCGACTCTGTAGCTATCGCTATTTCGCCACCGCTATGAGCCCGCTACAGTAACGCGGTTATTCGATGCGCCATATTAATAGGGTTATTTAAACGGTGTCGCCTTATAACGAGCACGTCTAATTACCAGTGCCTAGTTCTGGCGAAGGAGTTAATTGAATTTTCATTTGCAGTTTAGGTAATTATAGTAATTAGCACGAACGACGCTGGGCGATATGCGCACGGCTCATTACGAGTAATTAGGCGCAAGCCATTTCTCCGTGCGTTTGTATGGAACGGGTTGAGTATCTTTAAGAGCAAACATCGCGAAATAACGACAGGCGGGGCAATTAAAAATAAATAAGAATGGAAAATAACACCTTTAGATACCGTATAATAACAGCTGCTTCTATACATTGTTTAGTAGTAGTGAATTATTTAAACAGAACCCGAAGTCTTACAGCTAGGCCCTACAGGCGTCATTAACGGTTTCTTCCACCCGGACTACTCGCACCTGTGATACCAACTCGCGATGGATTGCTTCATTTCCTATCTTAATTTGTACATTTTAGATGGCACATTCGATGTGCATTTTGGATGGCAATAGAGGCAACAGTGGGTTATTTTCTTTTTAGAAAATTTATTTGTGTAATTATATTTAATCTTAATCGTGTATGAAGAAGACAATTACTCATTATATATATTTGTTTCCATATCGTTTTGTTATAAATTAATATGTAATTCCTATGTACACTTTTTTAGGTATATGTAGAATAAAATAAAAAAAAACATTACATTCTTTCAATTCAACATATATATTTTTTCAAATTTTGACGAGAGGCTAGTAATGAACAACCCCCTCTATATTTACCGAATTTGCGATTTATTTAATAAAAACTTCTCACAAACAAATCTTTTTTAACAACTCTTCAAAAGTTTCGCAACAAATGCACGGTCAAAATTTCTAGTTTAGTTCTGTATTAAAATCGTTTTTTTTTTCTATTTATATATATATAATCACACCTTAAATTGGTCTATTTCATGTTATTTATTTTTGTTCAAATGTAAAATCGTTTTTTTCCTATTTATTTTATCTTATTTAAATTCGTTTAATATTATTCTTTTTTAGCTCTATCTTTATTGGTCAGTTGTCTTTATGTTGTCTTTACGTCATCGTACGTATTGTGTACAATACATAATACGTACATAATACATACATAATACATACATAATACGTATTGTGTACAATTTCTGTTGGCAAACTACAATAAATAAATAAATAGCCACGGACATAATCTCACAATTTATAATGTGGCTTTGAAAATGCTTTAACATGTTTCTTTACGTGCGTAGACGAGTTTGTACTAATTTCAACTTAGTAAACAATCTAAAAAAAGATGGATTGTATTTCTATATACCACAGTCGCTCATTGCACTGAAATGCAATGTAGGTTCGTGATTCAGATGATGCAACATATTGCACTAGAATAATTGCATCAATGAAGGCTAATTTAATAAGATTTAATTGTATTTTAACGACAGCGCCGGTATTATAGTCAACACTAATTCATCCTTGTCAATTAATGACAAATGCACATATTTTAAATTAGAATCTAGTTTGTACACGCGTGGTGTGTCTGTGTGTGATAGCCTAGCCAGGTGGCATTGGTGGAAATAATACAAATGGCTGTCTGAACATGCTACCAATTCCTTACTCTAAGGTCAGAACGACCCGCTTCTATAAACATTACAAAACATTAGAGTAAGAAACTGGTAGCGTGCTCTCTTTACCGCGCGATCCATACTCTAAGGTTAAAACTAAGTATGGTATTTCACATTTTACTCTCCCTCTAGCATTTTACCGTTTAGTTTATGAAACTAACATGAGCATGCTTTAACATGAGGGAGTTTTTTATTTAATCGAACGCATGCCTAATTTATACAGTACTCATGGCTTGTTTATATGAGAAATTTAGCGTGTGCATTTTTTAAAATTATTTTTACATCGGGTAAACAAGGACCAGGGACCACTTTTACAAAACATTTATGCCGGGGCGTTCTAGGGTCCAGGATGAGAAGAAATGACGGACTCAGATGATCATTGAACCGCTAGAGGCCGGCAGTATTATTTTATTTACGTGCACCCATTTGGAAAACAATTCAATAATTACGTCGTACAATAAGAATAAAACTAAATAACAAGTGTAAAACAATGGAAATTAAGATACAACAATGAATAAAATATAAATCAGGTACTGAAAGGTCGTCGGTGCATAATGCGCGCGGTGGCTTGCAGGCCCAATGTTTCGACCGACTCGTTGGCGAATCGCTCGTGCGCCGTTCCAATGCGCGCTTGCGCAGGTGCCGACCAATCAGATGCGCCCGGCGGCGATCGTACGTCGCCGGCCAAAACGACGCTGCCAGCCACAGCCCAAATATGTAGCGCCGCTATACATTAAAGTTCGTGTTCATCACCCGGTATATCAAAAAAAAAAACCTGAACCAGGAAACATATCTACATATATATCTAATCACTCTGTCAAATTGCTTTTCAAGGTAAAGCTTCATATGCCCTCGAGAGTATATGTGCATATTGCGTGCTTTCTAGAGATACCGCGCGCGGCGGTATTTTAGAAAGGTTCGTGTTTTAGAGTCGCACCCAGAATCCAGAAACCAACAGTCCGACAAAGAACATATTTTTTCACCCGGAACTACCATTTAGTTCGGACCTAATCCAGGTCATGCAAGGGACACGAGGCGCGTTGTAAAAATAGAATTACGACTTGGCCAAACCCGTCAAGAAGTGTGAACCCGTCGGCGATATAGCTCTCTCGCTCTCCGCAGCGATTCACACGCGGACAGAAACGAGATCATTTTTTTTGTTGAATTTAACTACATTTCAACCCCCTCCTCTCCCAAACACAGCCTGACTGTCATCATGGTAGTTCGGAAACACGTCAAAACATATGTTACAAAATCACGTGCGATTTACGCTACCAGCTCTGTGTCTAATAGCATTTGTGCATACAGAGTGAACTTACAGTCAGCAGTATTCTTTAAACGGGTGATTCTAGACATGATATTTATTTATTTATTTATTATTAACAAGTAAGCATACAGCGTACTAATACTAATAATATTATACAACTTTTGTTCTTAAAATGAATACAGTTAACATTAGCATGCCGTGACGCCATTATATATCATTATAAAAAAAATGTTATTATAAATAACAAAAACAAATGAATGTTACGAAAAACTCCTTTTCCTCATAAAATTGAAAATCTTAGGGTCTATACTTAGCAATTATTGAAGCTATGGTTTCGTGCGTAAAACGTTTCTATCTCATCCGCACGCGCTTGTCGCATAAATAGCATTCTTTTACGTCGCTTCAAGTCTGAGTTCGTGCGTCCAACGAATAACAGTCTCATAGAAAATTCATAAGCCCCAACATTCAAGGCTATCGCAGTATTTGTGTTTCCAAGTAAAGTTATCATGTTTAATAGAAACTAATTTGTTTTTATTTTATTAAGTAAGCTGACCAAAATACAACGCTATAAATTTTGTCTACGACGCTTACAATCTATATATATTAATACGCGAAGGAAAACTTTGGATCATTTTTTAGGTATAATGCGCGCACGGAGTGTGAGATTTGGCATAGTTTAAATAGAGAAAGAGTGCAGAAAGCTAAAAATTATTTATAATATATGTCACAAATACATTAAATTTAATAAGTAAAATGTTTGACAGAATGAGTTCGAACTGTGTGATTTTCAATAGTCTGTCAATGTCCATGTAGTGACAATGTCAAGCAAAAATAATTATTAATGCCATCTTATGAATGTCAATTCTCATTTTTACACGAAAAAATAAAATCTGACAATGAATTGTGTCAAAAAATAAACACGTGTTTTTTTTTCTCAACTGTTACTAATATTATTTTTTAAATTTCATAGTTATTGTTGGGAATTAAGGTAACAGACGCTATGACGCATTTGTACACGCTCGCAGCTGACGCATAAACAAAATTAAAAAATATATCATTATAGAGTATAGTCACAGCATGATAGAGGTTTAAGAACCTCAAAAATGCTCAAATTTGAAAGTTTAATGAATTACGGTCGAATTTCGACCGCCGAGCGACCTCTGATTAATTAATAACAAAAAGGTTCTACGCGCTGGCCAACAAAGCCACAAAGCGTTTACACGAGGAAGTCCAGTAAATAGAGCAATATTTGCCTTAGCCCGGCTAAGGCGACACTGGAACCGGCGCCGTTTCAAGGCGAGATGAAGACAACGCGGAAGATTACGTCAATGGCAACCTTCCGGAGAATGTCGCTACAGTGGGCGGAGTGGACGATATTTAGTTTGTATACTGGGTGTTGGGATGAATTTATGGAGTGTTCATTTTCCATATTATTTGAAATTTTCTGACTATGCTCAATGCGCCAAATTCTACGGAGTCCAGAGTCTTGAGCTTAGAAGATCGCGAGCTGATATGTTACTTTTATATAAAATTGACAATGATCACATCGACTGCTCTGATCTTCTGGGGCTCATAGATTTCCGGGTTCCATCTAGACCTGCTCACCAGTGTGAGACATTTATCTGTCATGCTTGAGTACGAATTATGCACAGAATTCATATACACATAGAGCATATATATAAGCTTTACAATAGCATGTTAAGTGACATCGATATATTTAACACTACTTTCCCGCCATTCAAGAGAGTGTGTACTCTAGCCCTTGAGTAGTATATTTATATGTATATGTAGAATTTATTATATTTTATATTATATTGTGTTTTATATTATATTCTGGTGACTGTCTTGGAGGAAACTGTCATTGGCATTGTGTTTTCATTGTTTTTCTTGTTTATTGTAATTTTACTAAGTAAGTTGTTGTTTCCTGAAATAAAATAAAATAAAATTACGAGTAAGAAATTATTTAAAAAAAAAAATGTAAAATAATTAATTATTTCACATTTTTTTTTTCTTTCGTTAACGAAAGAATTTTTTACTTTACTTGAGGTTTTAGCCCGCTGACCGAATTTACACAATCTGTTAAATAATCTAATAAATTTGGGAATGTTTTTTATTCGCATTTAATATAGTTTCTTAAACGTAATAGAGAATGTATATACACAACTATATATATTTGTAGTGTGTGTATTATATAATTTATATAGTTTGTATTTAGTATAATGTGTGTTTTATCTCTCATATGCACGTGGTGTTCTCTTTTTATTTGAAAAATGATAAGCTGTTTTTTATACTTTAGTGTCTAAAATTAATGTAAACATGTTATATGTTCAATATTTTGTTAGAGTAGTTTATAAATAAATAACACTAACATAGTTATTAACATTAAGATAAGACGTAACTAGTTTTTTTATAATACGCATTAACCATTCTTTTTGTTACATCTTATAAGAAAATAACAACGTCTAACTCCTTTGTTTTTAGTTTTATCTACTTCGGTTTGGGGGGTACTCTGGAATATTTTTCGTTTTGGACGTCTATAAGCAAAACACTGCTTTTATGTATGTATGAAAAGATTTACGTCGCATATTAGTTTACCGAAACGCACATGTTCGAAGATAAAAGGGATAAGATAAAAAAAAAAAAAATGTTATTAGTATTTTTCCCATTGAGCGAGCAAGGCGACGAAGTTATTAATCAAGATGACAGGGTTGTCACTTTGCGCGCATTATGTAGGTCGATTCGTGGCAGGGGGCGGGCGGGCAGGCGGGCAGTCCAAAATGTCCGCCGCTGTTGAAATGTAGTAATGAATTAATTATGTAACATTCTTAGCGCGAGATCGATTAATGCGAGGAAATTCGCGATAGGGTTGAGAGGATGACGGTAAACGCTCGTCGATGGTTCGGGCAATCTTAAAACCTACAAATTAGGTAGATTTTATTAGGAAAGCTACCTAATGCAATGGGTCATGATTTCTGGAAAATTTCGACAAATCTTCGCGTTTCACATCCCCTAAAACCCTTAACCACACTCAGTTTAAAAGTTTATATATCACTTTTTTGTGGACACGATAACTGTCGATCACTTTCCGAATTATACTTCAATGTAACCAAAAAATCTGGGTCAAGTTCGTAACAGCCAAATAAGACCAGGGGGCGAAAATGGCGGTTTTTTTTTCGAAAAAGTGAAATTTTGCTATAACTTTTTTAGTGTATAAGATATCGAATTCATTTAAATTTTATGCTATTCCTTAGATAAGGACCTAAAAATCTTATCTAAGTAAACTTTTTTGATAGTACCAAACATTGTCCTAGGGGTGGTAAATTTGGTTTTTCAAAATTCAAAATTTTAATGGTAGGTCTATAATTTCCCTACAATTTTTGATATGTGCAACCCTTACGGTAAAGGATGACTAAAATGTTTCACCACTTTGATCCGGTAAAATAAACACTGTCAAGAACGCGTCATAGTAAATACTATATAAATTAAAAATTATGTCACTGAAATACTTAGACTTAAGTTTTTATTAGATATTATTTTTCCTTCGCTATTATAGGGCAATTTAGCGTTTATTCAACCTTTTTCACGGATCAAATAAACGATAATTCGCTGTCATGAATTAAATGACTCGGCTCTAGCCTATTAGGTCTTCAAAAGGAAACCTATAATAAGGTCTGGCACAGCCTCGAATCAAAGGGTTAAAATTTAAGGCCGTTCGAAGAGGCCAGACAAGAAACGAGTCGGTTAAAGTAAGATTTGAAACCCCTACGATTATTTACAGTTTAATTTTTTACCTATCGGAAAATATTATAAACTCACCTAAAATTTACTTAAGTTTATAATAACTATACAGATTACAATGCTTTATAATGTGTTGTTAACATGAATAGTTAATTAGAATAATTTTACGACGCAAAATCTCCTTATTTGATAGTGCTCTCTATCCGCCTTAATATATACAGTGAATTTTAAAACAGATAATCATGTGGTACAGTGAAAGCAAATAGAAAAAACATTAAATATTACTTGGTAAGTAAAAAGTCACTAAAAGCTTAAAAGAAAGAGATGCATAGAAACGCTTTGGATAAAAATATGCGACGGAAGTAGCGGCGCTGTAATTAATCGTTAAAATGAATACATTAAAAAATATATATATGCTTGTTTCGTGTTGTCAGTTTAGATAAAAATACTTACAAAACAAAAAGTAACATGAAAACATTTTGAACAGAAAACTTACTTTTTGATTTATTGCTACCTTAGTCTAGGAAAAGCTTTTATCCCTCCATCTACATTCAACAATGTTTCCGCACGCCTTTATATTTAAGAAAAAAATCAACGTGACAGTTGGGTCCTGCGACTTTAGCCGAATGAGCGTGTCGCGATTAGATTCATTCGCATTCGCCTTTTGAGTGTTTCATTTTAAAATGAATAGCAGTATTCAAGTGTCTTTTATAATAAAACCGGAAATGTAATAATACGAGGTGTGATCAAAAAGGTGACTTCAAATTTCGCGGGCTACGTCTGTTCGTTTTTTTTTTGTTATGTTGGTACACTTGTTTTTAACATCTGTGAAAAGTTTCAAGAGCATTTTTTGTTTGTTTGTGAGAGCATTAAGTTTAGAAGTGTTTTGCGTGCTCGGCGATTTTCTACTGTCGAAAAACATGGATCAAAGAGTTTGCATTCAATTTTGTGTAAACAATGGAATCAAGTGCTCTAAAAAGTCTTGAAATGTTGACAGTGGCATACGGTGAGTCTAGTTTAAGTAAAAAAAATGTTTACAAGTGGTATAAACTCTTCCAAGAAGGCCGAGAAGACACCAATGACGAACCTCGCTATGGACGCCCAAACACGTCATCAACTGATGAGAACGTTGAAGATGCGAAGAAAATAGCGTTGAGGAATCGTTAAATTACCATAAGAGAAGTTGCTGATGATATCGGCATTTCATTTGGTTCGTGCCAAGCAATTTTAACGGATCTTTTGGGCATGAGACGTGCGGCAGCGAAGTTTGTTCACAAATTGCTAAATTTTGACCAAAAGAACCGTCGCATGAGCATCGCTCAAGAGCTGTTGGATGACGTCAACGTCGATCCAGATTTACTCAAAAGGGTAAATCAAAAGTCACCTTACTTTTTGATCACACCTCGTATTTTATCCTGCCTCTCTCTCACTCGAGGAACTTTTACCACAATTCGCTGTGGTTTAGTTGGAAAGTCTACACGCCTAGGCGGAGGAAATGAAAAATCGAATAGAGCGCGGGTTTTTTTTTTGCCTCGGTTGAATTTTTCTTTATCTTCGCGTCGGAAAATATTACGAGGCGATTCAATGCGGACGCATAGGAAACGTAAGTCGTCATTTTAGATGTAGGATTTCTCAGAAGCGATGATGATTACAAGGATAAAAATAATGAAATCAAATACACTGAACCTTTGTCTAGTAAAATTGATTTTGTGCTGAGTAAAAAAAATAATCTTGCGGTGTCTATATTTATATTTATAGGGTTTTTTGAGTCATTTTTAGGTTATTGAAAAAAAAACTCATGTGGAGATACAGGTAACAAAGGTTCATTCCTGATTACTTTCTTTTAATATGTGTTTCGAAATCATTTATTTTGTGATTATCCGCATTGGGATCGTCGACGAATTGAGAAGCGTGGAATAGTAGTGTGCATGGCGCTCTCTTCGCACCAGTGTAGAATCGGCCGCGACGTGAACAATAGAGTAGGATGCCGCGATAAATGACTCTCCACACAGAATTGGATGGATTAATGTATTTTAAAAATCTCAGATGAATTGCATCTTTATTAAATCAAATATGCCTATAGTTTGATTTTATCGCTTCTTGTATTCAGCCAATAAGATATTTACATAAATAGAATCGCTTCACTGCAATTTTTGTATGGTCGGGTGAGTCCTCGGTAATTACACTTAGAATGGTTTTTTTTTAAGGAATTGCTATGAACCTACAACAAATATAATTATTTTAGGCCCTAATCGACCTCACGAAATATGGAGTTTCCATTTAGCGCTTATAAAATAAATTAAACTACCTCGCTTGTATTTAACATTAAAACATAACAATATCAGCGAGTAGCTGAGGTATCGTAAAATCACGAAGTGTAATTATATTAGCATCGCATCAATTACATTTTGTAGCTATTATTCGCCGTCAGAATGTTTATTTATGAGTTTTGTGTGTTTTTATAGAAATAATAAATAAATGGTACAGTTATTGTCATGGCCGTATGAAATACATATGTACTATGCGTAAACGGGTTACTAAACACATCGCACATAAAAGTGGCACAATTCTGACGTCATCAGCCGGAGATAGGCCAGGCACAAACAAATGTGCATAGCGGATTGGCAGGGAGCATAAAATGTCAACTAAAATGAGCGGTGTTGCCACACAGAAAGGAGTTGGAGTTCCCTAAATGCGAGAGAATACCGTATTCTAATCTGTTCGAAATAAAAAATAATAGTGTTGAGCGGATAGACGATTTTTAGTTTGGTATCATGTTGACGCTACGTAATAAATATAGAGAATAAAGCTAAGCGTACATAAAACAACATAAAAATATTTATATTACACATTTACACTACTCATCAACGTAAAAAAAAAAAATAACAACCGTGTAAAAAAAATCAAACAGGTATTACCCCAAAAGACACCTCGTGGGGTGATAAAATCCACACCAGCAGCTGTATCATTTTGCTTTGTACGAGATAGCTTAAATTTGAATAACTATTTTCTTGTATAGTCAATAAGTAAGTATTTTACGCAATATCACGAGTTTACAATATTACGAGTATATTTTGAATTCATAAAGAAAAAAAATATATCAATATAAATATTGGATATCTTAATAAATAAAAACCTTTCCTATTTAGACATAACCGATTTAACGCGATCAAATTATTGCGATTAGTGTTATAAGCTTATAATCATTTCATCTTAGGTTTACTATTATATTAGATTAAGATCGTTGAGTACCTATTTTTTTTTTTTGTAAAGCAGTCCGAAGTGTCATTTAAAACCAGAATAAACAATACTGATTCTTGCACAATACCTAATATTAACATAAATTAGGGGCTGTTTATTCCAATACTTGACGCAAGCCCATTAGTTGAGGCTTGTACCCAAATTACCGGCCCTCAAACTAGTTTCAAAGTTAAAATGATTGATCGATTCTGAGCGACCTTGATTGGGGTCGTCTATTTAAGGCGGGCCCTACATAAAATGATGTCTCTTGAAGGTTTTGCGCAGGGCAGCGTGCTGGGACTGGCTTTAGTTATTATTTTCAAATATTCACAGACGAAGCAAAAATAGTTGGATATTATCTTTGAAATTATTTTGCAAAGTGATAAATAACATATAAAACCCCGTAGATACTTTTATACTCCGTTTTACTTCGTATAATAATAAAATTACCCCCTTAGGTAATAGAAAAAAAATGTATGTAGCAACATTACTAGCTTAAACTTGGTCAATCTGGAATAACTAATTATTTAGGTTACATTTTAGAATTGTTTGAAAACAATCGTACAGAACAGAAGATGTTCGATGTGAATGAATGTCTGCACCTGGAAAGTTTAAGGCGAAGTTTAAGGCATATTAACGGTGGACCTTTGAAATTCGGGGTTTTATTTTTATAGGGCGGTAGGTTTTACTCTTTGCGCGATCAGTAAGCAGTTGTTTTATTTAATTACAGCTTCATAATATAGAAAATAAAAAAAACAAAGTTTTCTATATTTTAGACCCTTCATTTGCCTTTCAATTACTATTTTTCACAAGGCCCTAATGTGTTTTATAAGAGAACAATTCAACTAAAAAAGATTCATTAGCAATTTATCATTTATTAAATTTCTCAGAAATAGAATTGAATTTTAAAAATCTGCCTTTACTATGTTGAAGACATTAGGTCAAGGTATCTAAACATATATTATTTTTTTATTAAATATACAATGGTTATCAAACGCCCCCCATAGAAAAAAAGATCTAAATGAATAGAAATGAATATTTATCTTTTGGCTTCGTAAGGTCTTGAGAACGGTGGCTATTTCTAACAAAAAATGCAGAACGTAAGTCAAAAAATTTATATGCTCTTCGAGCTTTGTCCTGTTATACAGTCAAAGTCATAGTGTAGTGCGTTTTGGCCTGTAGTATTGTCATTGTTGAATTGTAGTGTCGGGCAAATCTGGAGTTTGGGGACTCGACTGTGGATTGCATTTCAACCGATTCGGCGTATGAAACATTTAATTTCACATAATACTAATGAATAGTGTATATCGTGTCGTTTATATGTATTATGTCAGTTTATCATGTCGAAAGATAACCTTTGCTATTTCATGAATATAATGCATTTTAGGAAACGATTAAGACACAAAGATATTATGTACACCGTGTCCCACGACGTTTTACGATAAAAACGATTTACAGTATTATTTGTGAAGACGGTATATCAAATGTCATCATGGTTTCAGAGAAAATCATTTGTAAACTTTACGTGATTTTAATGAAATGCTCAGTGGCGGCGAATCCACAGTTTGTTCTATACTATTTTCTAAAGTTTGAATATTTTAATTCTGTTTTTAAATCTCTATCCTGGTTATTTTACCTATATTACATTCTATTTATTTTTTATTTTACTCGTGCACCACAAAAAATATATATTTATAAAACCCGGCACTTGCGTTACATACCAATAAATTCACATTCATACAGGCTTGTCTAGTTCGATGGATTTAAATGTTTCCATAAGAGTAACATTACGCTTTTCTTTCTATTCTATTGTTTGTACAAATTTTGATGTAATCGAGTCGTATGCAAATGTATTTATTACGTATGAATTTTCCGATGTGAAAAAATATTCAAATAGGCTCGAGAGCTGGCAACTCCGCCCGGAACGAGAGCCGGGGCGGGCGGGCCGTGACGTCTCCCAGGCGGACGGCAAGGCGAGCGATGACGTCACCGGGGAGAATATACTATATTTCATTTCATCCGTTGCATATGCACGCTTTTCGCGTTGACATAGTTACACATTTAAAATCGGCAAAACATAATACCATAATATGCCACCATCACGAGTTGCTAAAGTAAGCACTTTGCACACCAGCGAAATTGCTATATATTCAGTTTTCATGCCCAGTTGAAGGCAAAGACAGCTAAACTTAATTGTTTTCCAATTCCTAATTGAAGGTCACAAGCATTTGCTTGTTTTGGAAAAATGCTAAGTTGCATTTCACATGTTGTGACTTTATAACAGACCGTCTTGTGACTAGTTGTAAATTCCTTTCTCACGGTTTGGTTTTCATAATCGAACACAGTACTTTCAGTCTTCAGTCTTTAGGTACACACTGCGCTCCCGGTATAGCCGGTACACCGTCCTATGTTATGAATTAGTTTATGAACCTCAATAAACTAATTAATGACCCTGTGGTATATACAATATGGATACGTGAACCTCTCGCTCGCGGTCCCGACTAGCCCTGCAGTTCTGAACTCTGTCTCTATCCTCACGTATCCATACGAGAAATCTTTGACTCCGTTGGACATAGCAGGACTTGCATAAGTATGTAATATTGCATTTAATAACGAATTATGGAACTTTCCAACAGAGTTGATCGATGCAATAATAATTATTAGGAGTACACGTTATCACTAATTATGTACCTAACGATGACAGCGTAAAGCAATTAGCGTCCACGCAACTTTATGTAAAACATTAGCGATTGTCCGGGGCGACTTTAAAAAATGTCCTAATTAAGGACGCTTACTTATTGCTTGTTTTACAAAAACTATGTTTGATATGTTGATAAATGGCACTAACTGGAATAGCTTAGGAAATTCTCTAAAATATGATTTTTTACTAATTATAGTTTTGATAGTCAATAAAAAAATAATATAAAGCGATGACACCCATTTCTGATTTTACTATGTTCCTAGATATCAAATAAAACTAATTATAAGTATTTTATATTTTTTAAATGAGAATAAAATAATAAAAAAACCCATACATACATTACGTCACGTGTGCCGTAATAAATATTTTTTAATAATGATTATACGTGAACTTATTATTATATTTATTTATTTTTTCACTAAAAATATGTTTCATTTTTAAAATATAAAAAAAATAAGGTACATAATAAAAAATATTTTCTATTTATTCCGATGAACAATGTCACTTCTAAATAAAATCGGGTAGAAAGATGTTTTCATTTATATATACATATATATTAAAAAAAAAAATGACAGTGAATATTTATAATCACGTCACAGAATAGCGCGTAAATGTAAAATTAACCATATCAGCATATTGGGTATATTATGATGATTCGCGATTAAATTTTATCTGAAATAGTTTCACCAAATATTTTTACATACAAAAATATCAAACGTTACGAAATATCTATTTTATTATGTTATTGACTTTGTCAAAATGGCGACCACTGTCGTGATGAAAACAAAAACGAAAACAATTATTTTTATCAAGTCTGTAACGCGCTGTTGCTAAATGACAGGTTTTTTATTATTATTTTTTTTGATATTATATGTAGATAAAAGTACCGTTAAACCTCTAGTTAAGGAAGGTTATGGCGGCCTTTCAACAAATAACCATTTCCAGTATTCGCATAAAAATGAGATTTAGGTATTATTTACATTTTGAAAAATCAAAAATCATTAGTCATTAAATACGCTTGCAATATATGGTCCTATTAAGACTGCACGGTTACTGTACTGTACTATGCAAAATATGCTATATTTTAAATTATGTTTTTGGGCCTCAAAGTTGCACAATTTTCAGCAAATGATATTTTCTATTTTGATAGAATAACGCAAGTAAAAAAAAAACGTACTTTTGTAGCCAAAAAGCGTTATAGAACGTTATAGACATCAAACTAATTTATTGTAAGAATTTCATAGGGTTTTTTTAGCAGATAAATGCTAAAAAAACTCGCTGAGGTAGTTTGGTACACTTAATATACGAACATTTATGTAGATCATACGTTTAAATTAAGCTAATATATACATTCCAAGACCATTTATGATAAAAAAAACAGCTAATTGGCCCTGCATTTTCAAACAAGATTTGTTTTGACCTCTATCAAAATTCAACGTGGTTTCAGAGTAAAAAAACTTGTAAACTTTAAGTGATAACATGAACTCATTCTTGTTATAAGTTCGGTCGGAATGGAGGTCGCGCCGCACCGGGTCATCGACAGGTCTTGGCCGAGCGCCAACGAGGAAAAATTAATAGATTTGGGCATGAATTATTTTCGCATTTTTTTTTATACAGTATCTTCCGCGTAATAGGGAACATAAACATGGGAATGGTCTTGGAACATACCTGTATACAACCACACGAATATAGGTATTTACATAATAATATAATACAAGGTAATACATGATAATATAATACTATGCTATGTCTGCCGATGCTATCAAATTTTATCCTTAAAATCATATTTGGAAAGTACCTTCTGATAAATATCTATTTGAAAATATAATAGGAAACGCGGTGAATTCAATAACAAACTTAAAATGTTAATCATACGATTAAACAGTATAATATAATAAGACAGCGTTAATAACATTTTCTTGTGTTTTAAAGACTTCATCTTTATCGTGTACGATATTGGGCAAAAAATGATCAATTTGGATAGTAGCCTCTGCACAGTCTCGGCCACAGTCGAAACTGCCATAGTTCAACTTTCACTCTAAGGATGTTCAGTCACAGTCAAAGATATGTGACAGAAGTAAAAGCGTGTATCAAGAAGGACATATGGATGATAATGTTTACTAATATGTACATAATATTAATATACCACATACGGCCTAATCCAGAGGCGCTTCTTATCCAGAGGTTCCGGGTCAAAACCAAGAAGGTCAGGCCATTCTTTGCCGCCCAAACCTACCGGTATTCTACATTGCGGTCGCGGGTTCAAATCGGCACATACCATTTTCAACGTTTAATTGCCACCATCTCTCCTGACTGTAGTACAGGAATTGTCCTGTACTACGTTAGGTTAGTTGACCTGGGTGATAGCAATCCATATACATAAAACAAAGTCGGGTTAGTTAAACCATTCATAACTCAAGAACGGCTGGACGGCTTTTATGATTTGTTGGATTTGTCTCCGCCCCGAATAGCAGAATAACTATAATAGTTATTCTGCTATTCGGGGCGGAGACAAATTCAGCTTGTTATTATATTAAAAATAGGATAGGATGGCACTGAGACGAGGCTGCGGGACCCGCCCGCGCTTAATAGCGCCTCTCCGACAGCATTCGCACAAATGCCATCCAAAAACTGCAACTTGTATCATCCCCAGTTCCTAGGAATGGGGAGCGAAGGGTACCAGCTGACGCATACTAGCAATACGCATTATTAGCAATGCGAGCTTTTCCGAAAATTACGTTAGGAGATTGTGAGGTTAGAATTTTTGCTAGCGCTAGTGATATAAACAGTATACAATAATTATTTCAACCTAGATATAGGAATTTGACCATTTGACTATCAGTATAATATCTTCTTTACTATATTTTCTATCTAAATCAAGACTTATCCATGGACTTAATGAGTTATTATCGCGTAAAAAATAGTTGCATTTATAATAAAGATTAAATTAAAAAGATAAATAGGTGTTATCCGATAGATCGATAAATAATCTGTATGGCCGTTAAATAGAGTTTTATCTGCACACTTCATAATTACGATCTAGATTTACTTTTTTGTAGAAATTATCTGCGATGTCTGTTTGAATCTAAATATTTCATAAACATGTTTATTCGACAAGGCAATTGGCATCGGAAATACTGACATTTAAAAATGTTTACGGAAAAAGGCAACTTAAAGTCACTCAGACATGCTGGCATGGCGATAAAAAATATATTTAAATAAAAAAGGAGTTAAAAGTATACTCAAATGCTTATAGTGTACGCATTGTGTTACGTGATAATAAGTCAGGGTGTGTCTAATGTTGGTAAGACGAGTCATGAGACTCTTTCAGAACATGTTGATTTTTTTTTTATTTGATATATATTATCGATTCGTTAAGTAGGTATTTAAATTATTGTGCATTTTCATTTTCTGACAGTTACACAGTTTCAAATACACATATAATTTGACCAGACTCTGATAGATGAACTATCTCTACAACATCTTAAATAATTGCATGGAACTAACTGCTTGTACACTCTTGATTTGCCCGACAACAGAGTTGCCAATATTCTAGCAAGAGTAACCACTCGCAGAGATCTTACAAATACAGTGTATGTATTCAATGAACTATCTAATAATAATAACATTCATATGTTTAGGAAAGTCTACTTTAGTACGGGCATTGCCTAGTTAAGTAGTACTTTGCATAATGTGAATTTAATATTAAGTTACTGTCGATAAATAAATAAAATAAATAAATTTGAGTGGGTCCAAGAGGTAAATGTCTAAATTTGAATATCTAATGTCCTCGTTGTCTATCTACCTATTGTTATAATGTAAATATTAAATTTAGTTTCTAGTCTCTGCGAATACTGTTGCGCATTAATAATATTTAACCGTGCAAATATATAAAGGTTAAAATTGCTGTGAACGACATTGAATTTCAATTAATTTAAAAACCGTTTACATTAAAAAAACATGTTTGAATATGTGTAGCGAAACAATAATAAAAAAACTCCCTGTAAAAATACCTTTTTCATAAATGTGATATATTTTTAGTTTTGTAGTATATGTACCACTACCGAAACTTAAGAGTGAAGTTTTTACGAAAATGAAAATTGTATATAAAAAGTATTACAGGTTGGGTACTGACTATTTATAATAATTTTTATTGTTAGAATTGTACTTATGTAGACAACATAGCACGCATATAAAATCTGCTGTATAGTAAGTTAATAAAATATATATAAATATTCACACGCGATATTCGCTAAAAATACACAAGCGCATTGCCTTCGTCAATATTTGCGTGCTGAGCGAACATTGAGCCTTCGACGATATGATAATATATGTACATAACTTAATTACTGCAACCATATAAAGTATACCAGCTGTGGGTGACTTTGATAAGATAAAATTTACAAATATGAGAACAAAGGTGTTTGCCCAACGCTTCGAAGAGATTAGATATCTACGCGTATCGCGAATGCTGCGTTTGAACTGGGAGCCCCAATAAATTATACCGTAGAACGTACAGTCACTGGCTAAACAAATTTGCTATTTAAATTAAAAGAAATACGCCAAATCATTGCCATAAACAAACATAGAAATCTTATTTAGCATATAATCAACAACTTGTAAAAGTATGAATAATAAAAAAACCATTATTGAATACGAATTATAGTAGTAATGTTACAAGCGTGATCTATAAACACGAAATCTTAATTAATAAACCGATAAAGATAACATGCTTACGAAGGTCAAAGCATTCAAAGCTAATGTCGATTATTAGGAAACTAATATTCTTGATTTAACCTAAATGTAGATTAAAAAAAAATACGTATTGTTTGCTTTATATAAACCAGTGTTCAAGAATCTGTTTATTAATACTGTCGACCGAACCTTGGCGTCGTAGATAAAAAAACAAGTTTTACTTTTAGTTAAAACAGTAACAGCGACGCGATCGCAGGAAAACAACAAATTAAATAAAAAAGCTGATCTAATAAAACTACGACAAAGTTAAGTATCTCGGTAGTCACGCGGGCTACAAAAAAATATTTAAATTTGATCTATATACTTATCAGATATGTTCTCAATATCACGAATGAAATCAATCATATGTTCAATCATGGACAGGGGTCATCTAAAAGCTACAGAAACTACATCTGCCTGTAGAAACGTACACATATATATATATATATCCCAATCCCCCAATCTCTATCTTCTTCTACTTTTTTCTCCATCTGTTGTCTAATAATAATAAGTATATATATATATATATATAAATATATATAATTGTATAATTGAGTTGTAAAGTTATTTGACTTATATATGATGATTGTTTTTTAATAGCGGCAAATCGCCTGAAAAGATAAATGAGCACTTTATCAAATAATTAAAAACTTTTTCCAAATTTTTCAATATTGTCAAAGATTGTGTCATTTATCTTTTCAGGCGATTTGCCGCTATTAAAAAACATATATAAATATATATATATATATGCACATACAAGGTCAGGGCGACAGCCGAGCCGTAATTAAAACAACGCCAGAGCATCAATTATTAAAGGGAAGGGGGGGGTCTTGTAGGTACTTTATATACTTAACTGTGCGTGGCGGCTGCCTTTAGAAACCAATACCTAATAGCACCACCTTCACAATGAGCCTTTACAGAATTATAACAACTATAGCAATATCTACTTATATTAAAAAAAAAAAGAAACAATCCGGCTCGAAGGACCAACTACTTGACAATAGCACTAAAAGCGGAATCTACATACAGGGCTTGTTTTGTAACCTGGAATAAATATTATAAGAGCTATATTAATCGTTAATAAGCTGTTCATTAACATTATTTACTAGATATACAATTTTCAAACAACTTATCATGTAGTGTGACAAGTTGGATGGAAATCGTGGAATAATCCCATAAACTAGATATAATTAAAGTAAATATAATAAAGATTTTTTTTAGCAATATTGCAGCAGAAGAGCCTAGAATGCTATAAGGTTATTCATTACGGTTCCATCCCACATGCACACAACATACTAGCAATAATACTCATGTTCTGTTCAACATTCTGCACATGGTTAGGTTTGGTTAGCGTTTCTTAGAGACAGAGAAGATATTTTGAAACTTTGTAAGTGAAAGCCAATATGTGTATCGCGAAAATGTGTAGAATGTCAAAAAAAAACATGCGGTAAATAACTAAATTACATATAAAAGAAACTTCAACACAGCTTTAAACCTCAATAATATTTGTATATTAGGTAGATTATTAGTTAATACAGAAAAGAAAGAGGATTAAAAAATATCGATAGAGAATCTATGAATGGTTGAGTGAAGCCCGAATTAAAATATGACGTTTCGTAATTGACAATCCATAAAAGTTTCAATAACGGTTCATTTGAGTATCTACCATTGATTAGCCAAATAATCAACCTTCGTACAAAACTTTTAGTAGTTGCCAATAGAACAGCAGATATTAACAGCCCTTAATTAAGTATAAATAAAATGTGAAATACAAGAGGTGGTACTACATTATAAGATACCTTGGATATACTAAATATTTATAGCCTAATAAAAAAGTATATATACTAAACGAAAATAACATATGCTATCGGAAAGACTATAAGAAACAATAGCTACCCAATAAAAGATGATCTATTAGGGTCACTCCTATTGTTGACAGAAGTATTATAGCTACTCATTAATACTTTATAACAGCTAACGACATAAAGTTTTCCTCTTTTGGATTAAAGAGATTCAGGCTTCAAACAAAAGCGGTTGAGATATTTCACAACTTTCTCCGTACGCTCAAAATAAAACGCTCTATAAACGGGCCACGATCGTTTGAAGTCAAAATCTTTCACATAAACATAAAAATAAAAGACATCACAGCCTACAAGGGTACACTGGTAAAGTACAACTTGCATATTATTAATTTATTAATTTGTGCGTACGAGCAGCCAGCGGAGCGAGCTGAGCGAAAAATCATTTCAGGACTACAGTGTGATACCGGCCGCGTTGAATTTCCAATTACCGTTTCTTGTACAGAGGGTCATCGATTTTGCAGAAATCATACATAGAGTGTTAAACAAGTTGTTATCGAGGAGAGTATAGTTCCACTAAGTGAAGGATTAAAATTAATAAAAAGGAGTGATTGAGAAAATGTTTAATGGTAGTTAGCTAATAATTGATGATAGTGGGAGTCAATGCGCTAAAAGGGTGTCGATATTCTTAGTCCTATAAAATTTAATAGAGAATCATTTGGCAAAAACCAATAAGATGTATTGTTAAACAAAATCAATGCATCAAGCAACAAATAACGCTTTGCCAGTGAACGAGTTTTAGAAATATGCTTTAACACCGGTTGAAAATAAAATGTGATGTAAATTAAGCATTGCGTAAGTGTGATTTATGGATTTTGAGGTCTTAACAAACAAAAAAGTCTTTGGCATGATCGCCAACGTTCGCTGGTCATGACTAAAAGAAGAGAATTGGTAGTTTAGAAACGTTGTTGCTGTTTAAATTCACAATGAAAAAAAAAAGTTAGCATTCATCGGAAGTGGGTTTCACACGAGAGAGTAATAATGATGAAGTATTGATACTCCTATATTGAGGTAAGCCAATGACAATTTGAAATATACTTTTAGTGTCTTAGATGAAGATGGAAATCCCGATATTAAAATCTGCGAATGAAAAATGAAATTGAAGAACTATCAATGTATTAACAGTTTTAGCAGATTTTACAGATTATAATAGCGTTCTTTTCAGTTTACTTATTCAAAGATCAAGGGTAAAAATGTAAGGGTAATCTAGTTTTAAATGAAAATAACATTAGGAATCCATCAACGGCGACGAGAATATCACACTGACGCCTCTGATACTACTGGATACAGTGAGTTCGCGTACCCTCGTCGACGCGCAGCATGTGGTGCTCGGGCCGTTGAGAGTCCGGTGTGCACCGGTAGCGACCGGCGTGCTCTGGCCTTGCCCGCTGCACGCTCAACCTCGAAGAGACACGCGCGCTGCCGTCGCGCACGCTTTCATCGACTACATAGTCATGCGGGCGCAGTGGACGTTCCGTGGCCTCATCGGCTGACACCGTAGCCAGCGCTCGGCCGTCTCTGGTCCAGTGAACGGGTTCGGCGAGACCGACTGTGCAACTCACAGAGAACGGTTCATTCAGTCTTACGGATGCAACACCATGGTACTCCACCGCTGACGGCGTCTTTGGCTGCGCCGTTGTCTGCTGACGATGACCACCACCTCGAGTCACAAAACTCAACTCTTAAAGTAGGTATCATAAACGCTAAAATCCCTTAAAGACAGTAATTAATTGATATACCTTACTAACCTAAGAATAATAATAAACCCTACTTTAAATATTTGTGGTATGATATTCATAATGACCGGATATTTTTAAATAAATTTAGTATTATTATTAGCTGATTAGCTGGCTATTTCTTCATAAGTAGACCATATCAATTGAATTTCTAGTTTGAAAGTTTGAACCATTCGCTATGATTTATTTACTAGTTGACCTAACTAAGTTACACATTTTAAGGCCTAAATCATCTAGAAATGTAATACACATTACAAACAGTAAGTACAAGTAAATAAGGCATCTATAATGTGTATCATGTGTGTTTATACCTCATTAAAAATCTTTGTGTTTTATTAACAATAGCCTAATGCAAAGGCAGTAACCATACATGGATAGTATTTAACAACGTTAGATGTAGTTGTACCTAAATTTAGTAATTCTATAAAATATCCAAATAGGTATTTATACTCATATTATTGCAAAAAATGTTTGAATGTTTGTTCATAAATTATAAACATGGCATTTTTAATCATTAAATCAATTTTATTTTGACACTCCTTGTGCTTGGGAGGGCAATATACAGTATAGATATTAATAAATAGAACACACACTTTATTTTAGGTAGGTACTTATATACTATGCTAGGGCAACGAGATAATTATAAAAAAACATATATAAAATAAAATAATTTTGAAGTTATCCATTAACTTAATCTCGCTCATTTTTTCTAACCGACTTAAATTTCTAACCGATCACATAAGTCGTACCTAAACCTATTCAAAGATGTAATTTGCATAGCAAATGGATTTATTATAGCGGTATGGATTGGCTGACTCAATTTGGCTCGATGCAAAGAACAACCGATAAACACGTTTCATTTTGAGGTAGTCGGATTCCTTTTCCACGATTTAAACATGTGAACATACAAAACAAATAGCGAGCGGCTCAGACAATAGATGAAAGGACGGCACAATATGGTGTCTCAATAGTTCACCGAGCAACTCGCTTATCTAATCAATACTTACAACTATAATGCATCCATGGCATAGCAGAATTAACTCTATTAAGTTTTCTGGTAAAAGTTGTGGAAAGCGAAACTTTTGAGGAAGAATCGAATGATTTCCTTGAAACGTACATAATAAGGTCGAAAGGTAATTGTGGTTGCCGTAATGATTTTAATAAAATAATATATAAACCATACAGTAAGTGATATATATGGTCACATGCAACAATGAACGGAAACTTTTCAGAAAAATTAATTGATTCATAGTATTTCGAGTCGAAAAAAACATACCAAACACAGCTCCATTTTTATGGAGCAAAGCAATTAATTGAATATATTCAAAAAAGTCTAATACATATATTTATTCCTTATAATATTGGAATGGGAATCGGCTGTCATGAAAGATTTTGGAGACTGGGTTAATAAATTAATTAAAATATTTAGCTGTCGGTTTAAAGTTTTTAAATAGAACAAAAATTGTCAAAATACTCTATGACACATACACACGCTCATACGCATACTTGATATATACTGGGTAAAATTCACATATATATTCAAAATATATTTAAGAAACTAAATTAGGACGCTCCTCAGAAGTGGACACAACACGAAAAACTAAGTGATATTAAGAAAATATTTATTGTCTGATAATTAAAAGTCCGTTAAGTAATTATAGTACATATTATTATGTAGGTTTACAACATACATTGCTCTGTGACTGCAGAATGCCCACAACTAAATCCTTAAAAACAAAAATAACAGTTTTGAGCAATTATTCCAATGGTGGAGATCAAAAAATAAGATCATAAGGAACCATTACGGGAAATAAACCTTTGATCTCTTAATTTCGCATCAAATATGTATTTAGAACATCTTCATATAAATGGTTAATGCTTACCGAAACTTAACAAACATTATAAAAAGCTGTTCATTTTATATCCTTTTTTGTACAATTGAGAAATTGATATTTCAGAAATTTTTACATTAGTGAACATGAATTCGATTCCTGGTAATTGATTTAACCAAGTGTTATCCTGAAAATTTGTTCGCTGTTGTAATCTTTTGTATAATACGCTGTAAATGATCACGTGTAATAGAGCCCCTAACATATTAATAAGAGGAATCCGAACAGGAAGATGACCACGCTGAAAATGGATGAATGACCTTAAAGAGTGGACCAACATGAAGGTAGAAACCCTCACGGTTAAATACGGTTAAGAGGAGCGTAGTTTTTTTTGTAACCCAACTTCGATTTAAGATGGCACCTAATAATTATCAGATAAATAATCTCCCATAAATAATTCTTTATGTGCATTTATTAATAGGTTTAATTCAACAGCGTCATTACAATAATTGTTAGATTCCAAGAAAAATGGAAGTGACTATGTAAATAGGTATCTGAGTAGGAAATTGATAGCTTGTGAACTAGGTCATACTAATTCTTAAAACATATAACCATATCATGTTTAATTAATATAAACGAGATACGATTTATTAAAACCATTGATTTCAAATGCAAAAATAACCAAGTCAACGAGTTTCTGTTTACAGCAGGTTAACTAATTTATGAAACTGTGCTAAAAAAATCATTTGTGTATTTATTAGGCTTCATTCTACTCTCCTTGAATTATTCCCAAAATTAACCGAGCGTCATTCTCCATATAAAGGTCAATATTTAAATCGTCTAAATATTTAATGCAAATTGAGGTTGAAGGTTACCTATAATTTGTATTAGTTAGTACCTAATTCAAGGGAATTAGAACCCCGCTAAAGTTAAAACTGAAATCGAGATTTCTTATGGCGATTAAGGAATCCGTAAGTTTAGAGCACAAGATACTGCGGTATAGAACAATGATTTTTTTTTTAATCGCATACCTACAGTAACGAAAATATGTCAATTCAACATGGTTATCGAGGTATTGATCATGACATTTTAAAAGATAACCCCATGGAATATGTATAATCTAGCCATGTATCAATACTACTGTTGTTAGAGTAAAATTAAACAAATATGCTTACCTGCAGCCTCCGAGGGAATAATGTAAGCTAAAAATAGCAGAAAGAAGGCAACGCACGACACTAAATATTCCATGTTAATGAGTTTATGCTTCATCGGTCCACAAATTTTAAGGCAATGTCTATATTAAAACTACCTAATGTCAGACCGACGTCCGACAATCACAAACTGCACACTTTCGACTGTTAATCCATTTATTTCCACGGAGCGACCAGCGCAAGATGGCGACAATCGACTGAAGAAAGTCACGAGCTACGAGTTTACGTAATGCACAGTGACGTAATGGACGCAGGCGCAGTGCGTCCTAAATTCGGTTTGTTTTAATATTTACAGAATATTTTATACAAATTTATTATAAAGCTTATTATGACGGTCGAATCTAAAAAAAATGTCGAACAATCTATTAGAAAATCGGAAGTTAATGTCAAAATGACATTTAGAAAAATTGTTTTTGATTTTTTCCAACTGAAGGTGAAGTTCGTACGAGATCGTTAAAATAACAATCGTTGCCAGCTAACTAAAAAATATTTACCAGCTGATTTCATCAAAAGATTTTTTGAATATTTTGTAATTAGTAAATATTTTTTATTATAATATAAATAAAGTTAATCTGTCAAAAATTAACATATCAACTTAAATAAAATAATAAAAATCCCGAGAAAAAAAGAAAACTGATTTAAGGTATATTATGAAAATATGAATACACATTTTTATGAAAATTTATATATCGTCATAGTATATTATACTACATGATATATCATCTAAAGATCTTTTTTATACGGGCTAAAAGTACTTGGCTCAAAACAGATTTTCCTTAAGAAACTGATCTTTAAACACAGAAAAGTAAAGAAAGAAACAGCAGATAAAGATCTTAACATTCCAGAAATAAAAACTAGATACATATTGACAGAGAAGTCACTCCTATCTGGGTCCTAAAGCATACAATTTATTAAAAGAGGAATGGCGATCGAATGTTAACAAAAAGGTATTAGGGAAATGGCTTAATAATTGTCCTATAGAAAATAAAAATTCAAATTCAAATAATACAACAATTTATAATAACTAGTTCAATTTATTTTATTATAATATATCTTATTTTCCTTTTTAAACACACGTCCTAAACTTTAAAAAAAAATAACCATAATATGTACTTATTTTCATTTTATTTGTTTTTTATTACACATATAATATATTTTTTCATAAACCATGAAATCATAACGTAAACATTATAATGAACCCGGAATTAGTTTTTTTTCTCCAGGAAAATTTGCTTTTTGGACATTTAGAAAGACATTGGATATTATTGGACATTCATTTATATTCATACTTTGCGTCATGGAGCGACCTCTGTTATTTTACAAGATAACTAAGACGCGAACTAAGCAAAACATTGCGCATAGCGCTCAATTTAAATAAGGAGCAAATTGATAGATGGCGTTACAAGACATTTAAAGTGGCCATAAAGATAATAGGTATTATACCTATTATGTATTTTTATATTATTAGAAATTGATAACAAACCATACTTATTATACATATTGTGACTCACACGATAAAATAGGGAGCAGATTAATCATTATATGTTAGGCGTTTTGAGACGAATGTGGGTGGACTAATCACTAACATCATTCGTATTAAATGGTATCACTATCACTACTACCCACTGCTTCTTATAAATAAAAAAAAAACAAATGAAGGTTATAAATGCAAATAAAAATACATGTAAAACATGGAACTATGGAATCTCCCTGAATCTGTAGCAGTAATTTGATAAAATGCGTTTATAGTAGATAACTGAAGCAGAATTAAGTATCTATCTTATCATTGAAATTTTTTTGTTTCAAATGGTTTTGTGTTTATACTAAAAATGTTGTAGTTTTTAACGTAATAAAATATAATCTGAAAGTATAACGAACTTTCAAACAATATCGGTGATCAATAGTGTTACTTAGCATTCATATGAAATGTTAATATTATTTTTAGTTACTGTAAAAAAAATATTTTAGTTACCAGTAAAAAAAAAGTAACACCTTTTTGTTTGTGAGTAATTGTGAGGTGTAAGTATTGCTTTAAAAAAAAAAAACACCCCCACTTTCGCTTCCTTTAACGGATGTTGAGAAAATGGCGAAACACGTGCTTATTTTTTAAGAAGTATCTAAATATTAAATTTCAACTCTGTTCTGCCCTCTTTCTACCCACTTAGGGTTTGGGGGGGGGGGAGGGGGATTTCTAAAAACCTTTCTTAGTGGGTGCCTACGTCATAAAGAAAATGGACCTCCGAAATTTTAGATTCCTAATGAACCTGTCAGTCAGGACTTTTATATTATATACAGTAATTCATTAACTTTTTTAGTTAGAGCATTATTGAAGTTCTAATACCTGTCCCTATAAATAAATAATAAATTTGTATTTATATTTTGATACAATTCATTGTCAATTTTAATTTTTTCATCTAAAAACATGGTTTAACATTCACAGAAGTATAAGATGTCATTAATAATTATTTTAGTCTGACATTGACATTGATAGACTATTGAAAAAGAAACAGTTGAAATCACACACAATTCACAGATCGAAACTCATTGCGTCAATCAGCTGTGAGTAGTATGAACGTTTTATTTTATTTATTTTAATGTATTTATAACACATATTATACATAATTTTAGCTTTCTGCACTTCACCTAAATATAAACTTTAACCATGCCAAATGTCACACTCGTCTGTGAGCAGAATATGCTTAAAAAGGGGTACATGTACCCCCCCCCCTCAAACCCCTGTAAGGGCTTTTTCTGGCGTAAGGTTGCTCATATCAAAAATAGACCTACAATTTACATTTTGAATGGATTTGATCCTGTACAGAGAGGTATGATTTTTTTGAATGTTGAGAAACCAATTTTCTTACCCCCAGGGCCAATGGTTGGTGCTATCAAAAAAGTTTAGTTAGATAAGTTTTAGGCCCTTAACCAATGAATAACATAAAATTTAAATGAATTTGATATCTTGTATACTAAAAAAGTTATGACAAAATTTCCATTTTTCGAAAAAAACCCCGTACCCCGCCCCCCTGGTATGATTTTGATCATTAACCGAGATTTTGTGCTTTTAAATTGTATGTATCAATTACGGCAGTTATCGTGTCCACATCAAAGTTAGATAATATAAGCTTTTATTTAAATTTTTAAAACTGAGGGTGGTTTCAGGTCCTAGGGGATGGGAAACGCGAAGATATATTGAAATTTTCCTGAAGCCCGTTGGTAATAGAGTCCTTTAAATTTAAAAACATCTCGTATAATCAACGATAGAGGCTCAAAGTAATAGTTTAGGATTTATATTGAAGTGGCGAGACGAGACGCGTCGCTCGTAGAGTCTCCACTCCAGCTAGATGAGGTCGAGGGAGGAATCCTTGAATAAAACAGGAGTCAGTCGAGTCGCGCCTTCTGAAGAATGCTCGCTCGCTGGGCCACTTTATTCAGAAGTCACTCACCGGCGGCAGTAGTGGCAATACCCGCCAGATTGAGTACGGACGGGCCCGTTGACAAATACGCGTCGCGTTCGCGGAGAATATCCTATTCATAGAGCAATGAATACATGCATCTTAAACGATCACGTTGAAGCGTCTGTATTGAATCGCTAAACGCATAGAAATGAAATTGTTTCCCACAAAAGATTTACTCCAAAACTTACTTCAAGGACGCATTTGTCCTTGAGATTTGAAAGAGTAAGCTGACGTGTAGAAAAGAGACGGATATACTCGCCGACCGCGAATTCGTTACATTTGGAATCGATGAAACATGTTTTTTGTATTTAAATAATTATTATCATTTGAAAAAAATGTTTTTTTTTAAGTAATGTCCTAGATTATTATATTGCCTATCTTTAGAAAGAAAAATTAGGTTCGCGCCACTTACACAACTTAAAAGAAAACCGTTGCAAGAAAAAAACAACACTTTCTTATTTATTTATTTTCATTACTATAATAAGGTGTATTTCGTTTGTTTTTTAAGCAAAGTACTAAATTAATATATGTAGAATATTGTGGTATTTTTAGTTTTAGCCATTTGTTGGGAATAACTTCAACAAAATGCACTAAAATACGTTACAAAACACGTTTTAGGGACTGCTGGCACCTTAAGGAAGACGAATTACGCACATTCGCGATTCTGATAAAAACACCGTTGCCTTTATACCAAAGCGCACCGCATGCACAACATGCACTCAGGCCTATAAAACCACGGACACAAGCCAAGTCGCTAGAAACACATAAAGAGTCACTTCGTCAGTCCACTGAAACGCTACGGTTTCTCGCGTTATTTTACATTTTATATTTCATTAATTTCATTCAAGACTGTACTTACTTTTTACATAATTATCAATTAAGAATTACGAGTGTTTGTTGAAACATTTATTAATAATAAATAGTTATAATAATAATAATAATAATATATAATTAAAACCAGCCAATGTTGCGGGCAGTTTTAACAATTCATTTCGATGCGTCTACCCGAAAACCAGCCGAAGACCAATGTAGAAGGTAGGTAGGTGGTCGTTTATTCAAAACACAAAAACAAAATTTAATACTTAACAATAACAATTATTCACGTGAATTTAATTTCCTAAATTTAAATACACATACGGATAATACTAGACTGATATTTATTTATTTATTTATCTTTATTGGAAAAACCTACAATTAATAATAAACCTACAACCTACAAAAAAACAACAAAAAAATACATATGATTGATCGATAAAAAACAAACAAACCTACACAAACCACAAACCTATTTATTACCAGAATGTGGTTAATCGACGAATGAAGGAAAAATGCGTGCCCTGGTTACCACCAACGAGAGGCAAACACAAAAACATTAGGTAAGCTAAGAGGTTCTTCGTTCATATGGCTGTGTTGTTGAGGAGGCGCTATTGGGTGCAGTTCCGACTGCCTTATTGATGTTTTCATGATGCGAGGTCGTTCATTACAGGCAGGTCTGTAAATGAATGAGTATTTATTTTGTGTATGTCTAGTTACTTAACTCAGTCGACAGTGTTGAAAAGAGCGCCGTTAAATAAATATAGCCTAATACTTAAACGGCTGCAAAATAACAGCGTGCTTTGTAGCTGAACTCGTCACCGTGCTACATTGTCACGGTGTCACTTGTAACGAGATTTCCTTGTCACTGAACAAACCTTCAATTCGCTTCGAAGTCGCTTCCGACTTCGACGAACGCGACTCTGTGAGCTATCGATGACAATCGAATGCTCGGGTGCGTTCGCGTAGTATCAAAATAGCATGTTCGTAAAATATATCTCTCGATAGGTTGCGCCGTTGGGGCTAACTCGCGCGTAGCGGCGATACCCAAGAGATAAGATGGAAAGGGATGGAAGGAGATAAAAGAAAAATCCGGGCTCTCCGTGCGCGACTCGCGCTAATCACGGCCGGTTATTAACGAGCCCGCCGGGCTAAATTGTCCGTACTTAATTGGCATCCAGGATTCAGTCTGGGCGGCCTGACCCGCATTAAAGGCGGACGTGCCCCGCGGACACGGTTGCGGATTTGTTACGCCGACGTTCTTTCTTGAATCATTCCTTGACCGTGTACTACCGCGTCCAGAACGGAGACAAATGTTTCTGTTGAAGATACGTCTTAGTGATTGGAAATGTGGCAGTTGCATGAAATATACATTTCCCAACATTTTTAATTTTTTTTTCATACCCAAAAATAATCTAACGCATTGTACGAACCCTGATAAAAAAATAGCTAATTGGCCACCATCCTTCCCCTAATACCACTTCCATATTATTTTCTATACACCACACACTTTCCTACCATACACATCGCATATACATCTACTTAAGGTTAACAAAGTTTTAAATACTACTGTACTTAAGCGTAAGCTTTAATTTAACTCTTTGGATTCAAAATGTATATGCTACGATTTTGCTGTATGCTTACCTGTTTAATAAATAAATAAATAAATATATGTGTCGCAGGCCAATTGGGATTTTTACAAAACGCCTAGGCGGATAATTTTGCAATAAGGCGAGTTAATGTTTCATATTATTACAGTTTTGGTTCAGTGTACAGATTGAGCCTCCATTTTTTTTAATATGTCTGGACTGGGATATTCAAAAGAAGCTTGTACGGTTAAGAACAGGCGTAGACAACTCCATGGTCAACGTGAAGCTGTGCGCAATGGACCTACTTAGATGCACTATTTTCTCGGGAGATCTGGTCCAATGGCGGCGACCTTAGACTGCCTGTAATCTGTCAATAAAACTGATTACATAGGAGAATCATAACCTGCCAAAAATCGGTCTCTTTCTGATCGATAAATTACGCAACGCGTACAGTCGTGGTTGAAAATTGGCGCAAGAAAGACATTTATCACGGCGTCCTACTCTATCGTTCACGTCGCGGCAGATTCCGACACTGGTGCGAAGAGAGCGGCGTGCACACTTCTTAGTCTGTCGCTGGTCCCAATGCGGATAATGACAAAATAATCATGAATGGAACTTTGTTACCTTTATCTCCACAATGATCTACCAACCATGACCAAAAATGGCTCTAAAAAACATTATAAATATAGACACCGCAAGATTATTTTTTTATAATTTCGTTATTAGGCGGTTCCTTACTTAAAATATTTAAAATGATCATAAGTCAATCATTCGCTTCGGTTTATGCTATGTTTTATTTTTGCGGTGCGAGGGGGGCCCGTTCGTGATGTCGTTAAGTCCTCCGCTAATCTGCGATATTGCATTACGTCCAGTCAATTAAACGGCGGCCGCTTCGTTAGCGATGCCGGCCCTAATCAGTTAACGGCCGCCCGAAGGCCTGCGAGGCCGTTACAACTTGCAGATTACGCTAAACGCAAGAGTGACGGTTAAACGAGGGTACGAAGTTTATTTAGTCGGCGCGCACTGCTTTGTATCCAATTTGAGCCCATGTTTAGCTCATATTTAACTGTTATTGGTCAAGTTCTGTCCGCATTTAAATTGAAAAAAAAAACCGGGAAATGCTTATATGTATGTCTGTGCGCAGATATATCATAAAACAAACATTTTGTATGAAATATTGATAGCATTTTGTTATTTTTTTTAAATAATAACACAATTTTCTGAAAAGTTAAAAACTTTTGTCATCAATTATTATTTTCATATTTAAAAACTAAAATATAAATCTCCAATTTTAGGTAAATTTTGTTATTTTATTTCTAAGTTGTACCATATATCTCAAATGCCTTAAGAAATCCATCCTCTACTTTTTTCTCACCATTAAAATATATTTATTTTAAATGGAATGTTTCCGGTTTCATTAGAGAGTGACTTCAAAAAATGCTATTTCAAAAATATGTTTTTTTCTTATGTTTTTTGCATACTGTTTAAAGAAATTTTCTTAGGTAATTTCCCTAGAATAATAAATTATATTTAATGTAAATAAACTAGATTCCTTACATCTCTTGTGGATATCTCTCCTGACGTCTTTAAAACCTGTAAAATTCGCATTTTTGTAGCATTCAGGTATGTAGGCGCCTTAAGGTATGCTTTGAAGGTAAGGCCAGGGGGGAATATTGAATAGAATTTCCCAATTTTTTCCTCAACACCACGCGAGCATTTATATAGTTATTTATTTATCTTTATTGGAAAAATCAACAATTTTACACAGTAACACACAAAAAAAATACATTTAATTGAATTATAAAAACTTATGTAAAACTAAAAATAAGTTTCTACTAACAAAAAGTATTAAAATTAATAACAGATATAACAAACCATTTTAAATATATATATACATATCTACTTAATTTTAGAACAGATAATTTACCCTATTATTTTTTACATAAATCATTGCTGAACACTTTAAATTGCTACTTATTAAGACTCAATTTATCGAAGCGGTTAATAGTGCTAGTTGAAGTCAACATTCGCGTCATATGTAACCTAGCTAATAGTGCAAGACATCATCAGCTATAAAGATTTCTTCATCACCAGCACTGCATTTTAACTATGGGCGCTTGGGCCCCAAAGGGTCCGTAACTGTCTTCACAAACTGCATAAATTAATACAAATCGCTCCATTCAATTGGCACTTCATGTAATTTTAATAATAATAAGTAAGCAAGAAATCGTGGTTGTATCGTGGACTGCGAGTCCTTGGTCCTTGAACGGTATTTCTGGACTCCTTTGCCCGTTTCTAAACTATAAACGAAAATGTTAAATGTGCTGGAAACATCCTGAAAACCATATCGAGGACGCCATTTTCTGCCGCCGTGTTGTCATGAAGAAATATTACATTACAGCATTTACAGACATTCTTATACGAGTAATGCAAAGGCATGTTCGTCATGGTCAGCTGTTAGAGTTGTAGGTACGCTGTTTGGTTTAATTTTTCATGTCTTTTTGAATTACACGAAAATGCATAAGTGACGTTCGAAATACCATTTTAATTATTTTGTATATTGTTTTTATTTATCGCTAAGCGTATTTCAAACTGCAACACTGCAACAACTGCAACGGTAGCATTCGTTTGTGACAGTACTAGTACTAATTGAATTTCTAAATTAGAAATATAAACCCTAAATAAAATGGTGCTACATAGTAAATTACAAATGAAAATAAAATTAAAAAAATACTTCGGCCTAAACCCAATTTTAAATTGTAATACTAATAAATTGTAAATACTAATAAATAAATTGTAATTTTAAATTGTAATACAACGCTTGAATTATTTTTAAAATTAATAATTACAAAAAATCTTGTAATACCTATCGGAATTATTATTTATTTATTTATTAATTGGTATTTTTACAGAAAAAACTTACAGCTAGACATACAATTATTAAAAAAAAAAAATTTTTATCTTTAAACATACAAAGAGAAAATGTGATAAATCTCCTCTCATCTAAATTCGCACTTAGTGGCATGTCAGAGTCTTCACCGTGTCCATCTAACTAGGTGTTGAACACCTGTCCTAAGATGGACTATCTGTATCCATTAAAAATGTACAACTAGTGGTACATTTTAAACAGCAGTAGTACTAGCAGTAGTAGTAACTACTACTACTAGTATTACTACTACTAGTACTATGTACTACTAGTTAGTAGTACAATAAAAACATCTACAAACAACTACGCATATTAACTATCCCAGGCTCACCCGCAGTGGGCCGTTACAAAACCATATAATATTTTTCGGATAAAGCCATAAAGAATCATTTGTAACCCTTGCAAAAATCTTAATTTTATATAAAATCATACGTTTAAAATCATATGCTTATATGTACTAAAATTTAAATTAAGTACTTTTAGGTTAGTTCCAGTGCCATTTTAACGAGGCAAAAAATGAAGAACAATCCTTCTTAAAGCGAGATCCGCTATTTTAATTAATGTCAGCGTGAATGAGGGTGGACGTTGAGATTATCCCGCGAGGCTATGTAAAAGCCAAGTTACGTTATCTCTCCAATCTCGGAAGCTTAAGTCAGCACAGAATGAAAAAATGGAAATGCTCTTGAGACACACGGCACGCGTGGGAATATTTTATCCCCACCTGGCTACGGCTTTTGAGATGACTGAATTAAAAAAAAAATAACATAAAATAATTAAATTTAATTTAATTTTAATCTCTACATGTATCTCTGTACTTTTGCGAAAACCTGTCATCAGTTAATTTTACAAATAACTGTATGTACCATTCTTTCTTCTTAAATTATACTGTTGGTTTTCCGAATAAACAATAAATAAATAAATAATTTTATTTAGAAAATAGAAAAATACATTCGGTAACGAGGTTGGGATTAGGATGTAGGAGCGGTTGGGGAATTTACATAATTACCAGAATACAAAATACAGCATAACTCTTTAAAATAATAGATTTTACATATACTCGTACATATACTTCTCTGTTATACAACCCTGCCAGCACAACTTTAGTTTACGTTCCTCCAAATACATTTTTAAGTTTCGGTATAATAAGTATTTTAGATGATATTGTAGATGATATTTATGTGAAAAAGACTCTTTGAGTTCATCACGTGAGAATTACTCCATAAATATTTCAAAATTAAACATTTGAGATACCGTAACATGCTTACACTGTGGACCCAAATCATTTTAAAGAGATAAATGTATGAAATGAGGTTGAGTTCTGTGTTCGAGACGAGCCGTGCAATTGAACCTCTTGGAATTGTTTAGTATGTACGCAATCCGACCTCGTACCCTCGACTCTCTTGTCAGACACATTTTTCCTTCTCTCGATTTCGGGACGATTGCGTCTCGTCGGTGAGCTAAATACTGAATCAAATGCGGCGGCTTGATGTCGCATTAGAGAGCCCTTCGGGTCCGGACGCGGAATAAAAGATGGGATCCATGAATCCACGCATGTATAAATAAATGCACAGATACACATCTTTCTTTCATTCTTTCCAAATCTTCGGGTTTCTTTTCATAGCGACAAACGACGCTTCTAACTACTTCCTTCTAGATCTTTTGAAAACCGCTAATATCGCTAAATATAGCGATGGGGAAGTAGACTGCCATTCCGCGTCTTTTGGCATATTGGCATATTGGCACTTTAGTATTATCCGTTTTATCTCTCGGGGAATCCTTCAAATTTTTTCACGTCTTCTCTGAACCAGCCCGCGGGTCATTCTTTTCTACATGGAGTTTCTAGCGCCTGCCTAACCTATAAATTATGTCTCCTAAGAAAAACAGTGACGTTTGAAAACATTTTAATTTCAAAAATGCAGAGAATAAAATGGTAGTGTGATTTTTATGTAAAAAGGCCTCTTCTCAAAATCAAGCGAGCTTACAAGCCAACGGCGTAACCGAATGACACCTAAGCAAATTTATAAAATGCTTTCTTTAATTTCAACATGTAAATTAAATTAAAAAAATATTCTAATTATTATAGTTTTTAACACTAAATTATTTTTTTTATTTAAAAATGATAGGTTATGCCATTATGCCTAGCCATTATGTGTAATTAAACCTTTCGAAATAGTTTGGTAGCATCTAGTGAAAGACAGTAAGGGTCGACTCCAGGGTCAAGTACTCGACTCTGAATTCTCAAGAGTCGACTCCTAAAATCTTGGAGTGGCACATCACTAGCTAAATTCAAACGAGTGTCAAGGATAGAACTATACGAAGGGAGGTTAGTCGGCTACGGCTTAGCAAAAGCCTATTTTGAATGCGCTGTTTCGCATTTTAGCCGCTAGAGACTAAAAAAGTACCTATTCACTATTTGTACGAAAAAATAGCACTGATTATTGTGATAACCGTCTTTTTCTCTTGCGAAATATCTACAGATACAATATATTATGTACATCTATTAATATGCTAATCTATTTGCACTCATTTTAGTTTCAGAACCATTTTAGTTTGTATTATTCTTAATAAAAGCACGAAAAACATTAAAGTATAAATAAAAATATCTTTTAATTCCTAATATATCGTCTTTACCTTCTGTTTGGTTTCTTTTATTGTTTATTGTAGTAATAAAATTTTTAGTTTTTTGATTTTAGGTTTATATCAAAAAAGTTTTTTTGATCGACGGTTTTTTTTACGTAGCTATTAGTTGACATGGCGCTCGCAAAGATGCCACAATTTAAGTACAATAAAAATGATAATTCAAACGCAAATCATTACCAAAATATTTATAAAAAAAAAAAACAAGTTCACGGCAAACAGATTTGTTAATCTCTTTTATAATAAGAAAGAATTCTACGCCAAAATTTAAACTTAGGTACGTTGTTTTGTAAGAACAGGTAAAATGAAAGTTCTGAACGGCGACTGCCCTAAATTTACACACCAAAATTACGGTCAATTAATTGATTAATTAATTCATCGAAGCTATTCGACTGTTTTAATATGTTTCCTTGTCATTGTAGGTCCTACAAAACACATGGAATATGGGTATAGTTAGAATTACAGCTGAAACTGAAAAGTAACTGAAAAATATTGTTTTATGCAATCAAACGAGGGTTTTATGGAGTCACGTGCAATCTCCTCTCTAAGGCTCTCCTCTCTTTCACTACTTAACTTAAATACAAAATAGCGGTAAATCACTATTATAAACATAACATTTTACGGGTTTTTACATACCATGTGTACTACATATTTCAATTCCGACGTCTTGGAGATGATTACGCAGCTCGTTGAGTTATAAGTTCGAAATAGCATATTTTTTATTTAGTTCAATCAATATTTATCGGAAAAAATGTATATTAAGCACAAATATATTATTTATTTATTTTATTGACAGTAATTTTAAACGTTAATTTACTTATAATGATAACTTAAGTATCTTCTCGGACTATTTGTTAACACTATAATAACGTTATCGACATTGCACGCGCGTTTCGTACATTAATATTGAATACCATACTAGTACGAAGGGTGTAACAATAATATTGATCTAATAGTAAATTATACCTAGGTAAGAATAAAATGTGTGTTTAAATTAGGATTAATTAAAAAAAAACTATGTTTAATAATCACAATTGTAAACTCTAGAGTTTAAAATATATATAGTAAGCATTATTTTGATAAAAAGCAAATTAAATTTATATGCGTACTTGATTTCATTTGGCGGCACCAAGCTACTATACGTCATATTTTGCGGGCTTAGCCATCTTGCGCGTAATAGATGAACTTGCCGTCTTGCTACTCGTTCAGAGATGTGGTTTGCGTCTGTGCTTGTTAAAAGTGGTCGAAATCATGAAGTACTCGTAATTCAACAATTTGGTTGGATATGTTTTAAACATTTTCAAGTATCTAGGCTTCTGGGTAAAATGACCAATAAAAAAATATAACCTTTTGACGGAAAATGGTAACTCGAAACACAAGCATTTTAATAATGATACCCTTTATCTTTAGTGTGGTTTTTAGCTATTTATTAAAATAAGTATTTCTGATGTGTTAAAGATATTATTTGATAGGAATTTCTCAAGGAGGAGTGAAGGACAATTTTATTAAGATACTAGCTGTTCAACCCCGGACTTTACTTCGGGTTGGCCAGGTGGTTTAACAGCGCCTTCGGCGGGTGACGACTCGTGCCCGCAGTACTCGGGGTAACATCTTTATGCCCTTTGGGCCATCATATGGTTTTTTGCAACTGACGTAAACCTAAATAATTTCTATATCCCCAACCCCATCCCCATCCCCAACCAAAATCCCCAATCCCCAATCACCCATCCCCAACCAAAATCAGTTCTGAGTCAAACCTACCTACTCGTATTTATATTATTAGTGCAGTATGGACGCACAAACCTTTAAATGGTTTTTCTATTATCATACCATTATTAGGGAACGTCGTATTAAAAAATATATAGGTGCTTTATTTTGTTTTATCGAAAAGTAGTGAAAATTGTAATTTAAATCATTATTTTATAAATAAGGGTGCAAAGATTATTACCGTAGGACAATCTCTATCAGCTTTAGACCTGAGACAGGTATTCCAAAAAATATATATTTTCATTTCAGCAAAAAAAGGGGCTTGTTTGAAAATTAATTACAAAATTAAATGATTATTACATAAATGAAATACTTTTGGTTAACGAGCAAATATAGGATTGAAGCAAGGAGACGTTGATTGAGATGATTTGTAAGTGGGAGGTTCGAGGGATTCTTTGATGCGTCAAGCCTAGCTGCTAGACCGCGACGGACTCTGTAAAGAAAACTGAATGTGTGTTCTGGTTTTATTGAAAGCGGATCGAATGGGTATACAAACATATACATTTTTTTATTTGTTTGTAACAAAGTAAAAAATATTTGAGAATTTAGTATCTGTTGCCTTTTTAGCTAGACCTTACTTTAAACAATGGCAGTCCGTTTGTACATAGGGCACATAATAGTTTTTATTTAAATAATAATTATTTATTTATTTACAATATTTAGGAGCTGGCTCTAGTGATATCTTAATGGTGTTTTCTTAATTAATCTACGTTTCATAGCCTTAGGGAGAGGGATTAAAACATATAGGGTAAAATTAAAGTCAGCAGTATCCTTCTAAGGGATTATTCTGGACGTAAAACTAAACAACTTTTGTTCAACGAGTTTTCAAATAGCCAACAAAAAAATGGTTATTTCTGTGGCCATCCAAAACGCAGCTAAAAATGCCGCAGGCACAAATGAAGATAGGAAATGAAGCGACCCATAATACAGGCGCGAGTAGTCTCGATGGGAGATGCCTTTAATAGCCTATCTGTAAGACGTCAGGTTTTGGTTAAATAATTTACTACTACTGAACGATGTTTAGAACCTTTTGATATTAAAAATGATAGCTACAGGGAGTCATATCCATTTTTATTTTGTAATATTCTCCGGAGTACCAGACGTTTACGAAAATACGGAACCCTCGGAGCGCGATAGACGCTCACTAATCAATAATAGATAGGTTATTTATATTACAATTATATTGGTATTCGATCTTTCGTAAGAATTACATATTAGTGGCTGCTCGGTGACACGAGGTGAGATCGTTGGACCCTATTAGGTGCCAGTGGAGGGGGGGGGGGGGGGGGAGCTCGAGGGTCTTGAGAGTTTAACGTTGTAGATTCTCCATCACTCGGAAAGGACAGAAGACGTCGCAACTGTTCCTCAAGCGAGAGGCAACTCACTCAAAGCCGCCGAAAGGGGATCAGCTCGATGTTCCGATGTTTAGGTATTGATTTATGAAAGCCTTGTTTGTATGTGTGCGTGATTTAACACGACATTCTAAAAAGCCGGAAGGCGGAGGTAGATTTCACCGGCTCAAAGTAGGGGATAGGCGAACTCCAATTGTACGAACTTGTGTCAAACATTGCGCGAGCTCAACTCGCCGTACCCTTGCGCAGCGAGAGTGCGTATACTGAATTCCTCGCTAAACTGCGCCGTAAACCCTTATCAAGAATTGTTTCAGACAAAAATTATAGGGAAATGATATGCCTAAAATTAACATTTTGAACTGATTTGATCTTGTGCCCCGAGGATCAATGGTTAGTGCCACAAAAATGTTTACTCAGATAAGTTTTAGGCCCTTATCTAAGGATTTATATAAAAATTAAATGAATTCGACATCTTATATATCAAGAAAATTATAGCAAAATTTCACTTTTTTTGAAAAAACGTCTAATTTTGTCCATTAACGAACTTAACCGAGATTTTGTGGCCTTACATTTTACGTATCAATTTGAAAGTGGTTGTTTTAAAATTACGGCAGTTATCGTGTCCTCTGAAAAGTAGTTTAGATAGATAGGTAGATATATTGAGAGTGGTTTTGGGCTCTAGGGGATGTGAAACTCGAAGATACGTCGAAAGTCGTAAGGAATACTTCAAAAACGTTTTATTTTTCGAAATCTTCGTGAAGTTTACTTGTTAGATGAAGTTTTTTTTTTTCTAAAATAGCAGCTGTTATTAAAATATTTACTATACGGGATAATAATAAACTATTTGTTCTCAGGAGGAAACCGAAATATTACAAAAAAAATAATAAATTCACTACGCGATAAAAACAAATCTATCCTGTCATAATTTCGTCCGCTCGCGAGGCCCCTTGCCTAAATAGCGAAATTCCGGGTTAAAAGACAATATATACAATATATATATATATATAGTTTTGATAAAATTATTAAATTTGGGCATGAATTATTTTCGCATTTCTTTTATACAATTTCGGAACATTCTGTATACGTTTTCTATGTTCGCCACGAGATCGTTTTCATTAAAAAAAGTAAGAAGAAAGTAAGAAAGTAAAAAAGAAAGAAAGAAAGAAAGAAAGAAAGGAAGAAGTAAGAAAGGAAGAAAGTAAGTTAGAAAATGAACTCAAAGTAGATTCTCCATTCCTCCCGAGTGAAATCTTCCCCGTCTCTCGCGCACTCCTTACCCGTTTCAATTGCCTAAACGTAGCTCGAGTTACGCACAGAATTGCTTATAATATATATGTAGCACATTTTTTTTTTCTAGAATGATTAAATAGATAAAAAAGATACTCGAGTATACTTTTAGTGTATATTTTTTTATAAAGAATCGTTTACACATGGGGCGAAACAAAATATGTAAATTGGGGGCGTACAATGCGCCATGGTACTCGATCTAGGGCCGATCCTGAAGGGGGGCACCGAGGACAATTCCCCCCTACCCTTGAGACAAAAAAATAATATATAAGAAGCCTGTTTCTTCCCTGGTACACTTAGTGTAAAGGAAAAAGCATCATTCGATTAACACAATAAATGAATCAAGATATCGGCAGCACATTAATTTCCCATTGGAGGAATATTGAGAATTAATCGGTACTGTCAAAAGTAGCCTAAAATTGTGTTTTAGCTTTCATTTCTTTTAAAATTTTCTGGACCCCCTGCTTAAGATAGGGTGGGGGGATCTCCATACCCCCGGACCGTTCCCACCCGCGTGTGCCTTCAACGAGAAAGACACATGGTTCTGTCCCTGTTCCCAATAAGTGCAACAAATTTGTTGATCCTCTGGGTATCGAACGGTGTAGAGCGGATTTTGGATGTAGAGTAAAGATTCAGATTAACAATGCTAAAATATATAACCCTGATTTCGATCATGTGACTTTCTGCTTTGCTACCAAGCTAATTTATAGACGCATTCAGGTTGAAATTTGACTATAAAAAACGCACCCAGCGCGTTGCCCTTCGAAAATATCAACATCTTTTAGCGGGTTTGTTTTTTTCTTGTTTTTTTCCAAACAAGAGAGGCTTCGGAACAAACCTCTTTTGTTACAAACCTCCTTCGATTACGCAGCATCTGAAAACGCAGAGATGGCGAGAGATAAGCTTACGTTCTCTAAGAGCGCCTAAAAGATGAGTTTACTTTGCATTAGTTCAGTCGCTAATTTCCTACGGTCGAATAGGCTGGGGCGGCACCGCGAAAGCGCATCTACATTGTGTGGTAAAAGCTCAAAAAATTATCAATAGGCCATACTGCTATCCATCTGATCAACTCTTCCCGTCTTTCAAAGTATTAGACGTAAGGCAGTTGTATATGATGCATTCCTCGCTCCAAAAATATACAACACCTTCTGTTCTTCGGTAGATGACGTTCCAGTGCGGCAATTGGCTAATGACGTTTACAAGAAGCGAATGTGAAACACTACTCTTAAATACTCCTACATAGACTTATTATATAGTAATATAAATTTTGACAATTATTAAAATTTAAAACTTTATAATATAATTATTTCATGAGCATAACAACCTAACATAACATATATACTTATTATCAAAAAATAATAAAAAATATGTACAGCAAACGTGTAAAAATCGGAGCAGATATCACCCCAGAACAGACTCTAGTGGGGTAATAAAGCCCACAACACCTATCTATTTTGCTTTGTATGAGGTAGTTTTAGAATGCTTTGTAAACTAAACTTTGTAACTAAATATATTCATTGTTGTACGCTATTTCACACGTATTGTTTTGGATTGAATAATAACAAAAAAAATATATCATTTTCATATATAAAAACTAAAATAAAAATATTTCTAAGTTATTATAATTATTTATTTCAAATCGCTTAGGTAAAGTCCTCCTCCACTATATTCTCATCATAAAACTATATTTATTTTATATGGGATGTTTCTGGTTTCATTAGCGGGTGACTTCAAAAAATGCTATTTCAAAAATATGTTTCTTTTTATATTTTCTGCATAATGTTAAAAGAAATTTCCTAAGGTAATTCCCAAGAATAATAAATTATCTGTAATATAAATAAACTAGATTGCTTGTATTTCATCTGGATACATCTGCTAACGAATTTGAAAACCTGTAAAATTCGCATGACAATGCATTTTCAGTTTCGATTACAATGCATTTTTATTATGGTAAGCATGACCTGATTCTACACCCAGGAGTGGCTCCAGACGAAAGAACTCCTTAACAGCACGGTCAGGAAATTTTGTATACGCATTCAAGCACTTAGATAAAAGCTTGTTTTTAAAAATGTATTTTTACTATAAAAATATTACGTGTAAGTTAAATTGTTCACTTTTACCTTCTTCACAACGGTTGGCGTCTGCCTCGAAATATATTTTAAACTCATAAGAATTCCGCCCATTCTTGCCGACATTTTTCCTCTAGAAAATTTCCTCTAGTTTGTAGGAATGGCCATTCTTCCAACATAAAAGAGTTCCTTAAGAAGAAGATTAAAAAGTCGACCGATATATAGTAAACGATACGCCGTTGCCGAACTAGAATGCTTTGAAGTTTATAAAAAAGGTAGCCTCTATTAAATATACTCACAGATTACAACACTCTCACTATTATCACTTATAAATTATATCCTAGTTCGTTCTGTTAAACGCATATGTTAAATTTAAGATGCCTGTAGTCGGCTTAAGTTGTTAATTAATGTATTTCTATGTAAATGTCATTATGTAAGCATTTCTTATACAAATAAAAATAAAATAAAATATATAAACTTTTAAACTGAGGGCGGATTTGGTGAAACGCGAAGATATGTCGAAATTTTCTGGAAGTCATGACATAGTCATTACTAATAAAATCTACCTAAAATGTGTAACGAATACGCCATAAAAGTTTTGTGTATTTCGAAATCTTCATGAAATTTACTTGTTAGATAATTTTTTTTTTTTTCTAAAACAGCAGCTGTTATTAAAATATTTACGATCGACAAATAGTCTAAAAATAAATGCCTAGTAACTTTGAAGTGGGTATTTTTTTCTAAAAAATTTTGCTGCGCGTTAAAAGATAATATACACACATAGGATAGGTTTATTTATATACACACACTAAACATACATATTGTTTAATCATTTGATTTATTAATTTCATGTTTTCAACCATATTTATAATCGGTACATTTTTCTGGCCATATAAATGCGCTAGTAGAGTGTTATTTTACGGTATCGCTGTTTTGGACGTTATAAATAAATAAATAGTAACTATTAGCACTCAAACGCGAACACACCAAAACGTAGTCTAGTTGAAAGTAATCTGAAAATACCGCTTGTAAGGGCCGAACTAGGACAGCCGCGGTCTAAACACGACAGAACGAAATGTTATTTAATATTATGTATTTCGCTAGGCTTTTAGAGATTCCCGCTCGGGTTAGAGGGATTCTTCTGAGGGGCGGGTTGCCATGGCGCTTTCTTGCCTTCCGCGTCGTTCTTGGCAAATTTATTCTCAATTCGGTTTATTGTTTCCCTTTATTGCTCCTCCGTTCGGTTGTCATGCTCAGGACTCATTTATTAGCAAATAATGTCGACGAAATTTCATACAAACGCCACGCGACCGCGCCCGCGCCGTTTAATACGAAATATTGATGCAAATAGAGTGGAAAAACGTATCAGTCTGCGAATGAACGCAATTTTTGGCGATGGTTTCGAAGAAAATGGCCGTCCAGGTGAAAAGATACGGCCCAGTAACATGCTCATTTTAGTGCGATTAGATCTCTATAGTATTTCATACCGCTAACATGAAAATGAGCTTTTAACGCACCACGCCAAGTACGCCACTTTGCGTTGAGTACACTCCTCGCGCATCATACGTCTCGCTTGCTCGCATATGTCATCGCGATAAGTCTCTATCCAGCATGGCGGAGAGTTGTATGACATCCCGTATCTATATATTTCAAAAGATCGTTAGTCAAGGCACTCGGCACGTGAGTACTGTATCTTTGAGAACCTTTTTCATCTCCGTATGAGCGTAGATGAGGTTAAGGCATACATACCTGAATGCTAAAAAAATGTGAATTTTACGGGTTTTCAAAGGCGTTTGGAGAGATATCCACGAGAAATATAGGTAATCTAGTTTATTTAAATTAAATATAATTGATTATTCTAGTGAATTACGCAAGGAAATTTCTTTAAACATTATTCAAAAAATATTAAAAAAAAAAAAACATATGTTTTTAAATAGCATTTTTGAAGTCACCCGCCGATGAAACCGGAATCATCCCATATAAAAAAAATATAGTTTTATGAAGAGAATAAAGTGTAGGAAGGATTTAACTAAGCGATTTGAAAAATATAATTATAACTTAGAAATAATTTTGAAAAATGAAAATGTTTTAAAATTTTCACAAAATATACGTTTTTGTGTTATTATTTAAAAACAAATGGAATTAAAAAACATAAAAAAAAACAACTAAATGCTATCTATAATTCATACAAAATGGTAGGTCGAGGTTTATATTATAAACGCAATTATACCCGTCATAGAGTTTACACGTTTAGAAAATTTATTGCGTAATTACTAACTTCATCATGTATGTTCGCTGCCGTCGTCGCGGCTCTGCGACTGGGTGTCACACGTGGTGACCGAAAGGAGGCCGGTGTCACTGAAATTGCCAATATCGTAATTATTCGGATACCGCGGTGTTGACCTTACCGACCTCCCCATAACAAAATGTACTGTACCGTACCATAGTTTCCTACCCGTCAATTGTTCCTTAATGAAAGTGCATCATCGGAGAGTTTTACAAAGATGCACATCAATGTACCCGCGATTTTTCAATGAGTAACAGTCAGTCATTGGGTTCATGCTATTTAGTTATGGAATAACCAGCTAGTATCACGGCAACTGTCATAGGGGTGATAGGCGTTCAAATTTTTTATTAAATTTCCAGTCCATCCCACAAACTCTCCTGTACGTGTCCTCACTTAGTGACTGCATGCCAACGTGTGAGGGGTTATTGGCCCTGTCCCACACATTTAGGTCTGCCCCTTTGCATCAAGGCAAACTACCGAGATTTAACTCAGTCACAGCTAATGCTTGTATCGATTTACAATCGTTAAGCGGAAAAGCGTAATTTCATCAATCAAGAATTCAACATGATTGGATGCTCTCTCTCCAGTTAATTTTCAAACAAAACGCACAACTTTTCGTTTGCGTGGCGAGCCGGTTTGGGATACTACCGTGGTGCGGCTGCCCTCCCCGGCTCTATTTATTTATCTTTTGCTTCTACTTTGCAAGTTGGCATGAGATACACTTGTGAGCATTGTACGACCGTCCTCCCACTTGGGATTCCGATCCGGCATTAAATACGTCACCTTGCAGGGATGACGGCGGCCTTCCATTCTCATGGGCGACCTCATATGGCGAGTATACTTTCACCAGAGTCGGCTCGTTGGTTCACTAACTATTGCCCCCCCGAGAAGGGACGATAATTAATGAGTTGGTCAATCTGCCTTCTCTTGCGTGGTCGGATACTAAAGGGGTATGGCCCACTGACCTGGTTGATGTTTTGTGTGGACCACCCCCACTTAGCTTTACAAATCGATTGTTCCACTCATTCCGTTACATCTTTACCCATAACGGAGACCTGGAGAGAAGGGGTCGGACCGGGAGCTTCAATAAGGCCTCAGCTTTGAAAAGTATTCAGGGACCTTAGTACCCATTGATAGACCGCTGAAACTGCAGTTGGCCAGGGTCATTCTGGACTCGGTCGGAGCTTTACACAGTCGGCCGCCCTGACACTGATCACTTCCGTGTTACACGGGCTTTGGGCGTAAGGCGGGCCCGAAGCACCCGCCTCCCAACCCAGGCGCCTGTCGTTGCACAACGACCTACCGGGCGGAAAGCGAGAAATCTTGTTTCATGTTTCCGGAATCCCGGCCTTCCCGGTCAAAACGGGGGAGGCAATCATTGCCCCGGCCGAACGTCGAGGAGGACCCGCAGTATCCCGCCTTCCGAACGCACGGCCGACAAGGTGAGTGGCGCAACTCTGCTAGGCTGACCCAATCGGTTTCTTATCCCGTGGTCATCGCCCGCCTTCCGGATTTAACGGGATAGGGCTATCTTGCCCGCTGGGTTCCAAGTGGAGTCCGAAGAGCCCCACATGGTCGTTCCCAGCCTGTAATTACAACTCATGACCCACATGGGCGGACTGAAGGTATCATGTACCAGCGCCCGGTACCCCGACACATGTCGGGCTTCATGGTTCTGTAAGGCGAAGAGATAGACACCACGTGCCCAGCAATCTGCCCGCTGGATTCCGAGTGGGGTCCGAGGAGCCCCACATGGTCACTCGCAGCTAGTAATTACAATTCATGACCCACATGGGCGGACTGAAGGTATCATGTACCAGCGCCCGGTACCCCGACACATGTCGGGCTTCATGATTCTGTCGGACGGAGAGAAGGACACCACGTGCCCACATCCGTTGCCGACCAAAGAGTACAGGGAGCGATATATAGCTCGGGTAAGTTCTGACAGCTACCGTATACTTGTCCCAGATTCAATTCAAATTCAGATTTTACTTGTAACGCGCCGTTCTATCTTATCTCAATAGTCCAGTCAGTTCAGTTCAATTCAACACAAAATTTTGGCACCGCCCGTTAGGTAGTCATGGTCGCTTGTTATCACGAATCTGTCGTACGGGTCACGGAACACCAGTGTTATTTCTCCAACTCCCAGATCGTGGTCGTAAATCACATCTGGTTGGGGTTCAAGCTTTATTCTATGGCATTGCTATAAGGTAGGACCAGTCCCCAAGAAAAATATTATTAATCAAAGTCCAACAGGAAAAAATCATTATAAATTATATTTAAAGATTATAAGATTATGAGTCGATTGTTAAGGTATCTGTTTCTTCAATCTCCTCATCTAGCCATGTACCCACTGGACCTTGGGTTGGCTTTGACATTTGATTGCAGAGGGCATCTAAAATAAAAGGGGATTTGAATGATATTTGATGACCCTCATAGATGAACGAAATCGCTCGATCATGACTCATAGGCAGTTGGGAATGAAGACGGAGATGGCTGAGACCCGGCTACTTGAAGCCGGTTGGACCTGCCGGCCATGCTCTGGTAGGTTCCATTCCTAATACCTAGTAACCACACATAATAATAAACATTGAAATTTACAAAGTGTTTGTGTTGTGTATTATGCTTTTTCAAAAAAAAAAAAAAAAAAAAAAAAAAAAAAAAAAAAAAAAAAAAAAAAAAATTTTTCTTTTTTTTATTCTTTTCTTTTATTTTGCAAGTTTGGAGTCAACGTGCTTCGGTGCAGCCTGGTGAGACCTTCGTATCAGTTCAGGGATTGCGACCTGAAGTCCGAATTAAAGCCACGCTTTTTTGACATGTCAACGCTCTTCGGCTGATATGGTCAATCACCCGCTCATCACGGAAGGACACAGATCCTCACAAGCCCCTCCTTGAATTTAACTAGCCTTGAAAGGCGTGTAAACCCCGTGTGTTATTATGAATGATGTGACACAAAAGACAGGTTAAACACAGTTAAACTTAGTCCTACCTTACTGCTTGCAGTCGCTTGTCGTGATCAGCGGCTGAGGCGCCCCGTCCGGGCACTCCTATTTCACTCAACTAAACTTGATTCTTTTTCTCACTATAAATATTTTCTTAAAATCTATTCACTTCCGATCACAAGAAAATTTAAAATATTAGTTATTCAAACACTATAGCTGTGAAGTATTTCATCAGCTATCGACGCTTAGGGAGGAATATTTATTTTATTATTTTATTTTTGAAAAATTTCAAAGATTTTCAAAGTTGCCCGATTTTATCTGGTTAGAAGCTAATTGCCTAAAACGGACATGGTGTCAACGAATCTAGCAAGATAATTGATAAATTCTAACATTTTAAAGTTTTGCCGCCAAAAACTTAAGTTACTTATAAAAGTTTATTTATAGTTAGATCTTTTTCAAAGGCTATTATTTTTCAACCGCCCGGATGCGGTGGTACCGAATTCACCGGAAAATTTGAATATTTTTTAACATTTTAATTTCCGATGAAAAATTCGACTATCAGTTAAACTCCGGAATAAATTTCAAAAATTTTCAAAGTTATCCGATTTTTATCTGGTTAGAAACGAATTACTTGATAGGTCACGGCTTTAACAAATCTAGTTAGATAATTGAATAATTTAAACTTTAAAAAATTTCAAAGCCTATTAAATTTCAACCGTTTTATTACGTTGTCAACGAATCTACTATAAAAAATAATTATTTTAATTTATTTTAATTATTTCCAAAATTCCCGACTTTTACTTCTAATTTCTAAAAATATTATCGAATTTTTTAAAGTTATTAAATTCGCGACCGAGAAGACGTATGTGACGTGGCCGACCGAGGCCTTAATGATTCTAAACGCAATATTTAATTTTGAAAGAATTTACTTCTTAGCGATCACCCGCCTTTAACACTGACTCTACTCGACGATGGCTTTGTAAACACTGAATTTAGCTATGGGTCGCTCAACGCTAGAAATCGCCAAGATATTTCAGGCGGAGCTTTGCACGTACTTGCGGAGCTAGCCTTGACACGAGTCAACAACAGCTAGATAATTTCAACTGAATAAATTAGCCCCCGACGTACCGTCTTTTCTGCGCTCTCAAAATTCGGCTCGCGCCTCGCCGCAATTTGCTCGCGCTGCGCCGTGACTGGTACTTTTTGGCGACACGTGTCAGTCAACATCTATAAAAACTCGAGTTTTTTGCGGAGCGCATTTTTCGATTTTCGTCTAATCTATGTAAATTATAGCTCAAACGAAGCGCCCCATCGAGCTGATCTCGAATCTGCAATAAAATTCATTATCGGACCAGAGACTAAAAAGATAGAACGGTTTCAGTTTTCAAAAAATTTTATTGTTTAAAAATGTTCAAAACAACATTTCTGAAAGATAATTGTATGACAATTTTGTCGTGACATTAATATATCAAAAGTTATAAGCAATCATAAGTCCAAGTTTTGTCATGCAACTTTGGCCGTCAGCATCTTTGCAGCGGTGCGTCCGGCGTAATTTCCAATAGGATTTTTGAATCCGTCCTTAAGGCTTTGATGAGCGTCGACATCCCCCATGTCACCTCCAGCAAGATATTTGTAGTTATTCATCTTTTGAGGTTTATTTCAGCCATTTTTATAGCTCTTCCTTTGTTAGAAAACTCAATAGTTTCAAAGGGTCACGTTTGCGGCGTCCGAATTTCGGACCATTCGCTAGTCCATTAGCATAGCTAGCTAATGAGTATTTTTTCAGAGTTTTAGCTCTTAAAACTGATTTTATATGAGTTTTTAAAAAAAACTCACTTTATTTTCAAATCGCCCTGCCAGTGACCACCTACAGTTTGGCAAAAAACTCATTAGTTCAAAAATGGGTCGATGAAAGTTTTCAAATTTTAGCACAAAGATGCTCTAATAGTTTCTGCGTGCAATGATTATTTTTCCAGGATTTTGACTCTGCAAACCTGATTTATCAGAGTTTTTAAAGAAATCCAAATACGGCTTATTGACATAAAATTTGGTGTCGTCTGCGCGGTCTGTCGCCCTTTATGGCCAAAAATTTGAATTGTAACGGTTTTTTCTCGGGCGTTCCATTTGCGTATCTCCCTTCCACAGTCGCCTTTCTCCGTAGCGCGGCCGAATTCTGCGGGATTGGATTGAATGTTGATTGTTCTCATCGTAATTTAGAGGCGATTTTATTTCGCTGATATTTTCGTACTGTTTTGACATTTAATTGCCAAATTTCTTTAAGCTGCTGATTTCATAGAATAAAGAAGGGGGGTTTGGCTGGGGGTGCCTTACTTCGCTTGCATTTTCATACTGCGCGAACATTCGTGATCAAAATCCAAATTCAGTTTATTGACATAAATTTTTTGCGGCCGACGTCGCGCCTTCCGCGCGGTCTGTCGCCCTTTATGGCCAAAAATTTGAATTGTAACGGTTTTTTCACCGGCGTTCCATTCGCCTTTCTCCGTTGCGCTGTCGACTTTAGCGGGAAATTAGATTGAGTATTGATCGTTTTCATAGTGATTCAGAGGTGAATTTATTTCGCAGGTACCTTCATACTGCGCTGTCACTCAATGCTTTTAGCTGCTGATTTCATAGAATAAAGAAGGGGGGTTTGGCTGGGGGTGCCTTACTTCGCTTGCATTTTCATACTGCGCGAACATTCCCCCCCCCGTACTTAGACTGCATCTACAGTACTCTCTCGTGTCTGCACTTCGAGCGGTATGACTTTGTTGACCGGTCGTTTCATTGTGCCTGCTCTTGTTCTGATTTCTACTACTCGCACTTGATCGTCTTTGCCGGGGTATGTATTGATTATGATGCCCCTTGGCCACGCGTTGCGCGGTAGGTTATTGTCTGCTATCAGCACTAGATCACCCTTCTTCAACTGCAGTCCCTCCTTGTGCCATTTGGTCGTTTGGTTCAGTGTGGGTAGATATTCCTTTACCCATCGGTTCCAAAACATGTCCGCTAAAGCTTGAGAAATTCTCCATTGCTTCTTCGAGTCAAAATCCTCGCTGTTATGCTCTCCCATTACCATGTGCCCTGATGATGCTCCAATCAAGAAATGATTTGGCGTCAAGCTTTCATCATCTTCGTGATTCAATGACACTTGTGTCAGTGGTCGGCTGTTCACCATATGTTCGACTTCAGTGAAGAGTGTTGCCAGGGCTTCCTCCTTAGGAGCCCTTTCTTTTAAGGTGCTGCTTAGTGCAACCTTCACGGAGCGCACCAATCGTTCCCATGAGCCTCCCATATGGGGAGAGGCTGGTGGTATAAAGTGCCAGGTTATACCACGCATGGAAAGGTCCTCTTGCATTCGTGTGTGGTCAATTTCCTCGAGGGCTTTCCTGATCTCATTGTCAGCTCCCCTCAGGTTAGTACCGTTGTCAGAATACATGTGTCTTGGTGTGCCCCTTCTGGCCGCCATTCGTCTGATGGCCATTATGGCTGAGTCTGTAGACAAAGACGCTGCCAATTCCAGATGAATCGCTCGCGTGCTTAAGCACGTGAATAGTACCCCATATCTCTTCTCATGACGCCTCCCGATGGTCACATCGTAGGGTCCGAAGTAGTCACATCCGCAGTTCGTGAATGGACGGATGTGGTGTGCCATTCTCACCTGTGGCAGCTTTCCCATCATTTGAGCAGGTGCTTCATTTTTTCGCACCTTGCATTGTTGGCAGCTCCGCACGATCTGACGAATTGCGGATCTGGCGTTCAATATCCAGAACCTTTGCCTTAGTTCGTTGAGCACTCTTTCGTGCCCGTGGTGCAGAGACTTCTCGTGCGCGTGTTTGATTATCAAACGCGTATACTGATCTTTGGGATCCATAATTGCCGGCTTCCTTGTTTCAATAGGGATGTTCTCTGCCAAGCTTGTGCGGCCATCCATCCTTAAAACTCCGTCCTCATCGATATACGGCATGAGTAGTTTCAGACGGCTGCTAGGGTGTATGGCTCGCCCTTCCGCCAGGGCTTTCAATTCGGCTGGGAAGTGATTCCGTTGACTGGATTTTATCCACAATGTTTCAGCTTCGTCCACGTCATTAATGTTGAGTGGTCCGTCTACTGGTTGCTTCCTGCAGCGTTTGATAAATCTTAGGCACCAAGCCGTCGCTCTCACCAGGCGTATCCAAGATGAGAACCTACTGATGTCTGGTAGGCTGTCAGTATGTTCATGAGCCTTTGTTTCGGTATCTGGTTTACACAGATTGGACAGGTTCGTCGGAAAGCTTTTTGATAGCGACCTCCTTGCCTGTCCCTGTGTTTCCCCTTCAACCTCAACGTTTGTCATCAGTACTATTTCTCTTCTGATTTCTTCCTCAGTCGTTATCGGCTTGGAGGGCTTTGCTATTGGCCATTGACTCTCGGGCAGCCGCAAGAATTCTGGCCCGGCGAACCATCGTGAGTTAGGTTTTAGGTCAATGGGTGCGTTATCACGCGTTGCTTCGTCTGCAATATTTTCTTTCGTCGGCACCCAACGCCAGTCGTCGGGAGTCGTCACTTCGTCTATTTCGCCGAGGCGGTGTGCAACGAACGTTTTATAGTTTCTGGGATCTGAATGTATCCACTGAAGTATGGTCTTGGAGTCACTCCATATTACTAATCTCTCGATCTTGAATTCATGTGCTTCTTTGATAGCGGTCGCTAGCCGGCTGGCCAAATGTGCTCCTTGTAACTCGAGTCTCGGGATGCTCATGGGTTTTAATGGGGCAACCCGAGTTTTACTCGTTACAAAACTGACCTTCACTCCTGCATCAGACTCCTGTCGGAAGTAGGCCACTGCCGCATAGGCTTGTTCGCTTGCGTCGCAGAAGATGTGGAGTTGCACTGCTTTATTAGCCTGGAGTTGGTACCATCTCGGGATTTTGATGCCCGAGATCGCCTTCAGCTCCTCCATCCATCTCGCCCATTTTGTGTTTGCTGCGTCGCTTAGTTTTTCGTCCCATGACGTGCCCGTACGCCATACATCCTGCATTAGGATCTTCGCTTTTATCGTGAATGGGGACAGCAGTCCCAGCGGGTCGAATACTGACATTGTGATACTTAGCATCTGTCTTTTCGTTGGTCTGACAGCTCCGGTCAGCACCATTGGAGGCACTCTGCTAAACTTCAAGTCAAACGACAGCTCGTCTTCTAGGTGATTCCACTGCAACCCGAGCACTCGTTCGCTCGGCAATGTTGCCCCTTTTTCCGATGTGATGTTCAGCTTTACGCTTGACTTGGAGTGTTTCTCCACGGGCAATATTTCCAGTACCTCGCGGTTACTGCACGCCCAGTTACACAAGTCAAAACCTCCCTCACTGTGTGCGCTTGACACTTGAGTTATCAATTCTTTTGCAGTCGCGACGTCGTCGACGCTATCTAAATAGTCGTTCATATAGTGTTTAAAGAGTATCGGTTTGACGGCTCGAGGATACTTGTTGGCCAATTCCTTGGCATTGATGTTCTTGGTATATTGGGCTGAGCAAGGAGATGATTTTGCTCCGAAGATCATTGATTGAATTTTCAATGTTCGTGGTTCGGCATCCAGATTATAAATTTGGTTCATCATTCCCTCATGACTTGTCCGATCGCTGCTTGCACTGCATCAGTATCTCCGACCTGAGTTGTACAATGGAGATAGTTCCCCGCGTCTGAAGACCGACATCTACACGCTTATCATTTGGCGCTACGTGGGTCTCCTTTGCACAGTGTTTCACTTCACTGTACCTTTACTTTACCTTCACTATACCTCCAGGTACTTTACCTTCACTTTACCTTCACTATACCTCCAGGTACTTTACCTTCACTTTACCTTCACTATACCTCAAGGTACATTACCTTCACTTTTACCTCAAAGGATTACTCCATTGTACTTCAGGCCGAACGGTACCTGATTTGGTTTAATTGTACCGTCGTTGCTAGTGCCTTTATCAGCTACGGGTTGTAAGTCCGTTTCGGAAGTCATGTTCAGGTTGTTCTCGAGTGTGTTCGAGAATCGCGCCGTCGCTGCTCGTTGAGTTGGACATTAGGTCAGCTTTATGCACATTTATGGGTTGTATGGAGTCTTTTCTGCGTTGTTGACAGCACCATCCAGGTCATCATTCACATGATGTTCGTAAGGTATTGGTTTGCCATAGACGTCCTTCGGGGGCATCGAAACCAGTGGCAATCTGCTGTGTATCACCTAGCCAAGTTGTGATAGCGTCGCCACGGGTGCGTTCCTCTCTGCTCTACGAATCTCCAGTGGAATTATCAAGTTTCATTTATCTTGTCCGATGAGTAGCTGAGGTCGGCATTATGTTTCGAACGGGTAGATCGGCCAAGTGTGGCCATCTTCGTTTCTGCCCCTGCAGCTTCAGGTTGTTGATGGTTCTGGCTCGCTTGACTGTGGTGTAAGTGTCCTTCCCACTTCCTCGCACGGAGAAGTTAACCATCTCAGAGTTGGTTTCAGTGGTACGCATTTCTCCTGCTCCGTTGAGCTTCAGGGCTACTCGCCTTCCTTCTGCTCCGATCGATTCGGCTATGGTCCCAATCCATTACCGTTATCGTCGAGCCTTCGTTGATCAGGGCCAGTATGTTGGCCGTGCCCTTCATATCTTTTAACTGTTATGTCGTCGACTCTGAGAAGACTCTTCTCTTGTTTCGTAGTCTAGCGCTGGCATACACTTTAGTAGTTTCCGCCCTTCGCAGTCGAAGGTTGGAAACCTTTAGATTTCGTAGCTCTCAGCCTTGCGTGCTTCGGCCTAAGCTTGTTCTTGGGTTGCTGTTGCTGCCTCTGTGGGTGGAGTGGTTTATTGTGCATGGCGTGGCACTTTGATTCTCCAGCTGGCCCTTGTTTGCACTGCCGGGCTGTGTGCCCCTGACGCAAACAGTTGTAGCAAGCCCCTGTTCTGTACGCCCAACGGCGTTTGTCGGCCACCGTGCCTTTTAGCAATTTTCGACACTTGGCTGTCGGGTGTCCCTTTTTCAGGCAGTAATCACACTCGTATGAGTTGATGACCGCGTTCAGGGGAAATCTACGCCTTCGAGGCGTATTGGGTTTTCGGGGAAAAATCATATTTTTCACTGTCGCTGATTCATGGTTGTCGATCACTTCCAATATCACATTTTTCCACCATGCCTTCGGCAAATCGACAGGGTGTGGTCCACTGCGGTGTACGCTTTTGTGAACTTTTCGGCTCCTTTTCCCTTTGGAGTCCTCGTCGGACCAGCCCTTCAGCTTACGCTTCTGGCGGCTGCTTGAGGTGTCGGGTTCAACTGTGATCGGCGACATCTTGATCTGTTGATTAGTTTCTGGTGCAACTTTTGAAACTTCGACCACCTCTGGTCCTGTTGTGTCCCTCTCATTGATGACAGCTTCTAGTTCTCTTATTAGGCGGTAGAACTCACTGTCATGTGGTTCACCGACTTCGACTGACGAGTGTTCAGACGGTGTGCGTTCACGCACCTTCAGCACTGTGGTAGTTTCATCTGCTGAAGCAATTTGGAATTCCAGCGCATCGCGTTCATCTTCCAGAATCGTTTGTCCGGCGGTTGTTTGCCCGTCTCTGGTGCAAACGTCAGCTTTCTTGGTTGAGCCCTTATTGAAAACAGCTGATGCTACATTCAATCTGGCCTCACTGGCCGGCTCCAATGGGTGACATGGTAATGGGGTCTTCTTTTGTCTTGCGGGGGTCTTCGACATAACCTTCTCGGCTATTGCTCGCCTTACTATTTTCAATTGAGCTTGCAATGCTCTGCGACGCACTTCGTGGTCGTCTTCAATCGACTCGGTCTCACTGACCTGGTCGTCTTCGTTGTCACTCATTTCGCGCTCCTAGCCTTCCAACCACCAATTGACAGGGTTTTCGGATAAGCTCGTTGGCCTAGATCCGGCTCGAAGGACCAATGTTCGCTGCCGTCGTCGCGGCTCTGCGACTGGGTGTCACACGTGGTGACCGAAAGGAGGCCGGTGTCACTGAAATTGCCAATATCGTAATTATTCGGATACCGCGGTGTTGACCTTACCGACCTCCCCATAACAAAATGTACTGTACCGTACCATAGTTTCCTACCCGTCAATTGTTCCTTAATGAAAGTGCATCATCGGAGAGTTTTACAAAGATGCACATCAATGTACCCGCGATTTTTCAATGAGTAACAGTCAGTCATTGGGTTCATGCTATTTAGTTATGGAATAACCAGCTAGTATCACGGCAACTGTCATAGGGGTGATAGGCGTTCAAATTTTTTATTAAATTTCCAGTCCATCCCACAAACTCTCCTGTACGTGTCCTCACTTAGTGACTGCATGCCAACGTGTGAGGGGTTATTGGCCCTGTCCCACACATTTAGGTCTGCCCCTTTGCATCAAGGCAAACTACCGAGATTTAACTCAGTCACAGCTAATGCTTGTATCGATTTACAATCGTTAAGCGGAAAAGCGTAATTTCATCAATCAAGAATTCAACATGATTGGATGCTCTCTCTCCAGTTAATTTTCAAACAAAACGCACAACTTTTCGTTTGCGTGGCGAGCCGGTTTGGGATACTACCGTGGTGCGGCTGCCCTCCCCGGCTCTATTTATTTATCTTTTGCTTCTACTTTGCAAGTTGGCATGAGATACACTTGTGAGCATTGTACGACCGTCCTCCCACTTGGGATTCCGATCCGGCATTAAATACGTCACCTTGCAGGGATGACGGCGGCCTTCCATTCTCATGGGCGACCTCATATGGCGAGTATACTTTCACCAGAGTCGGCTCGTTGGTTCACTAACTATTGCCCCCCCGAGAAGGGACGATAATTAATGAGTTGGTCAATCTGCCTTCTCTTGCGTGGTCGGATACTAAAGGGGTATGGCCCACTGACCTGGTTGATGTTTTGTGTGGACCACCCCCACTTAGCTTTACAAATCGATTGTTCCACTCATTCCGTTACATCTTTACCCATAACGGAGACCTGGAGAGAAGGGGTCGGACCGGGAGCTTCAATAAGGCCTCAGCTTTGAAAAGTATTCAGGGACCTTAGTACCCATTGATAGACCGCTGAAACTGCAGTTGGCCAGGGTCATTCTGGACTCGGTCGGAGCTTTACACAGTCGGCCGCCCTGACACTGATCACTTCCGTGTTACACGGGCTTTGGGCGTAAGGCGGGCCCGAAGCACCCGCCTCCCAACCCAGGCGCCTGTCGTTGCACAACGACCTACCGGGCGGAAAGCGAGAAATCTTGTTTCATGTTTCCGGAATCCCGGCCTTCCCGGTCAAAACGGGGGAGGCAATCATTGCCCCGGCCGAACGTCGAGGAGGACCCGCAGTATCCCGCCTTCCGAACGCACGGCCGACAAGGTGAGTGGCGCAACTCTGCTAGGCTGACCCAATCGGTTTCTTATCCCGTGGTCATCGCCCGCCTTCCGGATTTAACGGGATAGGGCTATCTTGCCCGCTGGGTTCCAAGTGGAGTCCGAAGAGCCCCACATGGTCGTTCCCAGCCTGTAATTACAACTCATGACCCACATGGGCGGACTGAAGGTATCATGTACCAGCGCCCGGTACCCCGACACATGTCGGGCTTCATGGTTCTGTAAGGCGAAGAGATAGACACCACGTGCCCAGCAATCTGCCCGCTGGATTCCGAGTGGGGTCCGAGGAGCCCCACATGGTCACTCGCAGCTAGTAATTACAATTCATGACCCACATGGGCGGACTGAAGGTATCATGTACCAGCGCCCGGTACCCCGACACATGTCGGGCTTCATGATTCTGTCGGACGGAGAGAAGGACACCACGTGCCCACATCCGTTGCCGACCAAAGAGTACAGGGAGCGATATATAGCTCGGGTAAGTTCTGACAGCTACCGTATACTTGTCCCAGATTCAATTCAAATTCAGATTTTACTTGTAACGCGCCGTTCTATCTTATCTCAATAGTCCAGTCAGTTCAGTTCAATTCAACACAAAATTTTGGCACCGCCCGTTAGGTAGTCATGGTCGCTTGTTATCACGAATCTGTCGTACGGGTCACGGAACACCAGTGTTATTTCTCCAACTCCCAGATCGTGGTCGTAAATCACATCTGGTTGGGGTTCAAGCTTTATTCTATGGCATTGCTATAAGGTAGGACCAGTCCCCAAGAAAAATATTATTAATCAAAGTCCAACAGGAAAAAATCATTATAAATTATATTTAAAGATTATAAGATTATGAGTCGATTGTTAAGGTATCTGTTTCTTCAATCTCCTCATCTAGCCATGTACCCACTGGACCTTGGGTTGGCTTTGACATTTGATTGCAGAGGGCATCTAAAATAAAAGGGGATTTGAATGATATTTGATGACCCTCATAGATGAACGAAATCGCTCGATCATGACTCATAGGCAGTTGGGAATGAAGACGGAGATGGCTGAGACCCGGCTACTTGAAGCCGGTTGGACCTGCCGGCCATGCTCTGGTAGGTTCCATTCCTAATACCTAGTAACCACACATAATAATAAACATTGAAATTTACAAAGTGTTTGTGTTGTGTATTATGCTTTTTCAAAAAAAAAAAAAAAAAAAAAAAAAAAAAAAAAAAAAAAAAAAAAAAAAAAAATTTTTTCTTTTTTTTATTCTTTTCTTTTATTTTGCAAGTTTGGAGTCAACGTGCTTCGGTGCAGCCTGGTGAGACCTTCGTATCAGTTCAGGGATTGCGACCTGAAGTCCGAATTAAAGCCACGCTTTTTTGACATGTCAACGCTCTTCGGCTGATATGGTCAATCACCCGCTCATCACGGAAGGACACAGATCCTCACAAGCCCCTCCTTGAATTTAACTAGCCTTGAAAGGCGTGTAAACCCCGTGTGTTATTATGAATGATGTGACACAAAAGACAGGTTAAACACAGTTAAACTTAGTCCTACCTTACTGCTTGCAGTCGCTTGTCGTGATCAGCGGCTGAGGCGCCCCGTCCGGGCACTCCTATTTCACTCAACTAAACTTGATTCTTTTTCTCACTATAAATATTTTCTTAAAATCTATTCACTTCCGATCACAAGAAAATTTAAAATATTAGTTATTCAAACACTATAGCTGTGAAGTATTTCATCAGCTATCGACGCTTAGGGAGGAATATTTATTTTATTATTTTATTTTTGAAAAATTTCAAAGATTTTCAAAGTTGCCCGATTTTATCTGGTTAGAAGCTAATTGCCTAAAACGGACATGGTGTCAACGAATCTAGCAAGATAATTGATAAATTCTAACATTTTAAAGTTTTGCCGCCAAAAACTTAAGTTACTTATAAAAGTTTATTTATAGTTAGATCTTTTTCAAAGGCTATTATTTTTCAACCGCCCGGATGCGGTGGTACCGAATTCACCGGAAAATTTGAATATTTTTTAACATTTTAATTTCCGATGAAAAATTCGACTATCAGTTAAACTCCGGAATAAATTTCAAAAATTTTCAAAGTTATCCGATTTTTATCTGGTTAGAAACGAATTACTTGATAGGTCACGGCTTTAACAAATCTAGTTAGATAATTGAATAATTTAAACTTTAAAAAATTTCAAAGCCTATTAAATTTCAACCGTTTTATTACGTTGTCAACGAATCTACTATAAAAAATAATTATTTTAATTTATTTTAATTATTTCCAAAATTCCCGACTTTTACTTCTAATTTCTAAAAATATTATCGAATTTTTTAAAGTTATTAAATTCGCGACCGAGAAGACGTATGTGACGTGGCCGACCGAGGCCTTAATGATTCTAAACGCAATATTTAATTTTGAAAGAATTTACTTCTTAGCGATCACCCGCCTTTAACACTGACTCTACTCGACGATGGCTTTGTAAACACTGAATTTAGCTATGGGTCGCTCAACGCTAGAAATCGCCAAGATATTTCAGGCGGAGCTTTGCACGTACTTGCGGAGCTAGCCTTGACACGAGTCAACAACAGCTAGATAATTTCAACTGAATAAATTAGCCCCCGACGTACCGTCTTTTCTGCGCTCTCAAAATTCGGCTCGCGCCTCGCCGCAATTTGCTCGCGCTGCGCCGTGACTGGTACTTTTTGGCGACACGTGTCAGTCAACATCTATAAAAACTCGAGTTTTTTGCGGAGCGCATTTTTCGATTTTCGTCTAATCTATGTAAATTATAGCTCAAACGAAGCGCCCCATCGAGCTGATCTCGAATCTGCAATAAAATTCATTATCGGACCAGAGACTAAAAAGATAGAACGGTTTCAGTTTTCAAAAAATTTTATTGTTTAAAAATGTTCAAAACAACATTTCTGAAAGATAATTGTATGACAATTTTGTCGTGACATTAATATATCAAAAGTTATAAGCAATCATAAGTCCAAGTTTTGTCATGCAACTTTGGCCGTCAGCATCTTTGCAGCGGTGCGTCCGGCGTAATTTCCAATAGGATTTTTGAATCCGTCCTTAAGGCTTTGATGAGCGTCGACATCCCCCATGTCACCTCCAGCAAGATATTTGTAGTTATTCATCTTTTGAGGTTTATTTCAGCCATTTTTATAGCTCTTCCTTTGTTAGAAAACTCAATAGTTTCAAAGGGTCACGTTTGCGGCGTCCGAATTTCGGACCATTCGCTAGTCCATTAGCATAGCTAGCTAATGAGTATTTTTTCAGAGTTTTAGCTCTTAAAACTGATTTTATATGAGTTTTTAAAAAAAACTCACTTTATTTTCAAATCGCCCTGCCAGTGACCACCTACAGTTTGGCAAAAAACTCATTAGTTCAAAAATGGGTCGATGAAAGTTTTCAAATTTTAGCACAAAGATGCTCTAATAGTTTCTGCGTGCAATGATTATTTTTCCAGGATTTTGACTCTGCAAACCTGATTTATCAGAGTTTTTAAAGAAATCCAAATACGGCTTATTGACATAAAATTTGGTGTCGTCTGCGCGGTCTGTCGCCCTTTATGGCCAAAAATTTGAATTGTAACGGTTTTTTCTCGGGCGTTCCATTTGCGTATCTCCCTTCCACAGTCGCCTTTCTCCGTAGCGCGGCCGAATTCTGCGGGATTGGATTGAATGTTGATTGTTCTCATCGTAATTTAGAGGCGATTTTATTTCGCTGATATTTTCGTACTGTTTTGACATTTAATTGCCAAATTTCTTTAAGCTGCTGATTTCATAGAATAAAGAAGGGGGGTTTGGCTGGGGGTGCCTTACTTCGCTTGCATTTTCATACTGCGCGAACATTCGTGATCAAAATCCAAATTCAGTTTATTGACATAAATTTTTTGCGGCCGACGTCGCGCCTTCCGCGCGGTCTGTCGCCCTTTATGGCCAAAAATTTGAATTGTAACGGTTTTTTCACCGGCGTTCCATTCGCCTTTCTCCGTTGCGCTGTCGACTTTAGCGGGAAATTAGATTGAGTATTGATCGTTTTCATAGTGATTCAGAGGTGAATTTATTTCGCAGGTACCTTCATACTGCGCTGTCACTCAATGCTTTTAGCTGCTGATTTCATAGAATAAAGAAGGGGGGTTTGGCTGGGGGTGCCTTACTTCGCTTGCATTTTCATACTGCGCGAACATTCCCCCCCCCGTACTTAGACTGCATCTACAGTACTCTCTCGTGTCTGCACTTCGAGCGGTATGACTTTGTTGACCGGTCGTTTCATTGTGCCTGCTCTTGTTCTGATTTCTACTACTCGCACTTGATCGTCTTTGCCGGGGTATGTATTGATTATGATGCCCCTTGGCCACGCGTTGCGCGGTAGGTTATTGTCTGCTATCAGCACTAGATCACCCTTCTTCAACTGCAGTCCCTCCTTGTGCCATTTGGTCGTTTGGTTCAGTGTGGGTAGATATTCCTTTACCCATCGGTTCCAAAACATGTCCGCTAAAGCTTGAGAAATTCTCCATTGCTTCTTCGAGTCAAAATCCTCGCTGTTATGCTCTCCCATTACCATGTGCCCTGATGATGCTCCAATCAAGAAATGATTTGGCGTCAAGCTTTCATCATCTTCGTGATTCAATGACACTTGTGTCAGTGGTCGGCTGTTCACCATATGTTCGACTTCAGTGAAGAGTGTTGCCAGGGCTTCCTCCTTAGGAGCCCTTTCTTTTAAGGTGCTGCTTAGTGCAACCTTCACGGAGCGCACCAATCGTTCCCATGAGCCTCCCATATGGGGAGAGGCTGGTGGTATAAAGTGCCAGGTTATACCACGCATGGAAAGGTCCTCTTGCATTCGTGTGTGGTCAATTTCCTCGAGGGCTTTCCTGATCTCATTGTCAGCTCCCCTCAGGTTAGTACCGTTGTCAGAATACATGTGTCTTGGTGTGCCCCTTCTGGCCGCCATTCGTCTGATGGCCATTATGGCTGAGTCTGTAGACAAAGACGCTGCCAATTCCAGATGAATCGCTCGCGTGCTTAAGCACGTGAATAGTACCCCATATCTCTTCTCATGACGCCTCCCGATGGTCACATCGTAGGGTCCGAAGTAGTCACATCCGCAGTTCGTGAATGGACGGATGTGGTGTGCCATTCTCACCTGTGGCAGCTTTCCCATCATTTGAGCAGGTGCTTCATTTTTTCGCACCTTGCATTGTTGGCAGCTCCGCACGATCTGACGAATTGCGGATCTGGCGTTCAATATCCAGAACCTTTGCCTTAGTTCGTTGAGCACTCTTTCGTGCCCGTGGTGCAGAGACTTCTCGTGCGCGTGTTTGATTATCAAACGCGTATACTGATCTTTGGGATCCATAATTGCCGGCTTCCTTGTTTCAATAGGGATGTTCTCTGCCAAGCTTGTGCGGCCATCCATCCTTAAAACTCCGTCCTCATCGATATACGGCATGAGTAGTTTCAGACGGCTGCTAGGGTGTATGGCTCGCCCTTCCGCCAGGGCTTTCAATTCGGCTGGGAAGTGATTCCGTTGACTGGATTTTATCCACAATGTTTCAGCTTCGTCCACGTCATTAATGTTGAGTGGTCCGTCTACTGGTTGCTTCCTGCAGCGTTTGATAAATCTTAGGCACCAAGCCGTCGCTCTCACCAGGCGTATCCAAGATGAGAACCTACTGATGTCTGGTAGGCTGTCAGTATGTTCATGAGCCTTTGTTTCGGTATCTGGTTTACACAGATTGGACAGGTTCGTCGGAAAGCTTTTTGATAGCGACCTCCTTGCCTGTCCCTGTGTTTCCCCTTCAACCTCAACGTTTGTCATCAGTACTATTTCTCTTCTGATTTCTTCCTCAGTCGTTATCGGCTTGGAGGGCTTTGCTATTGGCCATTGACTCTCGGGCAGCCGCAAGAATTCTGGCCCGGCGAACCATCGTGAGTTAGGTTTTAGGTCAATGGGTGCGTTATCACGCGTTGCTTCGTCTGCAATATTTTCTTTCGTCGGCACCCAACGCCAGTCGTCGGGAGTCGTCACTTCGTCTATTTCGCCGAGGCGGTGTGCAACGAACGTTTTATAGTTTCTGGGATCTGAATGTATCCACTGAAGTATGGTCTTGGAGTCACTCCATATTACTAATCTCTCGATCTTGAATTCATGTGCTTCTTTGATAGCGGTCGCTAGCCGGCTGGCCAAATGTGCTCCTTGTAACTCGAGTCTCGGGATGCTCATGGGTTTTAATGGGGCAACCCGAGTTTTACTCGTTACAAAACTGACCTTCACTCCTGCATCAGACTCCTGTCGGAAGTAGGCCACTGCCGCATAGGCTTGTTCGCTTGCGTCGCAGAAGATGTGGAGTTGCACTGCTTTATTAGCCTGGAGTTGGTACCATCTCGGGATTTTGATGCCCGAGATCGCCTTCAGCTCCTCCATCCATCTCGCCCATTTTGTGTTTGCTGCGTCGCTTAGTTTTTCGTCCCATGACGTGCCCGTACGCCATACATCCTGCATTAGGATCTTCGCTTTTATCGTGAATGGGGACAGCAGTCCCAGCGGGTCGAATACTGACATTGTGATACTTAGCATCTGTCTTTTCGTTGGTCTGACAGCTCCGGTCAGCACCATTGGAGGCACTCTGCTAAACTTCAAGTCAAACGACAGCTCGTCTTCTAGGTGATTCCACTGCAACCCGAGCACTCGTTCGCTCGGCAATGTTGCCCCTTTTTCCGATGTGATGTTCAGCTTTACGCTTGACTTGGAGTGTTTCTCCACGGGCAATATTTCCAGTACCTCGCGGTTACTGCACGCCCAGTTACACAAGTCAAAACCTCCCTCACTGTGTGCGCTTGACACTTGAGTTATCAATTCTTTTGCAGTCGCGACGTCGTCGACGCTATCTAAATAGTCGTTCATATAGTGTTTAAAGAGTATCGGTTTGACGGCTCGAGGATACTTGTTGGCCAATTCCTTGGCATTGATGTTCTTGGTATATTGGGCTGAGCAAGGAGATGATTTTGCTCCGAAGATCATTGATTGAATTTTCAATGTTCGTGGTTCGGCATCCAGATTATAAATTTGGTTCATCATTCCCTCATGACTTGTCCGATCGCTGCTTGCACTGCATCAGTATCTCCGACCTGAGTTGTACAATGGAGATAGTTCCCCGCGTCTGAAGACCGACATCTACACGCTTATCATTTGGCGCTACGTGGGTCTCCTTTGCACAGTGTTTCACTTCACTGTACCTTTACTTTACCTTCACTATACCTCCAGGTACTTTACCTTCACTTTACCTTCACTATACCTCCAGGTACTTTACCTTCACTTTACCTTCACTATACCTCAAGGTACATTACCTTCACTTTTACCTCAAAGGATTACTCCATTGTACTTCAGGCCGAACGGTACCTGATTTGGTTTAATTGTACCGTCGTTGCTAGTGCCTTTATCAGCTACGGGTTGTAAGTCCGTTTCGGAAGTCATGTTCAGGTTGTTCTCGAGTGTGTTCGAGAATCGCGCCGTCGCTGCTCGTTGAGTTGGACATTAGGTCAGCTTTATGCACATTTATGGGTTGTATGGAGTCTTTTCTGCGTTGTTGACAGCACCATCCAGGTCATCATTCACATGATGTTCGTAAGGTATTGGTTTGCCATAGACGTCCTTCGGGGGCATCGAAACCAGTGGCAATCTGCTGTGTATCACCTAGCCAAGTTGTGATAGCGTCGCCACGGGTGCGTTCCTCTCTGCTCTACGAATCTCCAGTGGAATTATCAAGTTTCATTTATCTTGTCCGATGAGTAGCTGAGGTCGGCATTATGTTTCGAACGGGTAGATCGGCCAAGTGTGGCCATCTTCGTTTCTGCCCCTGCAGCTTCAGGTTGTTGATGGTTCTGGCTCGCTTGACTGTGGTGTAAGTGTCCTTCCCACTTCCTCGCACGGAGAAGTTAACCATCTCAGAGTTGGTTTCAGTGGTACGCATTTCTCCTGCTCCGTTGAGCTTCAGGGCTACTCGCCTTCCTTCTGCTCCGATCGATTCGGCTATGGTCCCAATCCATTACCGTTATCGTCGAGCCTTCGTTGATCAGGGCCAGTATGTTGGCCGTGCCCTTCATATCTTTTAACTGTTATGTCGTCGACTCTGAGAAGACTCTTCTCTTGTTTCGTAGTCTAGCGCTGGCATACACTTTAGTAGTTTCCGCCCTTCGCAGTCGAAGGTTGGAAACCTTTAGATTTCGTAGCTCTCAGCCTTGCGTGCTTCGGCCTAAGCTTGTTCTTGGGTTGCTGTTGCTGCCTCTGTGGGTGGAGTGGTTTATTGTGCATGGCGTGGCACTTTGATTCTCCAGCTGGCCCTTGTTTGCACTGCCGGGCTGTGTGCCCCTGACGCAAACAGTTGTAGCAAGCCCCTGTTCTGTACGCCCAACGGCGTTTGTCGGCCACCGTGCCTTTTAGCAATTTTCGACACTTGGCTGTCGGGTGTCCCTTTTTCAGGCAGTAATCACACTCGTATGAGTTGATGACCGCGTTCAGGGGAAATCTACGCCTTCGAGGCGTATTGGGTTTTCGGGGAAAAATCATATTTTTCACTGTCGCTGATTCATGGTTGTCGATCACTTCCAATATCACATTTTTCCACCATGCCTTCGGCAAATCGACAGGGTGTGGTCCACTGCGGTGTACGCTTTTGTGAACTTTTCGGCTCCTTTTCCCTTTGGAGTCCTCGTCGGACCAGCCCTTCAGCTTACGCTTCTGGCGGCTGCTTGAGGTGTCGGGTTCAACTGTGATCGGCGACATCTTGATCTGTTGATTAGTTTCTGGTGCAACTTTTGAAACTTCGACCACCTCTGGTCCTGTTGTGTCCCTCTCATTGATGACAGCTTCTAGTTCTCTTATTAGGCGGTAGAACTCACTGTCATGTGGTTCACCGACTTCGACTGACGAGTGTTCAGACGGTGTGCGTTCACGCACCTTCAGCACTGTGGTAGTTTCATCTGCTGAAGCAATTTGGAATTCCAGCGCATCGCGTTCATCTTCCAGAATCGTTTGTCCGGCGGTTGTTTGCCCGTCTCTGGTGCAAACGTCAGCTTTCTTGGTTGAGCCCTTATTGAAAACAGCTGATGCTACATTCAATCTGGCCTCACTGGCCGGCTCCAATGGGTGACATGGTAATGGGGTCTTCTTTTGTCTTGCGGGGGTCTTCGACATAACCTTCTCGGCTATTGCTCGCCTTACTATTTTCAATTGAGCTTGCAATGCTCTGCGACGCACTTCGTGGTCGTCTTCAATCGACTCGGTCTCACTGACCTGGTCGTCTTCGTTGTCACTCATTTCGCGCTCCTAGCCTTCCAACCACCAATTGACAGGGTTTTCGGATAAGCTCGTTGGCCTAGATCCGGCTCGAAGGACCAATGTTCGCTGCCGTCGTCGCGGCTCTGCGACTGGGTGTCACACGTGGTGACCGAAAGGAGGCCGGTGTCACTGAAATTGCCAATATCGTAATTATTCGGATACCGCGGTGTTGACCTTACCGACCTCCCCATAACAAAATGTACTGTACCGTACCATAGTTTCCTACCCGTCAATTGTTCCTTAATGAAAGTGCATCATCGGAGAGTTTTACAAAGATGCACATCAATGTACCCGCGATTTTTCAATGAGTAACAGTCAGTCATTGGGTTCATGCTATTTAGTTATGGAATAACCAGCTAGTATCACGGCAACTGTCATAGGGGTGATAGGCGTTCAAATTTTTTATTAAATTTCCAGTCCATCCCACAAACTCTCCTGTACGTGTCCTCACTTAGTGACTGCATGCCAACGTGTGAGGGGTTATTGGCCCTGTCCCACACATTTAGGTCTGCCCCTTTGCATCAAGGCAAACTACCGAGATTTAACTCAGTCACAGCTAATGCTTGTATCGATTTACAATCGTTAAGCGGAAAAGCGTAATTTCATCAATCAAGAATTCAACATGATTGGATGCTCTCTCTCCAGTTAATTTTCAAACAAAACGCACAACTTTTCGTTTGCGTGGCGAGCCGGTTTGGGATACTACCGTGGTGCGGCTGCCCTCCCCGGCTCTATTTATTTATCTTTTGCTTCTACTTTGCAAGTTGGCATGAGATACACTTGTGAGCATTGTACGACCGTCCTCCCACTTGGGATTCCGATCCGGCATTAAATACGTCACCTTGCAGGGATGACGGCGGCCTTCCATTCTCATGGGCGACCTCATATGGCGAGTATACTTTCACCAGAGTCGGCTCGTTGGTTCACTAACTATTGCCCCCCCGAGAAGGGACGATAATTAATGAGTTGGTCAATCTGCCTTCTCTTGCGTGGTCGGATACTAAAGGGGTATGGCCCACTGACCTGGTTGATGTTTTGTGTGGACCACCCCCACTTAGCTTTACAAATCGATTGTTCCACTCATTCCGTTACATCTTTACCCATAACGGAGACCTGGAGAGAAGGGGTCGGACCGGGAGCTTCAATAAGGCCTCAGCTTTGAAAAGTATTCAGGGACCTTAGTACCCATTGATAGACCGCTGAAACTGCAGTTGGCCAGGGTCATTCTGGACTCGGTCGGAGCTTTACACAGTCGGCCGCCCTGACACTGATCACTTCCGTGTTACACGGGCTTTGGGCGTAAGGCGGGCCCGAAGCACCCGCCTCCCAACCCAGGCGCCTGTCGTTGCACAACGACCTACCGGGCGGAAAGCGAGAAATCTTGTTTCATGTTTCCGGAATCCCGGCCTTCCCGGTCAAAACGGGGGAGGCAATCATTGCCCCGGCCGAACGTCGAGGAGGACCCGCAGTATCCCGCCTTCCGAACGCACGGCCGACAAGGTGAGTGGCGCAACTCTGCTAGGCTGACCCAATCGGTTTCTTATCCCGTGGTCATCGCCCGCCTTCCGGATTTAACGGGATAGGGCTATCTTGCCCGCTGGGTTCCAAGTGGAGTCCGAAGAGCCCCACATGGTCGTTCCCAGCCTGTAATTACAACTCATGACCCACATGGGCGGACTGAAGGTATCATGTACCAGCGCCCGGTACCCCGACACATGTCGGGCTTCATGGTTCTGTAAGGCGAAGAGATAGACACCACGTGCCCAGCAATCTGCCCGCTGGATTCCGAGTGGGGTCCGAGGAGCCCCACATGGTCACTCGCAGCTAGTAATTACAATTCATGACCCACATGGGCGGACTGAAGGTATCATGTACCAGCGCCCGGTACCCCGACACATGTCGGGCTTCATGATTCTGTCGGACGGAGAGAAGGACACCACGTGCCCACATCCGTTGCCGACCAAAGAGTACAGGGAGCGATATATAGCTCGGGTAAGTTCTGACAGCTACCGTATACTTGTCCCAGATTCAATTCAAATTCAGATTTTACTTGTAACGCGCCGTTCTATCTTATCTCAATAGTCCAGTCAGTTCAGTTCAATTCAACACAAAATTTTGGCACCGCCCGTTAGGTAGTCATGGTCGCTTGTTATCACGAATCTGTCGTACGGGTCACGGAACACCAGTGTTATTTCTCCAACTCCCAGATCGTGGTCGTAAATCACATCTGGTTGGGGTTCAAGCTTTATTCTATGGCATTGCTATAAGGTAGGACCAGTCCCCAAGAAAAATATTATTAATCAAAGTCCAACAGGAAAAAATCATTATAAATTATATTTAAAGATTATAAGATTATGAGTCGATTGTTAAGGTATCTGTTTCTTCAATCTCCTCATCTAGCCATGTACCCACTGGACCTTGGGTTGGCTTTGACATTTGATTGCAGAGGGCATCTAAAATAAAAGGGGATTTGAATGATATTTGATGACCCTCATAGATGAACGAAATCGCTCGATCATGACTCATAGGCAGTTGGGAATGAAGACGGAGATGGCTGAGACCCGGCTACTTGAAGCCGGTTGGACCTGCCGGCCATGCTCTGGTAGGTTCCATTCCTAATACCTAGTAACCACACATAATAATAAACATTGAAATTTACAAAGTGTTTGTGTTGTGTATTATGCTTTTTCAAAAAAAAAAAAAAAAAAAAAAAAAAAAAAAAAAAAAAAAAAAAAATTTTTTCTTTTTTTTATTCTTTTCTTTTATTTTGCAAGTTTGGAGTCAACGTGCTTCGGTGCAGCCTGGTGAGACCTTCGTATCAGTTCAGGGATTGCGACCTGAAGTCCGAATTAAAGCCACGCTTTTTTGACATGTCAACGCTCTTCGGCTGATATGGTCAATCACCCGCTCATCACGGAAGGACACAGATCCTCACAAGCCCCTCCTTGAATTTAACTAGCCTTGAAAGGCGTGTAAACCCCGTGTGTTATTATGAATGATGTGACACAAAAGACAGGTTAAACACAGTTAAACTTAGTCCTACCTTACTGCTTGCAGTCGCTTGTCGTGATCAGCGGCTGAGGCGCCCCGTCCGGGCACTCCTATTTCACTCAACTAAACTTGATTCTTTTTCTCACTATAAATATTTTCTTAAAATCTATTCACTTCCGATCACAAGAAAATTTAAAATATTAGTTATTCAAACACTATAGCTGTGAAGTATTTCATCAGCTATCGACGCTTAGGGAGGAATATTTATTTTATTATTTTATTTTTGAAAAATTTCAAAGATTTTCAAAGTTGCCCGATTTTATCTGGTTAGAAGCTAATTGCCTAAAACGGACATGGTGTCAACGAATCTAGCAAGATAATTGATAAATTCTAACATTTTAAAGTTTTGCCGCCAAAAACTTAAGTTACTTATAAAAGTTTATTTATAGTTAGATCTTTTTCAAAGGCTATTATTTTTCAACCGCCCGGATGCGGTGGTACCGAATTCACCGGAAAATTTGAATATTTTTTAACATTTTAATTTCCGATGAAAAATTCGACTATCAGTTAAACTCCGGAATAAATTTCAAAAATTTTCAAAGTTATCCGATTTTTATCTGGTTAGAAACGAATTACTTGATAGGTCACGGCTTTAACAAATCTAGTTAGATAATTGAATAATTTAAACTTTAAAAAATTTCAAAGCCTATTAAATTTCAACCGTTTTATTACGTTGTCAACGAATCTACTATAAAAAATAATTATTTTAATTTATTTTAATTATTTCCAAAATTCCCGACTTTTACTTCTAATTTCTAAAAATATTATCGAATTTTTTAAAGTTATTAAATTCGCGACCGAGAAGACGTATGTGACGTGGCCGACCGAGGCCTTAATGATTCTAAACGCAATATTTAATTTTGAAAGAATTTACTTCTTAGCGATCACCCGCCTTTAACACTGACTCTACTCGACGATGGCTTTGTAAACACTGAATTTAGCTATGGGTCGCTCAACGCTAGAAATCGCCAAGATATTTCAGGCGGAGCTTTGCACGTACTTGCGGAGCTAGCCTTGACACGAGTCAACAACAGCTAGATAATTTCAACTGAATAAATTAGCCCCCGACGTACCGTCTTTTCTGCGCTCTCAAAATTCGGCTCGCGCCTCGCCGCAATTTGCTCGCGCTGCGCCGTGACTGGTACTTTTTGGCGACACGTGTCAGTCAACATCTATAAAAACTCGAGTTTTTTGCGGAGCGCATTTTTCGATTTTCGTCTAATCTATGTAAATTATAGCTCAAACGAAGCGCCCCATCGAGCTGATCTCGAATCTGCAATAAAATTCATTATCGGACCAGAGACTAAAAAGATAGAACGGTTTCAGTTTTCAAAAAATTTTATTGTTTAAAAATGTTCAAAACAACATTTCTGAAAGATAATTGTATGACAATTTTGTCGTGACATTAATATATCAAAAGTTATAAGCAATCATAAGTCCAAGTTTTGTCATGCAACTTTGGCCGTCAGCATCTTTGCAGCGGTGCGTCCGGCGTAATTTCCAATAGGATTTTTGAATCCGTCCTTAAGGCTTTGATGAGCGTCGACATCCCCCATGTCACCTCCAGCAAGATATTTGTAGTTATTCATCTTTTGAGGTTTATTTCAGCCATTTTTATAGCTCTTCCTTTGTTAGAAAACTCAATAGTTTCAAAGGGTCACGTTTGCGGCGTCCGAATTTCGGACCATTCGCTAGTCCATTAGCATAGCTAGCTAATGAGTATTTTTTCAGAGTTTTAGCTCTTAAAACTGATTTTATATGAGTTTTTAAAAAAAACTCACTTTATTTTCAAATCGCCCTGCCAGTGACCACCTACAGTTTGGCAAAAAACTCATTAGTTCAAAAATGGGTCGATGAAAGTTTTCAAATTTTAGCACAAAGATGCTCTAATAGTTTCTGCGTGCAATGATTATTTTTCCAGGATTTTGACTCTGCAAACCTGATTTATCAGAGTTTTTAAAGAAATCCAAATACGGCTTATTGACATAAAATTTGGTGTCGTCTGCGCGGTCTGTCGCCCTTTATGGCCAAAAATTTGAATTGTAACGGTTTTTTCTCGGGCGTTCCATTTGCGTATCTCCCTTCCACAGTCGCCTTTCTCCGTAGCGCGGCCGAATTCTGCGGGATTGGATTGAATGTTGATTGTTCTCATCGTAATTTAGAGGCGATTTTATTTCGCTGATATTTTCGTACTGTTTTGACATTTAATTGCCAAATTTCTTTAAGCTGCTGATTTCATAGAATAAAGAAGGGGGGTTTGGCTGGGGGTGCCTTACTTCGCTTGCATTTTCATACTGCGCGAACATTCGTGATCAAAATCCAAATTCAGTTTATTGACATAAATTTTTTGCGGCCGACGTCGCGCCTTCCGCGCGGTCTGTCGCCCTTTATGGCCAAAAATTTGAATTGTAACGGTTTTTTCACCGGCGTTCCATTCGCCTTTCTCCGTTGCGCTGTCGACTTTAGCGGGAAATTAGATTGAGTATTGATCGTTTTCATAGTGATTCAGAGGTGAATTTATTTCGCAGGTACCTTCATACTGCGCTGTCACTCAATGCTTTTAGCTGCTGATTTCATAGAATAAAGAAGGGGGGTTTGGCTGGGGGTGCCTTACTTCGCTTGCATTTTCATACTGCGCGAACAATGTATTTTGTTACCTAATTGTTGTAAATTATATGTCATTCTTATGTACACTAATGTATTTTTGGAAATAAAAAAATATCTTATCTTATCTTAACTTATCCTTTCCGTTCATCGCGCAAGACATCTTTTCGCAGTCAACAATTTGTAGGTCAGAATCGTTCAAATGGTGTCCTTCATTCGCGTATGTAATCTCCATAATATTTACATATACATACCTACACACTCACATGAAACATATAAACATGGAAACATGAATTGAGAAAATTATTTCTACACTAAAAACAAAAATGTTTAAATGAAGTTTGCCTTGTGTTTGTTTTGTAATTACAACTACTTATATAAGAACAAACAGAAAAACCTAAAAAAATAAATAACGTTATACACACACACGCGCGCGCGCTGTGTTTTATCTTCCATTGTCTTTATTATGCATAAAATATGCATGTGGTGTACTCTTTTTATATGTTAATTTAACTTTAGTATCTAAGAATAATTGTTAACATGTTATGTATTTTAATATTTTGCTAGATATAATTTAAAAAATAAATAAATAAATGTAGATGCACTCAGGCATTATACGATTTTCCTGACGATTTTGAGTTAAAGCCGAATTCAATTTTAAGATTATTTCATTTCTAGATACGCCCGGATGCATCGAAATTTGCCCGCATGCATTTGGGCAGATCCCAATAAGGATTTAAAAATGTTTGAGTTTTATGTGCCGAACGTTGTAGTGGATCGGTTTTTTTTATTTACTAAAACTAATAGTTTATCGTATTATTTCTTAATTTTAAGTTGTAGGTATATGTCTAAGACACTTTTATTTTTTCTTTTGAATGTTTGTTTTATTTTTAAATTTTTAGTATTTAATTGCATATATCATATATTTTAAAATAGAGTTGAATATCGTATTGAAACTTCAATCTTTTCTTTTAGCAACAGCTAAATAATTAATAAACCAACTATCTCTAACTGAATATATTTTGACGTGTACGATATTATTTTTACAAGCTTTTATTTAGCTTGTAATGTTTGCTAGTTTGTTTAGGTCAAATCTTGCAAGCTGAATTAGAACCACCTCTTATCCTACGGTGTTGAAATTTGACATGTTGGCTCAGTGCAGATGATAATGCATTTTTATTAAAAGCATGATCTGATTCACACCTAGGAATGGCTCCACAGGAAGGACCCCCTCCACTGTCAACAGCACAGACACGAAATTTTGTATGCGCATTAAAGTACTTTAATCAAAGCTCGTTTTTAAAAATGTGCTTTACAATATATTTGTTGTTTGTATAAAGCCTTGCGTGGTAATTGAAGTCCCGGATAAAGTTCGGATTAATGTTGCAATCTGTTTTAAAATGCGAGTCACTTTAACAATTGAGTGAAAGGCGATTGAAGTGTTAAAGGGTAATTCGGAAGGCTTTAAAAAGGAAGGCCAAAGTTTCGACCTTAGGCTGGCCGAAACGCTTTACATTTGAAGCGAAACTAAATTGGATTCCTAAGTAATTACTTTTTTATGTTACCTCAATGGTTGCCTTCTATTCGGTGAATACAAAAAACAATTGCAATGTGAAAACCAATTAAGCGGTTATCAACGTGAGGCGCCTTTATATTTCCTTTTAGGTAAAAGGCTATTTGGGACATTTTAGCGTTCCCAATTGAAATTGTCAAAAACAGGAATCTCGAAACAGACTTCATTATTTGCTTGTCTACCTGTCAGTTTATTCTAGACCTGTAACTTTTAAACGTCGTGCCATAAAAAGATGTCATTTGGCATGCATACAAAGTGCAGATATTTTGTTTATCCCCTTTTTTCAAAAATATACAAAAAAAAAAAATGTATGTCCGTAAGTATATGTTATAAAATGAAAATTCCATTCCAAATTCGAAACAGAAATCTTTTTTTTCTTTTTGTTATGGGCTCAACTCAACTAGGCCAAATGTGCCTGTCCTATAGCCAGAAGAGATGATGGTGTTAATGAAGCGTAAAAATGGTATGACCACGTGCGGATTCGAACCTGCGTACTTTGGGTCAATAGCCTTAACCGCTAGACAGCCACGATCTCATGCGTTTTTTTTTTACTTCTAACGATTCCTAAAATTGAAACATTTTGAACGAAAAACCTACCTTTGATTATAAATTCCTTATAATGTATGTAACATTTTTTTGCGTGAATTTAGCGAAAAATTAATAATATTCAAACGCGCTTATTAAAAAAAACTTACTGCATATCGCATTGAAAATATTCGCTTTTTTGAAGTCGTTTAATTATGAATACAATCAGTCTTTTTATTTTACACGCTGTACAGATTGCCACTAAACCTAGCGGAGATTACATATCAGCTGTCCAAAGGAAAATGAATAAAATACACAAAACAGCTCCGTACCTACAGGCTGTCCGTAAAAAAAGGAAAAGTTACATATTTTATTGTGCCCATAAATGTTCCGACGGTAGAATGTTTTGAATGGTCTTTTTGCCCGGGCGGTTTCGTGTTGGGCAGATTTATATCCGTCGTTCAGACAGCGGGACCTTTCCGTCAAGATGTCTGGATAATCGCGTCATTCCAGACACGTGCGCAAATATTTGCAAAGATGCACAAATACTAGTTATGGGAGGCCATTTGCAAATATTTGCACACAAAGTTCGTCTTTTTTTTGTTATTTTGTTATTTGTCATCAAAAGGCGCAAACACGCATGGTTAAGTTTGGTTTTTCCTTAGTATTTTTATAATTGAAAAGAAAAATTGCGTTTCCTGCCACACAGCCTTAATTTAAAGGTTAATTGCTCTAATAGAAGAAAAAGAAAGGACACTTTTTTAACGTGTGTGGGAAGTTGCTCTTTGCAATCCCAGACACGTGAGCAATTCTTTCTTTCTTTCACAAATCTTTCTAGAAACATTTGCTCATGTGCCTTGGACTGGTTATATATTTAAAAATGGTTAAAAGTTAACTCGCCTTTAAGACGCATTCTCTACTAAAATATTATTCAATCGAGACATCGTAACACACTGTTTTTGATCATGCTAATGTCGACCTTTAATCCTTAACCGTAAAGGTGTTGATCGTTGGTTGCCGCGGCGTGCGTCCGAATGATGATTTACCGCCGCGTCGAAATATATTATGTCTAAATTTAGTAACTTTTAATTATCTCTAAAATAAATATGAAATTTAAAAATGGGTTTTGCTAAGCACTCTATTATTATTTTATCTACAATATGCACTATTTTTCGGGTAAATCGTATGCTGTATAATCGAACGCGTAGCGAAAAATAAAAGTGAACACATTTTTTTATTTAATTTATATTTCAAAAACGAAAATCAATTTCAAAAATTAGCCCCCGAGATGTACAAAAAATGCATCACTAAAAATGTGGATTTTTTGAAGATTTTCCAAGTATCTGCTAAGTACATTAGACGAGAATGAATGCGCAAGAAAGGTTGATTTTGATTAGTCTCTTTAATTATTTATTTGTATCTAAACAAGCGTAAAGAAGTTTAAAAACACGCTCGCGTGAAGTAACGAATATTACACGACCATTGACTTATTTAGTTTTATAGATCAGACATTACCTCTCCAATATTGACGCACGAAGAGAAGGCAAATTTGGCGCATGAAAAAAAAGTTCGAGGTTTCTATCGAACGCGGCAGTGATCGGCGACAAAACAATTGTAGTCATTCATTACAGACTAACAAACATATCACAAGTCTGTAACTGAATGTGTTTTTTTCTGTGTATCTTGTTACTTAAGTTAGTCGACAGTGTTTAGAAAAGTGCCGTTGAATATTCCCACTGGGGATTTGAACCCGGGACGCTTATACCACTGCGCCACCAGGCCGCAGACAGGGAGATTAGTATAGGAATCGTCTCCCCGCTGCGACTTCGAACGCACGTCCGTGTGTTCCCGCACTAACCTGTCTTTTTAAGGGTGTACGGGCAGATGGATACGTTTTGAGAAACATTTCAGGATGTTTAATTTCCGGTCCAGCATCTGAGGGCCAGTCTGTGAAGGTCTCAATTTTTCCACCTGAGAAAACTCCTCCAAAAAGGTCGTTTTATAGATGCTCTTCGATACTATTTATCCCAAGACCATTCTTGAAGGGGTGTTTATGTTCCCTATTACGTGTAAGAAATTGTATAAAAAATAATTCATACCCAAATTTATTATTTTTTTCCGAACTTATGACGAGTGCAATTTCATATTATCAGGTAAAGTTTACAATTTTTTTACTCGGAAACTAAAAAATTAGAGTAAAAAAAAAAAAGAACGAAAGAGCAGATGCTCTGTTGCTTGCACGCTAAAAGCGACAAAACTAAATGACCGAATCTAAAATGGCACCGTTTAACATTTCAAAATGTCTTTTCAGTTAATTACCATTCCACCGAAGCGGAACGTACTATAAAGGGGTGGAAGGGGAGAGAGGGAGAAAGGTTGGGGGAGATCAATTACCAACCCTCAATTTCACAAATTTTCTTCACGTCACCTGGTTGTACAACACACATAAGTAAATATAAAAGTCGCATTTGCTAACCATATTCAAACACGTGCATGAGAAACCTGTATAATAAAGGTATATAGATACAGGATGTCCCAAGACCATTTCTGAAGACTTGAGAAGGGTTTTGTGTAACCTATTATAAGTAAGAAATGCCACCTTTAGGTAAGACACCTTAAGGTGTTACTAATCCACACAATCTGTACTTTCTTCTCTAGAAAATCAATAAAATGCTACTGTTCCGACGTCACCCTATAAATTACTTTATTTAAATTTATATTGAATCATATTAATATTTATTCTATAATATTCTATTGCAAAATCACCATTCTCCAATTTCCACAGGTTTTGTTACTAGCAACTCTTGGAATTATCACAGCTGTCGGTGTCAGTTAAAAAAGAAATGCAAGAGGGTATACCCACGTCTCTGCAACCCGTGATCGCGCGTGCAAAACAACGCCTTTTTCGCCGCGAACTATTCCTGCAATCCGTGACATCTCGTCACATCGTTCGCAGAGCTCGTGAAACCAACTCAAAACATTAAAGAAGCAGTGAGAAAAATAGGCTAAGGCAGGCGAACCACAGACGGCCATCATAGCACAGCAAAGGTTGGTCTTTTGTTTTCTTGTTGATTGCCATTTACTCTCAGCTTGTGAACCTTCCAATCCATCAAAACAGTCCGCTCCCCCTAATCCATGTACAACCGTACAGCTACAAAGTAGTTTACATTAATTGTATATTGGATATTTTAATAAATAAATATAAAAAATCCAAAAAAAAAAAAACACGCAACAACATTTTTCTCGGTAACCATGACGAATTTCGATATAGTTTCTTAATAAATAACACAAGAAATCGCAGGTCCAATTAGCTTTTTTTTTATCGGAAATGGTCTTGGGACAGGATGTAGTCACCACCAAACAGCTGAGATAGTCACAGATACCACCTTCATTTATACATCATTCAATATTCGGGGAACCTCACATACACCAGTCCTCAAATATCCTGGTAGTTGAACACAAGTTTCCATTGAACAATCTCTGATGATATGAGTGACAGTTTGATTAGGTTTCCACGCATTTGATTGGATCTCGTATGTATCCATAAGTTAAGTTTTCCATGCGCCAGCCAAGCTAAAGATGACTAATATAAGTTGTTCAAGCTTCTGAGATGGTACACGTAAGACCTGATAATTAGAAATACTAGCAGTATTCTTTTAAGGGATGATTCTGGGCATAAATCAATTTTTGTTTAACATATTTACAAAAAAAAAAAATGCAATCTGGTGTATAGATTTTGCTCTCCTCAAAAACGATACTTTAACACACACATAGATAGGGCCTTCCGATCGATTCTTATTCATTCGTATGGTTTGTGTTGTCAAGGAGGCCCTATTGGGCACAGTTCCGACTGCCTTATTGTTGCTTTCATGATGCGATGCCATTCATTACAGGCAAACAACGTCTCGCAAGTCTATAACTGAATGAGTTTTTTTTTTGTGTGTACCTAACTCAGTCGACAGTTTTGTAAAAACGTCATTAAATATTCTATGGCGAAAAATGACCTGGGTGGTTTTGATTTGGATTTGAAAAAAAATACATATTACTTATAAATAGTTTTGTATATCTATGAACACAAGTAAAAAATAATATAACACAGGGGTTGTCGCTTTAGATTTTCTTTTATAAAGTAAAAAAAATAAAATTTTGAAAAAAAAAAGTATATTCAACATTGTCATTTTTTTTAAATACATTTTAAGAATTAGTAATAAATCTATATTCATGAGCTATTCAAAATAGTGCAGGTTATCAAGATAACATACATAGTTTTAAAAAAATAAGTATTTTACTAAGCGCCGGTAATTAGGCCATTTTTTTAAAATTTCCGTTGACAGTCGGCGGTTTTATTTCTTACTAACGGTAAAATTAAATGAAATTTTCGAGACATAACATGTGCGCACAGACAGTGAGCTATTTCCGTCGCAAAATCAGACGAGCTAGTAATGCAACAAACACAAGATGACTTTTACGAGTCGCTATTTTCGTCCTTAGAGTAAGTTATCTTATTGCTTTTGCTTGGCCGTCGTTTCGGTCCAGCCAGACGAATGCTGCAGTTGTAATCTTTTTACGATCAGGTGTACGACATTGTTTCGAGACACTCGAGCTGGACGGAAATAGTGCTTAGTGTGTGGTACCCCTTATATTCCTCCAGGGTTGCACTTATTGTTTTTTTTATTAAATATTATGATTAATTTAGTATCGGCTATGGAAAATAAATTTTCCCATTGGCAGCATTCTCTTATTTATTATTATCTCATTCTCATCTCATTAATTATATTTCACACGACTACGCGTCTTTAAGGGGCATACAGTCGTGTTTAAAAACTGAAAATTGGCGCAAGAAAGACAATATATTGCGGCGTTTCCTCTGAAAAAAAGTTATCACGAATGAACCTTTGTTACCTTTATCTCTACATGAGGTTTTGTTTTTCAATAACCCACGAAAAAAATGGTTCAAAATAACCCTATAAAAAACATGGACACCGCAACATTATTTTTTTTACTCAACACAGAATAAATTTACGAATAATATCAATGGTACTAGAAAAAGGCTAAGTGTATTTATTTTTTTTTGTTTGTAAATCACACAGAATAAATTCACTTCTGAGAAATCTTTTATCTATTATGCATAAAAAGACGACTTACGACTGTAAGCCCCTTAACTATTTTCCGAAAAATGGAAATTTATGACGCCTACGACGTTGACAATTTTTTCAAGACTAAAATCATTCGCTTGTTTCTTTCATTAGAACTCTTTTATTTAAAAGCTTTAAGTTTCTTTTAAACATATTCCAAATTTGCCTAGTATCAAGAGAATTTTGTAATTATCAGTGGCTTGATGAATAGTTATCTATCAAAATGACATCTATTTAATATTAATAAAAATAATAATAACATATGCTTTATTTACTTCTATCGTTAAATTACGTGCGTTTCTTTCTAAGAAAATAATTACAAATTTGTTTTTTTTTATTGTTGAAATAAATAAATAATATAAACATGAATTATGGATAAATACAATGACAATGTAAAACAAAATTCATGAATTAAATATAAATAAAATAAAATATTGATGCGTTTTTTAATTGCAGTTTATTGTATATTAAAACATTTTAAAAATATCCGAGTAAACTAAAGCTTAAAAAAAAAAATGATTTGTTTAAACTAAAATATGAGATCAAATATGAAGTCATGATAAATAATTAACGTGTAATTTAATACATATTAATTGACGTAATGGATGATCACAATGTCACAATGGTTAAATCATTTGTCATTATGGTTAAGTCATTTTTTTTTAAGATCTCTAGTAACACCTTTTTTTTCTCGGTCATGTGCTATAATAATTAAGGCCCAAAATAATAAATAAATTATTAAAACATGCGAAAGTGCTACCTATTTGCCAGATTTGTTTTTGATTCACATCATTTTGTCATTGGATCGTATAATTGTACATTTATACTGAACACGTCAAAACAGATTGATTAAAGCCTCACTCGTGTATAAATCACAAAATGGATTACTGGCGTGGCCGAATTGTTTTATTTATAAGCGTTCATGAAAATGGGCATGTAATATAATTCTCTGGCCTAAATAAATATATATATACTATTAGCAAATTAGGTATAAAATAAATAATTTATGATGTTACATGTGCCTTCCCTAATCCATTTTTTCGAACGTTAACAAATAGTATCAGGGAATAATAGTTAAAGCTATTATTAATAAGCTAACATTAATTGTTAACCAGCAGAAGCACAAATTCCAACGACATGTTCTATCTGAATAAAATGCGCACAAATTCAGGATTAGCTTCCTCTATTTACCGAATTTGTGATTTATTTAATTCTAACTACAACCTAATTACACCACAAGGCAAGCACAAAAACACACATTGAATGTTCCTCGTATTAACAATTACTACGGATCACGTACTTTACGATATTTAATCCCTAAACTATTCAATGAGTTAGAAAATGAAATTAAAACATTTAAAAACGAGAAAACTTAAAAAAAAACATAAAAATTACACTTATGTCAAAATTATAATTTATAAATTATTACGTTTGCTGTTACGTTGTTGTTTATGCTGTTTTGTTTATGTTGTTTGTGTATTATGTTGAGTTATTAACCAACAACTTTAGTATACAAAAACATTTGTATACGCATTATATTGTATAAAGGAAGGATTACTTGAGATTGCTGTCAGCGCGCAGTGTTTTAATTTTAATTTAATTAATGTGTCGCGTAAAGTGTCACCGTAGTCATAAGAACAATGTGTCAATATGTTGAGACGTTTAATTGTTGAATTTGTAAGCTAAGATACCCCCGGAAAAGGCACCAGCCTTCGTGGGGTTGTATATGGTGCATTACACTAATAAAAAAAAAAAACTTCTCCCAAATTGATCCATTTTCAATAACCCAGCAAAGGTTTCGCTAAGTTTCCATCGCCTTTATTTACATAAAACCCAGGTGGGTGATATTTCAACAATTGGATTTAACTTAAATAACTAATAACAAATGTAAAACAATGAAAGAATAGAAAATAATGATACATAATGATAGTTACATAGAAATACATTAATTAACAAAGTATCGTTTACAATCTATCGGTCGACTGTTTAATCTTCTATAGCGATAGCTTATAAACCTACTGAATCCGAATTATTGACGTTGTGATGAGGTCTTTACGAAATTCTGTAATTATAACAAAATATTGTTTCCTAATTATTAAAAGTAGAGAATCTGGAATAGCATGCTTCGTACCATCACGAGAAATGCTTTCCATAAACATGTAAAATTTTGCTGAGCCAATTTCACAAACAATCCAGCGTCGAGCGCAAATGCTGAAGTTATAAGACAGCGACCTGGGGGGGGGGGGGGTTGAACGGTCTGGAGTTGATAGATGTACATGATTACCCTGGGGCGACTGAGGATCTAGTCCAGTGGTAGATAACCTTCTCACACCACCATACGATCATTTCAAAAATATATTTGGCGAGTTTTAAACTTTATGTGTATATAATAATAGGAAAAAATATGAAATTTATAAAAACCAATTTTCTCATAGGTTCAAATCTACATAACAAACTATAAGAAAACTTTTAAGAAAATAGAGAAAACCGCTTAGGATCTTGATTAAATATTGATATACAGGCCCTGTTAATTAAATAATTAAGATAAATTAATAATGTACAGTTTAATAGATGACAGATAATTTACGTTGATGTTTATGAATTTAATATTTATTTTCGAATCGTTGTTAAAAAGCGTTTTAGACATACTTATGTACTCATAGTGTTTTTGTACTTACAAAAATATTTACTGCTAAACATATAATTATTAAAATAATTTATGATAACTCAAGCCAAATAAAAATAAAAACCCGTGCGCCGCGAGAGTTCGTATACTGAATACCTCTTTTGTATTTTGAATTAAACATTTTGAATTGATTTGTCGCTGTGCCTATTAAGGAGGTATGATTTTAAAAATTTTAAAAAACCAAATAATATCACATTTTATATAATAGGAAAAATGTTTGTGGCTACTGAAATGACTGGGACAATAGTGTTGGCGCTTACGAGTCACCGCGCGCCGTTTGGAAATCTATCGTTTTGTTAAATATACAATACATAATATATTATTCAAATTCAACACCAAATTTAATACAAAATCCCAATTTATAAAAGTATTATGTGTTTCATGTAACACAAAATACATTTTTATATGAATAATTTTATATAAATTTATATAGAAACTTTTCCTTAGCCTAACTCTTTGCCTACCCGTAGCTTAGCTAGTAATATATTTATTATAATAATTAGTATTTTTATTAGAAAAAATAAAAGCAATGCAAACTTTCTATGACGTATATAAAATATCAAAATAAGGTGATAAATTTTTATAATAATAATATAAGGACAGATTATGTTTTTATTATTCGTTAAGTAAATTATTTCATTTTAAAATGTATGCAAAGAATTATTTTAATTACTGCTTCATTTTAATACGAATTACTTGAAGTTCTGTTTTTATAATGGACGGACAGGTAGACGGCCAAATGACGGGGATAGTGGATACCTAAAACGAGCACTATCACCGGGTGGTTTGGATGGCTCAAAGCCATGAGCCATGTGATTTGTCGATATTTTATATGATAATCGTACGTCTGGCGTCACTATTTGTAATAGGAACGTTTCTAGGCGCAGCGAACTTTAAAGTTAGAAGGATCACGTACGGGCCGAATTGCTTCTTATCCTGTGTATTACAAAGAGGTCATTTTTCACCGTAATATACTTCACTAGATTATTTAAAAATATCTCCAGAGTGGATTTCGCTTTATTTATTCGGTGCTCATCTTTTAAATCCCAGTAATAAATCATTTAGGATCGCTACAGATGAAAAACAATTAGGCGGGTAGATGAAGAATGTGTATACTTAATGACGCTAGACAAACCATACTTAGGACATCCCAAGCTTGAGACAAATAAATATAAAATATTTAATAAATAAATTAAATATAATATATTAGGAAGTTCCGTAGCTCGCGTCAAAATGCTAAACTACATCTACAAATGATTGGCGTATCCTTGGAACAGCACATTGTGCTATTAAGGTGATGCACAATCCATTTCACGTGATTACAACTTACAATAATGCACGTTATAAACAATTTATTTATTTTATAAACACTATTTGTTGTTATATACAGAGTGTATTTATATGCACTGATGTCCTTTTAGGGGGTGACAATATAGATCAATAGTTAAACATTAATCAGCAAAAAATATTTCTTAAAAATGAGAAAAATGAATTCGAAAATTCAATGAAATTGTTTCAATGTTTGAGAAGACGCCTCGCGCCTGCGCGATTCGCGTAGCATTCGAAGAAAAACAAGGTTTTTTAATAATATAATTATTTTAGTATGAACATTTTTTTTTCGTGAGACCGGATTAGTTGTCGATATAGTTCGGCCCCCTAAAATGACATCAGTGAATATAAATACAAACATACAGATACAAGAGTGCGTGTAAATGACGATTTAAATAAATAAAATAAATATGTAAAAATATAGTGGATTCATATGCGGTTAAATTTTAATATTGATTGCTGTCTGCGCGCAGTGTTTGTGTTTTAATTAATCTTATTTAATTAATGTGTAGCGAAAAGTGTCACCGTAGTCATAAGATCAATGTGTCAATATGTTGAGACGTTTAATTGTTGAATTTGTAAGTTAAGATACCCACGGAAAAGGCACCAGCCTTCATGGGGTTGTATATGGTGCATTACTCTAATAAAATATTCAAAGTGTATGGAATTTATTTTAAATAATTAATTTGACGTTATATTTAACTTATTATTATTGATTTGAAAATAACAATACTATGAGCTTGCAATATGACTCACAGATTTTGACAGAAATACAAAAAACACTTAAAAATTTGAAAGATTAAACGATGAACACCAGTGAATCCCTGACCTAACTAGACGAAAGTCTGCACTAAGGAGGGCTGTTTCTAACTCAAAACTCATGGCCTAGAAAAATCTTCCGTCCCGCTGTGACTCACTATCTCAAGCGTTCGCCTGTAATACACGAATCAGCAATTATCCTGAAGTAACACTAACGCCCCTGCGGCGATTGCAGATTCCTTGCAAACTTGATCAAAGGCAACGTCGGGTCAAACTTCAAGGCAGAGTTCTAGTTACATAAGTTGCCCGTCTGGCCTTTGAGATTGACCGTGCGGGGATTCAATATTTCATTGCTCCTGCTGCTGAGAAATGTGCATCGGGAGTAAATGGTCGACCCTTTAGACGTGTCCTTGTCAACCTTTACAAGAAAATAAGGACCATGAGTTATTACACTCTTATATGGGGGTATAAATGATCATAGTGCAGGAGACCTTTCTATATCGATGCACTCGACACGACTCGAGCTGACGGCGGGAAATAATAAAAAAAAACAAGTCAACTCCTCGCGTCTTTTAAAGTATTAGACCTACCTAGTTTTAGGAGCTGTGGTCTACTCGATCGAATACTTTTGAGAAGCCAGTGTAAATTACATCAACTTGCAAACGTCAATCCATATTGCCCACGGAGAAAGCCATGCTGATTATTAACAACGATAATAGTGTGACAACGAAGGTGTGAAGAAGCTTTGATGATGAGAACGCATTGAAGACTCTTCGGCCAAGAAAACTTATCGTGGGAAAGGAATTTCTTGAGTATCTCAATGTTCGCCACTCATGACGTCAAACAAAGACGGAACTCTTAATCGAACCTGAATGAATAGCCAAATGTTAATTTTATTAATGTTATTTTTATACGGCTTTGGTTTTATTTCTGGTTGTATTTCTAGAGAATGGATTCGTTTCGGCGGAAAATTTTCCCCGTTGCATGAATACCACATTTTGTCGCCGGAATTCCCGCGTCTGACCACTCGAACGAAATAAAAGTATATATTTCCCGGCTCGATCGGCGTTCAATATTTCAGCGAAACGGGAGCTTTTCTAAGGGCGTTCGTGAAAAATTAACGCAACCGCTCCAAACACGGCAAAATGTCGACGGGAAAATTTGCGGTCGCCGCAGCTCTCGAGTTGCCAACTCGCCGCGCTTTCCCCCGCCTTGTGATTCGAGCTCATTTTTATGGGGCTCAACTTAATCGCAACTCCGTGCCTCAAACGGAGAGGCCGCGATTTGGGGGTGTCTTTCGACGGTTACCGTGAACGTGTTATTTTAAATTGGCACGGTTTTAAAACCAGTAAAGCATATTAAACCGACCCATATTACAAAGTTTAACGGAGAAATATTTTCGTATGAAATGGCGCAGCCTAATAAACCTTCGAATACAGAAAGCCTCCTTTGAGGAGATTAGAAATTTATGTAAAATATGCTTTGACATAAAAACGAAATTACATAATAAACTAAGTAAGTATTTGATTATCTAAGATTAATATGAAGTAGTATTTTCGTATAGTATATTTTATATAATATTAATTTACTATATGATTTTGTATTAGTATGTATATTTGTAAACCTTCAGATGTATTCCACGTGTGTGTAATTATTATGTATGTGTATTTTTTATTTTTTTTAGACGCTGCAATAAGACTTTTAAGTATTACACAGAATATCTTCCTTAGATCAGGCGATGGCCTTTTGCATTATATGATTTTTATAAGATTTTCAAAAATAAATAAATAATTTTTCCCGAAAAACGCTACATGTGTTCAAAATGAACTGTCTTCTTGCCTTATCCTTATTCACTTAGGTATATATTTAATTTTCCCCTACAACATTTACACATAAAAAAAAACTATAATTTTTTTAACATGATTAGATGACAGATAGAGGCAACGGAAAATAAGTTTCAGTTTCTCGATTGAATAATGTATCTAACCCCATAGATAATATTGCCAATAACACCTTTATTAAAAAAATAGAGATAGTGACCGTGGTTTCTTGTGTTTTATTTCTACTATTTTCACATCGTTAATTTTCCGTCTCGTCTTCAACATACCAAACGTTGAGTTTTTTTCAAATACTATACAAATAAATAAATGAATAGTATCAATTACTTTAGGAAACCTCGTGGGTCACAGAATTGAATTTCAAACAAGCCTATCAATACATTATTATCATCACAATTAACATAAAAATAATATAAACAAAAGCTCGCTTTTATTTAAATGTTACTAAAACGAAGAAAATAAAATATGTTTCATGCATAGGCGATTTTACAATAAGTGGATCGCTTGCGGATGATAGCATATTCACAAAGAATGCAGTTACACATTATCGAACCAAACTCAAATTATCGGCTATTAATCAATCTCTTGCTCTCTCTCACACAATATTTATGAATCCTGTTTAAATCTGTTAAATTTTCATTTGCATATTTTGTTATCTTATTTATTTTTTTTTGTTATGAAAATTTTATCTATGTGGTAGTTGAGGATCTATTTTTCTATAATTGATTACATAACCATAGAACAGCTAAAATTACAGCGTTTTGTCAAAGGGGCACAGATATAGGAGAGGTGGGGGGGAGTAGTTGCCAAATTGGCGTCATCCTTACAGTTGCAAACGAAAAATAAACGCACAGATTTTATTTGTTTTTCATTGTAAGACATCTTTTCTTGAAATTGCAATTAATTTTTCTGTTATTCTTTTAATTAAGCTGTAAATATGTATCAGCTGTCATTTAGGCTAGCAATAACAAATGAAAATTAAATGTATCGCAAATAAACGTTGTCCGCGTTTTTTTTTATGTGAAATATGTTTTTTTTTGGTTAAGAAAAAACTATTCTGCGGACTTTGTAATGCAGTTAACATTACAGTGAGATGTGTAAATTATTTACATTTAGCTTTTAATTAATCTGCTCTAATAGTTTTAGTATAAAATACTTTAGGCAGGTAACGATTTGTGATTACGCTGTTGTTTACAACATGTTTGTATTAATATGCTGCCTGTGGTAACGCGAACTCACAAACGTACCATATTTTAATCACTTAATTCCGTTTATCTAATTAGCAAAGTCACCACGGGGCATATTTTAACGCGTCATTTTGGGATTGTTATTTTACGCCATCTTTATTTCTCCCTCACTCCGGCGTCATGCTGCGTCATGTTCACAACTAAGTACCTCACGCCATCCGAGCACTTTCCCGCAGGCGGTAATACACACGTATTTTTGAGTTAATTGTAAAAAAAACACGCTTTACGTTGGGTCACGTGACTCTTTGCCTCCACGTAGCGTATTCCTTGAAATAAAACCCGTTAACTCACGACAGTTACAGTCAGTTTAATTTTACACTTCGTACGATAAAATTCGACAAGTAACACCATATTTTATGCCGTACGTTGTAATTTAATTTCCGCAAAATAACCGAATTTCTTCAAAATAATTATTTTTCGATTGAAGGGACCTCTTTTCGGTGGCGCTCTTCTCTGTCTTGCGCGTGCTTTTGATTCATTCTGTCTCATCTGATGCATTAACACTCTGTGCCACTATTGGTTAGTTATGAAAAACAGAACTAATTTATGTCTACAAACTTACTAGAATTTATTTATTTATTTTCTTATGGGAAAACACACAGTAATAACAATAATATTAACAACGAAGAATTAAGCAGATAACAAAACCGATTACGGATTTCCTACATATTCACAAACATACTATTATACAGTAGGTATGAAGACTTCAAACTAAATTGATACAAATCAAATTATTAAAATACAAACACGCAGGTATACATTCGTATTAGGAGCATCTCGTATGTGTGTGTGTGTGGATGAGGGTGTGTGTTTGTGTGCGAGGGTGCGTGTGTGTGTGTGATGAAAAGAGAGATTTTGATGACAGTGTATCAAGTTTAATTTAGGTATGAAAATAACGTTTTATTTGCGTTAGATAGATTTATTTGATATATATAAATATAGATATTACATATCCACAAGACTGTAATAGAAAATAAAATATATATATTATTTCATGTGTATTTATTTCATATATATGATATGTATATATCTATAGATATACACCCATACGTATACTAATTATAAAAATAATTAATAAGCAATAAAGCAAACTTGTAAAATTGGAGCAGGTATCACCCCAGAACAGACCTTGTCTAGTGGGGTGATAAAATCCACACCACCTATCTATTTTGCTTTGTATGAGATAGTTTAAGATTACTTGTAACTAGTTTTATTATTTAAATTGTTTTGTGCTATTTCATATATATTGTTTTTTGGATAAAATAAAAAAAAAAAAAAAATACAATTTGGTACCTAGATACCAATTATATCACCTGCAGCTATGAACAGCATTTGCATCTTCATAAAATATTTGAAGTTTCATTTTTTGAATTTTGTATTCAGCCAATAAGGTATTTACCTCTAAACTTTTGATAAAATACAAATACAATAAAAATAAAAGAAAAATACAAATTTTTGAAGCTTTTAACTTTTAGACAAAATAAAAATGAAAGTTATTATTTCCATATACGCTTAGATATTTAGGAGATAAAACGATACCTTGTATTATTGTTTTACATTTAAAAATAAGAGATTCGCACCACCACAGCGTTTGTGTGGAGAGATGACCTCGTTGAGTACTCTTAAGTAGACAATTAGTTTTTTAACAAAAAATATAATATACAGGTTGTCCCATGACCATTCTCGAAGATTTAAGGAGGTGTTTATATTCCCTGAAAAAAGCCAAAATAATTCATCACCAAATTTATTAATTTTATCAAAGCGCTCTGGTGTGAATTCCCTTAAGCGTCGCAAAATGCGATTTATATCTTGTTACGCATGACAACAAACTGTTTGCGTAATATTTACATTTTTTTTCTCATAAACCACAATGAATGTTGGTATGACGCCAATAACAAATCGTGTTAGAAATGGCAGGGCCAATTGCTGGATTTTTAATGGGAAAAGTTTTTGTGACGAGATGTATACTTATTTTCATTTTAATACACTTTTATCTATGAATGCCCTTTAATAATTCACGCGAAATCGGATAGTAGGAAGTATAGAATAATTGAAATTTCATCTCTGAAATGCTATCGGCGCCGGGGTAGAGGGCTATTGGCGATTTTCGATTGGCGATTCCATTCCGATAACTTTAATATATGACTCTGGACGCCATAAATATGAAAGTCCCGTCGAATGAATGTGTGGCAACAGAGGCGAAATGAAATTCCCGTCTGCTTTTTGTCTTCCTGTGAGTAAAAGGATATGCCGGACGCTGAATCCCGGAATCTGGTTACAAATACGAGAGCGTCCCTTTGATGGGGACGAAATAACGAGTCGCATAACGGAAATCGAGTGTTATAGATTTGTATTCTCGAACAGTACATATGCTAAGGCGACTGCACACGTGAACGAAGAACACCTTTGAACGATTCACAACTACGAAACGTTGCCCGCTGAAAAATTTTGTGAAAATTTAAAAGATGTACGCATGTCATTTTCATATTTAAAATATAAAACATAAATCTTCAATATTTGCAGAACTTGGTTATTTTATTTTTAAGTTATACCATCTATCTCAAATCGCTTATACAGGTAGGACGTTTTATTATGCACATGCTTTATGGGGCCATTCTATACTTCGAACTGATCAAGTTTTGTTCTACAAAAAAAGAATATTTATATTTTATATGGATTTTTTTGCTAGCTTTATGAAAATAATAAATAAATATTAATAAAATCAAATTTTATTGTTAGATTGTTATGTTATTAATGGTTAATTGAAACATATAAGTACTTGTAACAAATCACACACTCACAACTACCACAAACATCACTCACAAATTACGCATTACAAATCAAAAAAATCTACAGTATACATATATATTATTCATATATAATCTATATATATTTTAAGAACACTGTTCCAATTTTATAATGCTAATGTTAATATGTAAAATGTCCGAAATCCATAATTGGTTTTGTAATATGTTTTGTTTGTAATTATAAAAATTAATACTGTTGGATTTTTCCATAAAGAATAAATAAATAAATACAAAAAAAATTTGCTTGTTAAGATTCATGCCCAGAATGACACTCCTTAAAAGGATATTTTTCAACCTGTATATAAAAAATGGCATTGTCATATTTGTTCTTAATCTTAATATTCTTTGTTAGTAGAAGCTTATTTTTAGCTTTAGGTAGGTTTTTTTTGTTGTTCAATCGAATGTACTTTTTGTATGTTACAGTGTAAAACTGTTAGTTTTTCCAATAAAGATAAATGAAAAATAAACAAATAATAAATATTGTCCTTTTCACCTCCCTAATATTCTAAATAATGTTGATACACTCTGCTGTTTAGCTCAACTCGATAACTAACTTCGTTTAATGTAAAAGTTCAAGCTGGAGTTGACCACAACTAATTTTCAACATTACCACAGAAGATAGATTGATAACAGTACGCCTTACAGTCGGCGACTGGCTGGCAAGTAATCCGATTTAGGTAGCATGTTACTTCATTGACTTTGTGCATCAGCCCGGCAAAAGTTGACTTCACGAAGCCCCTAATTCCGAGAAAAGCCTTTCGCAAAGTCGAAAATTCCCCAGCGATATATCATAAATAACGCACACTGTGACCGCACAGCTCCCGAACCGCAAACCCTGGGGACCACAGCGTCAGAGCAGGAATCACATCCAAATGCCCGTAGAAATCAGCGCAAAGAATGCATAACCTCGCATACGTTGATTCAAACATGATTTGTTTTGACATCATACCAAAATTCATCATCGTTTCCAAGAAAAACAACCCTTTCGGCGCGCCGGAAGGCGGGGTAGATTTCACCGGATCAAAGTAGGGCATAGGCAAACTCCAATTGTACGAACTTGTATCAAACATTGCGCCCTCAACCCGTCGTACCGTAAGGGTTGATCATATTAAAAATTGTTTCGAACAAAAATTGTAGGGAATTATAGGCCCACAATTAAGATTTTGAACTGATTTGATCTGGTGCTATTGAAAAAGTTTACTAGGATAAGTTTTAGGCCTTTAATTTGACTTTTCGCCCCCTGGTCTGATGTTGACCATGATTTTGTGTCCTTAAAGTTAATGTATCAATTTGAAAGTGATTGTGATGTAAAATGTTCGTTTTATGTGATAATTAAATGGTTCTTGTCATAAGTTCGTCTAATCGCGAGGCCGCGCCGCGCTGGGTCATTGATGACCTTAGCCGAGCGCGACCGAGCAAACAAAGGAGCGAAATACAAAAAGGGAATTTATACGAGCGCTTTCAAAAAATTATAAATTTTTGCATGAATTGTTTTAGCATTTTTTATACATAATAGGGACCTCTCCGAAGGGGTATTCCCATGGGGATACCCCTTGGGGTAACTTCAACGGATTGTTATTCTAATACACGCTGCTAATACATAATGTGTTTAAAAAAAAAACTTTTTTTTTATTTGGACAAATAATATATTTGAATATATTAAGACTCTAGCTAGTAACAAAAGCGTCGTATTACACCTCATCTTTGTCGGAATGTCACGCAGTGAAAAACAAAAGAAATATTTTAATAAAATGAGAAAGGACAGATAACTCACAAAAGTGCTTTTATGAAAGTGAAGGATTGTTTCCCCAAAAAACCTTCTTTTGTTTAAATATCAAAAAAATATATTTTATCAAAAATAGATAGGAAAGAAAACAAAGAAAAGCGCTTATACGAAAACGAAGGATTGTTTAAAAAAAAATGTTCTCAGTTTTACATTAGTCTAGTATTATAAAATACTAGAATTATAAAATTATATAATAAAACTATTATAAAATTATAAAATACTTTCCTCAGTCTTTTGTGACATCTTCAAACAGCAGCCATACGATAATAAAAGTATTTTTTAAATTTATTTACGAAAACCTCGACGTGTATTTACACGTCGAAGCAAAAAACAACTTTTCCAGATAATTTGATTTTATTAAATCAGCGGAAATATACAATTTTTCCTTGAAAAGTATACTACTTTAATTTGAAAAAAAAATATTAACTTTTTTTATTAACCGATTTTATAAAGGTAGGATGTGATGATCTGATCTCAATGTGATCTGAATGTATTTTCACTCATTACTCCGAAATGGCTCAAGCGATTTAGATAATTTTCTTTTTAGGTAAAACAAATACGTTTTTCGTTAAAAATGTTAAAAAATAAATAATCCGACTTTAAAATAAACCTACAACTAAAAAACTAAGAAATAATAGGTACATTAAAATACTTTTTGTTAGTAAACATTAAAAAACCGATCCACAAAATCGCTGAATAGAGCGAGACATGGTTCACATGTACTCAAGTTGCTTAATGTGGTGTCTTTCAGCGCCGACATTAAAATGTTTCCCGTTTACATTTTTGCTGAGCTTTTGTCGTGTTTTGTTGTATTAAATTTTCGCTTTCTTTCCAACTAATTTCCCGTAAGTTTCCTTTTTCTTTTTCTTATGTTGTAATAATCATTTTACTTGGTCATAGTGGTAATAATGTGTCAGCGAGCTTTTGGTACCAAAAAATAAAAAAATATGAACTCTACGATATAATAACAAATTGTAATATAATAAACAAATAATTGAAGTTAATTGATAGTTTATATTATAGGTAATAGTTATACATTAGAGGATTAAATTGGTATAGTCTAAATATTTTTGTAGTTACAAATATATAATGTGATAACGAAACTTCACTCCGTAATAAGGAGTCCCTCGTTATCTCCGGGATCGAAGATCTTCTATTATCTGGGGTCGATACTCGCTTGACAGATGCTCATCAAATCATTATTTATCAGGCTATAGCACGGAGCTTCACACGATTAGAATATAGCTGGGGTCCAATCAGTGAAAAGCAGATTTGTCCCTTTTTCTATATTGACCTCCGACGTGCGTACATGAACTTTTACATTAGAAAAATATAACGTTGCTATTAAAATATAAATATCAAAAAGTTAGCTTTTTAGACGATTTTTTGTTTACTGCTTTTTTATTACATTTAGACACTTCCAAAGAATTACATTTTTTTTTAAATATAGTTCCTCTAATGCCAAATAAAAAAGATTAGATCCGCCCAAGAAGCCATGTTGTCACAATATCCAATATACAAAAGAAAAAACATATTTAAAAAATACATAAAATTAATCATATTGTTATATAAAAATAATAGCCATTAATCAAACTAAATATAAGGTTGTTTGTGTTAATATTTTGAGATATTATCCTATCATTTATATTACGTAAAATTAGGTTAGGTTTTATACAATAATATTTAGTAAGCTGTATGCAAAATGTTGTCCTTTTTCCAACACTCACATTATTGGATGCTTTAGGACCTAAATATAAGCAACCTCTTTGTCCAAAGCCAGTTTTCCTTCTAGGAATTTCAAAAACTATTGGTTATAGGTCGTGTCCTCGATTTATACGCTACTTTCTGGTGTACTTTGAGATTTTTATGTGTATAAAGAAGTCATTTCTTAAGATAAGATTATTTATTTTCCGAAACATGCAAAAGTGTGCATATGAATGACAGATAATTTACAACAATGTATTGACAAAAATAAATGCTGATGTTAAACTATTAAGATAAAACTATTAAGATAACATAACAAAAAAAGGAAGAAAAGGTGAAATACGTTACGTTCCAATAAATATTCTACTTTTTCTAATATTCAGCTTTTTTGAAATCCTTCAGAAACGTCAGGTTTCTTATGTGGTTCAACATTCTTGTTCTGGAATTTAGAAATTCTAGGTTGAGTAGAATGAAGAAAAAAATTTTTGTATCTTGTATTGCGCGTATGTATATTTTCATGTTTACGAAACTTATTTTTATTTTTAAAAAAATCACAAAGTGCTTTCCGAATAAAGATATCGTACATAGTTAAGATCCTCAGTGACAAAGTGAGGGCGGCATGATTAACGTTGACCAATAATAAAAATTGCCCTGATTTGCTATTTTTTGGAGGGGTGCGTATGGTGCAGAGCCCCACATTAATATCCCATATCTAAGGAATCTTTCTGTTATGTATCATTCTATTTACCCATCTGTCGTCAGTGTCAAAAGGTGTTCTGTGGTGCCGCGGGCATTGGCGCTGCCTCCGACGCATTCGCGCGATGTTTGCCGTTACATTCTGAATCATTCTGCAAAGCGAATTTCGCTCTGTGTGTGGTTTTCCACTTACTGGCGTTTCGAGTCTATTTTTGCGAGTCGCCGATATTAGTTCTGCGATCATCGGAGAGAGCTTCCTCTTCGCGCGAAGGACGAGCGCAAACTTCACCTTTAACATCGATGACATAATAATGTAAAAATCATAGCAGAAAGGTTGTTTGCGTTCGTACTTTTCTGATTTTATTTATGGACCTAACAAAATATAGCAAAACTGAAAGAACCGAATTTTCGTCTAGGCAAGAGTATTCTAAGAATAATGTAGGGTTACTGTCGAGGATATTTAAAAAGGTGTCTGTGATATTATCATTTCAAAAGATCATTTCTTAAAAATCCTTCAGTTTTAACACAACTTAACTCAATCTTAATCAATTCATCACAAAATGGTAAAACCATACAAACATCAACGTTTCACGAAAAGTGTTTAATTGTGACCCAATAGTAAAAAAAAATATAAACATATTTCGCAATTAAGGATGCAATTAGTTTCAAAAGGAAATGAAAAAAACATAAGGTACTCGTATATGTATTTATTTATTTTAACTATGTCGACTTTCTTCAGACAGCGCACTATCCTCCGGGTAATAAACGGGATGATAAAAATCCAGTTAATTGGCCCTAAGACGACATATCGAAATTTATTAGATCATTGCCGTCAAGGCCAGGAATATCGATCGTGTTTTACCACGGCAAAGGCAATTTACACCGGCGTTTTAATAAAAATAATAAATATGTTGATGAATTATTTTCACATTTTGTTTATATGATTCCTTACTCGTAATAAACACCCCCTTGTGTTTTCAGCAATGGCCTCGACGAGAGAACCTGTATATTTTTGCAAGCTTTTATTTAACTTACAATGTTTGTTAGTTTGTTTAGGTAAAATCTTGGAAACTGTATTAGAACCACTTCCTCTTATCCTATGGAGATGTTTCGATGACAATACATTTTTATGGTTAGCACGAACTGATTCTACGCCGAATGTCCCTTATGGCCAACAGCACAGACACGAAATTGTGTATACTTATTCACTTAAATAATGGCTTGTTTTTAAAAATATTTTTGTATTATTTATTTAATTTCACTAGTTCTAGTATCTAATATCGTTCTAGTACCTAATTTAAAGTTAAACAGTAGGAGGCTAAATGACTTTAAACGTCATACAAAAAACACCAGATGGAGGTTTTATTTTTTCTTAGTACCTCAGTAAGTACCTCAACGATGTAGAAATGAACTTCCACTACACAGGCATGTTATATTAATTTAGAAGTGATTTAATTGGCATTAACAGATTCAGGAAAAATAGTGTGAACTAAAAACCTAAAGAAATCGAGCTAATTTCGTATATGAAACAAATAAAATTTAAAAATATTTTACATTTAAATTCCACCTTTAAGTGCAGAAACTTAGCCTATGACTCGCATAAGAAAAAAAAACATGTACGAGATAGGTACTGAGTAGTTTTCAAGATATTGCGACAGTATTTTTTTTACAAAATTTCTAATATTACGGTCATCTACTTCCTAAAATTCCCTGCAATGAATAACAGATAAAAAAATAATCAGGATATGTGTTACATCTAATAATTCGAACTACCCATACCAACCATAGGTCAGATAGATACCAAAAGTGTTTTTTTTTTATTTATAAGTCTAATTACCGATTCTTGAGTTATAATTAGCATTTCTAACGAACCCTGAGATATTTCACACACCATTGTAAAACCTATTCATACCAATCGATAGAAATCGTATTTTTCTTATTCCGTATTATTCTTAAAGAATAGTAACTAAATATAAAACAATGGAAGCAGTAAATTTTTGAGTCCTTTTCATTTTATCTTAGATATGTTTTTTTTTTACTATACAACACCAAGTGTCCTTACACTTTTTGGTAAAAACTGCTCCGCGTGTGCGATGATGCGTGCTCCGCAATCTTAATTTCACCCGGGGAAAAAACCATGATGTTTGCGCCGTCTCTAATACGGTTTTAACGGTAAAAGTTGGAATTGTTTCTCGACATGGTCAGAGTGAATTCTCCGAGGAAATATTGTTTTTTCATTCACTCCATATTTCCCTCCGGGAGGAAGACTATATTTAGGGCACCGTCGAGGATATTTGCTTTTTGGAATATAATAATTGCCCTTGGTGCGTAATAAAATAAAAACGGTTCATTCAGTTTCCGGTTTTAGGACGACGTTTCGAGTCGATCGCAGGAGGTACAATTGAGACATCATACCGACAAAATAAACTAAGTTACCAATAATTAAACCTCAGATCTCATGACTATCACAGAGAGTGCGCTAACCATCTTATGGGTGGTAGTACGCTAACTCTAGGATGTAAAAAATAAATAAATACGTGTTTCACCATTTTCCGAAAATCCAGTCAAGTGAAGTGAAAAGTGGGGGAGGGGGGGTGATGTTTCAAAGAGATTTCACAAACAAAAAATGATAGGTGTAAAAATAAATATAGTATGGCCTAGCCTTCATAAATAGCACGGTAGTTTATTTTATTTTATTTATTTTAAGAAACGACAGCCCATATAAAAATAAAATTACAAGAAAAAACAATTAAACAATCAACAATTTCACAATTAATTATGTTTAATTGTTTTTTTAATGTAATTTTATTTCTATATCGGCTGTCATTTCTTAAAATAAATAAAATAAAATAAACTGCCGTGCTATTTATAGAGGGTTGGTAGTTGGGCCATGCTATACTCGTATTTATTTTATACCTATAACACTTTTGTTTGTGAAATCGTCAATGAGAGGTTCCTCCAAACTTAATAAAGTAGAAAAATACATTCGGGAGCGCGGTTGGAACTTGGAAGTAGGAGGGGTTGGGGACTACATAATTGCCAGAATATAGAATCCAGCATAACTCCTTAAAAATAATTGATTTTACATATACATATAAGAGTAGTACTCTAGTAAGTAATCATGTAAGTGGGGAGCGAAACGGCCCATCGCGAGTGCCACGGGCACCAGCCATCGCGCGCTGCTGGCGCCGTTCAAGCCGCCTGCAGGGTCTAGCTGCCAACCTAAGGGATTGGCTGCTTGGCTTGGGGCAGATCATCTAGTACTGTATACTTTGATTAATTATTAAATTTATTGAGTTTTACGCTAGTTTTCCATTGCACGACCAGCCAACGATACGACAAGCTAACGATTCGATACGACAGAAAACGTTTATATTTATTTGACAACTTTTAAATGATACCTACTTTTAAAAAGATACAACAGATTCGCGTGTACATATTAATGATAGTATTGTATCAGTGAGGGTTTGGTGCCACTACATCCTTTGTTCGCTGCCTTTGTCTATCCTAAAGAAGGCAATTCATTTTGTTTTTATTTTTGGTTAGTTGCTAACTATCAATAGACGAGCGTTTTATCTTAGAAAAAAATACAAAAATATGAAGTAAAAGATATTAAAAAGTTAAAATATACAGGTGTATTTTTAGTATGTTTTTTTTTTGTTATTCCGGTTTAAACACGGACATCTATACTGGGATAATAGCGGATTGTTTTAATTAAATAGGTATTATACTGTATGTATTTTATATCAATCCCACCTCCTCACTGCGACCACTAACAGGTAAAACAACGTGTAGGTACTTCAGGTGACAGATGATGTACCTAGACCAGTCTTCGTTGAAGAAGGGGCCATGGAGCTCCGAAACGTTCAGCAGAGGTACTCACCTAATCTCTATCTTCTTCTACTTTTTCTCGATCTGTTTACTAACAATAATAAGTGTTTAAACAACCTAAAAAACTTTTAATGTATTATATATATATATATATATGCGTATATATATATTGTACATAAACTATATAATAATATGCATAATATATTCCTCTATGTAAAAAATACATTAAATTTTATATAGGCTGTTTTTTTTAGAGGCGTGGTTTTCAATCTGGCACTACTTTTTTCGTAGTTGGTGTTTTTGACAGCTGTCACTTGATTTATGCTCAGTTTGGTTTGCCATTTCATAATGAATAGACTTACTCCTGAACAACGTTTGCAAATAGTGCCAAATTTAGAAAAAATCACTCTAAATTTTTTTAAAATCACTCTAAAATAAAGTAAAAATCGCGTCGTGGGCCTGTGGCGTGGCCTCCAAGATCGTGCGGTTTAACACCGCTGGACTATTTTTTGTGGGGTTATGTGAAGTCGCTTGTCTACGCAGATAAGCCGGACACGATTAACGCCTTGGAAGAGAATATTCGGCGCGTTATTGCTGACATACGGCCCAACTTGCTGCAAAAAGTGGTTAAAAATTGGGCCTCTCGGCTGGAATTTGTTCGAGTCAGCCGCGGCGGCCACTTACCCGAAATCATTTTTAAAACATAATGGCAAACCCTTATCTTTATAATAAAACTAAATTCTTAGCCATAACATCAAATTATATGCGTTTTATCTCTTCTTGAAAACCACGCCTCTAAAATCATCACCCTATACAATAATATTTAGTAAATTAGATGCAAGTGTTTGTCCTTTCATCAACAACTAATTGTTTAGCAATTTTCTCAATACTTTTTTTACTTATAATTGATCGCCATTCTTCTTTTATATTATTATATGCTTTCAGGCCTAAATATGAGTAACTTTTTTGTCCAAAGCCAGTGTTCCTTCTGGGAATTTTCCCAGATGATTTCCAAAAACTTGACCAAGCCAGCCACCAGGACAACCAAGCGTAAAGTCGAAAGACCACAGCTGATGTGGATGGATGACATCCGTAGGAAACAACTGGCTCCAAATGGCAACGGATAAGAATACGTGGAAGGAAATGGAAGAGGTTTAAATCCAGGAGTGGATGGCGACAAGAAGTTGCATTGACAACGACGCCGCGCAACAGTGCCGTGTCATGGAAAATCAGCTTTAGATGCGCGTCGAGCGATAGCGGCGACGGCTCGGCCCGGCCTGTAAGCAAATTGTTTTCCTTTTCATGCCAAAATCTACACAAAGGAAGAAAGGCTTGAGCGAGCGGCGCTGCCGTATCGTAAATTGCTCCGTGAGTGGATTCTTTTTAAGATTTTTCGCGGCCGCCCGTCGTAAACTTTTTATCTGAACGGAAACATCGTCTCCCCTCCCTCTAGCGAACCACTTCCCTTCACCATAATGCCACTTGCTATATCGGTTTTCCTTTGTTTTCTTTGACAGCGCCTATAAAAATTGAATTCGATAGAGGTTTTATTTACATCGAGCAGTGTTTAACAAGGCTAAATGCAACATGGGTACATTTTATGATTTAAAGAAACATGCAATTCTTATTTATACACAGTGGTAAAAATAATATATTTACCTATACGTTTACACATATAAATATATTAATTTTATTAAAAAGCATGATTATTTCATGATTATTGTTTCTTTTTTAAATCATTTTTTTACCACTTTAATGAAGGTTTGACCGTATTGCATAATCGCACAGATAGATAGGTGAGAGTGAAAAGCTTTCATAAAATACAGGCCTTACCTCAAGCGATGCAACTATCTGTGTTTTCGGTATTAATTTTTCTTTGAACATTCTGGCTATATAATTAGTTTGAAAATTTTCAATCTGTAAAAATATTAAAAAGCATTCGAATTTTCCAAATGTCAATACTGTACGACTTTTATATAAATAATATCAACGATAGATTATACAATATTTATATATATATTTGATATTAAAAAGGTTTATGTGGTACTTTTGTCTAATAAGTAGAAAATAAACGTAAGAATCTTTATCATTTGATTGTCAAATTCTTGAGCATACTTTATAAATATTACATTAATATGGCGAATTAATTTGAGCTCTCCTTAAATACAGCGGAAGCAATTATTAAGTCCAATTAATCACCGGGAGTACAGCCTGTGGCCGCAGACTGAGTGATTTATTCATTTCACTTCTTGCCCGGGCAGGTGCCGCCGTATAAAACGGATCTAACGAGCGAACCGCAACGTCGACGATATCATGGCATTTTGCATTCTCTTTGTGTTTTATGTGGTTCATCAACCGGTTGATCGAACAGTGCGATGGTCTAGTTGTTGAGGCTTCTAACTAACAACCTAAAGGTTTTTTTTTATTTTTTTTCTCTTTATTTAATATTTTTTTATGTTTCAGCTATGCCCAGGGCCTATCTGCTGGATACCTTGTGTGTAAGATGCATTACATATATAGATATTTAATCGTCTGTCACTTTTATATATATTTCAAAAGTTACGTAATGCGCTTTACGCTACGTTTACAATCTTAAAATTACTAACAATCAGCAACATTTTACATTTACAGTGAAAATACTTTACCTTATTTAAAGGCACAGAGGAATGACAGAGTTTATAATAGCAAATAAACCTTTCGTTTTGCATTTAAATGTCATTTGAATTTGACTGATTTCAAAGAAACACATTTTTAATTTATTTTTTGAGGTCTTGTTCAATTTACAATTTTTTATTTTCAAAGTGATATTATTAAAAAACAATGGTATTTGCCTTGTACCTTAATGCCTCTCACAAACAAACAAAAAATGCTATACTCTTGAAACTTTTCACAGATGTTAAAAACAAGTGTACCAACATAACAATAAAAAAATGAAGATCGAACGGACGTAGCCCGCGAAATTTGAAGTCATCTTACTTTTTGATCAACCTCGTATTTATGTCGGACTAGTACCTTGTATGAGTCTGTATTGAAAAATTGAATAATTATTCTATAAATAAACAATTCGTTTGCAGGCGGAATATCGCAATATTTGAATAGTTCCACTTCGTTATTTTTATATAACATTTTTATTTGTTTAGGAACAATTAATTTTATGAGTCTTAATTGAATATATCTAATTTTATCGATGTATGTTTTAAATGTGTTCGCATAAATTTTGATTCCATATGCTATTATGGATTTAACGAAGCTAAAATATAACATTCTCAGCTCTGTATATTTGAATATTCCTTTCAACTTATAAAATTTTGTCATGACTAGAAGCAATTTGTTACATAAATCGTGTGACCCAATTAAACCGGTTATCAATCGTTAAGCCTAGGTACTTTTCTGTTTCTACCTTCTCTATTAGCGGGCAAGAACAGCTCTGTCAAGGGTTATGTAGGCATTCTACTTACTGTCAAATATAATTATTAGAACCTTCATTGGAGGAAATGAACGACTCATTTAGTGATTGGCTAAACTGAAATTTATTACGGTTTCGCGTGAAGCAAAGTCGAGAGCATTTGCTTATATTGAGAAAGATATGGTTTGGCCCGGTTAAAGTTTATATGGAGAAGTGCAAAAAGCTAAATGTTTAAAATTAAATACGTGTGTTACAAATAAAAAAAAATAAATTAAACAAAACATTCATATAACTGAAACTGTTTGGCAGGATGATTTTTGAGCTGTGAATTTTGTGTGATTTTAAATGTTCCTTTTTCAATAGTCTTTCAATAGTAATAATGTCAAGCAAAAATAATGATTAATGCCATCTTTACTTGTATGAATATCAAATCTTATTATTACATGAAAAAAGTTAAACTGACAATGAATTGTATCAAACATAAATATAAATACTAGCAGTAACATAATAGACAATAATATAATAATATAATTATAATGACGTAATAAAACAAAATTAAAATATATATATAAATAAAAATAAAACGTTTGGTAACCAACACACTTCCAAAAAACGGGGTCGAACCATGTAAAAGACCTCGTTGTAAAACATGCAAAATTATTATAAGAGACGATAAATTTTCAAGCGCGAACAATAAAAATACATATAACATTAGCACTAACATAACATGCACCACCAGAAACGTTGTATATCAGCTTCTATGTAAATTTTGTGATGCGTTCTATGTTGGTGAGACTACGACGCCATTAAACATTAGAATTAATAATCATAGATTATCCTGTACCAAATTACTTTCCGCTTTACCCGTTCCAATTCACGCGAGAACTCACGGCAGGGATTTCGATGCTTGCTTTAATGTAAAAGTTTTGAAGTCTTTGCCCGCGAAATTGATTTAAAGACATGGGAACTCTCTCACATTTGGGTCTTGGGCGTTTGAAGGTCTGTAGGTCTAAATAGACAAAATTAAACCAACTTAACAGCATTTAACGCATGATGCTTAATATATTCTTTTAAGAAATTAGTTTCATTTCATAATCCTGATCGATTTATCTAGCAAAACTGCAATTATATAATAATATTTGTAGTGGCTGGATATATTTATCTTTTAGTTGAAAATGCGATTTTCGAATTTATGAAGGTTGCATTTTAAACGTCATCTTTCATATATTTTCTGAAGACGCCGAATGGCGAAAGCTTAAATAATAATCATCAAATCTATATAAAATGATTATGGAGGTATACTAACCTCAATATAGAGGTTTAAGAATCCAAACTTAAAAATTTAATGAATTATGGTCTAATTTTGACCACTAGGCGACCACTAGTTTATGTCAATTTGTGAATCAAAAATGATGTCCCATATTGAAAATAAACACCTTTAATGCAAGCTTACTGCTTCATACTAAACTTTATTGCATTAATTTCAAACATTTAATTTAAGTATTATTATTATTATTTATTAATATTCTTTATTCATAAACAAAATATACATTTCTATTTGTTTGTTCACTAAAACCCTTGCGGGTTTTTATATGAACTTTTCCCACTTTTTACTTATTTAATAAAATTGATATAATACATTTTATTATATATTCAATATCATAATAACAACACTTTTCACAATGCTGAGCTACAGCTACATACCACATAATGGTATCTATTCAGCGTCTTTATTATCTGTATTAGCTCTGAAAAAAATAGGTCGAAAATACTTTTTAAATTCTTTTAATAATATTTTTTTATAGCAACTAATCTACGTTAATTTAATCAAATAAAAAGAAGTGCAAAAATGTGAACTCGTTAAACAATATAGAAATTCGACCGGCTGAGATCGGGTCGTGTGATGGGCGCCTCGCCTCGTCGGGGAAATGCACGCGGCCCCACTTCCAGCAGTCCCCGGTTCGTTGGCCCGCCCCGAGGCGCTGTTTCAGCGCGGCGGCGTTTTTTCTTCATTTTTAAGTAGCCGTTTCAGGAGGTTAAATTATGTTCTCGCGAGAAACTGCCACGTACTTCTTAAGTTGATGGATGCCTTCAATTATGTGGGCTCAATGGGAGGGTCTTACACTTTTCCACCTACAAGGCGTCTTTATAGCTGAAACGTATGATGGCGTACTTTATCCGCCATGTTTTTTTTTTAAATTTATGACATCGTCACTTAACAGGCACGCTAGTTATGATATATTTATTTATTTAGGAATTTAACTGTGACGGTAGATACACATTAATGAGAAAGCACTTATAGATACACAAAATACACGCACTTGTACACACACAAATTGTAGATACACTTAATAAAGAGAAAGCACTCGTAGATACACAAAATACACAATATGTAAATATACAAAATGCACGCACTTATACACAATTTGTAAATACACAAAATGCACGCACTTGTAGATACACACAATAATGAGAAAACACATGAGTAAGAAAAAATAGTTATCGTAACTTGGAATGTATGCCTAAACTAAAACTAATTTAAACTTTCTAGAAATTATGTATAAAAAAATAAATATTTATTAGCGGCGCGAGAGAGGATATCGGTTTCGACTTATTGATTTGATTTGGTATTCATGGTTAGAATATCAAACACTATAATATAAACACTATACGAACAAACCGAACACTAGAACACTATAAATAGGTTCTATGGTGTGGAATGTCACACGCAAAAGCACTCCATGTCTCGTCGCTCAAGTAAGGCGGTGGTGCAGTCAACTGACTGACCTAATTCTGAGAGCGTCAACGACACCTGCGTTTCCTCTTATTTTAATATAAAGATTCAATTTTATTGAACAGCAAGGAATCAGACTCAACAAATATGAGTTAAATTTTGTTTAGTATCTGTATTCATGAACGCTGTACCTACTATAATTACGCACACAAAAGAAGTACAAGGTTTTTGGAGAATTTTAATTATCTGATGATTCGCAAGACGGCCTCAAAAGTTTAAATGCAATCATAGTGTTAATTTCATTTCATTTTTTTATTATTTTTTATAAAAATCAATACAATTAATTTTACATCGCCTTTATAGCGTGTAATGTTCTAAGGTGATGTAATCAGTTATAGATACATAGATCCTCAGCCGACAATTCATAAACTAAAAAAAGACTAAAATTTTCATAATAAAAAAGAAATAAAATAAAATGTGCAACTGAAAATTTACCTAGAGGCCCAATGTGGACTTGGATTTATACAAATAATTCATAAATATTGCGCGAGAGCAAGAGATTAAATAAATTAAAGCTATATGTGTATGGATGTGTGATGTGTGTGTGCGTGTGAGGAGAAACCTAAATATGTTTTATTTACAACAATTATTATAGATAAAATGAAACAGCATTTTACTTAAGTCAAATATAATTATTACAACCTTGATTGGAGGAAATGAACGACTCATTTGTGCATGGCTAAACCGAAATGTATTACGGTTTCATTCGCTTATATTGAAATGATATGGTTTTCAACACAATGATAGCTTAATATAATTATTTGATTTTGCAAAAATATAACTTTTAAACAAAAACTAAAATTAAAAATTCTTACTGGTTACTGGGTTTTTATTACTTAATCGAAAGTATGCCTTAGTACAATATTTGTAGGCTGTTTACCTTACCTAATTTAAAAAAAAAATGGGTAAGCTAAAAGCCAAAAATAAATATGTATTTATAGCTAAAAAAAATGTTTCCTGGATCACAACTTTTTTTTTACTTATTATTATAGTACAAAATTGTTTACGGTAACAGTCTTTTATAATTTACTACAAAATTACATAAATATTTGGTAATTTTAGTAGCCTGTTCAGCGGTAAAAATAATTGTTTACGTATGATGAAAAATATTTTATTTTTTATAAATTTATATTGCGCGGTACCTAAAAACTATATGTAGATAATAGTTTTATCGATCTTCGTGTGACATAGCCACTCTATTCTGGGAGAGAGCAAAGGGTTCATTATGTTTTCGTATAATTTTATAAATGAGTCCTTAGTAAAACCTGAGTGTAATTAGCACAATCTGTTCACCTTGTATTTGAACATCTAACAGAGCTACGATGGCGCAGGTAAGATAAAAAAAGGTTTCAGATTGTGAATTTTATAACGTTGTAAATACGGAAACTTAAACTCAACCCAGTTGTTCGGTTGAAAAACCAACATGGGTCAAAATACTAGGCGACTCCTTGTGATTCCAAGCGCCGAACAAATAGCTTTAGAGAAAGTTCGCTTCAGCATTGCGGTTTGAACTACATAGTAACAACTTTTCAGGTTTCAGCAAGTTATAAAGTATAAACTTCAGGGAAAAATTGATTTAAAATACTGATTTTTATTTTTGATTTTTTGAGCGCCTATTTTTATTTGTTAGACATTATTACTACCACGACTATAAGCAGTAAGCATTTTTTATAAAGTAGGTACCTAAAGGAAAATAAAATAGTTTGCGTCATATAGTTTTTAATTAAATTAATTTGAAATAAAATAATTCTATTGAAAGATTTTTTTAATTATCAAGAAAAAATATATAATTATATCGTATAAAAAAGAAATATCGCTAAATTTATAAAATGCCAGACTATTAAAAAGCACTAGCTTAAAACACTAACTTAATTTGCCAATAGCTAAATTCTAGGCGTTTAACAATAGCATTAATATTTTAGCCTAGTTTATTTTTTATTTTATTTATTTATTGACAGTAATTTATTAATTGGCATTAATTTCACATTATGCAAAGTACTTCCTAACTAGACAATGCCCGTACTAAGGTAGGTCTACTAGAAGCATCGTTCTTATAATATAACCATCTCACTACGCAACATACAATTACAATTATTTGAATTGAATTGTAAGCAATAATACATAATATACAAATAATAATATATAAATAATAAATAATAATAATACCCATTACCATTACCATTATAGATATTACCCATTGTTATAGAAAATACATGTAAACGTAAAACCCAAATAATAAACTAATATTAAATATAAACTAAAATACTTCATAAGAAAAGCTGAGTATCCCTGATATTTATACATAGAAGAACATACAATAAATTCCCTATACAAGATATAGTACCTACACAGGGAAGAAGTTTATTTTGGTATGTAATTGATTAAAGTCCCTGTATGCTTTCTGCCGAGCTCAAGTAGCCAACGAGAAATTCGTTTTTTATATGTTAACAAAGACAAAGACTTTCCCAGAATATCTTTAATTTTATTATAAATTCGCGACGCTAAGAAAGCGAAGTATCTCGGAGCAAACCTTATCTTCGCTTTCGGTATAGTATGTTGGTGGCTACTAAGTTGCCTCGTAACTATACTGTGACAAAGTACCTTATGATCGTCTAGTAGTTTTAAGTAAAACAAAAGGCAACTTTTAGCGAAGGTTTGTCTTATATCCAAAACCTAGAAACTATGAAAGTGTTGGTCTGTGGATAGCAAAAGGGTTTTTTGGTAATAACTCTGATAATGGACTTTTGAGCTTTTATGACATGATCTAGAAAACTCAAGATAGCTCCACCCCAGCAAATAATTCCATAGGAAATAATACTATTTACCAGCGCAAAATAAACGGTCCTTATTAGGTCTTTAGATAGAATATTTCTTAATAATTTAAACATATAAATAAGATTTTTTACTTTTTTACCTGTTATACGAGTATGATCTTCTCAGCAGTCTATGGTCAAATAGGAGGAAACTTTTTCTATGTGCGGGCAATGACATTGATGGCGATTTTGAAAACAGGAATGTAATTTTATTTGAAAATTACTTAAATATGATTCCATACTTTTGCTGTTATATCCAAAACCTAGAAACTATGAAAGTGTTGGTCTGTGGATAGCAAAAGGGTTTTTTGGTAATAACTCTGATAATGGACTTTTGAGCTTTTATGACATGATCTAGAAAACTCAAGATAGCTCCACCCCAGCAAATAATTCCATAGGAAAAAATATACTTTGGCCATTTATTAAAAGAATATTCGCAAGTCTATTTATATAAATCAGGAACAAGATTGGACCCAATACACTACCTTGAGGGACACCAAAGTCAATTAACCTATCGTCGCTAAGAGCATTGCCTACTTTAACGACTCGAGTTCTATAAGTAATATAGTCTCTAAACCAAGCCAGGCAGGTTTATATCACTTATAGATAAATTTAAAAATATTTAATTAAGTAAAAAGAAAACAGACCTAAAGGCAGATCTCCCGCCCCCGCGTGGCCATGTTAATTGCGGATTTCCAATAGCAATGCGCCATCTAGAGATCGATATAGGTACTAACTAGTTCAGAGCCAGCACTGTCGACAAAAAGGCGCAAAACTCCGTCGATAATGGCGTACTTCGCCGCCGTCTTTCGAAACGATTATCGCCCCGTTCGTTCGACTTTTACGGCTTACTCTGTTTTCAAGGTGCGATTTTATTCGAAGAACTTCTACCTTTTTAGGAAATCTCGGCCTCTAGTTTTAAAAACAGATCAGCACTTTATTTTACAAACGACTTTGGTTAGTTTGTTTTTAAAATACATAACATATAATTTAGCACCCTATTGCAATGGGTACCATTATATGACTTCCGGAAAATTTCGACATATCTTCGCGTTTCACATCCCCAGACCCCAAAACCACCCTCAGTTTAAAAGTTTATACAGTTTATATATAAGTTTGCTTCTCCCTCGGGTGACTAGGTTAGTAGATCAGTGTGACGCGATCCGCCATTCGTTCTTTGTGTAACGAGGATGCTCTATCTCGCCACGTGTATGCATTTAGTTACCTCGCTCCGTTCTAAGGGTCGTGTACGTATGTACGCCGATGGCGTTACGGTTTGAAAGGACTTCGGTTTAGGAAGAAAGGGTAAGTTTGTAGGGACTGTAAGTGTGGCGGGCGGCATTGCCAATATCGGCCGCCTTATAACAATATAATCGTTAAAAATGTAATAAATGATATTTAAATATCTCAAATATTAATGCATGTTATATATTAAGAAATATCTAATGGAAATCAATATATTGCAAATAATTTTAGCAATTTATATCTGAGAAAATGATTACTTTAAAATATTCGCGGTACTAGTCTCGAGTAATTTTCGAGTTTCGATATATATTTGCGATAAAAGCAAGAATGCCTATGACACCTGTAGCTATCATTTTAATATCAACTGCTTCTATACATTGTTTAGTAATAGTAAATTATTTAAGCAGAACCTGACGACTTACAGCTAGGTCCTACAGGCGTCATTGAAGGCATTTACCTCGTAACTATGCCTGCCTGTCTGTGATGGATTGAGTAGATTATAAATAAAAATATTGGTACAATGGTATGAGGAGATTCTTTTAATTTATCATAAATTTTAAGATCATTTCAGTTTTTTTTTTTTGTAAATTTTGAGGCGCGCCTAGTTATAAAACAACTTTCGCCCTTTACTATTTGGTGAATTTGTGATGTATTAAATATTAACTTCTCCCAAATTACCTTTTTTTAATATTTCAGCAAAAATTTCGCTACGCTGTCTATTATACCAATAGAAATACTATAGGAATGCACAGAAACGAGGACAATATTCCTAGCTTAGTTCCGTATTAAATCTTTTTTTTTTATTATTTTCATATATAAAAATAAAAAAAGTTTAAATTGGTAATTTTTTTCATTTATTTTTTAATTTTCTATTTATTTTATAATTTCTGTTGTGTAACCATAATAAATAACTAAAAGGCACAGACATAATATTTCAATTTATAATAATTATAACCTAGCACTGAACATTCTTTTACACATTTTTATTTGCGCTCATATTAATAGTTTATATTAATTTATACTGGCCAGCCTTAAATAAAATATTCCACCAACCGTTCTGTCATATTATTTTGAAATTCGAATATGATCGCGCTTTCTGACGCCCTATCGAAATGTCAAGTTTCATTTTTCAGTATAACAAATTCGTTGACTTGTTATCTATGTTATCTGACCAGCTTTCGATGTCATCTAAACGGCTTTGGTTGTTTTTCGAGTGCATCATACAAAAATTCAAGTCTTTGACATTTGTACATTTCGAGTTGCAACGGATAGGTGGACAGAGGACGAGGAGGAGGAAGAGTTACTTTTTCTTATAAAAGGAAAAAGTAACTCTTTCCAAACCACCAAGATTTACTTAGGCAAAATAAAAAAGCAAATATCGCGTTGGAATGTATATTTACATTCAATTTTCTCGATCGAATCCCACTTAGGAGTATTAAATCTGAAATGCACCCCTCCCTGGCGCCTCTCGATCCAACAACCCCTGATCGTAAATTTTACAACCGCTGAGCTTTAAAATGTCATATTCAAATTGATAAGGTAAGATTGCCATTTTAGTGGGGTCATAATTAAATTTTGCAACGTTCGTTTTATTCCATTACCCGATAGAAATGCTATAATTGTTTAGAAGCGAATTCTAAAAAGGAGTTAGGGTATTTAAAGTAAGAAAATTAGGCACGTGGCATGTCTATAATTACTATCTATAGTTATTAATTTGTTTTAAATTATTTAGCACGTTTACCCGTGTACATTTATTATCTTTGTTCAAGAAAAAAATAAAAACAAAAAACCCAATAAAAAAATAGCGGCGATTAAAAAATTGGAATGGCAACTAAATGTTATTGAAAATAACGTTCTCGGGTGAAAAATAACGGACAAATAATTCACGCTGACATCACAAAGGTGTAGTAGAAAGAAGGTTTTTAATCCTATCGGGTGAAGAAATGAATATATCGATCTCAGCCGAAATGAAATTTAATAATTCGACTGCTCTCCCAATCCGAACATCGTATACGACACGCTAATTGAGCGTTTCCGCGATCTGGTAAAATAGTCCGGAAAAAAAAAATACCGAGACTTTGCGATTATCAATGAAAGCGTGTATAAGCTAAAAAAAGTAAAGTAATGTATGGACTTAGATGCTGATACAAATGCTGATGGATACGCATTGGAAAATATTTCAGGATAATATCCATACCTACGGAGATAGAGGTATCTTAAAAACCTCCTCTGAATAACTTCCAGAATATTACAAAGAGTACTTACACGATGACTTCAGACAATAGAGTAGCATTGGTGGGTACATCTATTGCATCGATACAGATATTTTATTATACAGTATGGCCCAAGGTCAATCCCACAAACTTTAGGGGGTGTTTAAGTTCCCTATTAAGAGTAAGAAATTATGTAACAAAATGCGAAAAATTTTCATCACCAAATTTATTATTTTTGTAATAAAATTGGTGTAAATCGATCTTATCAATCGATAAATCAATATTATCTGTCGACTAATAGCATCCCTCTTACAACCCCAGAGAAGGGGAAAGCAGTTACCCATTCTTCTTATACCGACCGCTGTTGGACCAGTGGCATTTGGCTGTGATTCAAATCAAAATGGCGGTGTGACTGAACAGCTGATCGTGAAATTGCCAATTAGCTGTTACTAATTGTAGCGATAGTTCGATATTATTAAGGGCAACCAAAAATTATGATACATTGCGAAATATATTAGAAAATGATGGTACTTGCACCAAGTGAGTTTAACAATAATCGATGTGAAACTCCAACAAAAATGATTGAGGTCACTTTATAGTTGCCAAAACCATATTTTTTTGCTACTAATCCTAACCTCTAATTTTATTTTTATAAATTAAAATAATTAATATTTCCACAACCATTGTAATCATCCTGCAAAATATCTGCTTAAATTTTATCGATCTTTTTAAAGATTTTAAATTTGGGAAATCATACACTGGAGGCATTTTCGAGTAAACTACGAACGAAGCAAAATAAACGGTCCCCAAGAAGCCGATATTCAAAAGGAGGTTACAAATTTGCATAACAAAAGCTCTGAACGAATATCGACATATGGTTCAGTTTCGATCGTGGTCTCTCGACTGAGAACATTCGCAGTGCCAATTCATGCTCGCATCCAAAGAGAATGTAGACATTAATTTACCTAACGAAGTTTTCATAGTGCTCGCTTTATTGAAAACCTGGCAATAATTTTGCAGGGCAGGCGGAGAAGTTTGTTAAATACGCGTGCCTACTCGAGAGAGATTAGTTATCAATCTATTTCCGGTCACTGAGCCGGGTATAAAACTATTACAACTGTCTTCATAAATCTTATATTAAATGCGTGCTCTGGAATAGTTGGATTCGATTCAACGCTAATTGCATTCCGATACGGCGCGGGCTCTCGGGTTTGTTGGCGAACTTCAAACTAATAAATTGAACGAAATAATTCCCGAATTGAAATGGAAGCATCTCTCATCTGATTTATCGAGGAAGTTTTGACAACCGACGCGATATTCGTCGAGGGGCGACTTCGACTAGACCTCGGGCAATGAAACGCGGATGCGCGAAAACCGCATGTAAACGTCCCCACCGAACCAAATGTTTGACTCGGAAATGACCTTGTCCTCAAAGGACTAAGTCGGGTGGTATTCGAACGGTAGAAACCGATTTCTCATTCGTTCACGGAACGATTGGAAGGAGCGCTACGCGAGTCAATTACTCCCGCCCTAGTATCACCTCTCCCGTCATAAGATTAAGACTTTCGTCGTTATCATAAATGCCAATATGGAAGTGGTTTACAGTATGTGGTCAGTGACACTTGCACCGGTTATTTATATTTAGTGATAATATTATAATATTAAAACTATCCCATGTAATTTTATGTTATGTATGTTAGTGGATGTGGGGGGGTTTACCCCCCGTGTACCGCGTTTTTCAGAACTATTGTACTTTTAAATCCACTTATAGTTCGCCCTCTAGTCTCGTACTGTAGATAAAGTTAAGTATCTTTTTGAGTGCGATTATTCTAATCTCTTCTGGCTTGAGGAGATGGTTGCCTAGAAGCTGGTACCTTTGTACCTTTGCTGGTAACTATCCCATTGTGTTAGAGAGGAATGTGATTTCTCCGAAGGTGTGGCAAAATTTTCAGGATAATCTCCATACCTAATTTACTAAGATAATATCCTTACTCAAAGTTTTTTTGGGTTTGCCGTTGGTTTTGAAGATATTACGTTATTTTTCCAGTAGTCCTGGAAATAACCATAGACGCAGGCAGCATTATCCATTCAATAGCATGGAAGAGATGGCAACTTTAAAGATGTAAAAACAATCAATTCGCAGATTATAATCTATTTCGAACGTTTTCGGATTGTGCGGTTTTCACGATTACCTACGTTTTCGAAATGCCAACTTATTTATTTATTTATTCTGGTTACCTAACAGAAATTATAAACAAAACAGGTAATGACCCAAAGACATTATAAATTGAAGTATACAATCCTAATAAAGTAATCAGAGATAAAAAAGAATAAAATCAAAATATAATAAACGAATTTAAGTAAGATTTAAATTTAAACAAAATTAAACGATTTTAAGTTTGAACAAAAATAAAATCAAATAACAGAGTGTACACCAATTTAACATTTGGTTATTTATATATACGTAGAAGCAAAAAATAAAATAAAATAAAGAACGAAACTAGGTACTTTTTCGTGGTTTTGTGCATTGGCATAGTTTTTTAAGACAGAGTTGCGAAACTTTTGCTGAGTTATTGAAAATAGATCGATTTGGAAGAAGTTAGAATTGAATAAACCACAAATTCGGTTAATAGAGGAAGCTAATTCTGAATTTGTGCTCATTTTACTAGGATAGAACATATCGCTAGATCTTGTGGTTCTGCTTGGAATTCGTAAAAGAATCGATTGTAATCAAAAAGTTGAAACCAGATGGATGAGTGCGTTCAAGAGAATGAATAGTGCTACGTTTTGAACAGTAAAATAGTACAGTATAATGTGTCTTTAAACTTTAATACGCCAATGGAAAAAAACCCTTGCATACATATATTATCTGCATCAGAAGCGAAGCGTAAATCGATGCCTTGCTTCATCACTCTTTGAAAATGATCTAGACTCGCCTAGATGACAACAGATCTTATCAGACTAAATTTAGTAAGCTGGCTAGTTGTCTTTTCTTTTCGCTTTTGGAAATCCTAGCTTTTCGTTTATCATTTTTTAATGTTGTGAAGTAACATTGTCAAAATACTACTTTACGAGTAAAATAATTAAGGATGATCGTACTTCAGTCGGAAATATGTCTAGGAAGATTCTCGCGAATCCACCCATCACTCCACGTTTGATAAATTGCTATTGTATATATCTTTACTGAATGTAATTACCCCAGAAATTACAAAGATCTGGCTTTGTTGCTGGCTCTAGGTCTGGGTACGAAAAAGGTAAACTTGTCAGTAGGTTTTACGTTGGTACTGTAAACGGTTCTTCGACCTCAAATTTAAAAAAAACAAACTGTAAAGTGGTCCAATATGAATTATTGTTACGCTATTGTTCCATTGTCATAACGATCTGACCGCGTTTAGTAATTCTATAGCAGCTAAGCTCTTACACAATAAATATAAGCTTGAATAGTTTTTATCTATAATTGATCAAATATGTTTGTAATTTATGGTAATACTTGTTGTACGACAATAATTCATTTGCTTCTAAGAGAGAGAGAGAGAGAGAAAGGGAGAGGAAACCTAAAATCACATGACAAAAAACGAGCCTTATGATTGATGATTAACTGTGTGGTGGCTCGACGCCACTGCCTTTGTTAGCAGCAGGGAAACGTATTAATCATTTCGCGACCACGCAAAGGCATTTTTGACGTCATAGTTTTGTAGCATGTGTTAAGGCGCCGTTCAAACACTGTTGATTTTGCTAGAATCAAATGATTATCTTATTTTATCTTGGCATTTTAAACCTACACCTCAAAAGGAAAACTTTGAATCCTTATAAGATCAGCATTCGTCTGTTTCTTGCGGACGTTTTTCTCGAAGATGACGTTATGTAGGAATTCGACAGATTATGAAAAAAAAAACTCAATATTCTTAAAACAAAACTCACCGAAAAAAAAATATTTACTTTTTTTAAATTAGTTATTTTTTGAACTAAACCGTTAAATTAAATTAACCGTACTATAGAATTTGTCTGTAAAAATCGTTCAAAAATATTACGAAAAACTACCAAAACCCCAACATCTATGTGGCCATATTTATGAAAGTATTTGCAAAATCGACGAAGCACAATTAGCCAAAATAATAGAAAAAAAAACAATATCTGTCAATGAATTGATTACAATCAACCACCATATTTTATTGAATGGTTTATTTCATTTAAAATATGACAAAAGAAATACCTAAAATGTTTCACGGTAGGTTTATCTAAACTGAGCGTGATTTCAAAGTTAAAAAAAATTAGATATATTTGATCAATACTTTACATTTTTAATTAAAGATATTTTTTTTCCTATCGTTTTCTATAATATTAAAAAAAAGTTTTTGAATATTTAAAGTAATCGTCCTATTAGTTTTATATTGATACCATAATTATATTTTTTATTAGGTCATCTACTACATATTTCAATACTGCTAAAAAATATAATTTTATTGTTTGGCTATCCAGGCCTGGACCTACCCTGGCTCAAATGGAGGAGTTGCGTCAGGGCGCATTTTTCAGCACAATTTAATCGGATAAAATTTCATTTTAATGTCGGTACAAATAATCTATCGTTAGTACATATTAGGTACAAAAAAACTCGGTAATAGTAACATGAACATAATATTATTTATCACACGCGAAATAAAACATAGCGTGTCGACGTGCCAAATAGTTTGCACTGAATTATACGTGCCAAATACCTGCACCGAATTATATTAATTTTGGATTAGATTTAAATTTCCTCGATCGACGTTAGTTAATGAAGTTCTGTATCGAAATATTTCATGAAAACAAAACCTTTAAAAACAAGAAAAACATAAAAACGACATAAAAAATATACATATGTCTAAATTATAATTTATAGAAATATCTTTTCTTTAGTATATTCAATATATTGTATTATTTATTCAAAATCCTAATTGCAGTTACTTATGTATATGCTGTTTGTTTACCCTACCCTATACCATATACCCTATTGGTTAGTGCAACCGAACTATAGTAAACATATACATTTGTATACGCATTAATAAAATAGTGACAGGATTACTTTGGATGGCCGACAGTGCGCACGGTGTTTTAATTAAATTCATGTGTCGCGCAAAGTAATACGTTTAATTTGTATGTATTTTTAATTAGTGTTAGTTTATATGGAAGTTTCCATCCATTTTGAACTGTCGTATACTATTTAGCTGAAAATACCTACGGAAAAGGCACCAGCCTTCGTGGGGTGCATTACTCACATAAAAAAAAACCTGATTGAACGAGCCCGCTCACTCTTGAGCACTTTTTCAGGCTATATTAAGCAGAAAGTTAACAATCCCTATATTAATTTATTTATTGAACTAATCATGCTACAACTTTACATAGTACTTAACACTGCGTTATTAGACAGATTATCATAATTAACTGTTAAATTGTACAGTTGTTTTAGCCTCCCTAACTAGGCAGATCTGTAAAATTGGCTAACTTCTCTTGTTTCATATTATTTAAGTTTGTTCAATAAATGTTTTATTTTATCACTAATATATTCTTTTCACGCACCAAATTGTCATGGAAGTTAAGTTTCCCTACTTAGCTTTTGGTGTATTTTATATTAGTTAAAAAATGATTTTAATTTCGCGGTAAATACATTATTTGAAATAAATCGAAAACAGTCGGTATAGCTAAATGTGAATTCGTCCATCCAGTAGAGATAAACTAAAAAATAAATATATAACTGTTGCCATGTTCACAGAGGGCAGTAGGGTGATTGGACAACGCGACCACAATGTTCTAGGGTTATACTTCTATCACCCTATTTGACACCAATCGTATCCGGAAATTGAAGGGTATTTTTTTGCTTTTGACGTGTAATATATTTCTGTCTCATTCGCAGATATATTTTCGACGAAGGACTCGTACCTATTTAGGATCACAGTGACAGGCTAAAATTAATATGCCATGGTTTAATTTTAGCATAAACTTACTTATTTTTATCAACACATTATTATTGTAATATCTAATATACCATATAAAGGTTGTCCCGTAAGCCGTGGGTCAAACGAAAAGAGGAGATAGGGAGGGGGGGGGGGGTCATTTCCAATCAAATAAACTAAATATATGTTAATCCAATTCTTGATAGTTAAAAAGTTATGGCATTTAAAAAAAAAATGCAAATTCCAATTACGTCATCTAAAAAAATTTTCATAAAAAAATACAATTAATTTAGATATTATTTTTTATTTGTTATACTCCTGAATAGCGCTTCTTTCTAATAAAGGTATTTTCATAAACTATTTTCGTATATTAAACTAGTAAAAGTTTATTTTTCTGAAAAAAATATTTTCTTAAAAATAAAACATGGGATTCGAATGAAGTAGATATAAAAAAAAAATGTACTAAAGAAAATTACCCCATTATTGGAAAAACTTCTAAATTTCATGCTGCTTCTAACAAGGTATAACTCATCAGCCTGCTTTGAATACAACATTATATTTTAGGTGAATATTTAAAAGAAGTTAATGTTTGGTATAAAATGCATTTTACAAATTCAACTTTTTTACAAGTCAGGAGTCGGCAAATAATAAAAATAAATAAATAAAATATGTGTATTTATTACATTAGTGATTCAAAATGTCTCCCAAGAGCCCTAATACACATACATCTTTGTAAAAAAATGTTTTCAAAGCTCTTAAAGCACGGTGATTATTATTAACTATAATTGTAGTGGCCCGTATTTTTTGGCGAAGATCCTGCTCGTTCCGGATTTCCTTCTCATACACTAAATCTCTAGAATAAGTCATAAATGGTACCTGAGAACAATTGAACTGCAGGTAGCAAAATGCTCGCTTGGCGACGACCCTTGTCGCTCGCCCGCGGCCCTTCTGCTAGCACTCAATCAGTGAATGATTTGCTATCTGCTTGTATGCACGTTACGTTACCATTATTTTTTTCTATGTCGAATACGTACCGTAATAGTTTTACGAAATCTTCATAAAATTTACTTCCAAAGCAGAGAATATAAGACTGTCAATGTGACCCTTAAGACTTTTGATATCTCATTTAACGCCTGACGCACGATGGTGTCGAAAAATCATATTAGTCTTACGTCATTTCGTTCTCAGAAGAAAAAGTCGGCGTGAAATCGATTAATCTAACTTATAGAAAATATAACTGCGATACAAAAAGGATTTTAAACCTGCTATAAATATAAACAAAATATTAAAAAGTTCAACAAAATTTTACGAAGTTAATAAAAAACAAAATACTCAATCAGATTTTCGAGGCATTGACCATTTCCCACACTTAGAGGGAATTATTTGCTTTGCCAATATAGTACGTATTTATAACAATTATTACCCTTTTATGAGGTTGATCTTTGTCATCGACCACGACAACCGATCTCGTGAAATAAAAAAAAGACAAATAAAATTCAATCCATATACAGAGTGTATTTATATTCACTGATGTCCTTCTAGGGGGTTGATCTATATCGTCAACTAAATCGGTCTCACCAAAAAAAAATATAAAAATAAAAAAAAAATACTAAAATAATTATATTATTAAAAAACCTTATTTTTCTTCGAAGTGCTACGCGCCCTGCTTTCAACCGCCCCCTCAAACATTAAAACAATTTCTTTGAAATTTCGAATTCGTATTTCTCGTAATTGAGATACATTTTTTCAATATTTTTTGCTGATTAATGTTTGACTATTGATCTATATCAACCCCCTAAAAGGACATCAGTGAATATAAATACAACCTGTATAGGAAAGAGTTTGCAACACTTTGAATATCGCGCCGCCGCGCTCTAAGCATTGTATTCTAACCCTACCAACTTAATGTCAGGTTGAAAAAACGAATGTATGTATCCAAAGACAGTATATTTTTATCTATTAGTCTGATAAGATGTATGACATGATCATGGACAATAAACAGGCACTTGAAAGTTAGAATCTCTTGTGAAAAATATGCCTCTGACAAATCGATATCATCCCTCTCAGTCGCACTTAAGGCGATGGTCGCAAAACTCGGAACTTAATTCTATTTCCTTTGTAGCAGAGATTGATTAAATTAAATTATTTTGGATGCAGACGAAAAATCCCAGCGATTAGTTGTTCCCTTGGAGAAGACTAGGGGAAGATAAAAGTGTCCTTTCCACAAATGTCGTTATTCCTAAGAATGAACAGTAAATTACTCCCTTGAATGTCATATTTATACTCGTGCTGGAACGTGGCATCCAAAAATAAAAACGATCACATATAACATTTATTTATATACTTATGTTGATAAACTTCAATAATAAACACATAAAAAAAACAATAAAATGATCTAAGAAACTTATTTTTTTTTATTTTCACTTTTAACTATTTATTATAACCATCTTATATTTAATAGATATAGAAAACCATACGTAAGATACACCTTATTAAATTACTGTCAGATTTGTTGACTTAAACAATAAAGACGATATTTTTTACCCAGTATAAAAAAAATGATATTTGAAGCATTATTGTTACGGCTAATAAGTAAAGAAAAGTTTATTTCCAAGAACAACTTAATGCAACGGAATGACAATTTTTAATTTTCAATTGGTTCACAAAAATTGATATAATGTAATATACAGATACATCATGCCTAGAGTGTTCGACATTTATACTATTCGTACTCGTATTACATAGCTAAAAATACATCAGAATTTTTTTTATATATAAATGGTAAATAGAAGTTTTAAATTATGCTTAAATATACTATTTTAAAATGAGTATAAAGAATAACTGGCATATAACATTTCTTCCTTTCAATTATAGGTCTTTGAATTCATACAGATTTTTTTAAATTATATATGTTTTGATGGCTTTTTTGAAAATATATATATTTTTTATGTTTTTATATTCTCCCGGTAATTTATTGACCATAATAACATACCTCAGCTAAATAAAAATGTAAAAACATGTTTTTAATTAAAGAAAATGTTGTCTGGATGCAATTATTTGTTTGATACCACGTCTTTATTATGTTAGAGAAGAAAGTTACCTACTATGGTTTTATTTTTAAAACCAGCTTCAAATAATGTAAAATTAGTCCCCTTAAATAAGGAGTCTATAAGGTAGGGGGTGTAGGTGAAGAGGGGGGAGGGCGTTAATATAGGTAAACACCTACTTTAACTGGCCTTAAGCGAACAGCATGATTAAAGGAATAAGCATGATTCATTTAGCGCTTGTTTTGCGATCGACTGGAAACCTATGATTTTTTAGAGATTAGACTAGTACAGTAAAACTACTACTAGTAATAACTAGTACAGTACAGCGATATGCAATTGGGCAAATTAATAACTATTTATTTGCTGTTTTATAAATTAAGTTACGCTGTATGTTTCCCTAAAATATAAAAATGTTTTTTTAATAGTATTTTATTACATATGTACATAATGTATTTATTTTTATGAGTCCGGACAGTTTTCTAATTCTTTTTACTAATTACCCACTTTGTAACTTGATTTATAAAAAGTATCGAGTAGATGCAAACCTCTAATGGTTTGTAATTACATTATATTGTTTCTGCCGTACTTTGACAGTCAGTTTTGAGTGAATAACCGGTGTATAACCGTGAAATACGTCACTCTATGCGCCCTCCCGAGTTTAGCCGAACGAGCGTGTCGCAATTAGATTCAATAAAATGTAAATGCCGCGTATTGTCACATTTTGTGTCGTGTACTGTCACACTTTTCTCAATATTGAAACATGTGAGCGATTTGTGAAACAAAATCATCAATCATGTCATTTTTGATAGGTTTTCGACAATAAACGGTAAGGGAAATGTGTGTGTTTAGGAGGGTTCAACATACGGCAACGCAAACAGTAGCGAGATGAGACGTCACGTCCTCGCGCGAGCGACAGAGAGAGAAGTCACATTGTATGCCTGCGACAAAGGAGCCTCCAGCCTCTTTGTCTCGGCGGAAAAGGAGAGAGCTGAACTGCGTCCAATTGGAGACGTCACGGTCGCGACATGCAGCGAGCGCCGGCATAATTTCATACGACTGATATCGGTAGAAAAAGATGACGTCGGTAAAAAAATGAGTTGGCCATCAAACGATAAACGATAAATAAACATTTTGTACTACGTTGCACTATCGTAATCTAATTTGAATTAAATCATTTCCTAATTTCTTAAATTCACATACACACTAATTATATACATATATACGCCATCACCTACTAGCGTGAAAACTCGCGTAATTTAAAAATAAATAAATAAAAAGTACATTCATAATTTTGCCAGATTAGATTTCGTTTCGCTATAAAATAATTCTTTGCGGGAACTCCTTAAAAAGCTAGTAGCATTGAATAAACTACAAATGTTTTCTATTATGGTTATTTTTTTTTAATAAGGGTTTCCTTAGTACAGACATAGTCTAGCTTTATGTATAAAAAAAAGATTTATATTCAACTCTAACTTTATTTTAAAGTAAAACAGATAAGTGACTGCATATTTTCGGTGTGTGTATCGTTCTGAAAGAACTTGCATAACTATAGAATACTTTAAAGATGCGAAGAGTGGTTGAGATAATTTATAACGGTGTAACGTTCGATTGATAACTCGCGTAATGGCTTTTTGAGGGTGACTCCCCAGCCTATTTGGGCATATTGTAACGGCACTCGAAGGTAGATGATGATGGGGGGCTGTGGTGAATTGAATGATGATGATGGTAAAGTGTTGTTTATTTCAATGTTCCAAAATTCACTTAATTAAACCGTTACATACGATATTCTAACTCCGTAATCTAGAAGTGAACAAAATAATTCACTTTAAATAAAGCGTATGAAAATCGGTAATTTTCTGAATCGGCGCATGCGCCTTTGTCGTGTTATGCGAAATGTAGAGTTATGTTATGCGAAATTTAGAGTAAGTCGCTCAGCGCTGCCCTAACATTACGATATTCTTTTCTGAAAACTCCTCGTCGGATAAACCAAGTCGGAACTTTCATTGATATGAAAAATATATTTGTCCGGACCAGCGGCGAGTGTCGCAGTTGGCATTGTACAACATTTTATTAGTTCTAAAATCACGTAGAATGTAACGCGACACGCTCATTCGGCTAAACTCGGGAGGAAACTTGAAGGTGATGTGCTCATTCGGTTAAAGTCGGCCTAGTTGTTACAACGTAACAACTAGGCCGACTTTAACTAGGTAAATATTTAGAGATGCTAGTATTTTGAAATACAGATTAATACATATTATGCAGTTGATGACAAATTTAATCAACTTCCTTACAGAAGTTTTTTTAACTTGTAGACTAAAAGGCCAATAGTTTTTAAACTGTTCAACAACAACGTTTCTTCAGCTATTTATAGTTGAAGAAACGTTGTTGTTCCTTGCCTCCCTTTCTCCCTTCACATCTCCCTCACCCCTTCTCCTCTTCTTATCCTTTGGAGGTCGAGATATGAGATCGGTCAAATGCACGTGCACTTGACGTCCAATGACATTTGATTAAAATCTATCTCGCTTACCGACAGCGACTTCGCTACCTCAGGGTTAGGTATTTAAGAACATTGTTCGTTATATTTTATAACTGGGCGTTATATTTTGTTGGCTGGCCCTTTGAACAATTTTGACGGCGCTTTCGGATTCGATCAAAATCATATCAAAACTATTTAATTTTTTTAAATATTTTAAAAACACAATGCGATTAAGATTATTATGCGGTTTGACGTTAAAAAACCTATTTTTTTAATGAAATGTAATTAGGTAAGATAATTAAAATTTACTAATATTTATCTAAAATATACGCTCATTAAATGTGCTTTAATTTTTACATTTTCAATATTTTTATAATTTTTGTACTTTCTTTTGTAATTTTTGTATTTTCGTAATTTTTGTGGCGTTTACTGAAAATTTAAAAAAAAATTAATGTCCTTAATAGAAATCTAGATACAGTTCTTTGATATTTTACGTTTTAATATTATTATTTATTATTTTATCTTAGTGAATATACAAAGTGGTCTAAGACCATTCCGAAGACAAAATTGGGTGTTCATGTTCCGTATTAAAAAAATGTCAAATATATTAACTTCATCAAAGCTCTGGTGTAAATTCCCATTGCAGTTTCGTTCGCTCGCTCGCGCTCGGCCAAGGCCGGTCAATGACACGGAGCTGCCTCGCGAGCGTAAGAACTTATGACAAGAACGAAAACGTTTTTAAAATTACGGGTCAATTAGCTGGATTTTTTTATCGGCTGTATCTTAGGGTACATTCATTTATACATAACAATATTTTTGACTAGAGTAACATTTTTGAAAAAGATACAAGTGAGGCTTAAAAGCATTTTTAGAAAATGCCGCTCTACGTATTTATTTATAGATTTATTAATTTTTACAGAAATAATACATTATATTTTACATAACCTTAATAGCGTATACTGCTGTTCTAAGGCGATGCTGCTATTCTAAGGTATATGCATATAAACTTCAGCTTACAATTTATAAACATAAAAGAATAAACTTTTCATAACAAAATTTGCCACTAAAGATTTAACAAGAGGCACACTGCGTAACATTCAGATTAATACCTTAATATTCTAATTACATCAATAATTATAAATAAAATATTATAACGTGTCTAATACGCTTATAAAATAATGTAATGATCACAAATTTTAAAATATATGTTTAGTTCCAATTTTGATAAGACAAGTACGTACATATAGTATAAAATAGACAAATTACAAAAATAAATATAGAAGCGATATTCCCGATCAATTATTCAGAATTGTTTATGCCTCAACTTTACACTGGAAAATATTTTTTTTTATATATATATCTAAGTGTTCCATTTTGAGAATATTAATTAGTTTTGGTCCCAAATAAAAGCAATGTTTTTGGCCAAAAATTGTTTTATTTCTTGGTTGCAAAAGAAACCCCTTTTACGTATAGCGTGTTTTTACCAATCCGTTAAGTGGTTGCTTATCAGTTGTATGTTTCAAAAAATATAAAAATATTAGTAATTTTGACGAATTGATAACGTTTTTAATTCTAAGGTATAATACCTTTCTTTTTTTTAGGGTTTTTTTAACCCAATTTTCAATATTCCATTTTGGCTTATCCTTAACGGCGATAATATTACCTTATTTATTTGAGGACGGTCAATGGTCATTTAAATGCTTTTTATCCAAGAAATTGCCCTACAAAATTACCCGATCTAAGCTCGATAGATTTTTTCATATGAGGATATTGAACAAAGTCAGTATAGAAATGGAATGAGATTTAAGAAGAATTTTACGTAAAATAACGACCAAATAAAAAATCTACGTTCTTGCTTTCAACCACGAGGTTCAAGACGCACCGCGCTGCTGAAATCTTTGTGTAAACTACTGATACAGTGAAAAGATTTTGCCTGAAAAATGTACACGTCTGACGTCAGATGGTAGGCATTTGAAGTGGGCACTTTTTATCGTATATACGAGGGTTACGTTGAAGTTTGTTGTGAGACCAAATAAAATAGCAGACTTTCGGTCGGGTATGGTGTAAAGAAAACTTCATAAATTCACTTTGCTGTTAGTCAGCGTACGGACGTGCGTTCGACAAGGGCCGCATCAGGGAAAATACAAACATTTCATTTTAGCTCCTATACGTACCGTACATTCATGTATAGAAAGCTACTATCCTCGTCCACAACACGGTTACTGAAATATTTATTTATTTATTTATTTATTTATTTCAGGAAACAACAGCTTACATGGTAATTACAATAGAAAAAAAAAACAATCAAAACACAAAGCCAATAATAGTTTCCTCCAAAATTAGAAGAAATATAGAAAACCCATTCGGTGGCGAGGCCGGGACCAGGACGTAGGAGGGGTTGGGGGTTGGGGGTAGGGGACAATCACCAGAATATAATATTAAACCCAATATAATAAAAAATATAATAAATTCTACACATACATATGAAAAAAAAAAATATACTATTCAAGGGCTAGAGTAGACACTCTCTTGAATGCCGGGAAAGTAGTGTTAAATATATCGATGTCACTTAAAATGCTGTTGTAAAGCTTACATGCTCGATGTATATATGAATTCTGTGCATAATTCGTACTCAACCGTGACAGATGGAACGTCTCACACTAGCGAGTAGGTCTAGATGGAACCCTCAAATCTATGAGCCCCAGAAGATCAGAGCAGTCGATGTGAGCATTGACAATTTTATATAAAAGTATCATATCAGCTCGCGATCTTCTAAGCTCAAGACTCTGGAGTCCGTAGAATTTGGCGCATTGAGCATAGTCAGAAAATTTCAAATAATACCGGAAATTTAAATTTTTAAGAAATAAATTCTGAATCCGCTCGATACGTACGAGCGTACGTACGTATGAGGACGTATTATTTGTTCAGTTAAAATTAATACAAATTCATCTATGTGTGCAAATAGAAACACGTAAAAGAATGTTCAGTGCCTCGTTATATTAATTATTATAAATTGAAATATTATACTCGTGCTGTTTCATTACTAGACGCGCATCAAAATTTACAAAATTAAAATATGTTAAAATTTATGACAAATTGACAGAATGTCATTTTACCATTGTTTTTTTTTATTTTAATCTACTTCGATCCAAAAAAATTTAGCCCACTGTCGCCTTTATGGCCATCCAAAACGCACATCGAATGTGACGCCTGTAGGGCCCAGCTGTAAGACGTCAGGTTTTGGTTAAATAATTTACTAAATAATGTATAGAAACAGATGATTTTATACCATGATTTTTTTTTTATTATTATTTTTAGCTACAGGATGATGCTTGTTTTTTTTGAGTCTTTAGTAGGTCCCAAGAAGTTATTTCGAGATATACCTAGATGGCGCTATTTTTTGAGAAAATATGGTTACAAATTCATTAGCAGGTAGCGTAGATGTAAAACCACAGTCAAGACGCACAATACCAAGTATACATTTAAGGTTATATAAGTTTAGAAAAGCTAATTTTGCCAAGTCACAGATGGCGCACTTTTTTATAAATAATTTACAGTTTAAATATAAAGAATATTCTCTCTCTCTAGATTATAATGATGTCATTATAAACTGTCATTATAATTATGCAACTTTGCTATTTTGATAATAAATTACGATTTTCTTTGGGCATTTAAGACTTGGTTCAACAACTGTATCGTGTTTTAGTTACTGAATATTTGAAGAACTCTAATTATTCATAACATTTGAGCAATTTAATTTAATACAAATTTTATAATATTAAATTAATGTTTTGTTTCGTTTTATTTTAATCAAAGTATTTTCAGAATTGATAAAATATTATTGATAAAAAGATCTAATTCGACCCTGCTTGCAAAAGAAGCAGATATTAGAGTATGTTACGCACAGAAGTAAACTTTTCTCATTTCGTTTGAAAAGTGATGACACAACCCGTATTGAAACCCTTAAACCCTCTCATCCCTTAACCATAATACTCGTTTGTATATACATACGACCTTCTTAATCTAACCTGACCACCGATTTCATGACCTATCGAAACATAATTAAATAATTTCTACCTACGTAAAAACAAGTAAACCTAAGGTATTAGCAATTTTGAGAGGGATCTTTCATTTGGTTCACATTTTATCCTTTAACGTAGTAAACACGTTTTTTTTTAATGAATGATTTTAGGTAATTACCAAACCATTTAAATATTAATATTTTAAAATAAAGTTTTATGTATGTGTAATATAAAGGTTGAACTTAATGTGAGCAGTATCCTTTAAGACGTGTTTGTGGACATATAATTGACAACTTTTGTTTAAAAACTTTGAAAATAAAGCAAAAAATCTGGTCTAAAACGGCGAAAGGAAGACACCTAAAACATTTTAAAGTATAGTCAACCAATAAAATATCGCCCAACCGACCCAGAAACCTACACATGTACCTATAAATGTATTGACGACAGTGAACGAGGGGTAGGTTTCCGCGCAAATATTGTAATATAGGTCAATTGTATAGGTCAGGAACACAACAATGCGCGCAGCAAATGTTCAATGGAGTATTTGCATTTTTATATGGATTTTTTTTGTTAGCTATATGAAAACTCGTCGAACAAAAGTAGTTCAGATTCATGCGCAAATGACCCCTTAAAAGGATACTGTTGACTTTAAGTTCACCTTGTATGTATGCATGTGCATATTGTGCGATACAGGATGTTGTGTCACCTATTATGAGTAAGAAATGATATTAAAAAATGCAAAAAATATCATATTCAAATTTATTATATTTTTAAACGGATGGTGTCAATTCGGTCAGCGCGCGAATTCCGAGGTCGTGGTGATCGCTAATGGCCTTTACACCGTTACAGTGTACGACGACAGCTGAGCGCTCACAATAAAGACATTATTACATGATTTTTTTTACTATTTTCACGTGACTTCCGGAAAATTTCGACACATTTTCGCAATTCACGTTCCCCAAAACCCTCAGTTTAAAAGTTTTTAGATCTATCTATCTATATCACTTTTTGTGGACACGATAAATGCCGTAATCACTTTCAAATTGATTCATATAATTTAAGAGCACAAAAGTTCGCTAATGGGTAAAATCAGACCAGGGGGCGGGAATGGAGGGTTTTTATCGAAAAAGTGAAATTTAGCTATAATTTTCTTAGTTTATAAGATATCAAATTTATTTAAATTTTGTGTTATTCCTTAGATAAGGGCCTAAAACTTATCTAATCAAACTTTTTTGGTAGCACCAACCGTTGGTCCGAGGGATGGGAATTTTTTTTCAAAAATTTAAAAAATCATACCTCCTTTAAACTAAACAGGATCAAATCAATTCGAAATGTTATTTGTTTGCCTATAATTTCTCTAACTTGTTTATTTGAAACAATTTCTGATATGAGCAAGCCTTAGGGTAAGGGATGATCAAAATGTTTCACCACTGATCATGTGAAATCTACCTACGCCTTCCGGAAAGCCTAAATAATTTTTTTTATGCCAATCGGTTTTGAGTATACGCAACATGTATTGTAAAGAGCTTATTATCATCAGTTTTTAAATAAATAAATGAAATTTCCATATAGAAAGGTCTGTCATACACACTGTCTAAATTGTGGTCGTTAATTGACAGATACGACGGCGCCGGTCGCCGAAGCGTCATAAAGCGTCAGTAGCGTTAAGCCTACCCGCTGTAATCGCGTTTGTGCCCCTTGCAGTCGGCTGCAGCCTGTGCGCCGTTTGACATCCAAGTGACAGTTACCCAATTACCCGACGTTGCTGTGCCCAATTCACGGTGTCGCTTTACAGGTGAAATTTACTCAACGGTTTAAATGCTATTCAGGGCGAAGGATTATTCCAACGAAGGTATTCAGCTTTGCGAACGGTCCTACCCTTAAATCCCTGTCAATATATCGTAAAACTAATAAAAAAAATATATGTTTTTCCACGAAATTTACATATAATATAATGAATTATTCGCATAGATAAAACTAGCTGTCGCAAAAATGAAACTTATGCTAAGCAGCATATTGGATCGGAGAAATGCAAACATCAAATAGATGCCTTTTTCTTAAATTATTATTAGGTATTGTTATTAAATTAAAAACATATTATCTTATTTATAAAACCTAACACAATAAGAAACGTTTTAAGTGCATCCCTTTATAAATAAAAAAAAAACATATATATACATTGCAAAAACTTAATAATTTAAAGATTGGCGGCAACTGGCTAGGAATATTCTCTTCGAGGCTAAGTATCTCGTTTAGTTTGCTTAATGTGCCACTAAAAACTAAATAAATTTAATGTACTATAAATACCAGCAAATTGATAACGTTTAATGTTTTGGCATAGCTTTATGGTTCTGGGGAGAATATTACAGGTTTTGTCATATGTATGCAGTTAATTTTTATCCAAATATTTTCATTTTCGGCACTTCTATTAGATATCCTCTTGAGCTCTTGTGTTGTGTATATGTTCCACTTGTATATAAGTGTCTATTTTGTGTTGTATATGTGTCCCACTTGTATAAGTGTCTATTTTGTGTTGTATATGTGTTCCACTTGTATATAAGTGTCTATTTTGTGTTGTATATGTGTCCCACTTGTATAAGTGTCTATTTTGTGTTGTATATGTGTCCCACTTGTATAAGTGTCTATTTTGTGTTGTATATGTGTCCCACTTGTATAAGTGTCTATTTTGTATTGTGTATGTGCCCCACTTGTATATAAGTGTCTATTTTTTTGTGTATATTTATAACTGTTGAATATCTAATACATCAAAGTCTAGATAAAGTTTGTCGGAATGAAAACGTCGATGTCCTTTATGTATCCTTCCTAAAATAGATAGAATTTATGTCGGTTTTAACACAATTTTCCCATGTATTAATTCTATTATAATGAAGTAATATCATCTGAGAGATTTAAATATATAAATAAGTTTCCTTATTCTATTACGCAGGAACTCAATCTGTTGTGTTCACTTCATAGACCGATCAATTATAATACCTGAATAATTGACAAATTGAACTTTTTCTAAATGTATCTTCAGAAGTATCTTTAGTGCCTTTAGAAAAAACCACCACCGTTTACATTTGTCTGTATAAGTACAATTTTTAGTGATCATAGAATGCCCGAATGACTTTCGAGCTGCGAATTTTGTGTGATTTCAAATGTTCCTTTGTCAATAATCTGTAAATTTCAAGCAAAAATAAATATTATTACTTACTTATTACTAATTAAAACTTAATTATTTATATTTTTATTAATGTCAGGTTGTATTTTTACATTTTAAAATTAAAACTTAGAATGATCAAATAACAAATACAAGCAAATACAATACAAGCTGTAATTGTGTTTTTTTTTCAAATGTTACTAACATTCAATTTAAATTTCATAGGTATTGCGAGGAATTAGGGCAAACAACACACGCTAATATATATTTGTATACGCTCGCAACTTATGTAGAACAAAATAAAATATACATATATATATATATATATATATAGATTTGATGATATAATATTTTTTAAGCTTTCGCCATTCGGCGTCGTCAGAAAATATATGAGATATGACGTTTAAAATGCAACCTTCATAAATTCGAAAATCGCATTTTAAACTAAAAGATAAATATATCCAGCCACTACAATTATATTAAATAATTGCAGTTTTGCTAGATAAATTAATCAGTATTATGAAATGAAACTAATTTCTTAAAATAATATATCAAGCATCATGCGTTAAATGCTGTTAAGTTAGTTTAATTTTGTCTATTTAGACCTACAGATCTGCAAGCGCCCAAAACCCAAATGTGAGAGAGTTCCCATGTCTTTAAATCAATTTCGCGGGCATCCTCGGGCAAAGACTTCAAAACTTTTACATTAAAGCAAGCATCGAAATCCCTGCCGTGAGTTCTCGCGTGAATTGGAACGGGTAAAGCGGAAAGTAATTTGGTACAGGATAATCTATGATTATTAATTCTAATGTTTAATGGCGTCGTAGTCTCACCAACATAGAACGCATCACAAAATTTACATAGAAGCTGATATACAACGTTTCTGGTGGTGCACGTTATGTTAGTGTTAATTTTATATGTATTTTTATTGTTCGCGCTTGAAAATTTATCGTCTTTTACAATAATTTTGCATGTTTTACAACGAGGTCTTTTACATGGTTCGACCCCGTTTTTTGGAAATGTGTTAAGTGGTTGGTTACCAAACGTTTTATTTTTATTTAATATATTACGTAAATTTGGCGGACGTCGGTAAGACAATATAGGTGGACAATCGAGTATATTTTTACAATTTGGATTATTAGAGATTATTGAATATAAGTCTTTTAAGATTGGATTTAATTTTTCTACACCAGGAAAATAGGTGGTGTTTAGAAAAATTTTTTTGTTAATAGAGTTTGTTTTTATTTTAGGTGTAAATTTTGAAGAAGAGTCTAAAATTTGTTTTTTTAAAAGATCGGGTGGGTAATTACGTTCTAAAAGGGATTTTTTTAGGTTAGTGAGATATGTTTCTAAATCATTTTTGTTATTAGAGATTCTATGACCGCGAATAGAAAGGGAATATGGTATTGATTTTTTTGTGTGAAACGGATGGCAACTATCAAAATGTAAATATTGTTGTTTATTAGTTGGTTTTATGTGTACTGAAGTTTTGAACTGACCACCAGAAACAGTTATATCAACATCCAAGAACGTAATGCAACGTATATATATATATACCTGTAATATTCACGTTTCGTCCGTGGAATTTTCTAGCCCTAACACTGCGGAGCACTACAAAATAGGGACGCATGCAGATTGCTCAACTGTTAATTGCATTTATTATTTGCAGTGCAATTACTGCGACGCATTTTATATCGGCGAGACGACAAATAAGCTCAGTGTCAGAATTAACAACCATCGCGCATCTGTCAGTGGCGCTGTCTCGAACTTACCAATACCGACTCACGCGCGGACGCATGGGAGGAGTTTTGATGAGTGTTACAGCGTAAGGGTGGTTAGGTCGTTCCCTGAAAATACGCCCGTACTTAAGTTAAAGACTTGCGAGTTGGCCCATAATTGGGTTTTAGGCGCTTGCCAGGGGAGTGGTTTGAATGTTCATAGCTAAGTCCTGTTTTGAATGTACATATAGATATACTCATACAACATTTTCTGATGATTATCTTTTTTTGGGTTTTTAATTATTTTATTTTTGCGGAGTATAATTGACTGGGTAATTAATTAAATTATATTATTTCCGTTTTTTGTTTATTAATATTATAGTATTTCTTTGTTTTTTATTTGTTTATTTATTTTTTTATAATTATTATTTATTTTTTAAAGTTTATTTAACATGATTTAAAGTTTTAACGCGTAATGATTATATGTTAGTTAGAAATTTCAAATAATATTATAATATTTTTTTAGGTATTATATTGTATGTTTTATATCAATCCCACCTCCCCACTACGACCACTAGCAGGTAAACCAACGTGTAGGTACTTCAGGTGACAGATGATGTACCTAGACCAGTCTTCGTTTAGCTGTTGAAGAAGGGGCCACGGAGCTCCGAAACGTCCAGCAGAGGTACTCGCCTAATCTCTATCTTCCTCTACTTTTTTTCTCCATCTGTTGTCTAATAATAATAAGTGTTTAAACAAACGAAAAATCTTTGCAAAATATTATATATATATATATATATATATAATATATATATATATATATATAATGTAATGTGCATATATTTTACACTTTTCTTTTTATTTTTAACCATAACGATTCATTTTCAGATAAACTACGTTGAACGTAAGTTATTCTTGTAAATATCCATTAAACCATTCACTTCTCATTCATTAAACATCATATTCGTTACATTTTCGCTTTTTTTCATAATTATTGTTTCTTTTTTAAATCATTTATTCACTACTTTAATGAAAGTTTGACCATATTGCTTGAAGCACAGATAGGTAGGTGAGAGTGAAAGCTTTCATAAAACACAGGCCTGTGTTTAAACCAGCGTGCATTACCTCAAGCGATGCAACTATCTGTGCTTTCGGTATTAATTTTTCTTTGAACATTCTGGCTATATATTTTATTTGCAAAAAATTTCAATCCTTAAAATATTAAAAAGAAACCAAATGTCAGTACTGTCAAACTTTTATATATATGTTAAACTAAAGGTGTTTACCTATTTTAACATAGAAATCATCTAATTAACGGTATTTAAACAATACATTTTACTATTTTACTATATCTTAACGATTTGCACGTAATGTGCATATATTTTACACTTTTCTTTTTATTTTTAACCATAACGATTCATTTTCAGATAAACTACGTTGAACGTAAGTTATTCTTGTAAATATCCATTAAACCATTCACTTCTCATTCATTAAACATCATATTCGTTACATTTTCGCTTTTTTTCATAATTATTGTTTCTTTTTTAAATCATTTATTCACTACTTTAATGAAAGTTTGACCATATTGCTTGAAGCACAGATAGGTAGGTGAGAGTGAAAGCTTTCATAAAACACAGGCCTGTGTTTAAACCAGCGTGCATTACCTCAAGCGATGCAACTATCTGTGCTTTCGGTATTAATTTTTCTTTGAACATTCTGGCTATATATTTTATTTGCAAAAAATTTCAATCCTTAAAATATTAAAAAGAAACCAAATGTCAGTACTGTCAAACTTTTATATATATGTTAAACTAAAGGTGTTTACCTATTTTAACATAGAAATCATATAATTAACGGTATTTAAACAATACATTTTACTATTTTACTATATCTTAACGATTTGCACGTAATGTGCATATATTTTACACTTTTCTTTTTATTTTTAACCATAACGATTCATTTTCAGATAAACTACGTTGAACGTAAGTTATTCTTGTAAATATCCATTAAACCATTCACTTCTCATTCATTAAACATCATATTCGTTACATTTTCGCTTTTTTTCATAATTATTGTTTCTTTTTTAAATCATTTATTCACTACTTTAATGAAAGTTTGACCATATTGCTTGAAGCACAGATAGGTAGGTGAGAGTGAAAGCTTTCATAAAACACAGGCCTGTGTTTAAACCAGCGTGCATTACCTCAAGCGATGCAACTATCTGTGCTTTCGGTATTAATTTTTCTTTGAACATTCTGGCTATATATTTTATTTGCAAAAAATTTCAATCCTTAAAATATTAAAAAGAAACCAAATGTCAGTACTGTCAAACTTTTATATATATGTTAAACTAAAGGTGTTTACCTATTTTAACATAGAAATCATCTAATTAACGGTATTTAAACAATACATTTTACTATTTTACTATATCTTAACGATTTGCACGTAATGTGCATATATTTTACACTTTTCTTTTTATTTTTAACCATAACGATTCATTTTCAGATAAACTACGTTGAACGTAAGTTATTCTTGTAAATATCCATTAAACCATTCACTTCTCATTCATTAAACATCATATTCGTTACATTTTCGCTTTTTTTCATAATTATTGTTTCTTTTTTAAATCATTTATTCACTACTTTAATGAAAGTTTGACCATATTGCTTGAAGCACAGATAGGTAGGTGAGAGTGAAAGCTTTCATAAAACACAGGCCTGTGTTTAAACCAGCGTGCATTACCTCAAGCGATGCAACTATCTGTGCTTTCGGTATTAATTTTTCTTTGAACATTCTGGCTATATATTTTATTTGCAAAAAATTTCAATCCTTAAAATATTAAAAAGAAACCAAATGTCAGTACTGTCAAACTTTTATATATATGTTAAACTAAAGGTGTTTACCTATTTTAACATAGAAATCATATAATTAACGGTATTTAAACAATACATTTTACTATTTTACTATATCTTAACGATTTGCACGTAATGTGCATATATTTTACACTTTTCTTTTTATTTTTAACCATAACGATTCATTTTCAGATAAACTACGTTGAACGTAAGTTATTCTTGTAAATATCCATTAAACCATTCACTTCTCATTCATTAAACATCATATTCGTTACATTTTCGCTTTTTTTCATAATTATTGTTTCTTTTTTAAATCATTTATTCACTACTTTAATGAAAGTTTGACCATATTGCTTGAAGCACAGATAGGTAGGTGAGAGTGAAAGCTTTCATAAAACACAGGCCTGTGTTTAAACCAGCGTGCATTACCTCAAGCGATGCAACTATCTGTGCTTTCGGTATTAATTTTTCTTTGAACATTCTGGCTATATATTTTATTTGCAAAAAATTTCAATCCTTAAAATATTAAAAAGAAACCAAATGTCAGTACTGTCAAACTTTTATATATATGTTAAACTAAAGGTGTTTACCTATTTTAACATAGAAATCATCTAATTAACGGTATTTAAACAATACATTTTACTATTTTACTATATCTTAACGATTTGCACGTAATGTGCATATATTTTACACTTTTCTTTTTATTTTTAACCATAACGATTCATTTTCAGATAAACTACGTTGAACGTAAGTTATTCTTGTAAATATCCATTAAACCATTCACTTCTCATTCATTAAACATCATATTCGTTACATTTTCGCTTTTTTTCATAATTATTGTTTCTTTTTTAAATCATTTATTCACTACTTTAATGAAAGTTTGACCATATTGCTTGAAGCACAGATAGGTAGGTGAGAGTGAAAGCTTTCATAAAACACAGGCCTGTGTTTAAACCAGCGTGCATTACCTCAAGCGATGCAACTATCTGTGCTTTCGGTATTAATTTTTCTTTGAACATTCTGGCTATATATTTTATTTGCAAAAAATTTCAATCCTTAAAATATTAAAAAGAAACCAAATGTCAGTACTGTCAAACTTTTATATATATGTTAAACTAAAGGTGTTTACCTATTTTAACATAGAAATCATATAATTAACGGTATTTAAACAATACATTTTACTATTTTACTATATCTTAACGATTTGCACGTAATGTGCATATATTTTACACTTTTCTTTTTATTTTTAACCATAACGATTCATTTTCAGATAAACTACGTTGAACGTAAGTTATTCTTGTAAATATCCATTAAACCATTCACTTCTCATTCATTAAACATCATATTCGTTACATTTTCGCTTTTTTTCATAATTATTGTTTCTTTTTTAAATCATTTATTCACTACTTTAATGAAAGTTTGACCATATTGCTTGAAGCACAGATAGGTAGGTGAGAGTGAAAGCTTTCATAAAACACAGGCCTGTGTTTAAACCAGCGTGCATTACCTCAAGCGATGCAACTATCTGTGCTTTCGGTATTAATTTTTCTTTGAACATTCTGGCTATATATTTTATTTGCAAAAAATTTCAATCCTTAAAATATTAAAAAGAAACCAAATGTCAGTACTGTCAAACTTTTATATATATGTTAAACTAAAGGTGTTTACCTATTTTAACATAGAAATCATCTAATTAACGGTATTTAAACAATACATTTTACTATTTTACTATATATATATATATATATATGCAATAATTATATGACTATAAACACAGATTCTTTCTAATTATATCACGGATACTTTTAAACGGTAGAAAGTTTAAATTTTAAAATTGTTTTTAGAATCAGAAACTAATTGGCAGTCGATAGGAAATTTCCCTTCTGTTCAATGTGTACCAGAGAAAATGGACGAATTGCCAATGCTTTACAATTTACGGCCTATTGTGTGCTTAACTATATGTTCATTCAACGAGATGTATTGACTCTTCTGTTCGCGCCCATCGAGGGTAGGTTGATTCAGGCAACAATGTCAAATTAGTTTTTTCAAAAAAGGTTTCGTCCAATCGTTAGGTATAGGGAAACGCGTTTAAATTAAAATATCGGGAGTGCCTTGTAGCAACCTAACACAGCTCAAGAAGAAAACACAAAACTTATATTTTCTGTAATTTTTAAAGAAAATCTATTTTTTGTCCATATTAATTAACTGTGAATTTTTCTCGCAAAATGCCGGCCCTGAATTTTTTTTTTCGGCTAAATCATTCTACTAATGAATCCTTATCAATATTTAAAAAAATGGAACTTAGATAAAAATGTAATAAATATTTACAAATTGGATTTTTTTATCGAAAAAACTAAATCGTATTCAATATTACAGTATTGAAATTTGTCATGTTGGTTCAGTTACTATGACAATGCATTTTTATGGTAAGTATAAACTGATTCTACACCCAGGAATGGCTCCAGACGAAGGAATTCCTCAACGGTCACGAAATTGTATACGCGCTTTCAAGCTCATAAATAAAAGCTTGTTTTTAAAAATGTTTATAGTACTGATATATAGACAGATTTTTATTATTTTAAACTGAGCGGCCTACATTTAGGTCAAAAACATATAACGTTCTCAGACATTCGAACGGTTTTTATTAGATTTAAAATTATTATTCCTATTTCATTCTGGAATAGTGCCACTATACATATTTTGCTTATTGTTGATATAGATCAACCTGAAAGGATAGATGTGATTTTGAGAACATGCTATATATTATAGCCATCGAGATTTTAACGTTCTTGCGCAGGGCTCTGATCGAAGACTCGAACGTTGCCTATTGCATCGCAGTATCCTTCTCACGAGCTGTGCGTGAAAAAATAAGTTGTGAGTACTCTCTGGGTAATGAGATCATTCGCAGATGCGACGAAATTCGCGACTTGGGGGTTGTGTTTGATTCGCGTCTAACATTTCATTTGCACATGCGGAGCATAGCTACGCGTGCAAATAAAATGTTGGGATTCGTGCTCCGAACCAGTCGATCTTTGAATAAACCGAAATCCATCTCGCTTTTATACTGCACGTTCGTGAGGAGCATATTGGAGTATAGTTCCATTATCTGGAGTCCTCATGAGGTTACTTACGGTAATATCCTGGAGGTGATTCAGAGGAGGTTCCTTAGATACCTTTATCTCCGTAGGTATGGATATTATCCAGAAATGTTTCCTAATACGTATCCATCAGCATTCGTATTAGGGATGTTAGGCTTTAACACACTCGAGTTTAGGCGACAAATCCATACTTTGTGTTATTTTTATAAGGTTATTCGCGGTTTCATCGACAATCCCGTAATACTCGGTGATATTGGTCTCTTTGTTCCGGACCGTCGTACTAGAGCGCGGAAGCACACGTTATTTAGGCGGTTAGCATGTCGTACCGACGTATACAAGTATAGTCCGATTGGGAGAGCAGTCGAATTATTAAATTCCATTTCCGTGGAGATTGATATTTTTGTCTGTTCGCCCAATGGGATTAAAAATCTGCTTTCTTTTACGCCGTTGTAGGATCGGCGTGAATTATTTATGTGTTAATGTTTGCCTGGAGGCATTATTTTAATTTTTTAGTTGAGTATGTTTCATGCTATTGTTTTTTGTTTTTAATGCTTTTCGTTTTTCTTTTGGTAATTTAATTTGTTTTACTGTAATTATAATGTACATGGGGAAACCTGTTAAATAAATAAATAAATAAATAAATATTCTTTTTATATAGAAATTGACGGATACCAGTTTTTGTTATTAAAAAAAAAACCTATTATCCTGCAAAACCCTATCCTTTATTGTAACCCTGAAAATATTTACCTGAAATGCACCAATTTTAGTCCAAAACTTTTGCCCAAATGACAATGAAGTTACTTTTATTTTTACATACAATTATAAATTATATTTGTGCATTATTATAATACTTGTGTTATAATTATAATTGTATTATAATTATTTGTGTAATTATTATATTTGTGCATTTTGTTGTCAAATTATTTCAGGGCAAAGATTTGGTTAATTTTCTGAAAATTGTATGTTGAAATTCGGCTACCACATATTAGTAAACATGTTTTTCAAAATACTGAACTTACTTTAAAACGATGCAAGTTATTTAATACATTTTCTTCACTAGCCTACTAACTTTTCCAATGTATTAAAAAGGCATTACCGTAATAATAATTCAAACTAATATAACACATTATAAACAGGGCTTGATAAATGCTATAAAAACAAACTGTTTTGTGTCTATTCGTACGTTCATATGTTTGTCGAGAAAAAATTTGTAGAATTTTGTTTTACCAAGAATTATTTTTTAGTTCAAAATTGATTGAATATATTTCAAAATCGTCCTTTGAAAGAATTTGCGTATAATTTCAAATAAACCATTGATCTCAATGAAATGTTACATAATTGTGTGTGTGTGTATGTGTGTACAATAATTAACCTATAATAGAACTTACTAGTTATTAAGTTTAATATTCGAACATCATAAACAGCTATTCGAAGAAGTGAAGCATGCTTTTCCTTTGTTTAAGTAGCGCTCACAGCCAAATTAACACCCGTTGCCCATATTAGCCACATTACCTAACAGTTACTTACGGCCCAATAACTTTATACAGTGTAACAGAACGAACTGGTATAATTGAAGAGTTAAAACAGTTTTTTGAACATTTATACATAATGTATGTAATTGCTTAGACCGTTACCATAGACGTTAAAAAAATTAAACTTTACGTGATAATATTATACGGATCATGTAATAGGTGTATTACGACAGGTCATCGCGGGGAGGTTGTTGGTCACGCGTCGCGACCAAGGCTGCATTGCCGCTTGTAAGAAAGGTAATTTACACCAGCGAGAATTAATTTCGCATATCATTTCATATTTATTTATTTATCGTATTGCAAAGATGTGCTTTAGCTATGTACAGGTAATTTGTGGTTATAGTTTTTTTTATTGTAATTAATTTTTATATAAAGAGAGCTATTCTATGACTAAAAATAAATAGAAAGAAAATGGGTCTTTATTCTGATCTCAGAATATATCTATATAAGAATAGATCTCAGAATATATAGATCTCAGAATATATCTAGAAGGATATCTATCCTTTCTGAGATATACTTTCTGAGATATCCTTTCTGAGATATTCTTTCTGAGATATACTTTCTGAGATATACTTTCGGAGATATGGTTTTGCTGATTTTCAGTATGGTCTGTTTACATTAAATATATTATACTATAAAAATCCACACTTTAAGAATATATTATTATTTACCTGTTACCTGTAAATGCTCTATGTACGAAATATAATAGGTTCATAATATTATTAATTATTTGTAAATCATTTTAATATTTCAAATGTAATAATGGGTGTAAGGAGTGATTAACTTATTACACCACTGTGTTAGGGAATAAGATACCTGACCAAACTTACTTTTAAACATGGTTTCACTATTAATAGAGAGTGCCACCCCCTCGACCGAAAGAAAGTGGGGGGTATGATGGATGGCGGCAATTACCCCCGAGGCCATAGCAACTAGCTGCAGCTACCTGGCGCTGGACAAATTGCTCAATCAGAATATTATAACGAACACGCATTTTTTCCATTTTTTACCTAACCGAACAACGTTTAGTAACATTGTTGATTATTACCCATACCATTAAGTTTTATGAATGTACCTCCCTAACACGACAGATGTGCGTCGTTCAATCTGCGGTTCATGAACGCTGTTTTCAATTTTGCCATATTTAAACAAGGGAAAATAGACGAACTTATATGTAGGGTGTTTTTTTTAGAGGCGTGGTTTTCAATCTGGCACTACTTTTTTCGTAGTTGGTGTTTTTGACAACTGTCACTTGATTTATGCTCAGTTTGGTTTGCCATTTCATAATGAATAGACTTACTCCTGAACAACGTTTGCAAATAGTGCAAATTTAGAAAAAATCACTCTAAAATAAAGTAAAAATCGCGTCGTGGGCCTGTGGCGTGGCCTCCAAGATCGTGCGATTTAACACCGCTGGACTATTTTTTGTGGGATTATGTGAAGTCGCTTGTCTACGCAGATAAGCCGGACACGATTAACGCCTTGGAAGAGAATATTCGGCGCGTTATTGCTGACATACGGCCCAACTTGCTGCAAAAAGTGGTTGAAAATTGGGCCTCTCGGCTGGAATTTGTTCGAGTCAGCCGCGGCGGCCACTTACCCGAAATCATTTTTAAAACATAATGGCAAACCCTTATCTTTATAATAAAACTAAATTCTTAGCCATAACATCAAATTATATGCGTTTTATCTCTTCTTGAAAACCACGCCTCTAAAAACATCATCCTATATTATAACTTATTTTTAGCCTCAATAGTATAAAAAATGGCGAACGGTATAAAAAAGGCAGGCGGGTAGTTTATAACCGTTCAAGACCATACGGTCCGACGTTGCACAACGTTTTAATCTTCACGCATGCACATTTCTACACGCTCACATATCTCACAATTACTCACGCTTCTCTCACACACTCAAATCATGACCCTAACATACTTGGCCATACTACGTTGTTTATAATTCTTTTAACAAATAATAATAGTAAAATTATAAATATTTATTATCCACATGTTTGACCTAACTATGTTTGATGTTAAGTATCAAAAGTATTAGATTTGAATATATTGATTTTTTTATACCGGTAAATTGTCCTACAAAATAAATTATATCAATTTTGATGAGAAAAATCTTGTAATGTCAAAATTCTTATGATTACACATTATTATTATAACCTAGAAATAAAACACAAACTTAGTTTAACGTCATTTGCAGGCAGGTCAAGCGTGGATATAATTTTATTAAAATCCCTCTCATATACTTGTGTTTGCCTTTTGTCGACTGGCTGTTAGCTAAGGTTCTCTATAAAATATTCATGACTTTTACTTTAATTTTCAGCATGAATTGTGCTCAACCCTGAATACGTAATGCCAGGTAATAAAGCATATGAACGACCGCTTTTATAATTGTTATTGCTAATAAAAAAAACTACCTTCATTTTTATATGTTCTATTTATTATTTGAACGCACAATACAACGAATAGAAAACTACGTCCACAGAATTATTTCGCTGTAAAACTGCTAACTATGAATAATTGAAATTGTGCCATTTGTCAATGTATTTGTGCGCTTCTAATTTACACTTATACTTATGACACACAGCTTAGTGGTCTTGCGATTTCCAATATAATTTGTGAAGACAGTATATTAAAATACATAATGGTTTCAGATAAATTAATTTGAAAACTTTACGTAATGATATTTAATTGATCGTGTAACGCGAAGATTAGGTAGGAGCGCATTGGCCGGGCACAGTTTAAGTTCAAGGTTGAAGGTCTGAACCACTTTTTTTGCGGCGACTGTACTATGGTCAAATTACTCAGCACCTGCAATTAATTTTGGGTTTCCGAAGGTGAAACAGCGAGCGTGTCGCAGAGTGGCAGAGTGTCGCGTGGCGTGTCGCATAATTATATTGTTCATATTGTATTGTAAAATATTTACTCTGTTTGTTATAATTTAATAATGGGAATTTTGAATTTGAATTTGAAATAGTTTTCAGATCGATTTATTTTTTCATCCACCGTTTATGTTTGCCTTCTCCTTGTCTCTTGGCCGCTTCTGAGATTGCAAATATTTTTTTTACATGCGATAAGGAATTTCTCAGTATTAGTTTCCTTCGGTAAGTGTAAGCGTAAGGCATTAAATCATAAAGTAAGTTATTTTAGCTGAAAACGTTTTCATGTCAATGTCAACATGTTAAAGCTTATTTTTTATTTTAAATTCTATTAATGTTTATGCAAATATATTTTTGTACACGTCATAGAGTCAAGAGAACTGAGACCAAAGTCATTATTTTCAGTATTTTAAAAAGCGCCTTGCATGAATCTAAATAAATTTCTTTTGAATGGCTTTGTAATCTGGATAGTGAAGTGTATAAATTTGATAGTAATTTCCCAGCTGGTGATAATATCTAAGTAATGATACGAAATAACGGGGTATATATATATTAAAATAAATAAATTAAAAATATATATTTTCGGCAACTTCACGTTTTGATGATTTATTTTTAATGTTTACTAATAAGAATTTTATTGTTTAACTTCTTATTTTAATATTGAAGGTTTATTTTAAGGTCAGTTCTATTTGTAATATTTATTTTAGCTACCTGCACTAAATAAAATTTGATTCAACTTTAATAGAATATACTCTAGAGTCTAGACATTCCGGTCCAAATTGCAAAACTGACACTCAAAATCGACCAATTCGACATAAAAACATTTAAAAGAAAAACATAGTTTTTATTTATTGTTCCTACCTAATACTAGTCACAACTTAACTAACTAGAATATATTTACCCGTGAGAAATTTATGTATTGTATTCAAAAAGAAAAAATATTATGGCCTAAGAATTAATATGTCAAAAAGGACCAGATACCTCTATACCGAATTAAAATCCTCATAAATTTTTTAAAATAATGTCTTAAAAACTATAAGCTTAAAACGACCATAAAACTTATAAAACTTAACTTTTTATAAAAACTTAATGCGGTCTAAGCTTATGAGAAGCTTCAAGTCCCCAAAGCTCAAACTTGTCAAAAGTGCATGCTCGCCAAACCTGTCGCGAACAAAAGCTCATAGTCGTCAAAAGGTCATTTTCATCAAAAGCTCATGGTTTAAAGCGTATGGTTGTCAGAAGCTTTAAGTCGGTAAGACTTACAGTCGTCAAAAGCTCATGCTCGTTTAAGCTTTCTTCATAAAAATCTCATGGAAGGCAGAATCTCATAGTCGTCAAAAGGTCATTTTCATCAAAAGCTCATGGTTTAAAGCGTATGGTTATCAGAAGCTTTAAGTTGGTAAGACTTACAGTCGTTAAAAGCTCATGCTCGTTTAAGCTTTCTTCATAAAAATCTCATGGAAGGCAGAATCTCATAGTCGTCAAAAGGTCATTTTCATCAAAAGCTCATGGTTTAAAGCGTATGGTTGTCAGAAGCTTTAAGTTGGTAAGACTTACAGTCGTTAAAAGCTCATGCTCGTTTAAGCTTTCTTCATAAAAATCTCATGGAGGGCAGAATCTCATAGTCGTCAAAATGTCATTTTCATCAAAAGCTCATGCTCGTTTAAGCTTTCTTCATAAAAATCTCATGGAGGGCAGAAGCTCATTTATTTATTTATTTCAGGAAACAACAGCTTACATAATAATTAAAATAAACAAAAAAACAATTAAAACACAAAGCCAATAATAGTTTCCTCCAAACTTAAAAAAATAGATAACCCATTCGGGAGCGAGGCCGGGACCAGGAAGTAGGAGGGGTTGGGGGTTGGGGACAATCACCAGAATATAATATAAAACACAATATAATATAAAATATAATAAATTCTACATATACATATGAATATAAATATACTATTCCAAGGGCTAGAGTAGACACTCTCTTGAATGCCGGGAAAGTAGTGTTAAATATATCGATGTCGATGTATAGTCGTCAAAATAGTCTCATAGTCGTCAAAAGGTCATTTTCATCAAAAGCTCATGGTTTAAAGCGTATGGTTGTCAGACGCCTTAAGTTGGTAAGACTTACAGTCGTTGAAAGCTCATGCTCGTTTAAGCTTTCTTCATAAAAATCTCATGGAGGGCAGAAGCTCATAGTCGTCAAAAGGTCATTTTCATCAAAAGCGTTTAAAACGTATGGTTGTCAGAAGCTTTAAGTTGGTAAGACTTACAGTCGTTAAAAGCTCATGCTCGTTTAAGCTTTCTTCATAAAAATCTCATGGAGGGCAGAAGCTCATAGTCGTAAAAAGGTAATTTTCATCAAAAGCTCATGGTTTAAAGCGTATGGTTTGTCAGCCGTCTTAAGTTGGTAAGACTTACAGCCGTTAAAAGCTCGCCGAAAGCTCGTAGAGGTCGGAAACTCATAGTCGTCAAAAGGTCGTTATTGTAAAAAATAAGGTAATATACCGGGTGATAACCTAATGAGGAATCTCATGGCGGTAAGCAAATTCGGTCGATATGTAACACTCTGTATGTTACGGCTTATATTGGCTAGATTTTTCTGTCATCTGAAATGATTAGGCCGTATAAACGAATTAGGAGTGGAAAGTTCGTAGTGATTTTTATCGTAAAGTAAAATGCATCTGCCTAGAAATAGATGTTGGGATAATTGTTAGGTTGTATTTATTATTATTATTACTAACAGCATTGTTTACAAAAATCATCAATCCGCGAACTCTAAAATGAATATTTCTTGAACATTGCCTGGAATTGCGAGTTGTTTCAATATAGCCAGCGGCTGATTACAGTACTAGGATGTACGTACTGGAGTAGAGTGTGAGCATACTATAGGCCTGGAGTAGGCGACAGCGTGCGCCATTGTGTTAGCGCCGCGGCAACGCGAGTACCTCGCGCTATTTTTCCAGAACTATTTTCGCTCGTTGAGCACGACCCGCTGCTAGCGAGACTGACTACGCCCTTATATTGGTGTAGTCCCTAGCGCGCTGGGGGTTTCTTATTTTTAAGCTTAGCAACTGGCGCTTTCTGTTATAATAACCTCACTTAACCCCCATTAAGCGGACTCGACCCCGTCATTTCTGCATACAAGCGTTGTAGCACCCTTATTTTTATATACAGAAACAAAACTATACAGAAAATCTTTTTATTTCCTAATTATCTGGGCTTACTACATTGATTATGTTATTCAAGATTATCCTATAACGTCACAAAGGGTCTCTCTTTCTAAAAGCCGTTAAATATGAGATAGAACGATTCAAGATCACGCTCATGATAAATAAGAGCGCTTTCGGAAAATCCCCATTAGGGCATGTTTAGATCAACAAAAATGTGCCAAATATAGACTAAAGTATTTATTACGATAGATTACAATTATAAATATATATGATTTTGTGAAAAAAGATTTAAAAAGGTTGGCATAGGATGCCTAAAAGTAAGAGTGTGCGTTTTACAAATAATGCAAAAAAAGTGCATTAAAGTGCATTAGGTTCGTAAAAGTGTGCATTAGGTTCGTATACTCGCATTAGTATACAATAGAAAAATCTACATAAAAAATAAACGTTGTAGTTATTAGTAAAATATTTAATATTAATTTATTTAATATTCTTAGGGAAAAATACAGCTTTATTTATTTATATTTATGTGATGGCTCATTTAATCAGGCACAAAGAATGTGATCGTACAAAATTGCTCAATAAACGAACTTGAAACTGCATTGTGTTTTTCTAAGGGCATATCTAATGAAACAAAGTAGTTTTTTTAAAAAAAAACGTGTCTTTATCTATATTTCTAAAGCTCAGCAGATTTAATAAAACAAGCGGGTGTGTCGAATACAGGTACAGTCCATTCGCGTGGCATGCGATCGTCTCCAGCAGGATGGGTGCCTATCCCGTTAAAAAGTGATAAGATATGCCTTCCAGAACAGCTTTCCTAGTGGGTATGGTAAAGTTCTCGAATTGAACCTACTACCTAGGTGCAATTTGCCGCGCACAATTGCTTGAAGGTTTTAAGAGGGAATAAGCCCTCAGAAGTCACGAGGCAAAAAAAAAACGATGGCAAAATGGGGTGCCCTCTGGCATTTGTCAAAATGGCGGCGGCGTCCGCTGCGTTTTGCCAAAAAGGCAATTCAGTGCAACCGCCGTAAATAACCCCTCGGCGACCATTCATCAGATACGGGTCGTAATGGTGAAAAAGTCGGTTTATTTCCGCGCTATATTTTAAACTGTTGACAGACAATGAGAATCCGTTGTTCTGTGAAATTATCCAGCCGTCGCAATAACGCTTATCGCCGCGGGGTGCGCAACGGATTGCATTCATAGGATAGCATAGTAACAGCGCCTACTTCGAATTTTATACATAAACACATTTTTAAATGTTACAATGAGATAAATACAGCCGTGATTATCTGTAAGCTAACAAAATCAATTTCTAAAATGCTTCAAAATACATTCAAATACAAAATTCAATGTCGCTTTCGCGACCTTTATTTCATATACAGAGTGTCTCAAAGTCAATCCCAATAAAAAAAACAGTTAATATTTGTGTAAAACGAGTTTACGTCCGCTCGACCTTGAGTTGCATTCACGATGTGGCGTCCGACGTGTTTTCAGCGGGTTTAGTATGCCGCAGTCTGGCACTATTTTAACAAGAAGTAAATAAATAGTCTGACAACGTTCATAAAATGTTTGTTAATTTTACAAACTAATTGCAAATAAAAAGAAGAATCTTTGTAGTGTAACGTATTTTTTGTCGGATTTAACGACATTTTACTCCCCCCCCCCTCCCAAAACGCAACGGTGCTCAGTTGCTAGACTGATATGATCGTAGTCCAGAAACACATAACTATAGTAACTCTATATGTTATAAAATCATGTGCGAGTTACTCTACCAGCTCTTAAGCAATACAGTGCATAATAGGAATTCATACATTATTTGGTATCAACACTATTTACTAAGAACTGCGCCTGCCTTTTTCAGAATCCATTTAAATTCTCGGCATCAAAGATCTTCCTTTCAAAGACTTTCCTTGCTACTACTACTGTGAAAAACCTAGTATAGTAGGGCCCAAAATAATTGTATATGACCTAGGTTATAGCTTTTTTTTTTTATAAAAAAAAAATGTTCAAGTTTCTGTTCTAACTGTCAATTAGCTCGTGTACCATACGTCGCTCGATCCTCCCTCGGGTGACTAAGTCAGTAGGTCAGTGTGACGCGATCCTTCAAGAACAAGGACACTATCCCTAACTAAGGACTAGGATTTAGTGGCTATAAGAACGATGCCATAACAGTATTAGATTGATTTACACACATTTCGTTAAAAAAATAATAAATTTGGAGATGAATAGTTTTAGCATTGTTTTTATATAATTTCTTACTAATAATAGGAAACATAAACACAGGAATGGTCTAGAAGCACCTGTATATTTGAATCTATGAGAAAATCTATGAGTATAAATTGATATTACAACCTCACCTGTTTCTACCTGGGGTTTCTTATGTTTTGAATTCTCGATTAGTAATGAAGTCTTTAGTGAAAAAATACTTTTATTAGGAAACCGGATGGTTGAAGGTTAATCGCAGTCGGGATCTTATATAAGAAATAAAACAAGAGAAACCTCCTTTGGGTCCAGTTACCGACAATGACTGCTATTAATGCAAACTACCGCCACTTAAGGTTTACTTTATGTATAACTTTCCATACACGCATTGCAAGCACCAAGCGTATATGCTAATTACATTTTTTTTCTATTGTAAGAAATGTTTATATGGCCCGTATCGAATTAAGTCTAAGATATGCATTTATGTATAATATACAGAAAGTATTTGAAATCACTATTAAAAGGTTTATCTCCATGGATCGTCTCCAATAGCGAAATGTTTGTGACGTCAGATCTCAATGGCTTCATCGCCGAATTAAAAATTTTAAGTTAAATTTAAAGTTTATTAAAATTTAAAGTTTGTTGAATCTACATGAAATCTACGTCATGACGGAGCTAGATTTTTAAAAATCAAAAATAATAAAAAGTTATGTTTAATAATATTTTGTTTATGGAAATTCTCATGTTAAATTATTTCGAGGGCTTTTGCGTGAATTTTCGAAAAAGATTATTTATTTGAAGTTTGCATTTCTCCGGACCAATATGCTGCTAGCAAAGGATCTATCTAATATTAACATTATAAACAAAATCAGCAAGATTGGACTATTGGAAGTGGTTTAAAATTCTATCACAAGATTTGGTGCAGATAAGTTACTACTTATTAGAATTACGACGAAAAATTGTCCATACAATTTTAAATAAATTCCAAAATTAGTCTTAAACGCCGCACTGAAGTGATTCACCTGCTTCCGTGACGCGTAGCGCTCAACTGAACTTAACGTGACTTAACGTGACTATGGATTCGCGTGACGGATTTCGAAACGTTGGTTGACATTTTTTAAATTAGTTTATTTTTTTAATATTTTGGTATAGATTGTATAATATGTTTATAATAAACAGGATGTGCTGAAAATCAATACTCTTATATCAGGGCGTGATAACACCATTATGGTAGCAATTAAATTGTTTCACGAAGACAAGAAATTGTTTTTAGAAATGTAAATTTATTTTAAACCTTGAAGGAATTGTTGCTTCAAACCATCGCCTTTATACGTAAGCGCACCATAGGTAACAAGCACGCATACACGCGTAGCATTGAGGCCTATAAAACCACGGACGCAAGCCAAAAAAGCCAGGCTGGCAACATTGTCTCGCGATATTTGATTAATTTATTTGAAGATTGTACTTACTTTTTACATAATTATCAACTAAGAATTAAAAGTGAAACATTTATTTATTTATTTACTCAAGGGTGCATTATTTGCACTAAACGACGCCATATAACACCGTGACCACTGAGCACAGCCCGTTCAATGAAAAAATGCTACGTAACAAAACGTCTTTATCATTTGCACATGTGTACTTTTTCAATAAAAAAAGCTTTCATTCTTTCTTCTTTCTTTCTGTTTGTTAATTATTAAATTACAAGAAGAAATGTTAATGCAAACATGAATAAAGAATTAGGGGTCCAGCGAGGCAGCTGCCTAATCCATTCCGAAAGGTAAAACTAAAAATACAAGAAGTGTAACTTTTAAATCCCCGGAAAGCAGAGCACCTGCTCGCTTAAAATGCCTTTGCGCGGGTAAAAACAAAGTAAACCACTCGAAGTTGCTCCTTACTCCAAACCACAAAACCTACAAGTAGGCGTATTTGTGTGAGAGTGAAGAGGAAAAATACCAGCGAGTTAGGAAAAATAGTAATTGATGAGACTAAAACAGAAAAGTTTTTTAATTTTTATATTATGAAGCCGTAATTAAATAAAAACTTGCTTAATGACCGCGCAGAGAGTAAAACCTGACGCCCTATAAAAATAAAGCAATGAATCTCAAGGTAGACTGCCAATATGTTACCCTTAAAGATGTTCTACGACATGTGACATATTCCAGTCTCTTCTACAAATATAATTTAAATCGTAAGTTGATTTAAAAAGATTGCGTTTTTAATGATAACGGCTGCCTAAAATAGGCATATATTTGAATTATAATTTTAAAACCTAGACACACTTCCTCTTTGCTTCTTTAAAAATCAACTTTAGCAGTGGAGGTTACGTTGAACGTGATTTCAAAATAGCCTAAAACTTAAAAGGCTAGAAAATAACTGCGCAGTTTGTAGCTAAACTCATCGGCGTGCTAGATTGTCATTGTTTCACTTGTAATGAGATTACCGTGTCACTGAACAAGCCTTCGCTTCGCTTCCGGCTTCGTTGAACGCGACTCTGTGGCTATCTATGACAATCGAATGCTCGGGCGTGTTCGCTTGGTGTCACTTGTAATGAGATTACTGTGTCACTGAACAAGCCTTCGCTTCGCTTCGAAGTCGCTTCCGATGAACGCGACTCTGTAGTTCATTCACACTCGCGTTCATTCACACTCGGCTGTGAATGAACGCGATGGACTAAAGTAACGCAGCTATTCGTTGCGCTAGATTAATAGGGTTATTTAAACTGTGTCGCCTGGTTTTTGAAAATTTCTTTTATATTTTTCAATTTAAACAAACACTACATAGATATTTTTGCAAAAAATTTTTAGCTTAAACTGCTGTTCTACGATAATCTAACAGTTCTAGGTGGAATATAAAATAATGTGTGTAGATCATTATCGTACGTCACATTATTGGTACAGTATGGTACTTACTGCACCTATGTTTTTTATCGTAAAAAATATTAATAATTTCTTATGTATGAAACGATAGCCAATAATACAATTAAAGTTGTGTATGAATGATTTTATTTTTTAGCGTGATAGTGCAGAAGATACGTAATAAACTTTCAGAATTTTTCATACTAAATGGCCTCCAATTATATACACAATCAAAGTGCATTCTAAAACATGAATTAAAAAATAATAATCTCCGCTGGAACACGACACATTTGATACATCATGAAATATTTGAGAACGGTATAAAAATATGTTAATATTTTTAATACTAATAATATTGTGATCAAGTGCACTTTTTATATAAACGAACGTGCATTTTGCAGATGTAAATAATTTTGACGGGTAGTCATGTTCGAAGGTAATCTCTTTTGAATGCAAACTTGACGAGCTCTATTCAGCCTCATTCAAAAAATACGTTCGACCGGGTAGATCTAAACGCCTTTTTGTCCTATCTAGACGGACAGACAAATAGATTGGATTTTTCAATAAAGAATAAATAAATAAATAAATATGAAATTTCTAAATACCTAAAAAAATGTTTTACATTCGAATAATAATATATAATGTATAAAAAGTAAATGTAGAATTAAAACTGGACTTAAGTAACAGTTTGAATAAGTTGTTTTTCGCATTCTAGCCTCGTTTTTTTTCATAAATAAATATGTACATTTCAGTTTATTTATAAATAGTTTCAGTTATTTTTATTATTAGAGTTATTTAGTTGCCGAATATCACCGCAAAAATATATCCAAACATCTACTCACCTACCGCTACAACCTGCGTTCACTCCGCCTGTCAAACGGACAGTACTCTGCGAGCTGCCGTGCGACGCGGTGCTCTCAAATGCGCTTCATGTACCCGCGTTGCCTAAAGAAAAAAATAAAAAAATCATGGTATATACATGTGGGAGCTAGGAAACCTCTAATTAAAAATAGCTCCGCATTCCGCGACCTCTATTTAGTGGCATTATTTCCTTTAAATATTCTCCTGACTGTCATGCCGCCATTGTGCATAACCTTAAAATACCATTTTTTATGTATATTATGGCTTTGAAATTGCTCAGTCTTAAATATGCTAGAGATTCGTTAGGGTCTGAGTTAACCTCTCGTTTATTGGTATATTTAAGTTAAAACACAGCGAATTTAAGTTATTAAGATAAAGTATATTCACTTAAGCATATTTAAGTTAAAACACAGAAAACTTCCAACTCTCTAAGCTTTATTATATTGGTCGTTATGACCATTATTCTAAAATAAAACCTATATTGAGAAAACGGAACGTTGGGTTCGATTATTTTCTTTCTAGTGAAATGAAATTCACCAGTGAAATGCTCTTCGCAGATCAGTATTTGACCTTTTCCCTTGTTTCAAGGCTGTTTTTAAGCGTAGGCTGCGAGTTGTTAGGCGTTCATTTTCCCTCACCTACTAAAATCAATAGTATCACCGGAACCAGCTTCTAAATATTGTAATTAGTTAATATTGAAGCTAATTGCGTCAATACTTTATCGGCATCTTTCGTAACAACTTCAGTCACTAAACGTTTTTGAATGTTTTTTTGTTACTAAACAACAAAAAGTACATGACATTTTAATAGGTTGGTGACCATGATCAAACACAGGACACTCCATTGCTTATTATTAAAGACAACAAAATATACACTAAACTTTCATGACGTCTACGCTCGCGTGTAGTGTTGTCAGCTCTAATGAGTAGGCAAAAAATGGCACGCGTTCGCTCGGAATAGGGATGCGACACATTTCAAATAATCGAATAAAAATACTTATTATTATTACATAATCATTAAATAATGATTTTAGGTCTAAATTATTATTAAAATGTCCAATAAATATAAGAAAAGATACCCCAACCCAATTTAAAAAAAAAATCAAAAAAAGTTTTTTATGGCTTTGTGCTAATTATTATTTTTAAATGTAGCTTACATATTCATAATACCTCTACCATAGGACAAGGTTTCTGCGGAGAGCTGTTTCGATATGATGACAAAAAATCCCATACAAGCGCGCACTATCGCCACCATGAGTTGTATGTTGCAATTACGCAGTCGGTGTAATTTACATACTAGGTTGTTGTTGAGTTCAAGATACTTTATGTGTCCATGTAAGGTTAAAAATGAATTTTGTTTTGGTGGTAATTTTCTTTTGGCCAAATTACTTATCTCCGGTTCGATAAGTGCACTTGATAAATGCACTTGATAAATGATAAACGCAACACCGTAATGCTTGTTGTGCGCGAAATATTGTATGCTTCCAAGTAATAAATCTAATGTTGCATTAGACTGTACTCTGCATATGAAAATTGCGGTTACGGATGTGGAAATCGTAGAAAGGAATAGAGTTTATGGGCCATTTATCCGTTCCTCCGTCGTAACATATCCTCTATATGCGGAGAGCCCGTCGCGTATTTTTATTTTTTATATTTCCAGACTGAACTTTATTTCGCAGAGTATTCCTAACAAATAATAAGTACTTTGCATATTGAGTGTACTTAGGACCGAAATTTCACGTCCTACTTACGACTTACTAAATTTTAAGTCAGACTTAACCGATAAACATCGTATTTCAACTCAGTTTTAGCGTTAAGTCGAACATAAGTCAGTGTTTTAATACGATGCTAGGAGCGATTTCAGTACATTAACGGCGCTACCAAATTGTCGGCGGGAAAATGCGCCGTGACCCGTGTTTGCTTGTGTTGTCATCTGTTCTAGTTTCTTGTTTGTTTTTATTTTTTCTAACTAATAAAATTGACTGGATTTGCATTCAAGCAAGCGCCCGTGACAAAATCCTACAGCTGACAGCATAACCTCAAAACGTCGGATGACGCGTCATATGTTAAAAGCGATGCGACAGTGGCGCCGCTATTGTATACACATACAATAGCGGTGAATAGCAAACTAATCACGAGTGCGAAAACATATTCTTAACAGAGTCAAACATAAAAAGTGACTGAAATACACAATTTAATTTAAGTCATGCATAAAAGTTGCTCCTAACTAAGAACGATTTTAAGAAGGATTTAAATTTCGGCCCTTGGTGGTCTAGAACCCTAGAAAATGATCCAGTTGCTTATAATAATCACGAAAGTAACCCATTTTTGCCTTTATCGCCATCTAAAATGCACATCGAATGGGTTAAAAGTGCCGCGGGCACGAGAAGAGATAGGAAATGAAGCAACCCATAGCAGTTTGGTACCACAGGCTCGTGTAGTCTGGGGGAAGATGCCGTCAATGATGCCTGCAGTGCCTAGCTGTAAGACGTTAAGTTTAAGTTAAATTCCTAGAGCAGATGATATGATATGGGTGTCATAGCCATTCTAGTTGATTTTATTCTCATAACAATTATTGTTTTTAACAAAATGTTTTTTTTTGCATTTTAATTCATATCGTTAGCTCGCAGACTACGAGTATTAACATACCTAAACCTAACTAAACGTAGAACCCCACTACGATAGCGGTTTAACACAAGTAGTTATGGATACCTGCGATTTTACCAAGATAGTTATCAGAGATAAATGTGAAGGTAAAGAGATTATTGTCTTTGAGACTGAGGAAGATAAGACTTTTAAGAAAGGTCCCTGGCTTTAGGTACCCAGAATATAAAATATATGCTCGGTTTATAAAAGACTACGAATTATGGGAATACAATTGTATTTTCTTATAATACAGATGCCCCTAAATTTACCATTATTGGAGGAATAGATAAATTTGTTATTCCAATATTCCACAGGCTTCTTTTGTATTTCTAAATTACCGGAGTTGGGTTACTTCGTAATGCAGGCATTAGAAGGAATAAAACTCTTAAAAACATAGTATGTATTTGTTGTAGTATCACTTGCCTAACCGCCAAGTTTAGGTGCTAATAATTATGTTGGATGGATTGTGGAACTCTGCAATCGTCTACAAGTTTACAGTCCAAAACTTTACTTCTCTTGAGGTATTGGCACTGCCAACCATATAGCTGTGGACTTGACACTTAGAGCATGGTAGGAAAATTGAATTTTCGTGGGATCAGAACCTAGAATACTTAAGTGAAAATGTTCTTCATTATACGACACAAACATACTCCACCATTTACGACCTAATTTGGTCTTGTGATTGTTTACATTTTTTTTATACGATTTAGTGATTATATTCTAGTGTATATGTCCATTAAAATCTTAACGGCCTACGATAGTAACATGGTAATTCCATTATGGCTCAGTTCACCGGCATTTAGCGCTGAAAATAACAGAGAAGCATCTAAATTACATTAGTTCCCTTCATTGGGAATGCGGGAGCTTCGCCACTGAGCCGCAGCCGCGGCTGGTCGTAAACTAAATTATGCCGAGTTCATTGTTACCGTTGACTTGTGATTTAGTGCCGAAGATACAAGCGGCATCGCATGTTCTTGTCCGCCGCAATTTAGTGCATTTATGATAGCGTGCCACCACTAAATCTTGGCCTACTCCATGCTGTATGGAATATAGACAGGGACTCTATTGATGTTATACATAATACGAATAGGATTTTTTTTTATTATTTAATCATTATTAATTATTATTTAATGGGGAAAATGTAGAGAACGTCAGAAAGAGTTTAGGTGAGATCCTCTACTGTTGTTTCGAAGCTATGTGGCCACGGAGTACTTATACAGCTAATTTATTTATTTATTTAATCAAGGAAAAACAACGAGTGCAAGAGATGAAAAGAGATATTAAAGGAACTTATAATCTAGGTTAATTAAGTTTATCACATATAGAGTGATTCATTTCATATCTAATGCTAATAAAAATATAAATAAAATTTCTAACGATGACATCATGATTGCATGATAAATTGTAAGTAAAACTAATAGCATTAATATTTTACACACATAAAATAAAATAAAAAAGTTTATGGATTAAAATTAAAATCGAAGGATGCTGAATTTTGAAAAGACTAGACTCTGTCAAGGTGTGCTCTAAAACCTGCATTGGACCTGGGCGTTATAGACTCTGTTGACGGGAGAGTCTCGGCGGAACATGGAAGTTAATTTGTTCAAATAATTGAGGACAGTCGAATAATTATTACATATTTTGATCCTAATTATAACAATTATTAGTACTAATAGTTTAACAATATTTAAAGTTTAAATTCACAAATGTAATTAAAAATATAGGATCAAAAAAAACAAAAAAATGCTTGCACAGTAATTTACCAATGAATATTTGTATAATTTACTTGGTTATATGAATTGAGGTAATATATAATGATAAGTGAAATCATGCATGTAGAAGACCTCAAGGTTCACCCGAAATAACCCCATGTCTGTACGTTCAGCGATATTTTATAGTTTAGATTTTTTTAATATATGGTGACATTCATAACTGTGATAGACTCTTTCTTTCTAAAAAGTAACCAACTAAATGGGCAATCCATCAAAAATATTTGCTTTCATAGGTCTTAGCATGTAGCAAAAAATAAATAAATAAAAGAAATACAATAATAGAAAACGAGTATATTGGGTTTTAATTAACATTTGATGACGTTTAAAAGAAATTTATTTATGACTAATATTTTGATAACTTTCTTATTTTATTAGTTACATATTTCGCAAATTTTATTACGCTACTCCTAGGACTTTATCTTAAAAAAAATGATTCTAAATGAAGTAAGTGCTCAGTTCTAATTATCTGAGATAATAAAAATGTAATTAAAACGATCTTCGAGGCCCCTAGACCTGAATCCAAATTATTTAGCACTAAATTATTTATGACTTTTTTTATTCAGAAATTTCTAAAATACGGGGTCTAATATGGCTTGCTTGCACCTATGAATATGGATGTATCATGAGAAAGGAGATCATTAAATTGTTCATATATGAAAATGAATAAATATGAACTTCATATTTTTTTCATTTTTTTAGGCAGTTTTCTATGTCCATAAAACCTACTCACGGGGCTAGCATATTTGTTTTTTAAGGTAATCTCAGCTTCACGGGTTAGGCCAATTTCGCGCTAGGTGCCCTCGATGGACGGATAGATGGACAGATCGACAGCAGATCGTTTCAAAAACGGCACAAAACCCTATTAAATAAATATGTTACTATTTGTTATTTTGTGGTCTCGAATTGTCACGTATTGCAACCCATTAAATATTCAGTATCATTCATGCAGCATCGCGGCGTCGTAATTCTCGAGGGAAAGGTGCGAGGGGGAGGGGGGGGGGGGGTTACGCTTTAATTAAAAAGTCACTTCCGAGCCGTGAATTCCCTGACCATTTCTGAAATTGAACCGAAACGAAATCTTATTCAGGCATTTTTTCAGGTAAAATGCATTTTTTTTTAAGAAATTTACGGAATTTTCATATTATTACTTTCCTATAAATAACTTGAAAAATATATATTCCTGGCACAAGGTATATGCTGCTTACATTAAATATTAATATAGAAAAGTCTAGCTTAGGACGAGCATTGCCTAGTTAGGGAGGACTTTGCATATATGTCAATTATTTGTTATGTTAGAATGTCAATAAATAACTAGTTTATTTATTTTCTTTAATGTAACCTAAATTTTGTCCAAGTGGATAGGATGATCGCTCAGCCTTGGAACAAAAATAGGTTGGTTGAGTTATTGTAACATTATTGAATATATAAAAAATTGCAAACATCTTATTTATAGAATTGAAACTAATTATGGATTTCTGAACTAACACAACATTTGAAAATCACAGGACCTATTGGCTGGATTTTTTGTCGGAAATGATTTTGTCATAAATTATTTGTTCTGTGCTATTACAATTTGTTATTATAATAACTTACACGTGCTATTGCAATTAAAATTAGTTCTCACTGTATATTATTTGGCATATTGGTTTTTACCTATCAATTATATTAAAACCAATACATATTATCAGGGGCGATTTGACCTACTTATTTACCAAGGATTGTACCCTGAACTTTTGGATCAGAAGCAAGCTTTAATACCAGGTCTAGTAAGTATGAAATAAACAATTATGATAATTTATTAAAATTATTTAAACTATTATGAGAACTATTAATAATATTTTATTGTGGATACTGATTGAGTTGATCATTAAATTTTATTAGTTTTTACTGTGTATTTATTTTATGACCAAAATATATATTTTTTGTTAACCCCTTTGGGTTAATTGTCTTACGGTAATAAGTTTGTAATTTAGTAACGTATCAAACAATGTTACGGCTAAATATTAACATTCAACTTCATACAGATTAATTATCTTAAAAAGAGTTCCCAGTTAATATTTTGATCTTGTTATTCACGAAAGGTAAATCCCTCAAGGGAATCCCAATGACGTCACGGTGAAGTCCTTTTACGAAAGCATATTAAAAAAAAAATGACACGTGTTAGGTAGATGTTTGTTTACGCGACAGCAGGTGTTTCTCGAAACGAAATAAAGGAGTTTCACACATTTGTTATTGTATGAAGAAATTGTTATATATTTAATGTTATAGCTAAGCATAGAGCGTAAGTACACTTTTAGAAATCATGTAATTGTTATAGTATAATTATAATAAGTGATAATATTAGCATATAATGGCTTGAGAACTATCAAAAATCCTAGAATAAGTAGGTTTTAAACTTTTATTTAGGATTAATAAATGATTGAATAAAAGATTAATAAAAGCCATACTGAAGTATTTAAGCTAGATATTAAGTTGATATATATTGAAAGAAAATCATTGATGTTTTCATACAAAATTAAGTATTAAAAATATTGGAAATTATACAACTAGCTTAAGGTAAAGTCCCCGAAATGCGCAGTATTCACGAATAAAAGGCGCTACGTCGGCAATAGTGTGTGCATTCCAAGACGCTGTCCGTTTTTGTATCGTTACTCACTTTTCGAATCGTTGTAATACTCGTATAACAGTCCACATTAAAGAAGTTATTTTCGAATTGTGAGTTTTGATTTGATTGACTACGTAGCGAGCTCATCTTAACCTGAGTGTTCCTTCACCTGGAGGCAGTTCGTGCCGGACAGAGAAGTGGACTTAACAAACAACGTATTTGATAATTCTTTTTTACACCTGTAAAAAAAACGATTGATATTTCGTCCTATTTAAAATTACATTTTCCCAGGCATAAAATTATTATTCAAACGTCATAAACACGACTTCGCAATCAGTTGTGGCCGTGGTGGCTCGTCTCTTCCCCGGGTGGCCGCTGGAGGCCGCTGGTGGTCGGTTTCCAAATTAAAAATGGCCGCCGGACGTTGTCCGTATTTAAGTTTCAGAACTCGTTAGCGTCACCTGATTGGATATCCGCCGTAATTTGACTATCGGCCGGTATTTCGGTATTTCGGCTCTGGAATATTCAAGCCTGCGCCTTTTACCTAATTAAATACATCACAGGATGTTAGCCTTTATTAAAAATGTGGATGAGCCCATTGTAGCATTACCAGCACCAGGATATTTGCTAAATTGTTACTAATATTTTGTTTTAATACAAAATTTATCAAAATTAACGAAAATAGTGTTACAATTATGATTATTATTTATTTATTTATCAACGTAGATAACAGTGATACAAAAACATAACTTTCCAGTACTACATTTATAGTACTGCATAAATATGGTACATTTTTCTCAGTACATCAAATTAATGGAGCAATGTAAAATGTGCGTGTAGTGTGTAATTTGAAACAAGTCTAGAGTGTGTGGTACCTCTATTTGTGGTATATTAAATAATTTAAAAATAATAATAAATATTTATTACGACTGCTTTATATTTATATTCAATATAATATTTATTTATATATTTTATACCTTTACATTAATTATTATTATAACTCCGTTACGAATTTCATACATAAATAACCCCTTATTCTCTTGAAATTTATTAATTGCACTGATTTTTTCATTATATATGATCAATTCCCTCAGTGTATGTTGAAAAATTTGAAAATGTTCAAAAATTAGGATGTTTCAATATTATATGGATATGCCTATAATCATTTTGCAAATAAATATATGAGTTGTATTTGATTTTTAATAATTTATTTATTATCTCTCAAAATACCATAAACATATAAAATAAATATTTTCAAAAGTCTACCTACCTAGACAGTATGCTTTATTTGTTGTAGATTATTAAATGTTTCAGGTCGAAGAACCAACAATTATATTATTTCTGATTTAAAACTCACTTAAAATATTATACAAAATTTGAATTTATGGTATAATAATATAATATAGCAATAATACATATTCATAATATATATAGATCACATCGGGGTCACCAAATATGCCGGGGGGAGGGGAGGGGGGGTTGAAGGTCCAGAGTTAATGGATGAGAAATAATTTCTGCTGAATTTATGGAGACTCCGATGTGTCTGCCGATGTCCGCGGCAATATTTACATTTACGATGAATCCCGTAAAAGTAAAAGAATAACGGAGTAATCAATAAGCGGAAAAAATCATTATAAATTCAGGTACATTCAAAATTAACAACAATGTCTCGCCACGATCGCGTTCGAATGTGCGCCTGCGCAGATCGTTGGCCAATCACAATCACAATAATAATCTAATCTAGTATTAAGTATGAAATAAGAATTTGAGTAAATGACATAAAAAGGAAACAATAACAGAAAAAAAACGATGAACATGTAACGAATATAATGTATAAGGAATGAAAATGATATACAAATTAATCGTCACGACTTAAAATAAAAAGGAAAGTGTAAAATATATGCACATTACGTGCAAATCTTTAAGATATAGTATTAAGTAAATGTATTTCTTAAATACAGTATTTTTATATCGTTACGGCGTTTGCCTATTATAACGTAAAAAATCATCTAAATACGGTATTTAATGTATTCAGAGGTCACTAAAAAGGAAATATCACCAATGGTTGTCAATAAATTGAGAATTTCCAATACCTACACATGAAGCGATCGCGTCTTAAATCTATGTAGGTAATTAGTGGTCACTGCATATGTGTGCCCATAAATTACGGTTGCGCGCCACATTGTCCCATATGTGCAAACAGGCAATATCGATTCGCAATACATTTCAGTTACAACATACGGCACGCCAACTCTTGACTGTGCATCTTGACTGTGGTGATACCGACGGCATACAGGTGTATTATTTTGCTTCTTTGAGGGGGTTGATCAAAATCGAAACATTAATTAATCAGAAAAAGATTGGCCAAAATGTTTTCTGATCACGAGAAAAACGAATTCAAAGTTTAATTGAAATCGTTTTAATGTTTGAGGATCAGTTACGCGCCTGGTCACAAAGAGAGAAGGCGGTGGGTTGTACGCTTTCAAGGAACATTCGCTAAATTGCAGAAAAGAATTTAATTTTAAAGTTTAAATCATTTTATATATGTTATATTAGATAACTTATTTTTTGGTTTTTAAATCTCATTAAAAAATATTAGCATTATTTTTATAACGTAAATTGTAATTATGTATTTTTTTAAGTAAAAATCTATTTAGTTTTATAAATTGGTAGCTATTCTTTACTTATATCCATCTATGTTTTGTTGAAATTTATTTAAATTTATAGAACTGTAGATATTTGTAATAAATAAACAAATAAATAACTAAGCAAAGTTCCTTGTTTTTGTTATGCAAGGACGTTTGTTACAGACATCTGTAATAGAATCTCTATCACTGTAAAGAAATAGAATTTTATATGAGGGCGCTTTTTCTAACAGCACCATTGATTTGCTGTGGTTGATCACTTACCACTACGCCATCAGGTCGCGTAATAATTTATAATGCTTACCCTCTCGGTTCACGTAGCCAGTTTCTGCAGTTCGACCACACCACACTGTCCACCTTGACGGGGAATGTGATAGGTTCCAACGCAAATTTGCTTAATTTGGGTTTTTGATGACCGTACGTTGCTGGTCGCCAGATTGCGGAACACACATTCTAAGAAAGTTCGATTAACAGAGTAAATGGGCGGTGAGGAGTAGGGCTAAGGGGGTAGGGAGGGGGGGGGGGGAATGCGCCCACACCCTTCTTGGTACCCAGAATTGATTTGGTCGAAAAAGAATTTTTCCCAAAAGCTGAAGGATGGATAGAAAGAATGAAGGAGAAAACCACCGGACCTCCCGTGAGATCGTGGCTGTCTAGTAGTTTGGGCGTTTGGCTAATAACCCTGGGGCTGCGGATTCGAATTCCGCGTATAATCAAACCATTTTTAATGCTTCGTTACCATCATCTGCATTGACTCCATCGCAGGCAAGTTTAGCTCGGTTGAGTGGGGTCTAAAATATTTGAATATGATCTAAACTGAATGCAAGCTAAAGCACCATCGCAGACGAGTCATTAAAATTGCCATCGATCGCATTCATGCGTGCATGTTTTCAAAGCATTTATAAATCGGATTATTATATCGCCAAGAGCCATTGATATAGGAAATTGTACGGAGAGTAATTAATAACGATTGTGAAAAGCAATCAGGCCCCATAATGGCGGGAAATTGCTATTGGCCACAGCGCGAATGCGGCCATTTTGTAAGCGCCGGATGTACCGACATTTTACGCAATTTCATCAAAGACAGATTAAATGAACATCGTCACGAACATGCCGCTATAGTGGTATTCACTTGACAATTATTTTATTATTATAAATAGCTGACATATTGTCATAAGTGTTATTTATTTATTTATATAATTTCAAAAGAATCAATAGATTCACATAGTAGTTTATATTATACGAGTATATGAAGAGAGAGAAAAGAGGTTTAGCAGCCTTATTTATTTATTTAAGTACAAAAATGAAATCATTAATATAAGTAGGCGAATCGCCTGTTCCAAGGAGTCTTATTTGATATTTTTAAATATTTTTTAAAAATAGCAAATTTAGATTAAATACTTGATAGAAATTTTTCTATCGAGTATTTAGGTAAATCTAAATTTACCTTTGATAACCGATTTAAGTGATTTGTTGCGGATATATAATAAATATGTGCTAACTTCAAAAGTGTTTATTTAAATGACACGGAAATATGCCTTTAAATATGTTACGTATCCACCAGCCTAAATTTGGTTTGTCATGACGGCGCCTGTTAACTCGTGCCTACGGCACGAACACTGAAAATAGTTGAGTTGATTTTATCCTAAACAGTTCCTAAATAATGGGCCATCCCTATTTTTTCCCTCTTATGACGTAATTAAAAAAAAAGTAACCCGAGTACTTTCTCAGGGTTCAAGCTATCTCCATACAAAATTTCATCATAATCGTTTCGGCAGTGAAGATATAACAGAAAGATATATTTTCTCATTTATAATATTAGTGTAGATTTAAAAATGATACTACCGTCAATAAGTTTTTTTTGTAATGATAAAAATGAATACTGTTGGTTTTTTCAATAAAGAATAAATAAAATAAAATAAAATAAAATAAAAAAAATAACTTTTTTTTTTGGAGGGAGTGCAATTTACTACCCATAAAAAAATAAATAAAAATATTTTATAATCTTTGGCTGTCGAAATATGTGCGCGTCACGAACGCTGAAAAAAATATCGAGCTTTGAGTTAACCGTAAGGTTCAGTAGAATTATAATTTGTAGCCACAGCTACTGAATTTTAGTAGGCCCAACCGAAGTATACTGCAGTATAGACAGCACAAACCAATACTTGTAGATTGATAAATCGTTCACCTAACAAAACTTCTTTGTCATCTGTACCAAACAATCTTGAATAAAAAGTTGTGTACACATTACACTACTGGAATTTTAAGTCTGCCAAACCTGTTTTGTTATATCACCCCAACAATCAGTAGTGTACCGGAGTAACTTTGATATATTGAAAACGTCCTAAATGTGAATGGGTTGTAAAAGAACGGCTCTTATCCAATATACACATAATACGTTCGTTGATTAGAGGCAGCCAAATGCCACAGTTTGGGTGTTGCCAGTACGTAACCCAATTAAAACGTCAAAGGTATATTGTTCGCAGTGTGGTTATCCCCTCTTTACAAAGTCAACGTGAGGGTAAGACAGAAGCCCGGGGGACGAATTTGACGTCAGAAGACCGCGGCATAGCAACAAATAAAATATTTAATTCAAACAACATTAATAATTATGTAAGTATTAACGAAATTCCATTTTTATTTTTAATTTAATTTAATTTATTTATTTATTTACTGTAAAATTCATAGATCTTAACAAATATACAGAAGCACTTAAAGCTAATGACATGTTTTCACTGTAATAGGAAGCGATGAGCACTAATGTATGATATTTTTCAATAAAAATAAATAAACAAATAAAAATAAATATTCCCTGACCCCCTTACCTAGGCTGTACTAAGAAAGTCAGTTTTCGAAGCAGCCAAAAAGAAATGTTTATTGTGAACCGTCAAGACTGGATCATTATTGTACACACAAAAGTATTTTAAAGACTATATTATTTCATTAATTAATTTATTTATTTATTATTTTTTATAAAAAAACAATACATTTATTTTAAATCACCTATACAGCCTTTATTAAGAACCTAAGTTGTTATTTATTTCATATATTTATCTATATATATATAATTGTATAATTGAGTTGTAAAGGTATTTGACTTATATTTGATGATTGTTTTTAATAGCGGCAAATCGCATAAAAAGATAAATGACACAATCTTTGACAATATTGAAAAATTTAGAAATGTTTATTATTTTTTTTTATAAAGCGTAGGATAACAATATATTTATAAAGGTACTAAGGAGGTCCTGTACTCGAGAGCGCAGAATGTCGGTTTAAACTTGAGTTTTATAAAAACGCATTTATATATATATATATATAGAGAGAGAGAGAGCAAAAGATTTTGTTGCTAACTCTTGATCGAGTAGCGGCCTTATAATGCTACATTTGGCGCCAACTGCGTGAAAGGTCCGAACTGAAAGGGATCAACCTTTATCGACGCGAAACGTGAATGGGAGCTTTAAGGTGTCGTCATTATGGAAATTTTATGGAAAATGTTATTTTAATGATACAATAAATTATTCATTACGGCGGAAAGCTATTAGCATTTTGTATGAAAGATTTGAGAAGGCGCTTTTCGGAGTGTCCAGTTCATGGTGGTCACCTCGATCGAGATGATTGATAGGTGTGCGCGTATCTCGTATGCAAATCTAAAGTAAGAGTGTGCACTCCAATATTTCCTTTCGACAAAAGGAAATAATGGCTCAATATATTTTTCCTAATGTCACCCATTAAAAAAAACATAAAAATAACCTTTTAAAAATATATATATTTTTAAGCATATGCCACTCGTAGTATAAAACAAAAATTTACACAATTTCATACATATGAGTAATTTCTAATTGAGTCTTCAATGGTTAAAAAAACTTTTAGGATTTAAGAAACTCTTTTAGGGGGTTACTAGTTCCAGTTAATAATGACATAGGGCGATAAGTCGCACTTCAGTACCCTAGCATCCTTATGCATAATCGGTTTTGCAAACTAAAGTGACAGCGCATGCATTTTCTTATAGACGTATTATAATATTTATTTATTAATTTTTAAATGGTACTGTAACAAAATATTGAAATACATAACATTTATTCTTGACACTAAAGTAAAAAAAACCTTATCAATATTCAAATAAAAAGAGAACACCACAACCATATTTATGCCTAGTGAAAACAATATCTAAATCTTTATGTAAAGAATCCTAAAGATAACAGATGTTATTAGAGGTTATGTTGTTATGCGATATAGGGGTTCTAAACAGATCAGGGCTCTTAAATTATGCGTCGTATTAAAGGATATTTTTTCTAGATACGTTATTTTTACATAATAGTTAATTATTTTATAAAAAAATATTAAATCTAACTATGAGTCACGACGAGCAAGCGTATCAAACTCAAATCTTTTAAATCTATTAGTCCTTTAAGTTTTATTCTCGAATAGGTATTTCTACATTCAAACACTTATTTCTACATTCAAGTAAAACCGAGAAAAATTAGATAAGCTATATCGTAACCCGATAAATGGTTGCATTTTATTTAAAATAAACTTTCAGTGTTTCAGGCGTGTGTCACGTAAGCAAATAACGTTTTTCAGGCCGACTTGCCAAAATACCGCAAACGCTCTCTTAGGAGCTAACATGGTATGCAGAGAGCGAGCTTGTATATGATTCTCTGGGGAACTCGCTATGTTGGAAACTCGGACCATTTGTTATATCCCAGTATGTGAGTTGAATCCACAAAAATCTTTGACAATAAAACGATCTCCTTATAAAGGGTAACATTTAGTAACATGGGTAACATTCACTATTACATAAATATTATTATTTATTATATGTGTGAATATAAAATGTCGAGAATTTTTACTTTGTATGCTTCTGGAAACCGGTTTGTCTTAAAATAATAGTAAATTTATTTATTTTTAGTGTTCTGAGCTCTTAGACAAATCATGTTTAATATTGTAAAAACAAACTCTTGTGCAGATAGTGCAACTAATCTAAAACATATTTTTCTCCTTATACAATTTTCTTACACCGTTTTAACACCCGTGTTTGAAAGGTGACTTGATCGAGGGTGTTCTTAGCTATGATTCTAGAAAATCTGTTTCGGGGTTTTTTAAATTTTCAATAATTTATGTTATTTATTTATTTTAATAAATTAAACATACAGAGAGTAATCGTAAACATTCTTACATATTTTATATACAGGTTGCCAACACTCGATACTCTCCAATTTCATGTTTACAAAACGTGCATGTGTATAAACTTAAGTTAGTTATACATAAAAAATTTGATACATTTGACTTTAATTATAACATTAGAATTTGAGAGAGAAAAAAAAAGAATTAAGATAATAACAAGTAGGTGCCATTTAAGAGATATAAATTAATAAAAAATAATAATTTATATATATATATATAAATATATATATACATTAAAATATAAAGAAAAAAAAATACATATAATATATTATAAAATTGTCTACATATTTATTAAATATGAATTATATAATATTTTTTTTCTAATATTGTAATAATATACGAATAGTTTATTTATCTGAAGTAAATGATGAAGTAATTTCATAATGATAATTATTATTTTTCTTGGAGATTATACAATTATTAGGATTTGACCAATGCAATCAAGTGACTTTTAATTGAAGCTAGTTATAATATGTTATATGTTACAAACTGCAAATAAGCCATTGCGCTGAAGGGGCCTCTTTTGCTTTTAAATAATTGTCTCATCTAACGCATGTAACGTTTGTTGGTTAGATATAAAAAAACAGAATCAATTTATGTCTAAAAACTTGTTGAATTTGCAATTTTTTGATATACACTGGGCGTCTGTAGTTTTATTTTCTTGATTCTTGTATTCAAACAATAAGATATTGTTACATCATACTTTCTGCAGGCAGCTAGCTGCGCTGCCTTTGTTACATTGCTTGCGTGTGCCTTAGTACCCGACTGGGGGTCGCATTTTGGATGTTATGTGTTTTATAACGAACAAATCATTTACTACAAAAGATAAATAAATGCACAGAACTAATCCAGTGCTATATTCCGTACTTTAAACTATTTAATATATTACAACATTTATAATGTTATTGAATTTATGTTACTCGTATGAAACATGATGACTCAATAGTTATGTTACTAATAGTTTGTTACTCGTATGACTCAATAGTTTGTTTTTTTTTCTTTGACAGCCGTTGTATTCGAAATGTCGGCCCAAATCCGAATCACTGAATTCAGGCCTGGCCGTTTAGGTCAACGACCACACATGCTACGATATTTACCTTTAAACTTTTGATGAAATGTACATATTTTTAACTTTTTCATTCTATAGAAATAATTAAGATATATCCAGTAATATTTTTCTTTTATATCTATAAATCAGAAAGTTACATAGTATAAAGTATAGAGAAATCATTTGATAAGAGTATTCAACCCCGGTCATTTCAACACACGATACTGCGAGTTGTGGTTTTTTATCATTATTCATAGTTTTTATTAAACAAAATAAGGTATTGGCAACATATTTTTCGATTTTACTTAAACTAAATATTTAAATAAAATACAAGTATCGTCTAGTAAATAATAAAAAAAAATAAAAATCGAGTGCTATGTAACAGTTATGTCAACCGATCTGTAACTTGTCTAACTTACCTGTTCTAAGAAGTTATTTATTAAATGCTAAAGTGTGAGTATAAAAGATTACGTAAAACCCCATAAGAAATAATAAAAATGAATTTTAAACACAAATCTACGCACTGTATGTGTGCGTGTGGGCGCGTATAGCACACACAATAATATAATAATAACCATGTTATTAATATAACATTTAATTATTAATATATTTATTTATTAATTTATTTGATGTACTGCTATGCACTTTAATCACATGTAAATCACCTGATTAGAGCCTATTCGGTATTCAAATGATCTTCTAAAGTGCTTAAGTTAGGAAGCTGAAATTCACCAAGTATCTAAAACGTTATAATTTGCCACACAATCCATATTAGATTTCGTTGCATCTTTTCCTTGCATACCCTATTTAACGTTTTTCAGTTTTGAGACCTTACATCACAACTCCGCGACTATTGTGTCGGACCTTCGGCGCCCCATGTTTGCCCTCAAAGCTTTCTAAATCGGTGCAAGTGGCATATTAAACCAAGGTAAACATAATAGTTGAATTGCGAGCACATATACTCAAATAGTGCTTTTTTTGAGTTATATTCTTAAGGAAGATACTTAAAGTGCTTTTATAGAGTTCCACCTAAATAGGGGAATAACGGGAATACAAAAATAATAATTGTCAGGACGACCGACATTTAATTAGGAAAATAATATGATAATAGACGAATCATTATACCGGGTTACGATGCCGCTCACGTGATAATGTTAATTGTTTGATAACGAGACACGATCTCATCTGCGCTAGACAATGATCTCCAATTACGAGGAGATAATATTCACTTTGGATGACGGTCCCTTGAGAAATTCGTACCTCATGATATATATATCTGACACACAAAATCACTCAGCTAATCTTGATTTACACCTATGCCGCACCCACTTTGTTCAAGAATGCATATGTACAACATTCAAGTTTGTAAAATAATTACAATTTAAGAAAGTCAGGAAATTAAGTTAGTAGGTAAAAGGTGCGTAAAACTTGCAGTGTTTCTACTTCTACAAGGAGTTAGATGAGATAGAATGATTTGAGGCAGAGATACAAGTACTACATACGATAGTTGCTAAACTATTATTAACTCTTTCATAAAAAGGAGCTAAAATAATAAATTATATTATTATTATTATTGCTGGAAACGCAGCAAAAATATATCCGTAATGTTAGCGACAAATCTGCGCAAAGAGGCAAAATCGTAAATCCAACCCTCGAACAAATCTTCAGATAACTGTAAAGGCATGCAAAGTATCTCAAGGAGTACTTCTTTTGCCTAAAAATGTTTTCGTAATCCCACAAGTAAACGTGAAATAAAATATGGTAATAGGGCCTAGGAATACAACTTACTCTAAGAAACCCTTTTGTGTGTAAATATCGTAAGGTACTTTAACATATCAAAGGTTTCGAGTCAGCCAGCCCTGCGCTTAAACCAACATCCTACTTATTTACGCACAGCGACTTTTTGGTAGTTTAAGGCTAGATATTACTAACGTATGGTAAGGATCGAGATAGGGTTCAGATCAGGATCACCAAGTAGTTTACTGAGTTTCACACACTTATCCTAACTAATTTCTGACTCAGTAGGAATATAAATAGAAATTAATTAATGACCGGTAATAGCTTCGACTCGATGCAAAATAAAGACTTGTATGTTCGTTTGACTACCTAGGAAGGTGTCCATTCCGGGAGCGCTGTGAGAAAAGACTGAAAGTTTCATCTTCGATTGTGAAAACTGAATACTGATTTGACGTCTAACGTGTGAAATGCAACTTAGCATTTTTTTGAAACAAAGCAAATGCTCGTGACTTTCAAGAAGGAATTTGCAAAGTCCACTTGCCTTTGATGTCAATAGTAAACTTCCAGTTAAACTGGTCATGAGAACTGTATATCTGGCAAATGCTGACGTTAGCAACTCGTGGCGGCGGCATGGTACATTATTTTTATTCTTTCGAACATAATAACAATAGTAATGAATCATTTATAAATAAAATATTGTCTTATGGTTAAATGTTACTCTTATATAGCTATAACTAATATCTTTTTTACGATACTTCTAAAAAATGCTACGGCAATGAATATCAAATATCTTGTATTTCACAAGTTGTAAGACAAACTTACTGAAATACGCCACTGGACATTGGAAATATCAAAAAATGGTATAAGTTCATGAGTTCATTTCTTTAGTTTTTGTAATATTTGTAAATGTTTTATTTATTTATTTGTGTTTTTATTGTACAGCTATTAAAGATCACAAATTTAAGATAATATATAGTTCCTAAAATTACATTTACAAAGTTTATCGCGTAAAAAGTAACTAAAAAGAAAAGAAATGTGAATAAAAAGAAATAATAATGACTAAGTTTATCTAGTGATGTAAGGTTTATCTACTGGGTAGGGTATTTATAAATTTCAGTTGTTTTTATAATATTATGAAAAAAGATTTAATCAATTTTAAATAAGGTCTTTATAAGGTTTATAAGGTTTTTATAGGTCCTATTTCCTGGACTCGCTCCCGAATGTGTTTTCTATTTTTTAAGTTTGGAGGAAACTGTTATTGGCTTTGTGTTTTGTTTTTTTTTTGTTTATTGTAATTACTATGTAAGCTGTTGTTTAATGAAATAAATAAATAAATAATACAAATCAATAAATGTATATACCTACAAGGCTAAAATTTTGATATTATTGCCTAAAAAACAATTTATATTTAAATGACTTATTTTTAGCAAATATTTCTTATTTACTTATTTTCATAGTTATTGCACTCGCAACTACCTAATAGAACAAAATTCTTTAAAATTATATGCAATGATTATAGAGGTATACTCATCTCATTATAGAGGTATACTCATCTCATTATAGAGGTATAAGAACCTCAATAACGTTTAAACTTAAAAGTTTAATGAATCATGGTCGACCATTGGGCGATCATGTAGACTTTATTACATCACCTCAAACGGTCCGTTGCAGTGATGCATATTCTTCGAAAAGAGAAAAACCTTTCAAGCTAAACGCTAAATCGAACTTTGCACCATCTCCAGCGATTGCTATCGACATGAGCAGCCGCTGGCTAACAGATTTCTGTCACGTATTTGCTCGACAACATTGCGATGGCGAATTCTGCATCGACTTCGAAACACCACCACCACCACATCGAGATGTCAGACCACGTACAGCCTCGACCACACCCCCGAGAAACGATTCGATTTGATATCGCTTGTCATATTACCTATGTTTAGTGCGTTTAGTAAATACGCTCATAGTTTTAAAAACCGGTTACAATGAGTTCCTAGTTTATAATTCAATTTGTTCGAATATATTTGCTAATTGTAAGTAATATACATTCAAATTATTTTAAAATATAAATAATATAGTTAGAGGTAATTTTTTTTACATGCTTCATATGCCAAAGTTATTAAAATGTTATTCTCTAACTAGCTATTCAACCCCGGGCTTCGCCCTGAGTTGGCAGCTGGGCCCTGCGGGCGGCTTTGACGGCGCCTTCGGCGCGCGATAATTCGTGCCTGATGCACTCGGAATGGGTATATAACTAGATATACTTACTGTCATTTAAAGAAAATACCGAAACATCTCTACAATGATAAAAATAAATAACAAACATTTTACATTATTCTATTTTGTTATGTTTTTGATTTTTAACGGACGGAAAAAAGAGGTGGTTTTTAATTCAGTGTTTTTGTCATTGCAATGGGTACCATGTTACTTCCATGTGGGTAATGTGACTTCCGGAAAATTTCCAGATATCTTCACGTTTCACGCCCCCGAGCACACAAAACCACTCTCAGTTTTAAAGTTTATATATGAGTTTATATATATATCTACCTATTTACACCAATTATAATTTTACATACAATTTTCGAATTGATACATAAAATTTAAGGGCACATCTCGGCCAAGTTTGGACCGTGAGGGCAGTAATGGGGGGGTTTCTCGAAAAAGTAAATTTTCGCTATAATTTTCTTAGTATATAAGATATCGAATTCATTTTAATTTTATTTATTTTTTTTAGATAAGGGCCTAAAACTTATCATAGTATTTTTTTTTTATAGCACCTACTGTTGGTGGTAGGGGTGGGAAAAAGTGGTTTTTCAAAATTCAAAAAAAATCATACCTCTCTTAAAAGGCACGAGATCAAATACATTCAAAATTTAAATTATAAGCCTATAGTTTGCCTACGACTTTAAATTGAAACAATATTTGATATTGTATAAAGAGGGACTCAGTATACGCAATCTCGCAGCGCAAGGGTACGGTGCGGCGGCGGCCTACCTCCGCCTTCCGGCGTACGGAAAGAGATTTTTTTTATATATATATATATATATATATATTTATTTATTTATTTAATCACGGAAAAACAACAGATACAAGAGATGAGAAGAGAACTATATATATATATATATATATATATATATATTTCAAATACTATAAAAGATCTTGTGTAAGGTAGAAAAATAAAATAATAACTAAGAGTAAAATTAATAGGTTTGTTTTATATCAGTACGGTTAGTATTTAGAAATTATACAAACCAATACTAAAAATGAAGATTTTATTTTCATTTCGATTTCGAACAACCAGTTAGTTGTATATTTTTACATTTAGGTAGTAACTACTCTAATTAGTTACTGTAATTGTAAAATAAATGTATTTAAACTAATTAATTAATGGTTTGACCAAACGCAGAAAATAAAATATATATGTACATATTTATGTACATTTAAGAATTTTCTGTTAGTGATAGGTAGTGATAGGATTGTTAAAAAAACCTTCCGCTATTTATAGGTATCGCCTTTATCCCGGGAAAGTACTTTTTATGATGTTGCTGTTTTTGGAGTTAAAATCGTCCAAGTTTTTAATAGTGAAACTCGGAAATGTCTCTCGTCTGTAGTTTACTATTGTTTTTATGTGATAAACTGTTTTATTTTTAAATGTATTTATTTATTTAAATAAACGTTTATTATACGCTGAAAGTTTAGCAATCAGAATATGACCAATTGTAGTAGTAAAACTATAACTAAATATAGTAATAGGTATTATTTGTCAAGATGACATAACAAAATTAATTATAGATTTAAATATGTAAACCTTTCGTGATAATACAAGTATTAAACCGCTGTAATACCCACACCAGCTGATCGTTAGATCGACCGGGTCATCACCCCTTAAGAGCCATAACGCACTCGAATTGCATTTTATGCATGTTTTTTGAGGTCTACTGCCAAGATAGGTTTTCATACCAGGCATATATAAAAAATATAATTAGATTAACTGAACATTTTTCTAGCAAACCTTTAAGCTGGTTTTTTAAATAAATAATCCTATGTTTACATAAAAAATATTAAAATTGGTAAGTATTATTTTTTAAAATTCTCATAAACCAAACTACATATGTGACGAAAGCCTAATTTATACATAGAAATGTCCTCAATAAAATTCTACAGAAAACCTTAAACCTACATTTTTTTTAATTGCCTTATATTTTTAATATAAATAAAAAACTGTCAAATGTTTATTCTTTGATGTTGTCGACGGACGCTCAAAGTGCACGTGGCCGACACCATTTGCAAAGGCCGAACTCCAAGGTCACCTCACGATATACTGGATCTTAATGGTTTAAGCGCACTCTGTATATAAATAAACCGCGAAAGAATCTGTGCTAAATTTGTGATTTACTAGGTATTTTTGGATCGCAGGGCTATTAACTTCTTGGGTGTTTTCATTGGGTGGAGTTTAAATTAATATTTCTACTTTTTAAAAGTTTCACACTTATTAAATATAAATTACATTCAGTAAATTTTCAAGCCGTACCACTAGTTCGTGCATTCGTGTCTGATTTGACTGAAGGTTCTGCCCGCGCTCGTCGCCGGTTTTACCGGAATGCAACGTTGCGGTTTTCACAAACGCGGTTTCGTTGTGCGGAACGGTTTCGAGCTTAATCCGTAAACTGTATCATGGACACATAACGGGTTGTGCCTGTATCTAGTGATGTAAAATACCCGGGTGTTTATAATTCATGGTAAAAACCCGGGGCATTTACCCGGGTAAATGCCCAAAATTTATAAATTCCTGGGTATTTTTAAAAACATTTTAACAACCACAATAAAATTCCCCACACTATCAAAATTTTCCAGGAATATACCGCAATTCAAGTGATGACCGAGCTCTTTTGTTATTGCCTAAAACTAAGTTAAATCAAAAATAAATTGTTTTTGAGGCAATAATATCAACATTTCAGCTATATTGGTATATACATCTATTAATTTGTATTCTAAAGACCTTTATTCTATAAAATGTTTATTCAATATTATTTCAGAAATAATAGAAATTTATAAATACCCTTTTTTTTGGTTTTTTACCCTAGCTCGGGTAAATATTCGTTTAAATTACCCTACCGTTCGTGAATGTTCACCCATTAATCCCTTCGGATTAGCTTGATCAATTTCGAATATGTTTTTTGCATATATAGGTATTTTCCAGTAGTCCCATATTAATTTTGCAAAGTTACGACTAATGTAAGATAACAATAATATTTAGGTTAAGCACTAATTGTATACTCACTCGGTGGAAATATTTATTTGGTTTTATGTTATACTTTAAGTTGGTACTATTGTATTTATTCTTTATTTGTTTTTTTTTTGTTATGATTGTACATGTACTGTCTGTTTATAATTTTTCTCGTGTAACTGTTTATTTCCCTAATAAAGATAAATTAAATTAAATTTATTTATTATTTATTTATTTTATTATTCAAAAATAAGACATAATACATTGCATGGGTTCTGGCAAAAACGTAGTTTACGAAATATAGGTAAAAAGTTTTCATATCGATGTATGTCATGCGCTTATTTCATAGGTTATTTATGTATTTTTCGTATATACTTTGTCCAAAACCTTTCCCAAAGACTTAAGGAGGGTTTTGTGTAAGAAATTATATAATAAAAAAACATTCTAAAATTTATTATATTTTTAACAGATGGTGTCAATTCGGTCAATGCCTGAATTCTAATGCCGCGCCTATCGATGATGGCCTTGATACCGTTACGGCGTGTAGCGACAGCTTAGCGCTCACGATAAAGACATTGTATATGATTTTTTTACAATCTCCACGTATTTATATTTTTTTTCGCGGTACCTCGATGTTTTGCGGGGATCGGAACTCTAAAGGGTTTTTGGCAGTGTGTGGTACTGAAGAGGTCATTTGAAACCTATTTGACCACTATTTTCAATGTTTAACCGTTTTCGAGATATCGGCATTTTTACTTTTTTTTTGTACTTTACTTTTTCCTTAAAAAAGATTTTTAAAATGATAACTATAAGAAACCTAAAAGTACCATCACTATCAAACATTTTTTTTTATAATCCGTAATGTGTATTTGTTTAACAGAACATATTGTGTCAAAGTCGGAGTTACAGAGTTACAGAGTTATTTGATGGTTTTGTATCGGGCGCCAAGCGTTACATCAAGATTGCCGAAGTGCCACTCAATCAAAAAATGTTGCGCCTGGCAACACTGAATCTATGCCGGGACACGTGACCTCACGAGCATGTCCAATATTCCGCCTACGTTCACAGAACGGTCGCCGATATGAGGGGAGGCATCAAGATTGGCCTGACGCTTGGATTTGCAGATGTAGCAAATGTGAGCTGTATAAACAGTAGGAAAAAATATTAATCCAGATCCGGGCGGTGTTTTGCGCTGACAGCGTTTGTTGAAAATTATTTTCGGCGGCTGCCTCTAGTGGCGGCGCGTCGAGCGATTTACGAACGAACGAAAAAAAGTGATAATGGACAGCTCACCTCTTTGTAGGCGTGATTTTATTATGTACAAATACAATAACTCTCTGTTATTATCTGTTTTTCGTAGTACACCCTGTTTTCTTTCACAATAAAAAAAATAGTACAATAACACCCATCAGTATACACTAAACATGCCAAAATAAATAGGGTGTGATATATACGAGTATAATAAAATTGAATCTATTTGCGTCTTCTTAATAATATTTTTTTAACCATTACAACATTAAACAAGAAAATAAGGTTAAATTTATGCATACATAAATCATATTTAAATAATTGTATAATTGAGTTGTAAAGTTATTTGACTTATATTTGATGATTGTTTTTTAATAACGGCAAATCGCCTGAAAAGATAAATGACACAATCTTTGACAATATTGAAAAAAATTGAAAAGGTTTTTAATTATTTGATAAAGTGCTGGATAGTATAATATTTATAAAGATTCTAAAGAGGTCCTGTACTTGAGAATGCAGGATATCGGTTTAAACCCAGCGCTGAGTTTTATAAAAATGCATTTTTAACTCTCACCTGTCCTCTTTAGTGCAAAATATTGTCAAATATTATGTAACCATCTAATTAGATGAAATAAGGAAAGGATGATATTTTAACAAAAAATATATCATATTTAATTAATTCAAAATTGAATTTGCTATTATAATATTTTCAAAAATAATACATATGAAATAAAACACAATATTTATAAATGAATAAAGTTGAATTTATATAGTACATAATTTACTTATTACTACAAAATTAAATTCGTCATTAAAACTCGTGCATAATAATATAATATGCTATTATGTATTTTATTTATATTTATCGTTTATGTGAGGGACACGACGTCGCTAGTGTTATATATAATTCACCATCGATAAAGGAAGCCTTCGCGTCGAAACGCATGCCAAAGAAAATAGTGTCTCGTTTACTTTTTTCCTACCTTTCCGAATCTGTCGACAAACTTCGACAGATTTTTTAAGTCATCAGCGTAGCGTGGTAGACTTATATGTAAGATTCAATATATTATTAAATAAAAAAAAACATTAATAGAATCAGTGAATGTAGAAATATAGTTACTCGTGTCAAACGCAACAAGACGAAGAAAACTTGAAATGAAGAAAATATTAAAAATAAAATTATATTGACAATGGGGACAACAAATATGGTAGCTCAATCAATCCCTAAAAGATCTTTCGCGTTTGTCATATTTTGATAAAACGAGGCTTATTAAGCGCCCTCTAAAACTTGAATATCCTTCACGTAGTCCTAATTACCTCCTCCGTCCGCCCGGCTAACTGCGGGCACAGTTTACCGTCAGCACGGTCCAAATAGCCCCCTTTAAGCCTAATTACTCTTTTTCCCTTTCTGTGATTTCCTTAACGCATCTTTTCGCTTGAGTTTTGAGCGCTCCTTTTTTGTCCCTTGAGTCATTTTCGTGTACAAGTTTTTCTCCTCCGTTCCGTTTACATTTTATGTGCGTTTATTTGTGCGGTACGATTGCCGAAGGGATAAACAACTTTGGATGTTTTTTTAAAAGCTATTTTGTTAAACTGCTATAAAAAAACATTATTAAGTTCAAAGTTTGTTTTTCTTCAAATGACATAGCACACGGCATCCATCCTAACATACCTATTTTTTTTCTTTAATATTTTTAAGTTTTAAATGCGAGCATTACAATATAAATGTAAATGTAAATGTGTTTATTTTTTTTGAAAATGTTTGTAAAGTATTAAAAAAATCCATCTTATTGACCCTGCGTTTACCAAAATCATTTATTTTATTTTATTTTATTTTTAAGTTGCAGAAATACTTACAGCTAGATATAAAATCACGCCAATAAAAATATTAGTCAATTATAAGTATTTCCCTACTACAAAAAATAAAACATTCTGAGAGCATTCTGAGACCACTGTGCCGCACGAAAAAAGGAATTTCACGAGTGATTTGAAAAAAATAATAAATTTGGGGATGAATTATTTTCACATTTAATTATACAATTTCTTACGCGTAATAGGAAACATAAACACCTTAAGAACGGTCTTGGAACAGCCTGTATAATTGTGTGTCTTTTAATAAGATGCATAATCTAAATATATATATATAAAACGAAGACGGGTTAGTTACGTCATTTATAACTCAAAAACGGCTGGACCGATTTTCATGATATTTGATTTTTTGGATTTTCCATCTCGAATAATAGAATAACTATTAAAGAACGAAAAAATTCTCGAAAAAAAAAATTTTTTTTTGTTCGTTTCAGCCCCAAGAAGGTACGAAGTTCGCCGGGTCGGCTTTAATGATAAATTAAAGTAAATAAGTCAGTTTCATAGTTGGACTACCAGTGACAGGTAGACCGGCACGTTATAGCCCCCGTATTCACTGTATCATTATTATTAGCTTCCAAGGAGAGCGTCTTTTGTGAGAACGCGCCGTGCGTAGCAGATGAGGTCGAGGTACTTGTAAATGGAGGTCACGCGTAATGGATCAAGCTGCCGCCCCCATAGCGCCCCCCGTCGGAACCGCCCTGCCCTCCCCCGGCGCCTTGCCGCCCGCCCACTGACCGCGACCACTCTTCTCGGATTAGGCCGGGTCGTCATTTTTGGAATGAGGAAAGTTGTGTGACGCGTGTCAAAACACACAAGAATAAGAAGGTATATTATGACAGAAGACCTAATATGAATAAACCTAAGAATGACGTTTATGTCATAATATGTTTACAAGCTTTAATTTAGCTGTCAATGTTGTAAGTCGGTTTAGGTCAAGTCTTGCAAGCTGAATCAAAACCACTTCCTCCTATCTTACGGAATTGAAATTCGGCATGTTGGTTCAGTTCCGATGATAATGCATTTTTATGGTAAGATACTGATTCCACACCCAGGAATGGCTCCAGACAAAGGAACTCCTCAACGGTCATCAGCAGACACCAAATTTTGTAAGCGTGTTTTCAAAACAAGCTTGTTTTCATAAACAAAAATAATCTATTAACTTATTTATAATTTTATTATTTTGCATAATAAGCTACGGTGATTTTTAACACTTAATTAGAATATACAAAAAGAAATCAATGACAATTTATAACTAAAACAATTGTGTTGAAGTATAAGAAAATATTTGTAGTGAAAGAGCGGGTATGTTTATGTGAATGCGTGTGAATACTGACTGGCTGTTCCCGACCTTGGCTAAGTATTTGACCTAGATATGGTGGGCGCGGTGTAGCGCGCCGTACACGTCCGATGTGTATTTATAATATCTTTAATTTAGCATGAAACATTTTTTTTTCGATGCTGGTTTACTTTTTGATATAGATCAATCCCCTAAAAGCATAGTAGTGATTTAAAAAAATATGTACTATATATTAAAGAATTCATCACCCAAGCGGCTTGAAATATGGTGAATGTCGCAGCGACACGGAAAATGTTTGAACTTCTATTATCGCTGTGTAAACATTCAACGGACCGAAATGAACCCGGGCGAGACCGGGTTTTCAGGTTTTCTTAACCGGAAGATACCTCAGAATGGTGTCACGCGGAGTTGTTGATGTCCTAATAGTTCATTACTCGACAGGCCCTTGGTAAACGGCCCAAATAAACCGGTTAAGAGACGAGAAATAGCATTCTCTGTCGCTTACCAAATGCCCATCGGATACGAAAGCATTTCCTAGTACTACGGTAGTATCTATTTATAGAATCACGGTATAAACGTGTTATAAAGGATGTTCCAAAACCGTAAAGCATCCCTTAAGGGATTACGGTTAACACGAGTTGGTGACGTAGGCATATTTCACACCTGTGAAATTGCCAGATATAGTATAGTACATGCCCAGTTTACTGGAAGTCTTCTATTGGCGTCATTTATTACGACGTCGCATAATTTAAGAGCCCTGATCTGTAAATTCAAAAGGCATATTCTTGAATCGCTTCCGAAATAATAAAAATATAAAAGTACATATTTACGTTCATATTTATAAGGTATAAGAGTATAGCAATATTTATATGTAATATATTGTTTCTATTTAGTATAATCTGTGTTTTATTTTTCATATGCAGGCGGTGTCCTCTTTTTATTTGAATATTGATACGGTTTCTCTTTTTATTTTAGTGTTTAAGATTAATGTTAACATGTTATGTATTTCAATATTTCGTTAGAGTTCCGTTTAAAAATAAATAAATAAATAAATGCTCGGGGTTCAATCGTGTTTTGTGCAACAGTTTCATCGGCCTGTAATCTAGCGGTAAAGCTGACGTTAGGCGCTCGCGATGAAGAGCTTTGTTTGTCATTAGCATAAAGGAACAGCGCCACCTTCATGACAGCCAACTTTCCATGCAAATATTGATCACCCTAAAGATGGTGGACGCGGGCAAACTTTCGAAGGTTCCTTCGCATATAATTGATATAATGAAAACGAAGGAAAGTTCAAAAGAACGTCGTATTATTTGATTTTGTAGAGCAGACTACAGTTACCAAAGTATGTCCAATTAAAAATACACAGGAAGCGATTAGTTCAGCTACATTTTGTGCCCTACCCTTTTTTACTAGACTATGTCTGTACTTAGGAAGGCAGTGTTTTATTATGCTACAACTACGAATGTCAAACCGTCAATATATATATATATATATATATATAAATAATTTTTTCATAATTATTGTTTAATTTTTAAATCATTTATTCACTACTTTAATGAAAGTTTGACCGTATTGCATATCGCACAGATAGGTAGGTGAGAGTGAAAGACTTTCATAAAATACAGGCCTGTATTTAAACCAGCGTGCATTACCTCAAGCGATGCAACTATCTGTGCTTTCGGTATTAATTTTTCTTTGAACATTCTGGCTATATATTTTATTTGCAAAAAATTTCAATCCTTAAAATATTAAAAAGCATTCGTATTTTCCAAATGTCAGTACTGTCAAACTTTTATATATGTTATATATATATATATATATATATATATAAATCTAAAAATTCAATAATACATAATTCGCTTTTAATATTTCGCGAAAAATCTAATAGAGAGCCTCCCTCTATGCCTAAAGATCATCCAGTTGAAGTGTATATCAACCTTTTGCTTGGTAAAACTCTGCAACCTTCTTTTCTTAACACACTAAAACCAAAATCAAACCTTTCGGATGACGAAATGAAGGCATTAAATAATTTACGAAAAGATGATAGTATCGTAATATTACCAGCAGATAAAAGCTCAACGACGGTAATTTTAAATAAAAAAGATTATGTCGCTGAGGGTTTGCGACAACTCAATGATGCTACAGCATATCAAAAATTATCTGGAGATCCTAACCCTAATTTCGCTAAATTAATTAATGCTTTCATTAGTAAAAACCAAATTAAAGAGAATCTATCCAAAGAGGATGTGAATTTAATGGTCCCAAAGAATTTTAGGTCACCGAATTTTTATTTACTAATAAAAATTCATAAACCTAATTATCCCGGCCGGCCAATTGTTGCAAGCTATAATTCTGTTACTGAAAGAATATCAGCATATGTAGATTCTTTTTTACAACCTTTTGTCATAACTTTAAATTCTCATGTCAAAGATACATACCATTTTCTTGAAATGTTAAATAACATAAAATTATGTAATAACAGAGATATTCTGCTTGTAACAATTGATGCGGTCTCTTTATACACTAATATTCCACACGATGCTGGATTAAAAGCATTACGATATTTTCTCAATAAAAGAAAATCTCCACAAACACCATCAACTGATTTTCTTACAGAGTTAGCAAATTTTGTACTCACTTGCAATGCTTTTTCTTTTGAAGGAGATTTTTACCTTCAAACAAAAGGTACAGCAATGGGCACTAGAATGGCTCCTTCTTATGCAAATCTGTTTATGGGTCAATTAGAACAAAATTTTCTTAAAAGTCAATCTTTACAGCTTTTAGTTTGGCTTCGTTTTATCGATGATATCTTTGTTATTTGGCCACATGGCAGAGATTCTTTAACGGATTTCATATCCGATTTAAATTCTTTTGGGCCATTAGAGTTCACACATAATGTCTCAGATAGTTGCATTACGTTCTTGGATGTTGATATAACTGTTTCTGGTGGTCAGTTCAAAACTTCAGTACACATAAAACCAACTAATAAACAACAATATTTACATTTTGATAGTTGCCATCCGTTTCACACAAAAAAATCAATACCATATTCCCTTTCTGTTCGCGGTCATAGAATCTCTAATAACAAAAATGATTTAGAAACATATCTCACTAACCTAAAAAAATCCCTTTTAGAACGTAATTACCCACCCGATCTCTTAAAAAAACAAATTTTAGACTCTTCTTCAAAATTTACACCTAAAATAAAAACAAACTCTATTAACAAAAAAATTTTTCTAAACACCACCTATTTTCCTGGTGTAGAAAAATTAAATCCAATCTTAAAAGACTTATATTCAATAATCTCTAATAATCCAAATTGTAAAAATATACTCGATTGTCCACCTATATTGTCTTACCGACGTCCGCCAAATTTACGTAATATATTAAATAAAAATAAAACGTTTGGTAACCAACCACTTAACACATTTCCAAAAAACGGGGTCGAACCATGTAAAAGACCTCGTTGTAAAACATGCAAAATTATTGTAAAAGACGATAAATTTTCAAGCGCGAACAATAAAAATACATATAAAATTAACACTAACATAACGTGCACCACCAGAAACGTTGTATATCAGCTTCTATGTAAATTTTGTGATGCGTTCTATGTTGGTGAGACTACGACGCCATTAAACATTAGAATTAATAATCATAGATTATCCTGTACCAAATTACTTTCCGCTTTACCCGTTCCAATTCACGCGAGAACTCACGGCAGGGATTTCGATGCTTGCTTTAATGTAAAAGTTTTGAAGTCTTTGCCCGAGGATGCCCTCGTCGAAATTGATTTAAAGACATGGGAACTCTCTCACATTTGGGTTTTGGGCGCTTGTAGATCTGTAGGTCTAAATAGACAAAATTAAACTAACTTAACAGCATTTAACGCATGATGCTTGATATATTATTTTAAGAAATTAGTTTCATTTCATAATACTGATTAATTTATCTAGCAAAACTGCAATTATTTAATATAATTGTAGTGGCTGGATATATTTATCTTTTAGTTTAAAATGCGATTTTCGAATTTATGAAGGTTGCATTTTAAACGTCATATCTCATATATTTTCTGACGACGCCGAATGGCGAAAGCTTAAAAAATATTATATCATCAAATCTATATATATATATATATATATATAGTAAAATTGTATATTGTATTGATTAAATACCTTATTTAGATGATTATTACGTTAAAATAGGTAAACACCGTTAGGTTACCTTGTATAAAAGTTTGACAGTATTGACATTTGGGAAATTCGAATGATTTTTAATATTTTTACAGATTGAAAATTTTCAAACAAATTATATAGTCAGAATATTCAAAGAAAAATTAATATTGAACGCACAGAATGCGAAGGTAATGCACGCTGGTTTAAATACAGGCCTGTATTTTATGAAAGCTTTTCACTCTCACCTATCTATCTATGCGATTATGCAATATGGTCAAAATTTCAATAAAGTAGTAAAAAATGATTTAAAAAAGAAAATACACACATAGATTAGATGATTTTTATTTTTAAACTTTCGCCATTCGGCGTCGTCAGAAAATATATGAAAGATGACGTTTAAAATGCAACCTTCATAAATTCGAAAATCGCATTTTTAACTAAAAGATAAATATATCCAGCCACTACAATTATTATTATATAATTGCAGTTAAATTCTTTTTGTCTATTCAGACCTACAGACCTGCAAGCGCCCGAAACCAAATATGAGAGAGTTTTTAAATCAATAAAAACCAGGGTCTTTAAATCAATTTCGCGGGCATCCGCGGGTTCACTTTTCACTCGCGTAAATAATATACATCTGTTTTTATAGTTAGATTTTAAGAAAAATATGATAAATTTTGGTGGATTTTTTCAAATTTGTAATGCCCTAAGAAACTTAACCGAAGCGTAATAATCATCCTAAAAAATATACACGTTATATAGGATGTACCAAAAACGTACCGAAGACTTTAGGGGTGGTTGTGCAGGTGGGTGGGTGGTCGTTGAAATTCAAACCTTATAATGGTTTGGTATGGTGGTGGTGGTTCGTGTAAGAAATTCATAGAAATTTATATTTTTTTTTAAAGCGCTGGTGTAAATTCCCTTTGCTTCCTCGTTCGCTACACCAGGGCCGATCAATGTTTGGACCGTCGATCATGTCTACTCGTCTTGACTATGAGAGTCTTGACTAAGACGAGAAAAAAAACATTTTTTTTTTATTAAATATAGTTAGAATAATATGAATGCGTTTTAAATTTGTAATTTGAATTGTTTTGTGCCTTGTACCGTTGGGCCATTATCATAATATAGGAAATGTTATTTAGGGCCTATCACGCGAGTGGTTGTTGAAGAGAATTAATTATATTTCTTAGCGTTCGTTTCCCTCTGGCACTCGGCTGTTGTTTATGGTTTCATACAGTCATGTATTGTTTCACTCATTGTTCCTCTTGTATATGCTCGAAACGATACCCCATTGTCTCCCTATAACAGCTATCTATGGCGATGCTGATAACTTTAAATTTGGCACGTTAAGCAGATGCAATTAGGAAACTCGAAATTAAAAGGAATGATTAATTCAAAATTATAATATTGTTACGTCCAACTAGCTAAACTTTTGACTAATTTCTAAAAATCTCATGGTCCTATCTACGCAAAGGAAATATTGATGTAAAGAAAACTGTAGCGTGGCTATGTTGCCATACGCACATCACTCATATTTCCCCCGAATCATTGTCTATGGTCAGCGCTCGGCCGCGGTACGGTCGAAGCGCGCAGTAATAAAACAGTCTCAATAAACACGCCGCTGGAGCACTATGCCTGACTATTATTTCTACCTGTCGCGACCTCAATAGAGGAATACCGGATGTGGTCCCGGAGAGCCACATTTCCACATCAATCATTCATAATATAAATAATAAACATTCATATACGGTATAAAACCATTGAATAGATCTCTGAAGCTCAGAGTAGCAGCTGTTTTAGAGAAGGATACAGATACAGATCTCAACCTTGACCAGTGCTCCACCAGGGCACGTCTTGGGAATGAGCCGAGGTTAAATAAAACAAAAATTGCCTTTGGACAGAAGATTTTGGTAATTTCGGTAATTAAATGTACATTTTAGTGTAGTTCTAGTACTAGTACTAGTACTAGTATGTTGAAATGAAGCCGCACGAGACCTTACAAACGATTTGGTCCAATTTACCCCTATAAAAAAATAATTAAAATATTTTTGTTATTTCCTTTTGAGGTACGGTACCCTACAAAGAATAGACTTGTTTCACAGGAGTAAAAAATAAAGAGAAAACGATAAAAAAGAAATTATATTTTTGTTTTAGATATAAGTTTAGAGTAAAGGGTATTTTTTTTGTGTCACATTTAGTTTGTCTTGGCACGCGGCCGAAATTGTTAGGGAAAGAGTTGCGAAAGCGTTTATTTTAATAAACTCCTGCATCCAAGCGCATACAGCCAGTGTCGCCTCTAGAAACTTCATTAGGAAGTGAGAAATTTTCCACCTGCAAACTTTCCCGCGGCGGATCTGAAACTTTGCGCCGCCCGCCCCGCCCTCCGCGCCCGCCTTCAGAGACTTCCGACAGAATTATTATGAATTTCACGAGTGTGTACCTTTCAGTAAGCCGGCGGAGGTTGTAAATTCAACTGGGCATTAACTTAAGTACTGCCCGTGTGCCGACTCCGCCTGTGACATCGGAACATTTTTGTCATAGTAGTAATAAATTTATTATCCACACTTCATAATAAAACCAGTTTGTGATTAAGTTATATCACTTGTCCCTTCCAATATAGAAATGTTAAAAATAGTAAATGTGTTAGTTGTTGACAGATGGTATTACTTATTTATCTTTATATAAATATAGGTGTGTACATTTCAGAGAATTAAATAAAAAAATATATTTAATATTATTATATTAATTAATTACCCGAGGACACATTTCCACATATAATATTACAAAAACAAGATTAAGTAAGGCCTCTTAGAAAAAATGTTGAGGAGTTTCATAGTTAATATTTATTCTCTTTTTAGTTTTATTAATATTTTCATAAAACTTTGGTTTTGTTGGCATTTCCTGCATAAGTACATTTCTTTATTATTTATCATTACACTCGCACATACCCTAATTAAAATGCATATGCAGTGTAAACTTAAAAGTCAGCAGTAACCCTTAAGGGGTAATTCTGGCATGAATTGAACTTTTGTTCAGCGAGTTTTCATATAGCTAACAAAAAAAAAACGATAAAATAATATAAATACTCAATTGAACTGACCTACCCAAATTACCTAGATTACAATATTTGCGCGCGGGAAACTAACAATTGTTGTATCAATCGTCAATAGGTACAGTTACTGGGTCGCGACGTCGTGCGGTCTAGTATTTTATTAGGTTAGGTATATATTTAAAATGTTGTTGAACAAAATTTGTTCAATTTCAGGTCCAGAAGCACCCCTTAAAAGGACACTGCTGACTTTAAGTTCAACCTGTATACAGAAAGTAAACATTATTTATTTTCTTATGGGAAAACACACAGTAATAACAATAATATTAACAATTAAGAATTAAGCAGATAACAAAACCGATTATGGATTTCCTACATATTCACAAACATACTATTATACAGTAGGTATGAAGACTAAAAGCTTTAAAAGTATAAATAATTTTCGTGAGTTTAAGCTTAGGTTGAAGAAATATATTCTGGAAAAAAATATTTATAGTTTTAAGGAATTTAGATAGTAAGTGATAAATTATGAATACATCAATGCACATGTAACTTCTGTTCATATATTTTTTTTTAATTTCTTTTTTTTTTGTTATTATTGTATTCTTTATTCTAATTTCTCTATTGTCTTATTCTGTTGTTTTTTTTTATATATAACTGAAATGTAACGGTATGTACAAATATGTAATTGTCATTCCTGTACAATAACTTTGTTCATGGAAAAAATAAATTATCTTATCTTATCTTATCTTATCTTCAAACTAAATTGATGCAAATCAAATTATTTAAATGATTTTAGAGGCGTGGTTTTCAAGAAGAGATAAAACGCATATAGTTTGATGTTATGGCTAAGAATTTAGTTTTATTATAAAGATAAGGGTTTGCCATTATGTTTTAAAAATGATTTTGGGTAAGTGGCCGCCGCGGCTGACTCGAACAAATTCCAGCCGAGAGGCCCAATTTTCAACCACTTTTTGCAGCAAGTTGGGCCGTATGTCAGCAATAACGCGCCGAATATTCTCTTCCAAGGCGTTAATCGTGTCCGGCTTATCTGCGTAGACAAGCGACTTCACATAACCCCACAAAAAATAGTCCAGCGGTGTTAAATCGCACGATCTTGGAGGCCATTTCTCTAAATTTGCACTATTTGCAAACGTTGTTCAGGAGTAAGTCTATTCATTATGAAATGGCAAACCAAACTGAGCATAAATCAAGTGACAGCTGTCAAAAACACCAACTACGAAAAAAGTAGTGCCAGATTGAAAACCACGCCTCTAAAAAAAACACCCATTACAACCACGCAGGTATACATTCGTATGAGGAGCATTTCGTATGTGTGTGTGTGTGGATGAGGGTGTTGTTTGTGTGAGGGTGCGTGTGTGTTCTCATGTGAGTGTGTGTGAGGAAAAGAGAGATTTTGATGGCGGTGTATTAAGTGTTAAACTTTAAATGTTTAAGAAGCCACTGTCGACACCTAGCCATAAAAAAAGCAGGGCGGGTTTGAAAATGCAATTATTAACAGATGGTTAGATTTATCGACCTTTTAAAATGCGCAGTTGTATCTCGGCCCGCATCTTTATAAATATACCAAGATATATAATATATATATATATACGTCGCATTTAATCCCAGCTGTTACTCGAAGCGAGCGTTTATTTTTTATTTCTATCCGAGCGGACGACAGCAGAGGCAAGAAGCCTTTTACCCTGTTTCCTTTTCCTGGCTGCGAAGTAGTCAAGACTAGGGTAAACTCGAGTCGCTAGACTTCTAACATAATTTAGCGAAAGTATTGCGCGATTTGCAAACTACATCTTTGTGCCCATATTGAATGTTTCAGACGGTAGAAGTTTGAGGAGACATCCACTGAACCATCGCGTAAAGTCGATTTCTTTTCACGGCGCGTCCTAATATGCTATTCAACATTTAAGTGCGAAGTTGTGTCGCGTGTTTTATTTACGCTTCATGATTTTATTGACATCTTTACAGCAGGAAGTATCGTTTTTTTTTAGGTAGATTTCATTAGGAAAGATACCTATTGCAGTGGGTACCATGTCATGACATGTCATCTTCGCGTTTCGCATCCAATAGACCCCAAATACACCCTCAATTTAAAGGTCTATATCACATTATTGTGAGCACAATAACTGCCGTAATTTTACACCAATTACTTTGAAATTGATACATAAAATTTAAGGGCACAAAATCTCGGTCAAAATCGGACCAGAAAGCGTGAATGGGGTTTTTTTTTAGAAAAAGTAAATGTTTTTATAACTTTCTTAGTATATAAGATATCGAATTCAGTTAAATTTTATATTATTCCTTAGGTAAAGGCCTAACACTTGTCTAAGTAAACTTTTCTAATAGCACCAACCATTGGTCCTAAGGGTGAGAAGTGGCCTTTAATTTTCCTACAACTTTTGTTTGAAATAATTTTTGATATAGGCTTTAGGGATGACCGAAATGTTTCACCACTTTGATCCGGTGAAATCTACCTCCGCCTTCCGGCGTGCCGAAAGGGATTTTTTTAGCAATATTACCATCACAATCAGTTTCCAACGCCAATAGAAGCGACGTTTGTTCACCATCTGATATTAACATAAAAAAATCTTGTACCGCCGGGGCCTGGTCCATCTGACAGGAAGTCACTTGGAGAATATTTCGCCAAATACCGATGATGAAATGATGGATGTAATATTTGACCTACGTAAAACGAGGAGAGGCAAGATTGATTTGTTAAGGTTTGGATGGTGGTGAGGGGGCGGGGGGACTCGGTCAGCTGACCCTTCGTGTAACAAAACTATAAGTAGCAACATTTCAAAAGAGCGAGGCAACCATCCGAAGTTAGAGCGAAACAGAACGAGCAGCTAAGCTCACAACTCACACTGCCGCATGCGCACATGCATGACATTATGCTTTTTGAAGTAAAACTTTTTTATTCTATATTCATTATTAAAAATATTCTTCTTTATTTACAAATGAGCATATTTACATATAACACGGACATTATAACATATATGTTAAAGTTTAAAAGCAACAATTTCAATTTAGGATTTCAGTCGTATAATATTTCACACACATATTTCTGCACTTCTTCTCCATATAAACTTTTAGTATGCCGAATGTCACACTCCTCCTTTCGCGCAATATGCTTAAAAGAGGGTACAAAGTTTTCTCTACACGTATTAATATATAGTTTAGGGTGAAGAAGTTGGTAACAATCAAATTGGTAATAATCAAATATGGTTTCGTTAAATATCTAAAATAAAGATCAGCCGCCCGTCGTGGTGCGTTCAGTATGCGGTAGAATTCCCGTGGGCGGGCGGCGCCCACCGTCAGGCGCTTTCCACCTTTACTGGTATTCGCTGTATGACGTTATAGCCATACAACGTCGCTTCGTCTAATAACGCTCCCGGAAAGTCCGCGAACTTACCCACAAAGCGCCATAAATGAATTTGGGTTAATGTTCTTCGACTTAGCAAGACCGTAAACAAGGAAATGTCAGATTGCGTAACGTGTGCCAGGGACATTATCTACCCACATGAGATGATACCCCATCTAGTTAGGTATTAGATTGTTATACGAAGCGTCCTGTTTTCGCAAGTTCTGTGCACTGCGCAGTGAACATTCTATATTTTTTTATAAAAAAATCAACCTTTAATGTTCCCAAGCGCTATACAAATATTTTGTATATTTTTTGGAATTGTATACCCACTAATTTGACACGATTAATATATTGTTTTCATACTAGCAAAAAAAAAATTCATACACACAATAAGCACTCACTGTTTTGGTACACAACTTACTCTCTACGTTAAATTCTTTTGTACGACAGAGTAACAAAAAAAAAATGCACACCAAATGTTTTTTTTAAAAAGAAATATTTTTATTTGGCTAATATTTAAAAAAGAGGTATAATATATACCTACCATATTATGAGACTATATATTCAAAAAAAACGAAATCGGGAAATACTGGATGGTATTTATGAAGGTAGTCATACTTAAATAAGGTCTAAACATTTCGATGTATCATAGCCATACAAGAACCCACTCGCGGAGAATTCCATTATCTCCTTAGCGAATACCCGAAGCGGGGGAGCATTTTTGCATAATGTCTCGGAGGGTATTCCGATCTTCTTACTGCGCTCTCCCCTTTAATATTGTATGCAGCGCAGGCAGAGAAGCGGTGCTGCCGTTCGGGGGTGCGGAGGTGAGATGCAGCATCTTATATTCTGCGGGGATTCATTCAGCGAGAACACAATGACGGCGTTAACTTCGCTGTTGGCGCCGAGGTGCTGATGTTGAAGTAAGAGATGATAATATAGTAAAGTGATGTTAAATATTCTAATAAAATGCAGAGAAACCGCGCTATTCTGATTCTACTACACGTATTTACACGCACAGATGTCTGATTGTATAACTAAAATGCCGAGGGTTTAGTGTTCCATACGAAGACGACGATATAAACTGAAAAAAAATATGGTAATGTCAGCAGAAATATGATATTGGCAACTATAAAGCATGGTCGACGTTAATGACAGCAATATTCTTTGTTTGTTTACACATCGATTAAACTTACTTGGTTGCAAATACCATAACATATTTTTTTTCAATGTATGTACCATAATTTTTGGTTGCCTTTAACGTAATATCTAGCTACCACTACAATCAACAACAGCTTAATGTAAAATTCACGATTTCCAAGTTCAGTCACACCGCCATTTTGACTTTAATCACGGCAAATGGTAACAAGTAAAAATAACAAAATATTATGGATGCTTCTCGTCAGCCACCCACCCACGACGCCATATTGTTTTGTAATCATAGCAAAATGTTTTTGATAAAATAATTTTTAACTACATCTCTCGCTGCCATACAATTTCTTGCAGCGGGTGTAAATTTTTAAACAACCAAACGTTTTCCTAAAATATTTTTTTCAGTGTAGGACAAACACCTAATTGTGTATGTAAAGGCTTTCGAGATGTTATCTACCTGTAATGAATCGCGATGATAACCACGGCTTATTGGCGACTCCACGGCAATTGCTCGTGACACCTTGCGCCAGGCAGTTTACTGTATCAATTTTCTTATAATCGCATGAATGTCCATACAAAGCGGTTGTATTGTATTATTTCCGATTCGAAAAAGAGTATTTTGAGGGTATATATAAGTATATAAAAAAATGATTGTACATATAGGTGTAGGTAGTGGGTATTTTGTAACCACGATCAACCCTAAAACGGCTAGTCCGATTAAAATATTACCTAAATTTCACATAGCAACATATATAGATATGCAACATGAGTTAATAGTAAACTTCAGGATAATTTGAATGTGGCAGTTTGCGTAAAACACGATACATATTGTAGTGACTTCATCTTATTTTAAGAAGTATTTAAAATTCTCATAAACGATGGATTGCCATCTACAATAATTTCCGATTAATGTAGAAGGAACATATTAAATTAATTTATTAATAAGATACATCAACTGTTTTTTCTCGTATTTCATGCAAATTTATGTACAGTCCGTATTGAGTTGTCATGTTTTGCTAATATTCATTAATATGTTTTAAAAGGCTTTAAAATGAAACAAAAAACAATACCCTAATTCGAAAAAGTGAGGGTTAACTTTCATCTTAAAACAACCCTCCTATGTATGCGGTTCGGAAAGTGAAAAACATTTCCAGTAATTATAAATCAGTGAATATTTTAGCACATTTATTATGACTTTAAAAACAACTAGGTTATTTACTTTATTTTTGACCTACCTATAATGTTTTGCTGTGTTCTTCTCATTGCCAATTCTTCGAAGATGCCAGGCGATATTAGTGCATCAGCCTTCTTACCGAGCGGTTTAATTAAATTAGAGATTACACGCCTCAAAGCTTTTTAATCAATGTCTAGGACTTTTATATACCGACGATAGACTGCACTTAAAATGGCCGGGAACTTTTCACAAGCTGAAAAATACCCCTGCCAACTTTTCACATAACAAAGTTTCGCGTTTAGTCAAACTGACAATGTGTTACATGGTTATGGGGACACATTACATCGACATTAGTTGTTTTATTCCTTTTTATTTATTAGGGTTACCATAACTAATCATATCATTAAAGTAAATCTTATTAATTATTATTTTAAAATATTTAAAATAAAATATGAAAGAAATTTAAAATATAGAGTGCATTATTTTATTTATTTATTTAACAGGTTTCCCCATGTACATTATAATTAAAGTAAACACAAATTAAATTACCAAAGGAAAAACAAAAAGCATTAAAAACAAAAAACAATAACATGAAACATGAATGATTTTTAATCCCATTGGGCGAACAGACAAAAATTTCAATCTCCGCGGAAATGGAATTTAATAATTCGACTGCTCTCCCAATCGGACTATACTTGTATACGTCGGTACGACACGCTAACCGCTTAAATAACGTGTGCTTCCGCGCTCTAGTACGACGGTCCGGAACAAAGAGACCAATATCACCGAGTATTACGGGATTGTCGATGAAACCGCGAATAACCTTATAAAAATAACACAAAGTATGGATTTGTCGCCTAAACTCGAGTGTGTTAAAGCCTAACATCCCTAATTTAAATGCTGATGGATACGTATTAGGAATCATTTCTGGATAATATCCATACCTACGGAGATAAAGGTATCTAAGGAACCTCCTCTGAATAACCTCCAGGATATTACCGTAAGTAACCTCATGAGGACTCCAGATAATGGAACTATACTCCAATATACTCCTCACGAACGGGCAGTTTAAAAGCGAGATGGACTTCGGCTTATTCAAAGATCGGCTGGTTCAAAGCACGAATCCCAACATTTTATTGGCACGCGTAGCTATGCTTCGCATGTGCAAATGAAATGTTAGACGCGAATCAAACACAACCCCCAAGTCGCGAATTTCGCCGCATCTGCGAATGATCTCATAACCCAGAGAGCACTCACAACTTACTTTTTCACGCACAGCTCGTGAGAAGGATACTGCGACACATTTAGAGGCATTAAACTATAATTTGTCATCGGCAGCCCATTCTACAAGACGATTGATGTCATCTTGTAAAAGCTGCGCGTCAGATAAATGCTTATTATCTTATAAACAACAATTATGCATTAGGTTAATGGTGGCCTTCATTGTATTTAGTTATTGATGTGTCAGTTATATATAAGAGATATATACATTCCCATTTGATATGTTCAATTGTAAAATATTGTAAGCCACTGTAAAATATATTTTTATCATTGCATTAGATTTAACAGACAGCCACAAATAGGTTACCAAGATAATAATAAAAAACTACTGTTGTGTGTATGCTAAGTGAGTGTGTATTGTGCGAGTGTAAAGAGCCTCGGGATGTGTGTGTGTGTGAATTGTGTTAAGTTATTGTTATTGTTAAATATTTTCTCTGATCTCTTTAATAAAGAAGTCTTTACTTAAATACGTCGTAATTGCTGAAGTTTACCTTATATCTTTTCAATAAATGATAAGTGATTAAAGTATTTATTATTATAAACCACGGGTATCTACATACCTACTAAGTGATTAGGAAGTAGCTAGGGGACCAAATATATATATATATATATATATATTTGCACAATTTAATATTCGATGTTGGATAAATGCATATTTTTATTATAAGATTTTGATTTTACCAATTTTTTGATATACCAATATTTTGATTTTACCAATATGGTTTTAGGATATGCTAGATTTGGAAATGTTGTCGCCATGTTGAATCCGCCATATTGAACGTCACTAAAAGTTGTCAGATTGATGTAAAATTGAAAACGTGCTGATGGTTGTCGCAGAGGTGGATTTTTATATTAGCATACTATGTGGTTTTCTATTTTAAAGTAGATATTTCTGGATCAGATTTTGATTCATTTCTTTCTTCGATGCAAACCTTCTACTGTTTTTGTTTTTACATGGCATATTTTATTACCTGAATATCCAGGTCCTCAAGTGTATCCAAGATATAGATCACATTTAACTTATTTAATTAATTAATATTATGTAAAAAAAAATACCCAAAAAGATAATAAATTCCGGAAAATATTTTGAAATAAAGGTTTCAGTAGTTTCCATAGATACTTCAATCGATTTAAAGGTGAATTGAAGAAATATATTACTGAGCAAAACATTTATAGCTTTAATGAATTTAAATAGTTCTCATTGTGGTGGTCGTGTCAAAAATATACTATTTTTAAATCGTTTTCATTAAATATTATCTACCTTTGTAAATATTATGTTCAAATTGCCTTTTAGGTTTATCACATTCTACAAAGGATTAAGGAACTAATTAAATTAATTTAATTCTTAAAGTTCAAATGGTGTTTTAAATGATGTGTCGCAATTTTTTTTTTTGTTTTATATCTGGGATTTTAGAGTGTCTTTGATCAGGGGTATAAAGTCGCTTTCATAAAAATAAACAATGTTTACATTACTATAATTATAGTTAAATGTAATTACCATACAGGAGAACTTAAGTCAGCAGTATCATTTTACTTTTGTTCAACAAGTTTTCATATAGCTAATAAAATAAATCCACATAACGAATTACTCTACCGTATTTAACGTTTGGTGGGTATCGTTGTGTTCCTGACCTATCTAATTGACCTACATTACAATATTTGCGTGCGGGAACTACCCGTTGTCGTCAATACATATGTAGGTACGGTTAGGGAGGTTACGACGTCGTAACGCCGCGCGGTCTGATATTTTGTTAGACCATATATTCAAATTTTTCAGGACTCTTTCTTTTGTCATTTTACACCAGTTTTATTTTACTTTATTTACAAAGTTGTAGAACAAAATCTTGAATTTTATGTCCAGAATCACCCCTTAAAAAGACAGTACGGACTCTCACTCAGCGCCTATAACGGTATATCCCGTAATCGCCGTTTCCGGGTAAAACCGTTACCGTCTTAATGCATTTTTATTAATATTTAAAAGCGTGTCATGTCACATATAACTGAATTTATGAAAGGCATAGACTAATCGTAGTATTTTTTCTATTTGAGTTCGGATTTGACGTTTGATTGTTTATGAAAAAAGTGCGCTAGTGAATTGAAAGTGTTTTTGACGGATTTGGCAGTTATTAATTCGAGTTTTATTTACAAAAATTCTCTCAATATAATATTAAATATAAAAAACAAACATTTTTATAATTTTTTACATAATGTTTGCCAATTTTAAGGAATTATAACTTAATCTAAACAACTGGTGTCGCGTGGGATATTCCGTTCGGTCAACGTACTTCACCGATCGGGCGGCAGCGCGTGCTCCGCGCGATTGCGTTTGAATGTGCTAAGTTCATTATGTATGTGTATTTGAATTTTCAGTGAAAAAAAGAAAATATGAAAAGCTTGATATTAGGGATAATGCGAGTTTGGTGTCATTAATTTCCAAACAAAGGGAATTAGTCAACAAAAGACTGTGATGTATTAAAAAGGTCCTCGAAATAATCCAGCCTGTTGAGCGGCACTTAATAAAGGTCCCTTGTCACGAAAAGATAAAGCTGCCGGCGGGCTGAGGCTTTTATGAGGGCGACGTTTTGATCAAACATCGGCAAGCATTTGCATGACCGCTCGGAGATTACTATGTATACAGGGTGAATTAAAGTTCACTGGTGTATTTTTAGGAGAACCCAATCTAACTTTAATCACTAAAGAACGTTCCCCAATTACGTGGAAATCGAAATCGTTTTAACGTTTGAGAACGTAATCCTAACGCAAACCATAATCCTTCATCTTAATCACACATCCATTATTTTTATATATAGTTTTTATTAAAATATCATGCGATTCTTAGTTCATTTAGTTAGTTGGTTACATAATATTTGATAATATTTTACACTAAAGGACAGGTGAGAGTTAACAATGCATCATTATAAAACTCAGCGCTGGGTTTAAACCGACATCCTGCGCTCTCAAGTACAGGACCTAGTTCCTCCCCAGCCCCCTTCTCCAATTACAGTATTTATTACTATTGTGTCTAAACAAGTTTGTGGCATCAGGTTTTCAGCTTCATAATATAGAAATTAAAAAAACTATTTTTTCGATGGTTTAGATTCTTCATTTGCCTTAATTACTATTTTTTTCTAAGGCTCTAATGCCTTTTGTAAGCAATTCAACTAAAAAAGAACTACTAGCAGTGTACCATTAATTTAATTTCTCAGAAATAGAATAGAATTTTAAAAATCTGCCTTTACTGTGTTGAAGATCGAGGTATCTACAAATATATTTTTTATGGTTAAATATCCAATGGTTAACAAATGCAAGCTATAGAAAAACGGTTAAATGAATGGATATTAACGTAATGGCATCGCCGTAATGGTCGTTTTGTAGTTCGTCGTAATTCTCAGGCACTCGATGTAAATTATAATATTTTATATATGCTACATTATATGTCCAATAATGAAGTGGGGTTTTAAAGTTGGCTTACATTATTATTATTTGTGAATAAAACGAGCTGTCAAAGTATCATTTTACGTCTAATAATATAAACTAGGATAATTAATCACTAGTTGTGCTTCCGGGTAAATTTATAAGGCAAGGAGTACGGAAATTGGCCTTCGATAAGTTGTTAACATTGTAATCAAAAGTTTGCTGGGCCCGGGGAGAAAAGAGAGCGGGGGCGGCGTGGGCGGGCGGAATGGATCCCACCGCAAAGTTTGGATTTTGGGCGGGCGTCTTCTGGTGGCGATGAACTTGCGAACGTACACGGAAGACTTTAATGTCAAGATGGTACGCCTACAATAATTTTATTTATTAAATGTTTCATTATTAATTTATTAGGAGATCAAGCCGTTCTTGGTGTTACATTCTCCTAGAATATAATATTTATTTATTTTCTATTGTAATTTAACAAATATTAATAGCCTTACATTTTTAAAAACAATATGTAAATATACTCTATACAACATATTCCATAGTTGTATGTCTAAGTAAGACTTGAAATTGCGATTGAGTAAAAATGAGTCACACAAAATACATGACTTTTAAGAATTAGAAAGGACTTGGTCAGGCTATACACAAATTTTGACCGATAAATCAAAAGGTTAGTAAAAAAATAATATTATTCATTCATAAAAATACAAAAAAGTCATTAGTAAATAAAATAGTTATTTTACAAACTAAACAAATTGGTGTTTTAAATTTAAATCTTAACGGATTGCTGCGGTTTGAGATTTTAAAAAAAAACGTGTTTTTAAAGAGGAATTCGTTCAAGGCGTATTAATATCGGATACCTAAACACGTAGCAATATTGATAATTATACAAAACAGGGTAGTTTCTTTTTTTAATTACGCGAAGATCAGGGATGGTTTACGCTACGAAAGAGGGTATACCGGTATAGGTAGATCGCGACATCTTGGAACCTTTCACACAGAAAAGATCCTGTATGCTCTACAAGAAATTCCTGTAGATATAATAATAGTGGAGGAGGGATTTCCTAAAGCGATGTGAGATTTATGGTATAACAAATTTTTTTTTAGTTTTTAAATATGAAAATAATAATTTATGCTGAATGTTTTAATAATTTTCAGAAAATATATGTTTTTCTGTTATTATTAAAAAAAAAATCAATTTAAATAACATATCCCTTAATTAAAAAATAAACACTAAATGCTATCAATATAAAATGGTAGGTTTGATTTGTGTTATAAGCGCCGTTATGCCCGTCATAGAGTTTTCCCCTTTGCGTTCATCGTGCGAGGTTTTTTTTTGCAGGCAACAATTTGTAGGTCAGAATCGTTCAAATGGTGTCGTTCGTCAGCGCATGTAGTCCTTTTACTTTCTTTAAAGGGTGTATATCTGTCTCACAATTAGTTACTCAGCAACTCGAAAGTACATTTAGGTACGTATTTTATAAATAAATAATATTTGAATTTCTCATGAATAAATTGAGTTACTTTAATTCGATTCGCGTTATCTCCCTTTGTTTGCGCGTAAATTTATCCGGTGAATTTGCGTATAAATGTGCTGAGGCTGAAACAATAACGTTTCGCCGGGACCTCACGTACTTACTCCTATATTTTCTTAACTTTGGACATTAAGTGACTCTTCCATGAGGACTTTGAATATATTTGATGTAACGCACAACTTAACGGCTGAGTTCTGTGAAATACAACGCGTACCTAATCCCGTAAAAGTTGTTGATAACTGACAGTTTTTGAGATTGGAGAAACGCGACGGGTAGAGTGCGAAAACGTTTAACTGTTCGTCATCGGTTTATAAAACGACTGTTTTACACAATATTGTCGAACTATGGTTTTCCCAGACGAATCTATATATGAATACGAGAAAGGAAAACTTTGTACCCCTTTTTAAGCATACTATGCGCACGGGGCAGTGTGAGATTTGATATGGTTTAACGGAGGAGTGCTGAAAGTTAAAATTTATCTATAGTAGGTATGTGTTACTAATAAATTAAATTAAATAAATAAACCGTTCATCCAACTGAACTTTGTGTTGTGAATTTTGTGTGATAACAAATGTTCCTTTATGAATAATCTGTTAATATCAATGTATTAGCCAAGCAAAAATAATATAACTAGTTTAAGATACAGCGAATGTTATTTTAGCGAATATTGGAAATATTTTTTTTTTTTAATATATAGTTTAAGAATACGCATTTTTTTTAAGGAATCATAAAGTTTTTTGTCGGTGATAGGCTGTTCCTTGTTAAGCCTGAATATTGCCAGCGGCCGGAAATCACCTACCTGAGACAAAATACTTTAAAGCGTGAAAACATACATTTCCCCAGTAAACATGTTGGCTTCTTCAATTTTAGGGAAATCCCCGATGACAGACTAAAACGTTTACCAAAGCGTTATCTGAAAATACGTGGCAGAGCAAAATGTTATTAATCTGATTATTAATTATTTAGATAACATAATCAAATATTTATGAAAATAGATACTAAAAAAGAATCAAAGTAGGGGATAGGCGAACTCCAATTGAAAGAATTTGTATTAAACATTGCGCTAACTGTCACGCGATCCTCTCCCAGCGCGGCAGCTCGCGCACCTCCCGCCCGCTCGTTTTACTATGCCGTAAGGATTGCTCATATCAAAAATTGTATAAAAATTATTGGCCTACAATTATCATTTCGAACATTTTTTCAACCCCTATGACTAATGGTTTGTGTTACCAAACATATTTACTTAAATAAGTGTTAGGCCTTTGATATAATGAATAAAATAAATTTAAATGATTTCGATATCTTATATACTAAGAAAGTTATAGTAAAATTTTACTTGGTCGAAAAAAATCCCCATGCCCGCCCCCCCCTGGTCCGATTTTACCCATTAACTGAGATTTTGTGCCCTTAATGTACTCGTATGCATTAGTTTGATAGTGATTGATGTAAAATTACGGCAGTTATTGTGTCCACAAGAATGTGATATAGATAGACTAACTAGATAAACTTTTAAACTGAGGGTAGGTTGGGTGCTAGTGGATGTGAAACGTGAAGATGACATTTCATAAGAGGGTACCCATTGTAATAGGTAGCTTTCCTAATGAAATCTACCTAAAAAATAAATAGACCCGACTGCAAACAAGCGACCGTACTCTCGGAGATTAAAATAGTACTGCCTTACTGACATCGTAAAATAAATGTATTTATCCTCTACACAATTTCACCGACGTGTATAGAATTACAAATAAACAAAAATACAAGCAAAATCGGCAAAACGCAGACCAAAGCCATGACCGCCGAAGGCAATCCGGCCCGCGAAGGCTGATTGGTAGCCCAGCAGCCTAGCACAGGGGTCGAGAACCACATAGCGTAAACAGAAACAGGTCACGTTTAGCCGCGGCATGTCTACGTCTACGTCAAACCCGCCACGTAACAAACGCGCTATACGGCGGCGTTGATCGAGGGCTCACTATGGGTCAATGGATGTATCAATCAATTTAAACAATAAATTAATAAATTAAATTAATTTAAACTAGGGTTATTTGTACAGTGGTAGAACAAAACATTGAAAGTTCAAGTCACAATACTAAACGGATCTTGTTAGCGCATGTTGTTAGCACATCTGTTAAAAAAATATAATAAATTTGTGGATATTTTTTTCATAATCATTACACAATACCACTCCCCATAAGTCTCCGGACATGGTCTTGGGACACGCGTACATACAAATCACGATGTGAGCGTTCCGCTAACACTAGCTACTTTACCACGTGACCACGCGTCACCTTCAAGCTCACAAGAAAAACTTGAGGAATTCTTGAGGTAATTCTACAGAAGAAAAACGATCCATCCATCGATGGAAACGAAAATTTTATATAATCTTTAGCGCTGTGTAAAAAATAAATAATTTTGATTATTATTTTTTCGAGAAAAAGGTAAAGTATTTTTTTCCTATGCTAAATTAGGGAAATGAAATAAAGATAACGTTTGTTTTGGAAAAATCTCTAAGTAGTGAAGGAAAAGTTACAATTAATGAGTGATATTTAGTTTATCTCCGTGTTATGTTTAATTTTTCCTTGTTATTATATTTATCTTAATGGGCCATTATTTTATTTAAGAAATTACTTATTTTTATTTTGATAAATTGTATGAATGTAGGTATATACCCGGTAACTGGTTTGCAAATTGATCACCGTTACTAATGTGCTATAAATCGAGGATCTAGGATTGGCAATAAGATAGATTAATAGTTAATTAACCTAGTTTATCTTCATCCTAATGACCGTTACAGGAGTGCGAGTAAATTAGGATTTAGAACGCTACGGCGGTCTGTGAATGAGAAAGTGAACTACGCGCAAATTAAGCGGTCGCATTTAATTGAGATTAACTGACAGTGGCTTAATTAAAATGTGCGCTCGCCTTAAGAGAAATCTTGCAATGGCATTACAGAATGTGCACTGGAAAAACTCAAGCACTCCATTCGACCGGGTTAAATAGGATATTTATACATAGTATATGCTATGTTACATTCACAATAGATAAGGTGGTGAGGAATATATTAGTGTATAGTTCCATTAGGGCGCCCCGGGACGCATTTGTCCTTGAGATTTGAAAGAGTAGGCTTTATTCGAACATTGACCTGCAGAAGAGAGGCAGATATACTCGCCGACCGCGAATTCGTTACATTTGGAATCGATGAAACATGTTTTATGTATTTAAATAATTATTATCATTTGAAAAAATGTTTTTTTTTAAGTAATGTCCTAGATTATTATATTGTCTATCTTTAGAAAGAAAACTTAGGTTCGCGTCACTTACACAACTTAAAAGAAAATCGTTGCAAGAAAAAAACAACACTTTCTTATTTATTTATTTTCATTACTATTATAAGGTGTATTTCGTTTTTTTTTTAAGCAAAGTACTAAATTAATATATGTAGAATATTGTGGTATTTTTAGTTTTAGCCATTTGTTGGGAATAACTTCAACAAAATGCACCAAAATACGTTACAAAACACGTTTTGGGGACTGGTGGCGCCTTAACCGGAGTCCTTATGAAATTACTGACGATAATATTTTAGAGGTTACTCAGAAGAGGTTCCTAAGATACCTTTATTTACGTAGGTATCATGATTTTTTTCTCAATACGTATCCATCAGTATTTGTATTAGGGACTCGAGTTTAGGAGTCCTTACATTGTTCTATTTTTTTTAAGTTATTCGCGGATTCATCGAGAATCCCGTAATACTCAGAGATATTGGTTTCTTTGTCCCGGGCCGTTTGACTAGATCGCGAAAGCGATTTGCGTTTCGTACCGACGTAACAAGTATAGTTCGATTGGGAGAGCAGTCGAATTATTAAATTTAATTTCTGCTGAACGTAAATTATTTATTTGTTATTGTTATAGTATTATCATTTTTTGCTGGTACATGGGGAAACCAGTTAAATACATAAATATTATTGCTCTGTCGTCATAGGGTCAAAAATTTGGTCTGGTGCTTTTACTAGCGAAGAAAGCAAGCAATTTCCAGTTTCAAAATACGAGTTGAATGGTCACTCTTAAGATGGTGTCGTTAAAAATTGGCTTCGCGTTCAAAATGGCGTTCTTCAGTAGCCCGTCATATGGATAGATAGTTTTCTTTCTTTATATATACTTTTCTGTACGCAATATAGGTAATGAGGTAACCACAATATGTATAAAATGAAGTACCTACACATTCCTAAATTGAGGTAGCCTAACTGACTAGTAAAGATAGTTAGGAGTAAAAAATAATACTATTAAATTATTTAAACAAAACATTTTTTTCGCGACCACCTATAAAACCCGATTAGTTTTGTAGGTATTATTTATTAGAATATTATTTAGTATGGCCACCAATCTCTAAATAATGGGGGTGGGGAGGGGGAAATATACGTATTTATATTCACTGATGTCCTTTTAGGGGTTTAATATATATCGACAACCTAACCGGTCTCCCGAATAAAAAAAAATAATTTGGAAAAAAAAAAAGTGCTTCGCTTTCTCAAGGATTAAAACAATTTCTTTGAAATTTCGAATTCGTTTTTCTCGTAATTGGGCAATTTGTCCAATATTTGTCCAAAATATTGGACATTTGTCCAATATTTTTTGCTGATTAATGTTTGATTATTGATCTATATCAACCCCCTAAAAGGACATCGGTGAATATAAATACATCCTGTATATATAGGTTATGAGCGGATCGCGAAATCGCGTGCCGATTACCTCCTTGCATGCTTGCCGCTCATTTGCGGGCTGACCATTTACTTGCAATTGTTTTTGCTCACAAAGATTACCACTTGATGACGTCATCACCCTGATTGTTGCTATGCATATGTTTATCAATTTATCTACTCCTATTCTCAATTTATAAGATTGCACACCATGGTGTAAAGCCTAACCCGACCGCTGTATGAAATAATAGATTCTATGCGTTACAACTAGTAAAAGTTAACATTTCGGCAATAGTGCAAAATATTTCTCAAACTATGTATTCAATTTTCATACAATTATAAAATTTACAACATTTAGTATTGTTACGTAAAAATACAACAAATGTTCAAAATCCATCACTGTTCATAAACAAAATGATTATTTTTTTTCGACTTTGGTTTGATTTTTTATTAGAAATGCTAATTAAAATATATAAAACAAGAAAATATTTTCAAAATAAACTTAAAAAAAATGAACAGATATCAAAAAAAAAATTAACCTAAAAACTAAGAAATAAAACGATCAACACAATTGAAGTCGGAGTGCAAGAAGAAACTTATTAATATACAACTCTAGTATAAACCATGACCCGGTCTGTGATTTTTTTTTAAATTTTAGCCACCTTAAACTAGACGCAACCCAATAAAAACCAATTCGCCATTTTGAAGGCGAAACTAAATTTTTATTTATTTTTCCTAGCCTACTCTAACTGTGACTTAATTAAATCAAACGTTAATTTAGTTTTTGGAAAACCAATACGGAATTCTGATAAACGCCGTTTTCGTAATGCAAGACCTAATTTGAAGTTGTTTGTTTTATATCAGCGCATCTTTTACGTAAGTGTGATGCAGGTAATACAAGGCATTCAGGTCTATAAAACCACGGTCACAAGCGGAAACAGGGAGTTACTTCGCCAGCCCACCGAAACACGCCTGCAAACCACTACGGTGTCTCGCGATATCTTGCATTTAATATTTATTTAATTTTTGTTTGTTGAAACATTTATTAACAATAAATAGTTAACCAAGAGTACCTTTGCACTCACAACGACGCCTCTTAACAATAAAAATGTTCGAAAACGTTTACTGGTTTAAAAGTTACACTGAACATAAAAATATTGGTGGAATTTGATTGAAGTAAACCCTTTTTTGAAGTGGATTGGTAAAAACAGCCGAAGAGAAAATTGGTTTTTGATTATTGACAGACATCTTATTATTTTATTTCGAATTTTTTACCACAAAGGAATAGAAAAAAGAACTACATCATTACTACTAGACAGTATTAGTTAATTGCAAGAAGGAAATTACGATTTATTCGTTCTAGAAATCAAAATACAAAATGTCGAAAGCTGTAATTGACAGTTGTAGTTGTAATTGAAAGCTGTAATTCTCGTGGCGTTCACAATATTGAGCCTGGCTTTGTACCATTTTTGATGCCGGGCAAAATTATCCGTCATGCGATTTCCCATCCTAAGCACACATGTATCTTCACATGCTCGTTCTAATAACGCCGTCAAATAGACCCAGAGGCTCCTCTCAATTATAGATCCGTCGATTGCTCTGTACCGGAAGCTGTATTAGTTTTGGTAGAATCGTGTTTGCTCTGCTGGGATCACCCTGTTGTCTGTGTTGGGATTACCTGCGATTATATTCAGGACTGCGATGGCAAATGATATGGTTGACGCCTTCGGGCGCTAGTGTCATAAAAAAAAATATGGTATTTCAGTGAGGCTGTGAGACGGCGACTCGTCTCAAGCGCGTGCAGATGAGATAAAAAATTTGTAAGCGCGAAATCAAGAAACTCAATAGTTGCTATAGAGACCTTAGTAATCTAGTATATTTACATCAAAGATAATTTACTATTCTAGGGAATTACCTAAGAGTATTTCTTTAAATATTATAAACCAAAGCATTATGTTCTTGAAGTAGCATTTTTTGAAGTCATTCGCTTCTGAAACCAGAAACATTCCATATAAAATAATATATTTTTTTTTTACTATGAAGATAGACATTCGAGAAAGGATTTACCTAAGCGATTAGAGATACATAGTGTAACAACTTACAAATAAAATAACAAAGTTTACCTAAAATTGAGATTTAATTTTTAAATATGAAAATGACAATTTATGCTGATAGTTTTTAAATTTTCAGAAAATATATATTTTTGTGTTGTTGTTTTTTTTTAAATAGGTTTAAAATATATCCGTTATTTATCCAAACATAAACTAAATTCTATTAATATTTCGTACAAAATGGTAAGCCGCGGTTTGTATTGTTAGCGCCATTCATACCGTCATAGAGTTTACACCTTTCCGTTCATCTCGTAAGGTTTCTTTTTGCAGGCAACGATTTGTAGATCAGAATCGTTCAAAGGGTGTCCTTCGTTCACAAATGAAGTCGCCTTAAAAGCCCTGACCGCTAATAACAAGACTAATTCGTTACAATATCTATGTTTTCCCCTTGATCTATGGAAGGTCTTATTTTTATAAGAAAAATAAACATATTTGCTTCAAAAAAAAAAATATCTTTGCCTATCTATTTTTTTAAAGTCTACATTAGAAGGCTGTCAAAAACGAACAGTCTAATCAGCGCGAGCTTTGAGCTTAAAGTACCTTTCGCATCTGAGATGTTGTCGGTTTCGTTACATTCATAGAGCATAGAAATTTACTGTTACACGTTATAAGCTATGGCATTCTGGTTTTTAGGACCGAGGTATATAAGTCGTATGTACCTAAAATCGAATCATTAAACAACTGTTATGTTCGGTAGTGAATATAAGATGCCATCCACTACCCGTGTATATCAACTTTTATCAACCACTTAGAGTTCGCCCTCTAGACCTAAACTGTGGATAAAGCTAAGTATATTTTTGAATGCGAAGTTTTGTATGTCTTTAGGGTTAAGAAGTTGTTATCCTTGTGAGTTAGGGACCCACAATCGCCGAATATTGGGATTCTGGGATTTTTAGCAGGACCTGCACTCGCCATTCGCTGATATTCTAATCAAGCGTTTGTTTAACTTACAGTGGCCTGTTAAGTTCTGGTTATAATCTAGCAACCAATTAAACTGGTGTCCCTTACAAGGGGCAGCCATTTTTGACGAGGACACAAAAAAAAACCAAAAATACAATTACATAGGGCGGACAGTTTTGTGATCTTCTGTGAATGTATTTATTATACAGGATGAACTTAAAGTCAGCAGTATCCTTTTAACAGGTGATTCTGGACATTTTTCAACAAATTTTGTTCAACAAGTTTTCATATAGTGAACAAAAAATATTCTTATAAAAATATAAATACACTATTGAACGTTTGGTGCGTGTATTTTTGTGTTTCCGACTTATTCAATTGACCTACATTACAATATTTGTGCGGGGAAAACTACCCGTTGTTGACTGTCTTCAATACATTTGTAGGTACGGTTACTGCCAGTTGAAAGTCCGCTCGCGACACCGGGTTATTGACCGCGATCAGTCAAGACTACGACATCGCTCGCGTTTTATTATGCCAAAGGCAATTTACACCAGCGCTTTCTCGTAATAGGGAACATAAATACACCCATAAGTCTTCGCAAATGGTCTCAGAATACATGTAAATCTACGTAATAATTAACAGTTAAGTAGTCGAGGCCGTAAAACCAGTAACCCCTATCAATTTCGAAAGACTAAAGACTCCGGGTCAAAATTTCTACGATTTATAAGAATGTCTCAATTTTTTAAACTTTAATGACACATATTAATTTTTTTTTTTATTTTTTATTTATTCTTTATTGAAAAATCCAACAGTATTAATTTTTATCATTACAAACAAAACTTATTACTAGTATACAAACCAATTATGGATTTCGGACATTTTACAATATTAACATTAGCATAAAAATTTGGAATTTGAAATTTATATTTATTTTGTTATTTAAATAATAGTTTTAAGAATTATTAGCTCTAGATTTTTGTATAGTAAAAGAACACTTGACGATGCACTCCTCTGCGAGCCGATGTCCCGAAACTATTATGGAATAACGTGGTTGCTTTTTACGTTACCCTTAAATATCGTTTGTACCAATCTGAAAATACCTGCCCTGATTTCAGACAAGCCGACAGTTTTCTTTCTGAAGAATCCAGTATTACCCTCATCACGTAGACACAACGATCAAAGTGCGCCTCGGCTGACATCGCAAATTTGCCGTAAGGTAAATCCTAAGCTGTTTTGAATACTGGCTACCTTACCTTTTTGGATTTAGTATCGAGCTATTTTAAAATCGCGTATAACTTAACCTCAGTTATATGATTAACGCGTTATCGCCCACTGCTAATTTATATTAGGTCGTTATAAAACAAAGAGTCAATGCAAGTTAGGTACCTACAAAAAAACGTAGGTAAAGAAGTTACACTTCAAAAACTTTTCCTTAGGTTGGAAGTCGGCCACCAGGCGACAAAGTTTTTTTTGAATTTCGCGGATAGTTATAGTAGATAGATAGATAGATAGGATAGTAGATACTTTCATAATTTTAATGACAGATGTTAATCTTTTTAAGTTGAAATTGAAAAGTTATTTACAAAACATTACATCATCTGTGATTCGGCAAAAAAGCTATTCTTAACTGTAAACATTTACTTACGCTTCTATTATTAATTGTATGGGTTAAACTATCTAAAACCACTAGTATACAGGAGAACTTAAAGTACAAAATAAATAATACTCACTTACAGTCAGCAGTATATTTTTAAGATGTGATTATGGACATAACTAACAAAAAAATACTTGGTGCGCGTGTACCCACATTCCAGTACATGCCAGTACAAACTCAGGGCCGTGTGAAATGGCCTAATAGATTCTCAGACTGTAAATTTCTGTAAAAAAATAATCAAGAACTGGACAAAAACAGTCGACTATTCTCACATTTCAGATTTCAGAAAACCATTGAGTCGAAATAGCACAGTTGTTGTTCTCACGATGTTTGACGTTACGAGCGGCAAACAGTGAGACACTCTGGAAATCCCTTTCTCACAATAAGTTTTCCTGACCGAAGTAAGTACCTGGCTACCTCAGCCTACACCACAACATCAAATCATCATCACACCTTGCGTGTCACGCTATTATTATTATTAATTACCAATTTATACTAGATAGTTATTAAGTCTTTTAATTTTATTATGTGACTATACTTTAGATGTTTTTATGATTATTTGTCTTTTAAAACCAGTTTTTTGCTTTATTTACAAAGTTGTTCAATATTATGTCCATAATTACCCCTTAGTGCTAACTTTATGTTCACCTGTATAACCAACGACCGTATCCGATTATGAAAACTCCTCGGTACATTTCCATCCTCCGAGCAGTCGCGTCCGGTCCGACCACAGCACAGGCCGGCTTCGCCGCAAAACACGGTATATTTTTAATAAAGCCTCCCAGGGCTTTCGCCTCCGATCAATGCGATGGAAAATTTCATGAATGTTTCAGAAGCCTCGGGCTCCGGCACTTATTGGATTGTCAGCCATCACAAAAGCCGCTAGGAGGCCTGAAATTGTTCAACAAACTTGAAATTGCCCAGATGAATAGCAGTCACGAAAGCGTTCAACAATGAAACGGTTCACGGGTGATAGCTTGTAACGCGCTGCTTGAGGTAAAAGTATTCTGAGATTTTTCATATATTACTCCTAACACAAATTCACTAACAACTAAATATCTACCTGATTAAATGGGTGGGTAAAATAATTTAAGGCGAAGCATGTAGTAGACCTTAAAATTCAATGTTTTATCTTTTATAAGGCGTCAGTAGGAAATTGCTGGTTTTTATTTAATTACGGCTTCATAATATAGAAATTTAAAAAAACAAACTTTTCTTATGTTTTTGGTTTATAAACTTATTTAGCCCGTGGACCCCTAGCCCAGTATTTTTTATCCTTCGTGGACCCCCTCCCCTAGGATTTCCACACTGTGATAGGTTTTTTGTACAGTGAAATCATTTTTTTCTTCCTGTCACGGACCACTTTGGGAATCTCTGGTCTAAATGAATCGAAATTAATATTTATCCTTTTGAAACGCTCTAACGTAACAACGTTATGTCTAAATTTATTTATACTCGTATGTAACTATTTCGGCGCGGGGTGACTTGTTGCGCTGATCTATAAATTCCGAGAGCTCTCCAAAATGCCCAAAAACACTTTATCTTACGAATTTTCATGCAATCTACCCATCTATTATTTTACTCTCTTAGGGGTAGATGTTTCTAGGTAAAAAAACAATGTTCTTTCTTAGGGTTTAAGCTATCTACGTAAAACAATCATCAAAATTGGTGGAGCGGCTTAGCCGTGAAAACGTAACAGCCACACAGACTTTCGCATTTATAAGCACGTGGTTCTTGACTATGAGATGCTTTATTAAATCTTATTTATTTTCTTTCTTTCTTTCTTAAATTTTTTTCTTTTTTAAAATCATACACTCAAAAGTAGATTCTCCATTCTTTCTGAGTGAAATCTCTTTTAGCGTACCCCACGACTTAGCTTTTTCAATTGCCTAAATTTAATTCAAGTTATGCGCAGCATGAGTCTAAACGTATAAAACCTTCTAAAGCATTGATTTGTACCATCTTAGCCGTAACCAATTTATTAAGGCTGTCTGTGATATTGTTTAGAACTATACGCCACCTTTTCATTATGAAATCATTAAATTTATTTCCACTTTTCTACCAACACCCTTCTATCACAAGATCGCTTCTCTAACACGCTCATTTCGGGACTTTTTAAATTTATCAATTACACAAAAATAAGCTGTAAATCTTGGAGTTATCCGTGTTAGCTATATGTTTATGTTTTTTTAATAAATAAATTAGTAAACATGCACTCTTATATACAGGTGTATTTATATTCACTGATGTCATTTTAGGACGTTGGTCTATATCGGCAACTAAACCGGTTTCACGATAAAAAATAAAATAATTTCAACAAAAAATTATATTACTAAAAAACTTTGTTTTTCTATAAAGAGTCATTCCCCGATCTCGCGCCATGCGCTCAACCGCCTTCTCAAACATTAAAACAATTTCTTCGAAATTTCGAATTCGTTTTTCTGGTAATTGGGAAACATTTTTCCAATATTTTTTGCTCAATAATGTTTGATTATTGATCTATAACAACCACCTAAAAGGACATCAGTGAATATAAATCCACCTGTATAACATCAAAATATTACCATCAAGAATTTTAACAGCTGGACCGATTTTTATGATCTTTGATTGATTGGATTTGTTTCCGCCCCGAATAGCAGAATAACTATTAAAACGTTGGAAAAATTATAAAGAAAATTCATTTTCTCATACATTTTGTATGGAACGGCTTTATATTCTGTGGAATTCTATTTTCAAACGGTAAGTTGCCTTTGAAGATGTTCACTTTGTGAGGTAATCACATTTGTCATTGACGCGCGCATATAAAATTTAAATACATATCTTGATTTTTATAGATTCATTAAACCTAATTCATTTTCAGTATTCCTAATAAAAAAACTATATTTAATTCAGCTAATAAGTTCGCCGGGTCAGCTTGTTATCCTTATATTAAATATATAATTCTAATAATCGCATATTTTATATAAAAAAAAAGTAAACATAAAGAAAATATATAAAATGATGTTATTATATTTAATAATGTTCAAAATTTGTTTAAAGGTGGATGAACACACACGACATAATGAATTTCAATGTCGGTAGATGGTCTGTGCAGAACAAAGAATTCTGAACACAAACAAGCTATTTTGAGAGTTGACGTCCACGCTAGCCAACGACACACGGTCCATAACTTTACGGTCCGCAAAATGTGATCCGTGTGCACAACCCGCGCCGTGTACAACGTGCATAATTGATTGTCGTCCGCCCGTGAAAATGCACGCCCAAATGTGGAGCTTAGCGCAAATCCTCGTGCGACGAAGCATTAAATAATTTCCGCCCGGCGGTGGTGACATCCGTTTAGTTGCGTTGCTAAAATAATGGACAATAATTTAGGGATCCTTACATAATGCGTCAAATATTATTTATTTACATGTTTGTTAAATTGCAACACAAAATGGCAACGCTAGCATTGCGTTTTTAGGGCACGAGGCACTAATCATCTAATCATTTTTTTTTTTATTAGAAATATAACTCATTATAAGTGTCATGAATCAAATAACTAGCAATTCCTAACACGTTCTGGTTCTTTCTTTTAGTATGTTTATTTATTTAACGTCATTTACATGCACTCTTATAATAGATAACAGTAAAATAGTGCTTACACAATAAATACATTGCTTGTACGCACATTATTGTAATTTGTAATGACGTGCAATTGATTAGTTTTGTGCATCACCTTAATAGCACAATGTGCCGTTCCAAGGAGACTAGTTTAGGATTATGAGCAAGCTACGGGACTTCTTAATAAACCTATAAATATTTATATTATAATATAAATAAAGTAAATAACATATGCATCCTAAAAGAAAATATAAATATATATAAATACTACATATAGATGAAATGCCGAAATGCTTCCAGGAATGCTGCCGTAGCGCACAATTCGGCTTTACAACATCGGAACGTATGATCTTGAACGTTTTGTTTTCGCGTTATTTTCTAAATGCCGTTTGCATACTATTTAGCTGATAAAATAAAATAAAATAACAAATGTTACAGCAAAAATTTCGTCTGCTCACTCATGGTTGATAAAAAAATAATATTTTTAATAAATCAAGAATATGTATACCGCCATACCGTCGTAGGGCGGTATTTTCTAAACAACTTAGGGCCGTGTGTGCGAGTTTAAGGGTTGTTTCTATGAATGAAAGTTTAAGCCATTATACTGAAGAGTGTAAAGAGCTTATAAGCATTAGATGACAATATTCCGACTAAAAGCATTATATATTCCAGCCGGACATTACAGCCTATGACTTGAGTCCATCAACTTGGAGCATTATGAAAATATCCCTAAATTGACGAGAAGGTGTAAATATATAAGAAACGCCAATTTAAAGTTTTCCATTTATGTATCGAAAGTTTGCCCATAAATGAACTAGGCTACTACAGCGGTCAAGGGATTAAAACAATTAAACCAGTAAAATTAGATTAATAAAGCAATGTTTTTTTACTTTAAATCAGACTAGTGTTTTTTTTTCACTCGGCAGCATGCCTAATTACAATATTTATTATGAGTTGTTATCCAACAAATTTCTAGCGGGTATTTGTTTAATATTAATATTTTTCCTATTTTCGCATCGAGTAGAAATCATAATAAAAGAATGTATTTCCAATAATATTATAAATAAAAATAATTTTTGTTTACTTGGTATATGAAAATATAACGTGAAATATTACATTTTTTAATAAGCATTTTTGCATGTTTTCAGCTAAAAAAAATGTACGCTGGATTATTTCTTTTAGATTTTTGTAAACTGATTGTAAAACGCTGTATTTCTTGTAACAGAAAAGAAAGCTGCATATTGTCATGTTAATATTACCATTATTATTAAAAAAAGTAAATTGGAAAATTATCTGGTAAGCAGCTCATAAATATTGTAATTAGACATACTTTCTGAAAAAAAAAACGCTCGTCTTTGAACAAAACATACGGTTGCGTTTGAAGATTTTTGTCTAATATCCTGTTAGTACAAGATTAAAGGGTACTTAAGGTGAGTAGAGTTACAAATAACCCTTCCGTGTAATATTTAGAGCACCCGTGCTCTGTGTTCATTCTCACGTGTCAGAAATTTAATTAAATTAATTATGCCCGTCGGGTTGAAATACAAATCCCGCGGTATAATCGCCGCAGCGGGCGAACGACGAAAGCTGGCAACTTCGCGGTATACGGTAACATTAATTTAGGCAAATTATTTATTTAGATAAATACTAGTCAACTCAAACCTAATAATCTTTTTAATTTACTAGAGATAGTTGTTTTATTCCAATGCAAATAGGATATAAAAATATATTTTTCAAAATTTAAAATAACGATAGTTGATAAATTGATATGATATAAATATGTGTACAGATTATAATAATTACACTGCGTTATAATTTTTTTCTTTATTTATATATTTGTATGAGAAATACTTACAGCTATACATAATCAACGATCATATGCAACGATCTTTTGTGTAAAAATTAACTGTTCTAAATTCGTGTAGTAGATATGTATATATATTGATATAAAATGGTTTTGTTATTTTTGTTATTAACTTTAATACTTTTTATTAGTAGAAACCTATTTTTAGTTTTACATAGTTTTTTATCGATCCATCAAATGTATTTTTTTTATTTTATATGTACTGTGTAAAATTGTTGGTTTCTCCAATAAAGATAAATAAAATAAATAAATAAATAAATGACAGTTACATAGAAATAGATAACTAACAACTTAAGCCGACTACAGACATCTCCAATTTAACAGATACTTTTAACAGAACGAACTAGGAACTAATTTATAGTGATAACATTGTATGAGTGTTATAATCTGTGAATTCATTTTGAAATTATTTTGAAATATGCAAAATTTATTTGATACTTATAAAACTCATATGAAAATAATTATTAGATAAAAAATGTTTACCATTTATTATTTTTTCTGGGATTCCATTTCACCTCGCTTATTGAGATTTATACATGGAAATTTCAGCCCCTAACCCGCCCCGCGTCTGAAAGGTTTCTGAAACGCCTGAAATGTATATAAATCGCTCGGCGGAGTGAGTCAGCGCTATGCCCGCTGCAGCGGTGCCGGATAGCGAGTCGGACAATGCAGATCGCGGAGGCTGGAGGCTGGAGGCTGGAGGCTGGAGGCTGGACGGACGCGATCATCATTCTCTGTGAGACCCGATAGCGGTACAGTCATCGTCTTCTCCGGAGAAATGAGAAGCGTAATGTCGCTTCGCTCGCACAGCACGCTTGCTCTGTCATACATTGTAGGATCCAACCGCAGCATTCTTATTTATTTATACCGTCATATATAACAACAAATAATGCTTCTCATCTAAAACTCACACAGTGGCGAAAACACAAACAACTTTTCTACAACGAACTTTACTTTCTTGGCGTCTCAAATCTATGACAAAGTGAAGGGTTTTTTTCTCTAAAGCAATAATAGTTCTAAAAACTATCTACATAAAAAACTCAATATTGTACAAGGTACATTTCTAAATAAACGCGTTATGTTAGTGGTATATCTATCAACCTATACTATAGAAAAAATGTAGTGTCTAATATTATCCTAATATTAGCGGTCGCCCGGTCGAAATTCGACCGTAATTAATTATTTTTTCGGTTTGAGCATTATATTGAGAGAGTGTGTGTTGTTTACTCTAATTCCCTGCAATACCTATGAAATTTAAAATTTAATGTTAGTAACAGTTGAAAACAGAACACAATTACAGCTTGTGTTTGTATTTATTTTTTAAATGAGATTTGACATTCGTAGAAGTTTAAGATGGCATTAATAATTATTTTTGCTTGACATTACTACATTAACATTGACAGACTATTGAAAAAAAAAACATTTGGAATCACCCAAAAACGACATATCTGTCAGTAGTATAGATGCAGACAATATTAAAGATAAATTTTAGCTATCCGTACTTCTCCATATAAACTTTAACCATGCCAAAAATGCATAAAAAGGGATACATCGTTTTCCCTAAAATTATTCTATGGTATTATTTGATTTTATTTGTTATTATCCCCTCAAATTAAATTTATATTTCAAATATAAAAATTTGCCAATCGACCAAAAATTAAAATGTAACTTGGGAATAATAAAAGTTGCTTCTGGCAACATTGAAATTGAAATTGATAAGAGTTTTGGTCTATTCTTACAATTTTTATTGCGACAGAACAAAATAATGACTTACCGAGAGAAATGTGGAAGAAAATTAATAGCATTTTAAATAAAAAAAATCCAGGCGCGCAACATATTTTTAAATTTATTTTGTATTTTTTAATATTTGTAACTTATGTTATATATATGAGTCATACATACAATAAATATAAATATTTAAGACAATTATTAAACAGTAGGTTTAAATTATATTTCATGATTTTGCTATTCAAGTAATATTACATTTGAATGAAATATGTGGGAGTAATGGAGTTAGTTAAGTAAAGCGCAAACCTACTACCATACAAGGTGATTTAAGAGCGTGTTAGGTACTTAGTTAAAGAGGCTTGTGCTATAAATACAAGTCCTTAGCGGCTTAAGTGAGGCGTGAGGATTTGTGACGCTCCATTTAATCTAAAATTCTTAGCTTCTTTGTATCCTTTGTCAGAACTGTCTTCAGTAGGAATTAGGAGGAATAAGAATATTATGCGAAAATAAATAAAAAAAAAACTTATAAAATATATCATATAACACCTTGTTATTGTTTTTTTTTTATTAGAAGTCCGTCTCTTGATACTTAATTTGGGAAATCTCTATATTTTTGAAAAAAACCGCAGTTAAAAGAATCCCTTTCGGCACACCGGAAGGCGGAGGTAGATTTCACCGGATCAAAGTAGGCGTTAAAAAAACTCCAATTGTAAGAACTTGTATCAAAGATTGCGCGAGCTGCCGCGTGAGAAGTGGAAGGTGTCTTAAAAGATAGTAAAGGGCTAGAGCGCAATTTCATAAAAATGTGGGACAAAATGTAAACTAAGCTGATTCGTCGTGTATTCAGTTCATAGGGAACAAACTTATACATTTTGTCACTGATATAGTAGCGTCACTGACAAATCCGAACTAAATCGAAATTCACCCGACGAAAATGTATATTATAAGTATATGTCCGCGCATAAATGTTTACACATAAAAAATGTGCCCATTTCTTGTGCTTAAATCATCAGCAAAGGTTGGACGGAATTGTCAAAAAAAAAAACAATGTATTATTCTTTGTTTGACAAAAAAAAAAAATATAGTCAAGTGGTATAATATGGGACAGGCGCATTTGTAATTCAACGGTGGTCCGTATTTCAATGCGGTTTCGCACCTAATGGTCTGAATAAAGGGTAGCCCAGTCGGAAAATGTAAATTAATGATTAAACGCTTTACGCGCGCGGTTGGCCAAATGTGGTATTCGATTCGAAATGCATACCTACATACAGTTATTTGTCAACCACGGTTTTTGTATATAACGTAGCATACACAATATAGTAACAGTTTTCTATAAATAGCAGCTATTAATAAGTTGTATAGATATAAAATATGTATCATTTCACTTAATTTATGCATTCCACGCCAAAAGCATTATAACCCTTGTGATCATGAACAGGCTACGTGAAAATGTCAGTTATCGCAAATAGATATATATTTGATTAGCTCAAACAACAATATGTTTGTCGTGTTTGTTCAAACATGCAGCGCTTTCGTTTCATTTCCGGCCATTTCATTGGCATTAGCATTCAGGCGGCGGGGGCGTGCATTGTTGTCGCTAATGCATGTTTGTTAACGAGCTGAATGTTTGTCAACAAATCAACGTTAGCGGAACGTGCATCGCTTCGCGTCGAATCAAGACTTGAATTGCGAATTAATTCCGAATGGAACACCAAATTACTCTAATGACCCGCTGCGCTTTTACTCTAGAGGTTAAGGCGCCACCAGTCCCTAAAACGTGTTTTGTAACGTATTTTGGTGCATTTTGTTGAAGTTATTCCCAACAAATGGCCAAAACTAAAAATACCACAATAATCTACATATATTAATTTAGTACTTTGCTTAAAAAATAACGAAATACACCTTATTATAGTAATGGAAATAAATAAATAAGAAAGTGTTGTTTATTTTCTTGCAACGATTTTCTTTTAAGTTGTGTAAGTGCCGCGAACCTAATTTTTCTTTCTAAAGATAGTCAATATAATAATCTAGGACATTACTTAAAAAAAAGCATTTTTTTCAAATGATAATAATTATTTAAATACAAAAAACATGTTTCATCGATTCCAAATGTAACGAATTCGCGTTCGGCGAGTATATCCGTCTCTTTTCTACACGTCAATGTTCGAATAAAGCCTACTCTTTCAAATCTCAAGGACAAATGCGTCCCGGGGCGCCTTAAGACTATTGACCCAAAGGTCGCAGGTTCGAATTCTCACATGGTCATATATTTTAAACGCTTAATTATCTCCATCTCCCCTGATTCTAGCACAGGCACGTTCGGCCTAGTTGAGTAGGACCCAAAAATAATTGTACAAGACTTAGGTAATAAAACAAGCTTTTTAAATGCGTAAACAAAACTTTGTGTCTGTGCTGTTGACGGTTGAGGAATTTCTTCGTCTGAAGTCATTCCTGGATGTAGAACCAGTTCATGTTTACCATAAAAATGCATTGTCATCGAAACTGAACAGACATGTCAAATTTTTCGCTCCGCAGGATAAGAGGAAGTGGTTCTAATTCAGATTGCAAAATTTGACATTAAGAATTTTGAAAATTTGAATTTGAAATTGAAATTATTATTTTTCACACTTTCGCATCGGGTTAAAATCAAAATAGGCGTACTACCCTAAAATTACAACCGAATTAGTTGTTTTTATTTTTTAATAATAGTTATAAAAAAGGTCAGTTTAGTATATCGAAATTTAGACAGATCCAAGGATCCCTCAAAAAGAGTGTAAGGTGAAAATAGATTACAAAAAAAATAACTTTTAAGAGATTTAAAAAAGATTGTAGTCGATAATTTTACACGACACAGAGATACATTGTATAAATGTTTATATATACTGAATGTCCCAAGACCATTTCCGAAAACTTAATGGGTGTTTTGGTTCCCTATTACGAATAAGAAATTATTTAAAAAAATGCAAAAATAGTTTATCGCCAAATGCCGTTGTGAATTTCCTTAAGCGGAATTAAAGCATGCTATTTTACGAATCGGAGACTCGTAACGAACGCTTGCGGGTGAGATATAAACGTCGTAATCACGATATCAAGAGGTTTAATAACCGCTAAACCTCAAAAATGTCTACGAAAGAACCGAAAGGAATTTACTTCTAATTTATTGTAACATTTATCGAAAAGTTAGGTTAATTAAACCAAAATTGGCGTTTTAGATGCCACCTTTGAAATGGGGCATTTATTTTAAAAAATCTATTGCTAAACGATTGAAGATAATTTATTGATAGCACTTATATTTTCCTGAAAGACACTAGCTCCAAAGTAATATGAAATCATCGCTTGTGTTTGCTGAAATAAATATAAAAATTGTTCGATACTTTTGACCCACGATCTATGAAAAAGTATGTATAGCCGTAGTGTTGCCGTCGACAACAATCGTTTATTTAATTAAGCTCTTAAGGCAATTCTCATCTTCGTCGAAGCTTTACTCGATAAATATCCATCTGGAATAATCTAAAAGTGAAACATAGGTAATTGCGGTTTTGCCGTGTTGTCAATTACGGTCACGTGACGTGAACGGTCGGCTGGCCGTAACGTCATTATCTCGTGGTTGTAAGCGTCGCACACTCGATAGTTTAGGGTTTTAGGGTATTTTACGATATGTAGATAACCCTCAACAACTCTTCCGTGTGTTTAGACCTCACCATAAACATGCTTACAATTCAACGTTACAGACTACGAGTATAAAGTTATGAAAGCATATACTAATATAAAATTTGCTGAAGTATTTTATTTAAATAGATATTTATTTGATATAGAGGTTGAAAAAAATATATATTATAATTACTCAGGTGCATATATAAACTTTCAGATGCACCCTCACACTTTACACTTATATTTTATTTAGATAATGTTTAATAATTGTATTTTTAACTAGGTATCAATATAAGAATCTGTGTTTAGATTTATGTAGTATTAACTTTTTTTGTTCTCTCTTCGTACGTTAATTCAAATTTATTTTTAAATAAATAAATAAAGACAAACGTATTTCGTGAAAAATAAAATAGGTTTTTGTCATTGCACGCTTTTCAGGACAATTTAAGCAATTTGTACCAATGGCTGTTTGTTAATAAAAATGCAGCCTTAAAATTATACAGCATGTCCCAAGACCATTCCCAAAGACTTAAGGAGGTTATTATTTTTTATAACAAATGGTGTCAATTAGGTCAGCGCGCGGATTCCGATGCCGCGCCGATCGATAATGGCCTTGACACCATTACGGCATACAGCGACAGCTGAGCGCTCACAAAAAAGACATCATTACATGATCCTTTAGCTATTTTTACGTTTTTATCAGACCTAAATACACGTGAGAGTGCGTCGCTAATTTCTTGAAACCCCTCGTGGGCCCACCACTCATTTTATCTAAACAACATGTCAAATCATAAATATTTAATCCTCATTAAGTTGAGCGCGGGGGATAGGATTTAATTCAAAAAGCGTAATGCTACATGTCCTCTTAAAACGCGAACATACCAGCATACTCGCAAATTAAATTACGCCGTGAGTGCTAAGCGAAGACATTAATTTGATTAAATCCGTGTATGATTTTAAAATAATTAGGCGTCAATTTAGGAGGCTATAATTAAAATTACGCCGTCATTTTACTCGGGTAAAATTAGCATTTAATAATAAAATCATTGCTACAATCTAACAGAGAAATGTTCGTAACTACAATTTATGTATTATTTCTTGGAATAAATTATTATGGGAATAATAAATTAGTTTTAAATTATAATTATAAATACCTATTATGACACATTTTAACATCGCACTGTGGATCGAAACATCCCAATATTTAGTTTTAGCCTGCATTCTAAAGACTTTAAAGTATTCTAAATGGATGTGATATATGGTACCTATATTGTAATATAGGTACCCACAACTCTACCTTCTCGTAATGGGTATTTTATTTCGCTCGTACATAACAATGTACTTATTATTTTAAGAGTATAAGTGAATATAATTTAAAAAATATATTTTTCAGTAGTAGATAATGAAATATAAACTTAACCCAGAGAGGTCGAATAAAGAAATTGATTTTGTGTCGGTGTTAAATTGAAATACTTCTAATACGGTTTTTCATAATATCATTGAAAATTTCGTAGTTTAAAAGCGCAGAACACATTTTATAATAAATTGACACATAAATACTATTGGTCGCTATAATACTAATTCACTAAACTATTGAGTTTGAGCATTATTGAGGTTCTTATACCACTATAATTATTGCAAATATTTTTATTGAATTTTGTTCTATACGAGCGTGTACAAATACGTCATTAGCATGCATTATTCCCTTCGATACCTTTTTAATTTAAAATTACCCTAAGATTAAGATACCCTTCGAATTTAAAATTTAAAGTTATTAATTATAACTTCATTTTTATTTATTTTTATACAAGTTTTTTGATACAATTAATTGACAGTTTTATTTTTTTTTTATCTAAAAATGAGACTTGATATTAATACACACTGTCAATCAGCTGTCAGTAGTATGAACGTTTTATTTAATGAAATTTAATGTATTTGTAACATATGTTATAGATAATTTTAGCTTTCTGCACTCTCCATATAAACTTTAACTATGCCGAATCTCACACGCCTCCGTGAGGGTTACAAAGTTTTCCCTTCGCGTATTAATATCTCGATATTTTAAATTACCGATCGACGAGACGCTGGTAAATAACAACTGGGGCCCACGGTGCGCGGTCTGCACGCTACATCGAGCAAGGATGGATCCCTAATGTACTCCTAAATTAATAAGCCAACTATATTAATTACCCAGACTGAGATATGCAATATTGCCTTTTAGACTTAACGCCGTATTAGGATTTTCCACATCGGTAGAGCAGAATCGTCGAATTAATAACGATTCAAGAATTCCGCAAAAGGTGCGCTGAAAATCTTCACAGTAATAGTTAATATAACGCAATAACTTCCATACATCGTTCAAACTTCAACACACTTACAGACAAACATACAACATATTTGAATAAATTGTACCCTAAGTACGCTAAACACAAAGCACCCTTCTCCCCCGCCTCAAACATTTCCTCTTCTCCCCCCCCCGCCCAACGCAAAAAACCTACTTATCAGACAAACAAATCTCGTTTCACCTCTCCACCTCCCCCTGAACCAACGCAAAAAAGATCTTATCCTTCCTAGAAGAACAAAAAATAATATTAAAAATACACTTTTAAAAACAAGCAATGCGCGCATACAAAATTTCGCATCTGCGCTGTTGACCGTTGAGGAGTTCCATTGGAGCCATTTCTGGGTGTAGAAACTGATTATGCTTATCATAAATCATATGCGTTGTCATCGGTACTGAAGCGACATGTCAAATTCAAATCCGTAGGATAAGAGGAAGTGATTCTGATTCAGCTTGCAAGACTTGACCTAAACCGACATACGAACATGTGATTGGGACAGCATATAGCATATAGCCACGTCCCGTCAATGGGCACTTGAACTCACCACACTTTAACCAGTCGAACCTAAGCTTGACCGGCTTTAGATATTTTTTAACGATTCAAACAATGGTTAAGTCCCGTTTAAAAAGTTGTTTTAACATTAATTGGCCAGGGACAACTGATCGAAACAAAAAACACTAACGCCAGCGACAATTAAAATTATATTTTTTTAAACGAATTACACCCAAAATTTTTCGTTCAAACCTTGTTTCATCTCCCGTTTCTATTAATTGAATAATAACATTTGCATATTTTCGTAAATCACTGCGTTATTTAGATTTTTCCACAATACACGGTTATAAATCACAGAGAAATAAAAAATATGGGAGTTTTGTTCGGTGATAAAATACATTTGAGCCGTTAAATGGTTTGCATTCAAAATATTAACAGCAAAAACACGAAAAATAATCTTAAACAGTTAAGAAATCGGCAAAAAGTAGTCTTCATTAAATACATTGACAGTACAAATTGATCAGTACACTCTCGTAATTTTTTCCCCGATTGATATATATTTTTACTCTAAACTGAAGGGAATGTAAACCTCAAAATGTGGGGTTGTTGACACTTCTTTCCGGTAAAACCGTCCATCTACCTACTGAAATATTTATTTAATATATTTTAGGGAAACATACAGAATAACTTCCTTTTGAAAACAACAAATACATAGTGACTAATAAAAAAAAAAAAATTTAGATTAGTTTTATGCCTTTATCTGAGAAATAATATAAAATTTAAATGAATCCGATATCTTATATACTAAGAAAATTATAGCAAAATGTAGCTTTCCTAAAGAAACCTACCTAATACATAAAAATAAGCAAAATTCTTTACTGACAAAGTGATACACTTGTGACTGCAGTTTTTTTGGTAATCTGCATTCTTCAGTATCCGTGCTCGTGGGTAAATAAAATCATGCTTGTATCTTCCATAAAGAACATAAGGGGCGTCCTCTCTACACCCGCCCACGGCGTTGCTGGCGTCACGTCGCGTCGGCGAAAATGTATTCACTGAAAGAATAATGAAGTGTGTAATTTCAGGAGGCGCGCAGTCCCGGACGTCGTCAGACGAGCCCCCCTGAAATAATCAACACGCCCGCCCGTCTGTGTCTGTCCAGGGCCGACTGTTGATGAATGAGGCAGGCGCGGGGCCGCGTCACGTCGGCGCATATGCTTAAAGTGGTGATAATAAAAATCTCGCTTCGACGTTTTAGTATGATTATAAATTTGTCATTAAAAGTGAGGCAAATTTGGCAGATATAAAAAAACAAACTTTTCGCTAAAATTCTATTTCGAACGTTGTCGGATTATGCTTTATTTTTATTTTAATTTATTTATTAATTTATTAAACAAGTAAGCATACAGCGAAATAGTACCATATACAATTTTTCAGAGTTAATAATAAGGTAAAATAAAGATTACGCCTGTGTACAAAAATATTTAAGCTTTCTTGAATTTAACTATATTTTAGAAGGTGGTTATGTGATGCGTACTGTTTGAGAGTTGAGTGAGGGTGTGTGGTTGCGTGTGTGAGTGAACCTCGTATATGTTGTGTATAGATAAATTAGTGCTTAATATGAAACGTTTTCATTTTGAATCAGACTAGTATGAAGTAGTATAAAAATAACCATGTATAAAAATGGTGATACTCAATCATATTGACATTGAATTTTATATTAATATTTATTTTTTTATTTTATTTTATTTTGTACGATTTATGCACAGAATTCATATATACATCGAGCATGATAGTTTTACAACAGCACGTTGATATCGATATATTCAACACTACTTTCCCGGCATTCAAGAGAGTGTCTACTCTAGCTCTAACCCTAGAGTAGTATATTTATGTAAAATCAATTATTTTTAAGGAGTTATGTTGTATTTTATATTATATTCTAGTAATTATGTAAATTCCCCAACCCCTCCTACTTCCTAATCCCAATCTCATATTTTATCTATTATACGGTGGAATTATCGTACTTTCGCCTGGATATACTGGGAGACATTTAGCGTACATAGTTGGCGTATAAACTGAAGCTTGTTATTAGTAATATAACCTTGTAAGGACGAACCCTTGAACCATCTACATACAGGCACAATAAATTACCTCAAAGGACAGTCGGATTTAAAGTATGGAAACCTTTAAAGAAATGTATAGAGCCGCGACGCCTTTACCGCAACTCGACACCGAATTTCCGAAAACGCGCCATTTTCTAATCTAAAAGTTATTTTGTTGTATTAAGATAGGCCGCTCCGCGGATATACTATTGACAAAAAGATAAAGTTTATTTTCACCCGCCAGTTATTATAATAAGTTTAACAAGGAGGAGGGCGCGGGGGAATGAAGGGGAGGGGGAAGTTGAGGGAGCATTGATGAAAGTCCCGCTCCCACGAGCAATTTTCAGACGGAGGGCAGGCCACGATTTTACGGTCTGCGCTCTTTTTTGTGCGCCCCCCGGGAAATATTACTCAAAGTTCCGACGAAAACCCCGCGAAGTATAAGTCAAACATTTCAAACGATATTTCTCAATTCTCGCGTCTCACGGCCGCCCGCCTCTGTTTATCGGCAGGTATTAAGATCAGCCCGCACTTCGCGGCACAAAGTAACACCTGCCTTTAAAATTAAAATATTGCTGTCGAACGACTCGATAGTGACAGTATCTTTAATTTAATTATTTATTATTTTTTAGAAAAATCATAAATAAAAATCAATTTTCAAATTATAATAAATATGTAAGTAAAAATTTTTAACTTTTATTTAGTCTGGCGATTTGCCGTTATTAATAAAATATCATGTAAAGGTGTTTTTTTTAGAGGCGTGGTTTTCAAGAAGTGATAAAACGCATATAATTTGATTTTATGGCTAAGAATTTAGTTTTATTATAAAGATAAGGGTTTGCCATTATGTTTTAAAAATGATTTCGGGTAAGTGGCCGCCGCGGCTGACTCGAACAAATTCCAGCCGAGAGGCCCAATTTTCAACCACTTTTTGCAGCAAGTTGGGCCGTATGTCAGCAATAACGCGCCGAATATTCTCTTCCACGGCGTTAGTCGTGTCCGGCTTATCTGCGTAGACAAGCGACTTCACATAACCCCACAAAAAATAGTCCAGCGGTGTTAAATCGCACGATCTTGGAGGCCACGCCACACGCCCACGACGCGAGATAATGCGCTCACCAAAAGTTTCCTTCAATAAATTGATTGTTTCGTTGGTTGTATGGCATGTAGCACCGTCTTGTTGGAACCAAAGGTCGTCTACATCAAAATCCTCCAATTCAGGCACAAAAAAGTCATTAATCATTGCTCTATAGCGTTCCCCATTGACTGTAACATTATGGCCGGCTTCATTTTTGAAGAAATATGGACCAATGATTCCCTCTGTCCATAGAGCACACCAAACAGTGACTTTTTGAGGATGTAACGGCGTCTCAACAATGGCTTGTGGATTGTTATCACTCCAAATACGACAATTTTGCTTATTAACGTACCCATTCAACCAAAAGTGAGCTTCATCGCAACATCTTTGTCAACCAAGTATACCCGGTCAACAAGTAACTGGTCAACCAAGGATAACTTTATCAGCCAATTACAACTGGCGAATGCTAAAAACATCTTTGTTAACCAAGTATTCAACAAGGCCCGGCACACCAGAGTCTGTGGGCCCCTTAGCAGCGTCGTCATCTAACGTTCGATTCCCGTTAAGAATTCTACCCGCGGGATAAGGCCGGCCTGTCACTATTACTCCGCAGGAGTGAAGGAGACTGGCTGCAAGCTGAGTGCACTCAGCGAAATCGTTTCGTCGGCTTACTTTTCAATAGTAATCAAGCGCTGAGGCGACTTTCCCTTGCACTTCACATTTTTACACTTGACCTAATAATCCCTTTTCCGTGAGTGTTACTTATAATATTTATTTACTTTATTCTACCGAAATCAATTTTGTGTGCAGATTTGAAATATTTTTTATGCAAATAATCTATAAATTTTATTTTATTTTTACCGTGCAGTGAAAAATATACCCCATAAAAATTCAAAACCATTTTTTTACCGGTAAAGTAAAATATTATGTAAGTAATTATACTATTTAATGTATTAAAAGTAAACAAGAAAAATTAAAACAAGCACCTACAAGAAATTATTAAAATCTTAAACATATATTATTTTCTCTACGCCACTATTTTACTCTACGTTTACCTGTTTAATAAATAAATAAATTATGTCAGCTAATATTTGGTATATTATTTTATGTGTATTTTAAATACAATGCACAGAGGTTGAAGAGGTATGTGGATTCGTGTAAATTAGAAAGCAAAAGAGCTGATAAAGTGGGTTATAGGGGCATAGTTTTTTTCTTGTTACGCGGATAAGAATGCATAGTATTTTTTAAAAAATGTATAGAATTCATTTATAACAATAAAATTTTTATTATGGTTATTAAAAAAATACCACAAAACATGGCCACCCATTGGAGCTTCATAGACGCGTAAAACCGATACATGCTACGTTTCGCTATCGTTAAAAATGGAACATCTGTTTCATGTTATATACCGTGAAAACCCCCGTTAGAAAATTTAGCTAAAAAGGTCTGCGATTTCGAGTATAATAATAATTTGTCTCAAATATAAAGTATAAAGTGTAGGGTTCTCATATAAAGTATCACGGTTGATCGACGCGTCATCAGGTCCATGGCAGCGAGGTCATTGGTTACGAAATATCGACGGCGCGTTGACACGTAAAGTAATTTACACTAGCGCTTAAAAATATAAATAAATTTGGGGATGAATTATTTTCTATTTTTTTTTTTCATCATTTCTTACTCATAATAGGAAACATAAACACTCAATTAGGACTTCGGGAACGGTATCGAACACACTGTATATGTTTCATCTTAATAATAATAATAATAAATATCATCTAAAACATAAATTGTTTTGACACCCTGTTCGCTAAGAAGCAAAGGCTATACAGGCAATACAATTATATGAATATATAATTATTATAATTATTATTATTATAATTATTATAATTATTATTAGATTATAATTATTATATTCAAGCCATGCCAGCATTTTGATATGATTAAGAGTTAAAAGCATAATGTAACCATACATGTTTAGTTTTTAACTTAGTTTTTAGTGTTTATACTAACAGTAGAAATCTTTGATTAGTTTTACATATACTTTTTAAGAAAGTAAACTTATCATTAATACCAATTGTTTGTAAGACTGTTTGGTTTCTCCTAATAAAGAATAAAGAATAATAATGGTCAGTAATAGAGTTGTGGTGGTGATTGGATACAGAATCCATTTATTCATCCTTAATTCATCCAGATAATATTATTATGTGGTTAATGTTCAGTGCACGCATAAAAAAACACAAAAACCAACGTTTCCTGAAAACGCAACGATTGGTCAACCGATCGCAAAACATGCGCCGCAGAATTAACGATCGGTTGGAGATTGTAGCAAAAAAAATAAATACAGATACATAGTCCATCTTAGGGCAGCTGTTTAGCACCTAGTTAGATGTACACGGTGAAGATTCCGACATGCCACTAAATGCGAATTCAGATGAGCTATTTATTTATTTAGATATACAATTATTACAAAAAAAAAAATATCTATAAACATACAAAGAGAAAATGAGATACATCTCCCTCTCATCTAAATTCGCACTTAGTGGCATGTCAGAAACTTCACCGTGTCCATCTAACTAGGTGCTGAACACCTGTCCTAAGATGGACTATCTATCTGTTTCCAATAAAAATGCGAAGTAAACAGAGCAGAAAGGGCAGTAATCTATGGTTCCTAATATCTTTTTTTTTTTTTTTATTTACACGAACATATATTTCCGTTTATTTCATAATTTGTAAGTACATATATGAGATTCAATGAAGGAAAACAACAAAAAAGGAAGAGAGTGCACATACAAATAAAAATTAAATCGGGGTGCTATTCCAATAACTTTTTTTTTAATCTAAATTTATATGTTGAATTCTGGATTTTTTCAAAAAAATAATAAAATGTTAAAATAAAAAAAAACCATGGGGCTAAAAAAAAGTTATTGTGCCTCAAGACATAGCAAATGACCCCCTCTTTCGGCCAATTCATTTTGACAAACGATGCACCAAACACCCTGTACATATATAAAATATTATATATTATTGTATATTATGTATTACTTATATATTTTGCCTTTATATATTTAAATTAATACTGTTGGATATTTCAATAAAAATAAATAAATCGGATCCGCTCGTAACCGAAGCGGTCATGTTAGCTTTTACGGTCTCTCCCTTATTAATTTTACCACCGTCATGCCGTACCTATGAATTTTAGGATAGATTTGCTTAGAGTATAAAAAGTTATATACCGATAAATGTTTGTAGACGCTTTAATAAGGCAGGTCGAATTGATATTGAATTGACCGTATTGTATTGCCTCAAGTTTCGAATAGTCTCTCGGGGCCGCAAATACCGAGCGACCTCGAGGCTGTTAGGGCTACAGTGAGAACTACACGTCTGCGTTATAAGGCAACAAAGTTTAAATCACCCTATTATTCTAGCGGAACGAATAACGAGCTACTGAAACGGAATCATGGCGGTGACGAAATCGCTTTCATTCACAGTCATGACTACAGAGTCGCGTTTAACGAGGTCGCTTCGCTTGCCTATTATTGCCTGGCTTGCACATTCCACAAGTTACACATATGGGCACCGTGTGGTACCTTCGGGTACATCGCCGGCCGTAACTATTTTAACAGTCGCCGTATTACCTGTCCGGCCAGACTTTAAAAGTTTTTTTATTCATTTCATCTTTTAGGATTATGTTTTAATTAGGCAGTTGGAACTGTATGTAATAAGCTTAAGAACCAACTGATTTAGATTAAAGTTTTTAGCGTATTCGGCGAGTTTACTACACACTACACCCAGGACGGGAATAGGTTGCGAAACCAAATCGAATTTCATCCCTAGAAGGAAGAAACAGTCCTTGGTATGTTTAATATTGATATAAATACATAAGTCACACATAAAATAATCTCTTACACACGTAAAGATGTCCAATCCACAAATGGCACCACCACGTACTTCACGTTACATACCACTCACTTCACGCACAGTGTTTAAGTTTGATTTATTAATTTGATGTTTTCAACCATCTTTATATTTGGTACATTTTTCTAGCCACGTAAATGTTGTATTAGAGAATTATCTTCCTGTATCGCTGTTTTGTACATTTATAAAAAAATAAATAAATAAATAATCCTTCATCATAATCAATTTATTTTACACTATTTTCGGAGCCTTGCTCATTATTTCGTCATGTGCACTTTCTGAAAATATCAATTAAAAACAAATCCTCATTCATCTGCTGTTGTATTACCCATACTCGTAATCGTTACATCTGGTCTGGTATAGTAGCTGCGTTGGGACCAGTTACATCTTGAATAGGTATAACCGTCGTACTAACAATCATAAATAATTTTAGTAGATGTGAAAACTTATGGAAACTATAGCTTTTTCTTCAAAGAGAAAAATTAGGGCTTTTTGGGTATTATCCGACGTCACCCTATAAATTAAGTTATTTAAATTCAATATTCTATCATATTGATATTTATTCTATACATGTTTATTATATTTTATGTTTATTATATATTGCAAAATCACCATTCTCCAATATCCCCAAACTCTTGGCATTATCACAGCTGTCAGTTGGAAAAGAAATGCAAGAGGTATACCAACGTCTCTGCAATCCGTGACATCTCGTCACATCATTCACCGAGCTCGCGAAACCAACTCAAAACTTCAAGGAAGCAGTAAGAAAAATAGGCTAAGGCAGGCGAACCACAGACGGCCATCATAGCACAGCTTCTTTTGTTTTCTTGTTGATTGCCATTTACTCTCAGCTGTGAACCTTCCCATTCATCAAAACATACAGTCCGCTCCCCCTGATCCATGTACAACCGTACAGGTATAAACATCGCAAATTGTTATAGGCTCTCTCTCCTGTGGTTATCCCTTCTGGATAATGTAAAGATAGAAACAAAGAATACCAACATTTATAAAAAAAAAACTGAGTTACTAATTCACGTTTTTGACGTACTGCATGATTGACCTCGTTAGAAAATAAATAAATAATAATACGCACCCAATGATCACCAGGGTTACCGTCGTCGTACCGAAAAACATCCCTCTGAGATTGTATCCCGTAGGTTCTCACTGCCGCCCTTACGCCCCTTCAGCTAAAACCGCAAACGGCCTTTTAAACTGACGTCCGTAATTAAGACGCCCGCCAAAGACAGGCTCTGAAATTTTATCTGTCTATTTGACAGCGATATAAAATTTCAGGAGTGTCCTAATTGAATTACCTTTGATGAGCCTCCGAACGTTTTCGTCTATAGGTAACGTCAGTAATTAAGTTTTAGGTTCCGTTAGGTATTTTGAAAAACAGGGTTTTTTGCTTATATTATTCATAAAATTCATACGAACGGTTCTCGTCGCCAGGAATGTCGGATCTTGATCTTGAAACGAGAGGAATAAATTATTTAAGAAGGTAGAGAATATTGTTGGCTCATACCAGTGTACCGGTGTGATAGCTTCGACTCGATACAAAGTCTTGTAAATTTGTTGACTACCTAGTAAGGTGTTTGGCCGGGGAGCGCGGTGATTAAAGACTGAAGACTGAAAAGTACTGCCTTCGATTATGAAAGAAAGGAATTTATAACTCGTCTCAGGACGGTCTGATTTGACGTCACAACGTGTGAAATGCAACTAAGCATTTTTCCTAACAAACCAAATGCTCGTGACTTTCAGTTAGGAATTTGCAAACAATTTAAGTCTAGTTTCCTTTGACGCCCTTACGCTTCTCGCACTGCAGAGACGTCAGACGGTATGTAGACTACAATGAAATGTGAGAAATAGTCGGCTGCCTTTAAAAGTGTGCGAATCGTTTATTAAGCGATTTCACACGGCACTGGATTTGCAACTGGACTCTTTTGCCAGTCGGCACATATCTATAGTTTTAAGCAAAAATTTTAATAATTATTAGTACTTGTATTCACTCGTTAATAAATACATAATAATTTGGGCCGACATACATTTTGATGTTTGAATATTGTCCGCAACGATGTCTGAAACTGAATCTATCTCATACACAAAAATACAGAGTCAATTCGACTTAGGCGCCCTCAACGGACTGCCAAGGTGACGTTGCCGTCGAAGTGACGAAAATAAAAAACGTCCGAAATGACGCGTCTTGTAAAAAGTCACTCAGAACTTCATTTCGACCGAGCGTTTACAAACGCATAAAATAAAAGTATGCAAACACTGTCTCATATTTTTCACCCTTTGCGCCCTTCGCGGAGGCCGCCTTTCGGAGGGGATGTTTTATTGTCTATATACGGTAAATATATTTTTATGGGGGTGGAGTATATGGGTTTTTTATCGTTTTTATCCTTGACAACACAGTTTTCTTAAAATAATACCTCACCTAGCGTTATGTATGACAAAGATATTATCGCTGAAGCTAGAGAATTATGGTTCCTCTCTATATGTTATTATGACGCTTACATTATAAATGCTTATTATTACATTACTTTCCCGGCATTCAAGAGAGTGTCTACTCTAGCCCTTGAATAGTATATTTATATTCATATGTATATGTAGAATTTATTATATTTTATATTATATTGTGTTTCATATTATATTCTGGTGATTGTCCCCAACCCCCAAACCCCAATCCCTCCTACTTCCTGGTCCCGGCCTCGCGCCCGAATGGGTTTTCTATTTTTTTAAGTTTGGAGGAAACTATTATTGGCTTTGTGTATTAAATGTTTTTTTTTATTATTGTAATAACTATATAAGCTGTTGTTTCCTGAAATAAAATAAAATAAAATAAAATAAATAAAACAAATGTCTTAACTGTCCTAGATAAAAAACGATAAACACGGTTGTTTTTGAAATACAGTACTGATTGGCAAAATGATAAAAAAAGTTTAACGCTAACCAGAAGATATCATTTGAGATCAAAAGCAGCGTCACAGCTGCTCGGAATCTCGATGTGTGCTGCTTAAAAATTTTCGCGGATACTCAAAAGACCGTTCGCTTTTTGAAGGAACGAAACTATAGCAAAATAAATTAAATCGAAATTGTAGTTGCAGAGTTAATTACTGGTTTTTTATCGCCGTGCAAAGGTTGTAAAGGAAAATAGGAACACAATAACAAAACCAGGAAAAAATACCTTTTATTTATTTATTTATTTATTTATTCTTTATTAAAAACCTTTAAACCTTTTAAACAAAAGCAGGTAAAAAAAAAATAACATACGTACGAACCAAAGAAGGATGTATTGATTGATCGCTGTATTTAATTGTAGTTACATGCCAATATCGTAACATCCGCTCACTTTTATATACATTTTTATTTTTATTCAATTAGTAATTAATGATTATTTTTATGTTATGTATAATTGGTAGTATGTCCTATGTTTTTTTGTACAAATTGCACTAATATATATATTAGCTTATTATATATATTAATAAATATATATATGTATTTTTTTTTTATGTCTTCGTATTACATGTTCGTGTATGTATATCAATGTTAATTTTCGTAGTTTTATTTTGTACTTAGAAAAAAGCTCAGCGCAATTGCATGTAACCAATCTATTAAATAACTATTAAAATTAGCCTACCTTAGTACGGGCAATGTCCAGTTAGGTATGGTTATGTTATTCATTATCTAAGAAATATGTAAAAACAAAAATCAATAAATAAATAAATAAATAATAAATTTTGTCCAATAATCGTCACTTATTTTCTTGTAGTTTCGTTTGCAGCGCAGGGAATTTTTAATTATCAAGAGTACGGAGGGTACGGAGGTGAGTATTGTAGTGACCCATCGGCAATCTTTGATTCGCGTGCGGGATTGAACGTGGACGGCCTGCGGCGAAAATATCGCCAACTAAAATACAATGGCAGACAAAAATGAAGAATCCAAGAAGCGAACGAAAAAGCTAATGAATCTGCCAGCAAAACGAACAAATCGGCGACCATAGCGAGCTAAATGGAAGCGGAAAAGTCATTACTGAAAAATAAGCTTTCCCGAGCGATGACGTCATTGTCCGAGCGATGAAAACATTTTGCACTCAATGTTAATGTATTCTGAGGTTAAAGAAATATCATATTTATTTATTTGATCCTTACGAAAAGTATAAATGCGATACAAAATAAAATATTAATGTTAAAAAAACATTTTTAAAACAAGCTTTTAAATGCATACATCAGGTCATGCTTACCATAAAAATGCACTTTCATCAGAACTGAATGTCAAATTTTAACTCAGTAAGATGAGAGAAAGTGGTTCTAATTCAACTAATTTGACCTAATTTTAAAGAATTAACAATAAGGCCAATTAAAGCTTTAAAAATTCTACACCTATTAGAATTTTTTGAGCTTAACTATACTTTAGAAGGTGTATGTTTGATATGTATGTTAGGAAAGTGTGAGTGATGGTGTGTGGTTGGTTGTGCGTAATATTGTGTATAGATAAATTAATGTGTAATAGCCAAATTTATAAGTATGTATTTACTGTTTTATAAACTGATTACGCTGAATGTTTCCCTAAAACATATTAAATAAATACATAAACATGCAACGTTTTTATTTTAAATCAGACTGGCATGAAATAGTTCGGATTTTTGAGAGAAATTTGCCACGATTTAGGTCAAGCAAATCAACCTCGCTGAATAACCAATATTTTAGTTGGTGTTTATTAAAAATGTAATATTTAGGCGACATCTGTTATTATTATTTGATGAGTAGTATCTAGAGTCCTAAATAGAAGTTCGTTTCTGGATTTACTTAACACTATTTCATTTTTTTTATTTGTATGTCACTGTAGCGACACTACATATTTGGACAGCAGCTGGTAGCGTCGTTTTGGCCGGCGACGTGCGATCGCCGCTAGGCGCATCTGATTGGTCGGCACCTGCGCAGGCGCGCATTGGAACGGCGCACGGGCGATTCGCCAGCAACGCAGGTAGTCGAGTCGGAACATTGGGCTTGGCTTGCATTGTGCGCCGACGTCTTTAACATGCCTAGTTTATATTTTATTCATTGTTACATATTAATTTCCGTTGTTATTTAGTTTTTATTCTTGTTATACGACGCAATTGTTGAAGTGATTCCCTATCGTATTGGGAATCGCGTAAATAAATAATACCGCCGGCCTCTAGCGGTTCAATGATCATCTGAGTTCATCGTTTCTACTCATCCTGGACCCTAGATATCCCCGGCAGATATTCCAACGTAAGTTCGTAGAAACACAAATAATATTTAATTTGAAATAAATTATTAGTTTGGCGTTGAATTTGACGGTTGTTAAAATCGTTGTTTTTAGCGCCAGGGAGAAATGGTTGTGAGGCCCCGGTCTATAAAATAACTGAAAATGTAATGAGTTTAGAATGAACTCCTCGCAATACAGCATTTTGCGAAACGGCGCCAAAGCAAAGCGAACAAAGAACGCTTCGTTTTGCGGGGCGCGCAAATAATGCCACTGTTTAAATAATATTAGCATACGTTATACACTTTCTCGCATTGCGCGTTTTTATTAGGCTCTGTCGAGGATTACCCGCCGGCAGGATATCCCACTCCGCCGTAAATTTGTAAGTGAATTTCCTGAAAAATCTTGCGTTTTGCATTTCTCGTACAAAGTTGCGGGATTGCTGAAATTTTGAAAGCAATGCATACATTCGAAAGATGTACATAATAAGTACCCCGGATGTGGTGTGAGAGTCAGTAACCAAATAGTGAAAAATAATATATTTCGAGAGAATCCGAGCGGATTTCAGTCTGCAATAAGCCTGTTGCCTAATTTTTAATGATGGTAAAAGAAAAGAGACCGCCAGATTATTTCTACCTCTTTATATCTGTAACTGTCTTCTATTCTTATATAGGAATAGAATTTTTAATTTGTCTTTAAGGGTATTTATACCATCATTGATATAGCTTTTAACATTAGCTCTACGCGCGCGTCTACGCGTTTGCGCGCGCGTAGAGCTAAAAATGAAGCAACGAGAGTGTGTCTAAAATTTATTTTTTAACGTATTCATTTATTCAAACCTTGTATATGCATTTACACAAAAATAAATTAAATAAAAATAGATGCAGGATGCATGAGAGCGCAGGATGTCGGTTTAAACCCAGCGCTGAGTTTTATAAAAATGAATTTTTAACTCTCACCTATCCTCTTTAGTGTAAAATATTGTCAAATATTATGTAACCATCTAATTAGATGAAATAAGGAAAGAATGATATTTTAACAAAAAATATAAAAATAATGGATTTGTGATTACGATGAAGGATGGTGGTGAAATGAGATGATTTTATGAGTGATTTATGTATGAAGTTAATGAGAAAATAAAAATAATGGATATGTAAAAGTGTAAAATTAAAGCACTTGATTTGTGTGTCATTTATCTTTTCAGGCGATTTGCCGCTATTAAAAAACAATCATCAAATATAAGTCAAATAACTTCACAACTCAATTATATATATATATATATATATATATATATATATATATATATATATATATATATATATATATTCATTTAAAAAAGCAATCAAAATTTCTTCGTATTGGTTTTTGGCGCCCCTGGGCTGTAGCCCATTTAGTCCTATAGTTATTGGGGACCTGTATAAACTCTCTTATATCCAACCCGACGCATTTTTAAAACATTTTTTTTGTAACTTTTAGAATCAGTAGTAAATATAAGTCAACACAAGTCGGAATACAAGTTATTTAACTCTTTCATTTAAATATAGTTATGTTAAATGGGAGATGCCTGTAGTCGGCTAAAGTTGTTGACAAATGTAGACCATTGTTCAAACAACATGGAATTCTCACAACTTATGTCTTATTTATTCAGGAGTGTTTGTGTGATTCCTAAATTTACACATAGCCAAATTCATAATAACGAAACTCGCAAAAAGAGAAATTATATACATCGGTCTTCCATAAGGGAGTTAGTGTTATTAATGAATATTTATTCTCTTTTTAGTTTTGTTAATATGTAAGTTTTTTGGTAATTTCTGCGTAAGTAGGTATTTCTTCGTTGTTTTTGTTTTACAACAATAAATTAAATTTTACTCTACTTTTGTAATTTTATTTTAATTATCTAACTATGTATTTCATATGTAATTGTCAATAAATACTTCTGTGAGCATTTTTAATAATTAAATAAATTAATTATAAGGACAAGAAAATAGTTGAAACTGCGCTTGAATCGCACAATAATAAAAAGTAATCCACTAAAATTCAAGCAAATGTATTTTAATAAAATGATAAGTAATTATTTCCAAGCAACGAAACTTTAGGAAAGTATTCTTTCCGCTGCGAATAGTTTGCGGCAGGAAAGAATGATATTCAAACATTCTTTTTCTTTTAAAGTATCTGACTTGCGAGATGTTGTTGTTTACCGTAATGAACGGCCTCGCATCATGAAAACAACAAAAAGGCAGTCGGAACTGCGCCTAATAGCGCCTCCCCGCCAAAGCAAGCCATACGATTAAAGAATTTGAATATTTGGTCTGAAGTATGTATACATTATGAAAATAAATATCTTTTGTAAAAGTATGTATTTATTTGAAAAAAATTTAAATCCTTAAAATATTAAAAAGCATTCTAATTTTCCAAATGTCAGTACTGTCAAACTTTTATATAAGGTACGCTAACGGTGATTACCTATTTTAAAGTAAAAATCATCTAAATAAGGTATTTAATCAATAAAATATACAATTTTACTATATTTATATTTATATGTATATGAATATGTCTACATATGTATATATTAGACCACCTCCAAACGAAATACTGAGTACCTCGAATATTTATCACTTCGATACAGGCATTACGCCAAGTGAAGTGATTATAATCCAATATGCCTGAACCTCTTTTCTATATCTAATTATATTTGAAGACCCTGAAATTTGTATTCTAAAAAAAAGGAATTATGTACTTTGTTCGTACTGTATTGTTATATGGATAAATAAATAAATAAATAAAGTTTTTTTTTTCGACTAAGATAAAATATATAGTTCTTAAAACGCTTTGAATAGATTCGGTAAGGTTCGTATCCGAGATTAATGGGCGCCTGTTGTAATTGGTTGTAAATTTTGAAGGACATTAAAAAGCTCGTAAAATATTCATAAGGGGCTCCAAACTAATCTGCGAACAGGTCCTAAGTCGGATGGGGATCGAGCATATGAACACAAAATCCTCAGCGATGTAATTATACGAGTATATATCGACGTGTGTATTTCGAATACGGTAAGCCACCCGGATTAATGCTGTTATCAGCGGTGACAAAACATCAGCGAAGTGATAGGAAAATAACGGATACATCAATAGCTTGCTGTAATAACGAGTTGTTGTTGTAAACGAGTTGTAATAGAAATAATTAGCAATATTTAAGGGAGGGACATGACAGCTCAAAATAAGATTAATATTAAACAATCCAATTGTGCTCTGTGTAACTACAGATTTTTTAATAAGCATAGTGATTAATAATAAAAATATATACTAAAGACTTAGTGTATCAAATGGCCCCTTTCAATGTTGCAAAAATGAGGGAGAAACCTATTCCTGATATAGGGTGTGGCTTGTTCGTATTTTTAAGCTATTACAAAAAAAAAAATCTGGAGAGATTATCCAAATTTCTTTATTCTTTGATATTTTTTGGAGGTTTACTTACGATGCGTCTAGTGTGAGGTAGGAAAAATAAAAAAAATGGGTTTTTAGTCAAAATGTTTTCATACCGAATTGATTTAAAATAAAAAATAACACAATTAGCTTTTTATTGTTAGTAAACAATAAATAAACCTTTTCATTAAAACTTTGAAATCAGCTTATACGGTGTGTTTCTGCACCAACTTTTGGGGGTGTAACAATATAAAAGGAGACGTGTTGTTTCTTTACAAACACAATAATTTTGCGACGCGCCCAAAAAACAGAACAAAACCCTTGGCTCGGGAAAACCTCTGGTATGGATGCTGCGTGGACCCGACGCTAGATGGCGTGCGGCCACTCCGCCCGCAGCTGTTTCGTTTCCCACGCATTTTTCATCGCGTCTCGCCTATTCCACGCCATAAAAGCTAAGCCTGCTTTCCCTACTTTCCCCTCTATTTTATGCCTTTATGCTGAAAGTCGTCAGGTCGAGGAAAACTCGCAATAGCTTAAGCTATTATTCACGCGCCTAAGGATATTTCTTTTTGTTTCTATGTGCCATTACTATTCGATTCAATTTTTATATTTTACTACCCTAATGGCGCTTAAATTTCGCTTTTGTTGACGATCCACAATGCCGACTAATGCAATTACCAAAGTCGATACACATTACTCATACAAGTAATACAGAATATGTGAGATATAGCTGCTTGTAATAAATAATCTTACATAATGAAAATACCAAAACATTTCTCTAAGACCACATACACCATACATCATAAATATCTTACGAGTAGTTCAAGAGTGTGTGGAAGACGAAAAAAACACAGTAAAAAAATGTGTCAAACGATTTAAATACATTTAAAACAGATAACTTGTAGTGTGGGTATTTGATGGTTTGTCTAAAAAATATATATACTTAAAGTAGTACTATTTGAAATAAATATATTTTGTGAAATAAAAAAATAATAACAAAAGGAAAAAACACCGATTATGCAATATATAAAAGTTTAGAATATAAAAATGGAAGTTGGTTTAAAAGTAATAAAGTATTTGAGGTATAACTTTCATAGTAGAATATTTTATACCATTATATTTAAATAACGCGGTAATCGCATGCTTAAATTATTATTATTATTTATGGATACACTATAATATGTAATTCTACGATAATATAAATAAATAATATTTTATTATGAGAGTTTCGCATCATGTACCTATATAAGTCGAGGTTAGCGTCGATTTTATTATTTTACTTGGCTATTGGCATTTTTCTTGGATATTTAGTCAGGTTCATTAAAGCGTTTTTTTGTTTCATTTCAATATAAGTATCATGATACACAACAATAGTTCTTACTCGTAATATTACCTTTTAAATTGTTTAACTAAAAAAAAAGTGCTTGTCTCTAAAGAGTTTAGTAAAAAAGGATCTCAACTCTTCTTTACAACCTTGACATTTGAAACTCGACAAAATTATGCAGAAGGATTTCCCAAGACAAGGAAAAATGACAAATCACGAAGAAATGCTTTACGGGCTCTAAAATTATGGTAGGGAGTGAAAAATTACACATCTCTTTAATATAGGTATACTATATACGCGATATTCTAGATGAAAGTTAATATTTTTTTCTGTGGTATTAGAAATTCGGCAAAGAGGTTCATTATCAAGGAATTATTGCTGCAAATAAGATCAATTTAACTCTTACTGACCTTGAAGATTAATTTAGAGCTAATAAGATATCCTTAAAATTCACGTAACCGTTCTTCTTAATTTTAGTAATAGTTCTCAATATTTATCATCCATTTGTTATCTTACAGAAATTAGTAAACATGTTAAATAATACTAGCTGTCTTTTGCCCTTTTGCCCCCAACCTTATGGGTAAAACCTATATAATATTATCATATATTTTTTTTGTAAATTAATATTGTTATAAATATTACAAAATAATGTTTATGGACGCAGCTATGCTGAGAGCTAGGAAAGGTGGAGGAGGCGTTCATTCAAGTTCCACGATAATTATATAAGTTTAGTTCATTTCAGTTCAATGCCGTCAACAACGGCGTTTATTTCAACATAGTTATTTTATTACAAACAAAATGAGCAAGGACCCAGATTTGCTTGTTCAGGCTGTGTTGCTAAGGATAATTTGCAAACGCAACCCGTCTCGCTCACGCAAAATTTCTGCGCAATAATCCAATTATAGTGGTATGTACTACAATACCTACTTTCTATTTTATACTTGTATTTAGTATAATACCTACTATATTTTTATCAAGTTTTTTCATTCATATTAAAGCATCAACACGACTGAAGTGGCACATATTGCAAAGAGTAGTACCTGCTTCACTCGATACAGATTCGTCTGGTTAAGGTGACGGAAAATAAGACGGTAGGGTTTAGCGTGTCATTTGAATTATGATGTTTGCGCATTTGTGATTCATACACTTTATTATACTTTATTAATATAATTTAGGTGTAGGCGTGTGTGAGTTTGAGGGTTTTCATATGCTATTGAGAGACATTTACATATACGAGGATATCTTACATTTAAAAGAGCTTATAGAGGTATTCGATAGTATTATACGTTTTATAGATGTTTACACATCCCGTCTTCGGGTAAGAGTTCGACACATCCGTCCGATGCTAGCTAATGGTGGGGACTGGTGCAATTTCACCTACGGTCTCAGTTCGTAACAGTGGGCAGTCACTCGAAATGTCGAGATTGATTTTTCATTGACACACGGTATCTACCAAACGCTCATAGATACAATATTTTTTAATATATATACACAAATCTGTAATCCTAATTAAAAAATGAGTAATTGTTTCAATAAATAAATGAATGAATAAAAAAATAATTGATAATTACGATATTTTTATTGTAAATGCTTAGACTACCATTTAAAAATAAATGTCAATGTCTATTTTATTTACCAAGTTTTTACTTTTTAAATACTTGAATCACCTTCTGGGATTTGTTGACTACTTAAACATCCTTAGTTTAACTTCTTAATAAATAGCTCAGAGTTTGAGTCGAATCCGGTATTTATATTACGCAGTAGGTTAGGTTTATATGAACTTCAGATAACTAATTTTGTCTTTCCCAAAGGGGTCTTGAATGATTTTCAAATTAAGCAGTTTATCTGCGTACTTAACGGAAGCTCTCAAACTCAACAATTATTATTACAAGGGTATTTTGGTATTTTCGTGGCTTCGTCCCTGCCTGAGGGTTTGAGAACAAATCGAATGAAAATTGCTCTTAATATTGACGGGTAGAGAACACTGGAAACCACTCTGATTAAATATAATAGGTCAAAATTTAGAAATTTTTATTTAGCCTGCAATGTTTTTTTATATCGGTTTATGTCAAATCTTGCAAGCTGAATTAAAACCGTATAGGTTCATAAGAAACTTAGGTTCTTATGCGTTTACCTCTATAATCATTGCATATCTTTTTTTTAAATTTTGTTTTAATACATCGTGTACAAATACGTCAATAGCGTGTGTTGTTTGCCTTAATTCCCTGCAATACTTATGAAATTTAAAATTTAATGTTAGTAACAATTGAAAAAATTCATTGACAGTTTTAATATTATCATGTAAAAATGAGACTTGAAATTCTTAGAAGTATAAGATGGCTATAATAATTATTTTTACTTGACATTGACAGACTATTGAAAAGGAAACATTTTATCACACAAAATTCACAGTTCGAAACTCATTCTGTCGATGAGTTGTCAATGTTATGAACTTTTTATTGTATTCAATTTAATTTATTTGAACACATTATGGATAAATGTTACCTTTCTACGCTCATTCTCAAACTTTTACTATGCCAAATCTCACACTCTTCCGTGAGAGAAATGTTCTTAAAAAGGGTTATAAAGTTTTCTCTTCGCTATAAGATTAGTTCAACGACCACAGAAACATATCGGTCACGGGAGTGACAATATTTATTGTATCTCTGTGTTCCTACTTAATCTCTTATATAGTAACTAGACTTTTCGCTCTGTAATATTCTATAAATATGTTACTACCTATTAACGTTATATTATGTTACTTAGCCATTGGTATGTCAGGTTCGTGAAGTCGGCATCTACTGATTTGCATCGTGAAGCTAGCAAATAACTTTCGACTCCTAAGCAACCACCAATCAGTTGTCATTTTTTGTTGTTGTTTATGGATGCGTCTGTTTATTATCGTACTATGTATCGTATGTTGTATATTTATTATAGTGTGTATGCGTTTATTATTGTACTACTGCATTCAAAATATTATAATGATCGTATCACCATATCTTTTATCGCGGCAAGTAATGTTATCCATTTCTCGTGTACAGCGACAAACCCAAACCGCTATATCATTTCAACTTAATAAGCGGCCGCCATTTACGACCGCGGCCGCCATTTGCATTCAAGATGGCGTCCGACCATATCCGGTTGGCAGTTCGTAATTCCCGCCCAAAAATAAAAATAAATTTCACTCAGAATGCGTCGCTGTTTGTAATCTCGTACGCGTTTTATAGGCTAACGTGACGCTCAGTTATGGCGGCCATTTCGTTGATATGAAACGCGCGCGTTGGGTTAGTGAAATAAAGCCCACATATTTATTGGGCGGGCCTTTTATCGATTCGCACCAGCCTACGGACTATTCTCACAGACGGGAGCGCCGATACATTCGAATGTGAAAAAATGCTAAAGAAATATTGGTATCAATAAAACGCAGGTCGGTGCTTAAAATAAATATCCGGAGGTAGATTTCGCCGGTTCAAAGTAGGGGGTAGGCGAACTCCAATTGTACAAACTTGTATAAAAATTGCGCCACTCTCCGCGCGGCAGCTCGCGCACCTCGACCCGCAGTGCCCTTGCGCAGCGAGAGTGCGTATACTGAATCCATCTTTATACTGTGCCGGAAGGGTAGCTCGTATCAAAAATTGTTTCAAACAAAAATTGTTGTAAAATGATAAGCCTACAATTAACATTTTGAACAAATTTGATTCTGTGCCTGTGAGGTATGATTTTTTTGAATTTTGAAAACCGTATTTTTCCCACCCCTAGGACCGATGGTTGGTGGTATCAAAAAAGTTTCCTAAAATAAGTTTTAGGCTCTTATCTAAGGAATAATATGGGGATTTAGGGGATGTGACACGCAAAGATATGCCGAAATCTTCTAGAAGTCGATATGGTACCCATTGCAGTAGGTAGCCTTCCTGATGAAATCTACCTAAAACCAATCAACGTAGGTGTTACTAATATACCGAACCCTGAAAATTAAAAAAAAAATGATGTTGACTAATTTATCGCCGCTCGCAGGACTTAATTTACATATTTTATAAATGAAAACTATACGTACATTTTTAGGTGAAAAAATACTTTAACTTTCTAAAATATATAAACATATACAATTTTATTCTGGCCCTAAAGAATCTTTAATTCTCCCTCATGCCGGGCAAGACTGTCAAAATTACTAAAAAATTTTTTTTTTACGTATTTGATTTGGACCATTTTTTCGAATTGCGGTAATATACTCGTAAATATAACCCTTGACTCCATATTACATCATATTACACAAGGTATGGATCACTTGAAGTACTTCAGGATATCCTTCGAAAATATCTTGGAGGAGAACGCTAATACCTTATTAAATTAATAACTTATTGAATTGTTGAGCAAAAGCCGGCCGTGCCAGAGAAAATATTAATATAACTTTACGAAACCCAAAAATTGAAAGAAACTTCTGTCTGAAATATCAGATTTACGAACTCATTTAAATCATTTCATAATGATATCGGAACATCGAGAGATTTATAATTTATTCTCGAACATTTTAGGATAGAAGTAAATTGATCTTAGATTTACCGTGTATGGTTCTGGTTATAAGGAAACTGTGATTATAAAACGTATATCTGTTTATGCGGTAAATAGGTTCTATCAATTCACGAAAAAGCCAGTTTTTTTTAAATTAAAAAAACCCTTCCAACTTCGAATATCAGCCAAACTGTTATTTTATTACGGATTTTTAGGTTATTAGTAATTGCTACAAGTTTTATCTTTCTGAAAATAAGAAGCATTAGTTTGCAATTTCAACTCGTCGATTCCATCGAAAATTATGTAATAGATTATTTCTTGAAAAAAATCATTAATAGAACCGAAACTACTATAAATAAGGCGTTCTAAAAAAAAGTTTACTGACTTCCCGGATGGATAATATTTTAAAATGTAGCAAAGTGTATGTTAAAATATTCATAAATTACAAACGATGTTTAAAATTATTACTTATATATAACATTGCAATATGAAGTGTTATGAATGGATAAATTAACTATTATTTAATGAAGCAAAATTTACACGAGTATTACAATTGGTGAATCCTTACCTAATTGGACACCTGTACTAAGGTAGGCTAATTAAACAGTTACTGTAGGTAACGTCAGTTTTGGTGTGCATACTTTAAAAAATGTAAAATACATATTTTTGTAAATAAATATTGCAATAAAAAATAATTTATTTAATATAAGATATGATATAGAAATGTAATATTGTCTAAAGTGGGTAGCATTATATGGAAATATCGTAGAACAGTTTAACTCGTCTGTTTCTCTTCTACCAAGTTCAATAAGCCAAGATGTTAAGGCCTTTTACGTTTTACCGTGTTAAAACTTTTACCTTGTTATAAATTTTAGCCGCCGAGAAAGTTAAATATCTTTGAGGACTACACCACCACCATTCTATAAATGGGAATCGTAAAGATATTTTTTATGTTTTTTAGGGTTTTAGCATATGTAACGATAGTTTAAAAAGAATTGATTTTTCTTACTTCTAATACATCGAACTCCCTAAACAATCGGTGAGATGAATACTTAAAGGGTTTTTTTTAATTATAACTCTTATGAGCAATTTTTGAGCTTTAATAAGCACGTCTGAGATGTCAAAGACGTTCCAACTCCATTCTATTATACCATACTTTATAATGCTATGAAATAGAGGATAATAAACTATTTTCAAATGAAATTAAAATATATATTTGAAATATAGTTATTATGTTACAAGATTATATGTAAAAAATACAAATAAATCTATATAAGATGAATGTTTTAGAATGTTCGATATATAGTATGTGTTAGGGCGGGCCGTCAATGTATGGAAATATTTTTGCTTAAGGGGTCGCTAAAGTTACGCGTGCCTATTTAGATTATTGCCTCATATTTCACTTTTAGATTCTCTACAACTTTTAGCCCTTTTCTTAAGAAGAGGGCTAAAAGTTAACACGGTTCAGAGACAGAAACGGTTCGGGTGTTATTTTTCTGCGAAAAATTAAATATAATATGACATGTAACAAACATGACAGTTAAAAAAATACACGTGTCTTATGACACAATAATATATTTAGAAAAAAAATCAATAACAATAACAAAAAAAAATAAATTAAAAGGTTCACGATTGCTATCTAGAGTTCTTAAGCACTTAAAATGACATATTAGGACACTTTTGTTAGGTAGAGGTATTTTTTTGATTAGCTCACAACAATATTTATTGTATTTCTAAACATGGGGCATTCAGTAAAAAAATAAATATATTTAGAAAACTTTGACTTTTGGCAGAGGTCCAAAACCACCATGGAACATATATTCGTTAAATTTTTACCTCCATGGTATTCTAACTAGCATATAACTAGGGTTACGTTATACGCGATTCCAAAATAGCCTTACATGATAAATATACAATTTACAATGATAGTTTAAAGTAATCTACCTTCAATTATCGTAGGTAACGAGTACTGTGATATTGCACTAGGAAAACCTGTTCTGCAATAGCGACAGAAGCGCGTATACTATATTGTATTAATGTTGGCGCATTACCGATCAAGAAACGTATTTTTAGAAAGTAATAGTACAATATAAAGCTCTATTACTTATTTATTTATTATATAATGTTATTTAGTGAAAAATAAAGTGTATGTAAGATATAAACATTATAATTCTATAAAAAGCGTAAATCAAGTAAAAATAATAATGATAATATACTATAATATAAAATGTTTATCCTAGGCTAAATATATCGATTTAAAAATTAATTCGACAGTCTAACAATGGGTTTGTGTGAAAATGTGTGTGTGTGTTTGTGGGAGAGAGAGAGAGAGAGAAGTATAGTGTAGCTTTTGCTCATACTTTTTCTACTTATTATTTCCCTTTGCTGAGGTTGGTCATGACTTTTAAAATACGACCAAACGACAATTTTTCTTCGCTATTATGTGTGATCGTAAACTCGACAGAGGACTTCTTTAGCACAGAAAACTGCAGTTTTCTTTCTCGCCAGACGGAGCTTACTTCTTTGTCATTGTTCTAAGGCAGGCCACACTCTAGCGGGGCGGGCTTTCACGGCGCTCAATTCGAAATGAGTAAATGGAAATGCAAATAAGCGACCATTGTTTCAATCTCGCTTCTTACACCCCCTCCGCCTCCCGCCCCCCCCCGCCCTCTTCGCTGATCCGGCAATTGGGCGAGTGCATTTTATGAAATAGAGGAGAGCATAGGATATTATTTTTCCTTTATCTTTTTAATATTTTTACTTTTTACACAATAAATTATTGTAAAACTGCAACTTATTCGGAGTAAATTTATCTCAACAGTTGATAGTATCTATATATTACTACGTTAATATATGGAGAAGTACTGAAAGCTAAAATTTATCTATAATACGTGTTACAAATTGTAGTAATATGTCAAGCAGAAATAAATTATTAATGTCATCTTTTACTCCCATGAATGTCGTCTCATTTTTACGTCAATCAATGATTTGTATCAAAAAATAAATACAAATACAAGCTGTAAATGTGTTTTTTTTTCAACTGTTACTACCATTAAATTTTAAATTTTATAGTTATTTCATGGAATTAAAGAAAACGACATACGTTAATGACGGACTTACACACGCTCGCTGCTGGCGTAATAAAATAAAATTCTTTAAAATTATAAGGTATTATATAGAGGTATAAGAAACTCAATAACGCTCAAACTTAAAAGATTCATAAATTACGGTTGAATTTCGACCACTGGGCGACCACTAGTTATAATAATTTTGTAACTGTGGTATCGGTGAATGTATAGCGTTATTTGACGACGATACATTGATTGAAAGGGATTTTAAGATCGGAGCAATTAATAGTGTCATTGAAAACAGCGTTTATGAACCTCAGATCGAGCAACGACAGTGAAAATTTGAAATCAGTTAAACTTAAGGCGGTGAAATGGCATTATATAGTACTTATGTTAATTAACATCCATAAAAAACTTTCAAATATATTAATCTATTATATATTATCTATGAAATAAAGCGACTCAAACCTTAATTTACTTGCCTATTTACTTATCTTAAGTGGAAACTTTAATTTTATTAAGTTACATGGCAAGTGTGAGGCAGCTAAATTTAAAAATTAGGAGTTTAATTCAACATGTGTTCATGGAATTTGCATTGAAGTAAGGTGTATTTTTTTGTTTTTGAAATTTAATATTACTCAAATTTAAGTTTGCTTTTTATATAGGGGACGAATATTATAGGAAAATACAAATACCCAAGGAGTCATAATGAAGTCGATTTTCGATAGGGGCTTATAAAGTGTATTACAAAGCCGAGCGTTTTGAGCCCGGCTTGACTATGACTAAGTCTTACTAATTTATTCTCAAAGTGTTAATTTGGCATTGTAACTCGAGCAAGACATGATGATGAGGTATCTCAAACTGCTAGAAGTACATATGGTTTTGAAAATGTAACGAAAAAATTGCTGCTTCTATCATTCGAAATATATGTAAAAAAAACAAGAATAGCTGACATTCTATAACATCAACTGTTTAGTAGTAGTAAATTATTTAACCAGAACCTGACGTCCTACAGCTAGGCCCTACAGGCGTCATTAACAGCATCTTCCTCACAGACTACTCGCGCCTGTGCTACCAACTTGCAATGGGATGTTTCATTTCCTATCCCTACACGTGCCTGCGGCACTTTTAGCTCATACGACGTGCGTTTTAGTTAGACATACTCGCCATAGTCGACAGAGGATTATTTTTTAGGTCTGGGTAGATTAAAATAAATTAAAAACGTGCACTGGTATTATGAGATTTTTTAATTTTTTTTATAAATTCGATACTCCGAAAAAAAAAATATTTTACGTGCATTAACAAAATTCAATCATGATTTCTTGAAATTTCACTTGTTCATAACAAATCAAAATATGAAGTTAATTGATTGCTGTTGTGTTCAATATACACCAACACGAAAAATTAAGTTTTTCCACTTAGCTTAGCAGTTTTTCCTAGTAACATCCAAAACGTGTAAAAAAAGAATAACATCATATAAAAATGCGAACAAGATGCATGGTATGTGAGATACATACCATGTTTTCTCTGTTTATATAGGTGATGTTTTTGAAGTGCCGCAGGCACGTGTAAAGATAGGAAATGAAACATCCCATTGCAAGTTGGTAGCACTGGCGCGAGTAGTCTGTGAGGAAGATGCCTTTAATGACGCCTGTAGGTCCTAGCTGTAGGACGTCAGGTTCCGGTTAAATAATTTACCACTACTAAACAATGTATAGAAACAGTTGATGTTATATAATGTCATAGCTATTCTTGTTTTTTTACATATATTTCGACACCTCATATTTGAACCATCGCATTTACAATATTATGTCTGGGTCAAAAGACAAATTTGTTCAGTGTTAGACAGATATAATACTTTGAGGGAAAATTGTACTCGAAATCATTTTATCCGAAAAACTTAATTTTGTTACATACATCGGAGCATCGAATTTTAACACTACATTAGTTTATTTTCATAAATTTTAACGCGCGGGTATTAATGAAACAACACTGACATAATATTTTATTTATAATGTGACACTAGACATTCGGTCAAAGGACGTGGATAGTAGCTTCTTATACATGAATTTAAATTCTGGAATTATAATATACAGTATGTTGTTAAAATCACTGCAAAATGATTATGGCTATAAACCAATTTCAAAAAAAATATGTTCAAATGATGATTGTTACGAAAACAATGCACGAAGCATTCAATTATCCACTTACTAGTGTACTGAGTGAGGAAGCGTGAAGTTGACTCACTTAAAGGTACCTTACATGGGAAGCATGCAAAGTGACCGCGTTGCTAACGTGTCAACATCCTTGTTGCATTGGCCTTACAACACGGAGATTAACTCAGCAAGTGTCTGTGCTAACATTGGCTCATAGGAAGATTTAGAGGAACACACGAAGGCTGGTAGCATTGTAATATGGATTTTGTACACTGAAAAAATATTTTAGTAAAACGTTTGGTTTTTTTAAAATTTGCACCCGCAGCAAAAAATGTGCTAATCGTAGTACGTACAGACTGATTATCGTTAAATATTTTTTGGTTAGATTAAACCATATTTCCTGCTATGGCAGCGAGAGATATGGTTAAAAAATATTTTATCAAAATCATTTTGCTATGATTACAAAACAATATGGCGTCGTGGGCGAACAGCTGACGAAATAAAACGTTATCATTTTAATTTGCTGTGATTCAAATCAAAATGGCAGTGTGACTGAAAATCTGATCTTGAAATTTACAGTTTAGCAAAAATGATTGTAACGATGGTTAGATATTATGTTAAAGGTAACCAAAAATGATGGTACTTACATTGAGAAATATGTTTGAAAATAATGGTAAGTTTAACAATAACCGATGTGTAACTCTAACAAAAAATATTGCAGTCACTATGTCAACCATACTTTATGGTTGCCATAGCATATTTTTGCTGCCATTATCATTTTTTTTTAAACATACTTTTATTAAAAAAAAATGTGCATTAGCACTATGTTAGTGGGGTATTATTATTACTTCTGTGCTCTAGGACATAATTAATAAAAGTTTTTTTTTTAAACCGTGCATTCCGACATTGCATCCGTTTCAATAAACATTTTAATGTGATCTGTGAAGCTGTCAAAATATCTGTGGCATTCGATAAATGACCATTCTGGACAAAAGAATTCCGTTAGTATGAACATTAAAATGATCTAAAACATTAAGGATGTCGAACCGTAACTATATAACCGCTATTGCAGCACATCGTATGTTCTTTCTTCTGTGTCTTCCGTGTAAAAATTGATATTTATTCAAGTAATTACAGATAATCAAAATAGCTTTAACAGATTTAAAGTGTTTTTTTTTTTTTTTATGTACGCACGGTATTTGAGGTAGAACGATGGGAATGATTCCAAAGCTTTTTCGGCTGTCGTCATCATGGGCAAAGCCAAGTATTATTATTTAAAGACCAACAGCGCTTATTTTATTTTTGGCCTTTCCACTCCCCAGGCGCAATCCCGATTCTGAAATCGCGAATCAGTTATTCCTTTGAAATATCTTTGAATGCTACTGATAAGTTATTCAAGCATATGTTTACGATCGGTTGTAAGATAAACAATTGTAAATGGTCCGGTCAAGAGGGAACGTTGTTTACACACTGCGATATTCGTACCCACATATTATAAGTTCTATATGTATAACTATATATAATATAATATAACCATTACACACAATCTATATATTAATACGCGAAGAGAAAACTTTATAACCTTTTTCTAGGCATAATGCGCGCGCGGAGAACTGTGAAATTTGGCTTAGTAAAAGTTTATATGAAAAAGGAGCGCAGAAAGCTAAAATATTTATAATATTTTTTGTGGGGTTATGTGAAGTCGCTTGTCTACGCAGATAAGCCGGACACGATTAACGCCTTGGAAGAGAATATTCGGCGCGTTATTGCTGACATACGGCCCAACTTGCTGCAGAAAGTGGTTGAAAATTGGGCCTCTCGGCTGGAATTTGTTCGAGTCAGCCGCGGCGGCCACTTACCCGAAATCATTTTTAAAACATAATGGCAAACCCTTATCTTTATAATAAAACTAAATTCTTAGCCATAACATCAAATTATATGCGTTTTATCCCTTCTTGAAAACCACGCCTCTAAAAACATCACCCTATATATATATGTTACAAATACATAAATAAAACGTTCATACTACTGACAGACTGAGTTTCAAGCTGTGAATCTTGTGTGATTTTAAAAATTCATGTTTCAATAGTCTATCTTATGAATACCATCTTATACTTTATACATACACATATACAACTTATACTTTTTTTTTCTCAACCGTTACAACATTAAATTTTAAATTTCATGGGTGGGTATTGCAGGGAATTAAGACAAACAACATACTCTTGCGCGTGGTTTTAACACGTTGTCTCAATTAACGCATAAACCCCGTACAGTTTTTGGTTAATTATAAAAAGCAGAATCAATTTATGTCTAAAAACTTAAATGAATTTGCATCTTTATAAAATAAACTATGCTTCTGTAGTTTTATTTTCTTGATTATTCAGACAATAAAATATTTACGTCTTAGGTTTTGATAAAATGTATAGAAAAATGCTAGAAATTAAGAAGAAATGTATTTTAAGGTCTTAACTTCGAAATAAAATATAAATTTAAGTTAATGATTCCATAGAAGCCTAGATATTTAGGAAATAAAACGATTCCTAGTAATATTTTTTTTCTAAATCTAGAAATAGCCAGCCTTTTTTCAAAATGCCGTTCCAGAAGCACATTTATAATATTAGTCAAATATACGACCCCCAAGGGACATGTTACTCAACTCCGCACGATAAAGTTAAGTGGAAACTTTGTAAACAACCGTTTGCAAGAATTACTTCAAAAGATTGTATTGTTTTTATCTTTTTCTATCAGTTGCTTCTAATACCTGCTCAAATGAAACCAGTTAATTTAGTTAACTGATCGACGCGGCCGCGAAGACGACATTGACCACGCGTCGCGGCCAAGGTTACGTTGCCGCTTATATGAAATAATAAATTTAAGTATGAATTATTTTTGTACTTTTTTTTAAAAATTTAATATCAGTTTAGTTTAGTTGTTTAAAAAAACACCCCGTAAACAAGTTACAACATTACATACGCTTTTGTTCTATCAAAGGTAGCCATTTTCCGATATTTCGAAATGCCTAATACAGGATGAACTTAAAATCGGCAGTATCTTTTTAAGGAGTTTTATGCATTAATCTTTTAATGCCCTAATTAATTAAGTTTGTAGGGAACCGTAACCATACATTTGTAGGTTCGGTTACTGGGTCGTGACGTCGTGACGCCGCGCGGTCTGGTACTTTCCTAGGTGACCATATTTTAAAATGTTTTTGAGACTCTTTCTTTTGTCATTTTAGACAATTTTTTTTTCTTTATTTATTATTTCCCTTAAAGGACTTTTAGTTCACCTGTATATTACATAATATGAAATGTAATAACAAAGAAATACGAGGGTATACAACACATTTCTTATAAATTAGGGGTAGTTCTTGAAAGCAATTCAAAAATTTAGTACTCCAAATCAAGCGTTTTTAGTTCGGTTTTGCCAACTGTACGTTTTTACATCAAAACCGGACTAAAAACGCTTGATTTAACATTGAAAAACATTGTTATTGAAAAACATAATTAGAATAGCCTTCAAACAAAAATAAAATCGTTATTAAATAATTATAAAAATCGTTTTATCCGTTTGGGAGCTACGATGCCACAGACATACACACAGACACGAGAAAAGGAGTTAAATAATAATTATATTATTTATTTATTTATCAATATGTTTCTAAGATGTTCCTTAGTATGTTATATACCGTTATAAAATAATCTAGAATCTAGGGACATTTTCCTTCATTTAGTTTTTGCCTTAGAATCCGTTAAAATAGTTGTGGTTAAGGTGTGGGACGAAAATAAACGCTCTCCGTATAATTAGTACGTACTTTGGGTAGATACTACGGCCGTTTGCAGTTATTTTATATTTTATTCTAAATAAAAATAATATTTTATTTATCTTTATTAATAAATTAATTATATCCGATGCATACATGACACATATCCTGGGTCCTAAATAAATAGTGGCACTTTCAGCCAAAATGCCAAATGTCGTACTTTGGATGGAAGTCTCGGCGAATGGAGCCTGAAACACATTGCAGATTCGACATTCAGTTCAGTTCCGCTTAAAAAAATATTTATTAATATAAAAAGTAACACTTTAACAGGATATGTGTATACAGGTTGCTCCAGGACCTTAGTCCTGGATAGTTTCCTTAACGGGGATGAATGGTGGCCACAAAAAAGCATAATCCAATATTCAACTTTAGATATTTATCACTCGCAATAGTAAAACACACTGACATAGGAAATCCTTCAAAATACCTATAGTGCATCCGCTGACTACCAGACAAGACCTATCCCTAGGTTATAAAAATATTACGGAAAACTCATAGAATAAATTTCCTTATTAATGTAACGATTGCATTATTAATAAATATTTCAATGTACCACAATATAAAATAAACACTATTAAACATAACATAATGCCAAATATGACTGTCCTTGAAGTCAGGGGAGATGGTGGTAATGAAGCGTTAAAAATGGTTTGCCCATGTGCGGATTCGAGCCCGCGACCTATGGGTCAATAGTCCAACGCCCTAACCACTAGACTACCACCATCCCACGGTCGATATTTAAACAAGAATATAGTTAAGAATAACAGTTTTTTTTTTAGGTATAAAGTGTTATAAAAAAAGTTAATTATGCACATTTATAGTCTTTTTAATCCCTTTCAAGAAAGTTCATCATTTTGGGGCACCTGTATTTCAATATATCTATATAAAAAAAACTATGTTTTATTATACAAAAATATATTGTTGAATTTGAATTTTTATCCGATATCTTGAAATTATTATTATATGTCAGTTTCAAAATATTAAGGTTGTGTTGTGTGTTTATCCTTTTATTAGGAAAACGTTAAGGGAGTAACCGCTTATTTTTAAATCTTGAATAACCCTAAATTGTATTTAACGAATCTAAAACGGCAGTAGTCGTAACATACCACCGTTATGAGATTATTTAATTTAATGATACGTTTCATTAAACGTATGCTTACGAAATTAATATGGTGATTGATGACAAGTTCAACATAAACATATTTGTTAAAAAAAACATATTAAATGACCTTAGTAGTCCATAGTGCTGTTTCCTAGATCAACTCGGCCGAGTGTGCGTGCGGGATAGCATGCGATGTGTTTGGTTGGGTGGACTGATTTGTTTGGTCTCGCCCGCGCACTTGACCGAGTTGAAGCACCATTATTTACTCACCATTCATTTAAAGCGAATCCAAAGGATAAATATTAATTTAGACCCTTTTTTCTATATTTAATCATAACAAAAATATATTTATATACCTTGATCTCATGTCTTCGGCATAGTAAAGCCAGATTTTTAAAATTAAATTCGATTTCTGAGAAATTTAATTAATATTAAAATGCGAATAGTTCTTTTTTAGTTTAATTGCTTTCTTATAAAATACATTAGAGCCTTAGGAAAAATAGTAATTAAAAGGCAAATAAAGGGTCTAAAATATAGAAAAGTTTGCTTTTTTAATTTTTATATTATGAAGCTGTAATTAAATAAAAACTAACAATTGCTTACTGAACGCGCAAAGAGAATTACAATGTCCGACTGTCAATATGACGCGCTCGAACTGAACGACGCGTCGGCAGTACTCGCGCTGGTAAACGATTCGTGATCCAATTTCCGTCGCATCTCATCCGCCATTTTGGATGCGGGAGCCATTTTCGTTGTCATCTCGCCGCAAATACACGCCGCCGAGAAACGCAATGGCGCCAACGGCGCACATAATCCTAATAAGCAATTCAATCAACGCAATGTAGCTGGGAGATTCGGTTTGTTCTATTGTAAACATAGTTAAAATAAATTAATTACATCGCCGATAATGCGTCGGGCAAGCATATACGTAACCCTACCGTAAATACCACCCGCAGGGTCTATCTATTAACTTAACTACAAGGTTACAGTCGAAAGAGCGAATCTAGGTGCGTTTTACAAATAACTCGTGTAATATTTACCGCAAGTCGAGATGTTAAATGTGCCAACAAAATAATCTCCGCTCGCCGGCCGATAGTCGAGTAGCGTCGGTTCATAGACAATCGTTCATAGACATTCTCTATAATCTGACAGAATTTAATTTTTATCGTACATATAGTTCCCAGATTCATATTACATAGCTAAAAATATACAATAATTTTTATAAATTTTTGCTATTTTAAAATTGCTACGAAAAATAACGCCACATCACATTTCTTCTCATTAAATTATAGCTTTTTAAATTATTATTTTTTTTTTATTAAATAGATTTTGATGGATTTCTTCAAAAGATTTTTTTTTAAATGTTTTAATATTTTTCCGGTAGTTTATTGTGCATTTCTAGTCTTCTATATAAATTAGTGTTTAAAATTTAGACGTACGAAGGGGCTGAAAAAAAATCTTTTTTTTTCCTTGACCGTGGAAATGAAATGATGTATGAATAAAATAGTTATAGTTCGTTTTTTTACGTCACAATGCTAACGAATATCAATTTTATATTCACTTACAATAATTTATAAAATTCACAGTAAGTGGTAAAAAAATCTTACCATTTTTGATCTGAAATCATTACTTTACAAAAATTTAAAACACAGAAAACAAAAAAATATATGCTATTTTAAAATTACTACAAACACTCTGGTTGTTACAATAAGTATCAATACTAGAATGTATTAATAAAAGGCAAGTTAAATCCTAAAATTGATGCAAGCGAGACCACCAAACGTTCGAAAGATTTATATTTGTAAGCTATATGAAAATTTGTTGGACAAAAGTTGTCGATTTTATGGAATCACTCCTTGGACGGATACTGCTGACTTTAATATCCATTATAATTAAATAACAAATATTTTGAGTATCAGCTATTATCATTGCCATTTTAGTATATTATATATGTTTTTTGTAATCCGGTACTTAGTACCTTAAGTGAGTTATGTTTAAACCTTACTGATTCTTAAAATTTAATTTCGTATGTAAGCATATATATTTGAAAATTAAAAATTACAAGATAATTGAAAGTTTTAACCTAATCTAATAAGTCAACGCAGGCACATCATATTTGATTCCCCTTAGACTTTCCCGCCCCAATGCTATATGAACCACCGTCACATTGTCCCTTTCAGCATCACTGAATAATTGAGACGACATCCCGACGAACGGCGTATCCGCAGCATGTGCGACGTCGGTCCCACGGGTGGGACAGGATGCTGTGCCCGTCGTCACAGATGCACTCGAGATATTCATCAAATCACGAACCGAGCGAAGGTTTGGCTCTGATTTATAGGGTATACGGTGGGAGAAGATTGAGGTCGGTATCGCCTGATGAATATCAACGTCCCTTGCGAAGAATTTACTTCAACGCTTACCCAACAGGTAACTACCTAGTTACGATTTAGGTGATTGGGAGAGCAGTCGAATTATTAAATTCCATTTCCGCGGAGATTGATATATTTGTCTGTTTGCCGAATAGGATTAAACATCTGCGTTTATTTGTTATTATTTTCTTAGAGGAATTATTTTTGGTTTTAATTGTTGTTTTTTTCTTTTAGTATTATAATTTTTTACTTATATTTTACGAATTGTATTGTGTATATACATCTGGAAACCTGTTTAATAAATAAATAAATAATAAAAAATTGATTTTGTCATGTTTATTTATCTCCGTAAGTTAGGTTAGGTTTAGGGTAGGGTATCCTATAATGTTACCCAATACGAATTCATCAACATTTGTATTAGGGATGTTAGGTGATAATAATAAACTCGTGTATAGAAAACTGATCTCTATACATTATTTTATTTTTAAACCTACTTTCCTATTGGAACTTTATACCAGATCGCGGAAATAGATGCTGTTCCTTCCATTAAATTGTCTCAAACATAAGCGTGAATTACTTGTTTATAATTTTTCAACTGAAAAACAACAAACATTATATCGCTACAAATGTTCAAGATGCTCTGAGCAAAAATTCCCATAAATTCATTACAGATACAATATCTATTTACATTTTAATCTGTGCGTTATGTATAGTTATTTAAATAAAACGGGAAAATCATTATTATTTATCAGGATCGTACGACCCGACATGAAACACATTTATTTATAGGTACAAAGAAAATAATTTGATGTAGGTATATAGTTTTTTAGGTTTAGGAAACCGGCTTCATAAACGTAGCACATGGCAACATTAAATTGATGTTAAATTCCATCTGCCATAATATTTGAGGAGAAATCTTTGTACACTTTTTTAGGCATATTGCGCGCACGGGGGAGTGTGAGGTTTGGCATAGTTAGAGTTTATGTGGATAAGGAGTGCAGAAACCTAAATTTATATATAATATATGTCAAAAATACAAAAAATTAAATAAAATAAAACGTGAATACCACTGAAAGCTGATTAACGGAGTGAGTTTCGACCTGTGAATTTTGTGTAATTTCAAATGTTCCTTTTTCAACAGTCTGTCAATGTCAATTTAGTAATTATTAATGCCATCTTATACTTCTATGAATGTCCAAGTCTTATTTTTACATGATAAATATTAAACTAACAATGAATTGTCAACTGTGAAATTTTAACTGTTACTAACATTAGTATGATAATGCAATGATTAAAGAGGTAACCTCTATTACTTAATAATGTTCTGTCACTAATATGGCGATTATATAAAAGCCTTTAAATACGGAACATAATGGGTATAAATAACGCTTCGCTATAATTTGAGGTATTCATACCTTTCGAGAAGTAGTATAAGTCGGGAGTACTCAGAAATAGCAACTGCTGTGACACAGAGCGACGAATTATTATGGCAGAATGGAGAATGAGACCATTTTCCAAAATGGCGGTACACGAGCTGTTAGCATTCATCACGGGCGGCGTATCGGAGCCAAATCACAGAATACCTTAACCGGTTATAAGCTGCTACCCGCCGCGGAATAGGTAATAAGTTACGGGCGAAACGCTAAATGGACCATAAAGGAGATTCGTTCCTGCGGCACTATTGCGCGGGGGCGGTGCCGCGCCGGTGATTTCTTATGATAGTTTTATTTCCGTACATCGGCCGTTCGAGTATCCTTAATATAGGCATATCTAAATAAGCACATATCACTATCTACCTCGTAATAAGCTACATTTCGAAAGTTGGCACACTGAAAAAAATATTTTAGCAAAACGTCTCGTTGTTCAAAAAGCAAATCGTATAGTTGTGCGTACAGACTGTTTATTGTTATATAACTTTTACTTAGATTTATTTATTTCTATGGCAGCAAGTAAAAAATATTTTAGTAAATTATTTTGCTGTGATTCAAAACAAAATGGCGGTGTGACTGAACAGCTGATCCGTTTTTATTGTAAGCATTTTTAGGGAATAAATAATAAATACATTTTACACATAGCTAAAAATATACAAAAAAAGTTGTTATGTAAAAATAAAAGCAATCAATAACCTCGTCGGATCCGAGAAAAGGTTTCTGCAAAAAAAAAAAAAACATCCCTAAGAGGCATCTCAAAGAAAATATCAAATAATTTTAAAAGTCTTTATCCACAAAGATTGAATCGGGAAGTTATTCTGGATTTTTAAGGTAAAATCCACCCCAATGATGGCAGGAGAGAAAACCTAATTTGGGTTAGGTTAAAATAAGGAAAAGAGAATTACGGCTGTTGTGTTTGCATCCCTCTAAGGCAAAAAACGAGATGAGAAATCATAAATCTACGGCGAAGTTCTTGGAAATTATAGGCTTTGGTAAGGAGAAGTGTGATTTTTTACGCTTCAATAGTTAGTAGCCTCGATACGATATTTTGATTGTTAGTCAGCGGTTGAGATTTTATTATAAACTAGCTGACCCGGCCACGCGTTGCTGTGGCTAAAGTTTTTGTTATATTACATTATAGTAAACAATCTAAGAGGAACAATAAGAGAACATCAGTCACGGAGTCCACTATGCTTTTTCACACAGATGGTATTTGTAAAAAAATATGGTGATCTCCTTATTTGACTTTCTACTACTATAACCCTTTAGTACAATGAAATTATTTACGAACAAAGACGAAAATGTTGATGCTGGTATACAAATTCACTGGATTCATGTGACGCTTAAACTCATGAATGAGGTAGGCAAGGCAGACAGTCTTAAACTTTTAAACATTAATATTTTTTTTTTTGAATTATAAATACTTTCAATTTCAATTTAATTTAACACCAATCGGTGCACAATGTTTTTGGTTAACCTGTCTTTAGCTAACACAAATAGATTCGACGGTTTCCCAACACGTGAACACGCAACATATAGTTGCCCATGAGAAAAACATGGATTTTCCAAATCTAAACCACAAATGGACATTGTTTGACCTTGAGATTTATTTATAGACATGGCGAAAGCTAAACGAATTGGAAACTGTAGCCTTTTGAAGGGTATGGTAGAATCTGATGGTATCATCGGAATACGTGGCAGCAGGACCACTTTTCCTTTAAACTTCCCAGCCAAAATGGTTGCTTCAAGAATGTTTCCGGTGATCTTTTTGATGACCAAACGCGTACCGTTACATAATTGAGGTGGATTCAAATTACGGAGGAGAATAATAGGGGAACCAATCTTTAATCGAAGATTATGTGGTGGCATTCCAGGGATATCTAATGAATTTAAAAATTCAATCGGAAAATTTACACTTTCATTTTCATCAACAACAGTATCGATTGATTTAAAAGACATCAGATCGCCTGGTAACAACTGTTGTATCTGGAAGTTAATTTCGTCAACATCAACGTTTTTGGCTGCCAAAATCGCCCGTTGACTAAGCCATTCATGATTCAAATAATTATTCTGTATATCCGGGAAAATACTCTGAATCAATTCAGTTTTATCCTGAACAACAGTGCAAAAATTGTCTGGTAGTTTAATGCATTGCGTATTTGGTTGCAGTTTTATTTTACCGTTCCCAATATCTAGTAGTTGTTCGGAAAATATTAGTGCTGATGGATCATTTTGCAATTGTACTCGCATATTTATGGTCAATCGAAGTGTTTCAACACTTCGCCATAAGAATGATTGTTTCAAACATGCATTAATCTCATCCGCGAAAGTAGAGCGAGGTATAACCGGTAAGGTCTGCCGGAAGTCACCAGACAAAAGTAAGATAGCACCACCGAAAAGTTTATTATTGCTGTTTAAATCTTGCATAGTTCTGTTTAATGCTTCAAGTGAATATTTGTGTGCCATTGTGCACTCATCCCAAATTATTATAGAACTCTTCCGCAACACTGCAGCTATTCCACTATTCTTTTTGATGTTACACATTGCATCTGGTTTATTATGAACGTCCAATGGCAGCTTGAATGTTGAATGTGCTGTTCGCCCACCATCCAGTAAAGTAGCCGCAATGCCTGACGATGCTAATGCTAATGCGATGTTTTTGTTGCGACCGTATTTTGGCAAGAATCAACGATATTAAAAATGTCTTTCCGGTTCCACCGGGTGCATCCAAGAAAAAAAAACCGCCTTGTTCAGCAGCAACAGCCAGCATAATCCGATCATAAATAATTTTTTGTTCTGCTGTCAGTAATGGTTCACTGTTCATGATAATTGTTGCTAAACTTCCATGGTCATATTGATTTTCTCGTTGTAAATCGGTATTGACTAAGTCGGTGGCTGGACGATTAGGTGATGGCATACCATAATGATTAAGTGGTAAATTTGAAATAAGAACACATAAATCCTCGATCAAGACCAATGCTTCATTGTACATCTCTGGTGTATAATCTATGTTTTGGCATTGATTTGTTTGTCTAATTCGGTGCAATATGTCTTCTGTCATACAATTTTTATATTTTTCCCACAAAGTTTGTGCTTGCGAGGGATAACATGTCGCCAAAATAATTGCAAACAACTGACGAATGTTATTCGGTGTTGATGTCAACGCAGCATCAGCAAGCGTTAAGTCCCAATGGTTATCGTCTTCTAGCAATTGCAGTTCACGACATGCATCCTGGTATGTATTGAATACTCGACCATTAGCTGTTCGTAAAAATTCAAAAGACGTTGGTCCGGGAACATTCACCAATAACAAACGTAAATAGAAGCACTCACGTTGCTTTGGATGTACCGTGTAAAGTCTTCCCAATGTCTTAGCTTTGAATATGCCTGTAATGGAAGGATGTGGTTTTCCTTGTTTCCGTGGCTCCCATTTTTTACTGGATTTGTTCCATGTGAAATAACGTGGAACATCACCATACACCAATGTCTTCGCGAATTGGCCAAAAACATCAGGTTTTTGACACAATGTAAAAATTCAGTTAGAGTCGTTTTCGGAGCTTCGAACGCTCTTTGGAGAACATTTTCTTCAGTGAAGTATACACGTTGACCGTTTTCAAGATGTATTGCCAGATGTTGGACAGCAGGATCTCTTTCGTGGATGGGAAAGCTGAGAATATGCCAAATAGCTTCATTGCTGCTAATGTATCTGCCCATTTGGTATCGTGCTATTTCATCATTTTTATTTATGTTTTTTACTTCAAATATGGCCAAATCACTGCCTTTGTTTACATATTTACAAATATACTTAATTGATTTAACAGAACTGCAAAGCTCAACATTGATATGAGCTTTGTAAGTTTTTGAAAGTAGTGGTGGGTATGGTACCACCCACTGATTATCAAACTCAACTTGATTTGGAAAGTTCGGCAGTCGCATTGTAAATGTGTGGCCACCATTCTCAGTACTTCTGCGGCGATACATTGGATAACCATCAATATCCGTGATCGTGTCATTCGTATGCGGCTTTGGGAAGTTTTTTTTACATTTTCCATTTTCCATGCACGGTGAGGTCATGTTGAAAACACCGCATGGCCCATGGATCATGTGTTTGGTGACAATATCAAATAATTCTTGATCAATTAATGGGTCTGGAATTTCGGCTGAAATTATTTGATCGATTTCTTCAGGACGGATTCTATCTTTAAGCCAAACCAAAATGTGGGCATGAGGCAAACCTCGCTTTTGCCACTCTATCGTATACAGCCAACAACGTGTGATACCAAAAATTGTATATTTAACAATAAAATCAATTAAGGATTTCAATTTTTGTTTAACCACACGTGCAGTTAAATCATGACGATGAATGGCTTGTTGTCCTGGCAATAGTAAAGTTTGTATCTCTTCCCAATTCGGATTACATGTGAATGTAATAAATAAATCCGGTCGGCCGTAATGACGTACGTAAGTCATCGCATCTTGTATGTATTCCTGCATGTTCCGTGGACTGCCGATGTAGCTTGAAGGTAAAATGAAAGCATTACCGATGTCATTGGGATTTAAATTTCCATCGATGTTTCCAGCAACAGCATCTCGTAAGTGAATATATTCTTCCGATCGTAGTTTTGACGTTTGCGTTTTGACGTTTGCCGCTCGCGTTGTTGAGGTTAGATTTTTTCGGTGGCATTTGACTGAAAATAATAATTTTCTTGTTCTTATGATATTCTCTTGAAGACGTTCGTTACACTGTTCTTGAGATTCTTGTGCATGACCTGCTGTCCTGATTCTTTGAGCTGGATTTCTTGATTCAATTTGTTCTGCCAACTGATGGGCTCTTTTAATACGTTTGCGTCGAATAACTGTCACTGTCAAATAATAACAGACATTAGCGCCATCAACCCAGTCGAAAGGTATCGACATCTGTCAGTTTTATGACTGCCAAATAATAACAGACAAATAATTAGCGATAAATTAAAATTGCGACTATAATTTGAGATTTAAACTATCCTATCTCTCAAGTGCACATCGAACTGCACATGGTGTTCAAATTTTATTATAATCGGTTAAGTGGTTCAGCCGTCCATTGAGGACAAACATTGTGACACGAGATTTATATATATTAAGATTATTATTTTACAATATTTTTTTGATGATAACCGGCGAACTATTTTGTAGTCCTCGAAAAATAAAAATGCGAGAGTTGAATTTTTGTTTGATCACATCGGAAGGCGGTCGGATAATAAAGATATTTAACATTAAAGTTAACATTTTTTTGGTATTAAACTGACATATGACAGTAATATGACATAGCGCTCATTAATAGGGTACGTTCATATTCGAATTTCAAATATATGACAGCGCAGCTATTGGGACGTTTTATTTATTACTGGCTAGTTAGAATTAATATATTATACTCATCTATGAGCGAAAATAGAAATATTTAAAAGAATGTTCAGTGACACATTATGTATATATTTATTTATTTACAATACATACACAGCAGCTAATGGTACACAATACAGGTAATGACGTTACTAAAAAATATTTACCGAATTTAAATAAAATAAAATAAATACGTAGAATGCCTTGGGAAATACCTTTTATGACGTCTGTCGGACCTAGATGTAAGACGCCAGGTTCTAATTAAATAATTAACAACTATTAAACAATATCAGACCGCGCGGCGTCGCGACCCAGAAACAGACTCCACGGGGCACCGTACCTTCAAACGGATTGATAATGATGAATCATGTAGGTTAATTGGATAGGTCAGAAACAAAACAATAGGTGCACCAAACGTTCAATAGAGTATTTATATTTTTATATAGATTATTTTTGTTAGATATATGAAAACTTGTTGAACAAAAGTTGTTCAGTTATATGTCCAGAATAAGAATAAGAACACTGTAATATCTTTCTGCTTTCTTTCCCTCCCTCACCCTTTCCACCCCAAAGCTAACTGGATATTTGTATCAATTACTATGGAAGAAATGTTGCCTATTTCATATAATTGGAAAATGGGAGCTTTGTAGAATCAATTAAAATAATTTGCCGGTGTTCATAATTTCCAAAATACAGATATTAAAAAAAAAAACATTAAATATTAAAACCGTATAATGTAATATTTATATTAGCGAAGTTTTTTTCCGAATAAACCAAAAAAAAATTATTATACTGGCAATGTTTCCAATATATTATAAGTATACGTACATACTCACATACACCAATTGTTCGACCTGTAAGGCTAAACACGTCGCGTTACTCAAACATGACTACGTGACTGGAATCGTATAAGGGTAGGTACATATTATCTATTTGGCACGCTCGCATAGAAATACAGGAAGTCCTTCCTAAATAAATGCACAGCGCTACGCAAGTATATTTCTTATAATCGTGCCCTTAGCACGTGCACACCTATAGATTTCGTCTAACTCTATGGCCAGTTTGATTCGCAAAAAAACCGCAAAAAAAAAACAGATTAAAAAAAAATAATAAGATGACATGCAGTTTTTCTAATATTGCAAAATATTTTGTGCGGTTGGAAACAATTAACAAATATTTTTAAATAGTATAGGCGCTAAGTTACTCCTTGCGTGATACCTGAGTTTTTTTTATCATGAAAATTTGGAAAGCGGATAGATCTAAAAATTGTAGATTAACCAGTTTTCTTATATAGTTAATATAAAATAGAATTTATAGAGAATACAGCTGCCTCGCTTTGCAGGAGGATGGTTTTTTATACTTAAAAATACCTTTAGAAGTCGTTTTATCTCTTATTTTATGTTTTTATATGTATATGATTTCTTTCTCATGTAACTGTTTTATTTCCCAAATAAAGATTAATGAAAAATAAATTAAAATAAATTTGTTTTATAAGTTCGTGGTATGTTATAAGTAGGTAAGTTTATGCATGCTCAATGCGCAATTGTCGACTTCTTCTCGGGACAATCATTTCTGAACGCGCAATTTTCGCGTAGATGCTTAGAAAGCGATTGTAATCGCGTAGGCAGTAAAACTAAGGTATATGCTTTGAAATATTGTATAGATTCTCAACTTCTAAGCAGAAATGGACGACCATTCTTTAGTAACTAAAGCCCAGTGCAGATGCCGCAACTAGTCCCAAACATTGTAATTTAGTAGCAATTGCACAAAGTTCCATAACTAGATGGCAATATGTATGTTTAAATTATTGCATATCAATAAGGTAAATAAACGCCTGGTGGCGCAGTGGTATAAGCGCCTACTTCTAAATCCAGAGGTCCCGGGTTCGAATCCCCAGGGGTCAATCCGGCCAGTCTATTTTTCGCCGTTGAGAATATTCAAAGGCGCGCTTTTCTCAACACTATCGACTAAGTGAAGTAACAAGATATACACAAAAAATAAACACTCATTCAGTTACAGACTTGCGACATGTTTGCCTGTAATGAACGGCCTCGCATCATTAAAACAACAATAAGGCAGTCGGAACTGCGTTTAATAGCACCTCCCCGACGACGAAAGCCATACGAATGAAGAAAAAGGGCAAGATGATCATTTCTAAACTGTAATAAATCTGTTAAATCCGACTTCTACGCGGTTTGCGTCTGGCCTATCTGATAAATAAAAAATAGCGCCATTCTGGCTTCATTTCATGGACGGCAACAAATTATAATATGAGGTTGACCTATCTAAAAGCCGCTGTACAGGTCAAACTTAAGGTCACCAGTATCATTAGGGTCAACCTGGGCACGAACCTAAATAACCTTAAGTTCAACCTGCGTGATCACGCTTTTTAAATTATTATTTTTCACATTTTCGCCGATTTTTTTTTCTAAACCAATAAAGCTCGTGTTCTTTACTCAGTATGGGATTTTTTTTACAGTTTAAAGTTAAAAATGTTTCCTAGATCAGATTTTGCAGATTTTTTATATTAGTTAAAAAACACGGTCTTTTTTAAGACATTTTAACATTTTAGAAAATATATCTGTTACCGATTACGATTTGTAACCGATTCTTTATGTAAAATAATAATATGAAATATGCGCATTGAAATTTCATGCATAAACAATCTAAATATTGTAATTAGGCAAAATTTTAACTAAATAAAAAAAAACACTTGTCTAAATTAAGAGTACTCAACCCGGTTATTTCTACATACAAACGCTGTAGTATTTTGACTCTCGTATACGTAGATGTTAATTTAAACTAGATATCTTTTTATCTTCTAAATATGGAAATGGAAATATGAATATGGAATGGAATGGTTCTATGGAAATAATAAAAATTTAGACGTTAATATCTTATTGTCCGAATACAAGAATCAAGAAAATAAATTAACAGAAATATAGTTCATTTTATAAAGATACACATTCAAGCAAGTTTTTCGACATAAATTGATTCAGTTTTTCATAATTAACCATCAACGGTACAGAGTAAGACGGAACGATTTAAGGTGCCCCGGGACGCATTTGTCCTTGAGATTAGAAAGAGTAGGCTTTATTCGAACATTGATGTGTAGAAAAGAGACGGATATACTCGCCGACCGCGAATTCGTTACATTTGGAATCGATGAAACATGTTTTTTGTATTTAAATAATTATTATAATTTGAAAAAAGTGTTTTTTTTATGTAATGGCCTAGATTATTATATTGTCTATCTTTAGAAAGAAAAATTAGGTTCGCGTCACTTACACAACTTAAAAGAAAATCGTTCCAAGAAAAAAACAACACTTTCTTATTTATTTATTTTCATTACTATAATAAGGTGTATTTCGTTTTTTTTTAAACAAAGGACTAAATTAATATATGTAGAATATTGTGGTATTTTTAGTTTTAGCCATTTGTTGGGAATAACTTCAACAAAATGCACCAAAATACGTTACAAAACACGTTTTAGGGACTGGTGGCGCCTTAAAAGCACGCGCAAGAAAGAGAAGAGCGCCACCGGAAAGGGGCCTTTATTTAGCCAGTATAACGTGAGGTGACCTTGGAATTCGGCCTTTGCAAATGGTGTCGGCCACGTGCACTTCGAGCATCCGTCGACAACATCAAAGAATAAACATTTGACAGTTTTTTATTTATATGAAAAAAATAAGTTTAAGGTTTTCTGTAGAATTTTATTGCGGACATTTCTATGTAAAAATAAGGCAAACGTCACATATGTAGTTTGGTTTATGAGAATTTTAAAAAATAAAACATACCAATTTCAATATTTTTTTATGTAAATATAGGATTATTTATTTAAAAAACCAGCTTAAAGGTTTTCTAGAAATATGTTCAGTCAATCTAATTATATTTTTTATATATGCCTGGTATGAAAAGCTATCTTGGCAGTAGACCTCAAAAACATGCGTAAAGTGCAATTCGAGTGCGTTAAGGCTCTTTATCTACTTTTACTGGCTTAGGAAGAAGACCAGGTAACATCCCAAACAACTACAATGAACGCCCAAATTACTAGTCATCTCTTTTATGCGCGTTTTCTCTTTCTATTCCAAAAGGGTGAAGTCCAATATGACGTCGCGTGTACACTTTAATTCTGTATTTTGAAATTAAACTCTCGTAGGAAACGCTCCGACTGAGAATTTCTTTTATTTAGCTAAAGGTGAGGCCGAGAGGTATGATATTCTTAAAGGCGAATTATTTCAGTCAACCCTCCCCGAGGGCTTCTTTTGTCGCCTGTTTTATTATTTATCCCTTTGAAGCGACGAATGGATACGTATTTTGGGCACGCCGCGGCGTCGGGTTACTTAAACAAGTTGCGCCTGATAATGGGCCCTTTGTCAGACGCGAAACGTTTTCCCAGCGTAGATCGGAATACAACGCGCTTAAGATTTTACAAGATTCTAGAGAGGCCGCCTTTGCGCAGTTCACTTTTCAGCATTTCACGATAAAATTAACGAAATTTGCGTTAAAAAAAAAATCGACAATATCACATTTTTTCCAATGGGCAATTGTTGGCTTTTATTTAATAACAGATTTATTATATTGAAATTAAAATAACAAACTTTTTCAATGGGTCTAAAACAATGTTTTAGATTTCAACTATTCAACAATTAAAAATCAACTATTTGCAATTCAACTATTAAAAATCTGCCTTCACTTTGTTGAAGACAAGATGAAGGTATCTTAAAAAAAGGGTAAATAAACCGACCACCTAAATATGAGTTAGAGGTGCCATCTACGGTTTAAAATTATTGACAGACGAAGACCTGCCAGGATGGCTTTTAAGAGTCACTTTCTACAGGTTCAGTAATCAAACTAGTCATTTATGAATGGAATAACGTTTAATAAAACCTAATCCACAGGTTGACACATCAAACATGAGGACAAAGGGAATAAAACGCAAGAGAACTTAAAACATAGAGGACAAAATACGTAGTATTGTTCAATATTTTGAGGTTATAAAAAGAGTTCAAGCCAAGTAATCCGTGGCCTAGATAAATCACGCTAGTCGCGGGCACTGAGAAAATAATTAGAATACAACAGTCAAGGGTAAACTTAGCAGCATCCTTTTAAGGAGTCATTCTGAACATTACATTAACAACTTTGTAAATAAAGCAAAAAACTGGTCTAAAATGTCAAAAAAAAACGATCCTAAAAACGTTAAGTATGGTCACCTAATAAAATATCAGACCGCGCGGCGTCGCGACATCGCGACCCAGAAACCGACTGACGACAACGAACGACGGGTAGGTTCCCGTATTGTTACGTAGGTCTATTGGATGGGTCAGTAATACAACAATACGCGCACCAAACGATCAATGGAGTATTTATATATTTATATGGATGTTTCTTTGTTAGCTATATGTGAACTTGTGGAACAAAAGTCCAGATTCATGCCCAGAATGACCCCTTAAGGCGCCCCGGGACGCATTTGTCCTTGAGATTTGAAAGAGTAGGCTTTATTCGAACATTGACGTGTAGAAAAGAGACGGATATACTCGCCGACCGCGAATTCGTTACATTTGGAATCGATGAAACATGTTTTTTGTATTTAAATAATTATTATCATTTGAAAAAATGTTTTTTTTTAAGTAATGTCCTAGATTATTATATTGCCTATCTTTAGAAAGAAAAATTAGGTTCGCGTCACTTACACAACTTAAAAGAAAATCGTTGCAAGAAAATAAACAACACTTTCTTATTTATTTATTTTCATTACTATAATAAGGTGTATTATTTCGTTTTTTTTTAAGCAAAGTACTAAATTAATATATGTAGAATATTGTGGTATTTTTAGTTTTAGCCATTTGTTGGGAATAACTTCAACAAAATGCACCAAAATACGTTACAAAACACGTTTTAGGGACTGATGGCGCCTTAAAAGGATACTTATCACTTCTCCGTGACAAAACCAAAGTTCGTTTTGTCGCTGACGTTTGAAAGCTGGCAGTAAATGCGCAATTCGAATGCTAAATTGTAATAAATGTAATAAAAACGAATACTAAATATGATTTTATTGAATTTTAAACTAAATTCGAATAGTTACATAAACAGTGTGAATATATTACGAATTTTAGATTAAGTTATAAATTTACATAGTGTGCATATGAGCATAAGGATGAGAAGGTTCAAACCTGGGACTTTCAAACCAGAACGAGACGGTTATACCACTACGCTACAGTAAAACATAAGTTTTGAGAACAAGGGCTCTACCTACCTGATCGATTTTTAAATCAAATCCGATAGTACAATATTGCTGTTTTTTATACACACTTTGCTTTCGATGACAATACATGTTGGATGAAAAATTAAAATAATCAAATTTATAAAAAAAATAATAATTTAAACTAGCGCCATCGTGCGGATGCAGACCGCAAGCTGAAAATTTATATGTGATTTAAATGTATATATAACATATAAAATTGTAAACTGATTTAATAGGTATAATGAAATGAATATATTTGTAAGGCATGTAATCAGAAAAGAATAAATAAATATTATTATTATTATTATTATTAAAATCTTGATTTTAAAAAATATTTTTTTATGGTGTGTATTACGTAAACCATTTTTTTAAATTATTATGATCACACAAAAAAGTGGTTTATAATATCGTATTGCATCGCTATGATAATTTAGTTACATTTTTATTTATTTATCTCCATGTTTCGGGCTGACCACTGTAACAAAAAAGCGGGGGCCAAAATATTGTCAGAAATTGTTAAAATTCAGCTAAAAAGTATCATCTAATATAATAAATCAAATACCTTTACAGTTTGAACATTTAGGTACATGCATTTATGGTGAGAGGTGGGATTGAGTTTAAATATAAGAATGATTTTGAACTCACCCAGTCAAAGAGTTGATCTCTTCTATTTTATCCCAAGTTTCGCATCTGTGTAGTTCAAGTTTGGACAACTCAAAATACCGAAATCAAATCACATTTCACTGCATATAAACCATAAACTAAATATGTGCAAGATCATTGAAGATCTACATTGCAAACATAATCGTATCACTTCCTATTTGATTTGACGCCCAACGAACTTAAACGAATGTGCTCTCCAGCTGTCAGACAGTAAGATTCAACAAGCAATTACCTACACAATGTGGACACGCAAAAATTAAACAACATTTGTAATGATTCTTTGTCCCACGACTGATAAAATCGCTAATCTTTAACACCAAAAATATTAGCCGTGCATAACTAATAGCGAAATTGATAGACATTACAAAAACAAAATAATCTGACAGCGACAAAACTCCGACATTTGCGCCGGTTTGGCGGTAAGCCCCCCCCCCCCCGACCTTGCTCCTGAAAAAAGTGTTGCCCGCTCCTACAGACATTATAAACATGTCTCCTAATATGTAATATCTATTCGAACCTTTACAACTCAATTATTTAAATACATAAATATTTATTTATTATTTCATTATGACATAATAGGAAGTCACTGCAATAAATTATATTATAACACTGAAAAGAAAATATATGACAGTAGAGACAAATTAAACACTAGTCCTTTATTATTGTTTTGAAGTAACATGGCCACTTAAGCAAGGTTAAAAATAACCAGTTCTAATTACGTACGTGAGGTGTTACTAATAAGGAGGATCATAGAAAAAATATCATAAATACAAAACATCATAATACAATAAGTAGTGCATACTATTGTCTATATATTACATATAATATATACATTTATTAAATATAAGGCTGAATTAAGATTGCGCTTTTTTAAATTACTCTGTACTGTTGAGAAGTTAAGGCAATTGAGAGCTTTTGCCCAAAAGTGGTAAATAAAAAGCACACTTATCATGTCCTTTAATTTTTATATTTGCATTTGTTTTATTTCTTTAACATATAAGTCACCCGATTTAACCATAAAATTCATCCTAATCATATATCCATTATATTTTTATTAAAATATCATCCTTTTCCTATTCGTCTAATTAGATAGTTACATAATATTTTACATTAATGAGGACAGTTGAGAGTTAAAAATGCATTATTATAAAACTCAGCGCTGGGTTTAAACCGACATCCTGCGCTCTCAAGTACAGGACCTCTTTAGTACCTTTATCATTATTTTACTAACCTAAGTACACTTTATCAAAAAATTAATAAGACTTTTCTAAATTTTTCAATATTATCAAAGATTTTGACATTTATCTATTCGTATAGTTTGACGATGTTAAAATATAGGCGTACACCGTAACTATATATATGAAAGTCTGACAGTATTGATACCTCATTTTGAAAGATTTTTACCATTATTACAGGTATATACGAATACACTTACACTATATCATGACGACTTGCACGTAATGTGCATTTATTTTTTTTATAGTGATGTGTAAAATATTTATGCAATATTATGTATATTATTACTAATAAAAATTTTAGTAAATCTAAAAACATTTAAAAGCAAAAACAAACTTTCGTATAAAAATTTAATCATAATAAATAAAAATAATAATAATAAGCGTTAGGTTTGGAAAGAATTTTTTATGTCTTATTCATAGTTCCAGTTACTAAGTATATATATGTATATAGTTGGCTTTTCACATAGTATTTATTGATTTCAATTAATCACTTAATGGCCCATAATTAATTGTAACCCAGGGGTTAGAATCGTGCGAATTTATACATTAGCCGAACTTATCAATTATTTATCCGGGTCTGGGAAAAGGACCTACTGAAAGATTTTTTTTTCTTGTAAAATATATGCGGCCGGAAGATAAAAAATTTGAAGTACTGTCTTATAACGCCTGCAGCGTGACTTATATTTGTACACTCGTTTATTACTTTTGTTTGTAGTTTAAATTTCAATATTATAATGCTCCATTTCGAAAATTGTTTACCAGTTTTTAGAGAGAAATGTCTTTATATTAAATTACATAAATCCTGCGCACTCTTTTTAGGCTGCAACGCTTACATAGCACATTTCTCTATTACTGAGATTTGAGCTGTGTACATATTAAATTCCGATACATATTAGACACACGTAAAACCCCTAGTCACCATGCATTACAAACACAAGAAAGATAGATAACACATAGCTATAATAATTAGTTGTGTAATCATTCTCAGTTTGTGAAAAAAGTATAATCACGTATTGAAAAACACATCTTTAATAATTGTTGATTAGATTTTTTTATACTAGCAAACGTGATTCCATTTTCATGCCAGCCTAGACGTTTGCAATGTCTTCGCGTTGCCCCAACAATGGTCGACGAAATGAGAAAACTTTTAATATATGTACAACTAAGCTAAACCACCTTATGATTTAAGTTCATCCTGTATGCCGTTCCGCAGCTCATATACCGCCTCGAGAAGCCTTTATGAGGCTCGTTTCATAACCGGAATACCAAATGAGAAATTCCCAATTATAACCGAATTTAGCTCATTCTTCTCGAGGAACTACTCTGACTATGATGCGGTCCATACATGTAACAACATTTTGGGGAACATGCTGTCACGAAGTCACAAATATATGTCATGATTATAGAAACTCAATAGGAGTTGTTTTCGTGTGGTCTTTGGGCTTTTTAAGTAAACTTATTCCAGGAACTCGTTATTCTGAAATCAAAACGTCTAGACTTTCTTTAGATCGGTTTTGTCCTCCAGATCCATCGACTGCTATAATTTATTATTTTAATTTCGCTCGAATACCTATTTATTCCAGATTAAATATGTATATGTGTATGACCTAATACAAACAACTAAACCTTTCCTTATTTTTGTTTTAGGTAGATTTCTTTAGGTCTCCCTATTGCAATGGGTAACCATGTCATAACTTTCAGAAAATTTCGACCTATCTTCGCGTTTCACATCCCCTAGAACCCAAAACCAGCTTCTATCTATATTACTTTCTTGTGGACACGATAATTGTCGTATTTTACACTACTCACTTTCGAATTGATACATAAAATTCAAGGGCACAAAATCTCGGTCAAGTTTGATAATGGGAAATGGGGAAGAGTTTTTTCGAAAAAATAATGATATTATGCTATAACTTTCTTATTATATGACATATTAAATTGATTTAAGTTTTATATTATTCCTTAGATTAGGGCCTAATACTTATACAAGTAAACTTTTTTGATAAGAGGTTTTTCGAAAATCAAAATATCATAGCTTCAAAATGTTAATTGTAGGCATTTAATTTTAGGCAAATTTTGTTATTTTGTTTCTAAATTGTTATACCATATATCTAAAATCCCTCCTCCACTTTATTCTCATCGTAAAACTATATTTATTTTATATGGGATGTTTCTGGTTTCAGAAGTGGGTGACTTCAAAATATGCTATTTCAAAAACATGGTGGTTTTGTTTTTTTTTTTTATATTTTATGCATAATGTTTAAACAAATTTCCTTAAGTAATTTCCTAGAATAATAAGTTCTTTTTAATGTAAATGAACTAGAGATAACCTATATATCTCTTGTGGATATCTCTTCAAACGTCTTTGAAAACCTGCAAAATTCGCATTTTTGTCTTAACCGCTAGACTAACACATTCAATATTTGGAGATACACCTTCTGAAACATTTTTTGTCAAGAGCGGAGTTGTGCAGGGTTCTGGGCTCGGACCGATACTGTTCTCAGTTTATATCGCTGATCTGAAATCCTTTATTGAATTAAGTCTCTACTATTAAGTCTCCTTTTTCGCCGATGACACAAAGTTTTTAGTAACCCATTAGTAGCAGCCAATACTATGACTTGAAACGCTTACATGAATGCTCATCCAAATGGTCGATCAATCTTAACACTGAAAAATGTAAGGTGCTCCATATCGGTAGTAACAACCCGCAAAATCAGTACTTTCTAGGAAATGTGCAGATTGAACCAGTCCATGCACAAAAAGATCTTGGTATAATAATGTATCACAACTTGAAATGGGAAGAGCATATTACAGAAATAGTCAAAAAAGCAAACTCCTCATTGTACCTTATTACTAAAGCCTTCCAGCACATGCTATAACCCCCCCGCAGCTATTCCTGAATATATATAAAACATATGTGAGACCAATATTGGAGTTTAGATTTCAAGTGTGGAGCCCATACTATCAGAAGGACATTGACATGTTAGAAAGGGTACAAAGAAGAGCTATGAAAATACCTACAGGCCTAAAGAATAAAGCCTATGAGGAAAGACTAAACATTCTCAATCTCCAGACATTAAAGGAGAGGCGAGATAGAGGGGACCTTATTGAGACATACAAAATATTAAAGCCTCACTCACTATGACTGCGAAGAATTGAGAAAAAAAAAATATAAACACCCAACTACGTGGGCACTGTATGAAGTTAGATAAGACGTTTTTTCAAGCAACCCCAGGAAGTACATCATCAGTAACAGAGTCGTGGAAGCATGGAATGGATTGCCAGAAAGTGTCATAGAATCAAAGACAATCAACCAATTTAAAAACAATCTAGACGAACATATAAGAAAAAAAAATATCAATTTTGATACTGAATAAGATATAGGCTTATGAGCTATGCTGCCTGCTTAATACAAAATGATAATAATATTTTTAATGAATCAATACGGGAAATTGCACATAATCAGTGCCTATCGCCATGTATCTTCTACATTTTACATATAACGCTTTCATTTCTAGTGCAAGTTTAGCGCTACAGTAACCCCCCCCAAATTGGGTCGAGACAAATGTGACCGCAGCACGGAGGTAACTCTGCCGAACGAGTGTTTGATAGGATGATAAATGGAATTTTCGCGTTTCAGCCACTGAAACGGGGGGACGATTTGTTTTCGTCGGTCTGCGGTGGTCGCGCTGCGCTGCAGCACCCCTGCGAGGTACCAAACATCCGTTAGCTGCAGTCGAGGGGTACCTCTACCCCCAAAACTGGGGCGGACGAATCGCACATTGAAGAAAGGTGGGCGGATTTTAAACTTATTTATACATTATGAGTTATCATGAAAACTTGTCAAAACTACATGTATGTAGAAGTGTGTGTGAGTTTTGGTGTGTGAGAAAATCATGGTCCGCAAGAAAATCAACGGGTATTTCTTTTTTAATTAAAAAAATATATTTATACAAGCTGAACTAAAATCGGCGTTATCCCTTTAAAGGGTGATTCTAAACATGAGATTTAACAACTTTTGTTCAACAAAATTTCATATTAGCTAACAAAAAAAAAAATCCATATAAAAATATAAATAAAATACACCTAAAAATGCACTAAAATAAAAAAACACGATACGATTGTCAAAGATTACAGATTACAACTATTAGAAATAACCAATTTTAACTTTCTGATACTAACAGTTTACAAGTTGCATGTGAACCAAAAGTCATTCTAAGTAAAATTCTTGTTTTTTACCATTTTTGTTCGACACTCATACAAATATTTAGCCCTTTAGTTAGCTGGGTATCTCTTTGTATTATGGAGGAACATTTTTATGAATTTTGAGCAAAATTATTAAGAAAAGAAAATAAGAAAACATTAAGAAAATAAGTAAAAACTTATTTTCTTAAGACGCGTATATATTTTTTTTACCACAATTACACATAAAACTTAAAAAAAAAACTATTGTATACGTATATAATATTAATAATCTATAAATATTTTAAGAACACTGTTCAAATTTTTATGCTAATGTTATTATGTAAAATGACCGAAATCCATAATTGGTTTTATATACTAGTAATAAATTTTGTTTGTAATTGTAAAAATGTAATACTGTGGATTTTTCAATAAAGAATAAATAAAATAAAATAAAAATTAATCTACCCACACACAGACACTATACATCATTTCAAAATAGTACTCAAATGAATCGCATGCGCTTCTAATTATAATTACTTATTTTTTTAAAGGGGCCTCTTCTGCGTGATCTTAAATCTTTCTATTTTATCTAAAGGCTTGCAAGAGAAACAATCTGTTGTAGGACAATCTTTAAAAACAGAATAGATTTACTCGTATTTTAAAAAACGACCATGAAGCGACTTCATGAAATCAATTATGCTTTCATAGTTTATTTTCTATATAAAACGTATGTTTAAAAAAAAGACTTTTCAAGGCTGTTAACTTTTAGACAAAGTACAAGTACTGTATTGTTTTTCTTATAGATCTACAAAAAAAAAAATCACGACAACGTTTGGTATGGAAAATATTCTAACGTCTTTATCACAAAACTTGCCTTTATTACCTACTACGAAAACAGGGAAGTAAAAAATAGGCCAACTCTTAAAATAGGGTAGTTCCGACTGAAAGTGGAACATAAGTACCATAAAAAAGTCATGAAGTCATTATCTATGGGACCATAAGGAGTAAAACAATGGCTCCTAGGCCAATAAACAGAAGGAATTAGGAGAAGTTGGACAATTGTGGGCCAGCTACACCCTTAGATGTGACATTAATGGTGAAATAGAATACTATACAGATGTATGTAGGTACATAAGTTTTTAAGTACCGCCATGACTCAATACCTACCAACGATGACAATATCGAAATTTTAGCCTAATTTAGGGAGGAAGGTAGGTACGATATTTTTTCGCACGTTTTGAGTATTTTTTGAAAAAACTATCTTTCAAATCCTTAAAAGTGGTCCTTTAAAACGATTCCCAACACGATACAAACACAATTTATTTTCTAAGGTGGCTCAATTCACACCTACTTTAAATTAAAAGCATAATATTTACTACTCTCTATCACTCCATATTTGAGAGAAACGTCTGTGACAGTCAGACGGACGCAAGAGTGATTTTATAAAAGTATTTTCTTTTCTTTTTTAGGTACGGAACCCTAAACAACCATCATGCCTAATTCATCTGGTGAAACAACAAACATAATGTTCTCAAATTATTACTACTCAGTTTGAAACTTAGGCCAAAAGACCATTCAGCAATCTATTTAGGACATTAAGGAGGTTTAGTAATAATGAAATTGACACGGTATTTCTAGATAATTACAGGCAATTACGCACTTTCGTCTGGTAATTAAGAAAATTTACGAAGTTATCAAGTGGATTATAATAATATTATTTTACTGAGAAGTTTCTCGAAGTTCATTCTTCTAAGTTCCCTTCAGAGGCATAATTAATGATCCAAATAAAGGTATTTAAATTTTAAGATTTTAAAGTTTGGATGTACTTTGGGCCCTTTGGGGCTTTATGTAAAGGCCTTCTAATTGATCGCTCTTCTGTGAATCGTCTGTGACTGTCGCAGTGTCGTTTTTTTCTTTTCATCACTTCTTATAATACGTCAATCATGATAAGTCCTCTCTTCTCTGTAATAATAGTAACTACCATACAAACACCATAGCGTTTCAAAAAAAAGTGCACTAATTATTTATTTATTAATTTAATCAAGGAAAAACAACGGGTACAAGAGATGAGATGAAATCCTAAAGAAACTTATAATCTATGTAGTCTTGCATCCTTACAAGTTTTTCACATACAGGGTGGCCCAAGGTCAATCCCACAAACTTTAGGGGGTGTTTAAGTTCCATATTAAGAGTAAGAAATTATGTAACAAAATGTGAAAAATTTTCATTTCCAAATTTGTTATTTTTGTAATAAAATTGGTGTAAATCGATCTTATCAATCGATAAATCAATATTATCTGTCGACCAATAGCATCCCTCTTAAAACCGCAGAGAAGGAGTAAGGAGTTACCTCTTCTTCTTAGACCGCCCTCTGTTCGACCAGTAATATCAGACAGCGATCATTTAACTCCGCCCTAATGGGGCGTTTCGAACAACGCGGCAGGGCATTAACCTCGATCTTGAAAGACCGCGGCCTACTGACCTAGTGACGAACTTATGACGAGGGAGGAGCCATTAAAAAATATCTGTTTCACATGAGTTAGAATAGAAACTTCAACATTTTTTTTCTCGAATACCATAATGAATTTTGATATAATTTCTTAACAAATAACACTAAGAATCGTAAGACCTATTAGCTGTTTTTTTTAATGCGCGAAACCTTGCGACACCCAAGAAAAAAAGTGATTGTTTCATATCTTTGATTTGTTTGATTCAAATTAGTGATTTGTTTGATTCTATTCCGATTTTTTTGATGAAAAAAACGTTTGAGATGGATCTTAATGCAGTCTCAAATTTCGTGTTTAAATATAATATTCACGAGACTAATAAAAGAAAATATTTTATTCTGTCAAACAGAACATTTATATGTCGTTGCGATAAATATAATGGTCTGAATACAGAAAGCATAAAACATAGTTATATTAATTGTTAAAAGAAATAAGAAAGAAACGATGGAACATACCTATTATTTAATCAGAAGTGACACTAATATAATTCAAAGATAAATAGTCCATATTCAAAAGTAATTAATGCCGTTTAGTGAGGTTCAAAGCATAGTTTAGTGAGGTTCATAAAGGCGTATGCCGAGAATATTTTGATGTGCGTAAAACGGAATTTTCACGTTGAATAAATTCCGGCTGAACGACATCTCAGGGGTGCTTTCGTGCGGATTTGCATGGCTTCGAGTTCCAATTTCCTCTGGTCGAGCTATATTACGGACCTTTTCGATCCGAATGTAGTATACACGTCTCGCGTTTAATCTCCGAAATCCCGGCGGTGCACAGAACATTGGATTTGAGCCCACCTAGCTTTGCGTACGTATTCTATCCCTCGGTAATAATTTTGAACGTGTGAACATTGTACACGTAAGCCCGGGTTCAGGTTTAGACGTTCGATGCTTTATTTTTATAGAGCGTCAGGTTTTACTCTTGCGCGGTCAGTAAGCAATTTTTGGTTTTTATTTAATGGCGGCTTTATTATATAGAAATTTAAAAAACCAAAGGTTCTATATTTTAGAGCCTTCATTTTCCTTTCAATTACTATTTTTCCTAATGCTTTAATGCCTTTTATAAGAGAGCAATTCAACTAAAAAAGAACTATTAGCAGTTTATCATTTATTAAATTTCTGAAAAGTAGAATCGAATTTAAAAAAATTGCCTTTACTATGTTGAAGACATAAAAAACAAGGTATCTAAACATATTTTTTTTTTATGATTAAATATCCAATATTTACCAAATGCCAGTTATAGAAAACACTGTCTAAATAAATCGAAATTAATATTTATCCTTTAGCTTCGCCTTAATTATTGACGGCAAGTTGGGTTACAGAAATTTGACAGTCCAACGTCATCGAATGGAAATGAACACTGAGGATAGGCAAATTAGTACAAAATTACTGACCTTGATTGGCACTAATATCCTTGTGTTTCTGGTTGGTTGCCGCACTTGTGTTATGCACTAAAGTTCTTATTTCGTGTAACCGGGCGATTGCTTTACTTTTTCTATTTTTCTTAGGTTAAACATTAATTTTATACTCACTCGGTGGAAATATTTAAATGGTTTTATTTTGTACTTTTAAGAAAGAAAGAAAATGTTTCTTTATTGAAAAGTGTAAAACAAAAATAAATGGTAGGTACATAAGTTTCAACAGTATTTTCCAATAAAAGGAGTGTGCTCAGCTGCCCTCCTTTCTGAGAGAGGAGGGTGCTGATTTTCAGCACGTCCCGTTTTATTAAATTATAATTTATACTTAACGTAAGATTTATTATTTGTATTTACAGTGAAATGTAATCCTCACATGCTCTTATGTAACATATACAAAAAAAAAACACAAAATGTATGACCAGCATAGAAAACTATATAAAACGTAACTAAGTGGTAGCTTGCAGCTCCAGAAGTGAGTATCATTGTTTTCTCCGTTTTTATTATTGTATGATTTGTTACGTAACTATTTTATTTCCCAAATAAAGATAAATAAATTAATAAACATACAGATGTCACAAAATTAATAGGCATTCTGGAAGGACACTATATTATATAGTGTCGTTGCTCTGAGACTAGTTGGTGTTTCGGTGGCGGGGTCCCAGGCAGAAGGTTCTATCCCCGGCCGCGTAATGCGATGCCGTACTTTGTTAGCTCCTTAGTGTGAAGTGTGGGGCTTTCTGGCGCCCCTTGGGACCGCTGTTTAACGTAATGTTAGCAATTTTGCCAAGCGCCCGAGTCGCTGAAAATCTTAAACTTCCATTGTTCCGCGTGCCTAGGTGTGACACGTCGGGTTGGTCTGTTAATTATAATCACGCGCGCACTTTACTCGGAATAAGTAAGGCGGGTATGCGCAAAACATTAGTCTGTCATTAGTAGAGTCACGCACTTATTTTTTAGTACTAATGAGTCGTAGAGAAGCTTAAGCCACCAACTCATCACTGAGACTTTAAATAATATTTATTTTTTTAATGTTTTGCACACTTGGGGTTAATAATTTCTAAAGTATAACAAATTACATTTTACTAAAAATAAATTAGGCTACAATATATAAAAAATAATAATCAAAAGATTATTTTGGTTCACCACACTAACCACTATTAGGTTCCAGATACGATACGCGACATGCCTATTTCGTGCTCTGAATAAATATATATAAGTAACTGACATGATTTAATATATTTTTTAAGAAGTGGTTGCTAAAACTAGGATTATTTTACTCTTTATATAGTTTAAGTTATAAATGCCATTTTGTGATGGCCGAAGTATATTTTCGCCAGCAGACTTCGTGACAAAAATTATAATTCCATATCCCATCTAAATTTTTTTGGACTATACTAATAATTATTCACAGATCACTAGCATTTATTAATGTGGTAGATAATTAGAACTCGTAAAATCTAGCCAAACTGTAAACGGTGTCGTAATTATTTCGTAGCGCATACGATCATAATGTGTGAGACCGCGAGAGTGTTCGAAATGTCTGTTAATCGTTGTTAAATTGCGGACCGCTTTAGTGCAATGGTCCACTGCGGCCGTGTAATAAGTGCACATACTGCGAGTATGCACTTATTGCTAATGGGTCGCGCATATTATTAACACAGCCAAGTGGCTCGGAGGTAGGCTTTCGTGTAACGTGCGTTATTTTAATCATATTACTGAAGCATTTTTTAGTGTGTCAGGAATTTATTATATTTTTTTGTTTAATCAAGAACAATACACGTGAAACAGGATAAAACCAAAATAATAGTTTTCTATATTTAAGGATTTTATATTTATATTTATTTAATTATTATTTTTTATATAAAACAATACATTAAATTTTACATCACCTTTATATATCTCATATAAAGTAAAATGTGGATTTTATCGCCTTATACTAGATTAGGTCTGTTCTGGGACGATACCTGCTTGAGATTTGATACCCGATTGGTTTTTTATGTTTGACCATATTTTTTATTTTACCTGGATAATTTATAGGGTTAGGAATTAGTCAAAAGTATAAATATTCTTATGTTGTTTTGTTATGAAAATACTCATATATAATTGCCTCATACCCATGAAATAAGTATATAAAGTTTTGAATTGATATCCTTGAAAAAAAAATATATTTTTGAAAATGTTTAAATTATGTAAATAAATACAGAAGAAACTGCCAAAATGAACATTCCATAATATATTCCTCATATGATAAGGTATCCAAAAAGAAAATTGTGGAATTTGCATGGATTTTTCGTCGTTAAAAACAAGCAATTGCAAAATAGTGCTTGAGAGTGCTTCGTGATGAATATCAACTACTTCTATACATTGTTTAGTAGTAGTAAGTAATTTACCCTGAACTTGACATCTTACAGCTAGGTCCTATAGGCGTCATTAAAGGAATCTCCCACCTAGACTACGTGTGATGGGTTGCATCATTTTCTAAGTGCACTTGTGGTCGCTGCACTTTTAGCCAATTCGATGTGCGTTTTGGATGGCCATAGAGGTGTCAGCGGGTTATGTCTTGGGTTTGAGTAGATCAAAATTAAAAAAATCCTTTCGGCACGCCGGAAGGCGGAGATAGATTTCATCGGATCAAAGTGGTGAAACATTTTGGTCATCCCTTACCGTAAAGGTTGCTCATATCAAAAACAAAGGTTCTAGCGATATTATGCGCTTACTAAGGGATGTATGTTTTTTTTAAATGTCGAAAAACCAATTTTTCCTAAGACCAATGGTTGGTGCTATCAAAAAAGTTTACTTATAAAAGTTTTAGTCCTTTATCTAAGAAATAATATACATTTAAATGGATTCGACGTCTTATTTATTAAGAAAGTTTTAGCAAAATTTCACTTTTTCGAAAAAAGACCCTCATTCCCGTCCCCCTTCTTTGAGTTTGCCTATTAACGAACTTGGCCGAGATTTTGGGCCCTTAAATTTTATTTATCAATTTAAAAGTGATTGGTGTAAAATTACGATTTATATCGTGTCTACAAGAAAGTTATATAGATAGATATATACACTTTTTAACTGAGGATGGTTTTAGGTTCTAAGAAATGTGATACGTGAAGATATGTCGAAATTTTCCGTAAGTATTGCAATAGTTCGCTTTTCTAATGAAATCTACATAAAATGTACAATGGTAGCAAGACATTATTTGAATTCATCATAAATTTTAACGCCATTTTAGTTTTTTTATTGTTTATTTTGACGCATGGCTAGTGATGAAACAATAAGATATAACATTTCAATTAAATGATAATAATAATAATATAGCACTAAACATTCTTTTCCATGTTTACACGCTTGCTTATATGGGCATGCTTGTCGAGAAATATAATGAAAAAAATGCTTATTGTGGAGTGAAGATAATATTTAAATAATGAAATATGTATTAGTAAAATATTTTTTTTTTTTTTTTTTTTTTTATTCCACAAAGGCTGGTGCCTTTTCCGTGGGTATCTTAGCTTACAATTCAGCAATATAATTACACATTTTTCTTATAACTATGGTGACACTTTTTAAGACACCTTAATTAAATTTAAGATAAAATTAAAACACTGCGCGCTGACACCAATCCCAAGTAATCCTTCCTTTATACAATATAATGTAAGTGTATACTAGAGACGTTGAGTAGTCACTCAATATAATAAACATACATAATAAGACAACAACATAAACAACAGCGTTACAGCATAAGTAATAATTAAACAAAAAAAAAACAAAAAAAAAAAAATAATAATAATAAAGTTATAATTTATAATTTTGACATGAGTGTAATTTTGATGTGGTTTTTTATTGACTTCACGTTTTTAAATGTTTTAAATGTTTTAATGTCATTTTCTAGCTCATTAAAAAGTTTAGGGATTAAGTAACGTAAAGTACGTGATCCGTAGTAATTATTAATACGAGGAACATTCAATGTGTGTCTTTGTGCTTGCCTTGTGGTGTAAGCATGAACTACGGGATCCTTATATGAGGCGTCTGAGAAGTGGTCAATCAGGATTCGGTGTGCGTTCATTTGCTTCACTGGCAGAACATTGACAAATCTAAATAATTGAGGCTCGTTTTCTCTACTTTCGGCTCTAATTTCCGTTGGTACAATTTGTTTTAGAAGCCTCTTTTGTAAATTGCCGATTTTCGAGATGTAGGTGTCGAAAGTGAGACCCCACACTCTTACCCCATATGCTAAAATAGAGTCAATGAGGGTTATATAAACAGTTTTCTTTATATTATATGGCAGAATGTTTTTGATGTAAAATAATATTTTAAGGAAGTACCTTAGTTTATCACTTAGTATTTCTATATGCGTCCCCCAATTGAAATGTTTGTCAAGTGTTAAACCAAGATATTTATGATTATCGACAGTTTCTAGAAACGGACATACACAATGTTGAGTGTCAGAATCAAGACATGCGTATGTGTGGGCCTTGATTTTGACCTCACCTCTTCGTATGTAGGGAGAGGTCACATACAAAACTTTTGTTTTCTGGAGGTTTATTATAAGGCCATTGTCATGAGACCATCGCACTAGTTGAGAAAAATCAAAATTCATTTGATCAGTCGCAACCGAAAGGTCCTTATGAGATACTACTAACGCAGTATCGTCTGCAAATTAGTGGAATGAACTGTATTTAAAGATTTTTGCCATTGAGTTACAATAAATAAGATAGAGAGTTGGTCCTATTAAGAACTATTATTGTCATATTGCTAGCGCTCGAGCATTTGGTCATGTAATACGGGCCCATTACCAGAAGTCGGTGTGGGGTTTGACGGACGAACGCAACGCAATGATGGCTGCTGTTCAGCTGTCATTCTTCTTACGGAGTAGGGTCCTGGCGAAACGCAATCTTTTTTTCTGGTGGTACGGTCGAGTTACTTATATAAATTTAGTAAATTTTGATCCGCGTTTGCATGGTGTAATTGCAAATAGTGACGGCCGGGATTACCCGTGCGATCGAAATGTGAAACGAATCGAATAAAATGTCGCGTGTACGCACGGCGCTTTCCTAGTAGTTTTTTCGTGTATTTCTATGGAGTTTTAACTATAAAAAGCCGATGCGCTCATGGTGTAGAATGTGTGAACCATTGTGGAACGTCGGTATATTCTTTGCGAAATTAGGACAGTTCGGTGTGCGTGAACCGGGTGTCTAGTTTTTTCAACCTACAGTTTTTTCCGACAGGGCCCGGTGTGTGAGCCGCTGGTTTTTTTTGTGAAAATGTGAAAGGCCTATAGTTCGTTCGGAGAGAATATATATCACCGTGCATCCAAGCTGCCAATGTATGCAGAATTCCTGAACGAGAGGTGTGAACCAGCCAGCCCGGAGATCTGCTAAGCGGAGTCTGAAGGTGATTGCTGCCAGTCTTGAAAAGGTCAGAAACCGCAATATACGACTAGTTAGCGCAATGGGTTCAGTACCATAATTTTTGGTTGCCTTTAACATAATATCTAGCTACATCAACAATAATTACATCATTAAACAATCATTTTTGCAAATTTCAAATTTCACGATCAGCTGTTCAGTCACACCGCCATTTTGATTTGAATCAGCAAACTAAAATGGTAACAACTAAAAACAACAAAATATTATGGTTGCTGCTACCAAATTTTCAGGTAACGTCGTTTTATTTCGTCAGCTGTTCCCCACGGCACCATAATGTTTTGTAATCAAAGCAAAATATTTTTTACCTACATCTCTTGGTAGCAAGAAACATGGTAAATTTAACCAAAAATTATTTAATAATAATCAATTTGTACGCACAACTTTACGATTTGCTTACACTTAATTATGTTCGATTAGCAAATTTCTTGCTGCGGGTGCAAAGTATTGTACCAGTGACAATACTTTGACAATAATAGTGGTGGTTTTGATAAAACCACCGTTACAAAACGTATTATACGCATAAACAACTTCTTTTTTAAATGCAACGTAATATATAACGCAACAAATCCCTCGGCGTCATTTTAAATAGAAGCAGCCAACATTTTTCGGAATCGTAACAGCATCATTCCTCTTTAAGTAAATCTCTCGAATCGTTAAGACGTCGTCGCTTCTGAACCGAACCTAAATATCCCCGCGAATAAATGTATAGAAAACATTCCATTTCCATACATTTCCAGCGGAAGACAACAATTGGTGCTGGGGCTGCAGTGCAACGTCTTCGAAAGCGCATAAACTTTAGAAACGAATCGCTTTCAAGATATATGGTCGGAGAGTCAGCGAGAGATGCGACGGTGTGCTCGGGGAACGGTGATGCACCACAGAGGCTTTGAGCAGCTGGTGATGTTACGTATAGAATGAACCGGGCTCGCGAAATCATACTTATATAGGGTGATGTTTTTAGAGACATGGTTTTCAAGAAGAGATAAAACGCATATAATTTGATGTTATGGCTAAGAATTTAGTTTTATTATAAAGATAAGGGTTTGCCATTATGTTTTAAGAATGATTTCGGGTAAGTGGCCGCCGCGGCTGACTCGAACAAATTCCAGCCGAGAGGCCCAATTTTCAACCACTTTTTGCAGCAAGTTGGGCCGTATGTCAGCAATAACGCGCCGAATATTCTCTTCCAAGGCGTTAATCGTGTCCGGCTTATCTGCGTAGACAAGCGACTTCACATAACCCCACAAAAAATAGTCCAGCGGTGTTAAATCGCACGATCTTGGAGGCCACGCCACAGGCCCACGACGCGATTTTTACTTTCAGGAGTAAGTCTATTCATTATGAAATGGCAAACCAAACTGAGCATAAATCAAGTGACAGCTGTCAAAAACACCAACTACGAAAAAAGTAATGCCAGATTGAAAACCACACCTCTAAAAAAACACCCTATAGTTTATTTTTTTGTTATGTACATCGCGCACCGTTCGGTTAGGCATTCCTCGCCTACTTAGTACCTTACCTTAAGTAAAGTACCTTAAGAGGACTACATACGTGAACGAAGGACACCATTTGAACGATTCTGACCTACAAATTGTTGGTTACGAAAAGAAACCTTGCACGATGAACGGAAAGGTGTAAACTCTATGACGGGCATAAAAAGGGATATGTTTTTTTTTTAAAATAATAACAAAAACATAGGCAATAGGCAATATATCTCAAATCGCTTAGGTAAATCCCTCCTTAACTTTATTTTCATAATTTTTGTAGCATTCAGGTATGTTAAAGTCATAAAATAGAGTGTCGGACGAATTTGGGGCCCGTTCGGGAAAAGACTAATCATAATAAAAAACTATGGAAATACAATGAGATTTTACAGACATTTTAGAGGTTAGGTCATTCGTTAAATGTAAACGTCGCCCGTCGGGAATAGTGTCCGACCTGTGCACACAGCATTACGCCAGGTAGGGTTTTAAGTGGAAACAGCCAGGCACGTGTGAAGTGCTCGTATGTGGACATAGGGAGGGTGAGAGAGAGAGCACCCTATACTACGATTGTGGCCTAGATATGATTTGTTTTACCTTCTGCGTTCAATCCGTCTTATATGTATCCCCCGATTTCATGATTTTATGTGAATAACGTCTATAAATTTGCGCTTAAGGTAACACAATATAAAATCCAAAATATTTTATGCGATAAATTTTCGCCCCATTTAGGTATTGCAATGAGTACTATATCATGACTTCCGTAAAATTTCGACATATCTTCGCGTTTCACATCCCCCTAGAACCCAAAATCACCCTCAGCTTAAAAAATTATAAATATATCACTTTCTTGTGGACACGATAACTACTGTAATTTTACACCAATCACTTTCAAATCGTTTCGTAAAATTTAAGTACATAAACTCTTGGCCAAGTTAATGCGCAAAATCGGACCAGGGGGCGGGAATAGGGGGTTTTTTTCGAAAAAGTGAAATTTTGCTACAACTTTCTTAGTAAATAAGATATTGAGTTTTTGATAGCACCAACCTTTGGTCTTAGGGGTGGGAAAAATTGGTTTTTCGAAATTTAAAAAAACAGATTTCCCTTAGGCGGCACAAGATCAAATCCGTTCGAAATGTAAACTGTAGGCCCATAATTTCCCTACAATTTTTTTTTATATGAGCAACCTTTACGGTAAGGGATGACCAAAATGTTTTACCACTTTGATCCAATGAAATCTACCTCCGCCTTCCGGCGTGCCGAAAGGGATTTTTTAAGGCGGAATTTGAACGTATTCACGTCAATCCACGGCTGTGCATCCAGACACAGTCATACCCCGTTGAAAAAAAATGTATACGAATTCACGTCATCTGCTGTTGAAGCACTTCATTGATTATTGTAATGTCATATATAACCTAAATATTTTACAATTTATAATTTATTTTGTAAAATATATACATACAAATTTATTTGGACGTAAAGTTAGTAAATGATTCTTATTCTTTATTTTGATATCTTTTAAAATTATATTGCTATATTTCCGTAGATTAAAAGGTAGGGTGAGGTTAGGCGCGGTGCGCCGAATGCCGCCCTAGGGCTAAATTCACTGAAAACTGTAAACACACATCTCGTACCTTCTCTTCGGTTGTTGAATTCCAAACTTATTTAATATTAAACATTAAAAGTTCTTCCATTCCAGATTTTAAATACCATGTAACGGCATGAACGGACATTAAACTAAGTACATTCAACAACAATATTTGTTAACAATTACAAATTAACAAGCTCTTGAACTTGGTATCGACAACGATAACTGTGTCAAATTTACGACGATATCGGTTGCTTTACACAATAGGTTGAAGAACATAAATATATATCAAAATTCATATATTTCCATATTACAAACCAGTTTAGTGGGTAATCATTTTAACATTCCTGCGAGACATACAAAAGAACTTTTACCACTTCGCCCGTTTAAATGGAAAACCGGTGCTAAACGAAATATATCGGCTAAAGAAAAACCATTACATATCATTCTAACATTACATTACATATACACACCATATACGCTGTTCAAACATACGCTCACACAATCACTGAGAAAAAAATCCCGTACGCTCTACAAGAAATTTCTGTAGATATAGTTCGAATCTGGTTAAAGTTATTTGTATGCTCAAACGAACGAGTCTTGTAACCTTAACAGTCTATTTGGTTACCGTTTTTAGTAGGCTCAACTAACGTTTGGTACGCTTGACTAAACTCCGGTACACATTAACAAACTGCTTTGTAAGCGCTACCAAACTGTTCTGTAGAAAAATAAAATGGCGGACCAGCCAAGAAGCTCGAGGTGTGTTTGCAAGTCTACTACTGATCGTTTGATTGGCGTAACAAAACACATTTTGATTTGAATGTGCATCTATTGATTGTTTGGTAGACTTAACAAAACAGTATTTTAAACAAAACAAACTTTTCATTTGAAAGCTGCACCTACGAGATTGTTTGGTACAGGTTACAAGACAGTTTTATTAGGTTAACGATTTACATAGGCCCTATTATTAACTCTTTAAAATGGATATGCTACTATTTCGCTATATGCTTACCTGTTTAATAAATAAATTAATGAATAAAACAAGAATGGATATCGCACACTGTAGCTACCAAATAATATCAACTGACAATATGACATTTCTCTCTAACGCATAAAGTTGTGGTCTGTGTGATTGAGAGAAAAAAACATGCATCGCTCCCGCTTCTCACCGTACACCACCCCTTTTCCCCCCAAACATTTTCTAAAGCGATCTATAATGCCCTTTCCTGATATGACGCACCAGATTATAATGGACAAGGGATGCTTTGCTCTTCGGACCATTCAGTCGGGATACGTTTATCTTCTTTCTGACTACTATATAGGATGTCCCAAGACCATTCCCGCAGACTTCAAGGGTTGTTTATGTTCCTTATTAAGAGGAAGAAATTATATAACGAAGTGCGAAAACGTTTCATCACCAAATTTATTATTTTTTTAACAAAATTTGTGGAAATCAATCTTATCAATCAATATAATCTGGAGACCGATAGCATCCCTCTTACAACCCCAGAGAAGGGGTAAGGAGTCACACTTTTTTCTTAGACCGACCTCTGTTCGACCGGTGACATGAGAGCGATCATTTAGCTCCGCCCTAATAGGGTGTTTCGAACAACGCGGCAGGTTAATGACCTCGCAATGTTGATATTTAACTACCATTATTACGGGAGCAGACAAACGTTACGCGTTCCACCGTTTTTTTTTTAATTTTACGAAATATTTCAGGACAAATATATGTATTAATTATTTCGCCAATTTCGTATGCCCTGCACGATTTTTTATCAATGCCATTTATTTAAGCGTGAACCGAATGAATTAACATCATTAATAACCCGGAGATGCATCTCTCCATTGCAATGCACAAAATTTACATACGCCAAATTTAAACGCATGACATTTGCATTCGATTTTTTCTAAATTATTTTCATACATTTTTATTATTTAATTTAATTCTGCGTAAAAATAAATAATAGTAATAGTTTATAATCCCTTCCTAGCATTAGTTATAAATTGCTATGACCTAGTTTGGTAATAATCCAACTACGCCAAAAGTGCCTGTCCTAGAGTCAGGGAGATGGGTCGTTTTAACCATTGCCTTAACCACTAGACTACCACGCTTAAACATTTTTTAATTCGCTAAACGATCTTTCAGCTGTTGCAGAAGGGTCAGGAATCGTATAAAATAATAACATTGCTTTTAATACTTCTGTAAGGTTGGATTCTAGCATTCCATATTAGGTTAATATTCCCTCACATAATTAGTGAACACTCCCATGCCTGGGTTAATTCAGGTAGAACTAGGAGATTATCAGAATATTTAGATTGGAATTGATCACATAAAAAGTATACTGCTGACCTTAAATTCATCCTTATTTATAATTAGGAAGATACAATTGTTATATTCCGTTGAATGTCTAAAAAATAGGGCGAAATCGTTTTGCGAGGTAGCCGACTCTTTTATCATGCGATTTCGAGGAATTCTCATAAGCGTTCTCGAAGCAAGTAGCTGGAACTTTAATAAAGTATATACACGAAAATGCCTCGCATTACGTCCGTCGGGCCCTTTGAGGTTAATTCCATTCGGGGTTTCGCTCTCTGGCGGGGGGGTGGGTGGGTGGGGGGTGAGGAGGCGCGCTTCAAATTCTCCAACTTCGTCTATTTCCTTTGCATCAGCGAGCGGAACCTCTCCTTCCAGCGGGAAGGATTATCAAATTAAGTAAATGGTCCCTGCGGTGGGCATTTTTTGTTTTAGTAGCAGTTGTGATTGCAAAAAACTACCCGCATTGCGAGGACACGATTGGGAACAGGCTGCTATTTAAGGATCGGTCTCGAAACACGGTTTATGAGTTTCCGATAAAAAAAAACCCTTCGGCACACCGGGAGACGGAGGTAGATTTCACCGGAACAAAGTAGGAGATAAGCGAACTCCTTGTACGAACTTGTATCAAACATTCCCGCACGGCAGTTCGCGCACCTCAACCGGCCGTACCCTTGCGCAGCGAGAGTGCGTATACTGAATCTCTCTTTATAGTATGCCGTAAGGGTTGCTCAGATCAAAAATGATTTTAAACAAAAGTTACAGGGAATTTATTATGGGTCTACATTTAACATTATGATCCTGTCCTTATTAAGGGAGGGATGTTTTTTTTGAATTTCTAAAAACCAATTTTTGCCACCCCTAGGATGAATGGTTGTTGCTATCAAAAAAGTTTACTTCGATAAGTTTTATACCCGTATCTAAGAAATAATATAAAATTCAAATGAATGCGATATCTTATATTATACTAAGAAAATTACAGCAAAATTTCACTTTTTCTTGAACTTAACTGAGATTTTGTGCCCTTAAATTTTATATATATATATATTTTAAAGTGATTGATGTAAAATTACGGTAGTTATCGTGTCCACAAGAAAGTGATATAGATAGGATAGATAAATATATAAATTTAAATATAAACTAAGGTAGGTTTTGGGTTCTAGAGGATGTGAAATTTAAAGATATGTCGAAATTTTCTGGAAGTCATAACATGGTACCCATTGCAATAGGCAGTTTTCCTAATGAAATCTACCTAAAATCCAGCTTATTGGCCCTGCGATTTCGAACATGATTAGTTTTGACCCCATATCAAAATTCATCATGGTTTTCGAGTAAAAAAATTGTAAACTTTACGTTATAATATGAAATCGCTCTTGTCTTAAGTTCGGTCCCTAGCGAGGTTATCGTAAGTAATCTATGTAACGTTTACTTTGTGGGGGTCACAAGGTCGCTGCCGTCCGTTACAGAACCAAGCCAATCGCATGCATGCACGACCATACTAATTTACATTTTTTTTTTATATATATTTAGTTTTCTTTTAATTTAACTACTTATTTGTGTGTAGTAACACTATGAACATCAGTAGAACTTAATTCTGACAGAATTTCAAATTTTGTGCGAACCTATTTGCCAGACAATAATATGGAATCATAATAACATCATGAAATAAACAAAATTTATTTTTTACTCAAGCGCTTTATTTAAATGATAATGTGTTAAAATAAACAAATAAATTAATGTTAAAAAACACTTATAATAAGGTTTTATTAAAGTGCTTGAATGCGTATACGAAATTACGCGTCTGTGCTGTTGACCGTTGAAGAGTTCCTTCGCCTGGAGCCATTCCTGGGTGTAGTATCAGGTCATACTTGCAGTATATACTAATTCAGCTTGCAGTATATGAACCTCCACAGACTAACAAACATTGTTTGTTAAATAAAAGCTTGTAAAATTAACATTGCCATCACACAGAAAAATGTGCTCTTTCCTTTGTTGATTCTGTTTGTTTCAATAATTGCATCAAACCGTAAACAACCCATATTTGGCTTTGCGCCGTAGAATATTTATTCAATCCACGAACAAAATCAAACCCATCGCAATCTCTTAGCATTCAACAGTTATAGTTAGAATGATAGGTTAGAATGATAGTTTCTGACAGTTTTTTTACAGAATTTAATACGGTTTTAAAATCTGCTTTTTTATCGTCCTAGGATGGCTAACCTTATATTGAAATGTATCCTAAATGGATCTATTTATTAAATAGCATAGGACAATAGGTGATAGCATTAGAGAAACATCCATTTGGAAATTATAATTTTTACATGACCTTTTGACAGGCTCGTCAGACTCAGATTTGATCAGACTCGTGACCCACAATGAGGCCTCTGGGTATTTCTATGTTCTGTGACTTATTTATTTATTTATTTAATCGAGGAAAAACAACGGGTACAAGAGATGAGATGAAATCTTAGAAAAACTTGAAAAATGATTTAGGTTAGTCTTGCATCCTTACAAGTTTTTCACATATAGAGTGATTTATTTCATATCTAATGCCAAGTTATATAAATTTACTGACATTAAGATCATGGTTAAGTGTATACAATTGCAAGCATAACTAACGCAGTACTACTTTATAACTAAGTACACAAAAGTAAAATTAAAAATAGTGGCAAAAATAAAAATAGAAATAGTGGCAAGCAGAGTGGCTATGGTGGTGAATTAAGGTTAACGACGAAGAGAGCCGAATTCAGGATGCTGAGTTTTGAAAAGACTTAAAATTCTTAAAAATTGTGGCCTTCGAGAAAACATCCACCTTTAGGAACAAATTGTTGATTGTTTTACATAATCTGTAAAGCGGTGCTCTAATTAGAACCTGCGTTGGACCTGTTATATGGCGTTATAAGCTCAAAGACTAATTGTCGACGGGAGAGTCTCGGTGGTACATGGAAGTTGATCTGTTCAAGTAATTGAGGACAGTCGAAGTAATTATTACATATTTTGAACAGTACATTCATATCTAACAGTATGTGTCGATTCTTTAGACTTAACAGTCATGTTTTTTCAATAAATGAGTGTATCCTAAAGGTTGTTCACGGATTCTATACTGTAATGTTTTGAAAAACTTTTTCTGAATCATTTCTATATTATCGGAGTACTTTTCGTAAAAAGGGTTCCATAAAATGCAAGCATAATCTAATTGAGATCTTACGAGAGAAAGTAGGCCACTGAAATCCCAATGGATATTGCTTACCACGAATGCTCGCTGCGTGAAGCGTTAGCACGCGCCGATGTTCGTCACAATCGGTCGCCGTGCAAGTGAACTACCCGCATTAGGATGCATCAAAAACCAAAGCAGCAGATGTTATTATAATTTATGGCAGAGACACGGTACGTTTAGCACGCTAGTATTCCATTGCGACGGTTCGCGCCCATTCAAGAACACATTCCAACGGGCGATTGTCGCACCCCGAGAGGCAATCCCTTCCGGGGCCCGGGTCCCGATCCCGGCGGGCACTTTTGCCTATGGAAAGGCGTCAAAATCGGATCGACCCTTTTCCTTTCGGGCCTTTGTCGCTTTCTGTCATACGAAATGAATGTAGGGCGGTTTCGCAGACGGCGGAGGGCGGACTCGAGGGCGGCTATAGAATTCGTTGATTACGATCGCGGAGCTACGCGCGAAATTCTAATTTACACTGCACTGAGCGCTGTCGAGTTAAAAATCCATTGATTTGCCGTAATTTTACACCAATCACTTTCAAATTGATACATAAAATATAAGCGCACAAAATCTCGGTAAAGTTCGTTAGTGGGAAAAATCAGACCAGAGGGGTGGGTGGGAATAGGCGGGGGTCGAAAAAGTGAAATGTTGCTATTACTCTCTTACTAAATAAGATATCGAATTAATTTAAATGTTATATTAGTCCTCAGATAAGGGCCTTAAACTTATCCAAGTAAACTTTTTTGATAGCATTAACCATTGGTCCTAGGGGTGGGAATAATTCAAAAAATCGTATCTGCCTTAATAGTCACAAGATCAAATCAGTTCAAAACTTTAATTATGGGCCTATAATTTCCCAACAATTTTTGGAACAAAGAATCATTCTTTTTGCGTAAGTGTAATGCGAATTTTGCAACGAATTCAGTAATAAAACGTTTTGGAAAAACGTTTAACCACAAATTTAACGATATAGATATTTTTTATTTGCATAAATTCGAAGTATATATTAATATAAAAGAAACTCTAATTGAACATAAATAAAATTAAAAATTAGTATCAGTATTCCCATCAACACCACATATTTATTACACTTTAACACTCTGTTACATTTCACACTCCAATATACTCACAAATTTCAACACTTATACTTATTATCACACATATAAATATATTTGCTAATTCATGTTCTCGTGTTCTATTGAAAATATGTGTTAAGTTGGAGATGCCTGTAGTGGGCTTAAGTTGTTAATGAATGTGTTTTTCATGTTACTATTTTTATGTATAGTTGTAAGCATTTCTAAGATAAATAAATATATCGTCAACACACTCAGTGTGACGCCTAGGAGAACTCGTTATTCTATCACAATTTACAGAGCCTATAGAATAGAAGTGTATATATCTCGTACATTTATGCAATAGCAAATATGGTTTACTTTGGAACAGGCGGTAGCCTAATTAGATATGACTAATTGTAATAACAATAACGTTTTATGTTCAATGTGATAATTGTATGTATATCTGCTCCTTCCTGTGTTTTGCGCGGCGTAATATGAAACTTTGTTTTTGTTTGCTAAGCACTTAAAAGGTTTCAAAGTGAAAAGGATGTTAAATTCGTGACAGATCGACGGACAAACGAACGACACACAGAGCACGGATGGACCGAATAAAGATAAATTCCATTGTAATAATTTAAAAAAAAAACTTCCTTTTCGCCCCGATAAACTCGGGGGATAGGCCGAAAAGGTTTTAGAATGTGTTGTGTGTTACGGGAGCATTTGGCCATCCGTAGATAATCGGATCGGATCGGAGAGGAAAATCGGATAAAAAGGTATTCAAACTGTGGGATAATCGCATTAAAGGCCCCGGCTGGACCGTGCGAGAGTGGCAATATTTGTGTTTCATTTTAAATGCAAGATAACATTTTATTTAATAACAAACATAACTTTGCCCAGCGCGTAAGTATAATGTACGTACACATTTCTGTTTCATTTTAAATGCAAGATAACATTTTATTTAATAACAAATATAACTTTGCCCAGCGCGTAAGTATAATATTAGTAAACAGCAAAAAAAAAATAATACATATTTAGGTTACTTAAAAAAAACTCCTGAAAACAGATTATTACGCTCTTCTTTATTCTTTATTTAGAGAAACCAACAGTCTTACAAACAATTGGTATTAATGATAAGTTTACTTTCTTAAAAAGTATCTGTAAAACTAATCAATGGTTTCTACCGTTAATATAAACACTAAAAACTAAGTTAGAAACTAAACATGTATAGTTAAATTATGCTATTAACTTTTAATCGTATCAAAATGCTGAAATGGCTTGAAACTTCGTTTATAACATTGTATGGTATGGTATAGTAGGATGGGAGTGAAACGTCATTAAATCTCAAAAATTTGTTATAAGGGTGAAGCCAAGAACCGCCGCTATAATATATATTCACATTACGTTAACTACGCAATATTTTTCATCGACACATACTATACTTTACGTCCCCGAGTGTGTTACATTTTTTTTTTAATAATCGTAACTTATATTTATTTTATTAATTGGCAGATGATGATGATTTGGCCATTACCAATTTATAACCGTCTTTTCTTAATGACAAAATTCTGTGACTAAATTTATGAATCTGAGTGTTCACACCACCATAACTATGAAAAGGCTCAACATATTTCGATTAATTGCTTGCCTCAACGTAACGGGAAAGAGATGGAGACGAAGCGACCCATCCCGAGTGCCATGATAGCGATTATTCAACCCTAGACGCGGGAATCGCTGGGGCGCGCTTGGCGATCGGCCAAAGTTATCAAATTTTCCCAGTAAGCTGAAAATAAGAAAAGGTAGGCGAACATCGCATTGATTTCACCGGATGGTCATCGCCGGCGGCCGCCATCTTGAATCGTACATTTTTCTTATTTGCATTTCGAACAGAACGAGGCTCCACCGATCCCTTGAAGATGCAAACGATACATTGGCGATATGGCGGTGGTGGTCATCGTATTTTACAATTATAAAAAAACTAAATATTTTACCTATTCCTAATAATTATTAATTAATTCCATATTCGATAGAGAAAATATTTGTGTAATCGCATTTCGATAGGTCGATAAATACGTGTTCACTGTAACAAAGGCCGAATCATTTCTCAGCGAACTTTCACGGGCGATAAATTACTTGTCAAAATATGCGCACGAGTGATTAATGGCGCAGGAATGGCAACTGAAATGGCGGTTAGAGCGAGAGGGCGACCCGCGGCTGCCGGTAGGAGGACAGAGAAGGTAGACCGTAATAAGAGGGCGTCACATTAATAATTAGATCGCCACGTTTGCGAGGAAAATGTCTTGATAACCGAATGAAAAATTTCAGAGATTAAAGTTGATGTTCGTAAAATTCATCTGAAATCACTCGCATTTCGAACCAATAATAATCCGATTATAACACCTGCTAAAATTTAATAAAATACCTGTACAGTCGAGGGCACTCTGAGCATTTAAAATGTGTAAAAAAGAGACCGCTTCGCAACTCCATATGAAATAAAATGAAATTAAAGCTTTATTTTCATGATTAAGGTAATGAATGAATAAATATTAAAAAATCGAATTGCGATCCACAAAATTTCCGAACCTTATCGGGTAGGTAAACGTTATATTTATTTTTTGATGTGTAAATATTTATACGCGGACCCCGTGGGTGGTAAATTTTTGGTTCAAAGACGCTCTGGCCGCGGTTTTTATAAACGGAATACGCGACGAACTGGCCAGAGTGAGAAAACACAGAATTGCGAAAGTTGGAATAAAATCGTAATGCAATACACTCACAGACGAACGATGTTGTTGGTCTGCGAACATAAGTAGTTCAGAATCACGTTTTAAAAGAATACAGCTTGCTTTAAGTTCACCCTATGTCGGTACTGGCGTCACTCTTAATTGTGTCGATTTTCTATCGGCAGATGGTGGTACTGTCCTGGCTAATTGATCGTCTGCTGTCACTAGTAATGAATACTCATTGACCCATTTTTCTGCTGACGTAACGCCCCAGCGAAATTAGCTCGATTTCAATTATGTGCATACAAATGCCGTTCATACATATACGTATAGCCGTGTGTTGGATGTATGCAACGGAGGCTGGCGGGTTGGACCGATTGAATGGCAGCTTGAGATGGAAATCTAAATTTCATTAACCAAATGGTTCGTCGGCGTTTCTGTGAGCGACTATTCATTCATCATTTTGATGTTTACATTCTGTCATACTACCGGTATTACAATAGATCTACTCGGAATATTTCATTACTTGTACACCGATAATTTAAATGCCATTAGATTGCCCGCTACCCACTTTGTTGAAGAGACAATCCCTAAGTTAACGTTAATTTAATTATACTCAGATTATTCCATATCAGTGAATAATAAAAAAAATCCTTTCAGCACGCCGGAAGGCCGAGGTAGATCTCACCGGATCAAAGTGGTGAAACATTTTGTTCATCCCTTACCCTAAGGATTGCTCATATCAAAAATTGTTTTAAACAAAAGCTGTTAACAATAACAATTTGAATGTATTTAATCCCGTTCCTATTAAGGAAGGTATAATTTATTGAACTTTGAAAAAATATTTTTCCCACCCTTAGGACCAATGGTTGGTGCTATCAAAAAAGTTTACTTAGATAAGTTTTAGACTCGGACTTATTTAAGAAATAATTTAAATGAATTCGATATATACTCGTATACTAAGAAAGTTATAGCTAAATTTCACTTTTTCGGAAAAAAACCCCCATTCCCGCCCCTCTGGTTTGATTTTGCCCATTAACGAAATTGACCGAGATTTTGTGCCCTTAAATTTTATGTATCAATTTGAAAGTGATTGGTGTCAAATTACGGCAGTTATCATGTCCACAGGAAAGTGATAGATAGATAGTAATATACTTTCAAACTGAGGGTGGTTTTGGGTTCTATGTGATGCGAACCGCGAAGATATATCGAAATTTTTCGGAAGTCACGACATAGCACCCATTACAATAGGAGGCTTTCCTAAAAAAAATCTACCTTGGGTTGATAAAAATATTTCTCTATTGATAATATTAACAATAGTACTCGTATGTTAAAAAAATTACAATATGTTAATGGTTTATAACTTGGTGTTTATAGTCTTTTGCTATAAATTGAAAGATATTGATTGTACCTCACCTTACTTAAATTATACCTTAAATATACCGACAGCTAATCAAACAACTAGAAATAGATAAAAAAAACACCTCTTATATAAGCTGCGAGTCTCGGACTCTCAAAGTAAAAAAATATAATAAGAGGCCGCGTATTTTTACACTACAAAGCACAGAAGACTGCAGACACATTTACTACATGTTTCTGCATGTGTCCAACACATGGACTATGCAAGTGAATGCTTTTAGTGTGGTATGCGTATTCATACGCCCAAGTTGCCTGTTATGATTGCTGCAACGATGCCTTCCTTGCGCCCTACTCTAGCTAAACGGTGCAGATGAGTGGGGTTCAGAATAGCCCTTACACATGAATTCAAGTCACTTTACCTTGCGTAAAGAAGTTTCTTAACGGGCTTTAATTCAAGATTAATTAGTTTGTTCCTAATTGGGCAAAATTTTTCCAATATATTTTGCTGATTAATGTTTGATTGTTGTTACAGATCAATCCCCTAAAAGGACAGTAATGATTTTAAATACAGGTGAACTCAGCAGAATTCTTTTAAGGGGTAATTCTGCACATGTAAATAAAGCAAAAAACTGGTCTAAAATAAAAAAAAGAGTCCTAAAAACATGTTAAAGTATGGTCACCTAACAAAATACCAGACCGCGCGGCGTCACGACGTCGTGAACCCCGTACCTGTACCTCCAAATATATTGACGCCGGTGAACAACGGGTAATGTAGGTCAGGAACCAACGATCCTTTAAATCATATAGATACTGCAACTGAGGGTGAAAAACGCACCACGCCCAAGTACGCCACTTCGCGTCGAGTACACTCGACATGTCATCGCGATAAGTCTCTATCCAGCATGGCGGAGTGTTGCGGCGCGCGGAACGGCGGGGGGAATCTACCGGTGTCGGGTTTTTGCAAGGACGATTTCTATGACATGCCGTATCTATATGTTTTAAAAGATCGTTGTCAGGAACATAATAATACGCGAACATTTTGCAGGCTGTTAAATACTCGTATGTACTTAACCCCCTCTAGCACGGCGCAGTAATGTGTGCTCCAGACCGAATCAACAATAGCGCCGTTCCAGACTTCAACCCGAGCCACTCATGCTTTCGTAATGTGTGTGACGATGCGTTGTAAGCTAATATTGCACCAAATTTCGACTCAATTGAAAATATCCCCTGGGAAGGCGCGTATAATAATAATTGAATTACAGGGCGCGAGTTTAACGCGCCCAACAAAGCATTGTAACGAGACTAGAATCGTGTTTACAAATTTTAACGTGTACAGGACACTAAATCTATAATCGTAGAAAACTATGGTAAAAGTAATATACAGTGCACTAAAGCTATGAAGACAAGATCGAACGATAGAGGTCACTTGGACAGAGACATCTCATTTTTCTGGGCCCAAAAATATATAACCAGATAAGCGATGAAATTAGGGATGCTAAAACTAAAGCTTGCCTCGCTAAATCTATCTTAAAATGGTTAATCTCTTTGGGTAGAGATGCTGCTGAGAAATTAATTTCTGAAATAGTTATTTAGATAAAATTTAATAAGACTGTAATTTAAGCGACTTTAGCTACTAAGTAAAAAATATTATTTTAGTTACCTAGAATGTTTAAAAAAATAATAAAAAAAAAATATGCTTACCTAGATATGTCATACCAATATGTTTATGCCCAATGTATATATATATCTCTATAAGATATGTTTCTATACTATATGTAGTATAACACTATTTTTATATTGAATATTTATTTATTTATATCGAATATTTATTTACCTATATATTTAATAATTGTTTATTCATTTCATTTATTTGTCATTTTTTAATTGTTTCATTTATTCATTTCATTTTTCATATATTAAGTGTTCTTGAGTAAACATTTAAATTGTATTCATGTGTGTATGTGTGTGTGTGTGGGCGTGTATATCAGTGTGTATATTTGTGCCTTATTATTTTTTATATTTTTCTCAGGGTTTTGCCCTGGTCTCTGCTATGCACTGTATCACTTCATATATAACCTTCCTTAGAATAGGTAACTCTTACCTAGTTAGGAAGGTTATAGACTTACACTCATCGGCCAATTTATATTCCATAAAAAAAAGCTCAACTCAAAGCTATAAAATTAATGTAAAATGAAATCTATTTGTAAAAGATAATAAATAAATAAAAGATTTATTAATTTTATTTATTTATTTATTTAAAATATACTATTGCAACTCTTGATTAGTATAATATATCTATGGAACATAATATGAGTATTTTAAATAGCTTAATTAAAGCGACAAGCGACTGTACAGATGTTTCCTGCCTCCCTGACTAGACGAATATATACAAAGGGAAACTTTTTGGGTTTGCTTCCTTTAAGTGTCACTTCCGTCATATGATCAATGATATAATATCTAAAATATATATAAATACTAGGGCGCCGATATGCTTCACTGCGGCATACATTGGAGCGGAGTTTAGTATATAAATGTATTTCTCCGTAGGGATTACCATTTAATTTTTTATAATTCTTTGCGCAATCAAATGTATATGGTTTTTGGTATCTATGCACAGAAGACATTATCATGGTCCTTTTAAAAAAATAATTATCGAAATCGGTTTTATAGTTCTAGAGCCTTAGTCCGTGAACAGGTGACATTTGAGTCACCACATGAGAGCTTCGCTCCAACAATAATCACATATACATATTATATTTCCATTACACAAAAATAAAACTAATATTTATATAAAATTGAGTAAACTATAGTTTTGTGTATTTTTGTAGCATTCAGGTATGTAGGCGGCTTAAGTTAGAGCCCTGTATCAAAAGAGCCTTACAAATAAATACGACTATCAGTAGACATCACGCCCGATATAGAACTGTCTGCTCCGAAGAAATGCCTTGAGTATGCTCACAAAAAACTCCAATTTTTCTTATGGTTCGTTTAATAGGCACGTATCTATATTAACGGAGATTTTTCTGCGACAGCCTTTGAAATTGGAATACAAAGCAAATCATTCTATAATCAATTATTTGGTGAAAGTATCCTTTGTATATATTTCGAGATAAAAATATCTCCATTTTGCATTCAACCTGCTTTCAATGAAATTTAATTTCTAAAAAATATCTCTTTTACTATACTTATGACAATACTCGATGACGATTCAATAACCTGTATAACTAAATCTAACCGTTTGTCATTATTCAGGAATTTATATGTCGACTTGAAATAATATATTCATAATTTTTCATTAAGTAAATAAATAAATAACTTAATATATTTGGAGAGAAATTTTCTTTAGCTTCGTTAAGTTTCCTTTATTATGTAAATTTAAGACTTAAAATCATAGGTGTAAAATAAATATTTGACTTATTAAATTTTCTTCTATAAAAGCTTATTCTTTTTCAACAAGATATTGTTTTTTAATTGCACAGTTAATCAAGAAAACCAATCTATTTTTTTATTGTTTGAAGATTTTTGAGTACAACTTTCTAAAAGATCAAAATTCTAAAGGATAAAATTTCTATAAAAATAATATTCGAGTAATGATTTGTGGCTTTTAAAAATTTCGAAATGACTTAATTAAAATTATTTTTTTATTTACTTTATGCAAAGCTAGAAATGGCAATCTTGACAATGAATTTTCAATATTCTTTTAAAAAACTAAATAAGTATACAAAAAAAAAATCACCCGCAAAATGTACACCGAGCAAATTGCATGGCTTTTATTACCTGGTGATAACTAATTATTTTGAATAATTTCAGAAATAACTACAGAATCCTTCCTGGAAAAGCCTCGCAGTTTTTCTTCCCATTGCTATTATTTCATAATCGGCCTTTTAAGAATCTCCATTTTAATAATTATAACTTAGTTAATGGTTCCTCCAACGGTTTTTAAAATTACGACGACGGCCTCAAGTCGATTTAAACTTTTCCATTGATAACATCAAAACGAAAAGAAAGTCTTAAAGAATACGATTTTCGTCTACTTTCCGCGTCCATTTTCGCCGTATTATCACGACAAGGTTAAACGAAAATGTTTAATGCGGTGGAAAAAATGCGTGAAGGCCATTTCTCAACATTATAATTATATATTTATTTAAAGCAACACGGCTAATAAAAAAATAAATTTACAATAGTAAACAAAATATAAAGCCAATGAGAGTTTTCTCCTAACTTAATAAAAAAGAAAAAAAAACCTTTCGGCACGCCGGAGGCGGAGGTAAATTTCACCGGGTCAAAGTGTTGAACCATTTTGGTGACCCCTACCGTAAGGGTTGCTCATATCAACAATTATTTCAAACAAAAGTTGTTGAGTAATTATAACCCTATCTTTAACATTTTGAACGGATTTCATCCTGTGCAATGGGAGGGTATGATTTTTTTCAATTTCGAAAAACAATTATTCCCACCCCTAGTTCCAATGGTTGGTGCTATCAAAAAAGTTTGTAGGATAACTTTAGGCCCTTATCTGAGGAATTATATAAAATTTAAATGAATTCGATATCTTATATAGGTACTAAGAAAGTTATAGGCCCTTATATTTTATGTATCAATTTGAAATTGAATGATGTAAAATTACGGCAGTTTTCGTGCCCACAAAAAATATACACTTTTTAACTGATGGTGGTTTTGGGTTCTAGGTGTGAAATTCGAAGTTATATTAAAATTTTTCAGAAGTCATGAATGGTACCCATTACAATTAGTAGTTTTTCCAATAAAATCTACCTAAAATACATCCAGGAACGAGGTTGGGATTAGGAAGTAGGAGGGGTTTGGGGAATTTACATAATTACTAGAATACGAAATATACTACTCCACATATAATACTCCAGGGTTAGAGCTAGAGTAGACACTCTCTTGAATTCCGGGAAGGTAGTATTGAATACGAGTATATCGATGGCGCTCAACATGATGTTGTAAAGCTTACATGCTCGATGCATATATGTATTATGTATACAGTAGCCTTTATGGTGAGATTTATTTGTCCGTCTGTACCAGGTCTCTCTCTTCTCTCTGAGAGGTCTCTGACTTCTAAATAAGCGGTCGTACCTCATCTCGTATGAATACTTTTTGGAAAAAATAACTATTTTCACAGTTTTTAAAAAGCCATTTTTGGTTGAATTTAAGCTATGTTTCGAGGGACTTTTTAATAGGAAATAAAATGTATTTAAATAAAATAAAAGTAAATTTATGAAGATAACGAAAAAAATTTTTCGCGTTTGCTTTATAAAAAATATCATCAATTATTTTTATTGATTATCGAGCCTTTAATTTCATGCTTAATATTTTTTTTTTTTAAAGTTTTGCTAGGTCATATACAATTATTTTGGGCACTACTCAACTAGGCCAAATGTGCCTGTGCTAGAGTCAGGGGAGATGGTGGTAATGAAGGCCTTTGGGCCAATAGTCCAACGCCTTAACCACTAGACTACCACGATCTCGTTTCTATCTCATCCGTACATGCTTGTCACGAGTCTTCGCTCTATAAAATAGCACGCTTATATGACTGTATACAAAATACTGGCGAGAAGTATGTTCGCTATATTATAAATATCATAAGTGTATAGCTTGTGATTTTGTCACTGAACTCAATCCACAGTACCTACTGAGAAAGCACCGTTGAATAGATTCATCAGGCTATAAATATGTTCATCTCAGTGATGTCTGCTCTACATCTCTGAATATATCTGATTATGATACATCTTAAATTATTAATTTAATTTAAAATTAAGCTATACATATAAGACTATTTTTTTGTTTATAAAATTTTATAAAATGACATCACTAACTGTATTTTCTGCCTTACGTTTCAACTAACCACTGCATAAATGTATTTTTTTTTATTTTCTTTTATATATTTTAATAACCACTACCAATGTATTGGAAGTAGCGAGTGGAACAAGCTTCTGGCACCAATACCATCATAAATACACAATTTGGATACATGAACCTCTCGCTCGCGGTCCCGACTAGCTCCACACGTACCCTGCGACGCATTAGTTCAAGTAGGGAGCTGCAGGTAACTGCACCTGAAATTATTTGAATGCATGTGCAGCATCAGCCTTAGCCCTTCTTTCAAGTTTATGAAATCGAGAAGAATCGGATCTACTTGCAGAGTGCATAGAGGACTTACGATCCATGTGTTTCAGGAATTGTTGTGTCAGGAACATTTGTTGCGTATTTGGATTCTAAATTTGGGAGTAATATGCAAGTGACTAGATTATAGATGGCCGTCCTATTTTTCGTAAAGTCATATCTACTGCTCCGCTTCTACGCCATGTTTGAATGATTTAACGTTGTAACATTTTTAACGCAACCCATAAACTCGCGAGTATCACATTTTGTTAACGTTCGACTGGCGTTTTTATCTATTTACCTCTACACGCAAACTACCCGCGATGCATAAATCTACGGAATAAAGAGCCATTAATGACGGTCGATTTGGATCCATACATGACCCCCATTTGCCGGGGGCGTTGCCTGATGCGGAGGGCGGGAAAGTGATTTATAGCCCCGGATAAAGATATCGAGAAGGAATCACAAATCACCCATCGCCAGACAAGAACGACCGAAGAATGAGCGAGAGCCAGCGACCTCATTTGAAATGAGTTGTTATACGAGCAAAGACAAAATAGGATTTGCGATGATTGATTTCGAAACGCCTAATTTATTTTGATAATAGCCTTAATTTATTTTTGCATAATAAAGCAAATCAATCAATTATCAATTTATCAATTTATTTTACAACAAATATTCACTATTTATGCATATAAAAGTAATTTTAATTTTAAATTTCATTAGATGCGATTCGTACTGATTATAGGAAATATTAAATACACACATAGATACTAAATGTGAATCACTTTGACAAAGTTAATTAGCTGTTGCAACTACACTGAAGAAAATATTTTAGCAAAACGTTTGATTTTTTAAAAATTTGCACCCGCAAAAAAAAATTTGCTAATCGAGCATAAGTTTAAGCAAATCGTAAAGTTGTACGTACAGACTGATTATTGTTAAATAATTTTTGGTTAGATTTACCATATTTCCCGCTATGGCAGCAAGGGGTGTAATTAAAAATTATTTTAGTATAAAATATTCTGCCATGATTACAAAACAATATGGCGTCGTGGGCGAACAGCTGACGAAATAAAAAGGTGTTACCTGAACATTTGGTAGCAGCAACTATAATATTTTGTTGTTTTTACTTGTTACCATTTTATTTTGCTGTAATTCAAATCAAAATGGCGGTGCGACTGAACAGCTGATCTGACTGAAATTTGCAGTTTGCAAATTATTGTAGCGATAGCTAGATATTACGTTAAAGGCAACCAAAAATTATGGTACTTACTTAAATTGAGATATGTTACAAAATTATGGTACTTGCAACCAAGTAAGTTTAACAATAATCGATGTGTAACTCCAACAAAAATTATTGCTGTCACTATATCATCCATCATTTATGGTTGCCAATACCATATTTTTGTTGCCGTTAACTTTTTTTTAGTGTTGCCGTGGTGGTTGTGACTCCATTTTGCAATATCGCTTGTATCATTGGTGAGCCTTTATAAGATAAATATATATTTTTTTTATAAGAAATATTGAAGTTGTAGCAGCCTAGTGACCCATACCTACTACTATTTATCTGAATAATATAAATAAATCATTGCTTTATTTTTTAATCACTGTCTCTTATACTAAACCACCGAACTCATATGATTTTGCTTTGGAAAATTTCGGTGGATTCTCGAGGTCACGATTTACAATTGAAATATGCCTCGCGAAGGCCATCTTTTGGCAAATAGATCAAACGTCAATGACGGCACGATTTTATTTAACATCTTTCGAATATCTACAAGATTTATACACATTTAAATTCAGTACGATCAGTGTTTGCTCGATTCTTGCACTGGTTAGGTTAATAACTCTTTTCTAATGGCTATTCATGCAACTGCGGTTCAGATTGAATCAGTTTCCGATTGAAATTATTTGTGTCTTAACACAGACCTAAAACAGACTTAAAAACATCTAGAATTTGTATATTAAGACTAACTTTAAAACTGTCATACTTATCACCGTTTAATAATCCTTAGTGGACTCGGTAATCCAATATGGTAATCCAGTATGCATATGAGCGTTCATATAAAAGATATTTAGGTAAACATAACATAACAAAATAGAATTTTAAAATTGCTGGTGTCAAAATAATTACTCCTTTAACCATTCTATATTTATGTATTTTTATATTACATATACTTTGAAGGCATATATTCCTCCGGTGATTGGGGATTGGCAGGCGGTTTGGTAAATTTTGAATCCCTCTTCCGAGTTAGGAAAAGGGCCTTAGGGAAAGGTTTGAAGACGCTGCAGACGAGACTATTTCGCTCTTGGATGATGAATGGAATCCGACATTCTTCCTTCTAAAAATTTCCTTTATTTCGTGGGATGGTCCTTTCGTCCAATATGGAAGGGTTTCTGAAGTGAATTGTGCGATGCTTAATGTATAGTTAGCCGTATGTACTCGTATATATGTTTTTTATGTTAAATTTGAAGACTTTTTTCTTAAATACGCAACGCGTAAATACGTAATTATTGTTTTTTAAAAGCAGCAAATCACCTGAAAGATATATGACACAACCTTTGAAAATATTGAAAAATTTAGGAAAGTTTTATTATTTTTTTAATAAAGCGTAGGGTATATAACCATACTTATAGCAAAATGATTATAATGGTACTAAAAAGGTCCTGTACTTGAGAGCGCAGGATGTCGGTTTAAACCCAGCGCTGAGTTTTATAAAAATGCATTTTTACTTCACCTGTTCCCCTTTAGTGTAAAATATTGTCAAATATTATGTAACCATCTAATTAGATGAAATAAGAAAAGGATGATATTTTAATAAAATATATAAAAATAAAGGATATGTGATTAAGATGAAAGATTAGGATTAAATAAAATGATTTTATGACTTATGTATGAAGTTGATGAAAATGTAAAAATGCACATGATTTGTGTGTGTACTATTTATATAATTATATATCTGATTTGTAAATATAATATACTTTTTTATTATATTTGATTAAATTTTTATATTTATAAAATATATATATATTACGAAATGCCGAAAAATAAAATATTTTTTTCACGGATTGATGTAATTTTAATTAAAATCTTTTATAGGGTCATAAAACATTGAAAAATTAACCCCAAATGTTTTTTTTTAAATTGTACTACTGTACATTGTACTGTACAGTAGTATTACTTATAGTATTGTTCTACTGTAATGAGAGTTATATACATTAGTTATGCGCTAAAAAAAACACAATAATTAATTAATACTTGGATGTAATACTGCAATATACTTAATTATGCTCACACAATACATGTATTGTGTGAGCATAATTAAGTATATCCTTTTGAGTTTTTGAGAGCCGATCCTTTGTTTTATTTAGACGAATACTTTATAGTATTTTTTTTTATAAATTATTATAGTAAAAAAATAATTGAACAATAACATAATCGGCAGTTGAACAATAGCATCATTTAATTAATCATTTTATAGGTAGACCGCGTCATTTATATATGAATACTTTAGACGTTGCCTCTTTTAGTAGAATTTATAAAAAAAAAACATAGGCAGTCATTGAGGACTGCCGATAGAAGTGAAAAGTTGAAAAAAAAATGTTTCCTACCGGGATCGAACCAGGAGCCTTGTGTTTGTAAAGCATGCATGATAACCACTACACTACTGAAACTGATATGTTCGGTAGGGTATTAAAATTAATACTGGTGACATTAGTATGTCGTGACGCCAACCCATTAAATTTATCCCGTCCAAAATTCGCCCGACCTCTGCCTATAGAAGTCATCCTTCACAAATAAAATTAGTGAGCGTATCGTTTAGTTATAAAACTAGATTGTATGAAAACAGTACGTACCGAAAGTACTCTCGAAAGCTCGTCAATTTAAGAGAAATCCTGCGGATTTAAAAGCGAGATCCGCGCTCGAGCACAGACTCCCGTCGGATGCAGAGTGCATGCTTGATGCTTTTTCTCAAAGCTTCCGACCGGTTTGTTATATAACGGCCGGGCGCTCCTCGCGGGCGGGCAGTTTGTTCAGGCGTCCGGGCGGCAAAGTGCTGAAACTCTCGATGGAAATAATCACGTTATGGGATGGACTGTTTTTAAGCGAACGCGTCGGAAAATGAGGCAATGCTCGCATAATAAACTCGATCCGTTTTAAATTAATCATTCATTTGCTAGGTCTGTAAACGTTCAATTTAGAATCGTTCAAAAGTGAAATGTACGGTACTAAAATTTAAATTTCAGGTATTGTTTCAAATTCTGACAATGCTCAATGCGCCAAATTGTACGGACTCCAGAGTCCTTATGTAGTCTCAGACATATAAAATAGTTGTAATTTGCCGTTTCGACGTACGGTAGTGTCTTGGATTTTGTATTATTGAACAGAGGAGACCACAGATTTTATGTAATAATAAACACGGCTTGAATGAATTACGTTTTTTTTAAATAAATAATAAAACCCTTTCGTAACATCTTCCATCTTACACTATTTTACCGCTTTGATTCATGCCAGATCCTTAAATTACAGATTTATATATTTTTTATTTGAACTCAGGTTCCATAATTGAGGTTTTAACAAATTAATGAAGAATTTCAAATGACAACTGACAGCGACCGCAACGCAACAACGAAAGATACTCGTATGGAGCAAGCTTTACTACTAGAAACGAAATACAAGGGTTCGGAGGGGGGAAGGGGGGTTGAAGCGCTATTTACAAGGGTTCGCGGGCGGACGAAGCGCATTTTACAAAGGTTGAGGGGGGAGGGGGGGTGGTGAAGTGCAATTAGTTTACTTTCTACGCGACGGTGAATACATAAAATATAAGAAGCTACTTTTAAACAATCTCTTAGATAGGGATAAAAATATCTCGGGTGGATAACGGTGTTAACATTGGGTAGTAGGCGGTAAAAAGGTAGTCTCTCGCTGGTTCGGTCTCTAAAGTCGGATACACACCTGCGGTAATTATAGACCACAGCAGTGAGCTTACACTACACTACAGGTGCACTAAACCTTTTTCCAATCTTCTCCAGCATGTTAGCACCTCCAATGTATCGATGTTAGTATTAATATAGTGACGGTATTTCTTTGAAATGGTGACAGCGCGTTCGTAAATTCGGAGAATAACACGTCCATGAGACAAATGGTATGGATTTATAGCCTGTCCGAGACGCCAGCGACGCGGACGAGAAATATTCCCGCGGATGGTTAAAATTACTTCGTCTCTTCGACTTTAGTGTGCGGATATACTGCGCATTTTCACGATAGTCATTTTAATGACACTGATTCGATACGATGTATAAACATATTCGTTTTGAAGACGGTTAATTCATTTATTTATTTATTTCAGGAAACAATAGCTAATGAGAGTTTCCTCCAAACTTAATAAAATTCAGATACGAGGTTGGGATTAGGAAGTAAAGAGTGGTTGGGAAATTTAAATAATTATCAGAATACTAAATATAACATAACTCTTTAAATATAATTGATACATATACTACTCCAGAGTTAGAGAAGACACTCTCTTGAATTTCGAGAAGGTAGTGTTGAATATATCGATGGTTGTAAAGCTTACATGCTCGATGTATATATGAATTCTGTGCATAATTCATACTCCACCGTGACAGATGGAATGTCTCACACTGGCGAGTGGGTCTAGATGGAACTCGGAAATCTATGAGTCCCAGAAGATCTGAGCAGTCGATGTGACCATTGTCAGTTTTATATAATAGCAACATATCAGGTCGCCATCTCCTGAGCTCAACACTCTGGAGTCTATAAAATTTGACGCATTAAGCATTAAATATTGTGTTCGTGAAGTTTTTTTTGAGAGAGATTGGGTATGTGTAGGTGTTATTAAAGATTGAAGATGTGCATTAGAGGGCGACATTCCTTTTTTTTTATTAATCTTAAACTATTGTTATGATGCTTAATAAACGTATTTATTAAAACATATAAAAAAAAATATTTTAAATTTAGGCTCACTCTGAAGTAACCTAAATTGTTCGTTTAACTATAGATTACATACAAATTGAGTTCGCCGCTTAGTATTACGGCCGTCGAACATGTCTACACCCTTATATTCAGTATCTTCAGCGTTCAGAAAACACGAGCATGGACACAGCGCCGTCGCTTATCAATGACAAATCGTGATGCGTATTTTGTCAGTATACCATTTATATTGTTATTTACTTGACATGCCGGCGCTCTGACTTTAAATAGTATATCTGTCTTAAAATACATTCTTCACCATACCGATTTGGTGTTGTAATATTTATTTATCTTACAAACTAATTCTTTTATCTACTCATATTTTTCAACAATACACCATGATACAACTGGATATAAGTATCTATTAATTTGTAAGAAATTATAATAATGTAATTTAGTTTACAGATTTGTTAAGTTTTGTATAAAATTAACTTTTATTAATACAAATAAACAGTGGTCTGAAACTGACAGCGTTATCGACAAAGCTAAATCTTTATTTATAAATATAAAATATGGTTTCTAAATTTCCTAATTTCTTTTCTTACATCTTATTTTTCTTATTTTTACATCTTTTTTAAAAAAAAGCCTACATTTAGGAACAGGTTCACAAGAATTTTATCATTTTATCAGTGGTGCCTGTTTTAAAGTGATTTTTTTAACGCAATTTATTTTTACCATTTACAGGTAATGGATAAACTTTTCTTACTCTGAATTATTGAATAACAAATATAAACCCTGTTTATTATGGCTGGTAATTGGTTACCATTCAATATTAAATTATAAAAAAAAAATCTAGATACCTTGGTTTTATGTCTTCAACATAGTAAAGGCAGATTTTTAAAATACAATTTTATTTCTGAGAAATGTAATAAATGATAAACTGCTAATAGTTCTTTTTTTAGTTGAATTTCTCTCTTATAAGACATTAGAGACTCAGGAAAAATAGTTATTGAAAGGCAAGAGTCTAAAACATAGAAAACTTTGTTTTTCTAAATTCCATATTATACAGCTGTTATTAATTAAAAACCAACAATTGTTTACTGACCGTGCAAAAAGTAAAACCTGACTTCGGAATTTCTAGGTCAACGCAACTATTTTCAGTTCTCTTGAGTGCCGTAGACACGAGTTATCAGGCGCCGAAGGCGCTTTTAAAAAAAAATAGAACATATTGCGGACAGATGGTCCGAAGGTCTTCATCCTGAGTACCGTAGGTGCCTTTAAAGTCACCTGCTAGGACTAAAGGCCAACCCGGGGTGAATCCTGGGGTATAAATAGCTAGTATAGTAATAAATAATGTTATGTATAGATCTTTACAATTAATAATGCCACATGCTATAAATAGTATGCACGTGTATTTTTAAAAAGAGATAAAATTATATTTAAAACAATTTTTTTAATAAATCTATATATTATATAAAAAAATAATGTATGTTTGTTTATTCCGTGTGGTTTTCTATACCATTCATTCGATTGCGGTGAAACTTTCGGGAGTTTTTTTCCACACGTCCGTGAAGGTTTATTTTAGTAGGAATATTTCATATCATAAAAAAGCACATACATAAAAAAAAAATAAGAATTTATGGAAATGAGAACCTCTTTTTTTTAAAACCTGTTAAAAAGTTGTTATATCAGCTATATTCTGCAAAAAGTGGAAACTTTTCTTTTCAGTTTATATCACCCTCGAAGATACATTCAATATTACCCCCCGGCTCACATTATTGTATATTATTCTACTGGGGGATGTAAGGCTTCCTCGTTTCAATTTAATAAATTTTTCGGTTGACAAAATCCGGCTCGAGGGACCAGAAAAGCATCCGACCATATATTTATTCTTGAAATATAGGTAATCACCTTTTCATTCGCTCATATTTTTTTCATCGTCTTTCTTCTGGATTAAGGAGGCTTTTATTAATTCCACCTTTTGTTCTCCTTCATACCTAGACTTTTTCTTTTGAATTGAATAAATCAAATCATGATCAATCGAGTCCTTAGTCCTTAATGAGAGTCTTACTCTTCTAAGTTTTATAATGAGAACTTACAAGTTATAAAGAAGAATGTAGTTTATTTGATAAGAAATAGGCTGTTAGTGGCTCATGATCAATCACGTGCGCACGTCTGTACTAAGCTGTTCGAAGTTTTAGCTAAGATTATCATTGTCGAAATATTTTCACAATCTTCAAATAAATATTCAATCTAAGTTAATTTCAATCGAAAATCCCGTAGAAAAAAAGTTTTTCTAAATAAAAACACCAAAGAAATAATTAATGATCCATATGGCGAGTTGGTTACTTAGTGATGGGTATACCACGAAAAATGCCAATAAAATGGTGTGTCCATTAAAATAAAAGTATTTCTGTTAATGGAAGAATACATTAATAGAGCGAACCATCATGTCATGAACTTCGGGATATTATCGAAATACATTGCGTCTTCAAGCCAAATCAATTGTTTTTATATAGTTCGGTTAGGTTACGTCTAAAAACCTATCTAAGCCCCTCCACCCTGACCCTTCCTCGAATTTATTACGCTGTAGGACATAGTTGTGAGTCCCATGTTTACCAATTTTATAGTATATAGTATATAATTTTATAGGTTAACTCGCGGAAGGCGTTTACGAATCCATTTTTCGGGCTCAATAGCACTTTAACGCAAAAGCAATAAAGTATATTTTTTTATCTGCTGTTGAAAATATTTTACCTACCTATTGTTTTTAAACTTTGGAGATATGCTGACGTTAAACGACATTGTCACTTAGGACCACGTCGCCTTTAACGCAATTGGAATGAAAATATATTTTTTTTATACTGGTGGTATATTTCAGAATACCTACACAGAAAATTACAAAATTACAATAGCCATTACCAAATTAAAATGCAATTTGTTGGTTGGCAACCGCCTTCTTATTACATTTAATTTCTATTGATCTAGGTTTATAAAATCTAAAAAAATACTCTACGGTTAATCATTTTCCTACCATTGTGAAACTTAATTAGCCCATCTTTAATTTTTCATCTGCCCGGTATTAATTCCACGATAAAGTCTTTTTCATACGTTCCCAATTTATGGCAAATTTTATTAAGACGATATGTCAGGCATACAGAGAGGCAATAAACGTGTCGCGAACTACCCTCGTAATTGATAACAATGCTTCAAAGCGCCATTTCTTCAAAGCATCCGACATCTACGACGTGAATTTCAATGACAAATAATTTTAGGGAGGATTATGAGCAAGCATATTGAATTCTCCTTACCTCAAAGGTAGGTTGAATAATTATAGCTAGTCTATGTCTCCGAAAATGAGGAATCCGTTTGAAATATGTAATGTGGCTCACGTATCAAATCTACTTCCAAGATGAATTATACAATTAGAAAGTAGGTTCTTTGTAATGTAAGAGTACACTGAATAAATATTTTTGAAGTAAGAGGATGCATTATTTCGTGAGAGCGAAAAAATTACAACTTTGCCCCAAACATGGCATCAGTCTAATAATATTGGGCAAAATATAAACCACAATTAGCACCCTAAGATGGGCAATGTTACATTTTTAAATTTTGAGATTGATAAATAAATAAAGGAAATAGCAAATTTTGTATAGACGTATTTATATATTGTTGGAAAATGCGATCTTGATCTAAAATATTACGGCCGAATGATAATGGAATTAACGAAATTTAATTAACGTCTGGACAAATGCAGACGATTATTTCTCACATTTCATATTTCGGAAATCCATGTGTGTTTCATGTGTCGAAAAAGCATAGTTGCAGTTCGCACACAATTTGACGCCACGAGAGGCAAACAGTGAGATACTCAAGGAATTACACAACTGAAAAGCACCGAAATAAGGATCAAGCAATTTTAAATTGAATTTAGAAGATAAGGTATAATATAAAATATTATTTTGAACACTGCGAAATCACTGGCCATATGTCATTAGTTCGCACCGCTTGCGTTAGACGGGGCGGGGCGCTCGCGTGCCCAAGCTCTGTTAAAATCATTTCAATTATCATGGGTTTTATCTAGGTGTTGAGGCAATTTTAATTAAACCCAAGCTTGCCTGGCACCTGACCCCCTTCTACCCCGTTCGCACGTCTGCTTCTTTCCCCGCCCTACTCCGGCATTTGCATACAAATGCATGGAAATTATCACCTGCCGGCGGAGTACAGCCGTCCACTGACGTTTAATTTCTTCATCGGGTGAATTATTGACCCTCGTAAAATGGCTAGGCGTGAACAACGTCGACTACAAAATCATATTAGTATATTTAAAGACATTTTAATATATATTTATTGTGGTTACCCAACAGAAATTGAACACAATACAGATAATGACGCAATGAAAATATAAATTGAATAATTAACAAACAATAATGACAGTTGACCTTGTTTTGTTTTTATAGGGCCTCAGGTTTTACTCTTTTAATTACAGCTTTATAATATAGAAATTCATAAAATAAGTTGTGATATTTCAATAATAATATATTTCATAAAATGATTACGATGTTAGGGTATTTTTACAGTAATTCATATTTTTGTTACTATTATACCATATATCATGTTACCATTATATATATACCTCATATAAATCACAACTAAAGGTGACAGAGCAATCTATATATAATTTATGGCGGCCACAAATTATATACAAATAATTGATATCTTAGGTAATATTTCACTACTGTAACGGCACACAAAAAATCTTATTAATAACACGCAACTACACTCAACGAGAAGGTAACTGGCATTGTTGATGTGGGGGAGGGGGATCTTTCAACCCCTCCCCTATTTATATAAGTATAATTATTTTTATGATATTATAACATTTTTATTATTTTATATGGATGAAAATACAAACTTAAAAATAAACTATAAAGACAAAATACCAATAGATCCCAAAATGCAATAAAAAAATAATAGTAAAAATACATTTTTAAAAACAAGCTTTATTTTAAGTGGTATAATGCGTATACAAAATTTCGTGTTTGTGCTGTTGACCGTTGAGGAGTTCCTCCGTCTGGAGCCATTCCTGAGTGTAGAATCAGGTCATGCTTCCCATATAAATGCATTGTCATCGGATCTGAACCGACATGTCAAATTCCAACTTCGTAGCATAAGAGGAAGTGGTTCTAATTCAGCTTGCAAGATTTGACTCAAACATACAACAATGCAAGCATCTAAAAAACAGCTGAACTTTATTTTTAGCACATTGGTGTAAGTGCCTATATATAGGGTGATGATTTTAGAAGCGTGGTTTTCAAGAAGAGATAAAACGCATATAATTTGATGTTATGGCTAAGAATTTAGTTTTATTATAAAGATAAGGGTTTGCCATTATGTTTTAAAAATGATTTCGGGTAAGTGGCCGCCGCGGCTGACTCGAACAAATTCCAGCCGAGAGGCCCAATTTTCAACCACTTTTTGCAGCAAGTTGGGCCGTATGTCAGCAATAACGCGCCGAATATTCTCTTCCAAGGCGTTAATCGTGTCCGGCTTATCTGCGTAGACAAGCGACTTCACATAACCCCACAAAAAATAGTCCAGCGGTGTTAAATCGCACGATCTTGGAGGCCACGCCAAAGGCCCACGACGCGATTTTTACTTTATTTTAGAGTGATTTAAAAAAAAATTAGAGTGATTTTTTTCTAAATTTGCACTAATTGCAAACGTTGTTCAGGAGTAAGTCTATTCATTATGAAATGGCAAACCAAACTGAGCGTAAATCAAGTGACAGCTGTCAAAAACACCAACTACGAAAAAAGTAGTGCCAGATTGAAAACCACGCCTCTAAAATAAACACCCTAACAAGAGTGTATAATAAAAACTTTTTAACTTTCAGATAGAATATTAGGTATGCAATATTAATTTATTTTTATTATTGGCCTCGGTATATCAAATCAAATAATACAGTTCATGAAAAAAATATCTGAAAAGTTGAATGACACAAACGATTTGTCATATTCCAGCGCTCGAATTAGCAGAGAATGGCTCCATTATGCCTCCTATTCTTTTAAAATATGTTTTTGGGTGTACCGAAAATATTGGGTAATAATAATAAAGTTGGACAACTAACCTATAGACGTCACAATTTATCGGTTTTGTTGGAAGTAGGCTCCGAAAAATCGTGTCAAATTAAACATAAAATTAAAACTTCAGAAGAAGCAACCCGAGTTAGGGTAGCCCTAGTGTCTAGCCGTCTCTGTCCGACTAAGCTAAGTGGACTCTATTAATCATGGGAGAGAGGGAGAGAGTGCAGAAATAAAATATACACGTTTCACGAGACTCCGGAGATTCGCTGGACCTGAGCGATGAAATTTAAACTATGCATCAGAGAGAGAGGTTGGCGGAAGGGCCTTTCGTATTATTACAGAGAGAGAAAGAGAGAAAACGTGGTTGCTTCCTTAATGACTGAAACATTGCGCAACTTTTGAGTACCCGGCCTAATTCAAGGAGCTTTTAACATTTTAATATCTTTTAAATGCTTTCTGTAGGAAATGCTCAGATGAATTTTTAATATCATAACGTAAGTGTTCGGAACATAATTTGGCATTAGTGTCGCTATAATGCAATTAATTAAGCAGCATTTCCCAAAATGCTCTAATCCTTACTTTGGCTTTGAAATTGACTTCTACCTGCTTCAGGTATTTTTGTAATACTTTGAGGAGTGCTGAGATAATGCACAATTATTCGCCGTTCGTATGATTTTGAACGCTGAGTATAGCAATTTTTTTTTAAATAAATTGCTGTGACGAAGGTCGTATTTTAATATGCAAAGTTCTACCTAACTAGGTAATGCCCGTCCTAAGGTAGACTTTCTATATTAAGATTTTTATTTTTATTGAATATATATTTTTCAGTTTTTTTTTAGAATAATAATAGTAATATTATGAAATAGAGAGATATTATGAAATAATATAAAATAATAAGGATTTTTTCTTAATAAATTGAATTGTATAATATTACTTAGGTATAATAAATACATAAATAATAAATAAATAAATAGGTATAATAAATAAATAAATAGGTATAATAAATAAATAAATATATATGTTATCAAGGTTTCTGTTTCATTTCTTTCCAGTTGAAGGCGCATCCCTTATTTGGTTGTACAATTTAGTTGCGGGAAACCTAAAGTGCCTTTGCCCAAAACTTTACCTAACGAATTGTACCTAACCTAAAATATAAAAATTACTATTTTGGTATACTACCTCATTAAGTGTGTCATGTATTCGATTTATTCGTACGCGAAAACCGACAACTTCAACCTCGAAGTAATTGAAATTGTAATTTCACACTAGTTATAATTATTGGTATGACCTAGGTATATACAATTATTTTGAGCCCTACTCAACTAGGCCAAATGTGCCTGCGCTGGAGTCAGGGTAGATGGTGGTAATGAAGCGTTAAAAATGGTATGACCATGTGCGGATTCGAACCCACGACCTTTGGGTCAATACCTTTACACCACTAGACTACCACGATCTCAAAACATACATACATCCATCCACACAGCTAAACGACACTGGTGTAGGAATTTAAGTTTGTTCGAGAGAAAGTCTCAGAAATATCTGTACTGAAAGAAAACGAAACTGGCCTCTTTTTTTGTTTATAAATTATTTTTAAAAATGTTTGTCCATTTTTATGGTTACTTATATAATAAAAATAATGTTAGAAATTGTTAAACTTTTTTCGGTCAATAATCTGCATTATAAATCAAACGAGTCTCGAGTCAATTGCATTTAACAGTGATTTTTCTTATAAGCAACGCCATGCGATGAGATTATTATCCTTATATTTTTAAAATCTATGTACCTATATAAAACAAAGTCGGGTTAGTTACACCATTTATAACTCAAGAACGGCTGGACCGATTTGTATAATCTTTAATTTGTTGGATTTGTCTCTGCCCCGAATAGCAGATTAACTATTAAAACATCGGGAAAATTCACGGAAAATAAAAATTTAAAAAAAATCATTTTCTCATACATTTTGTATAGAACGGTAATGTATTTTGTGAAATTCTATTTTCAAACGGTAAGTCGTCTTCGAAGATGATCACATTGGTCATTGTGCGCATCGATAATTGCTTCATTATGTATTTGATTTTGATTTCTGTACATTTATTGAACTTAATTAATTTTGAGTATTCTTAATTAAAAACTAATCTTAATTCTACTAATAAGTTAACACAACATTTATTAATTCTGAGCCGGTACGAAGTTCGTCGGGTCAGCTTATAGTAATATAAATTAAAAGTAATATTCATTGTGTTAGTATTTTAAGTCCACATTAGAGGGTTAGAAGATTGTTGTAATATCTAACTAACCCTTCTGAGTAAATTCTGGTCGTCCTTCAGTTTGACCCAGAGTCAAATATTTGCCCGTGGCTAGCGATCGAGAGTAGATCATTCCGAGATGATTTAACTAAACAAACACTGGAACAAACCAAAGTCAACATATCTCCTACACTGATCAAAGAGGCTGCGAGGATGCGTGTGTCTAGTCTCGGTAAAACAACACACGTCTCTTTACAAATTATACGGGTTCCTGGTATTACATACATTTGAAATGTGAAATCATTATTTTGAATCTCAACAGCGATCCTTAAGTTTCAAAATAATGGCCAATTATTGCCAAATACCATCGAGAATGACTTCAAATAGAACATTGAATAAGAGATTGTAAGGCCATTGTTGTGTTAGCTGAAAACGCAAAGTCTGGCTGCTAATCGATATCGACTCGACGCCGGCGTCTCTTTCAATCACTGCAGACGCTCGTAAGAAAAAATGGGATGGCGCATACAGTCGAGTCGATTGTCGATCGGCAGCTGATTAGTGACGCCATTTTGTTTTTGGGAAGAAATATAATACATAGTATCCGTAGAATTAACACGTAAAACTGTAGGTATACAGTTAGCTGTTGAAATATTTTAAAAATAGTAAACGTAATTAATTCCAAATATATTTGGAATTAGTATCAATCACTCTGCGTCGTATGTACCTAATGATATGCTAAGCTGACTAGCTTATAGTATTAACACACACAATAAATCATACTATATATATGTACAAGAAGCCCTTTGTGAATTTATCCGAACTAAGGAAGACAATAACACTGTATGGGTTCATTTCCACAACACAAGGAACAAAGATAATTTCATTCAGCCGGTACCTCCTCGTACGTCCGTCCACATTTCAAAAAACTATATATAGAGGACTATAAATGTTCAATAAATTACCGGGAGAATATAAAAACATAAAAAATATATTTATTTTAAAAAAAGCCATCAAAACATATTTAATTTAAAAAAATCTGTATGAATTCAAAGACCTATAATTGAAAGGAAGAAATGTTATGTGGCAGTTATTCTTCATACAAATTCTAAATAGTATATTTAAGCATAATTATAAAACTACTATTTACAATTTATATATATATATATATTTTGTAATATTTTTAGCTATGTAATACGAGTACGAATAGTATAAATGTCGAACACTCTAGGCATGATGTATCTATATATTGAATTATATCAATTTTTGTGAACCAATTGAAAATTGTCATTCCTATGCATTAAGTTGTTCTTGGATATAAACTTTTACTTTACTTTACTATACATATATTTTATTGTAGCTCTGTGTGGTGATACACATATTCGTCAAGGTGATTATATATTTAAAAAATGCCTTAACATTTTTGACGTATTTCTTATATGAGTACGGAATACGTCAGATTTTGTTTTCTTCGAATTTTGTAACCCATAAATTAATCCTAATACATTGTAACGGTGCCTCTACTGTAGTGTAGGTATTTCGAAGCTCGCTAGTTACGCTAAACAATTTGTAATATAATCATTGGTACCGAACTGTAGATTGATTATTTAGGAGCCGTCATCATGCCGGTTTTGTGAGCATTATTCTATTGATTTTTTTTTAGTTTTTGTCTTTTTTTTATTAATATCTTTGAGGTCATCGAAGTGTTTTCTTAACTTCATTCTTCGTTAGCTAAATACGCTGTCGTGTGCTCAATGTTTATCATATGTGAACTTCATACTGCAATTTAGCAAATAAATTTTGATCTGCTGGTGGCAAATGTCTGGTCATTGGATAATAAAATATTTGATTATGTATGTATATTAATTAAAATTGTTTTCAGGCAACTTCATATTGTCGTTTAGGTTCATTTATCTCTTAATCGAAACAAGAATAGTTATGACGACCTGTAGCTCATTTCAATGTTGCCAGAAGCAACTTTTATTATTCAAATATATACAATTACAATTTATAGATCCAGCTAAGACATTGTCTTATCTGCCGGTTTCTTAATCTCAACTAAAAACAATTTATTTAAACATGCATAAAATATAATATACTTAAAAATTAAGTTAACGTAACTCATGTGATTTACAAACAAACTACTTAATTTAATTAAAACCTATATAATTTTTAATATGTTTTTTTCCATAAATTCTTTTAAGTTAAGTTTTATTACCGATTTTCTATAAAGTTGTCTAACTTCAAGAGATATATTATTAAATAGGCTGGGTATTACATATTTTAATTGCCGATATCCATACGTGTTTCGACAATATACTTTTCATTTGACATTCTCTAGTAAAGTATTTAGTGACAAGATTTTCCCATGTTTTATCTGAGAGTCATCTTAGAAGCTATCATATATCAACTGCTTCTATACATTTAACCAGAACCTGACGTCTTACAATAAGGGCATCTTCCCCCCATTGCAGACTACACGCGCTTGTGTACCAACTTGTGTTACTTCAATTCCTATCTCCACTTGTGCCTGCGGTACTTTTGGCCCATTCGATATGCGTTTTGAATGTCCGTAGAGAAAGTAGGTTATGTTTTAGGTCTGAGTAGTTTAAAATAAAAAACATAGGTACAATTATTGTATCGTGACATTCTTTCAATTCATCATAAATGTTAATACCAGAGAGTAATGAAACAACCCCCCTCCCCTTTCCTTAGTGTAGATTCAGTTTAAATAAGTTTTTTTTTTGTTTTTATATTTGTATGAATAAAGCCTATAATAGTGTATTATATATTTTTATTTATTTAATCTAATTAAAATTCAACAAATTCAATACCTATATTATTTTATTTACCTGTGCAAATTAACACCATTACATTTGAACTAACCAGGAATATCCAGGAATATCCGTAGAGAAAGTAGGTTATTTTTTAGGTCTGAGTAGATTAAAATAAAAAACATAGGTACAATTATTGTATCGTGACATTCTTTCAATTCATCATAAATGTTAATACCAGAGAGTAATGAAACAACCCCCCTCCCCTTTCCTTAGTGTAGATTCAGTTTAAATAAGTTTTTTTTTTTTGTTTTTATATATGTATGAATAAAGCCTATAATAGTGTATTATAAACTTTTATTTATTTAATCTAATTAAAATTCAACAAATTCAATACCTATATTATTTTATTTACCAGTGCAAAGTAACACCATTACATTTGAACTAACCAGGAATATCTGGCTGGGCGGGGATTGCAAACATTAGCAAATTAAGTCTAATCAATTTATCTGATGCATATCTTATAAACCGTGTATTTTTTAATTAACATTCAACGCTAAAATTATTTACATATTATCAAGTACCTAAATGGATACTGTACTAAATAATATATGAGCGAATGAGTACTGTAACTAAATGATTGCACTATGATTAGTAACATATTATACATATATATAAAGACCACCCTCGGTATCTTACAGGAGGCCACCTAACCTTAGGAATATTCTCTCGAAAACGGGTCCTCCGGTAGTCCAACCCTGTTTCATTCCGGGCTCGTTTCCCTGTAAAAGACCTGTAATATTCACGTTTCATCCGTGGAATTTTCTAGCCCTAACACTGCGGAGCACTACAAAATAGGGAGAAATGCAGATTGCTCAACTGTTAAATGCATTTACTATTTGCAGTGCAATTACTGCGACGCATTCTATATCGGCGAGACGACAAATAAGGGAGTTGGCCCATATTTGGGTTTTAGGCGCTTGCCAGAGTGGTTTTAATGTTCATAGTTAAGTCATATACATATAGATATACTCGTATCACATTTTCTGATAATTATCTTTATTTTTGGTTTTTTTATTTTTGCGGATTATAATTGACTGTTTTATTAATTAAATTATATTATTCCCGTTTTTTATGTTTGTCAACGTTTGATTTTGATTTGGGTATTTTCACGTAATTTTTATTCTGAGATAAACTGTGGTTTGGTGGTTCGGCTTTTTGTTATTGGTTTATTTATGAAATGCAAAAACTACGTTTATTCCTATAACTTTGTAGAAATAAATCGTTTTTATTTAACGCTTAACATTATTAGTATGTATATATATATTTTTATTTTATTATTTTTTTACTCCATTGTATTTTATTTTAATTATTTTTTTATATTTATTTTTTAAGTTTATTTAGCATGATTTATAGTTTGAACGCGTAATTATTATAATTTTGGTATAGAAATTTCTAATAATATTATATTTTTTTATGTATTATATTGTATGTATTTTATATCAATCCCACCTCCCGGGACACTACGACCACTAACAGGTAAACCAACGTGTAGGTACTTCAGGTGACAGATGATGTACCTAGACCAGTCTTCGTTTAGCTGTTGAAGAAGGGGCCACGGAGCTCCGAAACGTCCAGCAGAGGTACTCACCCAATCTCTATCTTTTTCTACCTTTTTTTCTCCATCTGTTGACTAACAATAATAAGTGTTTAAACAACCGAAAAATGTTTTAAAGTATCTTACTCGCTATTCAACTGTTTTCTCCTATAGCTACTCGATTAACGGTTTTACAATTAAGGTTAATCAGTGACGCTTACATTTTTAGTAACTTACCTAAAATTAATATATTTAAATGTCTAGCAAAACATTTAGTCATTTAAAGCCATCATTAAACCCTATAGTGCAATAAAAGATGCCAAATTTTCCGTTACAATCTGTATAACATTAAATATACTTCTCACATAAAAATCGATCTCAAAATTAGCAGTCCAAGCTATCATTTTACAAAAATACAGTGGCTCTTACCTTTGGATGGCTTTTTTATAGTCCAGGGAAAATTCGATTCGAGGTAGAAAATAAAAAAAAAAATTATTGATATTTTTTTATTATATTTTATTGAACATTCATAGATTTATCACATATTTATATATTACAGATATATTTTAATATTTTTTCCGATAATGCATAAAATAAATGCGACAACCATGGAGTGATTATAAAATTCTACCAATTTAGATTTTTTGTCGACTGAAAAGTTTTCTGTGCTTATTAAAAAATAAAATGTATTCTTCTGCAAACATAACCAAGATCGGTTTTCGAACTTCAACTCAAAAATACAACCTTATCTCCATGTTTCGTTAAAAATCGAAGAATGATAATTAGGAGCTACTAAGTTTAAGGTAACTAGAATTATTTATCAATGAAATGCTCTGGCTCTGATGCTATATAAAGTCCCTCCGAAGGTACAAAAAGGAAACACATTTTTTTTTAACTATGAGAAAGGATAAAAAAAAATTATCATAATTTAAATATATGCTTTAATACACGTGTACCGCAAACCATTTAAGATAATTTCCAGCATATACAAACTTTCTTCATACAGTATTATTTCATAAACACGTACTGCTAATATAAAGAATAGAACTCAGACCTCAGAACTTCTCCTATATTCACGTCAGGTGCAAAATTGACCTGACCGCTATATTAGAGAATACATGTTATATACACAAAACTTGTCATTTAAAATGTTAGTAAATTATGTAAATAGGAGAATTTATTTTTGCCCAACGACGTAACGGGTAACATTGTAAATTAAAAAATATTGTAATTTTACCACATTGTGAAATTTGTCTTAAAATAAAAAACAGCTTTTTGTAGTTGACACAATACAGAATTAAAATATTTCAGAACTTGCGGTAAAAACTAGTCAACGATATGAATACAAATGTATTATTGACATATACAAATAAAAGCGCTTAAACTGTTTAAACAAAAAATAAACAATGCTGCAGAAATTACAAAAAATAAATTTCCGCAGACCTGGAAATTTCTGTTGATATTTTCATATATATATATCTCAATTAAATTAATTCAATATTATAAATTTCTTAAATGGTGATTAGTAATCTACTAAGTGGACGTTGTTATTTCAAATTTATTAGATAAATTTACAGATTTCATTCACACATGTGTTTCTTAGAGTTAGTAAAAAGTATTTTGTATTTCAATATTATTAATTTAGAAATAAAAATATTTATATACACTATATCCAATTTTAGGACAGATTTTTTTCTAATATTTTCAATGACGCAATGCGTTTTATTTTATTTCCGACGTCATAATAATATCTATATTACATTAATAATATTTACATTTAATATCAATTCAAAACTTTACCGATCTTCCTTAAAACCTCTTAAAGAACAAGTATGTTAATATTTTTTTTAGTTTACAAATTTAATTTAAAAATATTGGAATATAAATTCATTACATTATGTTATTTTACAATCAATTTTATTACTAGATCGATGTACTATCATTCCTAATTCGTTCTGTACAGGTTAAGTTTCTCGATATTTACGGTACGTAATGAGGATACTACCTTCCAAATATCGTTATGATTATACTTAGTAATATTGTAAAGATTGGATACTCCAGACGCAGTTGCCCGCCGTGCTGCATGGCGGCCGGATGTTCACCTGCGAATTTTAACGTGAATTAAGAAAAGTTCAAATCCAATTCGACAATTATTTATTACCTTAATTCGAATAAAAATACTGCTACAAAAATCGACTAAAATATTTATGTTGACAAAAACTTCCAAGAATACTATACAACAAAGGTGCCAAATCCGTTTAGCGGTCATCCCAGCATCACTCTAGTATAAAATTTGAGGTTCAGGTGTCTATGTCGCGGTCAAATTCCATATACAGATTTCTTTATAAAGCCTAGGTTTAAGAAATAATGGCGAAAAAACAATAATACTTTTGCGCTTATTCGATTAATCCCAGAGGTCTCGGGGGGTTTTTGGTATATATTTAGCCCATTTCAGGTGATTTCGATTAGGCATAACATCGCGGGCAAACTATATTGGTATTTCATATTATAAATCAGGCAAATTATATTGTTATTTGATAGTATAAATCAGGCAAATCTATTCCCAAGGCAAATCTATTCTATTCAAGCACTAGTATAACCCCTCAACTTGCGTACATATGTGAACACACATTCTTTAAATGTACTTACTAATTACATAGATTTAAAACTAATTGTAATAATAATATCTACATATTAGATTTAATTATATTAAGTATGTGAAATAGATGAGATCTTACATCTTAGAATAACGTGTTCATATACGATATCATTATTATTTTTTTACGTTTACGTTAGGTAAAAGTAACTTTTAATCGAATTAAAAAAATATATGACCTGAGAGCGCTGGCTCAATCGAATTAGCCTAAAACTGTCCGGTCAGATCTTTTTATAAAATTATATGATAGTAATATACCGGCATATTGGGTTATATTAAGGCATCGTTTGTCTGCAACATATTTTCAAAAGAGCCTACTAATAAAACTTTAATAACCTAAAATATTTTTTTTATCGTCCTTATAAATATCTTTTATTTTAAAATATTCCTTTCCCCAACACCCGCCCACATTTCAAAATGTAGCTCGTCGTCTTACTGGTTTAACCATATAACTATTACTATTCTACATTCTCATGGTATTATTGTAAGACTTATTTAAAGCCCCTAAAATAGGCAATCAAAATTATTATTAAAAAATAACTTAAGGATTGAAACATTTTTTATTAAGTATTTTTTTTTAAAGATTGCGGTAAGAATATTTTGTATTTTAAAGATGAAGGATTTTTAGGAACAAATGATTTTTCTCAAGCAATTTCAACACGTTCGCAAAAACTAATATTATTATTTTTTTTAATATAATAAAAAATGTAATTAATCGCTTAAATCTAAAAGTAGTAAAAGATAAATAGACATTTTTTTTATCAGAGCATACTATATAAAAAATACTTAAGAGAATTGAGATACCCGTTACTTTTTAGATATACAAGTTGTATTTGAAATCACTACTGTCCTTTTAGGGTGTCGACCCATGTCACCATCGTAACCGGTCTCAATATATATATACTTAATATATGTTCTTGAAAAAACAAGGTTTCATATTAAAATATAGATATTATTAATACACTTTCTGTAACGGGGTGTTGACGGTTTTTGTATTGATGAAGATGTAGGTTGGTTAGATAATCTTTATTGCGTATGAATAATCACTTACTGTTACTGTTACAAGACCTAACAACTACCTAGTATACATTGATAATTAATAATAATAATAACGACGACCATAGACTGAAGTTGCCAGGTACCTACTTCGGTCAGGAAAACTTATTGTGGGAAAGGAATTTCTAGGGTATATCACTGTTTGCCGCTCGTGACGTCAAACATTGTGAGAACTGTAATTACGTGATTTCGATACAATGGTTCTGAAATCTGAAATGTGAGAAGTAGTTGACTGTCTTTGTCCAGTTTTTGCTTAAATTTCTATGGAAATTTGCTGTGTGCAAATAGTTTATTAGATGGCTCTGAGTTTGTACTGGCATGTAATGCAGTGTGGGTGAATTTTCTTATTCTTTGCTATTGATTATTCTCTTCGCTGTTGATTATCTAGGTGAAATACTTGCCTACGAAGGTGTTGGAACAGCCATTCAGTACTTAGTACCATGCCCGTTCCCCGTAGACAGACTCTTAGCTCCGCACTTTCGAGTAGCGTTCGCAATAACTATCTATTAATTTAAATTCTTAGTTTATCAAATTTTAAATTAATTTTTCTTGTAATTGGGAAATATTTTTTGTACTCGTACATTGATATAGATCAACCCCTTAAAAGGACAGTAATTATTTTAAATACATCCTGTACATTATCGCATTGTGTGCCTTACCTTGAAAATAAAACCACATCAGGGCATTTGAATGCTAGTAACTTTCGGGGATGGCCTCATACTAACCGTTGAGCACATGCACCAGAATGGTGCGCGCGTTCGCGTTGGTGGGGCTGCACGCGTACGTGCCGGAGTCAGCAGCCCGCGCGCGCTGAACCAGCAGATACGAAGTGGTGATCTCGCCCTTCTCCGTGATGACGCTCACTCCACCCCGCGGGGAGTCGTAGTTGATCTCCTGGAACAAGGGCTGCATATAGGTTATTGCAATTTACTTTTATTTCGTTGGCAATAAAACGTCATATTATTCATTGATAGGTCTCGCAATTTAATAGTGCTCGATGCACCTAGTCCCAGTATTAATATAACCTGTAAGCAGTATCTCAATTTCATATAAACCGGTCGATTTGAGTCACGTAATTATGAGTTTATTCCCAAAACCCCGAGATTCGTGTAAGCGGATGCATACTATGTGCATGTAGTTCATAAAATTTTAATGAACGAGTAAATCGCAGAATTATAGCCGCTGACAAATTTTATAACGAACTATACTTCTAGTCAATTCAAAAAGCCAACATTTTTCTAGGAACCGCTTCCACGAATTCCACGCTCAGTTAAAGCGTTAGAAATTTAACTAACCCGGTTTCTCACCTGGGCAATCAGACACCAACTCTTCAGGAGTGAACACAGTCTGCCTTTAGTCACCACCTGAGCCTGACTATGGATAGTCAAGCTGCACTCTCTTTAACTCAATTGTATTCAATCTATGTTTCGTAGTTATTTATTTATGTATCAATATATTATTCTATTTAATATGTAATAATTAAGTGAATCCTGTGTCCAACGTTCTACCAATCTATTTCTTAATTAACCATCGGCCCGCAACATCGACCGGTTTGTATTGAAGTCCATTCCCTACGATTTCAGGTAGTCTTTGTAAAGTGGTTTCGTTGATCGGCAGAGTTTGGGGATGTGCTCCTCTGAAAAAGCTTAAATTACATGGAAAAAGTGACAGTTATTTATGTCATACACAAAGTGTAAATAACAATTGTGCTTTAATTTTAATATAGCTTAGATATTTTTTCGTATAGAAAGTATGCTCGTATTATGTAACATTACAATTTTTGTGGCTGAACCAATTAAACATATTATTTTAATTACAACTGTAAAACAAAGTTGAGCGCATTTTTTAATTTTTTATTATTTATTTCTTGAAACAACTACATATCATTTTATAAGATTACGGATTCGTGTATACATATTAAAAAATATTGTATCCATGAGCGTTTAATACCATTGTAATGTTTATTCTCTGCCTTCTTAAGTAAACTTTCTGTTACGTAGCACGTATGTTCTATTATTTTATTTTTACCTACCTGGATCATCTTAGCAAAGCAAGTAAATAAATAAAAGGTAAATAATGTCTATAATTCATTTTGTTGAAGTATATCTCATAAAAATAACATTTCAAGCATTACAAAACTAAACTGCCTTTTAGTTTATTTATGACCATTTTTAGTCTAAAGTTGAAAACATGCAAGTTATTTGACAAAAATAAAATCCATCTTAAATTCAAGAACGATCCCCGTGCCGCCGAAGTATCTAGACGGCCTTGCTGTGTCAAAGCAGACTCCAGCATCCTAATTTTGATGTAACGTCTGTGATAGACAAGGTGCCATAGACAAGAACGAAGAGAATGCTTTTTCCTTCCATTATCCGTGCCTCAATTAACAATTTAAACTGTTTTATTTGTTCTATCGAAGAACTATCCCACTTAAACAATTAAAGTAACATACATTTAGATTAGTTGTGTTATTGGATTTTTGAAATAAGCGATTAATTTAATTTAGGTGATTAAATATGGTAGCATTATACTGTGGTGCTCAAAAATATAAAGTAACTGTGAATCGAAATACAGAACGTCATACGCAAAACTTTTCGAGTATTGATATTCAACGTACTTAATACGCATGTCAAGTATATTCTCTAATTCAGTACTGAAACACTGAAAGGGGATATAATAACTAACGCAAACTTCTGAAGGGTTGGTTGAATTTATAAGCTAATTATCACCCTTTGAAATGATTATGCTTTAAACATATTATTTAGGCGTATAGTCCCTATTAACATATTTTACCACATTGCGTGTACCAAAGTAAATTAATAGGCGACTAGTGATCTATATATATTACATATTTAGTTCAAATTCTTTTTTGGATATTAGTAGTTCGCGTGCTCTGACTTATCACACAAAGAATCAAAGAATCGCAATTCTTAAATTATAAACTGCAAAAAAGTTGGTTGCCATGAAAAAATTCTCCTATATCTGAATAATAATTTTAATTTAACAAATGACAAATGACTACAAATGGTCACTTTTAAGCGTATCATGCGTAAGACCAATAACCCCTAAACTAAACTATGCGCAGATCAGGGTCACATTTGTGGACTGCGTTCACAAATGTGCGTTCACAGTGATTCACGAAAATTGTCCGAATTTCTAAATTATTATCTAGTTGTAACACAAAGCATTTTGCTACTAACCTTATGTTTATTATTTCCTATATTGAGCAAAGACTCAACCAAATTTATTTACATTCTTGTATTATTTATTATTTATACAAGTATTAATAACTTTATTTTATGAATTACATTAAGAAAATATATAATCCTAATTACGGTTTGTTGTTTCTGTATTCTTTCAATAGCCTAATTATTATAAGAATCAGGTCTAATGGATACCTCTCATTATGTTTCTGTATTGTTTCCAAGCAGTCGTATCGTCTGTATTATTTAAGGTAGGTGGGGAATGATGGTTTTAGAACAATTTTCCCACCGGATAAAGTGTAAAGTATTTTACGTTTAGGGAATGCGTGTCTGAAATCTTTATTAAATTTTTGAAGATATCTCTTTCACTTTATTTGTAAATAGTCTCTCGTGCGACTAAAGACCGAAATTCATCAAAAAAAGTTTCATTTGCATTTTATAGACCGAAACTCTAAGCGGTGGAGATCATTTATTTACAGATCTAGATAAAAGTTAATTTTGTGAACGCCAAATTCGACTAGAAGGTCGTGACTGAGAGTCTTATGTAACTTTCTTTCTTTCATAATAACAGTAGCGAATTTTCAGTGAGTTCTAGAGATTAAAACTTTTCAAATAATAATAATTTTAATTTAAAACAATAAAGCATTTATTTATTTTGTCAATACTATCATATTCTACATAGAAAATCATAAATTCTCTAACTGTGATTGTCACACCCGTCTCCTCTGAAGTTTATTATTTTGGTTTAATTTTGTACTGTCTTCGATCTGATAAAGTTATATTAGTAAGTGCGCGGACATACGAATTGTAGATCAGTGGAAAAATAAATAAAATATTTATTGGTTTTAAACGTAATGAAAAAAAAAAAAAAATTAGGTAAAACTTGAAAGTTACCTTATTTTCATGTGTCCAATGTATTGCCGATGGTGGTTCCAAAGAATGCTTCACTATGCATGTTAAATTTAGGGTACTTCCCGTATTGATGTACATTTCTGGACCACCGACGATGGTGGTGATGGGTTCTGTGAACAAACAGAAATAGTAATATTTTCATAATTTATCTGAAAGATATGTGAAACGTTTTGACTTTGAGGTCAACAGCCACAACGACATTCGCAGACCTGGGACCTCGGAATGGGTAGTTTTGCTCCCCATTTTTGTACAGGGTTAAGGCCAGATGGTCAATGGCGCTCAAACTGCTAGCGGCTGCGGTATTCGTAAAAAATACATCAATAAAGAATATAGATAAGTTAGTAATATGAAAATCAAACGATAAAAAAACTGGAAATGAGATAGTAATATGTTTTCTTCGCTATTTCGTAAACTGATTTAGGATTAAGCTGAAAGTTTTAAATATCAATTTGTAATATTACAAAAATAAAATAAGTATAATATTTATGTTTTTAAGTATATTCGAGACGACACAGTGAAATGAAATATCATCGTTAAAAAAGGAGCAAAAATAAAATAAATTTTAGTAAAAAATAACAAATTGTCTGTTATTTTACACCTGAAATCACAGGAAAACTCAAGGCAAAGCCAATCGCCCTGCTTCAAAATCTTCGTCTCTCCATCCTGTGATAAGATGCAATTTAGCGCGATATTGACAGAAACTGTATTGAAAGGGGTAAGACAGTCCTTATAGATATTCACCATTTTTAGAGGCAATCAAAGGAAGATGCTAAAATTACATGAAGTTACTCAATTTTATTTCAATACGGTCTAGGTAAAGCTTAAAAAATACGATTTAAGTATATAACCAAATCTTCTTTTCCTAAACTTAGACCTTTTGAATATAGATCCAAAAAGCCTTGATGGTTTCCGTTACGTTTTTTTGTCTTATATGACTAATTTCCAAAGACCTGTTATATAAAATGACATAATCACACTTAACATCTTAATATATATAAATCTCGTGTCACAATGTTTGTCCTCAATGGACGGCTGAACCACTTAACCGATTATAATAAAATTTGAACACCATGTGCAGTTCGATGTGCACTTGAGAGATAGGATAGTTTAAATCTCAAATTATAGTCGCAATTTTAATTTATCGCTAATTATTTGTCTGTTATTATTTGGCAGTCATAAAACTGACAGATGTCGATACCTTTCGACTGGGTTGATGGCGCTAATGTCTGTTATTATTTGACAGTGACAGTTATTCGACGCAAACGTATTAAAAGAGCCCATCAGTTGGCAGAACAAATTGAATCAAGAAATCCAGCTCAAAGAATCAGGACAGCAGGTCATGCACAAGAATCTCAAGAACAGTGTAACGAACGTCTTCAAGAGAATATCATAAGAACAAGAAAATTATTATTTTCAGTCAAATGCCACCGAAAAAATCTAACCTCAACAACGCGAGCGGCAAACGTCAAAACGCAAACGTCAAAACTACGATCGGAATAATATATTCACTTACGAGATGCTGTTGCTGGAAACATCGATGGAAATTTAAATCCCAATGACATCGGTAATGCTTTCATTTTACCTTCAAGCTACATCGGCAGTCCACGGAACATGCAGGAATACATACAAGATGCGATGACTTACGTACGTCATTACGGCCGACCGGATTTATTTATTACATTCACATGTAATCCGAATTGGGAAGAGATACAAACTTTACTATTGCCAGGACAACAAGCCATTCATCGTCATGATTTAACTGCACGTGTGTTTAAACAAAAATTGAAATCCTTAATTGATTTTATTGTAAAATATACAATTTTTGGTATCACACGTTGTTGGCTGAATACGATAGAGTGGCAAAAGCGAGGTTTGCCTCATGCCCACATTTTGGTTTGGCTTAAAGATAGAATCCGTCCTGAAGAAATCGATCAAATAATTTCAGCCGAAATTCCAGACCCATTAATTGATCAAGAATTATTTGATATTGTCACCAAACACATGATCCATGGGCCATGCGGTGTTTTCAACATGACCTCACCGTGCATGGAAAATGGAAAATGTAAAAAAAACTTCCCAAAGCCGCATACGAATGACACGATCACGGATATTGATGGTTATCCAACTAAATCAACTAATTCAATTGATCAAAAGAGTTTCGCCACGACTGCAAAATGACAATTATCAAATCGTCATAAAAGCCGACAAAGTACCATTAGGTGAACATGCTGGTAGATTCAACTCTCCAACTGTTGATGAGGTTGCTGTTATCATGGTTGGTGATCCAGTTGACAAAAGATCTATAAACATTACACGGCGAGACAACACTGTCAGTACGATTTAGGATCTACACCGTTCATATGACGCACTACAATATCCATTGATATTTTGGCAAGGACAAGATGAATATCACCTTAATATCAAACAGTATGATCCAAATACCGGTAAATTTGACAATTATCTATTTACTTTCTTACTGTATGTATAGATTTTAATTTCGTATTGCATTTTATTTTTTATTTTTTTAGGTGATTACAGAAATAATAAAGTTAGCTCAATGAACTACTACGCACACCGAATAATGGTTAGACAACATCAAGACAATTATATCCTTCGATATCGTCAGCTGTTCCATCAATACATTATTGATATGTATGCTAAGGTCGAAAGCGAACGCTTGCGATTCCTTCGATTCAACCAGGCAAAACTACGATCGGAAGAATATATTCACTTACGAGATGCTGTTGCTGGAAACATCGATGGAAATTTAAATCCCAATGACATCGGTAATGCTTTCATTTTACCTTCAAGCTACATCGGCAGTCCACGGAACATGCAGGAATACATACAAGATGCGATGACTTACGTACGTCATTACGGCCGACCGGATTTATTTATTACATTCACATGTAATCCGAATTGGGAAGAGATACAAACTTTACTATTGCCAGGACAACAAGCCATTCATCGTCATGATTTAACTGCACGTGTGTTTAAACAAAAATTGAAATCCTTAATTGATTTTATTGTTAAATATACAATTTTTGGTATCACACGTTGTTGGCTGTATACGATAGAGTGGCAAAAGCGAGGTTTGCCTCATGCCCACATTTTGGTTTGGCTTAAAGATAGAATCCGTCCTGAAGAAATCGATCAAATAATTTCAGCCGAAATTCCAGACCCATTAATTGATCAAGAATTATTTGATATTGTCACCAAACACATGATCCATGGGCCATGCGGTGTTTTCAACATGACCTCACCGTGCATGGAAAATGGAAAATGTAAAAAAAACTTCCCAAAGCCGCATACGAATGACACGATCACGGATATTGATGGTTATCCAAATAAATCAACTAATTCAATTGATCAAAAGAGTTTCGCCACGACTGCAAAATGACAATTATCAAATTGTCATAAAAGCCGACAAAGTACCATTAGGTGAACATGCTGGTAGATTCAACGCTCCAACTGTTGATGAGGTTGCTGTTATCATGGTTGGTGATCCAGTTGACAAAAGATCTATAAACATTACACGGCGAGACAACACTGTCAGTACGATTTAGGATCTACACCGTTCATATGACGCACTACAATATCCATTGATATTTTGGCAAGGACAAGATGAATATCACCTTAATATCAAACAGTATGATCCAAATACCGGTAAATTTGACAATTATCTATTTACTTTCTTACTGTATGTATAGATTTTAATTTCGTATTGCATTTTATTTTTTATTTTTTTAGGTGATTACAGAAATAATAAAGTTAGCTCAATGAACTACTACGCACACCGAATAATGGTTAGACAACATCAAGACAATTATATCCTTCGATATCGTCAGCTGTTCCATCAATACATTGTTGATATGTATGCTAAGGTCGAAAGCGAACGCTTGCGATTCCTTCGATTCAACTAGGCAAAACTACGATCGGAATAATATATTCACTTACGAGATGCTGTTGCTGGAAACATCGATGGAAATTTAAATCCCAATGACATCGGTAATGCTTTCATTTTACCTTCAAGCTACATCGGCAGTCCACGGAACATGCAGGAATACATACAAGATGCGATGACTTACGTACGTCATTACGGCCGACCGGCCATTTATTTATTACATTCACATGTAATCCGAATTGGGAAGAGATACAAACTTTACTATTGCCAGGACAACAAGCCATTCATCGTCATGATTTAACTGCACGTGTGTTTAAACAAAAATTGAAATCCTTAATTGATTTTATTGTTAAATATACAATTTTTGGTATCACACGTTGTTGGCTGTATACGATAGAGTGGCAAAAGCGAGGTTTGCCTCATGCCCACATTTTGGTTTGGCTTAAAGATAGAATCCGTCCTGAAGAAATCGATCAAATAATTTCAGCCGAAATTCCAGACCCATTAATTGATCAAGAATTATTTGATATTGTCACCAAACACATGATCCATGGGCCATGCGGTGTTTTCAACATGACCTCACCGTGCATGGAAAATGGAAAATGTAAAAAAACTTCCCAAAGCCGCATACGAATGACACGATCACGGATATTGATGGTTATCCAATGTATCGCCGCAGAAGTACTGAGAATGGTGGCCACACATTTACAATGCGACTGCCGAACTTTCCAAATCAAGTTGAGTTTGATAATCAGTGGGTGGTACCATACCCACCACTACTTTCAAAAACTTACAAAGCTCATATCAATGTTGAGCTTTGCAGTTCTGTTAAATCAATTAAGTATATTTGTAAATATGTAAACAAAGGCAGTGATTTGGCCATATTTGAAGTAAAAAACATAAATAAAAATGACGAAATAGCACGATACCAAATGGGCAGATACATTAGCAGCAATGAAGCTATTTGGCATATTCTCAGCTTTCCCATCCACGAAAGAGATCCTGCTGTCCAACATCTGGCAATACATCTTGAAAACGGTCAACGTGTATACTTCACTGAAGAAAATGTTCTCCAAAGAGCGTTCGAAGCTCCGAAAACGACTCTAACTGAATTTTTTACATTGTGTCAAAAACCTGATGTTTTTGGCCAATTCGCGAAGACATTGGTGTATGGTGATGTTCCACGTTATTTCACATGGAACAAATCCAGTAAAAAATGGGAGCCACGGAAACAAGGAAAACCACATCCTTCCATTACAGGCATTTTTATTTTTTACCTATTGATTTCTGCTTAGTATCAAGTGTAAGAACATTTTAATTAATTGTGTTCAACGTACTTCCCCTTCAAATCTCAATCCAGTGAATTTGTATACCAACATCAACATTTTCGTCTTTGTTCGTAAATAATTTCATTGTACTAAAGGGTTATAGTAGTAGAAAGTCAAATAAGGAGATCAGCATATTTTTTTACAAATACCATCTGTGTGAAAAAGCATAGTGGACTCCGTGACTGATGTTCTCTTATTGTTCCTCTTAGATTGTTTACTATAATGTATTATAACAAAAACTTTAGCCACAGCAACGCGTGGCCGGGTCAGCTAGTATTTATATATAACACCACTTTATGTTGAATATATATTTATTTAAAAAGTATATTCTGTATATAACATAATTGTTAGGCACTACAGTTGCATTTCATTTGTATAGTAAGTGTGTGTGCGTATAAAAGTGGTATATTTGTGTTTAAAATATATTTTTATTATTTTGTACAGGGTTTTGCACTCGGTAAATAACCATTCTTAGAACAGGTAACTCTCACCTAGGTAGAAAGGTAACAGACCATATCAAATCGGCCAACATGACTGGTAACTAGGTATTCGATTTGCTTAAGTTCTTATAATTTAGTAATCGAGTTGTATTTTATTTTAATATATACTTTAAGGAAAACTGAAAATTATGTTACCGATTTATATACCGAAATATTTTTTTTTCCGTCAGACCGGTTTAGTTTTCGGTACAGTTATCCCTCTTCCCCTCCCCCCTAACAGGATAGTAGTGATTTTAAATACATCTTGTATATATTTATTTTTTATTGAAACTGTATTTGTAAAATTTTATCATTATTTATGATATCACCGTTCTTAAATATGTTATAAAAATGCTATATTTTTAACAAAATGAAATTTATGTTGGGTGAAAATGAGTTTTACTTATTTTTCAACTTTAAATGATTTTTATTACACCTTTTTTCGAGGATACTCAGCTCGCACTTAAAGACGCTTACACCCACTTAAGAAGGGGCGATAATAAAAAGTATTTCATCTTCAAACAATGTAATAAGTCACGTCGCCGCTAACATCCCTTTTGCCGGGGAGGGGTGAGGGGCTCTTACGCTGTTTTGCTTAAAAGGCGTCTTCGGTTATCTTTTATTCAAACGACATATTTAAGATGGAGAGACGACATCTATCTCTGCGCCGCTGTGCCGTACAGAGGCTGTGTATTTATGTCGCGAGAATGGAATCTTATGCAAATTTCAGTATACATTTATCTGAAGATTACACAGAACCATTACACCGTAAGCTACTCAAGGATGTTAACCACACAAGCGGATAAATCGACGTTTGGATGGGATCAATTACTATTTCCGTAATGTTATCCGTGCCTATAATATACGAGTACGTTCGTTATGAAATGAACGATAAATAAAAAAGTAAGATAAAAAAATCCCTTTCGGCACGCCGGAAGGCGGAGGTAGATTTCACCGAATTCATAAATAAGTAGGGTATAGGCGAACTTATTGCGAACTGGCGCGCGGGCTGTACCCCCTTGCGCAGTAGGAGTGCGTATACTGAATCCCTCTTAATACTGTGCTGTAAGGGTTGCTCGTATCAAAAATTGTTTTAAACAAAAATTGTAGGGAAATTGTAGGGCCTACAATTAACATTTTGAACTGATTTGATCTATTGCCTATTGATAGTGCCTATTAAGGGAGGTATGATTTTTTTGAATTTTGAAAAACCTATTTTTCCAACCCCTAGGACCAATGATCGGTCGTATCAATTTTTTTATTTAGATAAATTTTAGGCCCTTATCTGAGGAATAATATAAAATTTAAATTAATTCAATATCTAAAATACTAAGAAGGTTATAGCAAAATTTTACTTTTTAGAAAAAAACTCCTCCGTTTCCGCCCCCTAGTCTGATTTTGTTCATTACCGAACTTGACCGAAATGTTATGTTGTCAAAATTGAAAGTGATTAGTGTAAAATTACGGCAGTTATCGTGTGTTATGTTGCATTTAACATCTTATTACCAAAATTTAACAAAAAGATATATCTCATAGATCTTGCCAAACAGCAATAAATACTTGTCTGCTGATAAAAAACTCTCGTATAAATATTTTGTTATTAACAATAAGTTACTTAGTTAATAAGAATACACTTAAAACAAATTTGTATATAAGAAGTAAAATAGCAGTAATGCAGTAGCAGTTATATTTTAGCACACTCTTTACTTTCTTGTGCTGTATGTTTTTCTTTATCTTTTTAATGCTACTGGTTTCTTTCGTAATTTCGCCACTTTATTAGGCTTTTTTTTATTCTTTCTCGGTAATAAATTAAGTTTATCAACTATTTTTATTTTTAAAAGCCTTTATTTAGCTTGCGATGTTTGTACGCCAGTTTAGGTCAAATCTTGAAAGCTGAATTAGAACCACTTCCTCTTATCCTACGGAGTTAAAATTTGACATTTTGATTCAATTTCGATGACAATGATGATGATGATGATGAGGTTATGGTGAGCATGATCTGATTACCCAGGACCCAGGATTGCCTTCAGATGAAGGAACTCTTCAACAGTAGACAGCACAGAAACGAAATTTTATATACGCATTTATAAGCATATTAAAAATGTTTCTTACTAATTTATTTATTTGGATGGATAGAGATGATTGTAAATTTAGTCATCGGCTCAAAATTTTCAAATCAACCTCATTTCCAAACAATTTCAACGATTATCATAATATGAACGTATTTTTTGGTTTGAATAATTTAACCAAAATAATTTAGATACGTTTTGCGTTTTCCTAAAAATACATGGCTCACATAATAAAATTGTTTCTAATAAATATTTTTATTATAATTATTTATCAGTATTTGTTAAACGCGGCCCCCGAATGATTGAAACCTCGCCACAAACTAGCAATTAGCTCCGCCCATCATAAGTTTGGGGTATTTTCACTTTAACGCACCCCTTCCCCACGCATTTGAAATTTAGCTTTGTGCCGAAAGCAACCGTCGAATAAGTTATTAGCTGAGCAGTTATTAGCCGAACCCACTCTGTGCTGAACTTAACGACCGGAAACTTATATTAGTGTGTTTTGAATACGCGTGTCTGTTCGCGAAACTAACTTAGTGCAAATCGGCAATGTGAATGCTCCCTTTCTACGCGTATTTATTTAGGGTCAAAGGTGGATGATAGATTTTAAGGCGCCACCAGTTCCTAAAACGTGTTTTGTAACGTATTTTGGTGCATTTTGTTGAAGTTATTCCCAACAAATGGCTAAAACTAAAAATACCACAATATTCTACATATATTAATTTAATCCTTTGCTTAAAAAAAAACGAAATACACCTTATTATAGTAATGAAAATAAATAAATAAGAAAGTGTTGTTTTTTTCTTGCAACGATTTTCTTTTAAGTTGTGTAAGTGACGCGAACCTAATTTTTCTTTCTAAAGATAGACAATATAATAATCTAGGACATTACTTAAAAAAAAACATTTTTTTCAAATAATAATAATTATTTAAATACAAAAAACATGTTTCGTCGATTCCAAATGTAACGAATTCGCGGTCGGCGAGTATATCCGTCTCTTTTCTACACGTCAATGTTCGAATAAAGCCTACTCTTTCTAATCTCAAGGACAAAGGCGTCCCGGGGCGCCTTAATAAACATTTAGTTTCATAATTCCGGGATTGGGGGAGATTTGCGTCTCCTTGGAAGAGCACATTGTGCTATTATGGCGATGCACAAAACTAATCCATTGCACGTGATTACAAATTACAATAATGTACCTACAAGCAATGTATTTATTATATAAACACAATTTTACTGTTATATATTATAAAGGTGCATGTAAATGGCGTTAAATAGATAAATAATGTGAGATACAAATCTACATAAAATACAGGTTGTCTCCGAAAAAAAATTAAGCCAAAAAAAAATAGTAACTAAAAAATAGATACTCACCCACAACCGATAGATGCAACGAATGACCTATAGGTGGCGTTGTGCTCACTTGACACTCGTAAATTCCCGAATCCCGTCGCTGAGGGAACTTTATCTGGTAAAACAAGATAAAAAACAATGTTTACATACATCAAAATATTTCTAAATATACTTAACTAAAAACATATACTTCCATTCGGCGAACTATATATATAATCACGTGATTATTGTGTAAATTATGTGCTAAAAGATGCTTTACGACTTGATTCTTATAATTTAAATAAAAGTATTTTTGCCAGCGCTTTGAGTGAAACTCATTTATCAAAAAATATAAAACAAAATTATTAAATATGAATTTAAAGTATAATGATTTTTAGATCTGATTACAATGCTTTACAGTTTGCGTGAGTGTGTACCGCAAAACAATGTCTATAAGCGTACAGAAAAAAAAACCTTTTTTAGCTATTTTAGTATAATGATCTCCTAATGTTAGCAACGATGTAATAGTGTTTTTTTTATTTACATTAACAGAACATTTAATTATCATATTCAAATTTTAAAATATGACAGCACAGCTGTTGGAAACATATTTTTTTTTTAAGTTTTTTTACAAATTTCATAAGTTACTTTGGTACTTATTTTGTTATTGTAATTTTTTTGGATTTAAAAACACTACGTAAGTAAATTTATTCATTAGTTTATTTACTGAAATATATTTTCTCGGTTTTTTTTTACCATTTATGTGGCGTCTGAAATTATGTTGAAATCAGCCAAAGTAATAAAAAAATACAGTAACATTAGCAGAATCTAACCGCTATAGTGAGTTACGGTTTTTAAAAGATTTCAAAAGCGATAACCTAAAAACGGTAACTCGAATTGACCAATAGTAACATGTATTTATTACCTTCAGCGTCCAGTCTTCAGTGTGAGGATTGTGAAGACTCTGAAACCTCTGGTCCGACGTGTATGTCATCCTTCCGGCTGTCAGGAGGTGGATATCTCGATGTCTAACCCATGATACCTGCATTGTAATATAACATATGTCATTAGCATCCTTTTAAGGGGTGATTTTGGACATGAAACTTTAATAAACCTAACAATAAAAACCATATAAAAATATAAATACTCTAATATTGAACTTTTGGTGCGCTTTGGTGCGAACCATCCAATTACAATATTTGCGCGCGATTAACTACCCGTTGTTCACTGTCGTCAATAAATTTGTAGGTAAGGTGTCCCGTGGAGTCATGTCACGTCGCGACGCCGCGCAGTCCAATATTTTGTTAGGCGACAAAATGTTTTTAGGACTCTTTCTTTTGTATTTTTAAACTAGTTTTTTTGCTTTATCTACAAGCCATTTCATATCATCTATATTTGCTATTTCATTTCATCGACATCTTCATGTTCAATGCCCTCCGGCTCCGTGAAGAGATACGCTGACCTCCGCTTCAGCATTCAGCGACGTGTGTTCGCACACGCGCGCGAACCATGGGCTACGCGGCGGAAATTTCCAGATAAAAATAATGCGCGTTGAAATTTCTGAACAATAACATAAATTGAGCCTCGCACGCACTTGAGTTTTGATTTACTAACACAAAATAGCGCTTTCGAAAAGGGGCAACACAAGTGGAGATCTTTTCAGGCTTCATATAAAACGTCACCTCTCTCGTGTCTGATTTATGGACAGCGACGGGCAACATTAACCTCAAAAAGGATGATATTTATGACGTGGCGACGCTATGGTATATTTTTTAATATCGCGCTTTTTACGAGCCACATTGTTAGCGGGTAGTAAAAACGTGCCGTTAGATCCCACCTCGTTTTCAATGAAAATTGGAAAGACACGCCTGTTCGCGCACCTACGGTTTTCCCCATAAACTTACCTAATTTTTTTTTCATGCATTTTGTTATAACCTTACCTAGCAACCAATTCATACATTATTATTAAAAGGGTCTCAAGATTTTTTTTAGAACTAAAGACTTTATTATTAGTATTTTCTTTTAGTGGAAGATAACGGTATTTTTTAAATTCATGATAAGAAAATATTTATGGAAATATTATTGTTGGAAAAATACATGTTTTACTTACATTGAAGGCTATGCTCGAAAAAGTCATGTTCCTAAGAAGTCGTTTGTTCCCAAACGAGACACACTTTGGTTTAGGAATTTAAAAGATATACGTAAGTTACTAAAAACTTTTCGTAACTACCGTCAAACACGTTTTATGGTGACAGAAAAAAATCAGTAATATCATATCAGTAAAAGTAACTATTCTGAAACCCCATAATTGAGTAATTTATGTTTCACGGTAGCAATTGTCCTGATGGTTTATATTGGTTTACTGTTTTTTTTTAACGTATCGATAATAATTAATTATTGAGTTTTGTAGTGTAAAACAAGATACGCGTTTTATTTGCCAACAAAAAAAAAATAATAAAAAACAAACTATCGTTCAGTTTGGCGTGACAGTGTAATATATCTGTGGTGGTTTGTATTGTAATTTTTGTCTTAATATAGGTATATATTTTCTTTTCTGGATGGATTAGGAGATATTTTATTTTACCTAACAAATGAAATATCATTGACATATCATTAATATATTGAAATGAAATGAAATTAATATATGAAATATCATTAATATATGATAATCTGACCCGTACTTTCAGTGAAGCAACTTATGATTACGCCTCGTAATTTCCCTGACGGGATGCTGCATAAAGAATACTCATTTATAGAATGTGTTCTGAAACCTTAAATATAAAATATCCTGAAATTTATATATTTAATGTAAACCTAGTGGCGTTCAAAAAAATTATCAAAAAATAAACTTTAACATGAAATTCCCCTTTCCTCTCCCTCCCGCTCTCTTCTTCTCTCTTGCATTTCTTAGGCTAAACACATATTTTGTTAATATATCTTACCGTTCTGTTCCCCAAATTGCGCACCCTGCAGCTGAGCTGCGCGTTCTTGCCGACCAGGGCGGTCACGTTCTTGGAGACGGCGGTGTCGAAGTACGGCCCGGAGTCCAGGTGCGCTGGGGGCGGGTTCTCCGTGAAGCCGTCGTGCGCCTGCACGCCGAACGAGTCGTCCCGGGTTCGGGGCGGGAACTTCGGATAGCTGTCGTCGTTGTCCGTCGATCCTGTTTGGCAGAAATTTAACGGAAATTACCCTCGGCGTGGCAACACGCGATTGATATCTCGTCAATGACCTCGGCGTTTCGAGCGGACGATCAGCTGGTGGCGTGTACATTTGAAGGCTATGTGCTTATGGATAAATAAATAAATTTTAAAATGGTCTTTGGACACGGTGTCAAAGTCACCGTTAAGCCCAATAGACTGCAGTTAAGCGCTGCAGAAGTCCAAGCAGCTCTTTGCTATATTCCTATATTTACTATGAGAGCTGATAAAGTTGGGATAAAAATGTAAACCTCACAATTATTCTCGGAGGGCGGAGTTTTGGTGTGAAGATGCCCGAGGGAACGACCAACCCTTCTCAAAATGTCACAATCGGCCTCGGAAGAGCGAATCTCCGCTAATCCCCAGGTCTTCGAGCCGCCGTTGTATTTATTTTCACGGCTTCCCCTGCTTTATTCAGCACTTCGGACAACCCGCGAAATATTCCAGTGTTTACCCTTTAGGACTTTTATTCACCGCGAATGCCATCTGTCTTGCGGTTAGGTATACCTAATTACAATTCAATTAGAATTTGCCTCCAATTTTATTATGGTCTCTACAATATCAGATCTATATATTAATACGTGAAGGAAAAAATCCTTTTTAGGCATATCGGGCGTACAGGGGTGTGTGACATTTGACACGGTTAAATTTTATATGGAGAAAAAGTGCAAAAGCTAAAATTTATCTATAATATGTTTTACAAATATATTAAATAAAATTTCATCCAACTGACAGCTCATTGACAGAATGGTTTCGAGTTAGAGGGTATGCAAAAGAGATTTATTAGATTTCTACACCAACTACTAGTTCTAATCATGAACAAAGTCTGATTAACCATAAAAATTGATACTCTCGAAATACGCCGTAAAATGATACGTGATTTTTATTCAACTTAGCTAATTTCAACAACATTAACCGTATCTTCAGCCTTGATCAATAGAAAGAATAATAAAAAATCCTTCTTAAATTAAAAAAAAAGAATATCAATTTTACGTTTACATAGGACTGCAGCACATATGTTAAAAACACACACACATGTTACACATGTACACATATGCACATATGTTATGTTAAAGTAACATGTACTCTCACGAGAGTACATGTTACTTTAGCGATAGATTGTATGTACCGGAAACAAAATAAATCCCAGCCATTTAAAATAACTTATGGTTGAGGAATATGATATAAAAAAGACCCTAATTTTATATGTCAAAAGTTTAATGGTAAATATTCGCCCGGCATATGAATCAAATATAACAATTTGCGCTTCTTAAAAATCAGGGTGTGACGAAACTTTACCTCGCAATTTTCCTAATTAAAAAAGAATATGTAAAAGCTATGTCATTTAGTTCGTCATAGCACGCCCGTTTTTAATTCTGGAAAGGGGATTTTTTTTTTACGTAAAGAATATATTTTTTTAAATCCACGAAGGGTACAAGGCATTCATAAGTTCATATAAAAAAGTTTTAAATAGCACGCAGTCATTTGAAAGCGCGAAAGATTGACGGACTTTGCAGAGACATTCGAATTATTTTAACCTGAAGCGCTTTCAATTACTCTAATGGCCATATTATATTAATCAGTGTAATTTATTCGAGAACTCGACTTTGAAGACTTTTTCGTTTAGTCCAAAATGCGAATTTACGTAATGGACTTTTTACGACAGATTGGGAATGATAGAGAGAGACGGGGAGGAGGGGGAGGGGGCGATCGCGTGATTTGCGCGAGATCCACCCCTCTCGCTCTAATTCACAAGTTCTCAAACTGATCAGAGCGAATGCGTAACGATGAATAAAGAAAATATCGTCAATTTCTTGTAAAATCTCTAATCCAAATACAAATTATCATCTACTTTTTTAATTAAATAATAGATGGCAAACTAAGCATTTGAATCAAATGTTGAATTTGAATTTAGAATGTATCGGTTTTTATTTATTTACGCGTTTTTATTTTTTCATACCTATATTTTTGAAACCACTTCAGAATTACTTTTGAAATTTATAAATGAAAATAATTCCAGATTTAATTTCAAATTCAATGTCTCTTGTTACATATCCCCGCCTCATTCAAAACACATAATTTATACCCGCAGAAAGATACCGAGAAAAAAAATGTAAACTGTAAACGGATCATTTAAAAATGTCTTTGTTATGAGCGCTCAACCTTTCAGTTGTCGCCGTATGCCGTAACAGTTCCAAAACCATTGCCCATCGGAATTCGCGCGCGGACCGAATTGACACCATTTCTTAAAAACTATAATAAATTTGAGTATGAATGTTTTTCGCATTTTTTCATATAATTTCTTACTCATAATCGGTTACATAACACACCCTTCAAGTCTTCGGGAATATTCTGGGGTTTAATAACTTAACAAAATACTTTATTTTAATTGTGGTAATGGAAACCACTATGCAAAATATGTTTATGGAAGAATGTTATAGGTAGCTTGAAATTATAATTATCAAAGTTAAAATTACTCAAATATTTCAGAAGTTAGGCGACAGCGGCAGCAAGTTTGTCGGCGTTTTGTTTGTGGTGGTACGAATTATGGAAATACTGGGGTTTCTGTGGTACAATTTTGAGAAGATAGATAGCAAATCCAGTATAGCCACAAATAAAATAAACATTTTATTGATATTACTGTAAGAATTTACAAGATCTATAGAAATTAACAATTATTTAAAATTATTATTGGGATAAATTTATTTGAATAAATCACCATCAAGGTAATTTATTAATACCATTAAAAAATATTAAAGAATTATATTAGGCGTTTAATAAATACATTATCCAGTATGAACAACACTGAAAATTAAAAAAAAAGATTTACTTAAACAATGTGTTAACATACATTATTTTTATGTTAACACATTTACTTTAAAAAATTGTGAGTTGCCTTTCCAAGATTATAATATAATTTTACATAACCTTGATTATAACATATTGCTAATTTTAAAGGTCTTATGGGTACATCTGTTTTATACCAATGCTGTCAATATAGTTATTGATGTTTTCTATAAATTGGTTTTTTGCTTGTTGAGGTATAATTAGTACAGCTATTAAAACAATAACGACACAAACACACATACAAAGCAGCTGTTATATCTATAATATTGACATGAGTATAATACACAAGTATTTTATTTTATAAATTTAAAAAAATGGCAAAAACACAAATTTTCACAGTAGAATAAAATAAAAATACTAAAATGTTGAAAGTTACAGGTGCCAAATATGACCTTATCAGTATGAATTTGCCTTCAAAAATCGAAATTTGAAACAGCGAATAAATGACTTAGCCAATTGATCTTTTAAATTATGATCCCATCGAAAACAGAGAACGGCCGAAATTATCTAAAAATTTTACATAGCTGCAAAGTTTTATCTGAATTTCGCATGTTTCTTCAATTGGCCAAGGTATAGAAAGTAAAAATTGACCCATTCGACGACAATAAAATCGAAATAATTATATAGAGTGTTTGGTAGATGCAACACCTTTTAGGAGCTGATAGAAGACGTCATTTATAACATATTTAGCCATACTTACCTCAGTATAAAGTTTTACGTTTTAGGAGATATTCGCCATTTTGAACTTATTTAAAAATAATGCCGAAAACAAGCAGTTATAAACCAATTACACGATAATAAACGCTAGTATATTTAAAAATGTTTCTTTTCTATAACTCTGATATGTATTTATATTGCACAATATAATAACGAATACCTAAATATTAAGTAAACAATGTTAATGACATTTTATTTTCGCAAAAAAAAAAAATTATTTTGGGTTTCTGGGTAAATTTAGATAAAAAAACATAGCAACCTTGTGGTGGTCAAAACAGTACCACAGGTGGGTAATTTTCAATTTTTGGAATCGCAAACAGATTAGAATATTGGCACGACGTGCCACATTTAAACCATATGATTATAACACAACTTTAACATTACTAAAAGTTAAAAGACGTCTTTTAGAAGTTATTGAGCCATACTTACCACAGTACAAAGTCTTATGGTTTAGGGAATATTTACCATTGTGATTTCTTTTTTTCGAATAAAAGAAGCCTTTTTTACGAATCTGCTTCCAATTCTAAGAATTTACTAATATAGTAACCATAGTATTTTTGCGAATGTTCCAAATGTTCAAATACTTCAAATATTGTAAATGTTCATATTTTTTAGCTGATAAGTGATAGCTGCGATCTAGGAATACTCCTGAACATATGAGCATGTGTATAAAAATACATTTGTTTTTAATATAAATAAATAAATTTAACTTTTCTTTTTTTTGCAGATAATTTTGCTCCAATTAAATGAGCGTAAGAACCACCCGGAACAAAGCCAAACGCAGACAGGTTTGATCATGATTATTAAAATATAATATAATTATTAATTTATTAATTAACATACGTCATATTTAGCTGACAAGAACTCTTACTTTTCTACTGGCATTTAGGCTGGTAGCATTCTGTAGCTATTCTGAGATTCTGAGTTATCCGAGTTATTATGTATTAATGTGGGTCTAATTATTAATATTATTCAAGATGAACTTGAAGTCAGCAGTATACTATTAAGGGGTCATTCTGGTCAGAAAACTGAACAACTTTTATTTAACAAGTCTTATATATCTAAGAAAAAAATCCATATACATATATATATACTGTATTCAAATTTTGGTGTGCGTATTATTGTGTTCCTGACCTACATTACAATATTTGCGCGCGAGAAACTACCCGTTGTTCCGCGGATTTACTCGGTTACTGGGTCGTGGCGTTGTGACGCCGCGCGGTCTGATATTTTGTTAGGTGACCACACTTTTTTTTCTTTATTTACAAAGTTGTTCAATTTTATTTATTTATTTATTTATTTATTTTCTTGTGGGAAAACACACAGTAAAACAATAACATTAACAATTAAGAATTAAGTAGATAACAAAACCGATTATGGATTTCCTACATATTCACAAACATTATACAGTTTTATACAGTAGGTATGAAGACTTCAAACTAAATAGATGCAAATCAATTTATTAAAATACAAATACGCAGGTATACATTCGTATGAGGAGCATGTGATGTATGTATGTGTGTGTGTGTGGATGAGGGTGTGTGTTTGTGTTTGAGGGTGCGTGTGTGTGCGTGTGTGTTTATGTCCAGAAGGATACCCCCCCCCCAGATACCCCCAGAAGGAAGGGGTTTATGTCCCCTTAGAAGGACTGCTGACTTTAAGTTCACTCTGTATATTCGATGGCGCTGTGTTCAATAGGCAACGTGCATTTTGGTGTGTAAACGTGTATACGCGCATAATTATTATTATTATGTCGATAACATCATAAGTAAACAATGTGAGAAGATGCACTCGTACATATGTGAAACTACGTATTTGTAATATTATAGTTCGGATTTAAATCGCTAGAGAGCGCTAGTAATTTTATTTTTAGATATTTGCACCATTTAATTTGGAAAGAGTGCATTTATTTGCATCAAGCGACTTATGTTACTGTGACAAGTAGGTAAATTATTAAACGAAAAAGCAAAACATTTTTTTTCGGTTCTCCCATTACATTCACATACCAAACCGCTAGATTTACACATCTTAACCATGAGTCCCGGGACTCACACTTTTTATTTTAGCAAATGCTATCCGCAAGTTTGAGGAGCACTGCTCTAGCCGCTCTAAGCCGAACTCAATTAAGCGATTGGCCGATTGAGTCGTCGCGGAAATATAAATGATTGCAAGAAGATTTAAGGGATGAATTGAGCGAGTCTCCGAGATCCGTCTGTGGACCTTTTTTCAGTCGTGCGAGTGTCGAGACGCGGCGCGGAGACTTCATTAATTTTATTAGCCCTTCACCCCCCCTTTCGACTATATGAGATGTCACACGAAAGAGATTTTTAATGTGATTACAATCGCCGAGAAAGAAATCAAATTAATAAAAAAAAAACTTCATACGAAAATACAAGCGTTTTCCATTTACTACTAACCTTTGAAATTTAACTTTTAAGGTGCTGTAACAAATAGCCTAATCATATAAAAGTATGTTTTTTTTGTAATTAATTTAATTTAATACAATTAAATTAATAATGTAAAACAACGATTGTCGCCAAGGGTATAAGGGGAAATATAGTATTTTATTTATTATGACGTTATCAAAATTTAAATATATTTTCGTACTTTTAAGGTACTACTAAAAATTAGCTATTTACAAAATTAAAGATTTTGGTAAAATTTAAGCAAAATTTACATTTAAAATTTGTAGTCGTTAATATGTACATTTTTAATGTACTTTTCGATTATTTATGTGACTTATTAATTATAAACTATAATTATTATTGGCTCATTAAATTATTTTTCAATGATTATTACAACTTCTTATACACACACATATGTGTGTGTATATATGTATATAAATACATATATATGTATTTATATTTATGTACATACGCCCATCGTTTTTTTCTATTTAAGTTTACTCAGGGTAAGTTTACTTAGAAATTATTTAAAGAAAAATTGTTATTACATACATAACTTTATTATTTCTCTATGATTGACTATTTTTTTTTTCTTTTTCGTTTAAAAAATAATTGCTATGACCTATGTCATGTACAATTATTATAATTACAATTATTTACAATTACAATTATACAATTTTACAATTATTTTAGGCCCTACTCAACTTGGCCAAGTGTGCATGGGAGATGGTGGTGGTAATAAAGCGTTAAAAATGGTATGATCATGTGCAGATTCGCACCTGAAACTGTTGGGTCAATAGTCCAATGCCTTAACTACTAGACCACCACGATCTCTACCCACACTCCACTCTCGCACTCTCTACTTTATTTACGCACTTAAGTTTTTTTGAGAACTCGTCGGATTTTCCTTTTATTCATGTGAATATTTTAGTAAGCATCGTTTGAAAGCAAATTCGTTCGACAGATTTTTTTCTGTCAATGTCATTTGAAGATTTTGGAACGAGGCGGATAACCTATCCCTCAAAAGGAGCCCATCCTTTTAGGACAGGAAAACTATTCCCGCCCGCCCCAAGGGCAATTTTTTTGAGAAACCCGCACCCGCCCGCCCATAAAAGGGTCGGCTCCAAGGGACGTATGTGATCGCGTATTCAGAAACCAGAGACACCACGAAGGCACGAAAAAAATATTAATATACTTCTCTTAGCGGTGGTTTCCCTAGATTTTCTTAACCTATATTCCACCTTCCTACTACATTTACTTCACCACAAATGTTAGATTTTTTTTTCACTAAATTATTATAATATATTTCATTTTCTAAATTAACTTTTAAACCAATAGACTATATGTTAAGTCAAACTCAGCATAATTCCAGGGCAAAAAAATAAGAAATAAAATAAAACCGATTATGTTTATATTTCATGGGTACACATTACGAAAATTTCGACATATCTTCGCGTTTCACATCCCCTACCACCCAAAACCACCCTCAGTTTAAAGTTTATACATAAATTTAAACTGCCGCAATTGTACTTAGGAATAATCATTTCAAAAATACCTAAGGAACCTTCAGTATGTAAAATCAGTTTACAAACCGTATTTTTTTTAAGAATTGTCAATAAATCCTTACTAATTTGAGTAAAAAATAAATAAGAAACAATACCTAACCACCGTGTTATACTACTGTCCAAGGAAGCGCATAACTGCAAATATCACCGCGATAACCGGTATCATATTTATACCTTCATACATGAGAACATTATAACTAAAAAAATATATTTACCTTTTTGAACAAGTACAGCAAGGATGGCGATTGAAGCAAAGATCCGGTCGCATACTGCCATCTTGTGGCGATTTTACAATATTATTTTAACACTTATCACATTCACTGAAACAATAACACTGGGACATTACAACGGGCATTGTTCTGTACTTAAAGAGCATCAATTTTGTTTTTCACTCTCAGCATCATTTACTCTGTCTCCAACACCTGCAAACAAGAATAAATAAATTAAATTAGTGAATTTTACATTAAATTTTGAAAATGATTACTTAGAATTTTATTTAACGATACCAAATCTTAAAAGTCTCGCGTTTATTAGCACACTCAGCGCCGATGACGGAATTTACCGTCAGGTGCCGTGTGCGGGTAAATCCGTCATCGTCTCAACGCATTTCTTTTAATATTTAAAAGCGTGGCATGTCGCATATATCTGAATTCATGAAAGGCATCGACTGCTCGACGTTTTTTTTCCACTTTAGTTCGGTTTTAACGTTTGTTTGTTTATTTGAAAAGTGCGCTAGTGAATTAAAAGTGTTCTTGACGGATTTGGCGGTAAATAATTCGAGTTTTATTTACAAAAACACTTAATATAATATTAAATATAAAAACACAAACAGTTTCATAGTTTTGTTCCTGCCTCTTCGTGCAGTGAATGGACTTTCGCGGAATGGCGGCATCGTGTAGTACGCACATTTTACGTACGGAGCAGAATGTGTTACAATAAGTATAAAAGACAATATGCACAAGTCCTAATTTGTATTGCACCTGAAAACATTAACAGTTTATGGTATCTGTGTTAGATTTGATGGATCTCTGAGAGCTGATATATCACGTGAGGTCGCATAATTTACACAATCGTTCACATTACACATTTATACATACATACACGTTAAAACTCTCTTATATTCACACCCTAATAAATTAAAACATTTACTCACTTATTTATCGTGTTTTTTTTTGTTCGATTTAACTTCTTTAACCAGTGGTGCTTTGTATTTCTAAATACCAGTTCAGATGTTCATTTGAATGCATATAGACATGGTAAATGGGAGATGCCTGGAGTCTGCTTCAGTAGATCGTCGAATGACCAATCCAATGGGTCAGTGATCTATTTAAGTAAAATAATTTACGGAACCCGCGCAGTACTATTACAGTGACAGTCAGTTGTTATAGAGGCGACCAAGCATTATTTTCATAGCACTGCGAATGCATTCAAACTAATGTAAAAAAAAAACTAGTAAAAACTAAAAACTCACTCATTTTGTTGTCGATATCAAGAATTAATTTTAATCTCTTAGGTTCAAATTGAGGTCGTGAATTTTATTTATTTCACTGATTGGCATTTTGAATATCTGTTATTACAACATTTATGGATAATGCTTTGAAAGTCGGTAGCTAGCTATGTATTTTTGTGCATTAACTGAGAGTTGAATGAAATGATAACCTATGAAAGATTGTTTGTCACATAATAATATAAAATAATTGGTATTCAAGTTACGATGGCGTGGTAAAACATAAAATTAATGTTATACTGGTAGAAATCTAATCACTTTTTTCTTAAACTAAAATCTTTTGGAATTAGAGTTGCTTTGTACATGGATAGCAATTAAACACTAAAACTATTAAAACCCGAATTTAGCTGTAATGTTTTGTTTTAAATCTCTCTAAACTGTTTTTCGATTTGATGAAATAGTTAAAAATCAATCCCGGTAACTGTTTGAGGCAAGGAGTTGTCGATGAGTCATTAATAAGATGGTCTACTATTTATTTTGTAACATAAGTTAGTAAAAATGTTCAATAAATAACTTTCTCCTTATGATAAACATACATATTTTTTTGGTAGGGTTTTTTATCTTCGATAAAAATTACTGTAAAATAATTGTTTAGCTGTTGTCCTTATGAATAAAGAAGTATTATTGTTTCCAAAGGAACTTTATTATTTAATACCTATATTTACTATAATATTTAATTTAAATGTATATATTATATTAACTCTAATACATACCTACCCTTATCTGTACAATATTTACGTAATCGTAAATCTTCGAATCTTAAAAGGACTAAACACGGTAATTTCTCCATATTGTAAACGTTCGCGTTGTAGCGTTGTAACCTTTTATTTGTAGATGTAGAGAAAATATATCTCCTAATAATCTAGGCTTATATGAGTAGGTAAATTTCTAATTAAAACGGTAAATTTTCATTTTGCCTAAATGTTAAAAAGTCCTAAAAGTGTGTATTTTTTTCAAAACATTTTATAAAAACTTTAGACGTAAATATCTTATTGAGTGTATAGAACATTCAAGAAAATAAATCTAAAATGACAAAGTTGCAAATTCAACTAAATTTTTTAAAACACGTTTATTCTGTTTTTCACCATGTTTCTTTTTCTACGATTTAGGAACATGCGCCAGGCAGAGAAATGATGAAAAACTTTTACTTTATTTTAATGGATTAACAAATATAGATTTAGGTTAGATTTAGTAGTAGGTTAGATTTAGTAGTTAGGATCAACGCATGACTTCAATTTTTAAGTTTGACTATGTTAATATTATGTTTTCACACTCGTTACAGTAGTTACTCGTTTACTACTCGCCGTTACAGTATATATACAGTATCTGTCGCCACTGTCGCATCACTTTTGACATATGCAAATCGAGACAATTTTAATTAGCACAAGAACCACAGATGACAACACGCTAATACGGGTCACGGCGCGCATTCCCGCCGACAATTTTGACATTTGCATGCCCGGCGACTGTAGCGCCATTAATGTACTGAAATCGCTCCTAGCGGCGTATTTTAACACGTTTGACTTAAGGCTTAGTCGTGGTTGTTTTGGTTCTTCGCTAAGGCGGACTTTTATAATCGACTTAAAGCTAGTCTGATTTGAAATTTAGGTGTCCTAAGTAAGACAAGAAATTTCGCCCTAAGATACCTTATAGAAAGAGCCAGGCCTAAATCTACGAATAAGGATTATGCGATGCGAAGTCTTTTTGTACGGGCGAGAGACGTGAAACCTCACGGACACATTTCTTAAAACAACTGAAAGCCTTTGAAATTTGGGTCTACAGACCCGAGATTCATATCAGTTGGACGGCGAGACCTGCGGCATTCTTCGTTTGATAATCCAAGGAAAAAATATTGGCAAACGCAGTCCTGGCGGACAAGGGATCCACCGAAGTGGTTTAGCCAGATGATGGAAGATTATTTTAGCCAACGTTCGAAGAGCGGATATGGTTACCAGAAGATTTATTTTTTTCAACTAAGCTAAATTTGTTTGTAGTGCTTTTTGGCGGTAATGTAACGTCAAACTACCCGATGTCTGTATTTATTATAGGTACTTTCTCAACATAGATTATTCGTATAGCATATATCGATGAATTTCGCACACGGAATGAATCGAAAATAAGAAAACAGCCCGATCTCGGAACGCATACATTATCCGATCGCGAACGAAAATTATGGACATGTCGACGACATTCTCGTGCGGAATGAATACGTGCGATCGTAACTTACCATAATGACGGATTGCGACCGAAAAAATGGCGGGGCCCCGACCGCAGGCGAACGCGACCGAAATCAGCACGCAGCCAACAGACAAACGGGGGTAGGCAACGAATACAAATACGGCACGATTTATACGCAAAGCGAATTGGCGCCTTCCATTCTGGACTCGCCGCTACTTCACGACGCTCGCACGCAAATTAAAGTCGTTCTTAGTTAGGATCAACTTAACTTTCAAGCATGACTTAAATTAATTTGTGTATTTCAGTTACTTTTTAAGTTCAACTTTGTTAAGATTATGTTTTTGCATTCGTGATTAGTTTGCTACTCGCTCAATGGTATGTGTATACAATATCTCTGTCGCCACTGTCGCATCTGACGTTTTGAGGTTATGCTGTCAGAATGATGTTCAAAAAATGCAAATCCAGACTATTTTAATTATTTAGAAATAATAAAAATAAGCACGAGACAAGAACCATAGATGACATGAGTACTGAAATCGCTCCTAGCAGCGTATTTTAACACTGACCTAAGTTTAACATGTTTACCTAAGACGGACTTTAAGTTCGACTTAACGCTAAAAGTGAATTCAAATACCGATGTTCATCGATTAAGTCTTAAGTAGGACATGCAAATTCGGCCCTGTGACAAGGAGTAAGATTGGACCATCTGTCCCAGAATGACTAAGCATCTTTTCACATTTTAAGCAAAGACTGTTAAACCATTCGTTCAATAAATAAACAAATATCTTTACTATGCGTATTCGAAAACCGCAATTTACTTTATTCCTTTATCTCATGAATGAGAATGACTCATGCTCATGAGTCATTCTCAAATTCTTCACGCACCCGCACTCCTATTAATAATCTTCCGTACGCAAATTAATCGTGTTATTATTAAGTTATTCTCATCTCTTTCGCTGTAGGATGATAACAATGTTTAGTGTAATTTTTCACGACGGCAAAGGCGCCGTCAAAGCCGCCTGCAGGGCCTAACTGCCAACCCGGGGCAAAGCCCGGGGTTGAACAGCTAGTTTATAATAAATTAAACCGATATTGGAACTTACCAAAATGGAGTAAAAAGTTAAAATTGATGATAAAAGATTGGCTCGTTGAGTTAGGTCAGATTAAGTTAGAACAATTAGCCTCATCATTTGTGTAATCATTCGTTAATGTTACATACAAATATAGTTTTTTTCTCTTTCTTTTTGTTTTGTATATATCATTACATCTCTCTCTCCTCTTTCCCTCTCTCTCTCTCTCTGTCATTTACACAGAGCGCCCTCATAAATACTCTTTCTCGCTCCTTTTTTAACCTTATTTATTAATTTATGAACTTACGTGCGTAAGTATATGTTTTGCAAATTTTAAAAAAAATCTCTTAATTCTCTTAGGACCCTACATTTCTACCCTTTCTGCTCCGTATACTTCACATTTTTAATGGAACAGATGGAACAGTCCATCTTAGAACAGGTGTTTAGCATCCAGTTAGATGGACACGGTGAAGATTCTGACATGCCATTAAATGCGAATTTAGATGAGCTACGTGATTGTTATTTTGATTACCTTATTACAACGTTTTGTGGTATCTACGTTTATCTATAAATATAGTTTAATAATGTAATAAAGAACAAATAATGAACTGTTTGCTTATCAAATAGAAATATAAAAATGTCATCCTGAATTTTGAGCGCAGTTAGTCGGTACCGAGAAAAATCTAAAAATCGCAGCCCTATTTTTTCCGAGGTAACAAATGCGCCTACATCAAAAGCGTGTCTCTTCTATGAGCAAGTATTTATTATATATTAAATACTAGAAAGGTGGAAGCCCACTCAGTATCATTATTTTAATATCATCTGTACGAGTTCCTCGATGTCACGATAGAGAGAGATCGAAGATGTCGAAAACGCACGAGAGCGAGGAGATTGATAGGCCGCATAATAGTGTGCTATATCATTTCGCTGAGCACTGCGGCACTTCAAATAACGCCGAGTGGAGGGTAGACAAATTAGGAATATTAGGGGAGGCAAATTTCAACATCACAATCCGTTTCCGAGAAAATTCGCACATCCTTCGCCAGGGAAGTCTTGTTATTATCGACGATAAATTATAGTGACGCAGGTTTTTTTTTTTTACCGCGCACAATAAAACATTTAATCTTAAACTATTAAAATAAATAAATATCCTCAAAATATCAGCGCCATTAATAAACGAACGATTTGCTCCTTTATTTTATAGTAGGAATTCAGGAGACAGTAAAAAAGTTAGCACGGTTGCATTACTGGCAGTTAGTTACGATCTTACGAAAGCCTCTGATCCAGTTTCAAATGAAATACTATTTCGCGGACATATTTAAAATAATAAAAATCCAATATGAAATTTAAATAACGGTTAAAAAGTTATATGTATAGAAGGCTTATATCTATCTACATATATCGAATCTCAGTTTAAATAAAATTAAACTTAAAAATATTCATTTAGGAAGACCTATTAAATAGATTACACAAATATGTTTTTATGGAAAATATTGTACAGCATTTTATTTTTTTCGTCTGTACCTATTCGTAAATTAAATTTTATATTATATATAATATAATGTTACACAAATATAAATACACAAATATAATATTATAATAAATATCTATTAATATTACTCCTAGCTAGAATTTAATGTGAATTTGGATAAACAATCTCATAAACATTAATTTATTAAAAATCCCCTAATTAATTTATGTTTCGTACACGTAACATTTCAAGATTAGTATGTTTTATATAATACTTGCTATAAAATATGCTTTATGCTTTGATTTATTCAAAAAATAATATTTTTTAAAATAGGTATCAATTATATAATCATTAAAAAAACGTTCTAGACTCATTTTTAAAATGCTTGTACAATTTTTCTAAATCTAATGAAATTCCTTAATTTTATTTTATTACCTAGTATTTTTTGAGTACTTAACTGGTATGTTCTCTTATACCGTTTTTTTATTTCTATTAAAACCTTTACATATTATTCTTCTATAAAAAATATTTCAATTATGTTCCATCGTTTCAAATTAATTGTATGGTATTGTGAAAAAAAAGGTAGACATGATTTCTATTCCATAATATGGTCATATTTAAAAGTTCTGTAAATACAAACTTTTTATAAATCTAGGTTTTCAGATGGCGTTTAGTAAATTTGGCTAAAAACGTAATGTCTATGTTTTATTTTTTGTTATAATTTGACATAATACTTACATAAAGTTTATATTTCCAATATAATTAATCTTGAAAAATATTCCATTCTAATAGCGTGCACTATTTGACTTTCACTTCGTTTAAATATATTCACTTTGTTATTCAATTTAAATAAATGTTATTTACCACTAAAATAATTTATTCGTCAAAACTTAATAATTTCGGTCATGCGCATATCCGAGTGGCCACACTACGAGCGGCGCGGGCGGGCGGGTCCGCGACTCGGCCATCCGTCGCAGCTACAGAACTTACACTGAAAGTGGAAACCGCCCTTTACTCCGCGAAGTTGTGCTACGCTCCGCTTGGGGCGCTGCCTGGCCGTATAGTCGGTTTACACCAGCATCAATAAATTAAAATGTTTACACATATAAATTTATCATTGAATATTTTGTATATAATAAAAGTTCATTAATATTTATGCAAAACAGAAAAAAATGTCTGTTATTTGGTCAGCCAAAATTCAATCAATAAAATAAAATATCGTTAAGTTAAACTATAGATTTGTGAAATGTATATAAAAAACATATGACATATTTAGGAAAATTAAAAGTTTTGTGGCATATGTTTGTAAAAGTTTATTATTTGATAAAAAGAAAGTAACATGTTTAATTTAATTAGAATTACAGCCACAGTTCTCCCATTAATAATTTTATTTTTAAAAGAATTGTAATGAAAGGTTTTAATAATACAATTATTTTAAGCCAGACTCAACTGCGCCAAAAATGCTTGCGCTAGAGTCAGGGAAATGCAAGGAAGTATTAAAAATAGTGCGGATTCGAACGCTGGGTGAATAGTCAAACGCCTTAACCACTAAACTACAACGATCTCGATTATTTTAGTTGTCCTTCAATATAAGACAACTTTTGTGCTGTGTGCAGTTTTTTATTAATAAAAAAATCAATAAAATTCATATTGAATAATTACGGGTGAATTTATTTTGTGAGAAATAAGCCAGTTTAACTAATCTAATGCAGAAACTACAAAGCAATACCTAAGTATGAGATTTGAATATTTATTTATTTATTTAAATTACAAACAGCCTTACGATATATGATAATAGTAATATGTATTTATTCTTTTCATTAGTACACGCCTTACAGTATTTTACATTTTATTATACCTATTAAATCAGTTTACAATTTTACATACATTTTACCATGATAAATTTGAGTATCTACCTGCATTATAGTGTACACAAACAAACACAAACACCTATATATTGCAACGCTGTTTGTAATTCAAATAAATAAATAAAATACGATGATAATTAAAAATGCACATACAAAATACAACCCGCTTATTTAAATTAACCCTGTGGTCAAAGTTGAGTGAAAAGATAACATTGCTTTTTACTACAAAGCTAGATCACTTGTCTTCAGTATAATACCAGTAAAAATAACCAAAACAATGCCTGCCCACGTATAAAAAAAAAATACTTTAGGTACGTTTTTAGTTTCGATTATATATAAGTATTATATAGGAAAAGTACGGTGTGGCGATGTGTAATACCAATGTATCGCTCATATCATTCAAAGCCCATATTTTAAGATAAGATGGGTATAATTCTAACAATAAAAGTAGTTTGGCAGGCAGACAAAAGTAGGGGAGATATTTCATGCTAGAGATATTTCAAAATGCTTAGCCGGATACGATATGCTTTTCTTTACAAATGTAAATAAATATTTTTCGTAACTGCACCGAAATATTTTGTGAGCATAGGGCATGTGCCAAAAACTATGCACTACTGTCGGGCAAATAAATTAGTGTCATTTTGTAATTTCGGAAGGTATTGTAAAATGAAATAAATTGTAATGACTGTTAGACCCGCTTTAAAAAAAGATCCATGAAAAAAAGAGACAGATGAATTTCTCAAGCTATCGCGCTTATAATTACTTATATTGCAATAATTTACGACTAATTTCCAAATTTGATGAAGGGTTTTGTACCACGAATATAAAAAAAAAAACTAAATAAACTCCTCCCAGAAACAGCTGGCTTCAAGCAGCATTAATTAGAAATGTTTTGAATGTATGTTTGAGACATCGTGAAATGACTATACGAGTAATTGTCTAAATGTAAGCTATGTCATACGTACACTAAAGAATTATTTTTTATTAAATTTCTGTAAAAGATACCCTATATGTAAAAGATAACTATTCTGTAGTACTGGATAAAACAGGTTATAAAACGTTCTAACTGTTATGAATATTTAATATCGATAATTACATAAAAAATAATGCAGTAACAATAATTAGACCACATGGCAGCGTCGTAATATCACTACGCCGCAAGGCAATCAATTTTGCATCTCAACTTCTCTCATACTAATTACTATTGTTATGAATAAGCAGTTTGATGATAATTTGCATCAACTCTTAGTTTCTAACATACACGAAATTAAACCAATATTCTAAGATACTTATTTTCTGCAACGGACTCACCCAATATAGCCTCTTCAACACGCACGAAATATTGTTTTGGCACACGTCACACACCACCACAACACGGGAGAGACACCACTTTTCTTCTTTTTCCATCAGTTGTTTTACGGCGATGGCACAATGTGGCGTGGCAGTACGCGTTTATTCGGCGTAACTCGTCCGTTGCATATTCAATATTTTAACGACAAATAATCAATACATAATTTATTGATTATTCCGAGCCATACAAAATAACACATTAAAATGAAATAAACATACATAACATACCGCCCACCAAAATCACTGATTTTAAAAATAAACAACTTAATGCAATATGTAAAATATAATACAACATAAACACACACTTAAACATAAACAAATCGAATACTTAATTCAAACACATATATACACAATATAAAACATACATACATGTAAATATATTACTATACTTGAACATATTTAATTAGGCATGTTAATGCTTGCCTAATCTCAACCAAAGTTAATGGTCCACATCGACGTTCTTTGCGTTGAGCATTGTTAATAAAACGCAACACATGAGCTGTCACTCGATTTAATTTCAACAGAGACGAATATCTAGTCAGAAGTTCGAAATCCTGATCTGCGGAAGTAATTAACATTAGAATTTCTGTATTCCTTTTCTCAACTAAAAGTACGTCTTCATCACACTTTGTTACACAATCAGACGACCATTCACAATGTGGAAGTTTCAGCCACTTTGGACCTTCCCACCACATCTTGAAATTCACAAGATGTTTTGGTAAAATACCCCTAGATGCTATGTCAGCTGGATTTTCTGCTGACTTAACATGATGCCAATGTTGAGTTGGGACCTTCTCATGGATCTCTGTTACACGATTAGCTACGAAAGTTTTCCAAATGTGGGGTGACGCTTTAAGCCAAGCTAATACTACAGTGGAATCGATCCACGCGTACACATTACTAAAGTTGATTTTCCCTGCATAAACGCCTTTCACATAATCGATCAATCGCGCTAAAAGCAAGGCTCCACAAAGTTCAAGCCTTGGTATGCTTACACGTTTGAGTGGGGCGACTCGCGATTTTGCGAGCACGAAATGCGTTTTAACATCACCATGACTGTCAGTAACTCGAATGTAGATAACAGCTGCATATCCAGTTTCTGAACTATCACTGAATCCATGAAGTTCACAATCATGATCCATTGAGTTAATATGCCTTACAATCTTTACTGCTGATAAGGATGGCAGTTCTTCGATGAACTTTGTCCATACCTTGTAAATGTCATCAGGAGGGGTTTCATCCCACCCTAGACCTAATGTCCAAAGCCGCTGAAGAATGGCTTTTGCAGTCATAGTAACAGGAGACAACGAACCAAGTGGATCGAAAATTCTAGCTATACCTGATAATATTGAACGTTTAGTTACAACAGAAATTGTTTGTTCTACATGATAAGAAAAACAATCAGTTTTTGGATGCCACTCTAAACCTAGAATTTTTATAACACTGTCTTCATCCAGTGAAAAGGATGATAGTACTTCCTGATCCTCTTTTGGTATGCTCTCGAGAATAGCAGGATGATTACTACTCCACTTTCGCAAATGAAAACCACCGGATTGCATTAATTTTATCAGTTGCTGTTGAAGTGCTAATGCAGCTGATATAGAACTAGCACCACTCACAATGTCGTCTACAAAAATGTCATTTTTGAGGACATAAGAAGCCTCAGGATAAATTGTTTCACCTTCTAAAGCTAGTTGATAAAGAGTTCTGAGAGCAAGAAATGGTGATGACGCCACACCATATGTTATGGTTTTAAGGCGGTAATCTTGTACTGGCTGATCTGCTGACTTACGCCACAAAATTCTTTGATAATCTTGCTGAGATGGATGAATCCATACCATACGATACATATTTTTAGCATCAGCTGTAAACACTATTGGATGCAGTCGAAAATTTAACACTAATGCAATAATATCTTTTTGTAGTTTTGGACCTGGATATAACATATTATTTAACGATATACCAGAACTTGTCTTTGCTGATGCGTCAAAGACAACACGAAGTTTTGTCGTTGAACTCGATTCTTTTAAAACACAATGATGAGGAATATAATACGTTTGCTGACCAGCTGGTGTTTGATTGGTAATAAGTTCCATATGACCAAGATCTATATATTCCTGCATAAAATCCACATAACGATTTTGAAGAATTGGAGACTTCGCTAATTTTCTCTCTAAACTGTAAAGACGAGTTAGCGCTAGGCCTCTTGAATTACCAAAAATCGGATATGGATCCTTAAACGGCATTCTTACTATAAATCTACCTGAATCATCACGAGAAAAAGTTTCAACAAAGTTTGATTCACAATAATTATCATCGGCTGAACGAAGAACAGACACTGGTGGTTCTTCAATCTGCCAAAACTTCTGAATACTTTGTTCTAAGTTATCTTCACAACTAACGACAAAAGATGAAATCTCACCATAAGCTGATGAAACACGACCTGTCAATAACCATCCAAAGATACTGTCAAGTGCCACTGGTGAACCACTGTCCCCAACGATCCGCCCACCATGCATAATGTACGGATAAACATCAGCACCTAGAAGAATATCGATCGGTCCAGGGATATGATAAGACGGATCTGCTAGTTTCAAATTCTTAATATGCGACCAGGAACTAGTAGAAAGTGCGACATTTGGCATATCACTACAAATCTTGGGTAATACAAGAGCCTCCACACACAGCCTTGGTTCTGTTTGATTCTTCGGTTTGACGTAACTAGTTACTAAACCCTTTGATAAACTCATTTGTTTTTGACCTATGCCTTGGATAGGCACAGATGATCTACGGCGTTCAAGACCTAAACGACGTACACAATTTTCACTGATAAAAGATGATTGGGAAGCAGAATCTATTAACACTCGTGCAGTTTGATTGTTTCCACTAACGTCCTCAATATCAATTAAGGCAGTAGATAAAAGCACAGTTTGTGTGTTAGTAGACGAGCTTGTCAATGTAACTACTGCTGAGTTACCTTTGACCTCACTTGAGTCCGAATATTGTTCAGACTTCTTTATGGTACTCAATGACGCATCCTGAGCACTATAACTTTTAAAATGTAACAATGTGTTGTGTCGACCTTTGCAAAACCTACAAAAATATTTTGAAGGGCATGCATTTGATGTATGGTTCAATCGTAAACAATTGAAACACATTTTTTCACGTTTCACAAAATTTGCACGCTCATGTGGAGTCATATGCAAAAATTTGGCACATTTGGCAAGATGATGATCTGACTGACAAAATGCACATCTCTGTTCATTTGATCCTGTATTCGTAACAAATGACGTAGATGGAAAGGTTGTTTTGGTTTTTAATCCTTTTATAATACACTGGTTAGTACCCATGGACTCTAAAGCACGAAACTCCTTTTCTATAAAACCTAAAAATTGATTCAACGTTGGAATTTCTGCTATTTCCAATGACAACTCAAATTGTTTTCGAGTATTCGAATCTATTTTTTTTAGTAATATATGCACAAGGATAAAATCCAACTGTAGTACTGGAAATCCACATGCCTTCAAAGCGGCTGTATTTTCCTTCACAATACTGAAAATTCGCTTAAAATGTTGCAAGTTATCTGATACGATTGGCAAATTAAGAATTTCATCTAAATGCATTGAAGCTACCACTCTTTTATTTTGATAACGAGTGTTTAAAATATCCCATGCATTTTCGAAATTATCACTGACGACTGGTAAGGACCTGATTAACTGCACAGGCTCTCCTTTGAGCGACACAATAAGATACTGAAACTTTTCTATGTTTGACAAAGTAGTATTGTTGATGACTAATGAAGTAAATAAATCACTAAAATTAGTCCAATCTTTATAATCGCCCGAGAAAATAGGTAATGATATCTTCGGCAACCTAACATTGTTTTGATTTGACCGAGTGTTGCTTTGTTGAACCTTCGGCTGGGAATATTCGTCAGGCATCAACTTTATAGCCAAAGCTTTAATTTGATAATAAGTATTTTCAAAGGATGCTCTAAAACCATCTAATTCGTCGTAATTAACTTGTTTTTTAGACAAAATTAATGATTCCTCCAAAGATAATATAGCATCTTCAAATTCTTTACGTATAACCTCTACATCGCAAAATCTGACACGAAATTCGTCTAAATTGTCGGCATTTGCCGTCGACAATAACCTATCAAGTCGTCTAACGGCCGCCTTCCGCCGCGATTCAAAAGATCGTACGCTCATTTTGAATTATTTGAATTTCAAGAAAATAAACTCTTTTATAAAGAAAAAGTTTATATAGATTAACCGTTTGTACGAATCACTACATATTTTGTTTTGACACAGGAAAATGCGTTTTAATAACTTTGCTCACTCTGCATAAACGACTAAATCGATGTTGTTCGAAATTCGTACAAATATTTACCGGCTTTTGTTTTGTTCTGACATTGGCTTGCTTATTGAAAAAGATATAATCAATATTTCTTTTTATGCCAAAAAACACACACACACACTATAAATTCTGTGGAAAATGTTTCGCACAGCACCTTACTAGAGAAGCTTGTTGTAAACAGAAAATAAATACGTAATTAAAACACACACAATATTGGTTGTCACACACACTATCTGCGCTCGAAGGACCAAAAAATTATGTTATGAATAAGCAGTTTGATGATAATTTGCATCAACTCTTAGTTTCTAACATACACGAAATTAAACCAATATTCTAAGATACTTATTTTCTGCAACGGACTCACCCAATATAGCCTCTTCAACACGCACGAAATATTGTTTTGGCACACGTCACACACCACCACAACACGGGAGAGACACCACTTTTCTTCTTTTTCCATCAGTTGTTTTACGGCGATGGCACAATGTGGCGTGGCAGTACGCGTTTATTCGGCGTAACTCGTCCGTTGCATATTCAATATTTTAACGACAAATAATCAATACATAATTTATTGATTATTCCGAGCCATACAAAATAACACATTAAAATGAAATAAACATACATAACAACTATAAAACCGAAAGAATAAGGTGATTTCAAGGACCGTGCGAAAGAAACAGATAGACATCCAACATCATCGTACCCTTTCACTCGAATTGCATTTTATGCATGTTTTTGAGGTCTACTGCCAAGATAGCTTTTCATACCAGGCATATATAAAAAATATAATTAGATTAACTAAAAATATTTCTAGAAAACCTTTAAGCCGGTGTTTTAAATAAATAATCCTATGTTTATATAAAAAAATATTGAAATTGGTAAGTTTTATTTTTTAAAATTCTCACAAACCAAACTACATATGTGACGTAAGCCTAATTTATACATAGAAATGTTCGCAATAAAATTATACAGAATACCTTAAACTTAGAACTTTTTTAAATTGCCTTATATTTTTAATATAAATAAAAAACTGATAAATGTTTATTCTTTGATGTTGTCGACGGATGCTCGAAGTGCACGTGGCCGACACCATTTGCAAAGGCCGAATTTCAAGGTCACCTCGCGATATACTGGCTCTTAATAAATGGTGGAAATGGCAACACTGTTCTATAAATAGATTTCAGAACTAAGGTCCTCCTTACTCACAATGGTTCATTCCTCGTGTATGTTTATTATAAGAATTATCTAATTCCATGTCTATACTGTTAAACGTATTCTTATTTAATAAATGGAAATTTATGACTTAATACAAAAAAAAATATTTCTTTTATTTTTTTGAGTATAATATGTAACTATGTAAACATAGTGGAAGGACCTAATTATCATATCTCTAGACAAAAAAGTTATTGTATGCCTATTCTGATTTTTTTTAAATGCGTTACATAGAGTGGCAGATTTTTTTAAACGCCTTACAGTATCTAAAATATGCAGTGTCGTATAATGCAGTGTAGTGATATTATTTTCATTATTATTATGTGTGGATAAGCCGGTGCGATAACAATCGTTTTACTAATGCATTCAAAAAACGGTTTTTGCCGTATCGGCCTATCGACACTACTTTCACCGGAGGGATACTAAAATTAAAAAAAACTTAATTTTGACATTATTATGAATTGTATCCGTAGTATGAATAAAGTTGGCGGTAAAATCGGCTCTATTTCCACCGGTGTGAAGTTAGCCCCCCCATGTCGGAAAATTACACTTTCTTTAATGCCAATCGTTTGCGAATCGTTAGAGAGGGTTAGAGAGTCAATTCCCGACGTTAGAGAGTTTCAAATAAAAAAGATACAGACTGTTCATCTTAGGAGTAACACTCACTTTTGGCGTCCACCAAAACTACAAATATCTACTTCCTGTCGGCAAATTACTTTTTTTTTAATGCCAATCGTTTCCGAATCGTAAGAGAGGGTTAGAGAGTCAATTCCCGACGTTAGAGAGTTTCAAATAAAAAAGATACAGTGTGTTCCATTTTAGGAGTAACACTCACTTTTGGCGTCCACCAAAATAAAAAAAATTACTTCGGTCGGCAAATTACTTTTTTTTTAATGCCAATCGTTTGCGTATCGTTAGAGAGGGTTAGAGTCAATTCCCGACGTTGGAGAGTTTCAAATAAAAAAGATACAGAGTGTTCCATTTTAGGAGTAACACTCACTTTTGGCGTCCACCAAAACAACAAAAAATCTACTTCCTGTCCGCAAATTACTTTTTTTTAAATGCCAATCGTTTGCGAATCGTTAGAGAGGGTTAGATAGTCAATTCCCGACGTTAGAGAGTTTCAAATAAAAAAGATACAGGGTGTTCAATTTTAGGAGTAAATACCTATAGTTCAGCCTCCCCATGTCGGAATTTTAGGATATTCAAATACAGGAATTGATAGAGCATGTTTTAAAATGGTTAGGGAGTAAAAGTTTAATGTTTGGGAGTTGAAACTTAAAAAACAAGTTTGAAAATCACTTTTGGCATACCATGAAATAAAAAGTTGCCACTTCCTGTGCATATTACATTTCTATTATTGCCAATCGTTTGAAAATCGTTAGAGAGGATTAAAAAATCAAATCCCTTCGTTTGGGAGTTAATAATAACAAAGATACAGAGTGTTCAATTTTAGGAGTAATTACTTTCGGATTCTTTCGAAATAAAAAAAATCCACTGCCTGTCCGTATATTACATTATATACAATTGTTTGGGAATCGTTAGGGAGCATTAGGTAGTCCAATTTCGATGTTTGGGAGTTTTAAATAAAAAAGATACTGCGTGTTTAATGTTAGGGGTCAAAAAGTTGTGGAGCCTGTATCACAATTTTGTATTTATAATACATATTAACCGATTAAGCTACGTCATTAAAAACAAATTCTTGACATTTGAAATTCTTTATAATGGATCTTTTACGATATTTCACTCTATATACCTACTTATTTTAGACAGGTAACAACCATGATTATTAAAAATTCGATAAAATTAGGACTGGCTAAATATATTAAAAAATAAATGATATACTATGATGATGAGATAGGTGGAAATGAATAGATAAGTAACTTAAACATAATTAACAAACCTTAGTAACTCATTAAACCTACTAGTTTATTACTATTAAATTATTCTAATGTAAAATTTAGCTCATTCTTGTGTTGAAGATTTGTAAACAATATAATATATAATTTTACTTTTTAATAAAAGTAAAATAAAGCTAATAAAAACCTGTATTAATATAAAGCACAAATAATTACAAACATACTGATACCTTAGCGGTATTTTAAAAGTTTTTATTACTAAAGTCTTAAACTAAACTAATATTAGACTAAAGTCTAAATTTAGGCGAATTTTATTTTCTATCTAATTTTAGTTTCTAATTGTTTTTAAGTTAGTATTTTTCATTTTAATCTATTTTTTCGTATATATGTCCTACTGATATCCACATTTTTAGACTTTGTGGCAAAGTATAACCTCACTTGAGGTTGGATTTATCACGTAAAATGACATTACAAAAAATGGCTGCAAAATTTTAAAATTTTGTTTTACCAACTACCTCTATCATATTATAAAATATATATTGCAGTAAGGAAATTTCTATATACTTATCTTATGTTAATGCAACAATATGTAACCAAAAATAAAACATAACTTTTTATATTTAAATTATACATATGTTTCATACACATTATCCAAAATTACCTATATCCCTATATCCAAAAAGAAGCACTTAAAAATTGCTAGCGATTTTGAATAAGTATTTATTTTTTATCTAAAATAATATATTGAAATATAACTATGAAAAAGCTGTGTACCAAATTTAACTTACCTCTACCTACTTTAAATAACTACCAAATATAAAAAAGGAAATAATTTTTATTTTATTTCTTTATGTTTGTCATATTTTAAAATTTTAAAGTAAAAACCTAGCGTCATATTAGTTTTGTTTTAATATTACCTTTCCAACCGTTTACCGATGGCGAGTGTATTTATATTATACAAGCATTCATATTTAAAACATCAATAACATTTAGTACAAAAATAGATAAGGTCATATGCATCTAATGAATTTAGATAATATAACGAAATAATTAAAGATACCTAATTAATACATTGTAATTATTCTGAACATAGTTTATGCATTTGAATACTATGGAATCATTTTACGAGTATCTTCATTTATTTCTTGTATTACTTAGTAGAAATACTTTTACTTTTTTCGCTGGTTTTTACTGGTTTTTTACATCTCCCATGAATCGACTCCAATAGCGAAATATTTGTGATGTCAGATCTCTATGACTTCCCCACCAATTTTAGAATTTTAAAGTTTTAATCGTGAAATGAAAAATACTAGGCTGAAGCGGAGCCGGAATTTTAAAAATCAAAATAATAAAAAAGGTATATTCAAAAATATTTTCTCAGTTTAGGTCTTAAACAACAGATCTCAACTAGGTCTTCGCGTTACAAGTTATGTTAAAACATCTAGCCGGTTTTAGTAATTAAAACGTCTAAAGCACCATTTCGACGGGCTCTTTAAAGTTAAGTTACATGTGAAATTAATAGTTCATGTGAAAAGCTCTCATTTCTTGATATTGTGTTGCCGTTGTTCTTACGGCCTCTCACAGCGTAAAAGACCATTTCATGGTCACCGCTTGTCTCCGGGCTAGTTTATAGTTTAGTTTTCGACTAGGTCGGCAATTAACACTTTTATTCTAATACTATCACAGTCGCTGTAGAAACACAACGACCTCAACGTTATTACAACGCTTCTACGTAATTAAATTACTGTTCTATGGCAGAAAGTAAGCGTTTGCTAAAAATATCATAATTTGTTTGGCGACTTATTTGACAAAAACCACACTTGAAATCAAGATGACGGACGAAACTTTTGCAAAATTGATACAAAAAATCAAAAAACAAAACATTTACATTTGTAGCTAAATCGGAAATACATTTTTTAATTATTGCAGATCGTTTGATCATTATCTAACTAGGTATGATAAAAAGATTTTATTTTTCGATCGGCCTTAACTAAAATGTTATAGCCAAAATAATCAGAAAAACTTTTATTCTTACCTCAAAATCGGAAATCCCTTTTTTTAATAAATAATACAAATCATTGCTTCGGAAGATTTATCATTAAACGTTTAAATTAAAAAAAAATATATCAATAAAAATTGAGTTCCCAACTGCATCTATCAAAAAAAACTGCCAATAACAACGCATAGCACAATATTAGATTTCATGGTGCTAATGCAATTTTTCAATTACCTAAAAACCGACAAACTTTTTGAAGTGTAGTATTTAGGCACTTGAAAGATGCTGGTGTGACACAGATATGTCGAATTCGCTCGGCTCTGCTCGGTCTGTTGACTGACTATTAATTTTTTGTCCACTCGAGTAATTTTAGAATGCGTTCGCTTCGTCTAGGATAAGGGACTCTTAAATGCGGCCTGCGAGCCAATGCCTGTTCATTTTGGTTATCGTATATTAAGTCTGGCTTACATACAAAGTAAAAACTATTTCTAACCAACTTCAATCAACCAACTGGTCCTAAGTGGAACAACTTTCTAGCAACTCTAGACGAAGTCAGCGCAACATCTGATGATTTCAACTACTTACAACTTCAACTTCAACTCGGAGTCTAACGATGATTCAGATGCTATTCCTTCTAGTACTGTGAGTTAAAATTTTTATTTAATATCTTTGCCGCAATCCTCTCGACAATTTAATAAAAACCATTGTCGACAGGTTATATTTTGATTTTTATTTTTCATATGTTATCCTAGAATCCAATCTAAAAATCCTAATCTTGAATTTTATCCTAAATTGTGACAGAGCATTTTTAATCGCTCAACCACAACAATACTTCATACATTTGCATTCATCCAAAGCCGACTTCAAGATAAAGCACAATCCGTTTGCTCTAATACGATTTTTCCTGATTGGCAAAACCTAAAAGAATTTTTAAAAACTCGCTTTGGTGATAAAAAAACACCAAAATAATTTACTCATCGAACTTCAAAACTGTAAGCAACAAAATAATGAACCAATTTCTCAATATATTCTCCGGATAGAAACTTCTCTCAAACGACTACTTGCTTCAATCAAACAAACTTCTAATGATTCGAGACTTCTACGAGGAAAAATTGAAAACACCAATGATTTAGCTCTCCTTACATTCAAATTAGGCACAAATCCCCAGATAAGTCAAATGCTTAGGTATAGAAATCCAGAAAATTTAAATAAAGCCTTTAACATGGCCCTGGAGGAAGAAAAGATACAGTGGCTGATCAACTCTCAAAACCGCACTAATAAATTTTGTAGCATATGTAATAAACAAGGACATAGTTCAAATAACTGTTATAAAAGGAAACCACAAGATTCCTACAATAGAAATGATAATAGACGTATTCACCAATTAAATACAAATAATGAAAATCGTGTTAACAAATCTCAACAATCAGAAGATTTCTGTAACTATTGTAAAACATATGGTCACTTCATTCCTGCATGCGAAAAAAGAATTTTCAATAATCAAAAATACGGAAATACATCCAGCTTTAATCAACAACGTCCAGATTATCGAAATAAACCGACAGAAAATAATCGCAATCGTACCAATTACACTCCGCGAAATGACAATAATCGTAGCAACTATGTCGCAAGAAACAACGATAACCGTGTTAACCCTCAAACTACATCTTAACAAAAAATTAATCATTTAAACTTAAACCAACTCCAGGAAACCAATGCCGAACCGGTGAGTCTATCATATATAACACAGGCATTATAAAAATATCCGATGACAAAAACAAAAATTCTCAAACCTATCACGTAAATCTACAACTATCCAACTCTAAACAAAATCTTAATTTTCTCGTAGATACAGGTGCAAGTATATCCCTAATAAAATCAGAATTTCTAGACGAAAACTGTCCTATTTATCAAAATGAAATACTTACTCTTAAAGGAATCACGAATTCCGAATCTATTTGCAAAACGTTAGGTTATGCAAATCTAACAATGTTCTTAAAAAATCGTGATATAAATCATAAATTTCATGTCGTACATTATAAACAAAATCTTTCATTAAAATACGATGGCATTCTCGGAAACGACTTCTTCGAAAAATATCAAGTCAATATAGACTACTACCATAAAAAATTAGTCATAATAGATTCAGCTATCCCTTTATTAAATAACCATATAGAAGACAAAGAAATTCTATATATTTTAAGTCCAAGAACTGAAACTTTGGTCAAATACAATATAAGAAATCCCGAATTAAAAGAAGGATTGATTACGAACGTTCATTTACTAGATGGCGTTTACGTATCAAATACGATTACTTCAGTAGATAAAAACAACCAAGCTTTTGTATCCATAATTTACCTTGTAACGAATAGTAACAATAAAGAAATTAGATCTTGTATTGGAACCTTTAGAAAAAAATAATAATCTAAATCAAATGAAATCGAATGAATATCCACACGGTATCCCCATGACAGTTCACGACGGTGGGCAACCCGAAAAGAATTCCTCAATTTCTCATTCTAACGAGTATCAACATGGTAATTCCGCGTCAGTTCTCTACGGTGGTAATTCCAAAACGAACTCAATTTCCTATATCACTAATCAACATTCCAATAACAATGCAAAACTAATTCGAACTAATTCGAATTAAACTAATTAAAACTAATCCGTTTAAAACTAATTCGAACTGAACATCTCAACGAAGAAGAGAAAAATTCACTTCTAAAAATTTGCCGCGAATTCGAATCAATCATTCATGGCGATATTTTAACGGCGATATTTTAACTTGTACTGATGAAATTTAGCACGAAATCATTACAAATTCACCAATACCTATTGCAACAAAAACGTATAGGTATCCAGAAGTTCATAAAGCAGAAGTTAATGATCAAATTAGTAAAATGCTCAAACAAGGCATTATACGACCATCAACAAGTCCATGGTCTTCTCCCTTATGGATTGTTCCTAAGAAAAAAGACGCTTCAGGAAAAATAAAATTGCATGTAGTTATGGACTATAGGAAACTAAACGACGTAACAATATGCGATGCTTACTTACGTCGTTTAGTTTCCTATTGTTACGACGTAACAATAGACGATGCTAAAAATTGAGTAGAGTCCTTGAAGACCACTAAGTACGTAATTGGTAAAGGAATTAGTTTTAAACGGATTAGTTTTAATTAGTTTAATTCGAATTAGTTCGAATTAGTTTTGCATTGTTATTGGAATTTTGATTAGTGATATAGGAAATTGAGTTCGTTTTGGAATTACCACCGTAGAGAACTGACGCGGAATTACCATGTTGATACTCGTTAGAATGAGAAATTGAGGAATTCTTTTCGGGTTGCCCACCGTCGTGAACTGTCATGGGGATACCGTGTGGATATTCATTCGATTTCATTTGATTTAGATTATTATTTTTTTCTAAAGGTTCCAATACAAGATCTAATTTCTTTATTGTTACTATTCGTTACAAGGTAAATTATGGATACAAAAGCTTGGTTGTTTTTATCTACTGAAGTAATCGTATTTGATACGTAAACGCCATCTAGTAAATGAACGTTCGTAATCAATCCTTCTTTTAATTCGGGATTTCTTATATTGTATTTGACCAAAGTTTCAGTTCTTGGACTTAAAATATATAGAATTTCTTTGTCTTCTATATGGTTATTTAATAAAGGGATAGCTGAATCTATTATGACTAATTTTTTATGGTAGTAGTCTATATTGACTTGATATTTTTCGAAGAAGTCGTTTCCGAGAATGCCATCGTATTTTAATGAAAGATTTTGTTTATAATGTACGACATGAAATTTATGATTTATATCACGATTTTTTAAGAACATTGTTAGATTTGCATAACCTAACGTTTTGCAAATAGATTCGGAATTCGTGATTCCTTTAAGAGTAAGTATTTCATTTTGATAAATAGGACAGTTTTCGTCTAGAAATTCTGATTTTATTAGGGATATACTTGCACCTGTATCTACGAGAAAATTAAGATTTTGTTTAGAGTTGGATAGTTGTAGATTTACGTGATAGGTTTGAGAATTTTTGTTTTTGTCATCGGATATTTTTATAATGCCTGTGTTATATATGATAGACTCACCGGTTCGGCATTGGTTTCCTGGAGTTGGTTTAAGTTTAAATGATTAATTTTTTGTTAAGATGTAGTTTGAGGGTTAACACGGTTATCGTTGTTTCTTGCGACATAGTTGCTACGATTATTGTCATTTCGCGGAGTGTAATTGGTACGATTGCGATTATTTTCTGTCGGTTTATTTCGATAATCTGGACGTTGTTGATTAAAGCTGGATGTATTTCCGTATTTTTGATTATTGAAAATTCTTTTTTCGCATGCAGGAATGAAGTGACCATATGTTTTACAATAGTTACAGAAATCTTCTGATTGTTGAGATTTGTTAACACGATTTTCATTATTTGTATTTAATTGGTGAATACGTCTATTATCATTTCTATTGTAGGAATCTTGTGGTTTCCTTTTATAACAGTTATTTGAACTATGTCCTTGTTTATTACATATGCTACAAAATTTATTAGTGCGGTTTTGAGAGTTGATCAGCCACTGTATCTTTTCTTCCTCCAGGGCCATGTTAAAGGCTTTATTTAAATTTTCTGGATTTCTATACCTAAGCATTTGACTTATCTGGGGATTTGTGCCTAATTTGAATGTAAGGAGAGCTAAATCATTGGTGTTTTCAATTTTTCCTCGTAGAAGTCTCGAATCATTAGAAGTTTGTTTGATTGAAGCAAGTAGTCGTTTGAGAGAAGTTTTTATCCGGAGAATATATTGAGAATTTTTTTTTTTTTTTTTTTTTTTTTTTATTTTATCCAAAAACAATATACATGAAATAGCACAAAACAATTTAAATAATAAAACTAGTTACAAGTAATCTTAAACTATCCCATACAAAGCAAAATAGATAGGTGGTGTGGATTTTATCACCCCACTAGACAAGGTCTGTTCTGGGGTGATACCTGCTCCAATTTTACACGTTTGCTTTACCTGGTTTTATATTTTTATTTTATTTTGATAAATAGTGTACGTACATAATATATATAACATCATATATGAGAAATAAATGCTCATGAAATACTTATATTGTTATATTGTGAAGTGTTAGATTTTAGTAATAATATATAATATATATAATGTGCATAGTATATAATATTATATAATAATAGTCTATATAGGAATATTTAAGAGTAGTTTTTCACATTCGTTTCTTGAAAACGTCATAAGCCAATTGCAAATTTTGCGCTTGAAAACATCTTGCCGCACTGGAACGTCATCTACCGAAGAACAAAAGGTGTTGTATATCTTTGGAGCGAGGAATGTATAGTGCCGTTGGCCGAAGGCTGTATTCATACGAGGCTGCATATTTCGCCTATACCTAATTTGGTGTTTGTGTTCTATGATTGTGTGACGTCTTGAGTCCCCATGAAAGTGTGCCATGATAGTCTTCATATACAACTGCCTAACGTCTAATACTTTAAAAGACGCGAAGAGTTGATCAGATGGATAGCAGTATGGCTTCCTATTGATAACTCGGATAACGGCTTTTTGAGCTTTTATCACACAATCCAGATGCGCTTTCGCGGCGCCGCCCCAGGCTATTTGACCGTAGGAGATTAGGGACTGAGCTAATGCAAAGTAAACTCCTCTTAGCATTTTAGTGTTGAGGATGTTTCTTATGTTCCTAAAAATGTATATTAATTTGCGTACTTTCTCTGCAAGTTTGTCAGTTTGTATGTACCATTTTAGATGTTGGTCTATATAGATGCCTAAGTATTTAATAAAAGAGACTTTCTCTATGGGTTCGCAAACGCAACGCGATTCGTTAGAGCAGTCATGAAGGATAAGACGATTATTAGGGGAAGGTTGCTGACGAGAGTCAATGCTGAATGCCATATATTTAGTTTTATCAGCATTTAATGTTAGTGAGTTGTTAACAAGCCAGTCCTGGATGACTTTAAGCCCATTTGATGCTTTCCCATAAACATCTTCCCATCTGTCAGACACAAAAATCAGAGCTGTGTCATCAGCATATGATACAATTTGCCCTTCAATATCCATTTTGCACAAATCATTAATGTAAATCAGGAACAGAGTCGGACCCAATATACTACCTTGCGGAACGCCAAAAGAGTTACACTGAATATAGTCACTGAAGGTTTCACCTAACCGGACGCGTTGTCTACGGTTTGAAAGATAATTACGAAACCATAAGTACTCTCTGCCAGTGATTCCGATCCCGCCAAGTTTCTTCAGCAGGATTTCATGTGAAATAGTGTCAAAGGCCTTAGCAAGGTCAAGAAAAACTGCCAGACATTTTTTATGATTATCTAGGTGCATTGTGAGCGTTTCAGTGATCCTTAAAATTGCGTCCTGAGTACCCATTTTACTTCTAAACCCGAATTGTCCACTGGCCAATATTGCTTTAGATTCTAAATATTTGATTAACTGGTTATTAATAAGTTTTTCTAAAATTTTACTAAGAACATTAAGAACAGATATGGGTCTATAGTTTTTTGGATTCGACTTTGTTCCGGACTTATGAATAGGTGACACATTGGCCACTTTAAAATGATTTGGGAACTGCCCGTTTGATATACTAAGGTTTATGATATATGTAAGCGGTTTTGTGATGTGATAGCTAGTTTTTTTTAAAATACTTGTATTTAATTGATCGGGTCCGCTGGCGCAATTTGTTTTCAGGCTTTTAATAGTATTAAAGACCTCACTTTCGGAAACACTTTGCATATTAAAGTGAAGGTCGCTGTTTGAAGTATTGCTTGCTTGCTTAGAGAGGTCATATTTGTTTGTATCTGTGTCTGTTCCGTGGACGTTAGTTTCTTGATGTTTGCACAGTTCTGAAGCTAAAGTCTTTCCAACATTTACAAAGTATTTATTTATTACCTCTGCAATTTCAGACTCATTTTTGACAGTTGCATTGTTTATGTTTAGTTCCGATATTTTTGTTTTGTCAGATTTTTTTATATTATTTATATCCCTAATGGCATTCCATGTCGTTTTTATGTTGTAATTGTCTGCTTCTAGTTTTTGTTTAAAATATTTCTCTTTGACTGACTTTATTAGTTTTACACACATATTACGGTATCTTTTATAATAATTTTGAAGGGAAGTATTTTTAGGAAATGCATTGACCTGTTTATGTAGTCGATCCCTTTTATGAATACTTTTAACTAAACCTTCCGTTATCCAAGGCTTTATTCTTTTGCATTTGTGTGTAATTAATTTGACAGTGGTATTGTTTAGTAGGTGATTTTCGAAAATTGATATAAATTGATTAACGGCACTATTTATATCATTATCGCTTAGCACAGCACCCCAGGTCTCATTGGCCATATTGTCAAGGAATTTTTCTTCGTCTAGCATTCTAATATTTGAGTAGTGTACTTTGTCGTGTGTTTTTTTGGATGACAAGGCTAAAAATGTACTGTAATGGTCAGTGATTGTTGAATGAATTACACCGGATGTGGCATTGCTATTTGTGCGTACGTAGATGTGATCAATGCATGTAGCAGCTTCCGGCGTAATTCTGGTAGGTGTATTTATGGCTGGAGCAAAACCAAATTCTCCTAAAAGACATGTATAGTCGTCCGCATAAGGAGACTTTTCCCCGATTATATTTATGTTAATATCGCCAGCCAGCACGGTGTGTTGTGCATTTTGGCTACTGACGTTGTGTAAGTTCGAAGCTAAGGAGTTTATGAATCTGGTAGCGTTTTTATAGGATGGCGATCGATATAGTGCAATTATGCTGAGATTATCACAGACCAGATGAAGTGCGTTTGCATCATCAATCGTAAGTTCGGTGACAGTTGCATTTAATGATGTTTTTGAGTATATGATTACACCGTCGGCCCTGTTTTTATTTCTTTTGCTATAATGGAGGTCATATCCATTTAACTCTGGTATTCTAGATGTGGACTGTATCCAACATTCCCCTAGTATAATAATGTCAGTGATAATCTCTATACTGTGTAAGAAAACTGTTAGTTGATCAAAATTTCTGTTTATGCTTCGAATATTCAGACTTAGTATCGTAGCTGCGTAATTCCCAGACAGAATGGCTTTACAATCGATTGGGTTTTGTATGTCGCAAGTTTGAATATGGTCGAGAGAATTGATCTCTTCATATGTTCTATCTAACATAGTGAGCGTGAGAAGTACAGGTTAAAAATGAGTAAAGATTTTTTCTATGCGTGTTGTTATTATAATATATAATAATAATACTTATGCAGTATTTGAAGTGACGGAGGTGCAGCAACAATTTAGCTATAGACTGAATAACCAGTACACTGGTAAAATAGTATATAATACACGTTAGGGTAACGAGGATAAGTTTACAATTTGTTTTAGGCCTAGAGGTATACATAAAGGAAAATACAGAATTCGATACTATGATACCAAGAATATGAATGTGAATGTGTCGACCTTGATCGGCGGTAGTGAAGTGGTGGTAGTCCCTGAACAAGTGGGCTCCAATGCAGCAAGAAGTTTCAAGTTTATTAGGATGCGAATTTATTGGCTTTATTTGTGAATATTGTAAATAATTCTTATTTTGTATAGATAGGGCTTTAAGAGGAATTTCTGTACTTAAATAAAATAGTTGCAGTTTGAAGAAATAGATATCATGGTTTGACTGATCAATAATAAAATACAATAAAGAAAGAAAACAAAGTTTTTTTATGAAGGAGTTAATTAAAATGGTATAAAAAAATAAATAGTGATTATATGCACAATTTATCAGGATGCCTTTTATACATGGAGATTTTGATATATAATGTGTTATTGTTGGTAGTGTTATACGTTTTGTGGTTATGTGTTTCTGTTTTATTATTTTTGATATAGTATGTAGCTTATTCCCATATATAATATTTCCAGGTAGGGTGAAATTGTATTTATTCAAAAGTATTTCTTGAAAATATTTCAAGTGTTTTGGTTGGTAATTATTATGTATTCTATTTATATTTAAATGATACAAAAGATTAAACATTGAAGATAATAGAAAAATAAAGAACAAATTACACAATAGAACTATATCCATACATATTAATAATTTCTTAATGTATTTATTGGTACAGTATTTACTTTTTATTTTATTGGTGTACATTTTGTTATAATTATAATTTTTACATTTCCTAAGTTTTTGTTTACTATCAACTAAGTGCCATTTCACAATCCTGAAATACCAAAGATTAAATGTAAGTTTAAGTTTAAGCTGTATGTATAGATTAAAATAAAAATTAAAATAATACCTAATACATGGTCCACTCTTAAGTATTTTAAATGGCTGAATAAATGATGTGTTAACATTAGTTTTAGAAAATGCATGTATGTTTATTTGATGATGTACATAAATAAATGATGACTTAAATGGTCAATTAGTTCATTATTTTGTTGTTTACAGTTTTGAAGTTCGATAAGTAAATTATTTTGGTGTTTTTTATCACCTAAGCGCGTTTTTAAAAATTCATTTAGGTTTTGCCAATCAAGAAAAATCGTATCAGAGCAAACGGATTGTGCTTTATCTTGAAGTCGGCTTTGGATAAATGCAAATGTATGAAGCGATTGAGGTTGAGCGATTAAAAATGCTCTGTCACAATTTAGGATAAAATTCAAGATTAGGATTTTTAGATTGGATTCTAGGATAACATATGAAAAATAAAAATCAAAATATAACCTGTCGACAATGGTTTTTATTAAATTGTCGAGAGGATTGCGGCAAAGATATTAAATAAAAATTTTAACTCACAGTACTAGAAGGAATAGCGTCTGAATCATCGTTAGACTCCGAGTTGAAGTTGAAGTTGTAAGTAGTTGAAATCATCAGATGTTGCGCTGACTTCGTCTAGAGTTGCTAGAAAGTTGTTCCACTTAGGACCAGTTGGTTGATTGAAGTTGGTTAGTGAAAAGTCGACGTAGTTGAATCTGATGAGTATCTATGAAAGAAAGGTAAAATAGTGAGGTTTGATAGAATTCAATTGAAGATTTTTGATGTGAAGAAATAAGGCGGGTGAATCTCCAGGTTATCGAAGGTCTATACACCACCTCTTGACGATCGAAGTTAACTCGAATTGCACCAGGAAGAACGAAGAACGTCACGAGTTGCACCAGGAAGATCCCACGCTTCTGACACCAGTTCTTGTTATGGCCGATTTGATACCTTAAAGGAAATATTCTTGAACTTATTCTGATATGTTGTCTATTGTACTAAAAGACAAGAACTACAAAGAGTACAATTTATTAGACAATATTATTAAATCAGTTTTACAAAAATAAACAGAAAATGTTATAAATCAATGAATATGTTATCCTCTTAAAAATAAAGAATGAACTTAATCCAAATGAGATTATGAGATGAACGTAATAGGATGAAATATCCACTACGAATGAACGACTTGGACTAGTTGAATATTGCAATTTTAATTTTATTTTATCACGATGATCAATGATTAGGTTATTTGTTTCAACTTTGTAACCTTTTTATTGAATTTCGTAATATTTCATCAGTAGTAAAAAATCAATAATAGTTGCTTAGAAAAATTAAATAGGATAATGAGGTCAAAGTTTAGATAACTGAATTTGCTAAATTGAAAGAAATATTATGTGATGACGCAAGTTAGATGTTTATTAATTAATTTTTATAGTTTTGTTATTCACGCAATAATGATAAACTCAAAATAGTTATCATAGTTTTTAATTTGATAGGAAAACGAAAGTGCGCCAATTTATCCGTTTCGTCTAGACTAATCTTTCGTAGTTTACACAAAGTAATTGATATGAGGTAGAAGTGTGGTACATTATAGGTGAAGATCTTATAATTATTATGGGATAGGTTGACAAAATTATGAGGTAGATACTTAACATTATGAGGTAGGTATATAACAATGTGGCTTCTTGACTGGTCTGTGAAGTCATCTGGTTGTTGAGCTTTTTTGCTTTTTTCAAAGAAATCTTCTGGCAGACGAAGTTGTTTACCCTAGGTCAGGTTTGCTGGACTTGTATTGTTATCACCACGGAGTTCTGCACGCAATACGTACTTTACTGTGGGTAGTTCATTTGACCAGTTTTCTGTGGATCCTCTTGCAATCGAGCTGCTTTTATGACTGTGAAGAAGTTCAACCTTGCTATTGAAGCATGGTCTGTAGCTGTTTGTTCGCTTACTAGCGTACACCTTGTGACATTTGAGTACTGCGGGCTTGGTGACATTCGGAAAATCCGAAGGATGTCTGCGAAGACCGCAGTACTCAAATATCACATAAAAGCAGTAAATTTGGACCCTCTTTGGGCCGATCTAAAACAATTCCGCTATGCTAGAAAGGAAGACGGAGAATTCTTTAAAACACATCTAAAATATTTACACATAAAAATATACACTTCACAAAAATTTCTTTAAATAATAAATATATTTTTTTTGTCTTCGGTAGGAAATAATTCAATATCTTCATGAGGTTTTTTCCTGTTTTATACGCAAGGCCTGGCAACATTAGGTTCCGAACCCTAAAACAAAATACATTTATTTATATTTATTACTTTAGGTGAAAAATAAACTATAAAACAAGTCAACGACTGATGTGACGCGACAAGCGGGGCAAGAAAGTCTATGAAGCAATATACAGGTTGTTAGAAGACCATTTCCGAAGACGTGAGGGCTTATGTGTAGGAAATGATATTAAACAATGATAAGAAACAAAATTTATCAACCGATGGTGTAAATTTTGTCAGTGTGCGAATTCTTGATCTTTATACTAATTTCACGTTAAATTTACATTATTTTGATATAGGTTATTAGCAAATAACACTAGAAATCGCAGATTTTTTTAAATTAACAGTTTTTTTTTTGATCCACGGTATATAACGAGGAAAAAGAAAATGTTATTACAGCTCAATCAGTTCAATCAGAAATATATTCAGTACAATATGTCAGTGAAATTCTTAGTAAAATTCCGAAAAAAAGAATGTTTCTTCTTTTTCTTGAACCGACTGATTTAGAAAACACCTTGTTATTATTGAAATTCCGCAGTTGAGCATTTATAAGCATTAAATTTCTTCGATTCCATTTCAAATGTATAAACAATTACAAGTCTGCTTACAAAGACAACGGCGCACAGACGTCCGGATTCAGTTAATACGGGGCCAAAAATAAAAAAATTCCAATATTTTTTTTAGCGCTAAACCAAAATTATTTTAGTTTTACAAGATATGATGAATATTAATCTGAATACTAAAAAAAATACACCTTCGTTACTTGTGACGGGAAACACTAGCAAACATAACAACCACCTCGCAATGCGCGTTAAGTGTTTCCGTCGGACGCGGTCAATTCGGACCTATTGTCTAATTTTTTTATGAAAAAGTAATTCAATGTTAATAAGGATTTTACAGACGGAGTTACGACGTAGACATATACTTTCATTACAATTTTCGTCAATTAATGAAGATGTATATAATTTAAATTAAAACTTTGTTTACCAGAATGGAACCCATTGGGGACAAAGTGGATTTTCATCAACAACATTGTTTTCTTGATTGTGGAGACCGAAAGCTGGATATTCGTCATTTATATCAAGGATAACTGCATCTTCTTCAAGGATAACTGCATCTTCTTCAAGGTTAACTGCATCATCTTCCGCACGGCCTGGCGACATTAGGTCCCGAACCCTAAAACAAAATACATTTATTTATATTTATATTACTTTAGGTGAAAAATAAACTATAAAACAAGTCAACGACTGATGTGACGCGACAAGCGGGGCAAGAAAGTCTATGAAGGTTGTTAGAAGACCATTTCCGAAGACGTGAGGGCTTATGTGTAGGTAATGATATTAAACAATGATAGGAAACAAAATTTATCAACCGATGGTGTAAATTTTGTCACTATGCGAATTCTTGATCTTTATACTATTTTCACGTTAAATTTATATTATTTTGATATAGGTTATTAGCAAATAACACAAGAAATCGCAGATATTTTAATTTAACAGTTTTTTTTTTTGATCCACGGTATATAACGAGGAAAAAGAAAATGTTATTACAGCTCAATCAGTTTAATCAGAAATATATTCAGTACAATATGTCAGTGAAATTCTTAGTAAAATTCCAAAAAAAAGAATGTTTCTTGTTTTTCATGAACCGACTGATTTAGAAAACACCTTGTTATTATTGAAATTCCGCAGTTGAGTTACCATTTATAAGCATTAAATTTCTTCGATTCCATTTCACATGTAAAAACAATTACAAGTCTGCTTACAAAGACAACGGCGCACAGACGTCCGGATTCAGTTTATACGGGGCCAAAAATAAAAAAAATCCAATATTTTTTTTAGCGCTAAACCAAAATTATTTTAGTTTTACAAGATATGGTGAATATTAATCTGAATACTAAAAAAAATACACCTTCGTTACTTATGACGGGAAAAACTAGCAAACATAACAACCACCTCGCAATGCGCGTTAAGTGTTTCCGTCGGACGCGGTCAATTCGGACCTATTGTCACATTTTTTTATGAAAAAGTAATTCAGTGTTAATAAGGATTTTACAGACGGAGTTACGACGTAGACATATACTTTTATTACAATTTTCGTCAATTAATGAAGATGTATATAATTTAAATTAAAACTTTGTTTACCAGAATGGAACCCATTGGGGCCATGGCCATAGTAGATATTCTTCAACAACATTGTTTTCTTGATTGTGAAGACCGAAAGCTGGATATTCATCATTTATATCAGGGATAACTCCATCTTCTTTTGCACGGCCTTGCAACATTAGGTTCCGAATCCTAAAACAAAATACATTTATTTATATTTATATTACTTTAGGTGAAAAATAAACTATAAAAAAAGCCAACGACTGATGTGACGCGACAAGCGGGGTAAGAAAGTCTATAAAGCAATATACAGGTTGTTAGAAGAACATTTCCGAAGACGTGAGGGCTTATGTGTAGGAAATGATATTAAACAATGATAGGAAACAAAATTTATCAACCGATGGTGTAAATTTTGTCAGTGTGCGAATTCTTGATCTTTTTACTATTTTCACGTTAAATTTACATTATTTTGTTATAGGTTATTAGCAAATAACACAAGAAATCGCAGATATTTTAATTTAACAGTTTTTTTTTTGATCCACGGTATATAACGAGGAAAAAGAAAATGTTATTACAGCTCAATCAGTTTAATCAGAAATATATTCAGTACAATATGTCAGTGAAATTCTTAGTAAAATTCCAAAAAAAGAATGTTTCTTCTTTTTCTTGAACCGACTGATTTAGAAAACACCTTGTTATTATTGAAATTCCGCAGTTAAGTTACCATTTATAAGCATTAAATTTCTTCGATTCCATTTCAAATGTAAAAACAATTACAAGTCTGCTTACAAAGATAACGGCGCACAGACGTCCGGATTCAGTTTATACGGGGCCAAAAATAAAAAAATCCAATATTTTTTTTAGCGCTAAACCAAAATTATTTTAGTTTTACAAGATATGGTGAATATTAATCTGAATACTAAAAAAAATACACCTTCGTTACTTATGACGGGAAACACTAGCAAACATAACAACCACCTCGCAATGCGCTTTAAGTGTTTCCGTCGGACGCGGTCAATTCGGACCTATTGCCTATTTTTTTTATGTAAAAGTAATTCAGTGTTAATAGGGATTTTACAGACAGAGTTACAACGTAGACATATACTTTAATTACAATTTTCGTCAATTAATGAAGATGTATATAATTTAAATTAAAACTTTGTTTACGAGAATGGAACCAATTGCCGCCCCCATAGTGTATTTTCTTCAACAACATTGTTTTCTTGATTGTGAAGACCGAAAGCTGGATATTCATCATTTATATCAGGGATAACTCCATCTTCTTTTGCACGGCCTTGCAACATTAGGTTCCGAATCCTAAAACAAAATACATTTATTTATATTTATATTACTTTAGGTGAAAAATAAACTATAAAACAAGCCAACGACTGATGTGACGCGACAAGCGGGGCAAGAAAGTCTAAAAAGCAATATACAGGTTGTTAGAAGACCATTTCCGAAGACGTGAGGGCTTATGTGTAGGAAATGATATTAAACAATGATAGGAAACAAAATTTATAAACCGATGGTGTAAATTTTGTCAGTGCGCGAATTCTTGATCTTTATACTATTTTCAAGTTAAATTTACATTATTTTGATATAGATTATTAGCAAATAACAGTAGAAATCGCAGATTTTTTTTGAATTACCAGTTTTTTTTTTTGATTTACGGTATATAACAAGGAAAAAGAAAATGTTATTACAGCTCAGTCAGTTCAATCATAAATATATTCAGTACAATATGTCAGTGAAATTCTTAGTAAAATTCCATAAAAAAGAATGTTTCTTCTTTTTCTTGAACCGACTGATATAGAAAACACCTTGTTATTATTGAAATTCCGCAGTTGAGTTACCATTTATAAGCATTAAATTTCTTCGATTCCATTTCAAATGTAAAAACAATTACAAGTCTGCTTACAAAGACAACGGTGCACAGACAACCGGATTCAGTTTATACGGGGCCAAAAATAAAAAAATCCAATATTTTTTTAGCGCTAAACCAAAATTATTTTATTTTTACAAGATATGGTGAATATTAATCTGAATACTAAAAAAAATACACCTTCGTTACTTATGACGGGAAACATTAGCAAACATAACAACCATCTCGCAATGCGCGTTAAGTGTTTCCGTCGGACGTGGTCAATTCGGACCTATTGTCTAATTTTTTTATGAAAAAGTAATTCAGTGTTAATAAGGATTTTACAGACGGAGTTACGACGTAGACATATACTTTCATTACAATTTTTGTCAATTAATGAAGATGTATATAATTTAAATTAAAACTTTGTTTACGAGAATGGAACCAATTGCCGCCCCCATATTGGATTTTCATCAACAACATTGTTTTCTTGATTGTGAATTGCATCTTCTTCCACACGGCCTGGCAACATTAGGTTCCGAACCCTAAAACAAAATACATTTATTTATATTTATATTACTTTAGGTGAAAAATAAACTATAAAACAAGTCAACGACTGATGTGACGCGACAAGCGGGGCAAGAAAGTCTATGAAGGTTGTTAGAAGACCATTTCTGAAGACGTGAGGGCTTATGTGTAGGAAATGATATTAAACAATGATAGGAAAAAAAAAATTATCATCAGATGGTGTAAATTTTGTCAGTGTGCGAATTCTTGATCTTTATACTATTTTCAAGATAAATTTACATTATTTTGAAATAGGTTATTAGCAAATAACACTAGAAATTGCAGATTTTTTTAAATTAACAGTTTTTTTTTGATCCACGGTATATAACAAGGAAAAAGAAAATGTTATTACAGCTCAATCAGTTCAATCAGAAATATATTCAGTACAATATGTCAGTGAAATTCTTAGTAAAATTCCATAAAAAAGAATGTTTCTTCTTTTTCTTGACCCGATTGATATAGAAAACACCTTGTTATTATTGAAATTCCGCAGTTGAATTACCATTTATAAGCATTAAATTTCTTCGATTCCATTTCAAATGTCAAAACAATTACAAGTCTGCTTACAAAGACAACGGCGCACAGACGTCCGGATTCAGTTTATACGTGGCCAAAAATAAAAAAAATCCAATATTTTTTTTAGCGCTAAACCAAAATTATTTTATTTTTACAAGATATGGTGAATATTAATCTGAATACTAAAAAAAATACACCTTCGTTACTTATGACGGGAAACACTAGCAAACATAACAACCACCTCGCAATGCGCGTTAAGTGTTTCCGTCGGACGCGGTCAATTCGGACCTATTGTCTAATTTTTTTATGAAAAATTAATTCAGTGTGAATAAGGATTTTACAGACAGAGTTACGACGTAGACATATACTTTCATTACAATTTTCGTCAATTAATGAATATGTATATAATTTAAATTAAATCTTTCTTTACGTATATGGAACCCATGGGAACCTTAGTGGATTTTCTTCAACAACATTGTTTTCTTGATTGTGAAGACCGAAAGCTGGATATTCATCATTTCTATCAAGGATAACTGCATCTTCTTCAAGGATAACTGCATTTTCATCCACACGGCCTGGCAACATTAGGTTCCGAACCCTAAAACAAAATACATTTATTTATATTTATATTACTTTAGGTGAAAAATAAACTATAAAACAAGTCAACGACTGATGTGACGCGACAAGCGGGGCAAGAAAGTCTATGAAGGTTGTTAGAAGACCATTTCTGAAGACGTGAGGGCTTATGTGTAGGAAATGATATTAAACAATGATAGGAAAAAAAAATTATCATCAGATGGTGTAAATTTTGTCAGTGTGCGAATTCTTGATCTTTATACTATTTTCAAGATAAATTTACATTATTTTGAAATAGGTTATTAGCAAATAACACTAGAAATTGCAGATTTTTTTAAATTAACAGTTTTTTTTTGATCCACGGTATATAACAAGGAAAAAGAAAATGTTATTACAGCTCAATCAGTTCAATCAGAAATATATTCAGTTTAATATGTCAGTGAAATTCTTAGTAAAATTCCATAAAAAAGAATGTTTCTTCTTTTTCTTGACCCGATTGATATAGAAAACACCTTGTTATTATTGAAATTCCGCAGTTGAGTTACCATTTATAAGCATTAAATTTCTTCGATTCCATTTCAAATGTCAAAACAATTACAAGTCTGCTTACAAAGACAACGGCGCACAGACGTCCGGATTCAGTTTATACGTGGCCAAAAATAAAAAAAATCCAATATTTTTTTTAGCGCTAAACCAAAATTATTTTATTTTTACAAGATATGGTGAATATTAATCTGAATACTAAAAAAAATACACCTTCGTTACTTATGACGGGAAACACTAGCAAACATAACAACCACCTCGCAATGCGCTTTAAGTGTTTCCGTCGGACGCGGTCAATTCGGACCTATTGTCTAATTTTTTTATAAAAAATTAATTCAGTGTGAATAAGGATTTTACAGACAGAGTTACGACGTAGACATATACTTTCATTACAATTTTCGTCAATTAATGAATATGTATATAATTTAAATTAAATCTTTCTTTACGTATATGGAACCCATGGGAACCTTAGTGGATTTTCTTCAACAACATTGTTTTCTTGATTGTGAAGACCGAAAGCTGGATATTCATCATTTCTATCAAGGATAACTGCATCTTCTTCAAGGATAACTGCATTTTCATCCACACGGCCTGGCAACATTAGGTTCCGAACCCTAAAACAAAATACATTTATTTATATTTATATTACTTTAGGTGAAAAATAAACTATAAAACAAGTCAACGACTGATGTGACGCGGCAAGCGGGGCAAGAAAGTCTATGAAGCAATATACAGGTTGTTAGAAGACCATTTCCGAAGACGTGAGGGCTTATGTGTAGGAAATGATATTAAACAATGATAGGAAACAAAATTTATCAACCGATGGTGTAAATTTTGTCAGTGTGTGAATTCTTGATCTTAATACTATTTTCACGTTAAATTTACATTATTTTGATATAGGTTATTAGCAAATAACACTAGAAATCGCAGATTTTTTTAAATTAAGAGTTGTTTCACAAGAATGTTTCTTCTTTTTCTTGAACCGACTGATTTAGAAAACACCTTGTTATTATTGAAATTCCGCAGTTGAGTTACCATTTATAAGCATTAAATTTCTTTATACTATTTTCACGTTAAATTTACATTATTTTGATATAGGTTATTAGCAAATAACACTAGAAAACGCAGGACTTTTTAAATTAACAGTTTTTTTTTTGATCCACGGTATATAACGAGGAAAAAGAAAATGGGCGTATTGTCAAAGGCAGAAAAAAGATGCAAATTATGGAGAAAATAGTATGCAACCTGATATCAATGAAAGCATGTTTCAAAAAGCTAAAACTACGTTTCTCGAAAGGTTGAAAAAGACGGAAGTTGAACGTAGATGCATAGAGACACAATTTTACAGAGTGATTGCAGTGAATGGTTAGAATTGAGAAGACATTTAATAACTGCTTTACATTTTGGTAAACTTGTGAAAAGACGTCAAGATATAAGCTGTTCTACAATAATTAAAAATATGTTGTATAAACAAAATATAAGTCATGTTGCATCGATTCAACCCGGAAGGGAAAATGAAAGAATAGCTTTGCAGCAATTAAGTGTTCATGAAAATCGAGAAATAAGAATATGTGGATGTTCATAGATAGCGATATTCATTTTATAGGTGCCACACCAGCGGTTTATGTGATGAAGATATGATTGTCGAGTAAAATGTCCCATAACTGCGTGTAAGTTGGGATTAGAAAGAGCAATTAAGGAAATAAAAGTGACAATTTGGAAACTAATAATGGATGGAAAATTTGAAATTAATAAAAACCCCTGACTGGTATTTTCAAATCCAGGGCTAACTTAATGTTACAAGAAAACAACAATGTAATACTTACATATAATGGCCGATCGGGTTTATTTTTGGCAGGTTCTGAAATCTTGGATTCGGCTGAAAAAATACAATAACAGATTAAAACATTTTGTTTATAAACACAACAGAATTGAAAATTCACGCAATCTGAAATTCATACGTACATCATTTTTACTCTTTTTAACCCCCGACCCAAACAGAAAGGTTTAAGGTGTCTGTGGCATCGTAGCACCCAATCGCATGAACCGATTTTATTTATAGTATGCATTTTTATAGGAAATTGCACACAGAAAAATACAGAAACATAACAAGCTGTTTACTTTATTGCTAATGCGTTTATAAAATTATTGGTTTTCTCAGCATTGTCGCTTGATGTTGATGGATATCACGGTTAGAAAAATTTGTTTAATTATTATTCACAAAGCATTTAATTGATGGTCGATTTTTATATTTTTTGGTTTTACCTGCGCTGTCAGTAGCTGCGACACCATTTTGGCCGTCGATCTCTTGGCCTCACTAAACAAATCTTTAAAAAAAGACATTTTAACGCTCAAGTTTTAAAAGTCACTTTCCAATAAATTGTGAGAATTTATTTTCATCAAAAAACCATGGAAACGACATAATATGATTATATTGATTTTGCAACGAAACTATAAAGTAACGAATCAATTTACATAGCAACTATATTTTTATAGTTGCTATGTAAAATGCCACCAAAATTACAAGATCTTGGTGGCCAATTGTGATCACCTCTTAGAGAAATAACACGGCCAGGAAACTTTTCTTGCAAAATAGCGATTGTTTCGTTGCTTGTGTGGCACGTAGCGCCGTCTTGCTGAACAGAAACGTCGTCCACATCAATATCTTCCAATTCTGGCCATAAAAAACCATTAATCATAGCTCGGTAGCGCATCCATTCACCGTAACAGTTGCACCAGCCTCATTTTCGAAAAAGTAAGGTCCAATCACACCGCCAGCCCAAAAACCGCACCAAACAGTGACACGCTGAGGATGGAGAGGCTTTTCATTAACCATTCTTAGATTATCACATCACTAACTTGTCACTAACAGCTCAATTTTTTTCACCAGTTTAACTATTACCGGCCGAGAAGGTGCTTCACGTTGACCAAAAAGTGCTTTAGTTTGGCTAGCTGTGACTGCAAAATTTTCTTCACCATTTTTGTAGTGAATTTTAACAATTTAAATGCGTTGTTGAATCGTGTATCGTACCATTTTTAGTAAAGACGTACCTAGTTTTTTCTTTGTCAAATATCAAAAAATGACAGCTTCAAAGTAATATTAAGAATAGTAAGACAGTAAGAATTGTAATATTACAACAGGCCCACAGCCAGCATTGTGTACACAGGTTCTACACATGAACCAACAAGTCAACAAATCTGTCTACTGCAACTTGAGAGTGACGAGGTTCATGTACTATAGTGGCACGGAGCCATCGGTACAGCTGTTGAAGTGGAACAACTTTGTTATGACCTCGTCGTCTCAAGCTGTCACTCCATGTCGCACTAAGGTCTCTAATTTTCAAGAACCTATAGTAAAATAAACAAATTTCAAATTTATTGCATTTCTTTAATTTGGTTTACAAATAACAATAACGATAAAAAGATATTGACTAATTACATAAATATACAAATTCATAAAACAATTATTATTGTGTATTATTATTACTGGATCCAATGATGATTTTTTTTTAAACAGGAACATTGTTTATCTAGTCATAATTACAGAAAACTTGCACATAAACATTAGGTCCCACAGTTTGACTTTCAGAAATGTTAGGGTACTATTACCCTAAATAAAAATATTACATCTATACCGATAGATAATATATATAATACGAGGGAGTTGGAGGAGGGCGTTCGCGTTGGACTCCACACAACTTGAGAATTGATCAAAAACAGGCCCGTGTCGATTGGTGCAAAAACATGTTAAAAAAATACAATCGTGGTGCGTCAAAAGCTGTTTATAATATCTACACAGCTGATGAATCTTGGATCTATGCATATGACCCCGAAATTAAACAGTGTGGGTGTTCCAAGATGAGCCAAAGCCAACAAAAGTTATTCGTGCAAAAAGCACTTTGAAGCAAATGGTCACCTGTTTGTTTGGTAAAAATGGACATGTGGCTTCAGTGTCACTAGAAAATGGTAAAATGTTTAATTTGGAATGGTACATGACCATTTGTTTACCAGAAGTCTTTGAAGAAATAAGAAAGAAGAACCGACAATGCACAATCATTCTGCATCATAACAATGCTAGCTGTCACACATCGGCTGATACAACTCAGTCTTTGGAAGGTCAAAAGATAAAATTGACAGGTCATCCGCCATATAGCCTCGATTTGGCACCCGTCACACATCGGCTGATACAACTCAGTCTTTGGAAGGTCAAAAGATAAAATTGTGAATGTGATCTTTGGGAATGTGATTTGAAACTTTACCTTCGAGCTGTCTCGATAGTCCCTTCGTTTTAACACCTAAATTACTCGTATCGCGACCCCCTTGAGTCGAGTCGAGTCGAGTACCCGTCGAGTCGACCGCGGCGCGACCGATTCGAGTCGAGATTTGGCGTAGTGCTGGGCCGGCCTCGACTCGCGTACAAATAGTTACGTTCCGGGATGTTTTGAAAGGCTCTACGCGCTTTCTTTACGAGGCAGTTTGTGTTTACGCGCGACCCTAAATCGACGCTTTGTGGACTGTGGACTGTGGACCGTACGGATGCCATGGAGCTGTGAAAAGAGTTGCGCGGCACTTACGCGACGTCCAGTTGAAAGCTTTAAGTACCACAACCTTACTATACACTTTAGCAGTATCCCTTTTGAAAGTTTGTTCTAGATTTTGTTCACAAATAAAGGTATCGCGCACGGTGATCACTCTAGGACAGATTAAAGTCTAGATTAGTTTATTTATTTATTATAATTGTATTGTTCATATTATATTTTAAAATATTTCCTATGTATGTTATAATTAATAAAGAGAATTTTCATATGAGGTCAAAGAAATCATGTTTGAAATCGCGGGGCATGATCTTGGAACACGGTGTACCTAATTTTATTATTTATTTATTTATAAACAGAATTATAAACAGCGTTATTGAACTAGTTTACAGCTAATATTATACATATATGGCCAACAAGTAGAATTCAAAGATTAAGATTATTAAGAGGGTAATGACTGATTGACCCGCATAGATTAGATGATTTAAATACATAATATGAAGTAAAGACTAAGTAAATTTATAGTCAATTTCTGGACGAGTTTAACCTATATTTATTTAATTTATTTATTAGGCAAATAAACAGTATTTTGACATGCTTCTGTGTCCATCCGCATTGCTAAAGTTAGGATTCGACGAAGATTATAGTGTGTCGCAAGTAGCAGTGGGCGTTAACACTATAATCATATAACTGAGGTTACGGTATAAGCGATTTATAAATAGCCTAATACTTAAACGACTATAAAATAACTGCGTGATTGGTAACTGAACTCGTCACCGTGCTTCATTGACATGGTGTCGCTTGCAACGAGATTTCCGTGTCACTGAAGCTGGAGTCTGGCCGGACAGGGTAAAAAATAGCAAGGCGACTGTCGAAATAGTTATGGCTGTGAACCAACGCGATTTCTTCACCGTAAAGTACATAAAGCAGTTACTTAACAAACAAATCATATACAGGCACACAATAATAAAATAATAAAAACAAGAAAACAATGGTATCCACTTACAAGTATATAATAAAACTAATTAATTCGGTTATTTAATTAATTAATTTTCTTAAATGGGAGCCACAAAGTAGAAGGCGTTTTGAATTCAGATTAACTAGTTTAGATAAGACTATGACGAATGAACCTACCTGGTCTGCTCCTAACTCTCCAAGCTTTCTTATTTTGGCCGTATTCCAAGATAAAACCTATATTGAGAAAACAGAACATGGGTTCATTTTTTTTCTTTCCAGAACAATTCGCCATTGGAATTGGTATTTGGTCAGTATTTGACTGTTTTCCCTGTTCCAAGGCTGTTTTTAAGCGTAGGCTGCGAGTTTTAGGCATTATTTTTTTTCTCACCTACTAAACTCAACAGTAACCGGAGCTAGCTCCTAAATATTTTAATTACGTATTAATTATAATAATAATATATATTTCCACCGAAAGTGAGAGAAAAGAGTAAGGGAAATTTAACGTTGAGTTTGGTTTAGCGTATGAGTGTAAATAAAATAAAATATTAATAAAATAATAAATATTTATTTAGCAGTTTAAAAATAATTTAAAAAAAAATAACGATGGAAACGTCCCAAGAGCGCGCGTTCGAAGACGATCAGTCGTACGGCAGTACGCTCCATCTCGATGCGGTACGCTTCCAAGCTCCGTGATCTCATCGAGATGTGCGCCTCCGCAAACAGATAGGGCTGTGCCGCGTCGCGTCGCCGCGCAGCCTCCCGGAGGCTAAACAAACACTTGGCGACCTTAACATGCTATGAATACTTTAGCAACCAGTTCACGCACTCGTCTCCACCGAGTACTCCTTTTGGATAGCTATTTGTAAAACTCATAGTTTTAGTATTGAGCCGAATCGAAGGATTTAATAGGAGGTAGCCTCGAAAACACGGTATAGTAGCGTCGATCACTTCCAAGAACGTGAAAGAAAACGATAATAATTGAATCTTTGTTTTTATCGAAATTCAATACACCACGCCAAAGGATTACAGGATGAACTGAAAGTCAATAAAATCCTTTTAAGGGTTGATTCTGGACATAACAACAACTTTTATTCAACAACTGTGTAAATAAAGAAAAAAAAACTGGTCTTAAATGGCAAAAGAAAATCCTAAAGACATTTTAAAGTATGGTCACCTTATATAATATCAGACCTTATTTAATCGGGAGTATATTATAATGTAGGTTAATTGAATAAGTCAGGACACAATAATACGCGCACCAAACGTTCAATAGAGTATTAATATTTTTATATATATTTTTTTTATTAGCTATATGAAAACTTTTGAACAAAAGTTGTTTTGATTCGAGTCCAGAAAGGATTCTGATTCGAGCCCAGGATGACCCCTTGAAAGGATACTGCTGACTTTAAGTTCGCCTGTATATTTGTTGCGAGAACATCGCACGCGGCGAATTATTTTCGCCTTAAATGTAAAATTCTGCCCTTAAAACTTTTGCCGAGCAAGTTGTGTCGGGAACGCACAATTTCCTACGCGTAATAGGGAACATAAACACCATAAGTCTTCGGGAATACCCTGTATATAGGTTCCTTATCTATACTTACTCCTGCCATATGCCTATAGAATTAAATGCTGATTATTGCTAACTCCTCTATCGCTTGTGTTAGAATATAATAAATATATAAATTTCGATTATTTCGACGTAAATTATAATTAACTTTAACTTTTTACTAACTGAAATTAATTGAATTAAGTTTCGGGTCTATTGAAAGTTACTCTATTCGGGGTCGTTGAAATTGTTGTGTGTCTCTACTATGGCGCCCGACGCCTTCGCGTTTGATTGTTGGTAATCTAATTTTAAAATGTTAACGCTTTCAAGACGTCGTCTGCAGATGGCGTTAGCGACGCGTCGCCGCCGTCTTCGGGAAAGTGAAAGATTACTATTAACTTGTTTTCGCGTTCATCAAACGTTTGTCGAGATATTATTTCGTATGAAAGAAAAATGTGAAAAATTCGGATATAAAATAACTTTTCTTAGAACAGTTAACTCTTACCTACACTGGAAAAAAAATGTTAATGGCAGTAAAAATATGTTATTGGCAACCATGAAGAGACAGCAATATTTTTTGTTGAAGTTACACATCGTTTATTGTTAAACTCCTCGATTGCAATATTTCTCAATGTAAATACCATAATTTTTGGTTGCCTTTAACATAATATTTATCTATCCCAACAATTAACAACAGCTATCAATTTCACGACTAGCTGTTCAGTCGCACCGCCATTTTAATTCACATTCACAGAATCACAGCAAAATAAAATGGTAACTAGTAAAATCAACAAAATATTATGGTTGTGACTACCAAATTTCCAAGTAACGTCATTTTATTACTTCACCCACGACGCCATATTGTTTTGTAATACCAAAATGTTTTTGCTGAAATATTTTTTAACTAAATCTCTTGCTGCCATAGCGATAAATATGGTAAATCTAACCAAAAAATATTTAACCATAATCAGTATGTACTTGCAAAGTTTTAAATAACCAAACGTTTACCTAAAATATTTTTTTCAGAGTACTTAGAAAGGTTATCAAATCGGCCAACATGACTGGTACCCAGGTACTTGAGTTTATATATTTGGATTATTTTTATGAAATCAACTAACTATTCAACCACCCGAAACGACAGCAGTTATTTTAAATACATCCTGTATATTTGAGCAACTGTATTATGGTTAGAAACACATTTTCAAAGTGGTTCTGGTGCGTAATCATCTACGCAGGCGCATTTCACGTAGTGTAATATAGAAACGGATCTTTTATCCGAAGATCTCTATAAATATCGTTGCATGCAGCTAGAGCTGTCAATACTTGATCATCGAAAACAATAAATTCCACCCTTACATTAGAATCCTCTAAATTTCAATCTCGCTAATGGCACAGAGCACAATTTAGTCTTAATGCACAATATAGTGCTACCCGCGTTTTAATGAATACCTTTAAAAAATATCCCCTAATTTCTAGCTTTTGTAGTTTCTAAATTGATACATTTGTACGGACATACGGAAATATTTTCAGAACCTGTGTCACTGGCTTTCAAAAAAAAAAGTATTGATACATTGAAACCGAGATGAATTTTGATATGACGCCTATACAAATCACGTTTGAAATCAATTTTTTGACCAATTTTTTGGATAATTATCGGCAATGTTCTTGTGGCACGGATTATATTTGAAGTGTGAACCAAAGCAAACCTAACTTAAATACAGTTTTAATCATTTATGTCAAGAAATATTTATTTATTTATTTATTTGGCAAATAAACAGTTAGTATATAAATAGAAAAACATATATTAAAGATTACAATGTTGAACTTTAGATATTTGCACTGTTAAAATTATAATTAGTGTGCAGCAGTAATTAGTAAAAACTAAACAAAACAAAATATTTAACATATACTTTATAACAATAGGTAGATAGACAATGAGGAGATTAGACGCTTAAACACACCCAAATTACAACAAAATATATCAATCTCATTATTATTAGAAAGTTTATTATACACTGATGTGTATAATAAACTTTCTAATAATAATGAGATTGACACACTCTGTTTATGTAGGAGTTTTGGGCGTACTTACTCTTGATTACGGGCAGATGTAATAGCGTATGTATAGTAAACGAGTGTTTACACAGTCTTTGTAGTGTATGCGACTTTAAAGTGCTATTAAGCTGCTCATAATTAAATTCGGTAGGTATTCAGTTGAGGCAAGATAGTTCGGCTAGTACCTAATTGAGAAGTTCGCAAATCGCTTACTATAGACGAGACAACATTTCAAAAGTTGGGATCAGAACTTTATCGCAGAAGAATTAAAATTAATGACGAACTCGATAAGTAATATTTTGCACAAAAATTTTAACCTTAACCTATTTCTTTTCAGTACTTCAGATAACTATTTTTCTTTTCAGATGCATCTTCAGTAAATTTTAAAAGAAACAATATTAAAAATTGTGCGGATTTCATAATTATTGCGATGCATAAAAGTCGAGAATGATTTATTTACTATGTGAATAATTTGAGTTTTAATGAATTTTACAAGAAAAATAACTCACATTTTTATTTATTCGTATGACCTGTGCTTTTGTAAAGGCGCTATTGGGCGCAGTTCCGTCAGTCTTATGGTTTTTTTCATGAGAGGCCGTTCTTTACAGGCAAACAACATCTCGCAAGTCTGTAACTGAATGTGTATGTTTTGTTACTTAACTCAGTCGACCGTATTGTATGTTTTACTTAAGCAAGGATCATGCAATTAAAAACACAATGATCTGCACACTCGCGATACTAGAAAAAGAAAAATTATATTATATTCGTACTGTCAAATTTCAAAAACCCTATAGTTATGTAGGACTAAAATATTATAACATGCTAAAAAATTAAAAAAAAATACAACAAATTTAAAAATGCAGTGCTGTCATGCGTATTAGAAAAAAATCATACTTTTATGGAATTTGAAAACACCTAGTCATAGGTTTACAGAAGATTTTTTTTTAAAACTATGTCCTAATTTCTCTTATTGTTGTATTAAACATTGTATGACGTTATTTAACATAGATGATCATGTATGCATGTTTTCCATAAAACATATATGTTTATATATAGATATATATTATTATGTATCGTTATTATTATGATCGTTGATGCCACACCACTATACTAACTTCAAAATATTATTGTACCTAAATTAAAATGTCATTCCTACATGCATTTATCTTTAGTTTATAGAATAAAATCATTTGAATTTGAATTTGTATTGAGATATGCCAAATCTGACACTTATCCGTGCGCGACATGTGCTTAAAAAGGGGTACAAAGTTTTCTCTTCGCGTATTAATATATAGATAGTTTAATAATTGAATAAATATATAGAATACATAAACCTCTATTATTCTTGTATATCAAGTCTTTATTAACGAATCTTATCAGACTTTATTGTTGTTGAAGATCGTTAGAATTCTCGCTTATCCAACCGATAAATTTAAAGTAAAGTCCTAAAAGGGTGCAATGACTACTAATTCTGTTGCTAAGGCGAAGGGCCCCTTGTCGCAAACATTGTCCTCTGTTTAGCATGCAAAGGCCTATGGTTGACAATCAAAACACGAGTCCTTTATTGTGTAAAGGACGAACGGATGAGTCAACTTTAGCGTCTTGACGTAGGTTAAATTTAGTCGTGCACGCCCCTTAAGATACCCGCTATTCTGACACTAACTAAATGACGCCGTCTGTGAGTTTATCTTTGGAATATACAAGGGTTCGCCGTACAATAATACTCCGCTCTTAAAAGTTTCCTCGAACCGTTTTTAGGTACAATGAATAAGGTAATTTATTATTTATTTAGTTAACAGGTTTCCCCGTGTATGTACACATTTAATTCATAAAATAATATACTAAAAGAAAAAACAATAACAATGAAAAACAAAAAATGAACACAACTAATCAGGAAAAATACTAAGTGACTATGTATAATTAAAAATATATAAAACAAAGTCGGGTTTGTTACCTAGCCTAGATAATTATTAGATAAAATGATATAGATAGATTCTGTGTACAAATACTCAATACCCTTGCAACACACAAGAGGGTCACACTTATGTGGGTACCAGGCCACTCAGGCATTGATGGCAACGAGAAAGCAGACAAACTGGCCAAGAAAGGGGGTTGCATGACTATGATAGACCCAGAATCGGCCTGCGGCATAGCTAAAAGCACTACCAGCAGACTGCTAAAAACTTGGGCTAGAAATCAAAGCCAGAAATACTGGCAAGAACTGCCCGAACAAAAGCAAGCCAAAGAACTCATAGTAGGATTCTCGGAGCTATTGAAGTTAAGCTGAAACCATCTAAGGATCTTAGCCAGAACTGCACAAATTAAACCTATCGACCGATAACAGGTGCAGACGTTGCCAAGAGAGCCCAGAAACCCCGTTACACCTACTGGGGAAATGCGGGCCCCTCATTCACAAAAGGTACCAGAGGCAACCATCTCCTCAAGCCAGGTGAGATTAGAACCATCGCACCTAAAAAGATACTCAACTTTATCTACACTACGGGACTAGAGGGCGAACTATAAGTGGATTTAAATGTATAATAGTTCTGGAAAGGACGCGGTACACGGGGGGGGGGGAAACCCCCCCACATCCACTAACATACATAACATAACATAGATAGATTCTAAATTTACGAATTATGGTCAGAATATTGCAACGTTTGTATTGAGAAATGACCGGGCATATTTCTGACAGCCTTGCAAAATGCTCCTTCGAACATTCCCCGCTTTTAGAATCACTCTGTATATATACATTTCCATCGGTACGCGATCTTGCGAGTCGACAGACTTAAGCCTTATGAATTCGATTGTTGATACGAATATTTTCCATTGCGGGCATCTTCCCTCTCGCTCGTCCGTGTGCTTTTTCCAATCTTGTGTTCCTCTTTATCTTCCGGCGTCGACGAAATGGATTTAGGCCATGACGCAAATCGGTAAATCAGCCCATCTTATCGAATCGTCCAAACGAATGTAATTTTATACATCACTATCAAAACAGTCACATTATCGATAATACGAGATAAATCATTCGACGCCACGATTATTTATTATACCAATATAACAAATGTTTTTACGACGTAAAAATATTTACTTTAATTTAATAATTTATTTTACGATTTGATTGAAATCAATCAATAAAGTCCTAAAAAAATATTAGACCGCGCGGCGTCGCGGCAGAAACCGACTGCCTCCACGGGGCCCGTACCTACAAATGTATTGACGACAGTGAACGACGGGTATGTTCCCGCGCGCAAATAATTTAATGTAGTTCAATTGGATAGGTCAGGATTACTAGAATACGCGCGTATTTTTATATAGTTTTTGTTTGTTATCTATATGATACTGCTGTCTTTAAGTTTACCTTTTAAGTATAAAAAAAAATCTGATAGCCATATAGTTACAAAACGTTTCGAAGTTATTTGACACTAATAGAACCAGCGACGTATCAAAATTCGTTGTGGCTTCCGGGGGAAAAAAATGTAAACTTTACGCGATAAGATTAAACCGTCGTCGTCATACCTTATGCCAGCTGATCATCGGCTCGCAACGCCCGGATCATTATCAAGACGATCGATCGCATTTTGCCCCGCCAAGGGCAATTTACACCGGCGCTTTAGTAAAATTAATAAATTTTAGGATGAACTATTATCGCATTTTTTTTATATAACTTCTTACTCGTAATAGGGAACATAAACACCTCCTCATGTCTTCGAAAATAGTCTCGAAACACCTTTTCTTATTCAAAATAAAATAATTTCATTCGAAATATATATATTTTTTCCAATTGGCATGAAAACAATCCTAAGTAATACAATCCCCTTGGTATGATCAAATGTATTTATTCTATTTCCGTCAATATGAATACGAGAGAGCCTATTTTATTATTCACAATGTTTTTGGGGAAAATTGATAAAATGTACCGACTAAATGGAAAAATACCCGTATTCGTGTATTATTCCGGTGCCTCTCTGTTAGCATATCCGGCCGTAAAAAATGAGCCGTACAGCAATAAGTGACAAGGTTTAGTTTTACATGCCCGTTACGTAACCTGCCTTTCACTGCTTCTTATTTTTATATACAAATATTCATTGATTATAATCGCTCCTTGACCGGGGCGAGATCAATGACCCGGCACGCGAGCGGCCTATCAGCTACAACAACCGTTTAATTTGTTTAATTTTTTTTTTACGATAACGTATTAATGATACGTAAAGTGTACTTTTTTTTCTCGGAAACCATGTGAATTTCGGCGTGACATCTTCACAAATCATACTTTTTGTCATGAATTTTAGTTAGCATTGTAGGTCAATAAAACTAATGTTTGAGCATGCTTTATTCAGACATAGTTATTTGTTATTCAATCGATTATTTTCGATGCTATCATAAAATTTAAAAGATCTATTTAATGAACTTTTTTCCCGAGCCTGTAAGATTGAAATATTTTGTCGAAAAATAGCAAAAATATCGATATTAATTCTGCTCAGATTCTGCACTTTGTGTGTTAAAAAAAAATGATTATTCTGAGTTCGGCACTGGTGTTGGTTTATTGATTTCCAATCTAGATTTTTGGAAGATCGAGTCATCGCACTCTCTCTAGTTGGCGAGCTATTTTATTTGCATATTTTTGAATAGCTTTTATCACAAAATTAAAACAAAACAGATTCTTAGTAAATATACAGTGGCATAGCTCTATAGTTATTGCATTGCATATAAATCTAGGTTTTAAGGCACACGAAAATCGGCACATTCAAATACAGATTCTCGCCTGACTTTTTTTCTAGTAAAGGGCGACTCATTAAAAAAAGCATATTGAGCAATAGATAAGATTTAAGTAGGTAATTTAATAAAATAACCCTTTCGGCACGCCGGAGGCAGAGGTAGATTTCACGGGAACAAAGTAGGAGATTATACGAACTTGTAACAAATATTGGCATCTCGCTCACCTCAACCCGTCCCGCCGCGCGCGTAACAAAAGTTGTAGGGAAAAATATGGTCCTACAATTAACATTTTAAACTGATTTAAATTTTAAATGATTTTTAAATTAGACCAAGAGGGTCTAATTTTGTCTATAAATTTTATGTATCAATTTGAAAGTGATTGGTGTAAAATTACGGCAGTTACCATGTCAAAAAGGTAGATTGATATATTTACTTATATATAAACCTTAAAACTGAGGTTGGTTTTGGGTTCTAGGAGATTTGAAACTCGAAGATATGTTGAAATTTTTCGGCTCTCATGACGTGGTACCCGTTGCAATATGTAGCTTTCCTAAAGAAATCTACCTAAAATGGTCCAGAGGTTAGCGCATCTGATTTGTCTAGTGTCGCTGAAACACTGAAATAGCTTATCTTTAGTAAGTACTAGCTGATAATATTTATTTATTTATTGTGGGAAAACACACAGTTATATCAATATTACATTAAAAATAATAATAATTAGCCAGATAAAAATAAGATTATATATTTTCTTCATATTCACAAATATATTATTATACAGTAGGTATGTTTTCAAACTAAATCAAATTATTTAAATACAAACACCTACGTATAAGATTTGTGTGTAGAGGGCGATTGTGTATGTTTAAGAGAGCGAGATATTGTGTGTATAGAAAGAGTACCTAAGAAATATGATAAGTGATGATGAACCCTTTAGGAAATTTTACTTAGATCCCTTGACTAAAAGGGAGCGACGGTATATTGTTTTTTTTTCTAGTTCAAATAACATTTACATATTGTTACTTAAGTTAAATGGCTTCTCAGATGTATCGTCGCATGTGCAAAAACACGAGGTCAGGAGATAACGAAACATAAATTTACATCTATGAATCATTGCAATAAATTATCTGCGTAAGCGAAAATATTTATTTAATTATTTCACGGTGTGCGGATTTCATCTCGTCCGGTACTGGGGAATTTACACAACTGTGGGGAATTACTTGATATGCGCAGGAAAAATTTGGTTAAATTATTGACGTTATAAGATCGTCCGTCACACTTTGCTTAGCACATTCGACGCTCGCCGTTGATGATAAATAGTATTATAATTCAGTGACTGTATTTTAAAATCATGGCCAAGTTTAGTGTTTTAATAATCGTGTTTTTTTGTGTTTGGTACACATCTGCTGAAAGACGTCAATTACATGATGCGAATAAAATTATTAATGGTGAATCAAACCCCATTGATAATAAAAGTGAATCCCAGTTGGAGGACCTGGCTTTCTTTAACACCGACGACAATGAATCATTAAAATTCTACAATGAAATCATACGCGACTGGTTATTATGGCACCATGAAAAGAACTATATTGATTCTTCTGATGATGATCACACCGAAGAAGCTACAAAATACCGTCCTAAAAGGAATCTACATTCAACCGACATTAAATTCCCCGGAGGAAGATTTGAATTTCCAATCGAAAGTACGGGCCCGTTTTATCCCGAAAATAATAATAGAGATATTAGAAGTACGCATGAAGTTCGAAATTCAAAACCCGATGCAAATATTGTCAAAGATGAACCAACCAGATTTTCCAGAAGTGTGCATTCTACTAGGGGTCATCACAGACCTCGTAACAGTTATAATATGTTTAGTTCAGTATACACTAGTCGTCCGGGTTCTGGAAGATATTCTAGAAACCTCATAGAAGACGATGACAATGTATTGAGGCGAAGGAGGGACGTTCGGGTAACTGTTGGTAATACCCAAGTGTGGCCGAGACCCCCACCAGACTATTCCAAAGCTCGCACACCCAATTGGAACCCGAATATAAAAAGTAATCATTTTGGATAAAAATGGGCAGAGGGTAAGGCTGGAATTATTGCTAACCTAAACTTGAATAATATTACTGCGAGCGTAGGAGATCTTAATATGCTTATGCTATTAAATTTAATACTTTATATTTGAGGCTAAATGATTTATGAAGGCATGTTTTACAACCACTTTTTAATAGTTTAATGTTGAAACTAACATATAAATAACAATTTACAAACAATATTTTCACATTTACTTACTGAGAAAGCGTTTATTTTGTCGAATTTCAAAACATTAAAATTTGTGACAAATTTTCTCCTACAAAATGTAATTAAACAAATGTCTTTAAGTAATTTTAGTTTTTACATTACACTAGTCAAAGATACTATTTTAGGAGAAAATGCATTTAAAATTAGGATTTTTTTCTATACTCGTACACTGTTCTCACGGTGCTCAAATAACAATGGCGTCTGCATATTGATCAACTTCGATTGCCTTAATTAAGAAAACGAGTTTTTTATTGTTTGGAGATATAAATGCCAATGCTCCTGAGTTAGGTTCACATAAAGCTTTCACACCAGAGGACGTCGGTATCGGACAAACCTTATTTTGTTTAAAAATGGCTTCTAAACATTTATTAATATTCACAGTATATTTATGTGTGTGCACACATTGTGTGATCGGAGATGTACTCAAGTGGAAGGCGGGAACCTATGATCGATTCAACGATCCAAAGCCGGATGATCAGGATACTCAAATAATACATTCCGATGAAAGGATCTTCGAATTTGGTGAAAGTGGTGACCAAGAGTATAACGATTTAATGCTTTCTCCAGATGTTATCCATAAATATGAAGAGAAATCACAAGATATACTTAACCCTGCAGTTGATGAAATAAATCTTTTGCTCCCTGAAGATAAAACAAACTCTGAAGCAGTCCCTTTCATCAAACCAGATCTTATTGATATTACGCAGCAAAGGAGGAGGCTCAATCTTTTCAATAAAAATTATAACCGCGACAGACGATCTAGTAGTTCAACGGGTTTTGCAATAACGTCGGAGGAGAGACAAGAGAAATACGTAGATGACGAAGATCCAGCCATTCGGTTGGACAAAGGCGCCTCTCGACCTTCAAAATACCCAGCACCGGAAACATCTGCTGATGAAGGATTGGACAGAGCTTCAGAAAATATAGTTTCCGTGTCAGCGGGTAATATGGACGTGAACCGCAATGCACCTCGCAAAAACAATAAAATCACTAAACTAAAGTAAATAATTAAGTACTTAATTATAATAAATAATTACTTAGCACGAGAAAAAAAACCATAAATTGATAAAATTGTTACTATTATTACTACTATTAAGACTATTACTTTTTATCATAACTATTATATTTTAAATAATTATTCCCAACATTTTGTTTTATTTTTTATTAATTTAACAGTTAGGTATTTATGAGACCAATAGAGTTGAACCTGTGAGATTAACATTTTAATTTAAATACTAATTTAAACACATTACTTTTATGTCTAAATTATGTGAATGATTATTGTATAATAAATTATATGTAAAATATTCCCAATGCGTTTTTATTTTATACTCGTATTATTAGATTCCTAAATAATTAGAATAGATAATATATTAATTATAAAAGTAATCATTTATCAGACATAAAAATATTTTTTTTTGAATTAAGGATAGTTATAATTAATTCTCCACCAGTCCACCAGTTTTTTTTTGTGCTAAAATGTTGTTGCGTATTTTGTCAATCAATATTTTGGAATTAAAATGTAGTACGTTATATTTTAATATTTACCTATGGATATTGGTTTCAATCTATAAACCTTTGATCTTAAACCTTACTTTGCTATACATTACATTTATATATCTTTCTTTTTTTATCATATTTAAATTAACTCCATTTTCCTATTGCGCTTTCTTCTATCAATGTATTTAAAGGTGAAAGTTATACTTTTTCATAAAATGCAGGCCTGCTTTTCAATCAACGCCAGGCATCTCATTCTCAGTGACTCTTTAACACATTTTAAGTATTTTAGTTTTTTTTTTAACATTTTTAACTTTTATTATAATGGTGTACTTGATTTGAATAATATGAAATGTTCGTATTGGTATTGATAGCATGTACCGATCAAAAAAAAATGATGCATTCATCTATAAAATACGATAATAAATTGTTAAATAATACATAACTTTAAAATAACATATTATTTATATAGCGATAAATATTGTCTTAGAAACTAGAACGTAAACTCGCATTTTGTCTTTATCTTATACATGACATATACTCATTTTCTCTCATAGGAATATAAAAACCTATAACTTTACTACCTTACATTAGATTACGTTATTTATTATTTACTAACATTTTTACTTTTTTATTTCTATAAAAAGGTATTTAGGTTTTATTCTTTTGGTTGTATAAATATATTAGGGCATGAAGGATATGCGCAGATGTAAAACTATCTAAGGAATAATTTAAAATTAAATGGGTTCGATATCTTATATACTAAGAAAGCTATAGCAAATTTTCACTTTTTCGAAAACCCTCCCCCCATTCCCGCCCCCCTTGTCTGATTTTGCCTATTACCGAACTTGGCCGGGATTTTGTGCCCTTAAATTTTATGTATCAATTTCAAAATGATTGGTTTAAAATTACCGCAATTATCGTGTCCACAAGAAAGTGATATAGATAGATAGATATACATATAAACTTATATATATATATATTAACTTTTAAACTGAGTGTGGTTTTGGGTTCTAGGGGATGTGAAACGCGAAATTATTTCGAGATTTTCCTGAAATCATAACATGGTACCCATTGCAATAGGTAGATTTCTTAATGAAATAGTTCATTAATCGACCTAAAATTTTATACTTATTTTTTAATATTCTCAGTAAGAAATTTTTTAGAATCATAATAAATAAAATACTTGAACATCACAAAATCTAAACGCGTCAATTAACGACGAAGTCTTATCGGACTTGTTTCTCAATTTATTATATAACCTAACCGATTATATCGGTTGTTCTAAAAAAAACATTTTTTTTAATGATTAGAGGCAAATGACCCATTGGCCAGGAAAAGTAGATAAATAAAGATGTATTGCGATAGTGGTAGTCTAGTGGTTAAGGCGTTGGACTACTGACCCAAAAGTCTCGGGTCGAATCCGTTTGTTTTTCTTATTTAATTGAATGTATTCCTGGATAGATACAAAACGTACGTGTTGCCAACAAAATGTTGTACATTTTTTTTATATTTTTACTTTTCACATTTTTGCGTTGGTTAAAAATCATAATAGGCGATTTATTTTCTAAAACATTTGTTCTTTAAACAGATTAAATAATACGTATGATCTAATCCAGAGAACACGTTTTTTTAGATATAAGGATAATCTTAAATCAATTATTGTAATTATACTAGATGTAATACAAAGAAATATTTAATTGATATGAATAATCACACTAAACTAGTTTTTACCCCGATTGCGTCTTTGCTATCTAATTATAATTGTACATATAAAACATACTTTAAAAGATCCTTAGAGATGCTGATTTTTTTTTTAAAACTGTAAATTCTAATGTAGAAACAAAAAAATAAAATTAAAGTGTAAGTTTTCACGCCCTGTGAAATATGTTTTTTTTTTTTGTGAAATTGTACTTAGTTTGAGGTTATATGTCTGGAGAAACTGGCTGTCATATTTTTTTAGTTTTTCTCGAGTTTCAATGTTTCTATAAAAAATCAACTTACTGACGTTTAATGCTTTCTAGTTGGAGCTTAGGATCAGCCTTTATTTTCGACGTAACTCTAATTTCCTAATTTGTGTCAAAAAGTCTCCTTTAATACCCCTCATCTATATCCTTTCATGTATTATAAAGCTATCATATTTCGCAGCTAGCTCTGAAATTCGCCTTTGAATACGTTTGCATTGTTTGGTACAGTCAGTGACAAAAAAGGCTTTACTCGTATCCGGCATAGCTTTCTGTACATGCGGCAACCAAATGTCTGTTGAGTGGTAGAATCATTAACGCGTTCTTTTATTTCATATATATACTCAATAATGTAATTTAAACATATAATTTTTGGATATACCGTGTGTACAAGACTATGTAATGTAATGCCGACGTTTCGGAGTTCCACACGTCCGTCCGATGCGAACTAAAGAAGGGAACATGAACGGGTTTGCTCCCCTGAGGACGGGACGTGTGATCATCTTTGAAACGTCGGGATTAAATAGACATGGCAAAATTATATGTTTAAAAATGAAAGTGAAAGCATACAATAACAAAGCCAGAATTTATATTCTATAGCAGGACCACAACCACACAAGGCAAGGCCACTAGGATAAATACACATTATTACTTTGAAAAAAATAATTAAGAAGTGAAAAAAAAAACCAACCGTTCACTGACTGGCATTCTGATTGATTTCCATCCTGTAACCAGGGTCTGATGGTATTTAATATGTTAATCAATGGGTTATTAAATTAATTTTTTGAGCTTTATTTAACCAAGCTAAATTCGTCTGTGCTAGGGTCAGGAAAGATGGTGGTGATGAAGTGTTAAAAAATAGTATGCCCATTATGTTGCTTATTCGAACCCGCGATCAGTGGGTCAATAATCAAACGCCCAGCTTGACTACCACGATCTTATTGAACGTGGTATGGAAGGTATGAAAGGCTAAAAATATCCATATATTCTAGGCGAGAGACCACAGCCACCACAAGTCACCACCACGACCACAAGTCGTTGCAACTACCCGGGTCAGAGGTGGGTTTGTCTGTTTGTCTGTAGGCGAGAGAGAGCTATGATTTTTTTTAAATACGTTGTGTTTCAAAAGGGGCATTAATTTAGATGATAAATGATCTATTATCAACATTAATTCAACTATGTTTCTTATCTCGTATACTATTGCGTTAGCTAGTAAAATTCGTACGAAACACTATGTGGTTGTAATGTTTCATTATAATTGGAATTTCTAAAAGTAGAATATTTAAAGTTGTTGTTAATTAATTAAACCAGGCCCTATATTTTTGGGCAGCTTCCCATCGCCGTGTATATTTGAAACAAATGTAGATTATCGTTTAGTTATATTACAAAACAATTCTTTTAAATACACTAACATAATATATTTTATATTTTATACACGTTAGGGCAGGCGGACAATAATACAGATTGATAGACAAAACCTGTTTTAGAATGTGCACAATCGAAGAATGAAAGTAAATAGCGTGCCACGGAGAAGTATCCAAACACCCCAAGAAGGGGAGGAAAGCACAAAAACACAAAGGTGTGTGCATCAGTCACAATTTATTACACAAATACTAAACTCTTCATGGCCCAGGAGGGACACCCGTTCCTATGGGCACACAAGCTTTTTAAAAGCAGCATAACTCTCCCTGCCACCCACCAGATTAGATAACGGCGCTGGCCTCCCGCTTCCACCAATCTCGTCAACTCAGCATCCTGACGCACATCAAGGCTCATCTTTGATTCCAAACTCAGCAAGCCTATTTTTCAGACAACCTTGGTCGAAGAATTGGTTATTGTTATGTCAACTCGAGTATATTTTTTAATCGGAAGGCATGCACAGGTATACGAATTGTTTTCATCGAATGTACGCCCCGCGCCGCTTATGGGATTTCGCTTTTACGTCCTTTACAAGATCAAAGATGTTGAAATAAGAACGCGGCGGGATAAAGGGAACAATACGATTATCTGGTCTCATAATAATAGGACATCAAACGCCTCGCCGCCCATTCACAATTTATTGCTCTGGCTTTGATGTAAGAAATTTTAACCACCTTGTCGGGATGAGACACGCGCAATTTCGGCTGGATTTACTAGTCTGACCGGTGAAATCGCCAACATGCTGACGCTTTGGGTTTTTTTTTTCCAAAAGAGTAATGGACAATTTCTTATATAGGGTGATAATTTTAGAGGCGTGGTTTTCAAGAAGAGATAAAACGCATATAATTTGATGCTATGGCTAAGAATTTAGTTTTATTATAAAGATAAGGGTTTGCCATTATGTTTTAAAAATGATTTCGGGTAAGTGGCCGCCGCGACTGACTCGAACAAATTCCAGCCGAGAGGCCCAATTTCAACCACTTTTTGCAGCAAGTTGGGCCGTATGTCAGCAATAACGCGCCGAATATTCTCTTCCAAGGCGTTAATCGTGTCCGGCTTATCTGCGTAGACAAGCGACTTCACATAACCCCACAAAAAATAGTCCAGCGGTGTTAAATCGCACGATCTTGGAGGCCACGCCACAGGCCCACGACGCGATTTTTACTTTATTTTAGAGTGATTTTAAAAAAATTTAGAGTGATTTTTTCTAAATTTGCACTATTTGCAAACGTTGTTCAGGAGTAAGTCTATTCATTATGAAATAGCAAACCAAACTGAGCGTAAATCAAGTGACAGCTGTCAAAAACACCAACTACGAAAAAAGTAGTGCCAGATTGAAAACCACGCCTCTAAAAAAACATCCCTATATTTGTTGAATTGAAGAATTTTCTTTTTAATATCTTGTCAGCATGAAACTAATAACATTCTAGAATATGGTATGTTTTATTCTTACATTTATTTAACTAAACTATAACTATATTACAATGTTACATGAAAAATCTTTGAAAAAAAACACTTTACGATGTGATCTTTAGACGGAACCTATTGCACTTCTTTGTTCTTAACCATTAGTATGTAGTTTCTCAAATAGTACCTCCATATTTATAGCGCAACCTGACACATTTATCTTTTTAATAGAGTTTTTAATTATTAACAAATTTTATGTAAACTACTATAGTACATATGTATACAAAGTGTTCCAAGATCATTCCCGCTAATTTAATGGGGGGGGGATAGTGTTCCCTCTTATTTATTTAAATCGTGTTTCTTACGCCATTCTCACGCGTCGATTCTACCGAAAGAATTTACCGACAAGGCTTCAATTATTTCCAGAGACATAATCAAAAAATTAAGAACATAGTGTTGTAAAATTCGGCATAACCTGTTCAAAGCCGAAAACCCACAGAACCCACATGCTGAAATTCACCCTTGAATTTGGACTAAACTCGATTTGCACCAAAGCAGTCGCATACCAGCACTTCAACAAGATAGACAGTCGTTCTTCAGTCGCGAGACACATCAGACCATCGGTAGTTAGTTGGTAGAATCATGCGCTGATTGTTTCTCTAATCTCTTGATATAAAATTCTTTTATATGTAACCAATTATAATTTTGTGAAATCTGCAACTGGTCTACAATAAACCCTCAGACACCCACTATCCGTGCCGTTACATTATAATATATTTTATTTACGACGAGTAACGGTTTTCATTTTAATGGTACAGTTAAATAAACCGACTGCAGTTTCGTTCTATCGTAAGGCGCTGAAATCCCGTGCAGCACGGAAATTAAAAACGCGACGGTTATTCTTGGTAAGCAAGTTATACAATATTGGTTATATGGCATTTGGCATTGCAGAACAGGAAACTGCCTTATCGACTAAAACTCAGCGACGGAGACCAAAGGAGAGAAATCACTACACACATATAATATCGAGAGAGCTCATAAAAATATGGTGAGGTGACAAAATATCACATTTATTATGGGATTATTAACCCACTTTAATTTTAATACGTTTAATGCATTTATCAGTATGAAATTATGGTTTTTGACGTGAATAGGTCTATGAAATAGACCTCCTTCTCTTTAGAGCATAAAGGAAAATTCGATTATAATGAAATCACGGTACACTCGCTTTTCAGCTTATATACAAGTATAAGTATACATGTATAATAATTCTATGCAAGTAATTATAATAATAAATAAAAACTTCGAGCACACGGACAATTCAGGCGCAAATAATTTAATAACACGTTTAATTTTATGTAAATGAGTTTTTGCTCTTTAGTTTTTAAATGAGATTGCAATTACTTAGTTCATCAATCGTGACAAAATTATTATTATTATTTTTTTTTTCTTTATTTGAGTAATGCACCCACGAAGGCTGGTGCCTTTTCCGTAGGTATCTTAAGCTAATTAGTATACGACAGTTCAAAGCTTCCATATAAACTAACACTAATTTAAAAAAAAAAACTTACAAATTAAACAATTAAACGTATCAACATAATGTCACATTGTCTTAGGACTACACTATGGTGTCACTTTTCGGGACAATCCAAAGTGATCCTTCCTCTATTTTTAATAATGCGTATACAAATGTATATGTATACTAACCTATAGGTTGTACATGTATTTGTAGAAATTTTTAAATTTTGGAATTCTAACGTTTAATTTATCAATTTGACTAGCAACTAGTGTGAATCTCTATTTCGCCTAAATCGTTCTTTCACTGTATATACGAGTATAATTTATATCCACAGTAATTTTGGCAATAAGAAATCAGGCTATTCTCTTTATCAAAATTACTGTGATGAACACAATATTGCGGAGATACGAAAATGAAGGTCTGAACAAATGGAAGTCGACGACAAAGGCAAAAAGCTGAACCAATGGGTCGTAAAACAGAAAAATGCCCGTCGCCTGGACTGCAGCCAACGACAGATAAGCCACAAAGTGTAATAGTACGGCATCCAGAGCAACAAAATAAAATGTTTTTTCATCGGATCAACTCAGCTTAAACTTCGTAAGCGACTTGCTAACGGGTATTTTTTTATAGGGTGGCACCCTTCGAATCTGTCAGCGAGACCATGCATACCCAGAACACACGGTGCGGTTTTCATCACCACCATCGCGGCGACATGACAAACCGCAACTTGCATGAACATTGCACATGGACAATGGCAACCCATTGAAGGTGAAGTGATGATACCTTAAAAAAATCACGAAATATTTATTTCTACTTACAGTGTAATGGTCGTAATCGGACCTGCGCCCAAAAGCGCCTCCCCGACAACACAAGCCACGCGAATGAAGAAGAAGTTTTGAAAAAAAAATAATAATTAAATGAAAATTTTAAAATAATATCTGCAACAAAGCATTTTTTTTTGTCCTACATATAAATTAATATAGTCGCTAGAGGTTTTTTCTACTCTTTTTAATACATATATAACGCAATACATTAAAAGGCTAGGGGTAGTGTTTATTTGTGAACGCTTTTATTCTATACACATACATATATTTTGACAATATCTAATAAATATTACCTTCAAAAACAGTATACTAAAAACCTGTACTTGCTCGGATAAATTGTTTTACTACGATACATACTTAGTTAGGTAAAGGTAGTGACTCCTTGCTATACACAACTTAGATTGATGAGTTCAGTTTTTTTTGTATGATACCTCCTTACCCTCTAGTAAAATCGTAAGGGTTTAGTTGTTGCAATATGCTACCAAGCACTGGCGGGTTCGAATCCGCATATAGCCATACCATTTTCAACGCTTCATGAACACTACCTCCTCCGACTCTAGTACAAGGAAATTTAGCGTATCGGCCAAATATAACCACTAAACTCACACAAACACTAATATAAATAGTGTTTAGGGTATTTTGAATTTACACGACACTGGCTGTTTTTTTTTTATAAAAAATAAATGTCAATTTATTTAGTTACTTATCGCCGTATTCTAAGAAATAAATTAAAATAACTGTGGCAAATCTCCTAGAATCAGGGGAGATGGTGGTAACGAAGCGTTAAAAATAGTATGACCATGTGCGGATTCGAACCCACGACCTTTGGGCCAATAGTCTACCAACCACCCACCATGACCATGGTAGTGGTATGACCAATACCATGATCTTTAAGATATACATAGTAATAATATTTATATAAATACATTATAATTCGTTTACTAATTTCAATGTTGTTACCTTGCTTATGTTTTAGTTTGTATGCACTAATTTAGAAAAAAAATGACTGATATTTTTTTCCTAAAAATATTTTATCCTGCTGCGTTGCTTAGACTATGAAAATGTAATCAAAAGTCTCCGGGTAGCTGAACCTATGCCAGTGAACCAACCACTAAGCCATAACGAAAGATCGAGGTATTGCTGTTAAGGGGTTCGACCACTGACCCAGTAATTGCCGCATTTGGTCATACCAGTTCATCACCACCATCTTCCGATACTGCGAGCGGTCGAGCTTAGATCTTAGATCTTAAAAAAAATAATCGAAAAAATTAACAATATTTAAATGATTTTATTTACTGTAAATTACCAACAATAAAAATCAAAGAGGCTACTATGCTATATGGCGGCATATGGTTTCGAGAATGGGGATTTATATCGGGATAATTGTTCAAACAAGTCACAGTTTACAGTTAAGTATAATAAAAAACCTACTACATTAACTGCTAATATTCATTATCTTTTAATGTATGTTTTAGAAAAAAAAATACCTCGTTTAAAGTTAGCATTTCTGGCTTAATTTAAGCTAGTTTTCAGGTGTAGGAATTTTATCTACCGATAGTATTTACTTTATTCTGTATTTTACATCCCATTTTAGTCTATTACGAGTATCTGTAATGACTATCTGATATTTTATTTCATTTTTAAGCAACTAAGGTTGGTTATTTAAGTCAAAGTATGATATTTTTGTTTAGGATCACGAAGTCAAATTTATGTTTTTTTATGTACAAATAATAAACCATTATCAAGCCACGTTTTAATTATTGTTAACCCTACTTTAGCCTTAGCTATGATCTTTGACTTTGCCCTGAACACTAAAACTATATGATAAATAGAATAGCTTCACTTCTTCTAGAGATATATTATACATTATGATAAGGCCAATATGCTTTACCCCTATGATAACATGAAGTGAATGCAGCCTTTCACCTAAAGTTACTTCAGAACCGAAATGTTTTGCATTATAAATGCATTATTCCACAATGAAAGTATTCAAATTTCTTGGAATGACATTAAGTACATATTTAAATGTTTCCCTCAAAATAACTCCATCATTATGTAATACTATTTATACTATTTAAATTTGCAATTGGCCTATTATCATTTCGACTTTCGCGCGAATATATATCCTTCTTTTTCTTTGTGTCTCACGTCAGTTCTATGTGTAGATAATATTATAATAGATGATGGTGCGAATATCTGAATATAAAAAAAAAACGAAACTACTGAAATTAAAAATGTAACTTAAAATTAATTGACTGAAACTAAGATTATACTGGGTTTAATTTATATAATAAAATGTACTCACTTTATCAACCTAAAAATTATGTTTATTTGCCTTGACATTGACAGATTGTTGAAAAAGGAACGTTTGAAATCACACAAAATTCACAGCTCGAAACTCATTCAGTCAATCTGTCAGTTAGTATGAACATTTTATTTTATTAAATTTAATGTATTTGTAACACATATTATAGATAACTTTTAGCTTTCTGCACTCCTTCTCCATATAAACTTTAACTATGCCAAATCTCACCCTCCTCCGTGCGCGCATTATGCCTAAAAAGGGATCCAAAGTTTTCCCTCCGTGTATTAATATATAGATAATTATTACAAATATGTGTTAAGAGTATAATGTAGGTTTACAAAAAAACAATATACAGAGTGTTTACGGGGACAGTACTTTTTTATTTATTTAATTAATGGTAAATATCTTGCAAGCATTTAGGCCCAAGTGATAATCGATACGATTAAGTTACAATACAGATAGTTTCAGTCTCTGACAATACACTTTTAGCGAGTGGTAAAGAAGTTTTCGACTTTTAACTTATAATTGGAAGCGAAGACGAGCATCGCAAGTGCTGCAGGCCATACAGCATTTTACGAGGTCCTCTCAGACGAGGGCTACGTAAAGGGCCAGGTAACACCCTACTGTATAATTAACTTGAATATGGCGTTGATAATTTAACCCTTTCGTAAATTTCCACTTCAATATATTAAAAATCTGCGAGTTCTTCTAGTGCCTGTGTCGTACCTGTTACCGTAGGTACGGTTTTGATTCGCAGGTAATGGCGTGGTCTCCCGGAAGTGCCAGGCGGTGTTCAGCTCGTTAAGCCAGCGGAATCCGTTGGCTTTGTCTTGGCACGTATTGGAACAGCGCCAATTGCGATTCTGTAACGCTCTTTATCCAACTGCGCCATCGCGCCGATTATCTCGACGGGAAGACCTCCATTTTAAGTAGGCATTTCAAGCTTTGGTGCCTTCGTATGGCAAAAAACGATTCAAAGATATCTAACGAGGATTCTGTCCTGAGAAACAAAACAAAATTTGAGAATAGCCTCTCTACAAATAGAAATATTTTTAAAGGCAGATAAAATTACAAGATAAAATTTGTAGCAATTATTTTAGAAAACACAACGAAAAAACAATTTTAAAAATGCGAAATTGTACATTCATACATTTTTACTTAAATACAAATAGAAGGATGAGAATCAAAATTAATTAATATTATATATATTCAAATTCAACAATTATAACTTAAATTGGCCTATTTCGCGTATTTCTTTAAGGTAGTTTGTTGTAAACTTTTGACCCAAATAGGATCTACTTTTACTAAATTTAGTTGAGTTTGGTCTTATAGGTTGAACATTATTAATTTTATTTCTGGTGCTATGGTTGTGGGTAGACTCGCGTGTCATTGAACCAATCCAAAATGTTGCATAAAGTTAAGATCTTAAGCTTGCTAAAATATACCTTACAAGACTCCGAAATATAAAACAAGATAGCCCCTTCTAACTTTATAGAAATAAACGGTAATAATAATAAGAATATATCTAACTAATTAATACGAAGATACGGTGAATACAAACAACAAATATTTTATATATTGTATTTTTTCTTACATATTACTTTTCTATTATTATTAGTTTTAGGCAGGCAACTTATGCCTATGATTATGTCTGTGCGTGTTTTAAATATCCCATATTTAAACAAAAATATCTCTTAATAGTGACTTGGTGTCTTAATAAAATAAAATCTTTTAATCTTAAAGATTTCCGTTAGATTTAGTGCCTTTAAAAAAATATAATTTGTTATCATAGAGTAAATAATAACAATAAAGATTTTCTTAAAAGTATTGACCGTCGAAAATTTAAACTGTTGAAGCCAAAATAATTCATATCTTCCGCCATTGCATTAGTCACAACTCCGTTTTTCATTTCCTTCCTACCCTGCGATAGAGGAACAAGCTCTCTCTCTCTCTTCTGTCAACTACTCTACAAAAGTGCTGTCTGCAAAAAAGACCCTGCAGTCAGTTCAGTGATTAAACTTCAGTCGTCAATTTTTATTTAGGCAACCATTTTATAGGTTAGGTATTGAGAATTTGGGTTGGGTATTTTGTCCATGCTTAAACATAAACTTTCTCATTTCATCTCCACTCATACTTAGGAAGTTTTCTGGGCTTCCTTAGTTATTTGATGCAAATTTATATTAAATTTTAAATACACTAAATTCAGTGAAAACATTTGAATGTTTCTATTTTCTTAGAGAGAGACAGAAAATAAATTTAGAGGTTAACTCTGCAATAACAATATTATAAAATGATAATAATTCGTACCTTAAAAACGAAACACATGTAATAGTTATTATCTTTATTTTAATACGCTATTTAATCTCCTTCAATTATACTAAATCGTTTTGTTGCACACTTTCTAATATTTTTCTGACAAGAGTCCCCGAAATAACTGATATAGGATGACAGATATATAAACAGGCTACTAAACCCCAAAAAGGAGAATAATTCCAAAATACATGAATCATGGAAAGTGCAAAACGCGCCGAGCCGTCTTAAGGCATCCTTATAAATCAAAGGCTTACAATGATCAATCGCCTTCTGGTCGTAAACTCGATTCGAACCATCGCATCCTTCGCTGTAAGCTCGGCAAAATCGAAAACTTTCATTTCTCGTTTGAAAACATTACATTGGAAAATTAAATAAAAACAAAAATAATCTTTTTTATTTTGCTTCTGAAATATGTTAAACATTAGGCGTTAATTAATTATATAGTTTATTTTAAAGGGGTTTCTTTTCACCGGCTACGATAAAACTGATGAGGTCAAAGAGTTTATTTTCTATACTCTGACCTTGAAATTCACCGATATTTGCTTATATTTTATACCAGTTTGAAACACCTCAACCAGGAGTAAACAAAATAAACATTAAATTTCATATTAAATTAAAAATTTAATCACGTTTAAAGTTTTTGTCATTATGTTTTTAATCTGAAAAAAATACCCAACTTTTTTTATAAAATAACTTATTAGTAAAAGTTTTTATCACACGTTCATAATTCACATATCAGAAAGAACGGTGTTGGAACCAGTTTTGACATTTCAAAAATCCGTACGCTCTATCCCTACCTTTACAGCCAGTGGGGATATTCTGGTTCTTCGTGATAATTGTGCTTTATCACCTTCGTTAACGGTAGAGATGTGAACAGAAGAAAATACCAGTTGCAACTAGTTAATGTTGCACCCATCCCTACAATCGCGACTCCCGCGGCCCGCCACATTTGACATTTAAATAATTTTGTTAGGTTATATTTCTTTGTGTTGTTTATATTTCGTAATTATTATTAATATATCGTTATTGATTATACTGATTATTTGTTTTTACGGTAAATCACCCAACAAAATAAGACCTAATTTTTGAAAAAAATATAGGTTGTGTTATAACCCTAATGTTATTTTAACTCTCACCAGTCGTCTTTAGTACGAATAATAATGTCAAATATTAGTTAGGTATATATCTGTATCTACAAATATGAAATAATAAAAGATTAACAAAACAAACATGTCAAATAAGAAATAATCTGAAATTACAACATTAAAACGCCCATAATTTAGTTTTTAATCATAACATTTCCTAAGACAAAAGGTTGTGTTGGTAAAATACTATTGGGAAATTTTCGGATAGTCGATTGTATTACTTACTATCTATTTCTTTCACCGACAAATTACGTATTACGTATAGCTAATCGATTTTACGCGGCACTCGGAGGCGGCGATAACATCTGTCACTCAACGGCGTTGTCTGTCACTCACTCAAGTTAACATAACGCCGAAAGTGGCTTACTTTTTAAACCCGGAATAGCCGAAGTTGTCGTTATAAAGCGTTTAAAAGTTAATAAAACCAAAATACCGTACTTTTATTTGGTATTTCTTTTCAAACCCCGTTTGCTATACGAGCAGTTTTGCCATCGTCAGAATCTTAAGGCGTAGCATATTGACAGTCAACCTTGAAATTCAGTGCTTTATTATAGGGTGTCAGATTTTACCCTCTCTTTAATAAGAGAGCGATTTAACTAAAAAATAACTATTAGATGTTTATCATTTATTAAATTTCTCAGAAATAGAATTAAATTTAAAAATCTACCTCTAATATGTTGAAGACAATATGGTCAATAATATGGTCAAGGTATTTAAACATATTTTTTTTGTTATTAAATATCCAATGGTTACCAAATTCCAGCCATAAAAAGGGTCTAAATGAGTCGAAATTAATGTTTATACTTTGGCTTTGCCTTAATGTCCTTCGAGAAGTCTCGCTCGCTGTCAGAAATGCCTTCAGATGGCAAGCATACAGCTTCAGATCGAAGCGTGATTCCATGTTTATTATAACAAAAATATTGAGTGGTGCTTTCGAGTTTCGAAGCTAAGAGTATAGAGATCCTGGTGATATGGCGAATAAGGAGCTGTTTGAGTTGATCATGGTCAGGAGAAATTAGTTCAAACTTGCGAAGATGGAAGATGTAGCGTTTATTGTTAATTTTCTCATAGTAATTAAAATATAATTATTATACGTACAACCGTATGTTGAATTTGACCTTTTGACTATACCCTTTAATAAATAAAAATAATATATCATCTTCCATAGACACAAGAAAATGAGAAGCGGATGTCCGTTGTGTATATTGTTCCGGTCCCAGGATATGAGATTGTAAGGACGCGACCTTTTCGCATTGTGCGAACGTCCAACTCCAGTAAATAAAGATACGTATATACTCGCACTTACATGACTTAACGCACCGCAATACACGATATGGCAAAAGGGCCTTTGTATTGTGTCTATTATCAATGGAACTCGTATCAAATATAACTTGTCTTTATTTAGGGTTCAATATACTATGACAAGAGACTCCCCAGAAATTATTTATATAAAAACATGATGTTACTATTACAGAAGTTTTTTATACCACCTAAAATCAATTGTATTTCCGAAATTACATTTAATACGAAGACTCTTTTCGCTCGAATAATAAATATGCATTAATGTAAAATATATAATATTTGCTATTTAAAATAATTATTTTTTCTATTTTATATCAGTTGAGAAAACAAGGACTTTCTTTACTTTATTTTGAGGAAAAACATATGTTTTTCCCAAAAAAAAATACGGATTTCCGTCTATGGTCCTTACATTTCTTTAAATATGTTCTAGTAGATACGTTGAGCAAAAAAATGGAAAAAACATAAGATAAATGATTATGTATTATTCTTTTAAAATGTATTAATATTTTATATTGTAGTTATTACATATATTTATTGCACTTATTATTAATATTTAAAAAATAAATATCTTAAATTAAAGTGTATCACATAAATATTTATCTAATAAACCATTTACAATATATTATTTTCAACTAGTTTTCAAATATTATTATTCCATGAATCAGAAAACGGTAATGGCACATTTAGCAAACATTTGGTACAGATTCGTCTAGTTAACAATTAATTATTATATAACAATATATAATAATTATATAACAATCGCTTGTCGCTTAAATTGAGATTCATTTATTTATATAGTTAAACATTCTGTACGATTTAAACGCAATAATATATACACAAGATGAAATAAAATAAATGTTTTAAATGATCCGAATTGTCCTCTATTACCAAACAATTCATCTCCGAAGCTATATAATACTCTTGAGTTGAAATTCTATAACTTCTTCTTCTAGCTTCTAATTTTCAATGATATAAATAAGCAAGAACCAATTCACATGATACCTCGAAGGTAGAAGCTTACTTACGCGACCTATATTACAAATAACCTCGTTTTGGTCATTTTATTCAGGAATAAAGGATCTAAACGTTTTGTTTTAGAGTAATAATGTTCTAGAACCTTCCAGATTGCTTAGGATGCCTAGAAGGAATTGCTATAACTGATCATATACAATTATTTTGAGCCCTACTCAACTAGGCTGAATGTTCCTGTGCAGGGGATATGGTGGTAATGAAGCATTAAAAATGTGCCATGTTATGTGTGTATGACCAAGTGCGGATTCGAACCCGCGACCTTTGGGTCAATAGTCCAACGCCTCAACCACTGACTACCACGATCTCTAAGATGAATAACGCACGTAAAATGAACTGAACTTCAATAAATAATTTAAAATATTATCAAATCGATCGTATTAAATAACACCTCGGAAGTTTAATACCGGGCAGCCGGCCCTTCGGGTCTAATCTGACGGCGCCATCTGCGAATCCTCGTAAGTTTTCAAGCTTTTTGTTTGCCTCGTAAGCCGCTCGAGACAGTCAAGTAATATCAAATTAATCTCAAGCGACGTGTTTCGCTCCAAGGATTTCTTATTACGGGCCTAATAATGCGCAGTGTACCTACCGCCCTCCAAACTCGACTGTATACCTAAATATATGCAGGTACATAAGTATGAACACCCTCATATGAACTTTAATGCAAATCTCATCGAATAATATTCGGACGACACATCGCAAATACGTTGAAATTTTTATTTTTCCGTGTCCAAAAGACGAGTTTCAAAAACTTCTAAAGGAAAATTCTTAGATCGAAACTATAATTAAATGTGGTGGATTTTTCAGCACGGGTCGTTTGTGTTCATTTTTACAAGCTTTTATTTAGCTTGCAATGTTGCTTGTGTCAGCTTGCGTGTGTCAGTTTAGATTAAATCTTGCTAGTTGAATTAGAAGCACTTCCTTTTATCCTACGATGTTGAAATTTGACATTTGGTTCAGTTCCGATGATTAGATGATAATTTTTATGGTTAGCATGATACTACACCCAGGATTGGCCCCAGACGAAGGCATTTAAATAAAACCTTGTTTTTAAAAATGTAGTTTTAAGATCAATTTATTGTTATGCTCGGAAATTTGTGTGGTTCTATTTTTTTTTATATTTTTTTCATATTTTCACAAATTAATCCCAGACTTAGACCGATGCTTATTTAAAAAAAATACTACAGAAAATGCATCAAAAATTTGGTTAATTATAATTGAAAAAAACCTTCGTTTGGACGTTGAGTTTTAGGACAATCTGTATATATATATAAAACTGTGCTCTCATGTTATCTACAGATTGTTTTTAAATTTAGGGCATTACTTTTAATAGGTTGATCTATAACGATAACTAAACCGGTCTCACGAAAAATAATATATAATTAAAAAAAAACATACTAAAATAATTATATTATTAAAAAACTTTGTTTTTTTTTCGATGGTCTTCGCGAGCAGCGTGCTTCAGGGTTCACTGACCGTTCTCGCGCTATACATTCAACCGCGCTCTCAAACATTAAAACGATTTCTATTGAATTTTCAAGTCGTTTTTCTCGTAATTGAGAAACATATTTCTAATATTTTTTGCCGATTAATGTTTGATTGTCGATATAGATCAGTATTCGAATAAGAGTGCTGTAAATTTAAAAACATTCTGTATAAATACAATTGTACTATACATAACGTATTGCGTAGTTATCGAATGCGCGATAAAACTGAAAGACGAAAGACTGAAAGACTGAAGACGGCGTGAATAAATTGAAATTCGGACATACAAGTTCGGATCAAAACGTTTCAATTTCTGTAAAATTAATCCGAACTTGGTCGCTACTGAAGTGGTTCGTAAGACCGCCCCTTTCAGAATTAATCACCGGAAAAACGTAGCGTCTCTGTTATCTTCGCTAAAGTAACTTATAAAACATTTTACTTTCCATAGTTTTAATAATAATATTTTAGGCCGCTTTAACATTGCTACGAAGAATCTTCTCTTATAATTTAGTTATTTTTCTTTCTGAAGGCCTAATTATTTTTGGAATTGTTGTGGCCAAAATAGTTTAAATATCTTATTTATTTAATATATTTTAGGGAAACATACAGTGTAACTTAATTTATTGAACAGCAAATACATAGTTATTAACTTAGCCAATTACATTAATCCGCTATTAACAACTGAATTAGAAGGTAGGTTCACCTAGAACTGATTACATAACAAAAAGAAAATAAATGTGAAACATAAATAAAATAGGTTAGTTTTTGCATATCTACCCTGATAAAAATATGTATTATTTAAAATATGGGTTTGTTAAAGTTATTATAATAAACATAAATAGATAATTATATACTTAATTGTGTGGTAAAGGTACATATATAATATATAATTGTTAGACATATACAGACAACAATAACACACTTTAAGTCATTTAATACGCTTTCTTCGTACAAAATCTAACAAATTTTAATATTTATAATAAAAAGTATCTGTCGAATTTACAGCACAACGAAATTTAGTCGAGAAAGCAGATAATGTGTTTACCCTACTATATGCAAACTACTATAATTCTAAGGTAAACATCGGGTAGGGTTCCTTTGTCGGTTCTAAGTATAGGGTACTCTAATGTTATAATACAATGTCAGATAAGGGGTCAAAAGGTGGCCCACTTCATTAACCTATATTAGTTAATATTTATTAAAAAAAACTACAATGTGATAAAATGTAGTTAACGAAGACTCAATGTTTCAGATGCGTTGCATCGCCATGGAATTTATTTATTATAATTTGACGGTTTCTCAACACAGTTAAACATAAAAAAATATTAATATTTTTGTCTAAATACCATTAAAGGTAAATAAAATGCCAATAATGTCAAATAAAAATAAAAGATGGTACAGTAAAATCGCGACGAGATGGCGAAATTATAACGGGATGGCGAAATACTCGATCATTTTGACTTTCGCATCTAGTTGGGAATAATGAGATGGGGTCGTTTCGTTTTATTCTGATGGAATGATGTCGTCTCGCAGTCTCGCATATGATTTTCAAACGCTTCCATCAAACGCGCAGATTTCATTGGAGGGTATTTAAATTGCGATGATAATAAACTGTTTTTTAGAACATTGTACTCGTGAAATGTGGCAGCTATTTAAATTTGAATTTAAATCGTATACTTCACATTTTAAATACTCAAAAATATTCATTGTATGTATGGAATTCGGCCTCAACTCATACAACTATATTATAATATTAAAGAATTTATTTATAATTAAACGTTAATAGAACATATCTACCATAAATTTTCATACATTAAAACGTACATAGTATGCAGGTGTATTCAAGTGGTTGATCTATATATTGGAAAAAAATCCCAATTACAAGAAAAGCATAAATATTATATGACATGATTTTCAAACGTATCAAATCATTTAGTGCATGCATGTAAACGAGTTCATGAATTAGTTCACCGCTCCAGGAATACGTCCGCCACTAATTTTCCCCCTGAGAACGCTTTGAATTATTAAAAGGAAATTAATTCGAATTCAAGTGGAAATATTTCACGGGCAACATGGCAGCCTTAATAGACTTTCGAATAGAGCAGTATCCTCAGTCTAATTGGATTTCGGCAGCGCGACTTTAACATAATTTCGGACGAAGATTGGATTTGTTTAGGGCCTCCTCGACAATGGCGCACTAACAAGGAATTATTCGTCTTTTGAAAGGGAATTGTGAATACCACCTATACATTCTATTCATTATTATAAATAAAGCCGTCGTTCAGGGCGTCCTTCCGTCTTTTAGGTTAAGATTTATGTGGGTATAAAAATAAAATTTGGATATATAACTTTATTATAATTAGCCTTCGACGAGTGCCATGTCAAGATGACGAAGACACGCTAATACCGCGTAAAAGGGTCTCACTAGGCGAGCCCATTCTGTGACGGTATAAAATGATATGTAGTTTTATATAATATATATGCCGGCGTAAATGTAGCGTACGGCTTTTTTTATTTCATCCACTTCAGTAAGAAATGATATTATATATTTAGTCATTATAAATAAACAGTTTTTTTTTACCTAAATATATCTAATATGCTATTCAATTATTTTATATCACGCGCTGTGACATCTACAATACACAAAAAGATATGTATAGTATTCGACTCGAACGCTAGCGTGCATATACGGACCGTCTCCTGGCGAGTGGGGTGGTATTTAACCCTCGCTGCGGCGGCAACTGGCATTCCTCATGATAATCGCCCCGATATACGAACAGACGCTCACCTGGCTTTGTTCCAAACATCGATTTATATCGGGTCTTTGGAAATCGATCGACGTAGACTGCCGTCTTTGTGCTACTTTGAGATGTACACTCGAGCTCGAAAATACGTTTGCTGATAATAATTTTGCTTTTGTTTGTACAGTCGACTGCGTGAATTTGGCACAAAAATAAAAACATGAATGTAAGGTCTGCAAACTGCTCGGACTGAGCGATTGCAACCGTGTCGCTTGTCGGCGCGTGTGACCTAATTACGCCACGCTCCTTGGCCATTTGACGTTGGTTTTTAACGTGAATTTTTCAGTGCGTAATCGTTGACCTTGGTGCTTATGTACCAGGCGGTACCAACTATACTTATCCCTCCCCCCTGCTCTGATATTGTTTGTTTTGTTTTTTGCACAGATTCCTCCATAGCCATACTTTGCACTTAATTTATAGGCCAGGGTTGAGAGAGGAAACACGATGCTAAATGCACGCAATGCGCGGTTGACAGCTTGATCAGGGTGAACCGCGGCGTCCGGATCCGACCCACGATGCCGCTTCTAGGCACTTCTATGTTCTGTGACTTATTGTTACCTTAATAATTAAAATATAATTTGTGTTAAAACACAGATGTAGTTTAGATTCTGTCATACATTCTTGAGTAAATAAAAGTTAAAGACAAAATACATTCACACACAGGTACAGGATATATATTCTGCATACGTATTTAATTGTACGAGAATATACTCAAAATAAGCGCATTTCAGTTATTTCGGGTTAGAAATCAAATGCAGCTAAATCATTTTTGTGAGAATTATCGATGGTGCTTTTATTGACACCGTCGTCAGAGTTAAGGGGACTACATACGTCAACGAAGGACACTATCTGAACGATTCTGATCTATAAATTGTTACTTGCGAAAAGAAGCCTTGCACGATGAACGTAAAGGCGTAAACTCTACGACGGGCATAACGGCGCTTTTAACACAAAGCGCAGCCTACCATTTTATATGAAATATTGACAGAAATTAAAGGTTTTTTTTTTTAAATAAGGGATATGTTTTTTATACATAATAACACAAAAACATTTAGCATACATTATCATGTCATAGCAAAACAAAAATCTCCAATTTTAGGCAAATTTTGTTATTGTATTAATAAGTTGTTATATTTCAAATAGATAAGTTAAATCTATCCGCGTTATTCTCGTCATAAAACTACATTTATTGTATATGTGATGTTTCTGAGGTGGCTTCAAAAAATGTGGATATGAAAAAAACCCGAAAAAGTCGCATTTTTATTGCAGAAAATAAATAAATAAATACGTGCGCATTCAATTACAGACTTGCAAACGTCGTCGGCCCGTTATGAAAATGCCGTTTCATTGCAGCAAACATAATGCACTATGGTATAAATCTTAACTTTGGATATTTAACACTGCGCCTATCTGCGAGGTGAGTTTTGCTTTAGTAAAAGCTTCTTCGGTAAAACTACTTTAATACGATTTTCCTTTATCGCCTTTGGCTCGCAGCCAAAGGAAACACTATTTTTGTATTTTATGAGCCAATAAGGTTGTCGCTTCTTATTTGCATTTTGTATAATATATAATATTAAGGGATCGCAACTTGGTCATTTCTCTTAACGAAAAATTTAGGGTTTCCCTTTCCTCTTTATTTTCGTCGTTCACATATTAATATATAGATAACACGTTTAATATCCGCGTCAATTTAGAACTTTTTTTTTTAGAAAACCAACAAATACTCGGGATACTGGCCAATCGATATTGGTTTGATTTTTGCTGCCATACATAGATTATTTTACACATAATGCATCGGTAAAATTAAAATTGAAGCTTTTGATCATTAATATAATAATACTTATTTTTAAATTAAAATTTTCGTACACCGGTTTCATTTTTGTTAAAAAAAAATAAAAAAATCACAGTCTTCAGAATTCTCGAACGATTTAGAATCTACAAAACTGTATTAAGACGAACAATGGAGAGAGGTTTGTACCTAAGAAAAGGTCTAGGAGTTCATTTGAAAATTCTCTCCGGATGGATTACTTTTGGCAACGGACAAAGGAGGCAAGACCCGATATTTTACTGAGGCGGTACGCTACGCGAAAGTAGCCAAATGATAAGTACAGTCATCAAATAAATATCATCTATTAAATATGAGCTATGAAAGCAACAGAAAACGCTGGAAACTAAAAAAAATATATTGTTTTTATACCAGCGTTGGTTGACTTACCACTACTTCATTTAATAATAATAACTTCGGTTAATAAATACTATTATTGATCAAAAACTTTTAAAAGTAAAATTTTAAACTTCATAAACTTAATAAAAGTGTTCAATTGGTCACGTCGCCAAAACACCAATACACCAGGAGGCTCTGCGAAATCCAGCCAATTGGTCCTGCGATTTGTAGTATTATTTGTAAAGACGGTATATCAACATTTATAATGGTTGTCGAGAAAAAAAAGAATCAAACCTTATGTGGAATATTAAACGGATATTTGTTGTGAGCAATCGAAATTCGTACATCGAATTAAGAGTCTACTGTATAAATTTAGGGGTTTTTTTTTCGCATTTTTATATATATACTAGCTGACCCGGCCACGCGTTGCTGTGGCTAAAGTTTTTGTTATATTACATTATAGTAAACAATCTAAGAGGAACAATAAGAGAACATCAGTCACGGAGTCCACTATGCTTTTTCACACAGATGGTATTTGTAAAAAAATATGGTGATCTCCTTATTTGACTTTCTACTACTATAACCCTTTAGTACAATGAAATTATTTACGAACAAAGACGAAAATGTTGATGTTGGTATACAAATTCACTGGATTGAGATTTGAAGGGGAAGTACGTTGAACACAATTAATTAAAATGTTCTTACACTTGATACTAAGCAGAAATCAATAGGTAAAAAATAAAAATTTATCAGATTTATTATTTCCATTTAATTTTATAACAAATATAAGTATATTACAGTATAATACAGTAAATAACATGTGACGCTTAAACTCATGAATGAGGTAGGCAAGGCAGACAGTCTTAAACTTTTAAACATTAATATCTTTTTTTTTGAATTATAAATACTTTCAATTTCAATTTAATTTAACACCAATCGGTGCACAATGTTTTTGGTTAACCTGTCTTTAGCTAACACAAATAGATTCGACGGTTTCCCAACACGTGAACACGCAACATATAGTTGCCCATGAGAAAAACATGGATTTTCCAAATCTAAACCACAAATGGACATTGTTTGACCTTGAGATTTATTTATAGACATGGCGAAAGCTAAACGAATTGGAAACTGTAGCCTTTTGAAGGGTATGGTAGAATCTGATGGTATCATCGGAATACGTGGCAGCAGGACCACTTTTCCTTTAAACTTCCCAGCCAAAATGGTTGCTTCAAGAATGTTTCCGGTGATCTATTTGATGACCAAACGCGTACCGTTACATAATTGAGGTGGATTCAAATTACGGAGGAGAATAATAGGGGAACCAATCTTTAATCGAAGATTATGTGGTGGCATTCCAGGGATATCTAATGAATTTAAAAATTCAATCGGAAAATTTACACTTTCATTTTCATCAACAACAGTATCGATTGATTTAAAAGACATCAGATCGCCTGGTAACAACTGTTGTATCTGGAAGTTAATTTCGTCAACATCAACGTTTTTGGCTGCCAAAATCGCCCGTTGACTAAGCCATTCATGATTCAAATAATTATTCTGTATATCCGGGAAAATACTCTGAATCAATTCAGTTTTATCCTGAACAACAGTGCAAAAATTGTCTGGTAGTTTAATGCATTGCGTATTTGGTTGCAGTTTTATTTTACCGTTCCCAATATCTAGTAGTTGTTCGGAAAATATTAGTGCTGATGGATCATTTTGCAATTGTACTCGCATATTTATGGTCAATCGAAGTGTTTCAACACTTCGCCATAAGAATGATTGTTTCAAACATGCATTAATCTCATCCGCGAAAGTAGAGCGAGGTATAACCGGTAAGGTCTGCCGGAAGTCACCAGACAAAAGTAAGATAGCACCACCGAAAAGTTTATTATTGCTGTTTAAATCTTGCATAGTTCTGTTTAATGCTTCAAGTGAATATTTGTGTGCCATTGTGCACTCATCCCAAATTATTATAGAACTCTTCCGCAACACTGCAGCTATTCCACTATTCTTTTTGATGTTACACATTGCATCTGGTTTATTATGAACGTCCAATGGCAGCTTGAATGTTGAATGTGCTGTTCGCCCACCATCCAGTAAAGTAGCCGCAATGCCTGACGATGCTAATGCTAATGCGATTTTTTGTTGCGACCGTATTTTGGCAAGAATCAACGATATTAAAAATGTCTTACCGGTTCCACCGGGTGCATCCAAGAAAAAAAAACCGCCTTGTTCAGCAGCAACAGCCAGCATAATCCGATCATAAATAATTTTTTGTTCTGCTGTCAGTAATGGTTCACTGTTCATGATAATTGTTGCTAAACTTCCATGGTCATATTGATTTTCTCGTTGTAAATCGGTATTGACTAAGTCGGTGGCTGGACGATTAGGTGATGGCATACCATAATGATTAAGTGGTAAATTTGAAATAAGAACACATAAATCCTCGATCAAGACCAATGCTTCATTGTACATCTCTGGTGTATAATCTATGTTTTGGCATTGATTTGTTTGTCTAATTCGGTGCAAGATGTCTTCTGTCATACAATTTTTATATTTTTCCCACAAAGTTTGTGCTTGCGAGGGATAACATGTCGCCAAAATAATTGCAAACAACTGACGAATGTTATTCGGTGTTGATGTCAACGCAGCATCAGCAAGCGTTAAGTCCCAATGGTTATCGTCTTCTAGCAATTGCAGTTCACGACATGCATCCTGGTATGTATTGAATACTCGACCATTAGCTGTTCGTAAAAATTCAAAAGACGTTGGTCCGGGAACATTCACCAATAACAAACGTAAATAGAAGCACTCACGTTGCTTTGGATGTACCGTGTAAAGTCTCCCCAATGTCTTAGCTTTGAATATGCCTGTAATGGAAGGATGTGGTTTTCCTTGTTTCCGTGGCTCCCATTTTTTACTGGATTTGTTCCATGTGAAATAACGTGGAACATCACCATACACCAATGTCTTCGCGAATTGGCCAAAAACATCAGGTTTTTGACACAATGTAAAAAATTCAGTTAGAGTCGTTTTCGGAGCTTCGAACGCTCTTTGGAGAACATTTTCTTCAGTGAAGTATACACGTTGACCGTTTTCAAGATGTATTGCCAGATGTTGGACAGCAGGATCTCTTTCGTGGATGGGAAAGCTGAGAATATGCCAAATAGCTTCATTGCTGCTAATGTATCTGCCCATTTGGTATCGTGCTATTTCGTCATTTTTATTTATGTTTTTTACTTCAAATATGGCCAAATCACTGCCTTTGTTTACATATTTACAAATATACTTAATTGATTTAACAGAACTGCAAAGCTCAACATTGATATGAGCTTTGTAAGTTTTTGAAAGTAGTGGTGAGTATGGTACCACCCACTGATTATCAAACTCAACTTGATTTGGAAAGTTCGGCAGTCGCATTGTAAATGTGTGGCCACCATTCTCAGTACTTCTGCGGCGATACATTGGATAACCATCAATATCCGTGATCGTGTCATTCGTATGCGGCTTTGGGAAGTTTTTTTTACATTTTCCATTTTCCATGCACGGTGACGTCATGTTGAAAACACCGCATGGCCCATGGATCATGTGTTTGGTGACAATATCAAATAATTCTTGATCAATTAATGGGTCTGGAATTTCGGCTGAAATTATTTGATCGATTTCTTCAGGACGGATTCTATCTTTAAGCCAAACCAAAATGTGGGCATGAGGCAAACCTCGCTTTTGCCACTCTATCGTATACAGCCAACAACGTGTGATACCAAAAATTGTATATTTAACAATAAAATCAATTAAGGATTTCAATTTTTGTTTAAACACACGTGCAGTTAAATCATGACGATGAATGGCTTGTTGTCCTGGCAATAGTAAAGTTTGTATCTCTTCCCAATTCGGATTACATGTGAATGTAATAAATAAATCCGGTCGGCCGTAATGACGTACGTAAGTCATCGCATCTTGTATGTATTCCTGCATGTTCCGTGGACTGCCGATGTAGCTTGAAGGTAAAATGAAAGCATTACCGATGTCATTGGGATTTAAATTTCCATCGATGTTTCCAGCAATAGCATCTCGTAAGTGAATATATTCTTCCGATCGTAGTTTTGCCTGGTTGAATCGAAGGAATCGCAAGCGTTCGCTTTCGACCTTAGCATACATATCAACAATGTATTGATGGAACAGCTGACGATATCGAAGGATATAATTGTCTTGATGTTGTCTAACCATTATTCGGTGTGCGTAGTAGTTCATTGAGCTAACTTTATTATTTCTGTAATCACCTAAAAAAATAAAAAATAAAATGCAATACGAAATTAAAATCTATACATACAGTAAGAAAGTAAATAGATAATTGTCAAATTTACCGGTATTTGGATCATACTGATTGATATTAAGGTGATATTCATCTTGTCCTTGCCAAAATATCAATGGATATTGTAGTGCGTCATATGAACGGTGTAGATCCGAAATCGTACTGACAGTGTTGTCTCGCCGTGTAATGTTTATAGATCTTTTGTCAACTGGATCACCAACCATGATAACAGCAACCTCATCAACAGTTGGAGCGTTGAATCTACCAGCATGTTCACCTAATGGTACTTTGTCGGCTTTTATGACGATTTGATAATTGTCATTTTGCAGTCGTGGCGAAACTCTTTTGATCAATTGAATTAGTTGATTGTGATCTTCTAAAAAATTTTCCAATAATATCACAATTGCTCTTTCCTCTGCTTGTTCAATAATATTATACAGGCACCGAGTCGTCACGCGCTCTTCACAATCGCCCATAAAATAAAAAGGTATCGACATCTGTCAGTTTTATGACTGCCAAATAATAACCGACAAATAATTAGCAATAAATTAAAATTGCGACTATAATTTGAGATTTAAACTATCCTATCGCTCAAGTTGGATCGAACTGCACATGGTGTGCAAATTTTATTATAATCGGTTAAGTGGCTTAGGAGTCCATTGAGGACAAACATTGTGACACGAGATTTATATATATTAAGATATTAAGATTTAACTCATAATATGTTACACAAGCTTAATTCTTCCCTTAACCCTTATGCCTTTGGGAAAGGCCTTAGGGCAACCTGTATATAAATACTGTAATAAATACATCAAAATAAAAATCTAATCAAATTTTTATGATCCTTTTTCCTTAACTACTGCTGTACTATACTACTACTACTATTTATACTACTACTACTATTCTATATTATAATATTATAAAATTTTAAGATTTTTTTTTAATTTTATTTTTCTGGTGTAAATATTTTATTAAAAGTCGCAATTTTTAGAAAAATAATATTAGATTAGAAGTAAATTTCAAGATTTCCAAAAATTTTTGGCTCTAGTTTTTCACAAAAAACGAAAAAGCTTTTGTGTTTTTGTGAGGGGAGGTTTTGAAGAAAATGTGCTTTTGGAAAAAATGAGCTTTTGAAGAAAATGTGTTTTTAGAGAAAATGAGCATTTGAAGTAAATGAGCTTTTGAAAAATATGAGCTTTTGGAGAAAATAATCTTTTGTAAAAAGGAGCTTTCGGAGATAAATGAGCTTTTTAAAAATTATGGTGTTTTGGAGATAATGAGATTTTGGAGAAAATGAGCTTTTGGAGAAATGGATCATTTAAAGAAAATGAGCTTTTGGGGAAATTGATCTTTTGGAGAAAATGAGCTTTTGAAAAATATGAGCTTCTGGAGAAAATAATCTTTTGAAAAATGAGCTTTCGGAGATGAATGAACTTTTGAAGAAAAGGAGCTTTTGAAGAAAATGAGCTATCGGAGAAAATAAGATTTTGAAAAAATGACCTTCGGAGAAAATGAGCTTTTAGAGAAAATGAGCTTTTGAATGAATGAACAATGACTTAGTCTTCGAAACTTTAGGAATTTATTTTTGCGTGTTTTTTATTCAAGATACCGCCAATTATGATTTATCATATTCAATACTGACGTTTATCCATTCAACTGTATTCACTTTGAACAAGTATAGGTAGGTACTCGGATATACGTATGAAGGTAGGAAGCGGTCAGGTGAAGTCTTCTTCTACACAAAAGGTAGAAAAGAAGAGATCACTAGCGCGTCTCTTAAGATGAATTTCTCTATCTGCGATTGAATCGAAGAATGAACGGTATAATGCAACTCGATAACTGAAAATAAAGAAGACTTCACTATTCCTTCATCGCCTACGATTAACTGAATAGCTTTCGTTATTGTTATTAACTTCTGAAGATTATTGTGTCATTTTTAAATAGTTGAACGAATGCAGCAGAATAAAATAGAAACTATTAATTTCATTTTTGTTAACCATGATCGATAATTTTAGATTAAATTATATTTTTCAACTATTATTATTATTATAAATTTTAATTAAATATATCATAAAACAATGTTTAAATCGTACATGATAGATGTTTACATATGGACTAAAACTGCAATTGATCTTGTAGATATGTGTGTGTGTGTGTGTATGTGATGTGTTTGTATGCTTATAAATTCTGTTAAAAGTCTGCCTGGAAATTACAGACGCCTCGGGGCATTTAAGAGTAGGCCAGCGATGGTGCTAGAGCGGCGCGGAACTACATAATTAAATTACTTGTAGACTCAATCCTAATAGAATTTGCAGATAGAGCGCTGACCTAGTACGGGAAGCAACCGCCACTCAGCTCTACACTTAAATTTGTTAGCTTTTACGTTTGTTGATATAACAAGACCTCGTTTATACGTATAAATATGTATCAACAAAATTAAAAATAAATATATTGCATTTTATTTATTTCCAGTACCTATAATAATTAATAAATAAATATGAGCTGTTCCAAGGTCTGCTATTGCTACAGGTTACGTACGTATTGCATAAATTAAATACCTAATAAATAACATAAGTAATATTATATACAATACTACTTTATGTTGAATATTTATTTATTTATTTATTTAAAAAGTATATTAAGCGTTTAACGGTAAGACAACTAAATGGCATTCATTTGTGTGTATCTATATATATATATATAAATATATATGTATATATTTGTGTGTATTTTTTGGGTTTTTAATTATTTTATTTTTGCGGAGTATAATTGACTGGGTAATTAATTAAATTATATTATTTCCGTTTTTTGTTTATTAATATTATAGTATTTCTTTGTTTTTTTATTTGTTTATTTATTTTTTTATAATTATTATTTATTTTTTAAAGTTTATTTAACATGATTTAAAGTTTTAACGCGTAATGATTATATGTTAGTTAGAAATTTCAAATAATATTATAATAATTTTTTAGGTATTATATTGTATGTTTTATATCAATCCCACCTCCCCACTACGACCACTAGCAGGTAAACCAACGTGTAGGTACTTCAGGTGACAGATGATGTACCTAGACCAGTCTTCGTTTAGCTGTTGAAGAAGGGGCCACGGAGCTCCGAAACGTCCAGCAGAGGTACTCGCCTAATCTCTATCTTCCTCTACTTTTTTTCTCCATCTGTTGTCTAATAATAATAAGTATATATATATAAATATATTTATACCTAAAATTATTTGTTATTATTTTTCACAGGGTTTTGCGTAGGTTTTTTATACTCATACTGTAACATTTTATAAATAACCTTTCTTAGAACAGGTCACTTTTACCTAGTTAGAAAGGTAATAGACCTTATCAAATCGACCAACATGACTGGTACTTAGGTACTCGATTTTCTATATTGGGATTCTTTTCACTCGAATTCAATTAATTTTACTATGTGTTTCAATAAAATATGATAATAAATAACTCATTCATAAATAAAACTTTATAATTTTAGTCCCTAATATTATGCATATATATTTTATCATCTGCTTTTCACTCGTAAATTAAGAAAGTACCAATTTATTTCTATATACACACGTAGTCTAAGTACATTTTTTTAAAATAAAGGTTTGCTTTTATTATAAATAAAAAAAATAAATGATAAATAAATTTTAATAATTATTGCATTTTAATTTTAGACGTTTTATCTTTAAATTGGGATTTCATTCGGGCAGACAAAGATTGAGCTATGGCTCACATTTCAGGGCAATTAATACAGTTTTAGTTTTTCGTGAACATCAAAAGAAATAATCATTCGCCTTGGCGCAGAAGTAGAAGGCCGAAGGTTGAATAACGCCCAATTAGTGACGTGTTTAACCTCACTAATCCCTTAATAGCACTCATCCATTAAACCGTATCAAATATCATTAGGATTTGGTAGCGGCCCTAAAGGCAGATCAAAGAAATGCGAGATGAAGTGTGATTGATAATCTGTCAAACCGTTGCTTGCGCAATGACCGCCCACTAAGACTGATTTTAGAAATAATTCAAATACTCTAATTTTACATCAACCTATACTGTATTCCTGAGGGGAAATAAATGTGAACAATGCTATTTGACAGTAGTCAAGGGGTTTACAACCATAAAATGCTTTGTCTAATATTAATGAACATTTTTTTTCTAAAAACTGTTTTCTTTACGAAATCCCCCATCCCTCCCCGTTATATCCTGTAAACCTTGATATTCATTAAACTTTACTATACACATTATGTTTTACGTGCCATTGCAATGTATTTTTTGTACTTTAATAAAATTATAACTCATTTTTGAGATAGAATAGGTCTTATGTTTCCATACTGGAGTGCCACGCCTAATTAATTATATTGTATAACTGTGAAATTATGTGCGAAAAAAAAACATACATTCTAGACACAATAAATATAACGAGAAACACTGGCTAAATTTTGTCTTCGGTTAAATGTAACTTTGATAAATTGGACTTAAATAGAAAAAATAACTTTATAATAACTTTTAAAAATAATAATAAAAATAAATTTAAGCATTCTTTTCACGACAAGGTTAAATCCAACAATTAAACAAAAGTGACATGTTTAATCCTGAACGAAGTATATATATTTTATTTTTATTTAATATTCTTTATTTATAAACAAAACATACAGGTTCTATTTGATTGTTCGCTTAAACCCTTGCGGGTTTTTATGTGAACTAGTTCGTTCTCACTTTTTACTTATTTAATAAAATTGATATAATATATTTTATTACATATTCATTATTCATGACAACACTTTTCACAATTGTGATCTACACATGACGGTATCTATCCAGCCTGTCTTTATTATAGGATAAGTAATAAATGGCACTCTGTTTTTAGGCACTTTCTGGACGAATTTAGGTATATTTATAATAGCAGCTAGTGCGAGTGTTTCGTGAGAGGAAAAACGATGCATATGGCGTCGCTTTTCATCGTCGATGGTCACGTTTTCCTTTGCAGCGGTAAATTTCGCAGATGGAGCAGAAAAACAATGCTTTAATTAAACCTCGATTGTTTCGGGTGAGAAAACAATCGAAATTGCGAAAACCTATTTTTCCTAGCGTCATCCTTACCGAGTTCTCATTCCGAGGGTTCCGTACCAGTAATGCGGTTTTCCTTTACAAATAAATATTGTTTTCGATATTTTCTGTAATATATGTCACGTAGTTTGCAAACGAGAGGTTTTTAACCTCAAAAACTGAGGAAAAAATTGCCACGATTGAGTATAAGGCCATTGCTGAGGTTACTTCAATTCGCTGGCAATTGAGGCTTTCAAATTAAAACTTGATTCAAATCTACCACTGACCATAATACCTATAAATACATCTAACTTTCTACAACCAACTGCTTAGAAGTAACAACTCTGTAACAGACAGATGGACTAATAGGCAAAGAAGTCTAAATAAGAATTTTCTTAATTTTTCCAATTTTGGTCTAGATATCAAAATATTTAAAAAAAGGAAAACTAAACAGTCAAATTGCAATCTATTTACAGTTTCTTATATTTTACTTATGATAAAATGATTTATTATAATCTCGTACACATTTATTTATTTCGCAAAGAAAAATAACGGGTACAAGAGGGAAAATAAATCTTAAAGAAACATATTATCTAAGTTAGTCTTGCATCCTTACAAGTATTTCACATTTAGGGTGACTTATTTAAACAGATATTTGCCAGAAATTAAATTAAGTTTCCCAGCGATGAGATCATGACTGTTTACAACTGTTTTGTAAGCAACAAACAAATAATAATAAAATAGTAGATAATAATAAAATAATGACATGCAAAGCGACTATCAAGCTATATTTAGTCGACTTTATTTTGAAAAGATTTTTTTAAAACTATAACCCTGGAGAAAAAAAAATCGCCTTTAGGAACGTTTTGTTGTTAGTAAACATAAATTAAAACATACGTTGCAGGAGTAATCATTTTTCATTAATTTGACAATTTCCAGATAGTTTATTAGTGGAGGTCGCAACTATAATAAATTTATATTTTTATGCCTGGCTGTTGATTACTTCAGCAACGTAGATCTGTGACCCACATTCTCAATAAAAATGTTATGTCCCATAAACTGATAATAATTGCTTCATTTTCTTTTGTCGGTACATTCCCACTTCACAAAGCTGCTATAATTGCGGATGTCACAACTCGATTAGTGCAAATTTGATTACGTCGGTCCGGGGGGGGGGGGGGGGGATCCCGAATTAACGACACCTGAAACGCGGACTCATTATAAGTTGGTCGCAGGCTCTGGAATTCCGGCACCGCCCAAAGTTTCAGCAGTTCGACGGTACACAAATACTATGAAATTAAAACTTGAATGGCTGACATTCTGTAGCTATAATATAATGTCAACTGCTTCTATACAATGTTTAAAAATAGAATATAATTTAACCAGAATCTGACGGCTTACAGCTAGATCCCACAGGTGTCATTAAAGGCATCTCATCATGACAGTCTTTCAAATCATCATAAATTTTAAAACCATTTTAGTTTGTTTTTGTAAAATTTGACGCTCGGCTAGAAATGAAACAACATGGCCATAATATTTCAATTTAAAATCATTTTAATGTGGCACTGAACATTGTTTACGTGTTTGTATTTGAGAGTATACACATAAGAGTTTGTATTAATTAGAACTGGTCAGTAATAAATAATACACCCTCGAGTTTCTAACAGCCGTGCTGTCATAATATTGAAATTCTAATACGATATTTGCGCTTTCTATCGAACTGACAATTTTTCATTTTTTTTTTAAATAATCGCTATCACCTAGGTCATATATGATTAATGTTAGGCCCTACTCAGCTAAGACAAATGTGTCTGTCCTATAGTCAAGGGTGGTAATGAAGCGTTAAAAATGGTATTTATACTGCAATTTATGTTGTCATTACGTACCTGTATCGTGTACAATTTCTGTTGGATAACCAGAATAAATAAATAAATGTGCAGATTCGAACCGACTATTGGGTCAATAGTCCATCGCCTTAACCACTAGACTACCGCGATCTCATAATAATCTTGTCTTAAACTTGGGAAAGGATCCGACTTAATTAATGCTGATATAATAAAGAGATTAAAATCCAATATTTTAATACCCCTGTGCCATATTATAAATCTTAGCATGTCAAATGGTGTTTTTCCTAATAGCTTAAAGAAGGCTGTCATTATACCATTACATAAAAATGGTGATATGGCGGAAATAAAAAACTTTAGACCCATCTCATTGCTGCCTACATTCTCAAAGATTATTGAAAAAATTATCAAACATCGCTTGACAATGTTCCTAGAGCAAAATAATTTATTATCTACAAACCAATATGGATTTAGGCAGAATCGAGGTACGCAAGATGCGGCGCTTGATTTAACAGAATATATAACTAGAAACATTGACAAAGGGAAAAAATGCGTTGCCGTGTTTCTCGACCTGGCTAAGGCATTTGATACTGTCTCGTTTAGCATTCTTCTTAAAAAATTAGATTGCATAGGGATCAAGGGTAGCGAATATGATTGGTTTAAATCATATCTAACTGATAGAAGTCATGTAGTCAGGATTAATGAGCAGGAGAGCGATACTGAAATAACAACATTTGGTGTGCCACAGGGTAGTGTTTTAGGGCCTCTTTTGTTTTTAATTTACATTAATGCATTATGTAACTTGCAACTTAAAGGAAAAATTATAAGTTTCGCAGACGATACTGTGATTGTTTGTTCTAGTGACACGTGGACTGAGTTACAATGTAAGATGCAACATAATTTGGAAACTATTACCAATTGGCTGGACAATAATCTTTTAACTCTAAACATTAGCAAAACTAAATATGTTACTTTCAGTATTACTTCCGCCGGTTTAGTTGATACGGGCTTTCATCTTCGCATCCATGACTGTCAGAACCGAATAAAATGTGATTGTCTTCCTCTGGAGAATGTTGACCATATTAGATACTTAGGAATTGTAATAGACAGGCACCTTCGCTGGAACCATCACATTGATTCAATTGCTAAAAGAGTTCGTTCGCAAATTGTAGTTTATAAAAATCTTAGAAACTGTTTATCTTCCCAAACTTTAAAAATGGTTTACAATTGCTTAACTAACTCTTTAATCACCTATGCGTTAATTGTGTGGGGCGGTGCAACTCGAAAAGCCCTTGAACCATTAATCAAAGTTCAAAAATTAGTTCTTCGCGTAATCAATAAAAAGCCTTTTAGATTTAGTTCGGAAATCCTTTTCTCAAATTACAGGGTGCTAGATATTAGACAATCTTTTATTAAAAAAGTAGTCATACATGTTTGGCAAAATAAAATTAGTAATATACAGTGCACTAAAGCTATGAAGACAAGATCGAACGATAGAGGTCACTTAGTGGCACCAATAATGAAAACATCTTTTGGACAGAGACATCTCATTTTTCTGGGCCCAAAAATATATAACCAGATAAGCGATGAAATTAGGGATGCTAAAACTAAAGCTTGCCTCGCTAAATCTATCTTAAAATGGTTAATCGCTTTGGGTAGAGATGCTGCTGAGAAATTAATTTCTGAAATAGTTGTTTAGATAACATTTATTAATACTGTAATTTAAGCGACTTTAGCTACTGAGTAAAAAATATTATTTTAGTTACCTAGAATGTTTAAAAAAATAAAAAAAAAATATGCTTACTTAGATATGTCATACCAATATGTTTATGCCCAATGTATATATATATCACTATAAGATATGTTTCTATACTATATGTAGTATAACACTATTTTTATATTGAATATTTATTTATTTATATCGAATATTTATTTACCTATATATTTAATAATTGTTTATTCATTTATTTGTTATTTTTTAATTTATTCATTTTATTTTTTCATATATTAAGTATTCTTGATTACACATTTAAATTGTACTCATGTGTGTATGTGTGTGTGGGTGTGTATATCAGTGTGTATATTTGTTTGTGCCTTATTATTTTTTTATATTTTCTCAGGGTTTTGCGCTGGTCTCTGCTATGCACTTTATCACTTCATATATAACCTTCCTTAGAACAGGTAACTATTACCTAGTTAGGAAGGTTATTGACTTACACTCATCGGCCAATTTATATTCCATAACAAAAAAAAAAAAAAAAAAAAAAAATAATCGTACTTAAAGTTTTTTGACTTTAATGTTATATGCTTATATTTTTCGATCAGCCTCCGATGTGGTCTAAACGGCTATGTTTGGTTTTCAAGAGCATCGATCTACACACAAAAATTCAATTCTTTCGCATTTGTACTTTTAGAGTTGAAAGATTCAACAGACGGACGGTCAAAGGACGGCGAGAGAATATTTATGTATGTATAGAAGCTAAAAAAAATCAAAAACCCATTTAGAGAAACTTTTGAATTATAAGCGTTGTACGCGCTGCAACTTTGTTTCTGAAATGTATTTAAATTTATTACAGGAAAAAGATTTATACTCAAAATTGGTATTATGGGGAAGTAAGTAATATCTTGATAAAATTGGGATTTATTAGTCATAATAATTTCATTATGTTAAGAGGCCTTGCGTTGCAACAACCCTAAAAAAAATACGCAGTATATTTTAACTTAAATGTAAAAAAAAACAAATACATTTAACCTAACAATAAAAAACCTACTTTAAAAAAGTCCCTAAAAGGTAAGCATTGACATGAAAATATTTTGACATCTCACCCAGCCACTGCTAATGGATACGGTGCACCTGGGTACACCTCTGAATAATAATAATTTATACATTTTTTTTTTATTTTCTTGTCTAAATGTTTTCACTTACCAAAGCTAGTTAGATTTTTAGGGTTGAATTGTAATCGTAAACAATGAATTCTATCGTTCCTCACAGCTGCTCGCAGTCTTGAGCTATACTGATTTGTTTTTTTTTTACCGGTTGTTTCATTACCCGATTAATTCGCCCGCCCTTGCATCGCACGAGGGGCGGGAAGAATTTCAACCTTCCTCTGTGTAACGGTGACCTCGTTGTCAACCGTACAACCGTCTTCGAGTATTAGTCGTTTCGAACACGTTCATTTTGATTTAGGTTCATGACACTAAACATTCGTACCGGTTAAAGAGATTTATTTATTTAAGTACAAAAATGAAATCATTAATATAAGTCACGTAGTCTAGTCTAACTAGGCGAACTGCCTATTCCAGGGTAGACTAATTGTCATTTTTAAATATGGCGTACAGTTTCTAAGCAATGTTTTAGGATATAATTTACATTAAAATAATATAAATATTGGGTTAAAAATAATACATATATTTTTTTTTTAAATAAAACCCCCAAAAATAAAGATGTTTTCACCTAAAAATATTTCAAATCGTCCAACTATTACGAAGTAATGAGTGAACATACATGATTTTAAAAAAAACATTCATATCGAAATAAGAACCTCCTATTTTTTTATTGATTAAAAAGCAAGTTTACACACACACATACACAATACTTTTAATTAATTAACCAATAATAGAATTTAAGAGACATGGGTATTTTTTCAAACATTATTTACAAAGCTGTAAGAATGTCTACTTTAAAATAGATTATTATAATATATTTAGTAGACTCCCCGCTTTAATGGTTCGTCGTAATAAGAAAGTTATATTAAAATGAAAGTTAAAAAACAGTCAAAACACAATAACATTACGTTTTCGCGCCCCGTCGCCGCCGTATTCAAATTCGCAGCGATGAATTTGCAGCGTCCAACCACAGATCCGCTCATTCATCACGAAGATAACGACAAAAATATAAAAAGATTTTCGCTTTCAGCGAGACAAAAAGACTGAAAAAAAACTGTAGTCGAAACATCGTGAAAACACGGCGGATTAGGGCGCTGATTTACGGCGCGCGCTCTTGATCATTATTAAGAAAATTATGGTACTTTTTCCGCTGCGGAAAAACTCGCTCATTGCTCATAATTTCCCACTTAAATTTAGGCTCGTTTCGAAGACAAAATTAAGGTGATGAAAGTATTATTTTTTGAATCTTACAATAGTACTTATACAGTATTTATTGAAAATCTCTATTGATCAGATAAGATTTATTTTCCGAGACGTACAAAAATGTACATAGAAATGACATAATTACTTATAACATATGGAAAAAAATACATAAATTTTCTAAAAGTACTTACTTATAAAAATAAATACTTGAGATCTAATAACGGCGCAACTGACTATACACGAAGTATTTTGCCATAACACGAAGTATTTCAGTTTGGCTAACTCAATAATCAGCGCAGCCGCCATTTTGATAAACAAAGGTGTGATAGATAGCCTTGTGTTTTATTATTAGTTATTTGCATTAAATTTGTTTTGTTTTTTCCTAAAAAAAATAGGTTTTATAGGTCTTCCTAAAATTAATATAATTATAAGTAAATTTTATACCTGTCATAAAAAAAACATGCGTTGATGGAAAAGTTTGTAGCGCAGCATTAACCGAGTAACCTGTTCTTTTTATGGTACTGAATGCATTTGTAATTTCACCAGGAGTAACGTTTATATATTTATGTTTATATTTTTACATTTGCACCAAAACGAGCCAAATTGGATATTCCGCTAGGCTAAGAATCCTCCAGACTACAGGCCAATCAGCGCAAATTGCCTCAGAGATTCTTCGATTCTGTATGCTATTATATTATCTTTCACCGATACCTTATAACAAAAACACTATAGCTCATTTGTAATAAACACCGAAAATATTTTATTGCGTAATTTTTCCCGAAAGACTGTCAAAAACCTTTCACATCGTGACGTTTGTCTTTATCAATAAGCAACTTTGACCTTCGTCGGGGGATATTTGATCTAAAATCCTTGTAATAGGGTGGATTTTGTGCAAGGATTGTATAAAAAAATCATGGCCAAATTTATTAATTTTATCAAAGCGCTCGTGTAAATTCTCTTGTTGCTCGCACGCGCTCGGCGAAGGTCGTCAAAGACCCGGCGCGGCGCGGTCTCACTGACGAACGAGCTTATGACAAGAGCGATTTTATATTACCACGTAAAGTTTCCATTTTTTCGGAAATCATGATGAATTTAGATATGACTTCAAAACAAATCATGTTTAAAATCGCAGGGCCAATTAACTGTTAGCAATTAGGTCTTGGCACACTATGTATGTACAGTTAGGAGTCGGGAATATCAGTAAATTATAGTAATTAAATAATGATTATGTCCCCGTCTCAAAAGATAAATAAAAATAAGGTGTAACCGATGTAATGATAATGTAGAGAAAATAATTTTGTATTTTTTTTTAGAGCTAAACGACTCACCAAAACCAAAATGACTCAAATGGTACTAAAATTATTACAATTCTTATATAGTATTGATTTTTTTTTTAATTTTACGTGTGTTTTTTAACGGTAGTCTTAATCTATTTATTTAATGCATTTGAATATATTTCCTGTAAAATAATGTAAAGGTTTTTAAATCGTAAAAAACACTGTTTTTCGTATAAAGTTTGGAAAACAATAATATAAATCGTGCAATGTAATATGGTTTGTACTATTGTTTTTTTTTTCTTGTGTATACGTGTATATTTTTTTTTAATCTCTTATATTTTTATTAAATTAAACTCGTCTAAAAAAACTATAACTCACTGCGGCATGTGCCTAGTGAAGGGATACTAATCCATACATATTTATAATGCATAATAGATAATAGAAAGGCGCTAGTATAGCAGATTTGCTTGCTAACTAATTCATAATTGTATTGAATACCTACGTGCTCGCGTTTGATATAATCAATGTGTAACTATGCAATTATGTCAAAATTACTATAACAGATGTTATAGGCTTTTCATGGTAAGGTCACGAGTTTTATATGATGCTCGGGGCGTGAACGCCATAGCGCCAATTCCATCAAAACGTTTATATCTTTAATATTTGTAGTCATAGCGCGCCCTTGCTATCTGACAGAGATTACATTACACAAATGTCATTGGAAACAGTGCATTTCAGTGCTTAGCTTATAGATAGATATATCAAATTCACTCATTTTGGCGTTTTAAAGGGGCATACAGTCGTAAGTCATCGTTTTTGCATTCTAGATTATTTCTGAGATTTATTATTTATTTATATTATTATTATTTATTTAATTCCAGCAAATGATATTACAGACTAGGCTATATATGGATATATACGGAATAGGCCAAAGGAGAAATATTATTTTCAATTCATTTAGACCCTTTTTTTTCTATGGTTGGCATTTGGATACCTTAAGTCTTAAACATAGTAAAGGCAGATATTTCAAATTCAATTCTATCTCTGAGAAATGAAATAAATGATAAATTGCTAATAGTTCTTTTTTAGTTAAATCGTTTTCTTATAAAAGAAATTAGAACCTTAGGAAAAATAGTAATTGAAAGGAAAAACATAGTAAAGTTAGTTTTTTTAATTTCTATATTATGAAGCTGTAATTAAGTAAAAACCAACATTTGCTTACTAACCGCGCAGAGAGTAAAACCTGAAACCCTAGGAAAATAAAACAGCGAATATCAAGGTCGATTGTATATACGCTTCGTCTTAAAACAATTTCTACTTATACAACATTGAAGTAGTTTTTCTCGTATTTGAGAAACACTTTTTTTTTTCATATTTTTTGCTGATTAATGTTTGGTTGTCGATATAGATCAACATCCTAAAACGAGTAGGCCTTAATTTAAAAAAACTATCTGTATAGATATTTATAGAAATACGATTTATACACACAATTTACACTTTTAAGAAGTCGGTGACCGCTCTACGACATTTTTCTTATAAGCCATAAATCCTTAAACTATCCAAAGGTCTCTCGCATATATCCGTTTGCCCCTTCAAGCCGGATAAATAAAAAACCCGCACTCTCCATCGAGACTATCGATGCGGACGATCCTGGCTTTATTTAATGCGGTCAGGGCAGATATATCTCCCGCCCCCGGATCTTACCGCCCCCGCCGAACACCATCTGATGTGAGTGTCGTGTCAGCATGACCCGCCCATCTCTCAAAACGACAAGTATTTTTCCAGAGGCGGTAGTTTCCGAGCGAAATTCCACATCTGAGGCAGGCCGATATGTTCTATTTGCGTGTCGGATGGAGGTCCATCCCGCGTATCAATCTTACCGGAAACTTTTTAAGGTTGTTACAGAGGCGTTGTTGTCAGTTAAAATAGTGTACACTTGAATAAACTATTTATTATTAATAAATATTCGACTAGTAATTCTTAGTTGTTAATTATGTAAAAAGTAAGTACAATCTTGAATGAAATTATTTAAATTTAAAATAACGCGAAATTTAAAATAACGAATAAATTAACGCTACGTGTCTGTGCGCGCTGTTAAAAGGCGATAGTTTGAAGAAGTTAGGTATAAGGTTATTATGTAATTTTACGGTAAACTAAAAGTCTACTTTTGATTTCAGTGTTTTTGTTAAAATGAGACTATACCTGATGCTTATTAAACCTTAGGTAAAAGATAAATAAGTTTATTATATTATCACATCGTATTTAACCATACTGAATTTCTAGTCTGGCCTAGATTTGCCCTGTATAACATACATATTTCAGAAGTTATGTTGCGCCAAATTAATTCCAGCTGTTTGCTAAAGACACTGAATCTGTAAACGTTCACATGTGACCGTGCGGTTTAGTTTTGCCTAGTTTGTTCTGAGCAGGTTTGTCTTATACGCTATATTTATTTACTATGAGAAAATTTGTGAAAATTGCGATGCAATGGAATGTGAATTATAAAAATTAATAATAATTTATTAGACCGTACTTCAAGAAAACCATACAATTAATTTATAATTATTCACAAATATTACTCTTGGAAAAATACAAAAATACCACACATGACATAATTATACAAAATAGGTAACTAAATTATACCTACATAAAACACAAATAACATTATCAACTCCTAGGCTGTATAATTGCAAATTATAATAATTTTACCTAACTACATGAGGTTGTAATACTTTATATTTGGGCTAATTGAATGTAAACATAAACTATTTTCAATAGAGGTGAATATAAAGCTAAATTAAGCAATAAATATATCGCAAGGCGTGCAGCAACATTTCGTGGAAAAACATAAAACAGACATCGAAAAAAATATTCGAATATTACTTACAACCTGATCGTGGTAGTCTAGTGATTAAAGCGTTGGACTATTGGCCCAAAGGTCGCGGGTTCGAATCCGCACATGGTCATGCCATTTTTAACATTTCATTACCACTATCTCCCGTGACTCTAGCACAGGTACATTTGGCCTCGTTGAGTAGGGCCTAAAATTATTGTATATGACCTGAGACAGCAATTCTTTTAAAAAAAAAATGTAATTGCATTATCATCATGAAAATATTTTGAGGAAAAACTAACTCTTCGATTTATTGGAACCCTTCTTACGAAACCCCTTATCGTAATCCCTTATCGTATGCAAAAAAAATAAAAATTATCTGAGTCACTTCGAAGTAATAAATGAACGAACATACTTATAATAAAAAGTAATAAACATATATTAAAAAGTTAAGAACTTGAGTGAAGCAGTGAGTTTTAAACTCTGCTATCTATTTCAACATGATAGCATACATAGATATTGTTTTGTGGCAATGAGTTCGCTTTTTTTAGCGTATTTGTGCGTGTCGATATTATTATAATTAAAAAAAAACATAATAATAAAACGAATATTCAAATTATAAGAATAATTAAAACTATTATAATAATGACTGATAAATCGGTATACTGAAGCGAGTCACATGATCGTAGTAAATTACATAAAATATATATATTTTTTTTATTATTTTCGGCTGTTTTTGCTCTATTTATTATCTTAATTCTTTCTAAATTATTGCGGATTTCAGCCAGTTGAATAACAAACGAATGCTCATTACTGTACACGAATTACTTAGTGTGCGGATTCATAAATTTTAGTTATTATAATCTTAAGATTAGGCATTATAGGTTATATTATCTACTTATATTCATGAGTCCCGTACAGAAATACCAAAAATATCCCAATTATTACACATCACCCTACGTAATACTAACCATGCACAAAACGCAACGATGTGCAAAGACCTCGAAACATATGTATAATAATAATTAATGTAAAGGTATAAAATATATAAATAAATGTTATACTAAATATAAACGTCAAGCATTCGTAATAATTATATATTATTTATTATACTACTAATAATATGTAGGTTTATATACACACACACAGACACACACAAACATTTCCATGCCTTAAATAGAGGCACCACGCACTGTGGGCATACTTCTCATAACACACCACACACTATTCGCATATTAGACATTGTTTTATTAATTTGGTGTTTTTATTCATATTTATATTTGGCACATTTTATTGGCCATATAAGATAAATAAATAATATATGGTCCAGCATTTTACGGCATATAAACCTAACCTAGAAACTATATAGCTGGAATATGAATTCAAATATTATGTGTGGCCAGTTTATCTGCTTCGCAAACAGCGATGAGAATTCCTCTTAAGCCCCGCGAAGCTTTAGCGTCAGCTTTGAGCAAAATTTATGGTAAAAATCCGGCCCTGTTTCGGCCAGCGCCGGCGCTAAAAGCCAACGCTTTAGGGGCTCAATTATCATTCAAAATTGATGTATGTTTACCTTCTACTTATGTAGAAATATTGTAATCGTCAAAAATATCTACGTAGAGATTTTACCGAAAATACGCTGTTTAATGCCCGGGCTGACACTGTGATTATTTTAAATTTCAGTTGTTTTTGAAAAGTGTGCCATTTAGTCATTTTTAAAAATATATTTAGAATTTATGGAATGACTGGGTATTTTATGAAATTAATAATAAATGGTTACCCTATAGATAGATTTCACACCTCAAATTCAAATGAATTCTAATAAAATCATATTCGTTTAGATTTTAGTTACCTAGAATGTTTAAAAAAAAATATATGCTTACTTGGATATCGCATACCTAATACTTTAATATGTTTATGCCTAATGTATATATATATATATCACTACTTCACTATATATAAGATATGTTACTATACTATATGTAGTATAATACTATTTTTATATTGAATATTTATTTATTTATATCGAATATTTATTTACCTATATATTTAATAATTGTTAATTCATTTCATTTATTTGTTATTTTTTTAATTGTTTAATTTATTCATTTTATTTTTTCATATTTTAAGTGTTATTGAGTAGACACTTAAATTGTATTCATGTGTGTGTGTGTATATTTGTGCCTTAGTTAATTTTTATATTTTCACAGGATTATGCGCTGGTCTATTGTATGCACTGTAACACTTCATATATAACCTTCCTTAGAACAGGTAACTCTTACCTAGTTAGGAAGGTTATAGACTTGTACTATCGGTAAAGTATTATTTAAAAAAATAAAATTAAAAAAAAACTGCATTATCATCGGATACAATTTTTGAGCGACCTTTCATTTTTAAATACCATCTTCTTGATTAAAATCGACTGTCCGGACATTTTCTCTTTTAGGTAGATTTCATTACAAAAGCCTACCTATTGCAATGGGTACCATATCATGACTTCCGAAAAATGTCGACATATCTTCGCGTTTCACATCCCCTAGAACCCAAAACTATCTATTTATATATCTATTTATCTTACCACATTCTCGTGGACACGATATTGCCGTATTTTTACGCCAACCACATTGAAATTTACATTAATCACTATAAGATTGAAATTTAAGGGCGCAATATCTCAGTCATGTTTGTTAGCGGGTAAAATCAGACCAGGGGAGGCGGGAATGGGAGGGTTTTTTCAAAAAAGTGAAATTTTGCCATAACTTTCTTAGTATATAAGATATCGAATTCATTTAAATTTTATATTATTCCTCAGATTAGGGCCTAATCTTATCTTATCACTTATCTCAGTAAAATTTTTTGATAGCACCAACCTAGGATGGAAAAAATTGATTTTTAAAAATCAAAAAATCATCCTCCCTCAATATCTAAATCAATCTAAATCAAAAATCAATTTCCCTACAATTTTTGCTTGAAATAATTTTCGATATGAGCAACCCTTACGACACAGTATAAAAAGGGATTCAGTATACGCACTCTTGCTGCGCAAGGGTACGGCGGGTTGAGGTGCGCGAACAAACGGGCTTTCCGGGTTTCTATATAGGATACAGTTTGTATTATTAAAAAAATGTCTTTACATATTTTTACATACTGCTGAGTGCCAAAAAGTATACAAATAAAATAAATGTTTGAATTTTTTGAACCCCTGACTTGTGAATTATTATCAAAGCTCCACCTAGGATTTTGACCTTTCTTTAATGCAAACGATATTCCCTCTACAGAGCAACTTGAATATATGCGAAAATATTTTCCCAAAATAATCCAATCAATCCTCTGCAATCCGAGTTCAGACGGGGTCATAGCACCGTCTCGGCTATAGAAAAGGTGATTGATGGTTTATTCCAGGCCGCGGAAAGTAAACAGATGTCAAGGTGTAATTAAATTTAAGTAGCGCTTTCGACACTGTAGATAACGATGTTTTTCTTATTATGAAGGTTGCTCAAATTATTAGGATTTCTCAAACGAGCTATGCTTAACCAGAGTCGGGACAATATCTGGCGACTGAGAATTTTCAGTTAGACTAACGACTAAGTTATTAATAAGACAAACATAATATCCAATACTAATACAAATCAATTGGCACCACACCATAAACTCAGCAATGAGGGAGTCTGTTCAACGCTTACAACATAGCATATATCTAAGAAGAAGTACCTTAATGGGGTATGTGATTAACAGGAATGTTTAGAGTCAACGAGAGACCACCATCTTTTTGAATGGGTCTTGAATTGGTAGCGCGCGGAGAAGAAAAAATCCTGGACAGTTGGCATGTCTGTACATCAAAGTCTAATTACACAGTCGAACACCACCCGCCTGCCAAGCTGTGAGATCAAACGTTGTGTCTTATAAATCAATAATCAAATTAACATTTTATTATAAGCGTAGGTAAATATCAAGAGTGCTAAATGTTGACTTTCAACTATTACTAGGTTGTATGTACAAGGCCTACTAATATAACGTGCTGTATGTGTGTGTAAATAAATGATATGTAAAATATAATGCTATGTTTTTTTTTATCAATCATCAATGTAACGTTATAAATTCAGTCAAGATGAATATATATATTATTGTATATTGTTATAAAGTTAGTCTGAAGCCCCCTTAACACTTCAAGGGTCCATTATTTTGTTTAGAAGTCAAAAGAACGTATCAAAGAAAAGTGATATTCAGGAAGGCCACTCTCTAATAATATATCGAAGTGGCCTATGAAATGCTATACTTGCGCCTTTTTGTGAATAAAATATCGAATATCAGACGCAAACCTGTTAAACAGGTCATTTATATGCCATATCATCTCTCTCGCTCGTACTCCCTCTATTTGTATGTTTCTTTCTTTTCCTCTTGCCAGTCATTAAGGGCGGCAATTTATCGTCCGTGAAAAGTTTTCCTGTCACGAGTTTCCTCCGAGCATTTCCTCACCAAGGCCGGCCGCCCGAGAGAATGACTCCGTATTCCCAGCTTTTGTCAATGTGAGTAAAAACAGTACATAATATTTGAGAAATCACTTTTCAAAAATATCGTACGAGAATATTCAATCTTAAAACAATTATTTGAAAGAAAAAACGTATCAGTAAAAATACCAAATCAATTAAATATCAAATTTAATATTCTTATATAACAAAAATCTTAAAAAGACACAAATATATTTATTTTTTAATTTAGGCAATCGTGTAAAATATTAGACGTATATTTTTTTAGGTTAATATAAGCAATTCTTATGGATTTTGTAATATATATATTTTTTTTATGCTTAAAAACCATTTTGCCATACGATATCTATCCTAACATCAGCTTGGTTAGTAGAGGTAGATTTACGACATTTACGAAACAAAAACATCATATACAGGCAAATCTTCTCAAGAAATAAATTAATAAACAAATTATAATGAAATATTGGAGAGACTTCGCAGTTCGCCCAAACCAACATTCAAGAATCTATTTCACATTTTCAGCAGAAGCGAATTTATTTGTTTTTTTTTTTTATTTTAAACTAAGTGATATCATTATACGAACATCCGCTTTTGTCGTCATCAATCGGATATCACACTCCATTCCCAGTTTGGCACTGTGATTAAAGGCTATACGCGAATCACGGTGACGGCTGAAATCCTTGTAGAATGCCTGAATGTTTCTTGTATTTGTATAGAATTTGGCCAAGAAAATAGAGATTCAGCATCCGTTCGTAAGGCGCCCACATGCGTTCGTATCTAAGTATATGTTTCTATTCATGCGCGATACACATCCCACACGATCGCTAACGGCGAAGTTGCCTTAATTAATTATTATGCCAACGCTGTCATTCAGAGACGCCGGCCCGAAGCGAGCTAACTTTTGCAATGATTCATCTCGACTTTGTTGGTTATTAATGTATCCACTATATTGACACTGCATCTGATGCTGTGTACTTAAGGCGAAACATATTGACGGTCGTTCTTGAAATTCGGTACTTTTGTTTTATAGAGCGTCAAGTTTTACTCTTTGCTCGGTCGGTAATCAATTGTTGGTTTTTATTTAATAACAGCTTCATAGTATAGAAATTAAAAAACAAACTTTCCTATGTTTAGACCCTTCATTTGCCTTTCAATTACTATTTTTCCTAAGGCTCTAATGAATTTTATACGAGAGCAATTCAACTAAAAAATAACTATTAGCAGTTTATCATTTATTAAATTTGTCAGAAATAGAATTGAATTTTTAAAATCTGCCTTTTCTATGTTGAAGATATAAGATCAAGGCATCTAAACATATTGTTTTATGGTTATATACCGAATAGTTACCAAATGCCAGCCGTAAGAAATAAGCCATAGCATACTAACACAGGAAAATATTTAAAAAATTCACCGTTTTTGGTGAAGCACCATTCCTCAACCATTAAGTATTTAGACAAGTGGTCTAAAGCAGTATTGTACCTACGTTGAAAACCTATCTCGGAAACTATATTTTTTAATTGGTTGACGTTTTTGAAGCATAAATTAAATTTAAAAAAGTACTCACTTTTAGTTTTCGCTTCGCCTTCTATAATGCAGCGTACGATTCACCCGAAAAATAGTGAAAATTGTAGACAAAATAATAGGGTAGTTGTTAGCAAAGCCACATTTTTAAAGTTTATTCCTATTTTAGAGATGAACCATCGTTCAACATTTTTACGGCTTAGGATCTGAGGTTGACCTACATTAGCATGTCAAAAACGAAGTGTTACGATGTCTCGAAACTAAATTTGCCACACTTAAGATGAAGATTCCCAGGTGACTTGGCGTGTTCGGCAATCTCTTATGTGTGTTAGCAGAGGAAATAAATATCACTAATTATTTCTTTTTTATTTTCTTCATAATAATTATACAAAATTTATTTATTGACTTTATTCTTTTAAAATGCAACTCTTCTCAACTATTTGTCGCATTCATTAGCATCAAATTATTTTAGTTTTTCCTAACACATGTCCTGTTTTTGTAATATATACAAATGTATATATTACTTCTCTAAAATTTGAACATTTGAGCGCGCGAAAACATTTAACATTTAAATTATTTTTAAACATAACTTTTTTATTATTTCGAATTTCCGCTTCGTCACGACCTAGTATTTTACTGGTCGTGTATTTTACTAGTATTTTCAAGTAAATTCGATTAAAACTTTAAACTTTTAAAATCAACGATGAAATCATTGAGATCTGACTCACAAACATTTCGCTATTGGAGTCGATCCATGGGTCCCATTATTTATTAATTTAATTTAATTACAATTCACAATTTCCTGGTAAATCAATATCGCTTCCTCTGAGAAAAAAAACCTAAATATAATTTGTTATAAGGCACCATAAAATGTTTAAGCAGACACATATTGTCTCAGTCTCGTAACGTCCAGTCAGTAGGGCGCGTTGAGCCAATATGGTATTGATTTTATCATCCTGACCGAATGTTGTCTTTTACCTTGTGAATCCATCCGTGACAAGCGACCAATTTCATCTTTCGAGATTACGGATAAACTCATCTTCGAAGAGGCCACATTCCGCCCTCGGGTACTTCCGCCCCAGGTCACGTTAAGTCAGTCTACATTATTTACACATTTCTAATTTTTAGCTTCTATACGTTCATGTATGTATAAGAAGCTACTATCCTCGTCTTTTGACCCTCTGTCCGTCTGTTACATTTTTCAAAATTTGTGAAAGAGTTTAAGCTTTGTCGTGTAGATGGGTGATCTTGAAAAACAACTATAGCCGTTTAGATTATACATCGAGGCTAGTCGAATAATTTATTTATTTAATAAAAAAAATATAAACAGCAAAATTGAAGTTTACAGTTAATATTATACATAACATATGGCCAAGTACAATTCAAAGATTAACATATTATTATGCCGCTAAGTGCAAATTTAGATGAGAGGAGATGTATTAGTAGTTTAAATTACAATAACATCTAAGTAACATCACATTTTCTCTTTGTATTTTTATGGATAAAATGCTTTTTATAATAATTGTATGTCTAGCTATAAGTTTTTTTTTGTAAAAATAACAATAAATAAATAAATTATCGTGTGTTTGGTTTACATTTATAGAGTCATGAAATGAGTGTGTGAAAGAAGCGTTAATAATTGTGAGATATGTGAACGTGTGAAAAGACGCGTGTATGGGTATTTAATGATTTCAGAAAGAAAAAATAATATATATACATAACATTAAAGGTAACATTTTTTTACTACTTGTTAATGAAACATTGACAGTACGATAGAGCGATCATATATCATATAAGAATTTTCAAAATTTGTATATTACTAGTCAGTTGAAATTTGTACAAGCTCATCTATGTGCGAAATTAGACCCACGTAAAGGGATGTTCAGTACCACGCTATAATTATTATAAATTGAACAAAAAAAAAAAACTAAAATATTGCGTGAAAATTAACGAACGAAAATTGCAATTACCAAATTAAACTTAATTTTTATAATCAAGACATGTTTGTGTATATAAGAAAAGAACCTATTAGCTTCACATTAACTAATGCTTGGCCGTTAATCTGTAGATTATCTAGGGCATCTGCAGAATAACTAGGTTATCTGCGAAGCAAAATCATTTTTGGTACTTTAACGTACTCGGGTAGTTAATCTGCAGAGCAACTAGATAATCCGCGCCTTAACTGTTTTACGAACATTAACGTTAACATATGTATACCATTTAGCATAAATGTTATTATTTACTATGAAATTCTAAATTTTCTAATCTTTTCTAATCTAATTCTAATCTTACAAATTTTGCGTCATGTAGTATCTAAAAATGAAACCATGAGCGTTTTAAAAAAGTATTATTTCGTTCTAAACTAGATAGATAGAGCTTAAACTCGGCACTAAAGTCGCCAGCAAAACTCGCCTTACGGCACCGAAGGCAACCTAAGGCCGCGGAATTGAATTAGTCGCCGAGGTGAATCCCGCTCTGAACCGCCCAACTTCGGCGGTCTGCGCCCGTGAATCCGCTCCGAGTTTTCATTATCGCCGACCGCCCAGAACTTGGCGGTACGTAATATTGTCCGCGGGCGGGCGGCGCCCCGGCTTGGACAACTACTGAATAACTTCGGAATGCAGCTTGCGCCCAAGGTCATATTCAAGTTACTGAACAATCACTGCGATGAAAATTAATGTGAACAGCAGATGTTAGTCGAAAAATTATCGAATAATGTTGGGAACTGTTTAAAAGACTACGACTACGTACTATCGGTAACTAGAATTACCTACCTAAAAAATAATTAACATTAATTACGGCGTGTGTACTTTGCACCCTTTGAGCGTGCCGCCAAACAGATTTCGTTGAATTGGTGACATGCGCCTTTGTCCGTTCGTTATTCTAACAAAATATAATTTTTAGTATGCACTGCCCTTTCAAGTTTTTATGTCGGCCTGAACATCAGACATCGTTTCATAATAATACAATTTCAAATTCAAAATTCAATATACAGAAGAACAATATAATTATCGTCAATAAGGGTTAATCAACTAGACTTTAATCTGTTCTAAAGTAACTATGGTTTTGTATCAATCCTACTTAATCACTACATCGATGCTACTAATACAGTAAATATTAGACCGAGATTTGGAACAAACGGTCTCTCGCGACACATGTGGAAAATGAAGAAATCCCTCGTATGTATACAGTATATATACATACTATATGTATATGTATGCATATGTGTATGTATACATATATGTATATATACAGTAGAATCTATTGGTGAAACGATCCTTACTTGAGGATGTGTAAATGTGTGAGTGGTTTATGTATAGAGTAATAAACTACGTGTGCTTTTAATATGTCTAAATATAGGTAATATGGTAATAAATGTATGTGTATGAAGGTAATATAAATATGTCTATTATACATGTAATTGTAATACAAGTACTTATATGTTGCAATTAACTATTAACAATATAACAATTCAATTTGTTTTTATTTGTCTTTACTATCAAAGATATTGAAAATCTCTTTTTGAATGAGGTTACGTCTAGTTTAAGGAAGAAAAAAACAAATAAAAACTACGTTTTTCGTTCAAATCGAATTGATCAATATTAATACGATTAATATTAAGAAAAATAATTTTGAAGTCGGTTCTTTTTATTGTTATTATGTTATATTAATATTGTGTTATATTAAATTAGTATTGCTGACAGCCCTGATGACTTCAAATTATTAAACATTCGCGTTCTGATGTCTTCGAACTTGGTTTACGCTCCACGCTTGATCATGTAGCGTAATGACTCCTCTATTGTTTGGAACTCACGATTTTGGTTTAATACCCTACAAATATTAGGGTTTTAAAAAGTACTCTTTTTTTAATACCGGTTAATATGTATCGTATAGTTTTTCATTTTGAAATTTTTAATATTTACTTGTATAGTTTTTAAATATTAATCGTTTTATTAATAAATCGATATAAAAATATTTTGAATTCAATACTTCTAATAGTATTTATTTACATATCCTACCCTAAACTATCATATGAAAAAAAATATTCGAAATCCCTCAAGCTAATTTGGGGTAATGATAAATTGTGGAAAATAAAATAAAATATAATACAAACATTATGGTTTTCAGTCTTGGCTTTCAGTCTAATACTTCCTTCAATCGATCACCTTTTTTGTATGAACTGTCTCGAGATTATGTCGATTATATATATCAAAGTCCATTTATCATCGATACTTCAGCGTCAGGTGCACACGTCGCGTGTTCTCGACACGTATCACTTCGATATGTATCTTTTTACTTCTAAACCAATAGTGCGTAAACGCCATTATAACCTATACGAATTTTATTATATTACTTCGGAAGTAAAACTTGAAAACCTTCATCGCCACATTCTAAATTGAGGAAGATAGCTCTTAACAAGAAAAATTTAAAGTACGTTAAGTAAATGACCTTAAATTCAGTGATAAGGTTAAGTTTCCTAAGAAAACTGAAAATTAATCCTGAAGAACTGCAACATTCTACGATTATCCCAAAAATTTCTAACCTTGATAAATTTCAAAATATCAGGAGTGTCAGGACTTTTTTTCCATCTCAATCACGCAGACCGCAACCTAATGCGTTAAGAGTCGACATCCACTGGCTAAAAAGTCAACTATACAAAGACCTGATGTCAATAATCTTTCATTATGATAATAAGCCTTCATTACGCACATGACAAATGTAATAAGTTTATGCCGTATAATGATAATAACGTGCTAGTCTAGTGGTTAATGTGTTGGACTATTTACCGAAAGGTCGCAGGTTCAAATCCGCGTATGGTCATACAATTTTTAACGCTTCATTGCCACCATCTCCCTACTCTATGACAGACAAATTAAATTTGGCCTAGTTGAGTGGGGTCCAAAATAATTGTGTATGACGTCGTAGCAGTTATTTAAAAAAAATAGGGAGTTATTCGCAGAGGACGTGTGCACCTCGACTGTTTGAAGAAAAAACAGAGTATTTATTTATAAATTTTAAATTTGTCTCTCTTACTAGATTTATTATACTTTCTCCAGTTCTACAACTGGATTCTGGTTCTCTAACAACGGCTTCTAGCTTCACGGAGACTACCTTATATTCCGCATAATAATATTTTCTATTACTATCATCAATTCACTCGTACATTAACTCTAGGTGATATTTTTTCTAACCCTGACAACTTTACTAGTTAGCAGAAAGGCGTTTTGCCCTATGCATAAGCGGGTTAGTCAGCTGTTAAAGTGATAGCGCGTGCATCTTCTTATGGTAAGTAACGGCGTACTAAAGCGACATAGTTGGTACCTACTGCTCTGGCGACTAGCCCTTCATACCGACTTGTATAAGTAATAAGCTGACCCGACTAACTTCGTACCGTCTCAGAATCAATAAATGTTGTGTCAACTTATTAACTGAATTAAATTCAGTTTTTTATTAAGAATACTCAAAATGAATTAAGTTCAATAAATGTACAAACATCAAAATGATATGTATTTTGACACATTTCATTTGCCACAATGACAAATGCGATAACCTCACAAGGTGAACATCTTCGAAGGCAACTTACCGTTTGAAAATAGAATTCCACAGAATATAAAGCCGTTTCGATGTTTTAATAGTTAATCTGCTATTCGGGGCAGAGACAAATTCAACAAATCAAATATCATAAAAATCGGTCCAGCTGTTCTTGACTTATAACCGGTGTAACTAACCCGACATTGTTTTATATATATACTCATATATATATATAAGTGTAGTCAGAATGGAAGAAGCGAGATGGATATATATGACAGTTTCTACTCTTTTACACTGTTCATTCGTTAATAATTAGGTCAGCGTGATTTTGTTTTATAATGTTAGAATAAAAACAAAGGACTGAAATTCTGTTTTATGGTTTTTGTTTTCATTTCTGCCCTTTTCATCTTCTTACATTATTTTTAGTCTAATTGGTTATTTTTACATAGGAATTGTTTTATAAATAAATGAATTAGATACATTATTAGTATTTTATTTTATTTTTTTTTAATTCTAGGGATTTTAATACATTTCACTTCAGTATTAAATGCCAGTTGATTTATATCCTGTTGGTATCTTGTCCCTTCGTATTTATTAATAACACAACGGGCTGCAAAAAAAAAGCATAATGTAAATTTTAAATAAAAGTCTTCCTTAGAGTATTGCTCAACTTTTTGGAATCTTCATAAATCTCCCAAGTTCTAAACTGTAAGCAATCCAGTGGGAACTAAACAGAAGGTTAATCAGCAGATTTCCCAGATTCGACAGTCCTTGTAAATATTTGTCTGATATTAAATGGAAACCTCTGAGGATCTAGTCATGCTTTGCATCATCTATTTAATACTTTAGCCTACTTAAAACTCTAGCATGGTCCTCGATTAGTAAACAACTAAACAAATGTTTACGAGTAAACGTTTACGAGTAATTTGGACGACGTAACGGAGAGAGCGAGAGAGGGGAATAGTCATAACTTCAACGCGTTTAAACCAGCTATACTATTAGTGGAAAGGATAGTAAAAAAATATATCTTTATTTAAAACCGCATTAGTATTAAATTCTCCGGCGGATATTTGTAAAAATAAACCAGCGCGTAAATAAACATAATATCAAAAATAAATAGTTAAAATGATAGATTGTTTTTCGGATTATTTACTTTTAAACTGTTTAAAAATATGTTAAGAAAAGTAGAAATAGGTTGGGACAGTTCAATATATGTATATATCTTTCAAATTCAATGGGAAAATTCATTTGAGTGGTGTATTTAAATATTATTGTAAAAAATAAAAATATAAAATCAATTAACAGAATCACCTTCGAGATGGATTGATGATAACTAACAGCTGTGCTGCCTTACATTTCAAAAATCAATAAATAATAAATAATCACAACGATCTTTAAAAATACAAAGATAACCAAAATACAAACATAACTTTTGTTCGTGAAATGTCAATTTTCTCTAATCAATTCCTAATTGAGAGGCTCTTATTATGAGAATAGACAAAGTAGTCTTATGAAGGAAATAAGTCTTTGAAACGGCATCTTTTCATTTATTTATAACAAGACACCGATGATTTTTTTCGAGGCTAGAGTGAACGGCGATTTCGCTACACTCCGTCGGTCTTAAGGATCTATCTATATCTATGAATATAAGAGAAAGCTATCATTCAGTTACTAAGTAACTTACATTTATTACTCACAATCAAAATAAATTAAATATCATTATATATTTAATCTTATATTTCATTTCATTTAAATCTTTCTATTACAGTCACAGATGAACGCAAATGTTTAGCGTGAGTCACTCATACATTTTTTTTTATCTGTTACCTGTACCCTAAAAAACTGCAATTAAAGTCAAAACTGTAAATTGTCTCGATGTATTTACTCGTGAGTTATATAGCCTATTGTGAGCATAATTTCATCGACAAAAAACACATTTTTAGCCGAGAGTTTTTAAGTATTTCTTAAGGTATTGGGTTAATATTTGTTTAGAAACCAAAAACTAATATTTCAAAGCATATATATAATTTTTAAATGTATTACAATATTTTCCTACTCACCTTAAATCAAAACGTCTTAACCAATTAATACTCCAGTTCCAGGTCCAGGTGTCAAACCCCCTGTGTTAATGGGTAATCCGCCTGCACCACCACCAACACCTACTACTCCACCAGCTCCAGGTACTGAGGTCAAACCTCCTGTGTTAATGGGTAATCCACCCAGACCACCACCTACACCTCCTGCTCCGCCAACTCCAAAGGTTCCCGGTGGAATTCCAATCAGACCAACCACTTGGTTTGCACCTGCCGTCGGGAAACCACCTATGCTGTTCGATTGCGTTCTGATTAGTTCGAAGAACGGAGTTGTGCCTGAATACCCCAGAAATCTACCCAGTGCGTACAATCCATTCTGGTTCTGGTATTGACTCTGGTATGGGTTCTGGTATTGGTTCTGGTATGAGTTTTGGTATGGGTTCTGGTAAAATTCGCCCCCGTGCGGAATTGCTAGGCATGCGCCTAGAACGCAAGCCAGCACCGCGAACAAAGTAATTGTATACTGAAAATAAAAATATTTCCACATCGGAGAATAATATAGGTATATAACATTAAAATCACAAATTTTTAGAAGTTATATATAAAACATTGACAGTTCGATAGAACGCTCAAATAGTATATTCGAATTTCAAAAATATGACAGCACGGATTATTTATTTATTTATTTATTTATTTATTGTACATATTTAATTTGACAAAGAAATAGAATTGTAGTAATAGAAATCACAGTTACAAATGAATAATATTAGCATTGCTACATTTTGCTACATTAGCGATTAGCACTGCTATATTTTGTGCCCTGCCTTCTTTACTAGACTATGCCTGTATTAAGGAAGGCAGTGTTATATTGTGCTACAACTGAGAATGTCAAACCGTCAATGCATAGAGAAATATGAAAATGAAAATAAAAAATATATATATATATATACAATGTTGTCGCATATAATGTTTATGTTTAAGTTTATGATATTACCTAAGAACTGTAATATGATATTATATAATATGATTTATGATATTACCTAAGAACTATAACATAAATGATGGTCACAAAAATGTTAAAATAAATGTTATGTTATGGAACGTATTGTTTATGTAATGTATTATTTATTATTGGCCAGTTAAAATAATAAAACATCACCTACGTGCCCAAAACTAACATTAATACGAATGTTCAGAGTCGCATTATAATTAATATAAAATTATTATTATTATTATTACTGAAATATTATTATAATTGAAATTTTATTTACGTGTTGTTTCAGTACTATCCGCGCATTAAAATTTACAAACTTAGAAATATATTAGAACCATTGTATGTTTTTTTATTTTAATCTACTCTGACCTAAAATATCTACCATATTTTATTACATTAATTCGTATGGATGTGAAATTTCACACCTTAGTCCTTATTGAAAAACGGTCAAATCAAAACTTGTAATTAGGAAAAAAATCCAAAACAAATAAATAATTTAATAATATATATATATATATATGCTAGGTAGTTTCTCCCATTTTTTCTCATTAAATATTATACAAATAAGCGTTTGTTATTAATATTGATAGCTCTCTTTAGATATGAAAAAAATAATTACACACATTATCACATACAATAAAAAATATATTAATTAGTAATAATAAATAAAACCAACCTTCATGATATATCCTTCAGCTTAGAATGGGCAATATTGAAAAGATCTTGTTTTTATATTCAAAATTATTATCCATCAAAAACATGTGGTTGCGTCCTATGTAAAGATATTTTAATATTCTTTTGTTATTAAATTCGCCTGAACAAATGTATGAATTTAAAAAACCTAAAAAAATATCTACGGAAATATTTATATAATTTTTAAAATAAATACAAATTTTATGTAAATAGCGTTTTCGAGTAATGAATAAGTCTTTGATATTATAAAACCGGCCGAGGAAATTAAAGGTTTGATAGAGAAAAATATTCATCTTAGGGTCGCCTTCGGCGCCCGGTCGACTTGCAACTACGGCACTAGGGAAGGTTTCTGATGTTGGCGGCACACTTCACTATGACGATTTTTATATTAGTGTTACCGTTAACGTGGAATAGCCGATAAAGTGCACATCACCTGGTTAATTTGCAGATTACCGAATGCGTTTCGTTTAAATACGAAATTAACTTTTAACTAGTTAATCTGCACACCAACGTATTCTCAAGCGTTAAAGTGCAAAATAATATTTAAGAGAGCGAGACAAAAGCTTGATTCTATTCGTTTCTTTTTCTCGCCCCCCCCCCACTCTACACTATCGTCGCGTCGTGTCATGGCGTCGCGTGCGTAGGACAAGTTAATTTCTGTTGTTTTTTAAGTTTATTACAGTTTTGAAGCTATAAATTTATTTATTCTTTATTGAGATAAATGTACTTGTCGCAAAAACAAATTTCTATGTAACTCTAAATGTCGCCAATCTTTAGATCGCCCTAATAAGTAATTTAGTGTCGTAATTTTTAATATATTGTAACTATATATTTCGTTTAAATTAAGTTACTTTCATTGGGATAAAGTCCTAAAACTATATAACTACTTAAATTAATATTGTGAAATTAACGAATGAAAATTGCAACTACCAAATTAAAGTTCATTTTAATAATCAAGTCATTTTTGCGTGTGTAAGAAAAGAATATATTAGCTTCACATCAACTAATCCTTGGCCGTTAATCTGTAGATTATCTAGGGTATCTGCAGAATAACTAGGTTATCTGCGAAGCAAAACCATTTTTCGTACTTCAACGTACTTGCATAGATAATGTGCAGGGTAACCAGATAATCCGCGCATTAACTGTTTTACGGACATTAACGGTAACATAAGCATGGGGTTTATGGTTAGTTCGCGTAGCAGAGCGGCACACATTCTTGAATATTGGTTACAATTCTATATGGTACGATGCCATGTCATTAGTTCGCATTAGTTCGTACATTGTTTTTGCGTTCGTCAAAATGTGCAACGCAAGTTTCATATGCTGGTGCATAAATTAGAACAGACGATTTGCACAGGAGAATGCATACATTTATTTTGCATAAATTGTAAATTTGCCAAATGAAAAAACTAATTCAAATTCATGCGTTTTGCGCAGTTGGCAATACAAATAAGCATCATCAAACAAACAGCTGAATTGATACGCAGCTGACGTAATAGTGATTAACAGGTAAAACGTCGATAATTTAAAAAAAAGTAGGTAAATAAAAAATGTTTCTAAAATATTGTTTGTTGTGTCCAAAATATTAAATTAGAGATGCCTGTAGTCGGCTTAAGTTGTTAATTGTGTATTTCTATTTAACTGTCATTATGTATAGCTGTAAGCATTTCTTATACAAATAAATAAATAAATATTTCTAATGACAAAATACATTTTTTATCAGCTAAAGTTTAAACCATCTTTTTTATACCGATGTGAGGTTTTATTATTATTCTTTTCAAATGTTCTCAGGCGGTTATAAATAATGGGTGTATTTCAAAATTATTAAATATTACATCTGGAGTCGCTCAAGGCACTCGCATGGGTCCGGTATTAATTATTTTATTTGCCGAATATGTCAATATAAATGTTTTCTTTTTTACTATACGCAAACGACTTCATGACGGCCCAATAGTTTACTTATAAATTTAGATGCATTTTTAAAGTGTGAACTTTAAGTTAACCTTTTTTTTTATCCTTTGGCTTCGCATTAAAGAAAAACGCACATACCGCATTTTATTTTACAGAGGATGGCGGCACCGTAAAGAGGATGTTTCCTGGTTTGGCTGTTAAAATGACATTAGCGCGGGGGCCTCAAAGTCATCATCGCGAGGACGGCCCGTCAAGAAAACATTCCTTTGTGGACGACACTTACTTTTGTGTCCCAAAAAAAAATGCTTTTATCCTTATTTCTTTCGCCACTCAACTCATTTTTCTTCCGCCACCCCACCCCCGCCTCCGCTGTTCTCCTCCCCCTCCGCTCGACGACCGCCATTTATCCTCAGCGAAATATTTGCCATCTCTGTCCGTTGCTCGTTGTGTTAACGCCGCCTTTTGCACTTTTTAAAAAATGCCCAGGACATTAACTCAAAACGCGTTCATAGTTTTATGAAATTTTCCATCGGCGCTTTTCTCAGCGCTGGACTACTGCGCGAATGAAGGGCACAATTTGAACGATTCTGACCCACGAATTATTGCCTGCGAAAAGAAGCCTTGTACGATGAACAGAAAGGTGTAAACTCTACAGACATAACGGCGCTTATAACACAAACCCTGGCGAACCATTTTGTATGAAATATTGATAGCATTTAGTTATTATTTAAAAGAGTAAAGAATATATTTTTTAAATCCATTTTTTTTAAACAAAAACACAAAACCATTTATTTTCCAAAAAAATTAAAAATTTTAACATTATTTATCATTGTCATATTTGAAAACTAAAACAGAAATCTCCAATTTTAGGCAAATTTTATTTCTATGTTTATATAGCATATATCTCAAATCGCTTAGGTAAATGTTTAAAGAAAATTCCTTTGGTAAATTCCCTAGAATAATAAATTATCTTTAATGTAAATAAACTAGATTATTCATATCTCTCCTAACGCCTTTGAAAACCTGTAAAATTCGCATTATTGCAACATTTTAATTATTAGTAATATTTCCCATCTAGTGCTGGGTTAAGTGTAAAATCGACGCAACATTATCGATTAAATTAACAGTCGATCATCGATCAAAGTTTTTCTCGATAAGTTTCTTTTGCCGCCGATCTGCCTTAGGTGTGATAAAATCTGAAAATTAATAAAATATAATACAAATTACATAACCTCAAAGTTAATTTACTATCATGAAGTTAGTATAACTGTAATTTCAGTCGAAAAAGAAACAGCCATTACTAGCCCCGTTATTTATTACAATAAGCTGTTGGAATATTAACTAGGTAATTACGAAGTTATTAATTGCGAAGATACCGTCATCTTGGTTCTAGTAGGCCAGTTAAAGTATATTAATAATGGGTATTTCATATTTTTTATATTTAACATAAAGTATGCCTAATTACAATACTTACTGATTTTTTAATAAACAAACTTAACGCGCTTTTTTTAATATGATTATTTTACATATTTTCGTATCAGTTAAAAATAATTATGGCCGGATTTCTTATCATTAGAGACCATTTTCTTTACTGATCATAAGTAAAACCAAAAGATTTGATTATTTGTTTTATTTTTAGCTAAAATGTTTTTTGCTAGATTAAATGATTCGTATTCCGTTTTATTTTTTGGTGTTTTGGTGTTTTCACATTCAAATATTAGGAAAAATATTTTATCTTAATATTAACTTTTAGTTAATTAACATTCTTCTAATAATAACGTCTTGCGCTCGAAAAATACCAAAACTCGACTAAAAATGGCTTTATTTTGGATACACAGAAAAATAAAAAAACAAAATAACCCGTACCAAATTGCAATGGTTTATTACATTATTTATATTTACCTAATTTTTATAATATTATACAAGGTAACTTAATGAAGTAATTTTTTTCTAAAATCTTATTAAAAAAACTAATCAACTACTTAAGAAGGTCTTTAGTAGCACCATAGCTTTGCTGTAAATTACGAAACACGAAAAACTTTGTGATTTATGGTTAAAGTCTTTTATAATGGTTTGTTAATTAAAGCAATTTGTTCGTATGTAAGCATGTGAATATTTTGGTTGGTAGTTTGATTAAAATCTAAAAAAAAATGAATTAATACAATTTTTGTAATATCACCTTCCAAAACGCCGCCATTGCCAAGGCGGCTGTTATAAAGTTTCCAGATACCATTTGTATGAAGCAAAAGGTGAAGAGGTCGTTAGTAATCAAGGTCCATTCCTGGCCGTACCTACAAACAAACATTTTTGTATTTAAAAAAAGAGGATCCGAATATTTTTACGGTGAAATCAATATGGCCTCACCACAGTGCCTTCGTGAAGGCGTGCTGCGTCGGGTCGGCGTCATACAAGAGTATTGTTCTCGTTTCAGCGCTGTCAACTGAAATTTCAGCGTCCAGCAGGCGTTCTATTAGCTTTCTTTCTTTCACCGTATAGTCCAGATCCTCCAGAGCCTGCAAAAGGCATTTAGTATTTGTTTATGCTACGAAGAATTTTGAAAATTAATTTATTATTAATACATTATAAAACTAATACTTTAGTAACTACAAAATTTCTTACGGTTAAACCAACATGTATATCTACAGTTCGTAGCGGCGAGGAAAACCTGGAAAGGTTTGTGGTGATGGCCAAGGTGGATGGATGCTGGAGTTGTCGAAGGAGTCCATTACGGTGGACCGATCAGGTCGAGCTGATAAGTTCGTTCCGCATTGATAATGCCGCGAAATATAGAGAAAACTTTTGAAAATATCGAGTTTAGACCACAATGCGTAGTAACTAGGCAAGCTTATTTCAAAGAAGTAACATCTACAGAAAGTATCTATCGTTTGAAATCTCTTTTAATGTTTTTCAACATCGGACAGGTGTTTCAATCTCCCGTGAAGACGGTTCATTTGATCAAAATAGTTTTAGTCTGATGAAAGAGACCGTAATAGCAATTTAATCACAATTACGGTCTCTCTCTTTAGTGACGGTGGTGACCGCTGTTGGTTTATGGCTTTCTGTCTTGCATAATCGTGTTAGTTTGCTGCTAAGGTGACAGTTCTTAAGTTTGAAGAAGTGACAGTTCTTGAATTAACCTTTATAAAATAAGCCTACAACCTTTTTTTATAGAGTGACACTCGTAGAATATTTTAGTGATATTTATGTCATAAACAATCTGAAAAATTATAAAAAAAAAAATAAAAACGTGGTAGTCTAGTGGTAAATGTGTTTGATAATGAACGCAGCGGTCGCGGAATCCGCACTCTGACATAAGCACAAGCAAATTTGGCTTGTTGAGTAAGGGTCAAAATATTTAACCTAGGGTCATAGGTATTCTATTTAAAAAAAAACTAATTTCGAAATTGATACACACACCGTGGGTTCTGGACCTTAACGGTTATGTACCTACGAACATGCTACTAACACATTCGTAGGGTGCTACTCTATAAAAGTTTACCTGTACTTAATATGCGATTTTGGCTTTATTTACACACATACTTTGGTACTCTGGAGTTCGAGAGCGCTGAATATACGATTCGCACACTTTAAATTTCCACAGAAATTTAATTAGCGGCCGTTCAAAAGGCAGCCGACTATTTCTCACATAACTTATTTCAGTAATTCATTGCGTCAAAAATGCATAGGTTGCAGTTCGCACACTGTCAAACGATGAGAACCCAAGAAATTCCTTTCTCACGATTCCTTCTCTCTCTTACGCGTGCTTTTAAATCGTCCTCTCTCATATAACGCAAAAACACTCTGTTCCGTTGTTGGTTAATTATGAAAAGCAAAATCAGTGTATGTCTAAAAATTTACTTGAATGTGTATCTTTATAAAATAAACTATTCTTCTGTAAATTTATTTTTTCGATTCATTTATTCAGATAATACGAAATTTACTTCTAAACTTTTCATGAAACATACAGACATTATGAGGCTCTAAACTTTTAGACAAAATAAATATTTAGGATATAAAACGATCCTAGTATTATTTTTCTTCTTCATCTACAAATAAGATAATCACAACACTACAACGTTTTTATGGAGAAATGATCGGGTTGAGAGTTAGGTATTTTATGTAACGATTTTGTAACATCCGTCAATAAATACATACATATACTTCAACCAGCTGTGCTTCATCACCCCCATCTGCGTCATATTTTCACCCCATTACAATACCTAAAAACGTAAAACGTGGTTCAAAGAAAAGACAATTATACCGAAATTGTTACCGAAATACTTAAAATTGTGAAATAAAATAAATCAGTTTAACTCACATGATCAAAAAAAGCTGACAGGAATTTGTTGAGGAGATTGTATGCTCTCGAGGTCTCTTCCAAACTGGGCGAAATTCCAATGTTATTATCAGCCGTTATGTTCGTTACTATAGAGGTCTTGCTGCCATTTAATATTTGAGCGCCTGAAAAATAACCTGAATAGATACGACGAGCTATTTAGGGAGTTTTGCTAAAAAATCTAGGCAAGCCCGGCTTTGCGGCTTCTATGGAAGTACCGCCACTGTGTGAAATATGCATGGTGCCTATATTTGTGGCATGGAAATGTTTGTGTGTGTGTGTTTAGCGTGTGTATATAAACCTACATATTAATAGTGGTTTAATAAAGAATTTTAAAATAATAATATGTGTTTATTATGAATACTTAATATTCATTTTTATTTATAATTTATAATATTACTCAGAACTTTGCCGGATCTTCGAGACTTCCGGTATTTTGTTCGCGTTGGCGCACGCGAAAGTGCGAACGTCGGCGGCGCAGTCGTTAACTTCTGAGTTCATTTAACCCCGCTGCCACAAACACGCACCCCCCGGTATTTTTTAATTTGTACTCACCTGACACTACCGACAAATTGGTTTCCGAATGCGAAGTCATCGCGTAATTCGCTTTATGCCTTGGCCATTTCGGGTTGGAAGCTGCAATTGGCATGTTTAATTTAGCGTAGAACAATCTGTGAAATAAAATTGTAGATTTTTTAAAAAAAAAAAAATTATTTAACACAGAAGTACAGTAGCCAAGAAACAAATTGCATTTTATTACAGTATTACACTATATATAACTTTATTATGAGTGACGAAGACACGTTCAATACCGCAACCACTAAGCGAGCCCGTTCTGTGACGGTATAAAATTATATATAGTTGTATACAGGACCCCAAGACCATTCCCGTTAAAAGAAACAGCGAATTGGTCCTTCGATTCGTTAAGAAATTCATAATACTTTTAATAAAATACAATGTTTCTATTCTAAATCGTGTAAAACAACTATTTTTCATTGGCTCCTCCCTCGGATAACTACGTCACTGGGTCACTAGGCCGCGGTCAGTCAAGATCGAGGTTAATGACCTGCCGCGTTGTTCAATACGCCCCATTAGGGCGGAGCTAAATGATTTCTGTCAGATGTCAGTCACTGATCGAACAGAGGTCGGTCTAAGAAGAAGGGGTAACTCCTTACCCCTTCTCTGGGGTTGCAAGAGGGATGCTATTCGGTGACATATAATATGATTAATCGATCGATTTACACAACTTTTATCCAAAACCCTGGTCTAAAATAGCAAAAGAAAGAGTCCTAAAACATTTTAAAATTTTAGTCACCTAGTGAAATATCAGACCGTGCGGCGTCACGAAGTCGCACCCCGTAACTGTACCTACACATGTATTGACGAAGGTGAACGACGGGTAGGTTCCCGAGTGATCATATTGTAATGTAGGTCAGGAACATAACAAAACGCCCACCAAACGTTCAATAGTGTGTAATTTTTTGTTAACTATATGAAAACTTGTTGAACAAAAGTTGCTTAGATTCATGGCCAAAAAAACAACTTAAAAGGATACTGCTGACCAATTTAGAAGACTTAAAGGGGTGTTGTGTAACCTAATATGAGTAAGAAATGATATAAAAAAATGGAAAAAAAAAATCATCCCAGAATTTATTATATTTTTTAACAGATGGTGTAAATTCGGTTAGCGCGCGAACTCCGATGCTGCGCCGATCGATAATGGCCTTGACCTTGTTCGGCGACAGCTGATGCCCCACAACAAAGACATTATTACATGATCATTTTACTATTTTCACTTGGAGTTTACATTTTTTTTTCTCGGTAACCGTGATGAATTTTGCTATAGTTTCCTAATAAATACCACTAGAAATCGCAGTACCAATTTGCTGGTTTTTTTTATCAGGAATTGTCTAGGGTCACGGTGTATATGAAATTATAATATATTTTTTTGGTGTGGTAAAAATGTTTTGGTTACTTGGTTACTCACCTGAAAAATTTAGTACAGCGAATAATGAAGGTCTGATGGTTGTTGGCCGGCGCCAGGCCCCTCGCTGCGCAGAGGTCAGCTTCCTCGCGTTGGAGACGAGAGATCAAACCCTGCAAACCAGTGTCAGCATCACCGTCCACGGATCTAAGCGCAATATTTAAGTTTTAGTATCCAGATTTAGGACATCTTCTAAGGATTTATTATCTTTAGATAGAATCATCACTTTTAATTCAGGGTATAAATTAAAATGCTCATTCTGATGACTCACACATCTGTTTCTTTCTTTAACACTCTCTCTCTCTCTCTTTTAGGTAGATTTCATTGAGGAAGCTACCTATTGCAATGGCTACCATGTCATGGCTTCCAGGAAATTTTGACCTATCTTCGCGTTTCACATTCCCTAGAACCTAAAACTTCATCACTTTCTTGTGGACTCGATAACTGCCGTAATTTGAAACCAATCACTTTCAAAGTGCTACATAACAATTTAAGGGCACAAAATCTCGGTTAAGTTTGTTAAGAGCCATATAACGCACTCGAATTGCATTTTATGCATGTTTTTGAGGTCTACTGCCAAGATAGCTTTTCATACCAGGCATATATAAAAAATATAATTAGATTAACTAAACGTTTTTCTAGAAAACCTTTAAGCTGGTTTTTTAAATAAATAATCTTATGTTTACATAAAAAAATATTGAAATTGGTAAGTTTTATTTTTTTAAATTCTCATAAACTACATATGTATACCCGCGCCGGGTCATTGGTCGGCCTGCGAGCAAAAAAAGGGATTTACACGAGCGCTTAGATAAAATTAATAAATTACGGCATGGATTATTTTCGGTTTTTTTTTCGTACAATTTCTTACGCGTAACTGGGGACATAAACACCCCAATAAGGAAATGGTCTTTGAACAACCTGTATACCTCGTACCTGCCGTGAACGTAGTATCCGTGCAGGTCGGTGTCCATCAGGAACATCGATATGTTCGCCAGGGTGCACAGATCTACGAAATCCTGAATGGGGTTTTTGAAAAACCTCTCGTAGAGAGCGGCCGCGATGTACTGAACCGCATAGACCAGTACAAAGACAGCGGCTCCGAGGGCAAACTGGTAGGTTTCCGGGGCGATGACCTCGGACCCGGACTTGGTTTCATCGCTTATGTTCGCCCATTTCGATAACAGTATTACCTAAAATACAAAAAAAAAGACCTTCACCATTTCAGTAATATTTTTTTTTAATGAAAAGGGTTCTACTAACTAGGCCATGCTAGAGTCAGGGCAGAAGGTGGTAAAAAAGCGTTAAACATAGTATGCCCATCTGCGGATTCGAACCCAAGACCTTTGGGCTAATAGTTTCACGCCTTAATCACTAGGCCACTGGGAATAATTACGGCATTTCATAGTAAATATACAGGTTAATTTAAATTAACTTTTGTTAAAATTCACCTTTCCTTTTCTTAAAAAGTCCTTTTGGGAGGTTGATCTATATTAACAATCGAACATTAATCGGCAAAAAATATCGAAAAAATGTTTCCTGATTACGAAATAAACGAATTCAAAGTTTAATATCAATCTCGTTAATGTTTGAGGACGCGGTTGAAATCATGTCGATTTTAATCGTAAAGTAAAGTAAAGTAAAGTATGTAACCTTGCGTATGTAATTTTTTTCGTGAGACTGGTCTAGTTGTCGATATAGCCCCCCCTTCCCCCCCCCCCTAAAAAAAAAACAATCAAAATAAATACATCCTGTATTTTGTGTGTTGAATAGTACATTTTTAAGGAACCTAGTGATGTTTATAAATATTTATTATTTACAAAAATATACATGTATATTTTATTGTTAATTATTTATCATACAATCTGTACGGCAGAAATTAAGTACATAGTCTAAATATAATTTTATTATACTTTTAACCTATTTCTTTAGAAATACATGCATTTTTTATTGAATGAATATATTTTTATTAAGAAAATGCATAAAAGTGCTGTAAACAGGGTTATATCATTTAGTATAAGCTTAGTCCTGTATTTAATTTACATATTTTTTTAAAATGACTAAGTATGATTTACTCAATTTTATAAAAATATTGGTTTTATTTTTATGTAATGGAAATATAAAATGTCTATTTTAACATTGTTTATTGCACATTATTTTATTATACTTGTGTGTTAGTTATATTGTATTATTTAAGAGAGTTGTTGTATTAAATTTTCCATAAATAAATAAATATACTATTGAATATAGCGTATTTCAATTGATAAAAATAGCTATTTTTAATCATTTGAAAGCACTTTTTTTTTATTTCATTAATAGCTTAGTAATTCAAGCTGTTTCAGGATTATAATCTTACCTCCAAGAAAAATATACACAGCAATGTCTGTAAGGACACGTTGACCTTTCTAACAGTCTGAAGTTCGTTAAATTCGTTCGCAACGAAATAAGTCCTCCAAATTGATACAGTGGTGAGTTCAGAGTCACCTGAAATTATAAGCAGAAGTATACAATTTTCAATTGACTTTTGGTACTGAGCATTATAATTTACAGTTAATTTAAAATAAATAGTTAATTAACCTTTTGCTTGTTTATCAATTATTCTGGGCCGCTCCCAGTCCAAGAAAAAAATGTCCGCATTTATTTGACGAATATTTAGCGCGACCACTTCGACTATCTGTGGAATGAATTACAAAATTGCTTTTCACAAGTATTTATCAAAAAAAAAAACATCAGTTATACCTTATCTCTAATTAAAATAGAACAATTTTTTTTATTTATTAAAATGAATAAATATTTAATTAATTATAATTTAATGAATATTTTTAAATCCATCGGTGTGACATCTAGTATACACATTGGAAACGTCGTAGTAGCAAAGTTTCAAACCTTCAAAACGAACGCTGCAATGACGAAAGCCTTCACGAGTTCCTCTTCTTTCTCGCTAGGTGGCAGCACATACAAATAATGTTGAAATTTGTAAATTATGAATGAGTGAAAACTGGCTCCGAATGCAACCTGTCATAGAAATTAATAATTCAATTCAATCGAAATATAATGACTTTATTTAAATTAAAATAATATATATATTCAATAGATAAATGTATTTTTTATATATAATGTATAAGTGATATTTTATGCATAATCACGTTTGTACACAGCTAACCTCAAAAGTGACCTTTATCAGTATAATATATACAAAGCGGACGTGAAATTGAAAAAAACTTATTATATTAAGCAAAAAAGAGTCCTAAAACATTTTAAAGCATGGTCATGGTCAAATATCAGACCGCGCGGCGTCGCGACCCAGTAACCGAGAGATTCTACGGTTCAATGTACCTACAAATGTATTGACGACAATTAACAACGAGTAGTTTCCAACGCGCAAATATTGTAAAGTAGGGTCAATTGAATAGGTCAGGAACGCACCAAACGATCAATAGAGTATTTATTATTTATTTTTACTGCTGATTTTAAGTTCAGCCTGTATAGTCAAATCTATTTCCTAGTAACAAATTTTGGTCACAAAATATCCATCGAAAATTGTATAATATGAAAGCAGTTCCGTAGGTGGTACTTCTTATCAAATTCACCAGAACCACTTTTACTTCATCCAGGAGTTCAGGTTTTTGTGAGCTCACCAAAAATAAAGCATTCGCCAAATTGGCACACATATTTACGATGAGGTTCGTCAGTGCTCTGGAGTCGATGCCCATGATTCCTGACCTTTTGGAGTACGACCATGTCTGAAGAAGCGAAATCATCATCGCCAGGGCTGCAAACACGCCAATAGATATCTGTAGAGAAAAACAAAGTATTTTTTTTTTATTAGCTTTAATAAAACCATTTTGGAAGACCACATAGGCTTGGACACATTTTTAATAATCTACCTTCGTTTTAATAACCTCGAATCACTAATATCATGCAACACGTAGTAGGTAATAGCAATTATTTAAAAAAAAAAGAAAAAAAAATAGGTGAAATATTCCGAACCCAAAAAAAAAATAAAAAATAATTGCTAATTTATTTATTTATTTATTTCAGGAAACAACAGCTTACATAGTAATTACCTTTTATATTTTTCAATAATCTAAGAATATTTTTAAGAGGCATACAGTCGTTCGTCGTGTTTTTACATTTTACTTGAAGGATTTCTCAGAAGTAATGATGATTACAAATATAAAAACAAATAAATAAATACACTGAACCTATGTCTAGTCCATCCCTGGCTATTTTTTGTAGATTAAGTCTGTGTGATGAATAAAGAAATACTCTTGCGGTGTCTATGTTTATATTTATAGAGTTTTTTTGTGGTGTTTTTGGTCGTAGGTTATTGAAAAAAAAACCTCACGTAGAGATAAAGATAACAAAGGTTCATTGCTGATTACTTTTTTTGAAATGTGTTTCGAAAATAAACTATTTTGTAACGGCGACAGACCAAGAAGAAGCGTGCAATAATAGTGTGCACTGCGCACTCTTCGCACCAGCGTCGGAATCTGCCCTGTCGTGGACGGTAGAGCAGGACGCCGCGAGAAAATGTCTTTCTTGCAACAATATCCAGTTTTTAAACACCCGTTAAATAGACGATTTTATATTCCAACTAACCGAAGAAAATTACACAGAGCGTGTATTTATTCAATCTGTTCAATTGAACTAATATTAATGTAGTTAGATTCAACGAATAGCCAACCGAGATATCCCGGGCCAAATTTCTCCTCGTAAAATACCAAAAGTAATGGAAATGGGGGTAGACACAATATTTAATTCGTGAATTCGCCTACACTGAAAATTACTATTTTACTATCGGTTTACAATGTTTGATTTAACTTAAAGTATATATCTACTATCTACAGTATATTAATATGTGAAGAGAAAACTTTGTACCCCTTTTTAAGCATATTGCGCGAACGGATGAGTGTGAGATTTGGCATACTTAAAGTTTATATGTAAAAGGAGTGCAGAAAGTTAAAATTTATCTATAATATCTGTTAAAAATACATAAATTAAATAGTCATACTACTGACAGCTGATTGACAGAATAAATTTCGAGCTGTGAGTTTTGTGATTTCAAATGTTCCTTTATCAAGAGTCTGTTAATGGTGTAGTATCATGCAAAAATAATTATTAATGCATTTTTATACTTTTATGATTTTTTAGTCTCATTTTTACATGAAATATTTAACCTGACCATGAATTTTGTCATAAATATAAATAAAAGCTGTATAAATTTCATAGGTATTGCAGGGAATTAAGGCAAACAACGCACACTAATAACGTATTTGTACACGCTCGTAACTAACGTAATATAATAAAATTAACAAAAATATATGCAATGTTTATAATGGTAAAATCACCGTATTATAGAGGTGTAAAAATCTCAATACTGCTCATTTAAATTCACTGATGTTCGGTTCAATCAGCAAAATAATTTAAAAAAAATTTCTCAATTACGAGCAAAACGACTTCAAAATTAAACAGAAAACGTTGTAATGTTTGAGAGCGCGGTTGGACGAGAACGGCCAGTGACCCCCGAGCGCAAAAAAAATGATTTAGTATGATTTTTTTGCGAAATTATATTATACGAAAAATAAAAAACTACCTCCATTCCACGCACGAAGTTTCCAGTTTCGAATTCATAAACAACTGACACGCTTAGGTGTACGCTCTCGTCGTCGACGATCTGTTCCCGGTTCAATTCCTCGTAGTGGACGACCACCAAGGGGGGGTAAATAAGACCGAAGTCGCTCCTGCTTTTGGCTCGAACGCTAAAATATATAAATAAATATATGCTACGGGCAAAGTTCGAAAAATACTTGATTGTCGAATATAGCCCGGTCCAATATTGACACTGCCCGCTTTAATATATTCGGCTGTAAGTTGTAACGGGAAACCTTTTTTCTTACATACATAACCTAACCTAAATCTATCCGTAGATTTATCTCAGCCTCCCGTTTGATAAGACATGTATAAAAAAAAATTGGGTGTGCGTCGGACCAGACAGTGGAAGTTATACTTCTTTGCCCATTCGCACACACCCACTCACACAGACAGGATATATAAATGAAATATAAGACATTTTTCTCTGTTATTCAATATATTATGTTATGTATGTTAGTGGATGTGGGGGGTTTGCCCCCTCCCCCCCCCCCCCCCCCGTGTACCACGTCCTTTCCAGAACTATTGTACTTTTAAATCCACTTATAGCTCGCCCTCTAGTCCCGTACTCTTCTGGCTTGAGGAGATGGTTGCCTAGAAGCTGGTATCTTTTGTACATGAGGGGCCCACATTCTCCCAGTAGGTGTAACGGAGTTTCTGGGCTCACTTGGCAGAGCCTGCACCTGTCGTCGGTCGATAGGCCCAATTTGTGCAGGTGTTTGTTCAGCTGCCAGTGACCAGTTAAGGTTCTGGTTAGGATCCTTATTTGGTATCGGCTTAACTTCAATAGCTCCGAGAGTCTTTTTTGCGAGAATCCTACTATGAGTTCTTTGGCTTGCTTTTGTCCGGGCAGTTCTTGCCAATATATTCAATATTCAATATATTTCTCTTCAATACATTATTTTAAGTCGCTTCATTATTATACTATACACCTATACATTATCATTATTAAGTTCGTATATTCGTATAATCTCTGAAAAAAAAATCCCAGCCGGGAATCGAACCAGGGGAGCGTGGGAGACGAGTGCGTTACTGACCCACCGAGACTCTTGGGGTATCTTTGGTAGAGAACGTATAAAAAGGCACTTTACGGATTTTACTCCTAACGCGTGACGCAGTTTCTCGACCAACATCCGAACCCAATGAGTACAATGGCCGCAAAAAAGTATAACTTAAAAATATTTCGGAATAGGGCAACTGTACAACATTACCTTTACCCGTTACTGTCCCCAATTTCTATCCCTGACCCTCCTCTATATTTCTTTTAATTAATTACAAACAATGAAAAAATCATTCGCTTTGTATTCAGAACAATTGCGACAGCCGTGGCTTTCCAATAAATGTTTCACTCGGAAAACAAAGCTTACGAAGTCCGTCGACCGAAAGTGACGCGACGAATGCACCAGGGCTGAGGAAGAGGGTTTCCCCTCCGACGCAAGACGACAGTCTATAAGAACGGAGGTCGCCCGCTAGTGCAGCGCCTTTTCACCCGAGTTCGCGCCATTACCTACTCGTCCGCAGTCGTGACGCCGGTTCGCGTCCGCACATTATGGAGTCAGGCATTATGCTGTATATCGGAGTATTTATGTAGTAAGATGATCAAGTAACAAACCTTCTAACAAACCCTCTAGTTATTACTATAATCCCACGGGCCACACTCCAAACGGACCGTTACAAGATCTTTTTTAATTAGCCTTTTTTTTTTTGTGGTAGTGTAGTCAAAATGTTTGATCAATTCCAATTCGACATACGATCGCATTAAGAATCTGCGTTTGTAAAGATAAGGTAAGGATAAGGAGATAGAGTTTATTGAAGTTACTCAATTATCATAACCAATTTCTGACTAATAAAAAGTAAAGACTTGTAGGTTATTTGACTACCTATAAGAGGTGTAATCGGAGAACACGGTGAGTAAAGACTTAAGACTGAAAGTTCCATCTTCGATTAGGAAAACTAAACCGTGAGAAAGGAATTTATAAACCATATATGATTGACGTTACGTCGTGTGAAATGCAAATTAGCATTTTTCCAAACAAAACAAATGCTTGTGTCTTTCAAGAAGACATTTGAAACTAATTAATTCTAGTTGCCTTTGACGCCAACATTACATTTCCAAATCTTGTTGCGTTACATACCAACTTAGTTACTAATATTGGAAACACAATATATTTTTTACACAAATTATTGTGTAAAAACACTTTTGGGACTAATTTAGTGGAACAAAAATGCTTTATAAATAATAATAAATGTGTTGACATTGAATATTAAACAAACTATACCTTATTTTTAGTTCAAGATGCTTTGCGTATCTCACAAACGATTGTTTGGTATAATTCGATCGAGTTTGGCCCGCTGTTGGGTCAGTCTCGATTCCGCTCACTTTGTCGATTAGAAAAAATCGCCTCACTAGTTGCCAATTTCCAACGTCGCTATCCTAAAAAAAAATTAATTTCAATACAGCGTCGATCGATAATGGCCTTGACACCTTTACGGTGCACGGCGACAGCTGAGCGCTCACAACACAGACAATCCTTTTAATATTTTAACGAAAAGTTTACATTTTTTTTCTCGGTAACCATGATGAATTTTGAAATGGTTTCTTAACAAATAACACTAGAAATCGCAGGCACGTATCGCACTTAAAACAAAATTTTGGGACTCACCGAATTATCTGCGGTGAATTTACTACGAATTAATACAGGAATCGCGTACAGTTTTGGCCTAGACCCGTCGGCAGGGTCGAAGTATTTCAAAAACGGCTCGATGAAACCTGTTCCGGCCCTGTCCAATAGTTGACTTGCTCCCATTGTGCATTTATGCCTACAAATTAGGAAAAATTATGAGTAAACCATCATTTTATATCGCAAATCACATGCGACACCCTCGTTCTGATTTAAGGCGACTACATACGTGAACGAAGATCACCCCTTGAACGATTCTTTGCGTGTATAAAACAGCCTTAAACGGAAAGGTGTAAACTCCTATATGAATGGCGCTTAAAACACTTTTTGATATATACATAGATATGTTTTTTAAAACCATTAGTATTAACACAAATATATATTTTATGAAAATTTAAAAACTTTAGCAATACATTATCGTTTTCATACTTAAAACTACAACAAAAAATTCCAACTGTAAACAAACTTGCTTATTTTATTTTTAATGTTATACCATATATCTCATATCGCTTAGGTAAATCCCTACCCCACTTTATTCTCCTCACAATATATATATATATATATATATTCAAGTGGATGACTTTAAACAATGCTATTTCGAAAACATAATATTTGAAATAATATTTGAAGGTATTTGCTTAGTTAATTCCCTAGAATAGTAAATTATCTTTGATATAAATAAAGTAGATTACTCATATCTCTTGCGGATTTCTCTCCTAACAAAATAACAAACCTAAATTTGAATCAAAAATAACAAACCTAAAACTGTGACCAAATTGGAAAACTCTCTTATTGAAATCCTTCAGATTGACAAAACATGGTGTGAGCCATGTTTTGTCCGACTGGCCAATACTTCTGACAGTGCCGTCTAATTCGAACGTATTGACAACTATTGGAAGCTCGTTCAGCTGAAAATAAAAGTTATACTGAAAAAAAATATGCTAATTGCAGCAAAAATATGGTGTTGGCAACCATAAAGTATAGTGGATATAATGACAGCAATATTTTTTGTTGGAGTCACGCATCGATTATTGTTAAATTTACTTGGTCGCAAGTACCATAATTTGTTTGTATATGTTTGTGTACTTTAAAAACCAATAAATAAATTATTACCTCAGATTCTGGTATGAAATCGTACCTCGAAGGTATTTTATTTCTATGGAGAACCGAGTAAGCCTCTCCTTCGCCGTAAAGTAACCAAGGAAGATCTGCAACATAAGCTGTTCATTTGGTAGTTGTTATACTTAAACCTAATAAACCTAACCTAAATAAATTAATGGTAAAATACATTTTTAAAGACAAGCTTTTATTTAAGTGTCTGAATGCGGATACAAAATTTCGTGTCTGTGCTGAAGACAGTTGAGGAGTTCCATCGTCTGGAGCCATTCCTGAGTATAGAATCAGGTCATGCTTACCATACAAATGCACTGTCATCAAAACTGAACCAACATGTCAAATTTTAACTCCGTATATAAGAGGAAGTGGTTCTAATTCAGCTTGCAAAATTTGACCTAAGCCGACATTCAAACATACTTACAAATAAAACAAAAAATCCATCTTTTATAACTGTGTATTTCTACTACTACATTTCTATTTTTTTTGTCAAATTAATTATGTACAATAAATAAATAAATAAATATAAACGACTTCATTTTTCCATCATTTATTAACAGGAGAGGTTAAGATTTTACACGGGACATATTTAATTAGCTGTCAACGAGAAAAACATTATAAATACCTATCGATATGTCTGCTCAAAAACAAATCGTTCATTGATAACAAAAAATAATTGTTAAAACTAATAACAAAAATTTTGTAATTTTGGTCTATTGTATGCACTGTAACACTTCATATATAACCTTCATTAGAACAGGTAACTCTTACCTAGTTAGTAAGGTTATAGACATGTACTCATCGGCCAACTTGATTTCTCAATAAAAAAAAAATAAATAAATAATTCTTAAGCATGTATGTATTATATTTTATTGTTGAGCAATCTAATTCCTTAAATCTAAAAAGTCAAACCGCATTTGAGTTTCGTTTTTTTTGTGTTTTTAAAAGTTAATTTAAATTTTGAAATACCTTGTTGATGTTTATCCTGACGCCAACTTCGGCATGGAGAATTAGCACTGTCTTCATGCAAGGACAAAATACACAAATTGGCCAACCCCTGGCAGGCTTTCATGTCCTGAAGCTGCGGAAATTTCATTATTTTATCAAGTTATCTTTGCAGATATTTTCATATCATTCACACGGTGTATATCTAGGGTCTAGACTATGCATATGCTGCTACAAAAGCGGAAGTTTTAAAAATATTAGACTAGCCGCTGCTGCGGGCAATTAATCCGTCCGTCGCCCGCTGGTGATTACCAGCGGGCGACGGACCAGATCTATTACAAATCGGTTTCCTCTCAAAGGGAAGGGGGACGATGCAAACAAAAGTGGTGCTGTTTCTAGTTTAAAACTAAACTTACTTGACACAAATAATCGAGAAGCAGATGATTGTCTCTGAAATACTGCGAAGCCGCATAGGCGCTGTCGCCATGTCGGACCAGGTACTCCGTCTTGCCTCTGAGGAAATCTTTCGGCACGCAGACCTCGCCGAGAACTGAATACCTGCTGGCGTCGCAGGAGCACGTCCTGCCGGCGCTCCTGTCGGTTGACAGCCTGCACGCTTCGCACCGGGATTTGTCCTCTGACGGGGAAGTCCCGGGCGCGCAGCTGATGCACTGGACCCGGGGTAGAACGGAGCCGTCGAGGTTGTGCGTAACTGTAACAGTTTTTTTTTTGTAGTTAACGTACATACGTGTAACTAACTAACCGTACAGGCGGGGGTACAGTACAGTGGAGTGCCCAGAATTTGTACAGTTTGCAAGCCATGTAGCCAAGGAAGGGGGGGGGGGGGGAGGTGAGTCAACCTAACCGCCAAAGGCGAATATTTTTGAGTTACCTAGTAAAATGCTTAGTACGTCAATTACAAACTCGCTGTTTCCCGCTCTATTTACGAGGTTTGTCCGATAAGTACTTGGCCTCACCGCCCGATGGCGCCACTGTCGTGTAGTACATTCTCGTAGACGGCTACTGTCAAAATTTCGACCTAATCGGACTCGTAGTTTTGTTTTAACATTTTTGACAAGCGGACGTGTCAGCATATTAAAAAAAAATGGAAAAAGAGAAATTTGAGTCGAATGAGAGGAGGTTATCGGCGCCACGGAGGCCTACTTTTCAGACCACAAAGAAAAAATTTTTTCAGACGGGTTAAAGAAGTTGGAGCATCGATGGATCAAGTGTACCGAGCTAAAAGGAGGCTATGTTGAGAAATAAATCGCCACTTTTCCAAAACCTTCGTTTTTCATTTGAAGGCTAAGTACTTATCGGACAACCCTCGTATTTATTTAGCCTATGGCTTGTGTGGTCGGGGAGGCGCTATTAAGCACAGTACAGCTCACAGTAATGCTTGGCCTTATTATTAACTCTTTGAAAAAAATGTGTATGCTACTATTTCGTTTATGTTTACCCGTTTATTAAATAATATAAAACTTAAGTAAATACAATGGTACACATCAAAAATTATAATAAAAATCTCTTCAGCGCGAAGCCTGCCCAACAGCTGATAAATAAAATCACCCGTTTGGTGACGTCCATCAGCGCAACGGTTCAGAAACAGATTGCCGTAAATTCTATTCCTGTCAGAGCGGCAACACTCCGATATGTAGCGAATATTTCTGACAGGCTATAATCTACAAGTGCTGACGCAATCGCACCGCTCCAGCCAGGGACAAACAACTGAACGCCGTGAAAATGAGAAAATATTGCACATGGTTTTTTTTTTTTATTCAGTACAGCAGACAAAAAATGAATATGGCATTTATTTAAACCTTCGTTTATGAACAAAATGCTTACAAGGGTGAACTTAAAGTCGGCAGTATCCTTGTATTCTGGACTTGAAATTGCGAGGGTTCCGGTGAGGGCGAAGCTAAAGGATAAATATTAATTTCGATTCATTTAGATCCTTTATTCAAAGCTTGGCATTTGGTAACCGTTAAATATTTGATCATAAAAAAAAATACTATTAGATACCTCTTCAACATACTAATAACGATTTTTAAAATTCAATTTTTTTTCCGAAAAATTTAATAAATAATAAACTACTAATTAACTGCTGTTGAATTACTCTCTTATGAGACATTTGCAAAAATGATCTAACGATCGAGGGTTCGAATCCGCAAATTAATACTATATTAACACTCTTTTACTATCATCTCCCCTGACTCTAGCACAAACAAATTTATCTAAGTCGAGTATGGTCCAAAATATTTCATTGTAGCCATTAAATTGGCAGCTTCGCGAGATTTTCTACCTATAGAATTCATTAGATTAATAGGTGCTATAAAAAATATATATAAATGATAAATAATGATTTATTTATAATAAATGATAACGATGATAAGATAAATGTTTTATTTAGACGACGTTATTAACTATATTAGTATAATCTGTGTTTAGATTAATGCGGTATTAACTTTTTTTCTCTGCGTATCTTAAAGCTACTAGGTATGTGAATCTGTAGATTTCTTTTAAAAATTAAATGAATAAATAATTAAAGTGTACAATAAATAAATCTACATCTTTTTTACATTTACTGATGTGTTAAATTTTATTTTGAACACAGTTTTATAAGTAGACTTCGTATATTTGAGAACACGAAATACATTTATTTTCACATGAACTAGGGGACAAAATATATGAAGCCGATACGCGAAAGGCCTAATTTCCACTTTTTTCTATTTTGAACTGATAATTCAGTTTTGATGAAAACTGTAGTCCTAACGTGTATTCAAAATTTAAACAATTTAAGATGTGGTAAACCTATTTAAATGTCATAGTTAAATGTTACCGATAACACATTTTTTTTAAATGTAATAAGATTACAAAAAGGTTATTTATATCCTTAAAACGTCATACTAAGTGTTATGTTATTTTTATTTTTTATAATTTTACTGTCTAAACTAAAAGATTGTTTATTCCTATCTTTCACGGTAACTAAGATATACGCCCACTAAAATATCGGTTTGTTTATGAGTGGATGAAAAATATACGACTGTTCAATAGCGATTCGAGAATAATTAGATCCTCCAAAAAGCGTATATCTAGTGTTTCTAAAATAAGGACTACTTTTGGTTAAAAATATATTAGCTTTTTAAGACCGAAATTGTATAATTTAATAATCAAGAAAATAAATCATCCTACAAATATAAAAATTAGCTCTGGTATAATAATAAAACATGTATTTATGTATATTTACTCATATATTATTTATCTATAGGTTGCATACTTTATTTTTTATTATATATTTATAGGCACTAAAGTATAATTTAATGATTAAAAATAAAATATGGGGAAGTTCCGTAGCTTGCGTTGAAATACTAAACTACTTCTAGAAATGATCGACGTCTCCTTGGAACAACACATTGTGCTATTATGCACATGTAGTATTACATAACTATATAACTAAATGCAATTTAGGTGCGATTTATTGTACCCCGTGTCCCTATACAATGTTGCGCGTTTTAGAAATCAAAATCGTGCCAATCTACTCACGGGTGACCTGATGCCTTCCGCAGATAGCACACGTGGACTTCCCACCTGGCTTTTTCGCGCAGATGCGGGGCACGCACGCCGTCTGCTCTGTTGCTGTGTATTCATTTTGCCTGCACGGCGTGCATTGCATCGGCCATCCCAGAGTTGCTACTTTTCTGGACGTCGGGTGGCAGGTGCAGGAGAGTCCTAGAGAAACATAATCACATAATAATAATAAATGTAGGATTCTGTTAACATTGAAAATGCTTCAGATTGCGAAGTACCCGGGGAATATATAATATATTGTTTACTATAGTAGTTAATGTCGAATCAGCGTACGAATGATGCGCCTTGGCCCACAGTCCACACTAACAATTTAAATGCGCATCTATAGAATGACACGGTGCAACGACCGTTCTGTAATTGCTTAAAATCGATATATTCAAAAGACCTTAATACCATAAATCATTGTATGCTTATTTTCAGCTACCGTTTCAACCCCTTCAATATTTACAAATCGTTTGTTACAATCTGTGTAATGTGTACTGTGTTCAGCATTAGAAAATTGGTTTTAGCATTAGAAAATAAAATTTACGATTACAGGGTTTTTTAATAAAGTTCGTTGATTTTCATATTTTAACATCAACGAAAAGGTGGTACGCAGAGTGCGTACCACCTTTTCGCTATCAATAACAACTTTAAAATTTGCGATATCCGATCTTATAATTTGTTTATAATTAACATGGCTTACTATCAGCTGTTGGAACAAGGGACATGTTGTTGTAACAGGGCATGCATTTCAATGATTCGACATTAAAGAAATCACTTTTACTGCAATTGTTTGGTAATGTAAACGGCACCAACTCATTCCATGCTATAACCGCACCAAAAAACATAAAATGAGACCCAAACGATAAATATAATTGAAGAATTGATAACATTTCACTTTTGAACTCTGTATCAAACAATTATGTCTGTATTAAGACTAAGATGCATTGTTATGTACTGTTACAAGTTTAGCACGTTGATTGTTGCTGTAACTAAGGTGTAACTAAGGATAGTTTGTTTTGACAACCGCGTTGCTAGGCAACCGTTCGGCCTACAACAATGTAACGATCGCTTTTAATTTGGTGTGTCGTTTAAGTACGCTTTTTTACAATTGCAAATTAATTAATAAAGTTTTAATTTTAGACACATAGCATATTTAAGGAAAAATTGACCAATTATTACAGGCGGACGGAAATGATTATAAAATAGATTGTTATTTTCGTAAAAGGTATAGGTAACTAATAGACGTGCGCATTATAAGGCGATAACGTTGAAATCGCCCTATTATTTAGCGCTACGAATAGCAGTATTACTGAAGTTAGGTCATAGTGATAACGAAATCGCGTTCATTCACTATAGCTAGAGAGCGTTCAACGAAGTCGCTTCTTTAGCTTATTATTGCCATTAATTGCACATTTCACAAGTTACCCAGATGGAGACCGTATGGTGAATTCAGGTACATCGCCAACCGTAACTATTTTGACAGTCGCCCTATTATTTTTTTACCCTGTCCGGCCAGGTTCCAGCTTCAGTGACACGGAAATCTCGTAACGAGTTCAGCTACCAATCACGCAGTTATTTTATAGTCGTTTTAATATGAATTCGTTTAGAACCACGAATACAGGGCGGTCCAAAGACCGTTCCCGAACACCTAAGAAGGGTTTGAGTAATCTATTGTGAGTGAGAAATTATATAAAAATGCAAAAAAAACGTCCTCAAATTTATTATATTCTTTAACAGATGGTGTAAATTCGATCAGCGCGCGTATTTCGATGCAGCGCCGATCGATAATGGCTTTGACATTGTTACGTCGTAGCGCTCACAATAAACATACTTTTACAACTTTTACGAGTTTACATTTTTTTTTCTCGGTAACCATGATGAATTTTAATATAGCGTCTAAACAAATAGTACTAGAATTCGCAAGACCAATTAGCTGGATTTTTATCGGGAATGGTCTTGGCCCATGATGTGATTTCGGTTCATCGTGCTTGCTCAGATCATACCGAGTGGTGGACAATTGAACCCTGATTGAACACAGATTTCGTTGCGCTGTGTAATTAGCACCCACTCATTGGAGGAGGGTGCGATTAATATGGCGCCAGCCCTTTCCCAACCGTGCAGTGCAGGTGTGCGGATTATAAATACACACATGTTCTCTTTTTATTTATTAGGTTTAAATCCGATATACTGTTAGACCGCGTTGTCATGTTAGAAGATTCTTGAATGCACACTTTTTAACAAGTCTTTAAACAAGATTAATTTCTTTCTCAATTATTTTTGCAAACTGTAACGGAAATTTAATTCCATCAAAGGTCCATTCAGTATAAAATAGTTAAAAAAAAAATAAATAAATCTACAACCAAAAACCAAAGATATAACACAAACATTTTTTTTTGTAAACAAAAAAAACGATCTGCCAAAATCTTAAAGTCTTGAAAACTGAAACTTTATGCACTTACAGTAGTACTGAAAATACTTGTAGATAGATACATTAACATCTCTGATTAGTTTTCTAGTGAGATATACTTGTATCAAGTGAACTGACTTTTTTAATGTTTTAATTCGCCCCATTTGAGAATATAAATCATTGAAGAACGCTGATTAAATAATTTAGTAATAAATTTTATATGTCGTACGTGTGAATAAAATAAAATTAAAAACTGTTCGTACAGTTTCAATGTTGCCATAAAAAACATATTTCTTTTATTTTATTGCAATGTTATTGTGGTCGAATACCCATATAGCTAGAAAAGGGTTTGTTTTAACATGCGACGCAATGAAAAACCTCAAACTTGAATATGCAATAATTATAATGCAGGCGGGTTGCTGGCGTTTATTTGGGTTGCTGGTGGTCATTATGTCTTCTCAACACGTCGTTAACCAATTTATCGTAATTAATGTTATTCAAATGGCAACAAATGCCAAGTAGAATGACGTCATGGGAATGGAAAGTAACAAACAAAGACACCGTGCAATTCATTAATTTCGGTTAATGATCATGTGATTGTATTCTTGGAATCTAACTAATGGATATGTAAATTGAAATGATGAGGCAATATTTATATTAAAGAAGGGAAATAATCATGGATGCAAAATCGCTGTTCATTAAGGGTTCCGTATTTATAGGTTGCTAAAACCTATTGCTGTCACTCATGAGGTCTGAATGCCTGTCACTGCATGAAAGTTAGTTAATTATTTATACACGGCATTACGCATAGTCGCGATAGTTCGCTGTTAAAATGTCAGCTTGTGCATTTCCTTGCAGTTAAGTCATCATTTTCATTCATCTTTAGTATATAATAGATATATGAAGGTATAGTATATTTAAATTTGAATTACTATATTTTTGGGCGTAAATTTAACCCACTGTTTTTACGTGCATTTATTCTTAAATTTCAATTAAACACAACAAAATTGCCGGTCGACGATAATTAAGACTTAAAACTCAGGCAATCGGAAGAGGTGCGCTTGTGCAGGACGGCGAGCCACCATCAATCAGTCGCTAAGCGAGATCCGAACGCAAGCGGCATTTTGCACCTGTTCATCTAATTCTGTTGTTTTTATTATTTAACGTTATAATCATTGAAATCTTTCCCTCTTTTGGGATACATATAAATTGAGAAATACGTATGGGACTTGCACAATGGAGTCTTCTTTTATATACCATACGTCCATCTCATCCTGGCCCTATATCTCCCGGTATACCACCATAAACAATTCTGCACGAACTACTTCGACATTTACCATAAGAAAGTAAAAACATCATAATAGATTTTTCACCTCGCTGCCGCTACTAAAATCTTTTCTGGCAAAAAAAATGTATTTCTCGGGTACTAGGCACCTTAGTCCATTTTCATTTAAAAACGCGTTTTCGTAAATTATAATTAATATTTCCATCAAAATCCATTTTTGCGGGTAGCTTCAAATTAGCGCTAATGCTTGTGAAGGCACTATTATCAGTATCAAATTACTTTGTGTAATGATTTCGCTTGGGTAATTTTAGGTCATTAACACAGCGAAGAAAGGCGTTTAAACCGGGCGGGGGTCTACATAGCGTTAACACAAGGGAAATGGTCTTAATTACACATAGTCGATGTTTGTTGCTGTAGGAATGACTAGGAAAACTTCGATTGGCTCACTAATTGGACCTTTGTATTTCGAGGCGAGAACAAGCATCCATTTGTAATTTTATTAATTGGATGCGCAATCCATTACCTGACAAATTCGCGTCGCATCTGTCAGTATAATAACTTTTAAGATTTTAGATTAACTGTCGCTAAACCAAATCACTGATATCATTGATTCTAATATCAAAAAAGCGTGATAAAATATTTAATGCAGTTGATTATTATATTATTTTATTGTAGCTTAAAAAAATATCAAATCGTTATCCCTACGCAAAAAACGTTTATATGTGTAGATATTTTTTGTTTAAAAAATTTTCTCCAGAATTCGTTATAACTTTTACACGTATTTAAACTTTGATTAGTTATATATTTAATACGGAACTAAACTAGGAATTTTATCTGTAGTTTTGTATTGGTGTTGGTATAATAGACAGTGTTGCGAAACTTTTGCAGAGTTATTGAAAAAAGGTCAATTTGGGGGAAGTTAGTATTAAATAAATCACAAATTCAGTAAATATAAAGGGAGAGAGAGTTATTTCTTTACCCCAAAATATACAAAAATAAAATAGAAATGGTGTTAAAATTTATGACGAATTGAAAAATGTCATAATTTTATTGTTATTTTATAGCATTGTTGTTTTATAGCAGTTTATTGTTATTTTAATATTTAAGCTGTTGTTTCCTGAAATGTTTAAAGTGCCTTTGAAGAAAAGCGGCAACGCCCACCACTAGAGCTGTCGCAGAGTAGCAATGCTCCGCTTAACTAAATCGCAATCATTGTCACAGCTACTTCTGAACAATGTATAGCAGCAATTTATTTGAATTGATATTAATTGATAGCTACAGGTGTCTGCCATTGCCTTTACTTGTTTACTATTGTAATAATTATCGCTATAGGCTTTCTTGTAAAAAATCTCTATTGTAGTATCGCAACGGGGAACCCCATTAGGCAGCGCACGTTACGACGCAAGTAGTTAACGGCCTCTGAGAGTGGATATTTATTACACTTTATTTCTCCATAAATAACCAATTGCCTCGTAAATCAGAGGCTAATGCTTCTCAACGACTGTTTTAAAATACAGGCTGGTAGATTATAATCATCAATTTTTAACATATAGAGGATGTATTTAAAAAAAAATAAAAGAAAAAATACATATATATTTAAGCTTGTTGTTTTTCACTGTTGAATACAGTGTGCGGCCCGTTACCCCCGTCGATCATATCGACGTCCAATATTAAAAAAAAGCGTGGCCAAGGTCGAGAACAGCCAGCTCTAGGAGATTATGTCTAGGAGATTATGTCCACTCCTCTGGGCCCCTTGTCGACAAACATTAGAACGTTTTCAAATTCGGTTTTCAACCTGTCCATTGCATTTTATATCCAGGGCTTGAATGTACTTGCTATCATCATTGAAATATGACGATTTTCCTATATGTTTTGAAATCCATAAAATATTTCATTGCTCATAAAGAATTCATTCGACAAAAACGCGAGAAAAAACTTTCCTTTCACTGAAAAGTCTTCAATCGTTCTTCAGACATGTTGAATGCTTACAAAGGCAGCACATTTGTACGAGAACCTTTCAAAAATATAATTATTATATTTCACGAAATTTCTTTCATACGACAGAGTATCGCGATTAATTCCACTAAAATAAATACGATTCTTTAAAACGAAATTCTGAAAAAAAAAGATGGCGGTTTTCGCTGAGCAAAAGGGTCATACAAAAATTGGGCGATTATATCATATTTATTGAAATATTAAAATATTTATCGATCATACCCCCCTATCATATTTAAATACCTACGATAGAATTATTCTTTAGTTATATCGACATACTCTTATACTTTTTGACCTACGACAAAACATTCGAAACATGATTAGCAAAATTCTAAAAAAAAGAAAAAAAAATTGTTACGCGGTTAAAGCATATTTATTTAAATTTCTGTGGCACTTTCGAACATTTATGTGATCGAATCTTTTTATGTACATGCTCAATCCCGGATCTACGATTTTTCCGGGATTTCGAACCGGGGCGCGGGCCAAAAACTTGACATTGCACCCTTTCCCTGGATCTCGTTCCGACATTGGGGTTTTAAATTATGTATTCTTCACACTATATAATTAATATACATATATTTATGTAATAATTAAAAGATCAAACACAAAACATATTATGTATTATGTATTAATCAAGGAGTAAGTTTAAAGACAGTATAATAGATGATTTGACCTAGAACTGAACTTAACGGATTTAATTAGACGTTAGATGCTCTAGTTAGGTATAGTAATATAACTTAAACAAAATAATATTTTGTAGAATATTATCTAAAGAATCCTTTATGAAAAATCTATTTTATATTCCCACTTTTATAATGCTTCATAGACATTTTCACTTAACCTAATATGATTTGCGGCGAGACGCATTTATCGAATTATTTAGATGAGTGTCATATTAAATTCAATAGTATTTTCCAAATTTTCGTCTCGGATTATAAACCATACCATATATACGATATTCTGTGTAGATACAGTAACGGCATGCCTAGTAATATTTATATAGTTAGCATTGAATAGTACAGTTTCTGAAACTCATTGTTTTTGTCGTAATGGTCCATTGATAACACGTAATCTGTATAAAGTTATTGTAATCCTAACCAAATATACTTAAATGATTTAAGAAATTGGCAATAAATTTGGCTTTCTTTTAGGTAGATTTCACTAGGAAAGCTCCCTATTGCAATGGGTACCGTGTCATGACTTCCGAAAAATTTCAACATATCTTCGCGTTTCACATCCCCTAGAACCTAAAACCTCCCTCAGTTTAAAAGTCTAAATCACTTTCTTGTAGACACGATAACTGCCGTAATTTTACACCAATCACTTTCAAATTGATACATAAAATTTAAGGTCACAAAATCTCGGTAAGTTCGTTGTAGGCAAAAAGAGGGGGGGTCGAAAAAGTGAAATTTTGCTATAACTTTCTTGGTATAAAATATATCGAATTCATTTAAATTTAATATTATTCCTCAAATTAGGACGGCAACGGACCTTGAAAACGGCATATCTCTTAAAACGGCCTCTCTGATGTCGTAATAGCAAACTTTTCGAACGCTGCTAGCGATCAGCCTTCAGGCGTTAGGCTGACCGTTTTATGAATGGTTCTAATATATCAATATTCAATGGTTGAGATTCTAAACTGAGCTTATATAGTGTACAATTTTGTTGTAGTACCTTTTTACCTATATGTAAAGGAAACATACTTTTGTTACATATATGTATATGTGTAAAAAAAAAGTTAAATTCTTTTTGCTTATGGAATCAGTAACCAGCATTAAAACTGTTAGAACGAGATACATGGTATTTGCTAACCAAAACAGTAAAATAATCCACATTAAACACATTAGGATCGGTGTATTTTTTTTATTACTAAGAACTAGGTATAATTTTTGGCATATATTCTTAAAGTGTATATAAAATGTATCGCTGTATTTTACTTTGTACGTAAGTTCTACCGTTTGTATTTTACTTGAAAATTATTCTGAAATAAAATCTTCATCATAAAATAGTTTCCGTCTTATAAGTGATAATTATTTTAGATACATCTTTATAATACATAACGTGGGGATTGAGTTAAGGGACTAAACACGAATTCGAACCCGCAAAATCTAGGTCAATAGTCGATCACCTTGACAATTAGACCACAATTAAAAAAATGCATTTACTGATGTTATTCCCGATATGGGAAAAATATACCAACTTACCCAAGATTACGTAATAGTTTTTCAAAGCGCCCATGTTCGCACCACGTGTGCGATATTTATTATTTGTTCATTTGGTAGGTATAGTAAAATGTTATGTTTTGTTAAAGATCCAAGTCGCCTATCCTAGCCCCCATTCCTTCCCCCCCCCCTCCCCTCCATTCGGTCAGATGGTTAATTACGCTTATGTTCGAAGCCATATTTTATTTACTGAAAAATCTACTTAGAAAGTAAAAATTGGCATGAATGTATTTTTTAATTTATTCTGTGTCTTTGGTTGTGTTGAAAATCACACAACCAAACTTTTGTTATCACATATTGGTTAATACAACGGTTTCGGGTTCGCGTATGATTAAGGTCACCTTGAGTGCAGAGAATAACAGAAGCCATTTTAAGATCAACAATTTCTTCGGCGCAATAAAAATATTTACATTTTTATTAAGTAATACTCGATATGATGTCGCAACGACATATTTAATAATCCACCTATTTACTGTCGCACTCACCTATGCCAAATATAAATGTTACGTGTTTTATATGAGCCATAGAGATCATTCAAGATAAATTTGTTTATATTTACACGTGACTATTGTTTACAAGCTAACTTTAAAAACTCAAGAACTCATAGTTACTACATATGGGTCGAAATATGGAATTCCAAAATACATTGGTTAAATTCTTGTAATTACAAGATAGGTTGATGAATTTCGGTTGGTTGAAATTCCGATGTCTACCAAAACCTTTACTACGCTTGCGTACCACGGTGAGCCAGCGGGCCTAGTCTGAATTGCCAATCGACAATCAGTATTCAGTATTCAGTATTCAGTATATTTATTTTCAAAAAACAACTATGCAGTTGTGTATGAAAGACAGAAATGAGTAACATAATACAATAAAACAATAAAAGTAAATAGAACGATATAACAAAAACAAGATACAAACAACAACTATAGTAATTAAGACTAACATACCTACACTTTATACACAGTTATTCAAATGCGTGAAAAGAGCTGTATAAACTAAATAGTACAATAATATTATAAAATTTATAGAAAAACAGTAAAAAACAAAAAAAAAAAAAAAAAACAGTAGATGCAATAAAAATTAAAAAAAACTTCAATTAAGGTCAAGACTGTACAAAGTTTTATCAATCAGATATTTTTTCAAAGCAGACTTAAAGTTGTGATATCTTTGCAATGTTTTTATATTATTGGGGAGATTATTAAATAAATCTACCCCCCTATAAATACTTGTGTTCTGAAATTGTGTTGTACGAGCTTTAATTGGTTGAACATAATTGCTTTTGTGTCTTGTGTCGTGCGAATGAACATTGCTATGTGTAGAAACAGCCTCTTTCTTTAAGAAAAAATCACAAAGGGTTTCATAGATGAAGATACCATATATTGTGAGAATTCCTAAGTTCCGAAAGTGTGATTGACAAGACTCACCTGGGCCTAAACCCAGGATACCCCTCACAGCCCTCTTTTGGATTATAAAAATTTCTCGAATATATGCTGCAGAACCCCACAAGAGAACTCCATATCTTAGGTGAGACTCTACAAGTGCATAATAGACAGACATCACAGATGACCTATCCATGCAAGTTCTTATACGTGATAGAGCGTAGCAAGCAGACGATAATTTTGATTTTAAATGGTCAATATGTTTACGCCATTTTAATTTATCGTCGAGATGCACACCTAGGAATTTTGTGCAGTGTGATTTATGAACAGGGTATCTGATGTTTATGTCATTCTTATTAACACTTGAGAAGTTTAAAATAACAGTTTTCGACATGTTAAGAGACATTTTGTTTGACTTAAACCAGTCATCGAGATCACTAAGAGCTGAGTTCACTTTACTAGTGAGGATCTCGAAACTCTCAGCCTCAATAACAGCACTGGTATCATCGGCAAATTGAGTTATTTCACACGTAGAAATATTTTCACTCAAATCATTCGTATAAAGTATAAATAAAAGAGGACCTAAGATTGAACCCTGAGGTACACCAATTTTTACAGGTTTTAAAGACGAAACTGATATCAATTCATGGAAATCTTCATTTAGGGATCGCAATTCAACGCATTGAAATCTATTTTGCAAGTATGATTTGAGTAGATCATGCGCAACCCCTCTGATACCGTAGTGATCTAATTTCTTAAGCATTAGTTCAGTTTCGACACAATCAAAGGCACGGCTCAAGTCACAAAAAAATCCAACAGAGTATTTTTTGGCATTCAGACATCTATGTATATAGTTACAACATTTAGCTAGAGCATGCTGAGTAGATCGATTCTTGCGAAAACCAAATTGATTTTCAGATAGAACTTTAGTTTTAGACAAAAAATTTAGCAGCCTTTTTTCGATTATCTTTTCCAGCAATTTTGAGAATACACTTAGGAGCGATATAGGCCGGTAATTTTCAATATCTTCTTTATTGCCTTTTTTATAAATGGGTATGACCTTAGCTTTTTTATAATGATCAGGAAAAACTCCACATAACAAACTCAGATTAAATAAGTAGGTGAGGGGTTCTAATAATAAATCATGATGTTTTTTCAGTAGATTAACTGGGAACTCGTCCAAACCAGTGGACTTTTTGTTATTTAAAGAATTAATTAACTTCGAAATTTCATTTTCTGATGTAGGATTCAGAAAAATAGAAGAGTCATTCATGCCTACTTTATTCAGCTTATTGATAGGAGATGTTCTTGGAGGTTGTATGGAGGAGGCTAGCGACAGAGGTTTGTTTATAAAGAAGTCATTAAATTTCTCACAAATTGACTTAGGGTTACTCAGAAATTTATTATCAATTTGAAGTATGATTGGTTTTGGTGAGCCTGTTTGAGATCTACCGATCTCCTTGTTAATAATATTCCAAGCAGTTTTTATTTTATTCTTAGTTAAATTAATTTTGGTTGTATAATATTTTTTTTTACTTTGTAGGATATCTTTCTTTAACTTAGTTTCGTACGACTTTAGGTAAGTTTTAATTAATATATTAGATTTAGAAGCAATATTACTCAGCATTTTTCTTTTCAATTTACACCTCTTTCGAAGATCTGGAGTAATCCAACTATTTCTTTTAGCATCTAGGTTTATTTTGACTGTTTTTAGTGGGAAGGCTTTGTGAAAACAATTATTTACTTGATTGTGGAACCACTCATAGGCCATATTTGTGTCATTGATACAATATAAATATTTCCAGTTCGTTGATTGGATCCATTTCCTAAATATAGAATGGTTTTGTACGCTAAATATTCTTTTTGTTTTATGTATAAAGGTATTAGTTTTATCAAAAAAATTCTCTATATTTAAATAATGAAAGGCATGGTCTGACAGACCAGGATCAATTGTCTCCGTTATGAGAAATTTTTTAGGAATGTTTATAAAATAATTATCTAATAATGACATTCTGTTTGATACCGGATCATTTCTTGTAGGTTCAGTTTTAAAAAGTTGTGTAAGATTATACTCTTTACAGATGTTAACTACTTCACTTTGTTCATTCGATTGAACTAAAAAGTCAATATTAAAATCTCCGCAAATACATATATTTTTATGTTTAGAAAATGATTTAAGTAAGTTTTTAAATTTATCGACAAACAATTTAAAAGGCCCGCCAGAGCGATATATACATAAAATAACAAAGTTTATAGATTTAATATCAATTGCAACACCCTCAAAAGTACAGTCATCAATGTATTGCGAAATATCGATGGTTTGACACTCGTATTTGTTTTTTGCGAATATCATTGTCCCGCCGTGTTCACGCGAGAGCCTTATCTGCTTAGCAGCCACACTATAGCCGGGCAGCACAGCGAGATTTTCATTTGATTGATTTAGCCAAGTTTCAGTGAGACAAACAAAGTCAGGTTCCTTCTTTAGGCTAGAGAGAAAGAGTTGAAGTCCTCCTAATTTACTATTTATACTTCGAATGTTTCCATGCAGCACGGTTACAGAATTTGCTTCCTTTATTCTTTTCGTAGCTAGTTTTTTAAAGCCGTGGTGTCATATAGCATAGAATGAGGACCTGAATTGTTTGCGGCGATGTTGCTCGAGGATGGGCTGAGTAGATCAAACGTCGCGGTCGGTGTACTTGACAGAGGTTTGTTGCCAGGCGGTTTGCCAAAATTTTTGGTTTTATTATTTTTCTTTAATGATGGCACTAGTTTTTTAGACATCTTATATTTAATGGTTTCGGTTGGGCTAAGACGAGGTTGTTGAATGCGAGTGGTCTTCCTCAGAGCGCGTCCTTCGGGATCTGCATTTAGGGGCTCATGAATGGGAGGGGAGCGAGAAGTTGATGACTTTTCAACCGTGGAGGCAGGGACTTTTATATGTGGGCGGTTTGAAGTATTGTCGTTTGGAACCATATTGGTAGTCAATCGGCCAGACTGAGAACAGTTTTCCTGACCAGGCACATACAAAGTTTGGCTTTCTTGGGTAACTCCTGAGTCAGGGACTTTATTCAGCATATCAATAGTCCAGAGATGATTGTTAATGAACAATTTAGTACCTTTTAGTTGTGCCATGTAACCTTGATCTCGAGCTGCCAGGAGATGTGGAACTAGAGAACGACGTTCTAATCTCTGATTGTTGGTGTAATCCTCACTTATTTTGAAGTTAGTGTTCTTTAATTTGTGTGAATTTTGAAGAATTATTAGCTTCATGCCAAAATGGACGAGTTGGACCAATATTGGTGAATCTCGAGCTCCTAGCCTACATGTAAATGCAATGTGATGATCCTCAAGCTGAACACCAAGTTTTGTATTAACAAAATTGCAAATCAAGCTAATGAGTTGCTGATAGTTTTCACGATGCTGTGATTTTTCAATGCCAAATATCAAAAAATTTAATCTTCTGAATGAGCGGTCAAGTTGTTCTACTTTATTATTTACTTGGGTAAATTGATTTTTGTTGCTTTCAAGTGCAATTGAAATATTTGAGTTGAACGTCTGTATCATAGAAGTAAGTTCATTAAACCGATCATTTATTATTTTAAATTCATTTTTATGTAAGTCATTTCCGTCTGTAGCCATTTTATTGTACTCGATATCTATTGGTAAAACCAGAGCGAGGCACGCTACTATGTTGGTGCGGGACCGCGCGGTTTGCTTCTTTGTTGCTTTCGTTCGCTTCGCTTGCCAGAAGTAGGTAGATGATGTTACAGTTGACTGCTCCGTGCTGTGCACGGCAATTCGGCAATGAGTGAGGGTAATCGAATGAGTCACCTGCTTACAACAAAGCGAGACGGTAATATTATGTGTGTCGTCGTTAAATACAATTAGATAAATAGATACCTTGCTAACAAAATATATTGTTGAATGCAGTTTTACAAACTCTAGTCGCCTGTATTTAATATCAGTTTTAATGGTATGACTTCATGAATATTTTGGTAAACTTGTAGGCAGGCTGTCGATTAGTGTAAATATTGTTTTATTACTTGCAGCTGGGCGTTTCGGCTAGAATGGTAACTGCAATTGATTGATGCACCAAATACGCTTTATTGCTGCATTCACTTCACTATCCCTTAAGATAACAAGGATTTGAATAGAAAGAGTCCATTTAAGCACTAATATCACTTTATAACAAATAACACAATACTTTATCTTCTTTATTTTAAATTAATTCAAGAGCTTGCAAAATCAGCTGACAATTTGACGTTTGACAGCTCAGATCAGGAATGTGTGACCGACTCAGATCAGGAATGTGAATCGACTCGAATGTGTGAATACTTCCATCCCACTACCGAAACGCAAAGAGACGAAATAAAAGAGATGGCACCTGCAGTTTCACTCGATCTTCGAAGTCCGATTGGCAGCCAGATTATGCCCGTGGGATAGTGAAATTCCGTAACTGACTTCGTGTGAACGTTGTTTCCGAGACAGCATAGTAAATATCATCTAGTAATCGAAACAAGACATTAAATTGACGATCGGTTTATCTTTTCTCCGTGTAATACTTAAATGGGCTTAAATGGTATTGCAATTACTTCCACCTAAAAGAAAAGATTTACAAAAAGTGCATTTTGACAAAGTCTAGGCGTACTAAAGAAGGCTTAATATTTAAAACCCATAGCAAATATTTTGACAAGACAGGATAATATGTAATTAATCTGAATTAACTATTATTTCATGTTTTTTACGTGTATAAGATAGAAATTGCAACGTATAAAATAAAATAATAAATACGGAATTAAACGTAATTTACTTATTATAACTGTATACATATTTTTAAATTGATTTTGACACACATACATAAAAAAATATTGGGTTTGATATTGATCATTGATTTATTTAGACCGTTTTTTTCTATGGTTGGCATTTGCTAACCATTGGATATTAAATCATATAAAATTGTTTTGATACCTTGACCTTATGCCTTCGACATAGTAAAGGCAGATTTTTAAAATTGAATTCTATTCCTGATAAATTTAATAAATGATAAACTTCTAACAGTTCTTTTTTACTTGAATTGCTCTCTTATAAAAGATATTAGAGTCTTGGGACAAATAAAAATTGAAAGGCAAATGGAGGGTCTAAAACATAAAACATTTATTTTTTTAATTTTCATGTTATGAAGCTGTAATTAAATATAAACCAACAATTGCCCACTGACCGCGCAAAGAGTAAAACCTGACACACTATAAAAATAAAGCACATAATTTCAAGGCCGACTTATCAATATGCTTCGCCTTAAACAGGAAACAATGGAATCAAAAACATATATTAAATAAATGAATCCTTAATTTTATTTTATAATCCTAAAATGGTATAACATATCTTCATAAGAAATCGTTTTGTTAAATTAATTACTCGTGCTAATTTTGGATTACTAAGCTGACTAGTAGTTATTAAAATTTGCCTGATAATACCCTCACTTTATTTTCTTTTATATATGAAAACATATTTAGAGATATTTAAAAACCGAAAATGCACCACAGAGTTATTAAAATTTATTGTTCGAGTGGGTACTTACACTCCAAATGCTTTAACAATAATTATATATATTTTTTTAATAAATATATTGGTATTATAACGTTTATACCGATTACGAGGAAGTGTCAAGTTCATACGATAAATTATTCACGGTTAATGAATACATAATCCGCCCTACCTATTTAATAAAATATCCTTAGTTTTGTGTTCCACGGGTTCGCAGACACAACGGGGTGGAAAAATCACCCTCTCCCATCCAGTTTGAGATAAAATCCTGACAATCTGCCCTAGCGGTTCGCACGGGGCGGGCGGACGTTATTCGCGCAACATTCGGCGCTGATAAAACACGTTCAACTCGCTCATTTATTTTTTTTAAATTGCCTTTTAAGGAAAAAATATAAAAAGTGTTTTTTATACAACAAAGGTCAAATAGCATTCTTTAAAATAAAAACAGTAATTGGTAAATGAATTATGGAAAAGTTTATCGACCGTTTTTTTATTTTCTTCTATCAACTTGCTCAATATTCTCTTTCTAAAAGTGTAACGCTTGGAAGCATAATATTTTTATTAGAAATTAATTTCATTAACATAAAATCTTCTCAAGCTATTGACAATACCTTCGACGGAGAGGCTGACGACGATGTCATGCGTGGAAATGAAGACCTGGAAAGAGCTGTCCTGGATTCGCGGATCGTCGACGAGATCATGGAGCCGGCCGACGAAGCTGAGTCGTGGAAACCGTACCGCAACAGCGCCAGGCTGAAGCGGACGTCAGCCGATGGTGCGATGACGTTCTACAACGTCGGCGTGCTGATGGCGTCGAGACTCGATTCCCCTTTCGACCTGGAGCGCTGCGGACCAGCCGTCGACCTGGCGATAGAGGAGATCAACGACAAGTTCCTGGGACACCACAATATACAGCTGAAGAAGGTTCAGGCAAGGTATGTCATACCTTTCTCATTCGGAAAAAACGAATTTTGTTCGAATTTGATCTCACCGATCAAATCTTTTAAAGATCTTTTTAACATTGCATTTAGTAAATGAACATCTCCTTTGGATAGCTTTTAAAACCTAGTTATTATTAAGAAATTATCAATAATTGAAAAATGTTCTATTGTCCGAAATCCTCATAAAATTATAATTTATTCTAATGTTTATTTATTTCATAAAACAACAGTTGATACAAAAATAAAATTACAATAAAAAACATAAAGCCAATGAGAGTTTCCTCCAAACTTAATCAAATACATCCAGGAACGAGGTTGGGATTAGGAAGTAGGAGGGGTTGGGGAATTTACATAATTCCCAGAATACGAAATATAGCATAACTCTTTACAAATAATAAGATTTTATATATACATATACTACTCTAGGGTTAGACTAGGTTAGAGCATTTTTAATCTGCTGCGATAAATAACCATCGTTTTGAGGTAACACACATCATTCTAATTTTATCTTAGAGAACCGAAACACCACAATAGGACCCGGAGGGTCGTTATAAGCAGGGCCTAGCTACCAACCCCGGGACGAAGCCCAGGGTTGAACGGCTAATTTGTAGACCTAATATTAACATGCACATATATATTGTCTACATATTGAATTTAAACCAAAAAATCATTGAGACCCTGCACAGGCGCCTAAAAACTATAATGTCAGCTAACCGTTCCATGGAAAAAAAATTATAGTTGATAATTTATTTTAAATATAAAAAACTTTTTAGCACACATTTTTATTTATTATCGTTCACCGTAATTATTTATAGAAATATTTCTTATCCTAAATAATTTGGCAACCCTTAATCATAAACTTTAAACATAAACTAAACTTTTTGACACTATACTAAAATTATTATACTAAAAAAAGTTGATTAATCTATTTAAACCTAATTATTATGCAGTTTAGTTTTTTTTAAAGATATTTATTGTTTATCTTAATTAGGTGGTTCGTTCATAACAGTAAATTCTAAAAATAAATAAAGCATTTAGACAACATTAACATCATATGAAACAAAAAAAAATGCAAAAATGTTCATTCAATATGTGAAGAATGATTATTCATTCAATATGTGAAGTCAAAGTTTTTATTCATGATATATGTTTAACTAAAATTTACTATCTTTAGTGTAGTTTATAATATTTCAAATTATAAAACCATTTGTAACGTATTAACACAATTAAATTATTTAAATAACAAATTTTTAAAAAATGTTTTTCTGTGTTCACACACCCACCTACCAACACCCTAAAAAGATTTATTTATTTATACGTGTATATGCATTTGACATCTATTAGATCAATCTACAAACTAATACTTAGTTGCAAAAAAAACATAAAACATGCTATAAACTATATTCTAAAAATTCATGAACATTTGACGGATGTAGCAAAATACATGAAATTAAATTTATTTAATAATTCAAAAATTAATTAAATAAAATACTTTTAACGTAATAAAATACTTTAATACTAGCAATTGTCTATAATTTATTTCGGATTATGGTTTTAATAAGTGGATCGATCAATGCCCATGTAATATGAAGTTTTTGAGGCGTTAATATGGGCGGCAGAAAATATTTTCTCGCAAGCAAAGTTACAGTGACTTAGCTAACTAGGTAGTGTAAAAGGAAACCAGGTAACCGGATAGTGCCTATTATTCCTTAATTATATTCCCGCGGTAGGGTAAATAGGATATTAAGTGTAGTATGTCGTGCACATTACTTTATAATTTTATAGAAACTTGTTTTTTTAATACACTTGCTATTAGAAACGAAAATAATTTTAAACGCTGAAGTCATTGAGATCAAAACGGCAAAACCAAACAACAAAAATCTCTTTCGGCACGCCGGAAGGCGGAGGTAGATTTCACCAGATCAAGTAGGGGATAGGCGACCTCCAATTCTACGAACTTATATCAAACATTGCGTGAGCTGCCGTTGCCTTCCTCAGCGAGAGTGCGTATACTGAATCCCTCTTTATATTGTGCCGTGAGGGTTGCTCATATCAAAAAATGTTTCAAACAAAAGTTGTAGGGAAATTATAGGATTACAATTTACATTTTGATTGAATTTGATCCGAGAACATACGTATACGTACTATAAAATTTATCGCCTCAACCTGGACAGCATCTGTTGTTTATTATAGTACCAATCATACTGAGAATTCAAAGCTGTACATATCTACCACAGAAGACCTCCCATTCCTCAAAAGAGTGAAATTGTCGAATCTGGTTCTCCACAAAGGATCAACCCAAAAAACGAAGATAATAAATAGCCTAAGATATCGTGACGATTTTGATAACTATAAGCGATACGGCTATTTTACTATTTATACGCTCCAGGGTACTTATCTGATGGCGTATGTGTAAAGCTGTATGGTGCTATGTTTGTGTTAGTATGAGTGAAGTGTTAGTATTAAGTGTACACATTCGAATGGTATAAAAACTGATTAAATATTCGCAGCGTTTGAGAGCTATTGGTAAAGAAATGAAACATGATATTGCCTATTCGTGATAATTACACGCTTTTATTTAACTTACAATGTTTGTTAGCTTGTTTAGGTCAAATCTTGCAAGCTTAATTAGAACCATTTCTCTTATCCTACGGGGTTGAAATTTGTCGTGTTTGTTCAATTACGATGACAATGCATTTTTATGGTAAGCATGACCTGATTCTACATCCAGGATCAGCCCAGACGAAGGACTCCTCGAAAGTTAACAACACAGATACAAAATTTTGTATACCCATTTAGAAGCTGTTTTTTTGTTTTTAAACCACACACATATTCACACATCCTCCCTTTATGACTCGCATAAGCCCTATAATTATAATAAGCCCTATATTATATGAAGTGGTTTTATTTATTTTATTTATTTGTTGACAGTAACTTAACATCAATTACATATAATGATAAGATAAGATAATTTATTTTCCATGAACAAAGTTATTGTACAGGAATGACAATTACATATTTGTACATACTCTTACATTTCAATTATAAAAAAAAACAACAGAATAAGACAATAGAGAAATTAGAATAAAGAATACAATAATAAAAAAAAAAAATAAAAAAAAAATACATGAACAGAAGTTACATGTGCATTGTGTATACCTAATTTATCACTTAACTATCTAAATTCCTTAAAACTATAAATATTTTTTTCCAGAATATATTTCTTCAACCTAAGCTTAAACTCACGAAAATTATTTATACTTTTAAAGCTTTTAGGAAGCATATTAAAATATCTTAAGCCTAAATAATGACATGTAGATTGGTATTTGGCGGTACGGGCTGACACAGATTGAACATAATTACTTTTATGACGTGTATTAAACTCATGAATATCACTATGTTTATTGGCAAATATTTTATTATTATAAAAAAGGCAAATTGCTTCTAGTATATATATACCATAAATTGTAAGTATGCCCAGTTGTTTAAAATAAGGTCTACAAGATTTTTTATTTGGGAGACCTAAAACCGCTCCGACTGCTCTTTTTTGAAGAAGAAATATATCCGAAATGTAGGGCGCTGTTCCCCAAACAAGTATACCATATCTCAAATGCGATTCTACGAGCGCATGGTATGCAGAAATAACAGTTTTAATGTCCATGATCGTTCGAATGTGTGATATGGCGTAACAGGCTGATGATAGTTTAGATCTAAGCTGTTCCAAATGTTTACACCAGTTGAGCTTATTGTCCAAGTGAATACCCAAAAATTTAACGTCATCCTAAATCATCATAAATGCAAAGTACTACCTAACTAGGCAATGCCCGTACTAAAGTAGACTTTACTAAAAGCATCGTTCTTATAAGCATAACCGTCACACTGCGCAACATACAATTACAATTATTTCAATTGAATTGTATGAAATAATACATAATTTATAAATAATAATATGTAATATATAAATAAAACTAAAAATAATACTGAAATAATAATAATAACAATATATAAAATACTATATAATATATATATATATATAAATGTGCGGTTAATAACTAATACATAATTTTAATAATAATTTATATATTTAAAAAAATATATAATATAATATAGTAATAATATAGATATATACACTCAATATAAAACCCAAATTGATTTAATTATTCTAAACGTTTATTATTTTATATGAAATATAAGCTAAACTAGCTTTTAATCCGACGCAATGGTATCAACGACTATTTTTTTTTTTATATTTTGATAGTAGTCTAGACGATATGAGTCTCCATACAGACTATTGATATTATTATCTATAGAGCTTTTACAAATATCCATACTATGTCTGAGTGGTGGCTTTTGTTAGCTCGGAGTACCTCAGGGTGTAACTCGATAGGGCCTGTTATCTCCATACAGCACAAACACACTTTTCGCACTGCGAATACCCTGTTTTTCAGTCATCTATTATATTTAGGGCTTACAAGGTGGTCATTCATTATATAAAAATATGAATGTTACGGATTTTTACAAACCTAGCGTGCCATCATTATTTACGACGTTTCGGATATGATCACACATCCCGTCTACAGAAGATGCATCCGCCCGACGACGCGAACTAGTGTTTTTTATTTATTTGCGTTCCTTTACCATATTTCTAAATCATGTTCGACTGCGCCTTAAATACGGCTGTCGGTCGGAGAGTAGGTACCATCCCTTAAGGTCGATAAGTCTAAAAAAGGAAGCTAGTGTGTGTGTAAATACGTGCTCAACTTGGCTGATGTGCACACGAGGTGAAAACGCGCGGCGCCGCGACTTTATTGCATTCTCGAGGCGGCTTTACCACCCCGATTTTTACCAGTTGCCCGGCAAAAGAGGAACTCTTTGATACAAAAAATCAACTTTGCTATCATCGGAAAAGCTACTGTAGCGAGAAAGACAGTTCGGAGCGAGAGGGAGAGACCGCGCTGGAAACGCTCGGCGGCGGCGGAGTGAGCAAGACGCCACTCATGCGCGAGTAATCCCGTGACACGGTCATCCGTACACGGGCGAGGATCAAATCAAACATCCCACTCGCACCGGCGTCAAATATATATTGCAGATATATTTAATTTTATTCTTGGGTGGACCCGTGTATTGCCTGCGTGAAAATATACAGATACTATATGTCAATAGATATATATATACGTTTAAGGCGTTGTGACAAGCGATATCGCTGAATTCCATAGACCTCCGGCATTGAAAAGGACATATGTTATTTTTTGAGAATATACCGAGGTGAATTATAACTTTTATAGCAACGAAACTGATTACAGTTTCGCATTAGCGCCACATACATCAAGTAAGATCGTTTCCTGGGATTTGAGAACATTCTTGGCAAAGGTACCTTTGCTGAATAACGATGTCGATACGGAAGGTCTTCAAATAGGTAGAAGAGAATGATTAATGTATGAGAACTTTATGACTCGAGACGGGAATGAAATGGATACATGCGTGAATGCATTAGTGTTAGTTCCAATAACATAACGTGTTTTTTACGACTGACCAAACATAAAAGGCAGAAATTTGAAAATGCCGAATTACAGCTCTTGCCGAAGTTCACTCGACTAGTTGGAACCAAACCTTTATAAATTATCTGTGCGTAAAACACGGATTATACGGGCAGGGAACGGATACAGGATTTCGCTCAGGAGGCGGCAGTTTATGTGTGATTTTCCTAGTCTTCCAGGAAATTATACGAATATATTTTAGTATAATATCCATGTGTAATATTTATCTTTAAGGCGCTAAAAAGATTGAAAATTTAGCTTTTTTTGAAAAGCTACAAAGAATCCTAGCGCGCCTCGAATAAGGTTTACATTTCAACATCGTTAAACTGACACTTTTTGACACTGAAACTGGCGAAATTTAACGATAAAACGAAGTTTATTCAAAAATCTACTAATTTAAAACTATGAAACAATAATTCCCTTAAAAAAGTATGAATGGAAAGTAAAATAATTGTATCAACATACATTATTAATTATTTAGGTAGTCAGTCTGAAAGCAAATTTTAGAGGTATAACTGGATTTTTTTCTAACGAGGTATAATTTTAAAATGTGATAATTTTTTATTTTATTGGGGAGATTATTGAATAAATCTACCCCTTATAAACACTTGTATTCTAAAATTAAGTCGTACAAGGTTTAATTGGTTGAACATAATTGTTTTTCTGTCTTGTGTCGTGCCTAAAAGAACCTAACCCTAAACCCATGATGGGCTATCATGGGTCACAGCCCTCTTTTGAAGTATAAAAATTTCTTAAATTGAATTGTGCAGAACCCCACAAGAGAACTTATCGCACATAGCAGAGACGCGAAGATTTTTTAGATCCTTCTCTCGCCACAGAAACATTACATCTTTTAGCAGGACAGAAGCAATGCGAAATGGTCGAAGAGAGACTTTATAATTTGGTAATTTTCACCTGGAATGTTCTTAGTCTTAACATTCGCAAATGCAATACTGTAATATTGGACAATATCATCTGCAAAATATGACGTTTCAGTGATTACTTCCAGACATCAGTAGTGGCGGCTTCAGCGTATAATGGAAGCGTTTGTTTCAGTCGATAAGTTTTCACAACCGTTAGTTTTAAATTATGCAGAAATGCGCTGTCGAACCGTAACATTTGCATGCGAATCGAGCAGAACGGGAGAAAAATCCTATAAAGTTTCAATGCTGTCGGCGGCTTCTCGTCACGCGCGCGGAATATTTAATAAACTGTGGGATTACGTTATGGGCGGCCAGGCTGTAAATTGGGTGTGAGTTATGTGAATTTGAAATTGTGGCAACTGCTTTATTTTCGTATATATTTAAGTTCATCGTCTTGAATTAGTTATATTTGGTTTGGCCTGGAATGAATTGAGCCTTCTTGCCTAAAAAAACAGATGGCGCTGTTTGCCGAGGGCGGAACGGGTACAAACGTCGTCTGTCATAATCATTTTGTATTTTTTAGCGCAATGACGTCATGCGCTGACGCTGTTTTAACCACATAGAACAGAAGTATCTAGAGAAGCTACTATTTCCCACTTCCATTCATTATGTTTAAAGCAGGAATGAATCACTTCCTCTAATACGCCCATATTCGAGAGCATACACATAGGACTCTCCAGGCATGGAAAGAAATTGCCTAAATTCCTAATAATATTTTGTAAAATTACCTATTTATATACTTATAAATAATTGATATGTCATGGTCCTTCTTTGGTTTACGTTTTTTATCGCTTTCGCAGCTTCTAACTAAACGAAACAACGTTTTTCGCCCGTGACCTTGAGCGCCCTCTCCAGGTACTTCTCTGCTCTGTGGTTTTAACGAATCTTACAACTTATTTTTCAAATTTGTATAAAAAATTGCAGGCGAGCAAATAGCGGGTGTATGAGGCATCGCGTCGGAATGTGTGTTATCTTCCTTACCTTGGGTTGGTCTTCGCTTTTTATGGGGATTTATTTAGCGAAATTGAACATGTTTACAGTTAATATTATTCATGACATATCGATTTTCGCGTGTAATTGTTATACATTTAATGAGTGTGTGAGAGTAACCTGAATAATTGTGAGATATGTGAATGAAGTGTGAAAGAAATGTAAAAGAAACGTGTAGATAGGAGAGTGGAAAGTGAAAAGTGGAATATTGATATGACTGGACGAGTAACAAGCGCACATCGCAAAAAAAATATAGGTATTTAATGATTTCAGAAAGTTAAGGTGGCATATAGATCTAAACAATATCACAGACAGCCTTAATAAATTGTTTACGGCTGAGATGGAATAAATCAATACTTTGAACTTTTTATTATAAGTATTCTGAATTCTATTAAACACGGCTTTTGACAAAAATTTTTTATCGAGGGCTGGCGATATTCCGTTGCCGAGTTACTGAAACAATGAAAGCTGATACTTTTGTATTCATTTTTTAAGGGGATTTCTGTATGCAGACATTTCATTTTATTTAATTCGGGATACTTAGTTATTTACATGTACGAGTAATGATTCAGGCACAAAATCGCCATTGAAGGATAACAAACAATACATAGAAAAAAAAACAATTTTGACAGTTAACCCTAGGATATATCTCTGTAATTAAACGGCTATTTTTAGATCGTGGTAGCATCGCCTGCTTTTTTTTTTTTAAAGTGCTAAACCTTCTTTTTTCCGAAAAAGACGTTTGTAAGCATGATTGTACTACTAAATTAGAGGTTTGTACTTGTTTATGACAATTGAATATGATAATAGATACTAATTTAAGGTTTCAGGTTTTTTTTTTAATTTAAAAACACCTTTTCTACTTTTACTATCGATAGATTCAGAGATGCCTGATTTAACTAAAGCGCTATGTCATGATGAATTAATCTATCGATATTCGTAATAGTTATTTGTCTTCTTAATACCTTTTGTGTGTTTTTAAAAATAATTTAAAATTAAGATAAATATTTTATTATAAACCTCAAATCAAAATTAAATCATCAGATTCACCTGTGCGATGGTACATATTTAGAGAATACATAGTGAATATATATTTTTTTTTTTTAAAGACTCATCGATTACCTCAACTATGCTGCGGCTTCGTAATATGAAAAAAAACCATTTACCAAAAAAAAAACCATTTTTCTCCACAAACAATGGTAGAATATAATATAATGAATTTAGCGGAAACGGGGAAAGTTATTTCCGGGAACTTCTTTTCGCTTCGCCGCCAATTCTTGTTCATACTCCAGGATCCAACGCTATATTACGGAGTTGCAAATGCTTTTATTTGATTTGTGAAAAAATTTAAAATTCAAAAAATGCTCCTGTCGTTTAAAATTTTATATTTTTTGCAATATTTTGACATCGTGGTTAAGTAGTCGAACTTAGGGTTCGAATCCGCATGTGGTCATACATGAAAAAAAAATTGCGATAAGTTTTTAGGCCCTTATCTAAGGAATAAAATAAAATTTAAATAAATTGTATATCTTACATAATAAGAACGTTATAGCAAAATTTCACTTTTTCGAAAAACCTCCTTCATTCCCGCCTTGTCTAATTTTGCCCAATACCGAACTTGACCAAGATTTTGTGCCCTTAAATTTCATGTATTATTTGAAAGTGATTTCATCTATTTTTTTTTAATTATAACACGTCAACATATATTTTTTAAAAAAATATTTTTTTTGAATTATCATTTTGATATTTAAAAACTGAAATAAAAATCTCCAGTTTTAAGCAAATTTTGTTATTTTATTTCTAAGTTCATAACATGTTAACATTTCAAAAACATGATAGTTTTGTTTTTATTTTATATTTTTTGCATAATGTTTAATGGAACTTCTTTCGGTAATTCCCTAGGATAATAAATTATCTTAAATGTAAATAAACTAGATTACTTATATTTCTTCTAAATATCTCTCTTAACCTGTAAAATTCGCATTTTTGTAGCATTCAGGTATGTGGCGCCTTAAAATGATATTTCGTTGTATCCCGGACTGTGTAAAACTCACCTTCCCCCACCTCTCACTTGTCGCATCCTCTCTCGATGGCAAAGGAAAATCATTTGCAGGGTCCATAAAAAATAATAAGCGTCGAGAATTTAAGGACGGCCAATCTTCGTACCTACCCGCGTAGGTACTTCTGTCTGACAATGATAGGGTACTTCGTAATTATTAATATAGGCTATAAAAACAAAGTACTTTTAAGTGATCGGCACAATGTAGTCTGCGTTTGTTGATAAAATACTTAATCTCAAAAATTTACGTCAAAGGCAATTTACACCAGCGTTTTAACAAAAATAATACATTTGTGGATGAGTTATTTTCTCATTTTTTTTTATAATTTCTTACTCATAATAGAGAACATAAACACCCCATTGGGTCTTCGGGAATGAGGGACACCTCTATAGCGTGCAGAGCTAAAATGAAAACCATGTGGCAAATGGACAACAGACATAGAGTTTTTTCTATCGTTATTTCAAAATTCATGTGTTGAAAAATTACACACGGAAAAACCATCCATTTAAAATGTTTATTAACAGCTAAATGGCAATATTTTTTAATGACAGCTATAGTTAAATAAAGACAGGATTTCATGGAACCTTCGAAGTGCAGGCTTAATGCACTGTCTCGTTAACCGTTTTGCGACTTCGTGGGTTTAAAAAAACATTAAATTAAAAGGTTTAATGGATGTCGATTCTATTAATCGAATGCAATAAAAAATGCAAATGAAACATCCGCTCGCGTTGTCTATTGTTAACAAAGTGATCAATTAAAATGTTTCCTGATATAAAACCAATCGCTTGATGCGCTTTAGCCATTATATCAGCATTCCGTTTAGTTCGTTTTCTTTGTAATGAAGTATTAAAATCTTTCACCGTGTCCCTTCTCTCACTCACACGTACGCGCAAGTCCACTCCCTACTTTACTTCTTCTTAGTCGTTGCCACATTACTGAGGATTGTGACCTTCCAGGCAACTTGATGTCTTCACAACCCTCCTCGATCTTGGTATTGGGCACCACAAAGGGTGCCGTTATCAATTTGACCTGATCGATCCACCTCAATAGACTCCTGTTCCTTGTTTGCGGGTTACGGGGACTGCTGTAAGATACTAATTCAATAGTATTTTCAACCTCCGAAACTCTCAACTACACGACAGAATAAAGAATTATTAGAGGTAGAAATTTATTTTAAATGCATCTGGGAGGTTTTTAAGGCAATCGACGACTAATCCAATCCACATGAATCATTTTATTTCTTCATACTCACTATAGGTCTAAAACAAACAATACTATTTCGATATTATTTCGACCCTCTTTATTTTTATTTATTTTTATTTTTGACATACTTCGGTTGCATCATTTTTATTGTTGGACAACAAAAAACCGAAAATACGCTCACGGATATTTTTTGTAGTTTTAGACCTATAAAAACTAACTTTACTATATCTTAGAACCTTCATTTTCCTTTCAATTACTTTTTTTCTTAAGACTCTAATATCTTTTTTAAGAGAGCAATTCTACTAAAAAAGAACTATTAGCAGTTTATCATTTATTTAATTTCTCAGAAATAGAATTGAATATCTTGAAGATATAAGATCAAGGTATCTAAATATATTTTTGCATCCATTTATTATTTAACTGACTAAATGATGCACTAATTTAAATAAACAAAAGAACATTTAACAGGATTAAAAACAACTAAACATACATTTTACTAAATAATTTAAAACAATTAACTACAAACATTTTATGTGATTATAATCTATTAACTTTAAACATAAGCAAAACAAAATATTTGACATTCTCAATCAACAATAACAAATTATCAAATGCAATAATTAACGATATCAAAATGCATTGCTGCAGAGTATTCGGCGGTGTGCCTTCATCTTGCTCGTGTCCATCCATAGTAAAAGCAAAAACGGTTACATACTTAGGTTTGGTTGTTGACAGTAATTTTAATTGGAAAGAGCATATCCTATCGATTTCTACAAAAGTCTGGCAGCTGCTTCATTCGTTCAAATCCCTAAGAAATATTTTGTGTAAAAATTTAATAAAAACAGTATATTACGCATTAGCTAACAGTATAATGTCATATGGAATCATTGGATGGGGAGGCGCTCCTCTCTCAACATTAGACCCTTTAATCATAGCACAAAAATCAATATTGAGAGTAATAAATAAAAACCCTTTCAGGTACCCTAGCGAAGAGTTATTTCGGGATTTTAAAGTACTTGATATTCGACAAATTTATGTTAAAACAATTATTTCTCATTATCATAAACATAAAGAAATGCAATCCGATATTAACCACCAAATCATAGTGACACTTCAATGCAGAAAGTGGCTTCTAAAACTAAAACCAAATTCGCCCAAAGGTATTTTTCTTTTCTGGCATCTAGGCTATATACTATGAAAACATGTTATATATAAGACACTGACTAACTGGTGAATTGTTCTTGGTAAAAAGGACACTGAGACTCTGGTCAACTATATTCCTGTGTAATATAATATTGATCTTTTCTATTTCTCAACTTATTATATATATTAGCTTATTATATATATTAATAAATATATATGTATATTTTTATGTATTCGTATTACATGTAGGTGTATGTATATCAATGTTAATTTTCGTAGTTTTTATTTTGTACTTACAAAAAGCTCAGCGCAATTGCATGTAACCAATCTATTAAATAACTATTAAAATTAGCCTACCTTAGTACGGGCAATGTCCAGTTACGTATGGTTATGTTATTCATTATCTAAGAAATATGTAAAAACAAAAATCAATAAATAAATAAATAAATCAATAATTTGTAACTCTTCTAGTAACCAGATTTATCAGCCATTCCTTGACATTGTGAGAGCACATTTTATAATACGTAATAGTGCTTTTAGTTTTAGCTCTACGCCCGCGTAGAGGCGTAGACGCGTGCCGGTTTTATGGGTGTATTTTGGTTTTGTGTGTGTAAAAATGTGGAGAAAATAATATTCCGTGGCGGGTTGCGATGATGACATCTGCTAAAAGATATTGCCCAAATCATTGAGCAATTATTTAGAGCTATTAGTTGATTTAAAAAAAGGTTTGATTTCAATCAATCATTTCAATTCACACTTAAAATTTAATTTTTCGCATCAATTTTGTAACATATTGACATGTATTTATTCATTTATTTAATATATTTTAGGGAAACATACAGCGTAACTTAATTTATAAAACAGCAAATACATATTTATTAATTTGGCCAATTACATGCATCCACTGTTTAACAATTGAATTTAAAGGTAGGTTCACCTAGAACTGATTACATAACAATAGAAAATAAACGAGAAACGTAAATAAAATTGTATTGTGGGGTAATATGGGTTTGTTAAAGTTATTATATTAAATATAAATATTTAGGACTTTTACCTTTTAATTACTTTTATGAGACGAGTATATTTTACTTAACTTTTTAATGAATTCAAAGTACAGTTAAAAATGTCTAATTTAGAAAGATTACTGTTATATTCATTACATATTCTGTGAAGTATTGCGTTTTTAGTATAGTTCGTGTTCGTTTTATTTAATAAGAACAGATCTATTGATCTGGTAATTCGTTGTGGTACTCTAAAGTGGATACTTTGTAGAGGCTCTGGACAGTCTATTAAATTATTGAGTAGTTTATATAGGAAGATAACATAAAACACTTTCCTTCTGATATTCAAACTAGAAATTTGATGGAAACTTCAGCTTTGACAACGCCAATTTAGATGTCTGCGGAAGTTATGTTGAATGTTTTCTATTCTGCTTACATAAACTTTATATGAGGGTCTCCAAATGATAGAAGAGTATACTAAGTGGCTCCTGACAAATGAAAAATACAATAGCTTCAATGTGTGTGGGTTTTTAAATGGCTTGCAATCGTTCATTTCTTTAAAAATGAATGATTGAAAATGAATGAATGATCACGAAAAATCCTCTTTAATTTTCAATATCCCAGATGGAATGCGCAAACGCATTCCTCGACGGAGGCAAACATTTCCTGAAGGAGCGTTTTAAACTTAGCGAATTCCTTCCTCTTTGTGTTGAAAATGAAACGCGCTTAAAGATGTTTTAAAACCATCTACCATCCTCATTCGGCTAGGAAAAGCGGTGTTTTTAAATTACTTTTAAGTTCAGTTTAATTACGTTTTGGCGTAATTTTCGACTTGTTAGAATTGGTATATAAATGTTTACATTGTGATCTTTAATGTATGTTTTTGTATTTATATACTAACTGTTTATTTGCTAAATAAATAAATACATTTTCGGTAAACGGATATGGTACTAGGAAAAGAAGAAGATGGGCTCATATTCGGTTAGTAACTTGATTGACATATTATGAAGATTTCTTTTGGCTACTTTGTGGTTAGGTTAGTTCGTAACATAAAGCGACTGGTCGCGTCGTGGCGTCGCATCAATAAACATTTTTTCACTTATATAATTATCTTATTTTTTAAACATTTGCTGTTGCCCCCCCCCCCTCCCTGAAAAAACGTACCCATCGTCTCTTCAGTCTAGACTCACACGCGCTGTCTCCAAACCAAAAACAACATGACGGTTGGAATTTAAAATTTGTCATAATATTAGACCATTCGTGACGCGTACATAAACTTCACAAAAAAGATTAGTCTTTTTTGTGATCAAAGTAGATCATTTGCAAGGTTACTTTTAAGCATTCTAAAAATATTTTTTTCAAAATTTTTGGTGAATTAGTCTGTATGTATCTGTATAAAGGATTCATTTAAAATGCTACTGTCAATTCAGGAGGTTTATCTATACAAACAACCAAATATTTATCAGATTAAAAAATATGAAAAATTGTTTCGTAATTACGAGAAAAAACGAATTCAAAATTTAATAAAAATCGTTCGAATGTTTGGGAACGTTGCACATTCACTTGCAGACAAACACTTGTACAAAATATAGGTACAATTGTTTGTTCTTCGCCCACAGCTACCCATCTTGCTCGGGCGCCAGGGCTCCCGGATTAGCGGCCGACATGCACTTCGTGCAGGACGTGGTCGCCTTCGTGGGCCCAGCGTGCGCGTTCGCCCTGGAACCTGTCGCCCGACTGGCCGCCTACTGGAATACACCCATCATAACGGGGATGGGGGATCAGGTAAGTCAAACCAATGCATATGATGATAAACTTAAAAGATTTGAGTCTGATACGCTTGCTCATTGTCAGATTTAATATTACTTTTTAAAGGAATGAATTATGATGTAGAAATAACGTTTCTAGAAAAAATACCATTTAATTCGGTATAGTTTAAGAGTCCCTAATCTGTTTAGAACCCCTTTATCACATTAACAACATAGCCTTTAAAGCCATAATACATACAGATTTTCCAAGATTTCCAGGCATTTCAAAATACATATTTTTGAATTGCTTCCGAAATAACAAGTTACAAGCATATATTTATGTTCATATATGTCGTAACGGTACCATTTAAAAATAAATAAATAAAAGCATGTAAGATATGTATTGATATAAAAATATAAAATTGTATAAGATCTAAAAATGTATTATAAGTATACTTATTTTTGGTTTGTAATATACTACTAAGATTTAAAAATGTATCTCAATGTATGTGAATATGTATATTGTAAAGGACGTGTAAAATATAGAAAAAAATAATCTGAACATATTTCACAATTATTATTAATAATATCTGTATTTTACACACCTGGTTTCCAGCAGATAAGCCTTGGGCTTGGCTGGTACATAAAAGAAAGGAATTGTAAGTTTGATAAATAAAAAAATATATATATATTGATAATAAATACATCCTACAAACTCACACACACACAACAATATTTACAAATGTATTGTTCCATTCATAGGACATACGCAATGCTTTATTGTGGTAATCATTTTGAAATTTGCATCCTATTTTATTTATTTTTTTTAAGCAATAAATGTACCAATTTTAGAAATAAATTATTTTTGGTGATGTTTGTATCGATCACTTCACATCGTGCATGCGGTTTGTCACATCGCCGCCATCGTGGTGATGAACACCGCACCGTGTGTTCTGGGCCCGAATTTGCGACACTGCATTTCACTAGCACATTCAAAGGATGCCACTAAATATATAAAAAAAAAATGGGTCTGCGTTAGACCAGACGATGGAAGTTATACTTCTTTGGCCATTCTCACACAGGATATATAAATGAAATATAAGACATTTTTCTCTGTTATTTAATATATTTCTCTTCGATATATTATTATAAGTTACTTCATTATTATACTATACACCTATATCATTATTAAGTTCGTATATTCGTATTTGTGAAAAAAAAAACACAGACAACTAGCTTCAAATTTCGGAAGGGACTCTACAACGCGACAAACATATTTCGTAAAAAAGCAATTGGACTCTACAACTCGACAAACGTAAAAATTACATCTAACGCATGACTCGGTTTCTCGACCAACATCCCACCCCAATGAGTACAACGGGCCCAAAGAAGTATAACTTCAAAAATATATGTTTTTATATAAATATTAATTATTTAAATTGTTGCATTTCTCAAGCCACCTGTATATATATGCATGAGCCCCTTTACGAATGATCGTTCGGGGGACAGAATCTATGTGAAGATATTTAGTTTCCCATTTCCATTAGTAAGGGTCTCCGTCAATTAAACCCCCCACAAACGGCTCGAAGTCATTGCGAACTCAGCACAGCACAAAGCGTTCATCTTAGAATTAGATGGAAATAGATAATACAATCGGACAGTTTCAATTAGTGAGGACAATCCTGCGGCGGGGTCGGGGGAGAGTGCACCTTCGAGCGCTTAATCCCTCCCGCTCTGATTGCAGCCATCTCGTTCTAATCACAGTCTGCGATCTGATCGCTAAATCGCGTGGACTGCGCTATCAAATTGGAATGAGGTCGCTCGGTGCCTTTGCGGCTCGGAGACAATCCACTTGGAGTGCTTTAACGTTTACTTAATTCGCAGGAAAGTGCGTGGCTTTAATGGAGGGGCAAACTGGTAAAGCTCGTCTGAATAAAAGGCCATGGCAACACTCTTCATTCATTCAGTGTATGTGTACCATAGATAAAATTTAAGATGTAATTACGGGTTTATACATCGTTGGATCAGATTATTGGTGCTAGTGCTCACTTATTGGGTTCCTGCGGTTAGGTACCTAAGTAGGTATATTTGGTGACATTGAAATATATGCCAGTGATGCTGTCTGACGCTCGTGACGTCAGAGTACGCTCACACCTATGTGCAACTACTTACCATTTAGTTCTATAGGCGGTCTCTCAAAAATAATTAAATATCCTAATCGAATAAAGAAATCTTGATGTTTTGCATACCTCGAACGGCTCGAACTGACCTCCCGAAAATTTCTCCCACCTTCCACTCTGTTGAAGGAAATTCGAAAGTTGTAAGGAATTCCCCTAAACGAATGATCCTTCATCATAGATCTACACACTAACGTAACCGGATGTATAATCTTCCTTCAGCGTCTCGGCTCCGGTTAGAATAGTAACAACGGGTTGTGGTATTACACCCTAACTACTAATAAACTCACACACGCACACGTCTAGGAGCGATATATGTTGGATAAAAGATTATTTACTGCGTCACACATATACCTACTTCTTTGCTTTGTTATGCCCTGCGGTGGGCGATAAAGAGCTGATGATGCACCTAATGTTTTACTTGATAACACTTAACCAGTTTAGATAGGGCCCCAATTTCATGTTTGCACCAGGGCCCTTGGTTACGTAGCTACGCTAGTGCTAGTTATTAATCCTTTATAACTTTGATTACAGCCTCCTTCCGAAGGCGAGCTGTCAGTGCCTTCGGGAATTCTGGGCCGGATGCACAAGTGGAAGAACGAGTCAGCTGTAAGTCATGCAGGCTGTAATCATTTCTGTTCATAGATTGCAATCACGAGCTGTCAATGCGATCTGACGAACATTGAGAAGTTCCTAATCATCCTCGGTTGCTCCTACTTACCGACCTTCCTAGACACAAACCTGCTTTACCGACGCACGCCGGCGAACGGTGTCATCGTGTACAAACGCGAAAAAAAAGAACATTTGAAGTATCTTTGCAATCGTCGCAACAATTCAACCACTTTATTGTAATTTTGTCCGCGACAAAGTAATATTGTGCGAGTGCTATACCAAATCATTCGGTGGTAGCTTCCTGAGTGCTCAGTTTTCCTGAGTGTTCCCGGTCCAGCTATAAGTATGTCTTACATATTAGGTTGCCTGACAAAACATACAATTCACTAATTCATTAAGTCGAAATAAACGCATTATTTTTTCATCCCTTTTTTACAACACACACTCCATTTCAGTCGCTTTTGTCAGTCAACCACAACTGATTTGTAGGTTAAAAGTGGTAAAAACAAAAGTTTTATTTATCTCAAAAAACATAGGAATATTTCGTACAAAAGATGTACGAAACGTGGCCGTGTTTAAAATGTGCGTTTTAACGTTTTTTTTTTGTATTCTTAGAAAACAGTTTAAAAAAAAAAGTATTTTTAAATTTTTTTTTAAAAGGTCCCGTTTTTTTGTAAAACAGGAATACATATGATTTACATGTTGGCATTTTACACAGTAGGTATGCATTATGTTGTGTGGATACGATAAAAAGCTTAAAAAAAATAATCTTTTTACATTACACTTAATATATTTCTACAAAAATGCCTCCCAAATGCAAATATGTTTTAGGAATATTCGCGAATATTGATGCAAAAATGGTCATTTCGCCTCTTTTTTTTTTTCTACCATCATGATGTAGACCAATGTTTCCCAAACTTATTTTCCCCGTGGACCCCTAGCCCAGTATTTTTTATCCGTAGAAAAACCTCGGAAGGACCAATGGGGCTTCATTTCGGCGGACACCAAATTGTTTCATCCTTCGGAAACCTGCTTAAAAAGCATTTTTCTGATTAATTGCAAATATTCCAAGTAAACTCCTCTAGAGTTTAAATGCCTGAATAAAATTTAAATGATTATTAGGGTATTTAAGATGACCCTTGATCTCGGAGCGCTAAAAACACTATATTTCTTAAATCGTTTATCGAATTGAAAAAAAACTTTTTTTGCCTTATACCACCCGTCCCAGTCGCTCCCTTGAGGTCAGCTAGCTATATCTCTTTCCTCAGTCGAGCGATCCGTTTCGGATAAAACCAGGGCCGTTTTGTGGGTCATTATGAAAGGGCCATTCGAGCTGCCCAAATTGGCAAAATAATGAAAGCCTAAAATATTTAATTGTCTATGGCCCCGAGGAGTCCTAAAAGTTTTTACAGTGAATAATGAAAATTTGTTTCTTCAACAACCGACGCGCTGATTGAGATTCGTGCGGCTTCTGCGATATTGGTTTCACTTTTTGTTAACATTTTGTAAATTTAATTAATCTTAATTTACATTTTAACTATTTCTTTAGTTGATTTGTGATATTTATACAACAAAAAGGGTCATAAGGACGGTTTGTTAACGTAGTTTTTAAAAAAAAATAAAAAATAATTTAAAGCTACATGAATCGACATACGAAACGAATTGTGTTATTTTTGCAAGCGAGTGAACCCAACGATCTTTTAAAACATATAGGGCAACTGAGAGTGATAAACGCCAAGTACGCCCAAGTACGCCACTTTGCGTCGAGTACACTCCTCGCATATCACACGTCTCGCTTGCTCGCATACGAGCGCAATAAGTCTCTATCCAGCATGGCAAAGTGTCGGGTTATTACCAGAACGATTTGTATGCGATGTCGTATCTATATGTTTTTAACGATCGTTGAGTGAACCAAACAAATCGCACGCTGTCTCGCTCGCGCACTCGGCCGAGTTGACTTGATGGCAGTTGTAGTCCAAGCGACTATTTGATGACGTCAATGGTACGTTCCAGTCAGCGTTATAGTCAGTCGTATGATTTTTTTGTTTCCTCTCGAAAGTTGAACCGGGGAACTCGTTTTCTGTCTCGCTTGCGCACTCGGCCGAGTTGGCCTACAAAACCACGGACACAAGCCAAGTCGCTAGAAACACATAGTCACTTCGCCGGTCCACTAAAACGGTATCTTTGGTGAAAAACATTAATTAATAATAAATAGTTTACTCGAGTGTAGATTATTTGAGGTAGACGAAGGAGACTATTCGTTAAAATTGACACCCTGTATATTATTGCTTAGTTACAGAGTATGTTCAAGGACAAAAGTAAGTATCCAACGTTGACGCGCATGTCCTACTGCCAGTGCCGCTTGACGCTCGTCTTCTCCAGCATCTTCCGACAATTCGGATGGAAGCATGTCGCACTGCTCTTGGATAGGTCCGACCTCTTCTCGCTGACGGTCGGTAAGTATTGCTTCGCTTCTTATACCTCCTCCTCCTCCTCCTCCATTGTTTGCCTTAATTCCAAGAATACCTATAAAATTTAAAATTAATGCTCGTACTGCTTACTTTTTTCATAGAAGTATAAAATGGCATCAATAATTATTTATATTTGACATTAACTACATTGACATTGACAGACTATTGAAAAAGTAACATTTGAAATCACACAAACTTCACAGCTCGATACTCATTCCGTCAATGAGCTGTCAGTTGTATGAAATTTTTATTTAGTTATATTTAATATATTTGTAACACATTTTATAGATAAATGTTAGCTTTCTGCGATCGTTCTTCGTATAAACTTTTACTATGCCAAATGCCAATAAATTGCTTAAAAGGGGGTACACAGTTTTCTCTTCACCTATTTATATATAGATTTGTATACATAGTTGTACAATATAATCGGCTGTTTTTGACTATACAATGTGTTTCAATTTTAAGTGACCAGCCGTTGTAATATGAAACTATACGAGTATAAATAAGTAAATTATAAGTAACACAATTATTAGAATTATATATTAAATTAATGGATATTGTATGTAATATATATGTATATAATATTATGCACTATTTATTATATTTTGTATTTATGATATTTATCCTATGATCCCCTTTGTTATTAGTAACGTCTCGCGAACGTGATAATATTTCATTTTTTCTGCAACTTTTCTCTCTTTTGGCCGCCCTTAGAACAGGTTTTTTAACCTAGTTAGAGTAGCCATGTTACTTCAGAGCAACAATAAATGACTGGCGTTTAATTTGTCTGTATTATATTAATTTAAGTCATTCAGTGTTATTATATCATTTATTGTTGTAACATCTTATTGTACCATATTGAATAAATAAAAATAAAAAATACATGTTACACCATAGTCATACATTAGACTCTTTATTCATTTTTTTTTAAATGCTTAAATTTAGGTATTCAAAACGTATTTATTTTATTAACATTACATTGTTTAAACTATTAAAAGTAAAAACAACCTAATAAATAAAAAAGTTTTTGAAAAAAAAAATGAGAGTAAAAATTGGATTAAATTTACATTAGGCCATTTAATTCTAAAACGTCCGAGTATAAGTTATTTTTTTTTTATTTATTAGTTATTTATTCTACTGGAATAACTCTACAATACCTAAAATCGTTGTTCGCATATACTTTTATAGTTTATGATAAATACTACCACAAAAATGCGCCTTTGTTCATTATTTTAATGTTTATTAATCATTTTAAAATAATGTAATAAGCGACGTCATCAATCGACTTGCGAGCGAAACAAACAAATAATGATTCATTTTTTTCTTATCGGCTTGGCTTGGAGAAAATTTTGGACCTGTATTTTAATAAGATAAAAACATATTTTTATCGTTTTTTTTTCGTTAGTTAATCTTATAATATACCCTTTATTCTTTTTCCCAATCGAAATCAAAAGCAAAAAAATCGATACCACTATTTTCTTTCTCTCATCCTTAAGGGACTCATTGGTAGTCTAAATCCAGATTTTTGACCAGATCCTGCAGGTGCTTCAGCCGTTATATTATTTATTTTTTTGTAAAATATCTCGCCCATTTTTTTTTTTTGGCTAAAAGTGGTCAAAACTAAACCTTTAAGATAAATTATTTTCTCGTTTATTTGCAACTTAAACAAACTTGTCGGAAATATAATTCCTTCTAACTCTGGGCTAACTGTTTTTGTGCTAAGTACCTATTTGCTTACAGTAACGGATAAGAGGTGGTGTGAAATAATTATGTCGCGAAATATTTGTCTTTCTATAAGATAAAACTCGAAATCTCTTCAATCAAAATAAAAATCTCCTTAGCCATCTTAGTTAGGGTGGCAAACAAATTTGGCCCGAAGGGAAGACGAAACCAGTAGTGGTCTAACCCTCTGCCAAAACGACCAGCGTTGCCGAGACACATTGATTGAGTGCATTAGTTTTTCAAAGTTTTAGGTAGTTAACTTGTTTCTCGACGGGTATACTAGATTTTTTTTCCCGATCAAATGGTACACATTAATAAGCAACTCAAAGTTACTAAGTATAGTTATTTTATGAATATACTGACTAAGCCGAAAACATAAATCGATGACCGAAAACGGTCTTATGGTGATGTTTTTAGAGGCGTGGTTTTCAAGAAGAGATAAAACGCATATAATTTGATGTTATGGCTAAGAATTTAGTTTTATTATAAAGATAAGGGTTTGCCATTATGTTTTAAAAATGATTTCGGGTAAGTGGCCGCCGCGGCTGACTCGAACAAATTCCAGCCGAGAGGCCCAATTTTCAACCACTTTTTGCAGCAAGTTGGGCCGTATGTCAGCAATAACGCGCCGAATATTCTCTTCCAAGGCGTTAATCGTGTCCGGCTTATCTGCGTAGACAAGCGACTTCACATAACCCCACAAAAAATAGTCCAGCGGTGTTAAATCGCACGATCTTGGAGGCCACGCCACAGGCCCACGACGCGATTTTTACTTTCAGGAGTAAGTCTATTCATTATGAAATGGCAAACCAAACTGAGCATAAATCAAGTGACAGCTGTCAAAAACACAAACTACGAAAAAAGTAGTGCCAGATTGAAAACCACGCCTCTAAAAAAAACACCCTATAGATGCAATAAAACTCACGAGCAGTGTCGTTTCATATCGACCAAAAACCTAATCAAAATTAAGTATACTTTTATGTTTTCTATTGAAAAAAATATTTACGCGTGTGACCTTAATATAATACCTAGTTACAACTTAAAATGTGGGGGGTACTCTTCAAGCAATATCCTTATTCCGTCAGGTTTAATCTATGAACTTTTTTTTCTACGCGTTGAAAATACACATATACTCAAAAAAAAAAAACACCCACCCTCATAAATGAATTTTTGGTAAATGTTAAAAAAGTGACCTTTATTTTCGAAATAAAATCGAAATGTTTTTGAGATGTGTGTATCGTCATAAAAAATGCATATTTTTTCAACCTAATTATGTCACCCTAATTATGGTGTTTATGTCACTGAAATAATATATTTTCCAAATTTCAGAACTGGGTATTTTATGAGTCAGTCAGCCAAGACGCATTGTTTTGTGGTGTATAAATATTGACATTAACATACTAAATGTTACAGGGAAAAATCTAGAATATGGCCTAAAACGGGAAGGACTCCTGAGATTCGTTAGGGAATTGAATGGAAACGAGCAGGAACCGTACGAAAGCTATCTCATTGACGCCAGCATGTACGCGAGAGGTAAGGCGATTTCTTTATTAAACACGTCCTTGCACTTTACCAGTGTGATGACGTCAGTGGGTTCAGCATATGGTGGGTCATCGTTCTTTGATTCGGCCATCAGCGAAATATATTCATCGACATATTAAGTTTCATAGACCCGGCAGTACCCTTCTAAAAGTGACGCATGAAGGAGGAGGAACATTCGGCATATGTAAAAACGTTATCGTTATCATTTATTTCAACCGAATAAATAGTGCATCATTTTTGAAAAGCATAATAGTACAGTATGCCACATAGAGCCACATCTTGAACGCTTCAAGTTCATAATCTAAGGAATTAGACATGTATTTATTTATTTATTTCAAGAAACAACAGCTTACATAGTAATTACAATAAACAAAAAAACATTTAAAACACAAAGCCAATAATAGTTTCCTCCAAACTTAAAAAAATAGAAAACACATTCGGGAGCGAGGCCGTGACCAGGAAGTCGGAGGGGTTGGGGGTTGGGGACAATCACCAGAATATAATATAAATAAATATAATAAATTCTACATATAAATATACTACTCAAGGGCTAGAGTAGACACTCTCTTGAATGCCGGGAAAGTAGTGTTAAATATATCGATGTCACTTAACATCAGTGAATAATTCTGCTTCTATTATTTACTGGTTAAATATAAATTAATGGCTAGTTATAAGTTAATAGCTAATTAGGGAATTAGGCGTTAACATTTTTGTATTTTTAATTTAGTGATTTTGTAGCCCTACTGGTACACTCTCATTTTGAACCAGGTCCAGAATGTTTTTAACTAGCACTAACTAACACTCTCTGTCTAGAAAATCGATGGGTTTTTAACCGTGGATTTCAATTTAAAACACAAAATGTCGTTAGCATGCTAGAAGGGTGTTTTTGGGCATTTCGGCCGCAGGCATAAGTGGTCGGGCGCCGAAGGTGTCTTTACGAATAGCTAAATTTAGGCGCGGATGTCCCGAATTAGCCGAGTATGCTAATGGTAAGTATGGTAATCTAACCATAAGATACTGAGAACGGTCTGCAACGCGCCCTGGTATTGTATCTTGTTGCCACGTTCGAAGTGAAACTGTTAAAATATTTCTTTCCTTAGTGGTAATTCTAAGCGTCCGGGGACCACTTGTCAGGAAGTTCATGCTCGCCGCACACACCCTCGGCATGACGCGGGGCGATTGGACATTCCTCGATGTGGAAATATTCCAGGTAAATCTGGTACTTTTTCAATTACTACACATCACCAACCTAATGTCTCCTAAAACACATTTCATTGCATGTCTTAGGTACGAAAGAAAAACTTAAAGGCCTACTTAACGCTAAACAGTGGCAAGAGGAAGATACCAGATTAGGGGGACGGTTTGCTGGGAACAGGTTCCTTAAAAACGAGCATGCAACTTAACCTATTTGTACAAGGTAGAGACTAAATACTTAGCAGTAAAACAGTTCACAGCAGTAACGGTAAAGCTATGGCTGGTAGTTAATAGCACCAGGGGGCCAGGGTCCGACTGGGAAAATTACAGAAAACCCTATAGTAAGGGAAATTTATAATAAAGTAAACACCCAATCTTCAAGCGAAGGTACGCTATGTCTAGGAAGCTCCTCGGGAGAGACCCTATTTACTTGATAGCAGCGCTGTTGGTCTTTGAGCTCGCCAGGCTTAATCCATTGATACAGCAATTAGCATTTGGTTAAACCTAAAAGTGATCCTTGCAGGGTTCGTACTGGGGCGACCACGACTGGGAAACGGGTGACCCGTTGGACGCGGCCGCCCGCATAGCCTACGAGGCCCTCCTCCGCGTGTCCCTGAGGCTCCCCACCAGCGATCAGTTCCACGAGTTTGCTGATAAGGTCCGCAACAGGGCTCAGCTTCATTACAACTACACGTTCTCCGATGGGGAAGAGGTATTTCAACGTTGTTATCTCATCATGTTTTAAGTGTTTGTTAGCCTTGTTTCACGTGCCAAGTCAAACCATTGAGTGGTTATTTTGCCCTTGATTGACTTGAAGAAAGTTCCACGTATATTTGCTCTTGTAGTTAAGTCATTTTTGCACGATTAGCAGGTACACTCTTTAAATAATATTAATATTACAAAAATATATTATTACTGTTGACTTTAGTGAGTTCCTGTGTTCAATATTTTAATCTTAAACAACACTTTTAAGAACCTTTCTAGATAGATCCGTAGATACATGTTCGGTAGTGTTCCCAAAAGCCCCACTCCACATATACAGAATGTATTTAAAATCACTACACTCCTTTTTAAGGGGTTATTCTGTATCAACTAAGACCGGTCTAAATCACATAAAAATAAAGATATTATAATTAAACTTTAATAAATATGTGCCTTTAATAAATATGTGCACTTAACTCCGCCCCTTCTAGCGCCACCGCGAAAAACAACGATTTTTATTAATTATAAAATTCATTTTTTTCGTAATTGGAAAACATTTTTCCAACATATTTTGATGATTAGTGTTTGATTGTTGGTATAAATCAACCACCTAATAGGACAGTAGTGATTGTAAAAGGACCTGCATATCTAAAATGTATAGGAGGGTTCTTCGGTTAGCGGTCGCACTTTAAATGTATTTACTTTAACGTCAGGTGAACTTCTTCATTGGGGCCTTCTATGACGGAGTATACTTGCTGGGTATGGTTCTGAATGAGACCCTCACCGAAGGAAACGACATACGCGATGGTGTCGCCATCACGCGCAAGATGTGGGGCAGGGATTTTCACGGTAATTCAATTTCTTCGTAAACCATTACTCATTAGTAACTTAAAGTTGTGTTTGAAAATTTGAAATTGACGCAAGACGTTCATCGCGGTGACCTCCTACTCTATTGCTTATGTCAACGGACAACACGGACACTAGTGTACCGTAATAGTAATAGTGCAGTTGAAATAGTAGTGTGTAGGACACTACTATTTCAAGCTTCTTCTCGGTCTGTCGTCGATCCCAATACGAATAATCACAAAATAATTTATTTTGAATTGTTGAAACACATTTTAAAAAAAGGAATCAGGAATGAACCTTTGTTACCTTTATCAGGAATGAACCTTTGTTTGTTTATGTGTTTTTTTTTTCAATAATCTATGACCAAAAAATGGCCCAAAAAAAACCTATAAATTTAAATATACACTCCGCAAGATTATTATTTATTTACTCAGCGCACAAAATAAATTTACAAAAAATAGTCAGGAATGGAACTAAATGAAGGTTCAGGGTATTTATTTTTTTTTTTACACCTTTTCTCACAACTGGGTTCATGTACAAAAAAAAAACAGTAGCAAAGGCAGTAGCGGTAGTGTAAGTGAGGTTAGGTTGGTTTATTTTTATTAAGACGAGAAAGTCATCAATCATTCCAATATGTATAAACAACCTTAATAATCATTAACTTCCAAATCATGGATTGTATTTTTTTTTTACTATTCACCATTTTGGATATTTTTGAAACTAGGTATTTGGATGGTGTCCTACCTTGGATTTAGTATTGTCACCAACCTTTTAGTTTATTATTATGGACTGTTCAGATGGAGTTGATAAGTCGAACTTAAAGTTATCATCTAGATAACTGTTTTTTTTTTTTTATGAAAACCAGTTCATTTATTTCCTCCAATAACTTTAAAATCTGGTTTTGCTTGATTTACCGAGGTGGCGTAGTTTATAAATATTTAAGCAGAACATTTAAAATGAATAAGGTACAATGTCAACTAAAAATAACCTAACCTAATGTTAATCACACCCATTGTATATTTTATATGTCATGTGATTTACTGCCATCTTGTTGATTTTTTACCGCAATATAATGACACTGTTGGGGACCAAATTCGCCTTTGCTATCGATTTCTAATTTAAAAGATTGTTCCGAGACCTTTACAATACTATTCCTGTCCTGTGGGATATTTGCAAATGGATAAAATCACTTTTCTATTTTAACAACAGCCCCAGTGTATTTTTCCGCGTTCTGTCTCGATTATATTCTTACACACATTACCTACTAATACACTATTAAAAATAAAGTTTAAAGAGGTAGGATTATGTGTGTAACATTTATAAATGATCACAGGGCTCTGGTGTACCTACCGTTGGCCATTGTTATGGTCGTGATATTCATAAAAAACAGATGGCGCTGTTTGTCGAAACAATACAATTAAATGTTAGGATACAAATTATCTACTGCAAAAATGGCTAGAGGTATATTAAGACCTCGGCCTCTCTATTTTTAATGCAATTTTCCACATTCGACATTACCCTAGATTTTTTGAAAATAATTAGTCAGTATCATTCAATCTGTAATTCGGACATTGTGGCACAGAACAATATTTTCTGATTTTAATATAGCGAATCAAACTTATTAAACAGACAACTAATTAAGCAGCTAAAATTTAAAATAATATCAAGAACCAAATTTCCGTGCAAAAAGACAAAGTTTTTTGACAAAATTGTTAGCCTATTGACAACCAACCGTCGTGTTAGTTTGAATTTTGACACTAGGTGGCACACGCTTTTTTGGATTTCAAACTTCAAGCCGCTATCTTATCGGTATATATTTAATATATTGTAATTTTTTTATTAAAACAAGATGCTTCTTAGATCCGAGATAATCATTTTATGTACTGTTTTTAATATTTCTGGCAGGCATCACGGGACATGTCCGCATCGACAACAATGGGGATAGGGATGCTGATTATTCCATTTTGGACTTGGATCCCATAACAGGAAAATTTGAGGTCATTTTTATGCTTTTTACATGTTTTCTTTTTTTTACATATTATATCCTACACCGCAATTTTGAAAATTATGTTGAGGTTTAACTTGACAACATTGTCGTGATTCGGCAGAAATTTTTCAAAAAGTACGTTCATACGGCGATCGGCGGTCACTTTTCATCAGACTGCCATTGGGTAAAGAGGCGAGGCGTACGGCAACTGCCGGTACCCCTGGGTTAGTTGACGAGGAGTCCTGGTAAGGCGGTTCCTTAAGCAACCACCTCCTCATCAATAAGACCAATAATAAGGTTTTCATTTTTAGTCAGGTTAATTTTGACCTAGGTACTTTATGCAATTAAAAAAAAGCTACAGTGCCTAATTTAAATGTTAGATCTAAAAGGTTCTAGGTAATTATAATCATTAACTCAAAAGGCAAAAGTTAGCTATAGGGAAAACCAATTTTATCATCAATAATTCAACATTTGGCAACAAAAAAAAAACATAAATGTAAAAATGTCTTTCATTTAACAAAATCACATTTAATAAATATTTCATTTTCCCTATACAACTTTAGGTGAAGGGGCGGATCTGGAAATATCTTGGAGGGGTTGTAAAATGTCATGGACACCCATTTTCGATCTGCTGAAAATTCCCCTATTTACAATAAAATTTGGTTTAATACAATTAATCTAGACTCAGAAAAGCAAATTATAATTAGATTTCCACATTTATTTATTACTTCCTTTCTTTGGAATATACACACAGCGTAAAGTAAATAAAAAACTATAAAAATAACTTTTTGTTCGCAATTAAGGTTTATTTACTCAAATATTTCAAATTTATCCCGCTATAAAAAAACTACTATACAAATACACTTTCAATTAAGTGCAACGGAAAAAAACATAATCTTTTTTTAGGGTAAAAATATAAAAGTATTTTAAAATAATATTTCTAGTGGAATGACTATGATATGGTACACTAAGAAAACATACTAAATTACAAAATGTGTAACTGCTGAGTGTTATTGAAAGTTATTGGGAAGGGTGTAATTACACCCTTTACCCCCTCTGGGATTCGCGCCTGGGTGGTTGCGAATGTAATATTTAGAATAACTATGTAAAAACTTGTCAATATATTTTTATGTAATATTTTGGTCACTTTTTGCACTAAACTATAATTAATACCTATATACAGAAACCGGTGTATTGAACAATTAATATCATACATACTTAATAAAACATGGACTCTCAAAGATTCGAACCCCGGTTATCATATCATTCTGCGAAAAAAGCGTATTTGTATCTATTTATCAAGGCTCTATTTTAAAATATTAATTTTCGGTATCGCCCAATCTCTATCCCATTTTTTCAACATTTTTCACGCTTTAACATTTTTTACATATAGAAAATCACGGATATCAGACGGCATGGGCTAAGCATATGCTGTATGTTGGTGTACCTAGCAGCTGAGCAAAGGTGCGATTTGCACCTCTTCAAAAGGAGCACGACCCTCGTGATTGCTCGGGAAATGTGGCCCTTTGCTTTTGAGCGGCGAGGATAGCTTCATACCTAAGCTGATAATGGCTTATCCAAGTCTTCTGACATCCATGATCAAAATACATTAAATTTACTATTAAAATCACCGTTGTTTATTGAACTTTAGGTGGTGGCCCACTACTACGGTCTGAATAGAACATATTCTCCTGTCGCCGGAAAGCGCATTCACTGGCCGGGAGGGCGAGTGGGAGTGCCACCAGATATACCGAAATGCGGCTTCCTGGGGAACTCGCCCCATTGCCATACAAGCGGTAAGAATCTGGATATTATGTGGCTGTTGTATTTATTATTATTAACACAGTCGACAATTATGCTTATTACATCTGTTATTAATTAAGTCAAGTAGGTACAATTATAAATATAAAAAAGTATAAAATAAACAAAATACTTAAATTAGTAGCTTACCTTAAATTAGTCCTTAAATTAAAAACACATAAGTACTAATAGAAACTGACCAGTTTTTTTTTTTTAAGTATTCTTTTCGCATCAATCATTTAACCTGGTGGACTATTCTAAGCATTAATCACTTTACTGTGCAAAAAGTGAAATCTTGTACTAATACGGAAGTTATAGTTATTTCTGTGTTTCCAAAAGTTGTCTCTAAATAGGTACCTACTTAATTGCATTCATTTTAGCATTGTAATTATATTATATTTTATAATTAACGTCCAGTTCAATTTTTCAATTTCAATGTTGCCAGAAGCAACTTTTATTCAAAATATATATATAAATACATTGTAAATAGATCCAGCTAAGACACTGTCTTTTCTCCCGGTTTCCTAATGTTAACCAAAATACAATTAATTTACACATGCATAAAATAAAAAAAAAAAATAAAAAAAATATTCACCATTTAAGTTAACATAATTCGTGTAATGTAAAAAGAGAATACAGCGAGAATGTACCAATTAAGATACCAAAATAATTTTCAGTTGGTTTTTTTCCATAAATTCTTTTAATTTGAGTTTTATTAAAGCTTTTCTTTTCAGTTGTCTTACTTCTAGAGGTATTTTATTAAATATGCTGGGTAGTATATATTTTACTTGTCAATATACATACGTATTTATATATCTTTCGACAATATACTTTTCCTACTTCCAATAAACATGCTTCGTTCCTACCTCCGTAACGACGCATGAGGAGGAAGGCCAACTTGGACTGACGACTGACGTGCTATGGGCTAAAGGCTTGAGCTCAAGAGTGACAAAACTACATTCCACGGCCGTTAAAGGGTTTTGATAGCTACAATGGTAAATTACAAAGGAAACTCTACGACTTGCAATATTTTTTATGAGTCATAGCATCATGTCTAATGACGATGGGTATTGATAGTTTTTGTATGACCTTTTCCAAAAACTCTCGCCCCAAATCACCAATCCAACTTTTTTTTATTCCTCGTTGTTTTATTGACAGTAATAAATGTAATAATAATAATCAATCTATTGAATATGCATGCTGCGCAGAAGCCCACGCTGTGATCCTATATGGGTCGCTTGGTTTAGCCGTCGTTGTGGCCATTGCTGTTACAGTAGCATTTATAACATACAAGTAAGCAATGTTGTTAATTTTAATATATTTTTACCTTTTTCACTTAAGTTTTTATGGACTGTACAGTTAGTATTTTTAAGCCACTTTAAGAATTAAATATAATCTAAATTGAGTATCTGCCAGATGACAATCAATCATTTGAGTATCTGGCAGGACAAGTTATATTTTCTTTATACTGTTTCTGATGAACTTCACTTATGGTGGCATTGAATGAACTGAACTGAACTCAGCTCTAATTTTTAATATTTATTTTATTTGACATGTGTAAAGTTAGACATGCACATTACATAATGTTACAAATAAATAAATATTGTTTATCCGGAAAAGCACATATGTGAAGGATTTCCATTAATAGACTTTACTGAGAGTCAGTGGAGGTACTTCCATCGAGAGTTTTATAACGAGAAAGTGCGCTCAAAAATATACGCTAAGATATTTTTAAATTATTGACATGAGATTTTTTTCGACAGCACATCAAGGATGGTTTGAGGGGGCGCTCGCTTTTTCGGCTCAACTACGGTGCGCTCAGTGCTTATAACCATCTCACTTATTCCTTAGGGCTTACCTCAAAGGAAATCCAAGCAGTTAATTTTTATATGCAAAAAATATTTTTAATCATAACTTAAGTGAATTAAAACTTAAATATAAATTCGTCAAATATACAGTAGCTAAAAATATCTACTTTTATAATTCTTGAATACTACTTAAAGAATTATGCGCAAAGTTGATCTATTGGATAAGTATGTTTGGTATATCTCCGCGTTTGGGTTTTATAATTTGTTGTTTTACTAGGTAGAACATTGTCGTTTATGTGCAAGGACTGAATTTTTTATATTATGACTTCATATTTACCCTTAGTTCCGGGTGAACTAAGGGTAAATATGAAAAAAAAATCAAATGCATTTTATACTCACATATTTTGTTTATTAAATTTTGTTAAATTAGTGTTTTATTTAGGCATTCTGTTGATTAAAAGTGAAAAATCACTATTATGAATTCATACAAAGCTACCACCAATTTTTTATTCGAGTTTTGATAGCCTATTTCCTACCATTAAAATGTTTGAGCTAAGATTGTAGTAGTCTAGTAGTTAAGGCATTCGACTATTGGCCCAAAGGTCGTGGGTTCGAATTCGCACATGGTTATACCATTTTTAATTACCACCATCTTCCTTGACTTTAGCACAGGCACATTTGGCCTAGTTGAGTAGGGCCCAAAATAATTATAATATAATTTAAAAAAAAAATAGAATAAGACTAAACGTTTTATTCCAATCTTTCAGGCAGCTGAAGCTCTCCGCCGATCTGAACAATATGTCGTGGCGCATCAGACCGGAGGAGATTCTGGTGGAAATAGGAAGACCTTTCGGGTCGAAAGTTGGTCTTCAGAAAGTGAACGACGTTGTCAAAGTATACCAATTGCTTTATTTTTTCTCTTTATAACATGTAGACCATCAACATCAAACTACATTGTAGTTTAAATATTTTTAAAAACTTCTTCGTCTTACTAAAATACAATATCTTCAACCTTGTCAAGACATTCTTAATTTTAGTAGCCGGGTGCTCATTTCACAACTTATATATTTTAGCGCATCTATTTCAAACCAGACAGGTTAATTAGTTAAATCAACTAACGGAAATCTCACATTAAGTGGCTCGCATTTTAGTTTAACTATAGTTCCTAACCAGGGTGTGCATTTTTTACTAATGGCAATTAACTGTATATTTTTCTGTTAACTATAAGTTGAGAAAGTATTAAAATATTCCAAATACCAAATACTCCATCATAATCCATCCAATATATTATTAATCTTATGACTATAATATTGAGATTTTTACTTTTCTTGCAAGTACAGGTCTTCCTTTGTGAGTTTTCTGTCTACTAAATCCTATAAATATCTGTATAGATATACATTTCTATATTTTTAAAGGCATAGGTTACGACTACCAAAAATATCTATCATAGGTTGAATGTTTAAGTCACAGCCAATACACATATTTCGATAGACTTTCAATATTGGATTCATTAAACTCTTGGGATATTTATTAACCTTGAGTTACTGGCAACGCGGGGAATCGTGCTAGCATAAAGGAATTCTTCTTCATTCGTATAGCTTGTGTTGTCGGGGAGGAGCTATTGGGCGCAGTTCCGACTGCCTTATGATGCAAGGCCTTTCATTACAGGCAAACAACATCTCGCAAGTCTGTAACTGAATAGGTGTTTTTTTTTGCGCTGTTGAATGTTCTCAACGGCGGAAAATGACCTGGCCGGATTTGACCCGCTGGGGATTCGAACCCGGGACCTCTGGATTTAGAAACAGGCGCTTATGCCACTGCGCCACCAGGCTGTCAGGAATATATGACAAATACTTGAAATTACTTTTTTTAAGACGGGAGGACTTGATAAAGTTTACCTATTTTGTAATCTAAAATAATATCTTTTATTTTGATTTCCTGATTACAAAATACACATAATATACATTCCGTAGACGCCTGAATTATGCAAATGTCTTATGCAAATTCCCAAAAATAAGCGAGCGACTTTAACGAAACAACATTGATCACGGCGCAATGGAATGGAGGTAGACAACATCTCGCGAGTCAGTTACTGAAGGCGCGTTTGTGTAAGTCCCGTAGCTTTACTCAGTCGTTGAGAAAAGCACCGATGAATATTCTCAGTACCAAAAAAAAGTACCTGGCTAGATTTGACCTTCCGACACTTCTGGATCAGACGCTAGGGTTTTTACCACTAATCAATAAGCCATTAATGTAACGATATGAGGGAAAAAAGATAAAATATATAATACTTTCAAAGATAATTTGCAAATTACATTTGTACACTTGAAAAATAAAAGGATAAAGAAAAAATCTTCTTTTGCCTTCATTGAATTGACCTGAAGGCAATGCTTGCGTGACACCTGTGCTGTAAGCTTAAATGCATATGTAATAAGTTTCACATTGTCGAAGACAGCCGAAAATAACTTCTCCTTTCAGTGGTACTATTTGTCAGAAAACAGTAGAACATTTGACATTAACATGTGTTCATACATACACACATGAACACAGAAAATGTCTTTAGATAGTCATCTACTGCGAAGCTATGTTTTTTCTTTTGTTTTTAATCGGCTTTCATGTGTTTGCATTTTCAGTTTAGCATCGGTATGAACAGCGCCAGGGCTTCCATCGTTTCGTGTAATTCTTTGCCCTCCTCGCTGACGTTCACAACGGTCGGGCTGTACAAGGGTAACAGGGTGGCCATTAAAAAGATCACCAAGAAGAAGGTCGACCTCAACAAGAAACTTCTCTGGGAAATAAAACAGGTTGGAAGAGAGTAAATAAAAATATTTTTATATTCGTCCACACAATTTTTTTTTATATCCGGGAGTCTGATGGAATATTTGCATTTAATTTTTTTTATCAACAGGTTATCAAACATACGTACTTTTAAGTATTTTACTAAGCACCCGATTTCACTCCACTTTTCACCGGGCAGCATCCGTATATCAGCAAGATACGTTATTTATTTTTGTGTATTTTCATCTAAATTTTATTGTGTAAATCTTTGCAGGCTAGAGATGTATCACATGAAAACACAGTCAGATTCATCGGCGCCTGCATAGAATGCTCCGTGGTTTTGATACTGACGGAATATTGTCCGAAAGGTTCTTTGAGAGACGTCCTCGGGAATGAAGAATTACATTTGGACTGGAACTTCCGGATGTCTCTTATTCATGATATTGTCAAGGTGTATGTCTTAGACTTCATTCCTGCATTTTTTCAATATTAATTTACACTAGAAATATACAGTACTTTAAAATAGTTGATCCTTCAACAATGATTTTGGCCAAATTTATTTATTTATTGGTAACGTAAGGATCAACCCCTCAAAAGGACAAGTGATTTTAAATACACTTGTATTCAGTATGTCAAAATGAAATCATTTGTCAAGCTAATTACAATCAAAGTGTTACTATGCAATTACTGGATTGGTCACAATTACTTTTATATTTCTGCTGCGTATTTACTGGTTCCCAAGATTACAAAATTCGCTCTCAGATTAACCCTACTGGATGATTGCATCACACGGCAAGTGGCCTGGGAAACATATCTGGTAAAAACGGGGGATATAAATCTCTTGTTAATGTGTGGTAAGGATAAGGTGAGGATAGAGATAGAGTTCAGATCAGGATCACCAAGTAGTTTATTGAGTTTCACACACTTATCCTAACCAATTTGTGACTCATTAGATTTAGAAATAGAAATGAATAAATGACCGATAATAGCTTCAACTCGACACAAAGTAAATACCTATAGGTTATTTGACTACCTATAAGAGGTCTAATCGGAGAGCGCGGTGAGTAAAGACTGAAGACTGAAAGTTCCGTCTTCGATTATAAAAACTAAACCGTGAGAAAGGAATTTATAACCCGTCTCAGGACGGTTTGATTTCACATCACAACGTTTGAAATGCAACTTAGCATTTTTCCAAACAAAACAAATGCTTGCGACTTTTAATTAGAAATTTGCAAATTAATTAAGTCTAGTTTTCTTTGACCTCAATAGAAAACTACCACTTAAACTGGGCATTAAAACTGTGTATCTAGCAATTTCGCAGGTGTGCAAAATGCTTACGTTAGTAACTCGTGGTGGCGGCATAGTTATGAGATGGAGGGATTCATCTCACCATTTGGTCATTACAATTTGTATACTTACTCATGCCTAATTCATCTTATGGCAGTCATTTTAAATAAAAAAATCTTAACCATCTACTAAATATCTGATATTGCATTTACGATTCATGCAAAAAAAAAAGGTTAGATTATTGTTCATGTTATATCAACTGTTTATTTATTTACAGGGAATGGCCTATCTTCATAACAGCGAGGTCTCGGTTCATGGAAAACTTCGCTCGTGCAATTGCTTAATCGATGGACGATTTGTACTAAAGATCTCCGATTTTGGTCTGACAACATTGACTACTCCTCAGGAAATCATTAAGGATGCAAATTACTACAAAAGTAAAACAATTTAGAATAAGTTTAACTTCCTTTGCATTGGACTGAATAGAATAATGACAACGGTCGCCATTTTCATTTTCACATTTATAAATAGTAAACCGCAGAGTGCTTGTCGGATTAATCATGAACAGCATAAATTCCTTCCAACATTCCCTTTCCCCTCCCTCTCCTTCCTTTCTTGGCTGAATGATGACATATCCACATTCCCATTGACCGCTTTCCAAACGCTGAAATGTTCTAACTGAATCTACCTTCCCAGAATTCTATAATATGTGTATCTTGAAATGTAGGGTGAACCGGGTTCTTGAGTTTAGTCTATTTCATCCTGTCACCTGATCCCACATTTATCCATATGTGGTTATCCATGTCCGTTTATCTGTACAGATTGATCATCTTGCTCCACTAGGATGGAGTAACCTACTTTTTAGTCTGGTCTTGTATACTCTATTTTTCATTGCAGAGCTTTTGTGGGTAGCTCCAGAACTACTAGCACTGACTGTCATACCCGGGACGCCGGCTACTCAAAAAGGAGATGTCTACAGTTTTGGTATAATTTTAGAAGAGATTGTGGTAAGAGGTGGACCTTTCGAATCGGTGCGACAATTTCTAGAGACTCAAGGTCAGTTTATTCTACGTACTTCTTTTAACTGTGAATATGTGTGTATGTCAGTTAAATTCATTGGTGTTGTACGCTGAGTATTGTCAGGTCCTTTTCTCAACACTGTAGGCTGTGTCATGTACCAAGAAAAACACAAACACGCACTTGCGAGATGTTATCATGAAGACAATAGATAATCTGAACTGCACTTAAAAGTACCTCTCCGACAACACAAGTTCTAGTAGTTAATATCACAAAGAAGAAAATAAATTACCAAGTCCAAATATCATACTGCGGTACTCTAAATTTCTTAAGCAAATTGTTTTTAGATGACCAGAAATAAAATACAAGTAGTGTTATTGATCACTAGTATCTGAAATAAGTACCACAAATAAACTGATGAAATCCTTCTTTAGACATAAGAAAAGAATTTTGCCCAGTATGGTAAGAACACAGTAGCCAGAAAAATATCGTCGGAACCATCATGAACGGTGGGAAGATTATAAGAACAGTTCAAAGGTTTACAGGAGAGAATTCTTTTCAATAGCTAATCTCCCTTCAGGTATTCGGTGAAGCTGATCAATGTTTATGATTATGAGGTTGACCACTTTGACTCTATAAGTTAGACAACTGAAAAGAAAATATTTAATAAAACTCAAATTAAGAGAATATATGGAAAAACCTTAAAAATATATATAGGTATATTTACATTACACAAGTTATATTAACTTAATTTGTAAGAATTTTGTATTTTATTTTATGCATGTGTAAATTAATTGTATTTTAGTTAAGAGTAATAACTGACAGAAAAGACAGTCTTAGTTGGATCTATTTTTTTTTTCTTTAAATAATTGCTATGACCTAGGTCATATACAATTATTTTGGGCCCTACTCAACTAGGCTAAATATGCCTGTACTAGAGTCAAGGGAGATGGTGGAAATGAAGCGTTAAAAATGGTATGCCCATGTGCGGAATCGAACTTTGAAATTGAATTGAATTGAGATATTATATTTATCTGACTTGAGTATTTGGTCTTTGGTGATATCATAATCCCATTATTAGTTCCACCTATTTTCAGGTAATGGAGTGCATCAGAATATCGGTGCTTGCCCTTTTAGTGTTTCGGGTAAGGTTTTGTTAATTTTAGATTTTTAACCGGTCAGTACAAAGTTAATGGGGGTTTTATTCATAATGAGGAAGCCCTTTCGAGCTGGATAAAACTACCGCGGAGACTATAAGGACCAGAGTTTTCGAAATATTTGTTTGTTGTGAATATTATGTATTGTAATGTGCGGCAAATATGTTTCCCCCAGAATGGTCTTATTTTACAAATTGCAACGTCTCAAATATTATTTTGTAGAAATATTTTTTCTAGATTGCCTCTGTTTTTGTAGAAATCATCACACGCGTTGCCAGCCATCAGACCCCGCCTTTTAGACCCACGGTGGGGCAAAGGGAATGTCCCGATGACGTGATGGAGCTGATGGAAAGATGCTGGAATGATAATCCCGATGATCGTCCCACTTTTGAAAATATCAGAGGGAGCATTAGAAACATCATGAAGTAATTTTTTTTCCATTTAAATGAAAAATGAATGAAGAATCAGAGAATGAATGAAGAAAATGAAGAATTTTTAAAATTTATAGAAATCTGTATTTAACATTTTAACCCCATTTGCTCTCTTCGGTTGTCTAACCTGGCTAGGATTAGCCGAAGGATGGTACACTACCATTTAAAAAACACTTTTTGAAGACGATCCAGTAAAATTTCTAAATAGAACATTTAATTCTATGTTATACTTTATGTTGCTTACAAAACCATACTACTAATACTATATACTATAATGTATTTTTTTTTTCTAATTTTTATTTTTAATGTACCCAATAAAATTGGCTCCTAGTGTCCTAAATTAAAATAATGTCAGCCTTATGCATAACCGCATTGGTTAGTTGTTAAACTTAAAAGTAAACACTAACCGTAGGAAAATGCATGAGCTGTAACTTTAGCAGCAAAGTAATGTTACTATGCATAAGGCAGTATATCTTTTGCATACGTAAAATGTACCTAAATTTAAGATGCTAATAAAATAAAGAGGTGTGGGTGATGGCGACAATTATTCCAAAATAACAAATAAGTTGAATTTTAATACGGCCAATCCTTTCTGAGATCAGAGGGTTCGGTGCTTTACAGCCTTGTTGCCATACGTCCGTAATATGTACGGACGGTTCTTATTTTACAAACGCGTCCGTGTCCGTACCGTACAAAGAAAAAAGATAGTAATGTCCGTAATTTGGAAGCTTCATAAAACGTTACGTACGATCTTGAGTGTAAGAGTGGTAGTGTAAGAGTGACACTGCACACCCCCCAGTCGCCTTGAAAATGGGCTCACCTGGAGCGGCGGTGTGCTGCAATCAGTTCAGTTCAGCAGTTATATGTTATAGAAATGCGGTTTCATGTTTACTGATTTACTGTACCCACTTTTCTGCTAAAAGTTGTTGAAATTTTGTATATATACAGGTTTTTACAAATTATTTTCTCTCAAAGTGCTCTAAAATTGCACCATGATAAAAAAAATGATGGAAAAAAAATGTATTATTCCGCTATTCCTTTTCTTCTCGCGGAAAAAAAAAGGAATTCGTTCTGACAGGAATCGTGGAAAGAAAGGAAGGAGGTCGTTCTCCTATTAATGCGAAGTAATATGTCAAATCGGTCATACTTAATGTGCAATTCGGCAGGGGCTATTGCGAAAATCTGATGGACGATCTACTGAGAAGAATGGAGCAATATGCAAATAATTTGGAAACGCTAGTCGAGGAGAAAACGGAACAACTATCCATGGAAAAGAAGAGATCCGAAGAATTACTGTACCAAGTTCTACCGAGGTATTTTGTTCACTTTATTTTCTTTATTTGCAATGTAATTATACATCAAACTGCTCTCCCGGATTTAGTTCAATCAAGAGCAATAAACCCGATTAGTAATCTGCAATACTTTCAGCGTAAAAAAATTGTCTAGGTGTATTTTAAAAAAATCCACAAAGGTGACAACTCATTGGAAGAGTATGCTCACTGTTTTTACCCATTGACAGCGAAAAAATGCATTGAAATTTCTTTCTTCGTCACACTAACTATATTATACAATTAATTTCGGCACGCCGGAGATAGATTTCACCAGATCAACGTAGGGGATAGGCGAACTCCAATTGTAAGAACTTGTATCAAACATTGTGCGAACTGCTGAGTGATCCAATTCCCGCGCAGCTCGCCACACCGTACCCTTGTGCAGCGAGAGTGTGTATACTGAATCCCTGTGTCGTAAGGGTTGCTCATATCAAAAATTGTTTCAAATATAAGTTGTAGGGAAATTATAAGCCTGATTTTTTGGATTTTGAAAAACCAATTTTTCCCACCCCTAGGATCAACGGTTGGTGCTATCAAAAAAGTTTACTTAGATAAGTTTTAGGCCCTAAGGAATATTACAAAATTTAAATGAATTCGATATCTTATATATGAAAAAAATATTTAAGATATCGAATAAATTCCTGCCCCCTGGTCTGATTTTGGCCATTAATGAACCTGACTGAAATTTTGTACCCTTAAAGTAATTGGTGTAAAATTACGGCAGTTGTCGTGTGCACAAGAAAGTGATATAGATAGATATATAAACTTTTTAACTGAGGGTGGTTTTGGGTTCTAGGGGATGTGAAACGCGAAGATATGTCGAAATTTTTCAAGACATGGTACCCATTGCAATAGGTAGCTTTCCTAATGAAATCTACTTAATATGTCATCTTATCCATCAATTTAAGGTTATCACAAGTTTTTTTAACTGGTAAATAATATTATCTATCTTTTTCATGCAGACCTGTAGCCCAACAACTGATGGCAGGCGAAATGGTGCAGCCGGAGCAATTTGAATGTGTCACCATTTATTTCAGTGACATTGTTGGATTCACAAAACTGTGCACCGAGAGCACACCCATGGAGGTTGTAAACGTTTTGAATGACCTGTACAGCACCTTCGACAGGATTATCGGATTTTACGATGTCTACAAGGTTTGACAATTTTATTCTTGCATTTAAAATATTCTACTCCTCAGGATAGTTCTATAGTCAACAAACATTTTCAGGTCGAAACCATTGGTGATGCTTATATGGTCGTATCAGGTCTGCCGGAAAAGAATGGTGACAATCATGCTAGAGAGATCGGTCTCCTAGCACTGGCCATACTAGATGCGGTGAATTCCTTCACCGTTCGCCACAAGCCGGATTATCAGCTCAAGATCCGAATCGGAATACATTCCGGGCCAGTGTGCGCTGGAGTGGTCGGAGTAAAAATGCCGCACTACTGCCTGTTTGGCGACACCGTCAATACAGCATCCAGGATGGAATCAACTGGAGAAGGTAATTTGTTTTATTTTGTACCTACAAATTCATTTTTACATGTCAAAACCGTGATTGTTACTACAATCAAATAATTTTGGGGCCACGAGTGACATCAATGACTCAATTAATTCCAGAATTTATTAAGTCACATCTTTTGAGCATCTAGAAACAAGCCATATTTAGCACAGTCGGACCGATTGTAGTCAACAATTATTAATTCTTCCTCAAAATGTTGAAAACTCCAAAATCCACATGTTCAAGAGACATTAAATTGAAGACGCTTATGATGGGCTTCAATGTTTTAATGTGACCCATCACAAGATGACACATTTTTTTTTCATTTACTTCTTCAATGTCAATACTAACTGATCGACAATCTTTGAAGAATTACATTTTTATTCATAACACACCAGACTCTTACACAAGTTTAGCTAGTTAAGCAGGGTCAAAAACTATTGTAAATTACATAGATCATATCAATAAACTTGAATGCGTAAGAATAGAGATTCACTGATTATATTATAAGATTGTTTTTAAATCATTCTAATTAACAATCTAAAATTTTAAAATGTGTTATCCAAAATAAAATACGATTGAAAACATTTATATAAATTAAAAGTAAATTAATTGCCGTTCTTTATCCATTCTCCAGCACTACGAATCCACCTAAGCAATGCAACGCTTCAGATCCTCAACAAGTTCGGAACGTTCCAGGTGGAAATGCGCGGGGAGGTGGAGCTGAAGGGGCGCGGCAGAATGGTCACGTATTGGCTACTGAAGTGCTTTGAGCCAGACCCCCGGCCGCCGACGCCAGTTCACCAAGGGGAATCCACGGAAACATCTCCGTTCCCGATCATCTTTCCCGCTGTCGTGTTGAATAAAACAAATGATTAAAAGTACCTATCCTTAGTATTATGGAAACATATTAAACTTATTCATAAAAATGATGAAATAATTCTGGTACTATTCAATTTGCATACATACTTAATCTTAAAAACAAACTGGAACAAGGAAGAAAGTACTTCCTTAGTACTTCTTTGCAATCTGGAGGATTTAAAAAAAAAATAATGCTACACCCATACTAAATTCAACCAAAAACTGTTATTGGGTGATTTTCCAAAACCTTGGAAATAATTTTAGTTAGACTTTCTGACCAAATAAACAATTCTTTAAAAGATACTCCTAGAATCTGAGTATTGGAAATAGAGAGACTGAATGGTGGTGTGACCATTAAACCCATAATTAATTTTTAAAGCCATTTGGATGATTGTTGTTAAAGCTGTTAATTACTCTTTCCCTTTTATGAAAGGCCTGACCACCTCTCCACAACAATTATTGTTGTGGAGTGGTGTTCCATAGCACCTACGCCACTTTTGCATAAATTTCAAAAGTTAAGACGGAAACTTTGGTACTAGCTCAGACTGATTATACCAACGATCTTTTAGAACATATAGATATAGCAACTGAGGGTGTAAAACCCGATATGCCAAGTCCACCATTTGCGTATCATACGTCTCGCTTGCTCGCATATATCATCGCAATATGTCTCTATCCAGCATGGCCCGCGGAACGGGGCGGGGGGGAATCAGCCGGTGGCGTGTTTAAACGCGACCGGTTTGTATGAGATGGAGTATCTATTGTTTTAAAAGATCGTTGGGTTATACCACAAACTCCACATAAGTGTTTATTGAGATATTTTTCCGCTAAAAATTCTCACCTAAAAGAGGCATCTTTTGTCAAATATCAAAATAACTTTTAGCAGTCAACCTGTGGTAATGGATAACCTAAAAATATTAAAAATTACAAACTTGACATTTTTTTAGAAAAACAACCACCAATTGAACCCAGAACTCTTATTTTCATATCTAGGCCACAGACCACCATCTTTCTTACATGTCTGGTAACCTGTCATTTAAAATGTTTATTTTATTTATTTTTGTCTCATTAATAATTTTACTAAAAGAAATACAATTAAAAAATATATCCTAATATAATTTCTGACATATCAAATGATGCTCATACAATTTTTTTATTAAAATTATAAAAACATTTTCTTATAGTAAATTGCCCCTTAAGCTAGATTTGTAAACATATTTTATACATAATAATATATTTAATATGCAAGTATTGCGCCAAAAATGTGTCAATTTGTGTTATCAAATATTTACTTACTATTTTTAGAATGTCATTGTATGTAAGAATAAATTAAAAACAATATCCTTTTTTTTCGGTGTAAATAAATGTAATTTCAGAACAGCTCAGGTTTTCTTTTAACCTTTTCCGAGATTTCTATTTATAAACAACTAATTTTCACTCAAAATTTCCACTTTATCTTATTTAAATAAATCTGAAGACATCTTTACAACTCGTAATTGCTTTAGGCTAATTGATATTCAAAAAAAACTATTCGTTTGTCTTCAGATATATTATTTTTTGTTGTTTAATAACTCGACATCCACTCAATTTAAAAAATATGTAACAATTAACCTTCAAATGCATCCCCAAACTCTGCGCACTTACTGTCTAAACTCAAAACAGAATATGACCAAAAATTCATATTATTACTGTCGCTATACGAATGTCAGTTGAGAAACTACCCAACTTTAAGGACTTGGGCCGAGAAACCGAACGAAACAGTGCATCAGTCCAGTCATTAGTTCGTATCGGGACGCTTGTGTCGAATTCTCCTCTAAGGTCGAGATGTGTGATCATCTCCGAAACATCGGAATTAATTTTTGTATATAAAATTCATTAAATTGAACGTTTATATTGAAGGATAACTATGTAATTTTAAAATCTGTTTTTTCACCCATCCTGGCATAATTTATTTTTTTACAATAAATAACACAATTTTAACTAAATAATATCATTATTGTGTATCATTCATATTGTAAAATATTTGTTGAATATCTGGAGTTTATCAGATATTTAATATTTTATTGTCAACGCACTACCATTGTCTTGCAGCAGAAATTAAATTCAAAGTTTGTTCTCCCTACAGCTAGACGAGTATTAAAATACAAACACATTAAGGCGGTCTAGGGGAACACAGTCTCCTAATGAAAGACTAGCTCCTTTAACACATTCAGCCCTGTACGTCAAACTCGCGGAACGAAACCCACCCGATCAGCGAACTATGTTGACCGAACAAAATAACGCATGCGGGACTGACACCCGTTTTTTAGTGAAGGTTGCAATTTCTTATAATTGGTAAACAAGATGTACAAAACTATAAAAATGTTTGTTTTTACATTTAAAAAAATCATAGCTTTTGTAAATAAAACCCAAATTATTTACCGCCAAACACTTCCAATTCACTAGCGCACTTTTCACATTTTCCATGCGATCTAAACGGCTATGGTTGTTTTTCTTGGATAGAAGCTTTTCATACATGAATGTATGCGTAGAAGCTAAAAGGCCAGTGTACAGCCAACATTTTCAAAATAATCTCAATTTGTCAATGACGTATTTGTGTAAATGTAAATAAAAACATAAAATAAAAAACTGGTTTATAGTACCATGATCACATGATGTGAAAAATGGATTTATTTTAAAAGTGTGGTATCCACTTTACCAGTAGTTATATGGTTAAAAATATGCGAGTTGATGGCTTTTAGTATTTAATACATATTCTCTTAAAAGTGGATGTTATGCTCTCGTCTCACAATACGATAAAGACAATAATTAAATTTTGTCCATTTTTTAAATTTCTGCTAACCATCATAAGATATTCTATTAAAAACAATCAAATAGACAACAGAGAAAACTATTTTAATTCACAGTATTAAAAAAAATAAATTCAAAAATTACACAAACAAATGAAATCATTATTATTATATGGGTATATGTAAAATGAAAGCTTTCTTCCTTCAATGTATACATAATTAAGACGAACTCGTCAACGTGTTGGTCGTCAACAAATTAGATGACTGCCGAAACAATTGACGCTGAGATGTTCACGGGAATGCTGAAATAAAAAAAATATTGATTAGAATTTACATTTACTGTCAAAAACGATCGCGACCACGGAAACGTTGATAATGAAAGTTGGATAGGTTTGGCCTGTTATCACAAAATTCTAACATAAGGAGTCTTGAGGAGAACATATTCAGGGATGAGGAGATTTGCTTATGAATGGGGCAGATATAATTGTATATTAAATGGCACCAAATTAACGTAAGTGATGAATTTAGTAATTCAGTGTAATACTCTTAATCTTACGTTCAAAAATGTATTAAGTGGTGTTCCTCAGGACTCAATGCTTGGTCCTATATCGTTGACTTTCAATTCCACAAGTATATAGTGTTTTAAATATTTAATTATAAAACGTGTATGGATAATTTTTCAGGAGAGCATTCATGTATGTATGTATGTATGTATACTCAACAAGTCAATAGAATTCTGGCATGATTTTTGTTTTTCAATGAAAAACTAAAAATGACTAAGTTCAACAAATATATATATTTTTTTTTGATTTGAGAAAGGTTGTAAGGTTGCAAAATAGCAGAGTTATATACTGAACATCCATGCGGCAGTATCAGTGAAAATGGAATCTGCTGTAAATTAATTATTATGATGAATTTTTGAAAAAAGTAAAAATCTTGTTCTTGTGTGTAAAATAAATAAATGATTTTTAAAAAATGTACAAGAACCCTATCGGTGTCGGAGACAATAATTATACTGAAATCTAAAAATTATATGGAAAGTCAAAAAAAGATTTTCTGGAGCAATCTAGTAATAGGTAAAAGGTATGCAATAATAAACATCTAATGTAATAATGTTGCTAGATATTATTTGCATGTTGGTAAGTGGTGGACGAGTCGAGTCGTCGCTCTGGACATGTTGGTTTTTATGTAATACAGGTTTTAAAATTTTGGCCACTCCTTTTAGGATTTTGATCTAAATCAACAATCAAACATTAATCAACAAAAAAATATTGGAAAAATGTTTCTCAATTACGAGAAAATCGTTTAACGTTTGAGAATGCGATTTAACGCATGGTGCGAGATCGGTCAGTGCACTAAAGTAAAGCAAAGTTCTGTAATAATATTATTATTTTAGTGTTTTTTTTTTCGTGAGACTGGTTTAGCTATCGATATAGATCAACCTTTTAAATTTAAAAGCAACTGTATATTCGCAAAAAAAAAATGAGCAAGCACATTACATTTAATTTGAATTCATATATTCGACATATATCAAAACCAACCAGTATGTTTGCAGACAATAAAAAAAATGCGCAAATCCATTAAAAGGTTCAAAAAAGTTACAATCGGATCTTTAAACATAAATAAATTAACAAAGGAGCGGTTGCTCGAACGGCAACAATTTTAAAATCCTGCATATTTAATCCGGCCAAGCATGCATTATGCAACTGTGTGGTTAGAGCCACGGAATAGTTTGTCTGATAACACCATAAATTCTCTTTCTACAAATGTTTTTAAGAAATAATAATAAGTTCAAATTTAATTAGGTTCATCAAATATTAGAGGATAATCTGTTGAAAGAGGCTAATTAACAATATTCTAAATTTGTAATTAAAAAAATAACCATGGCCTAAATTGCATCATATGATTTTATACCATATTCGCTAGCTATATTATAGTTATTTATGCAAACGAATCCAGAGATTTGTGATTTTTATTTCTTTGTTAAAACATTAATATAAAGAAGGTTAGTACAAATGCTAAAGTGCTGTTCTCTACAAATATGTAAGTGCATTATATTAAAAGATGCTTGAAAAAAACAAAGAAAGAAGAAGTCTTCGTTTCAAAATAAATAAATATATTTTTTAAATTGATGATAGAGAAATATGTATAACATAAAATACTGTATAATGAGATGCATTCATTCACATTCCTGTAGCTGCAAACGCACACCAGCTGTGATTTACGCTCAAGTTTCTACCACGTCGCGATCACCGGAGAGTGGGATTGATTGGCTAGACAAATACAATAATTTTAAATATCTTACTGTATTTTACCATGGTTTTTGCCAGTTGGCAATATTTTTAATCTGACTAAAAGTTTAAAACATAAAAAAAATAAAGGAAGAACATAATTTTGTCATCTTAGAAGGATAGAGAAAGAAAAAGAAATCAAGGTTGATAATTCAGGTAGTAACATTTTAAAAATATGTCTCTACACTAAATACTAATGGCACCAGCATTGCAAGTTCCTTAGCACAGTTACAAGGACATATCATCGATGATGGTACAATTTCCCATTCCTTAGGGTGATTAAACCTTTTACCAATTAAAACTTTTACCAATTACCTAAATTTAGCACCAATCAGGCACCCTAATCAATAATTTTGAAAATAAACACACCTGCATCACTCTAGATCCGGGAGCCCTTCCTCGTCGTCGGAGTCCGTATCGACGTCGAAAGGTTCCCGGTCCTGCTCGCCGCCTCCACCGGTGTACAACGAAGACATGAAATCTTCCAGGTTTGGATTCGCACCCCCTTCATCGTTGACGTCTTCCTCGTCCTGCCATTTGTTGAAGTCCACTTTGAGCCAATGGTACTTCTTTTTGTCGCTCGTGAGAGCCGGCCAAAACGGCGCCTCCTTATTGTCTTTTACGAGAGTTACTTCGATGCACCTTCCTTTGTTCAGTTTCACACATTGGTCGGGGACTATGTCGGCGTAGAGCGGTATATTGACTTCGTGGGGCACTTTGTCGGGATCGCACGTTCCTTTGAAGAAGACAGAGTTCTTCTCGAACTTTATATCTGGATCCTTGCATTCGACGTTAATCGTTAATAGCACGACCGCCTTTCTTTGGGCCCACATTACAGGCGGAGGTAACGCTACAGTATCCATCGTCATTCTGTTAAAATATTACGCGCTAATATTAGGCAAAATAAAGCTCTGGTTGAACGTAGCGCCGACAATCTCCAGTAGTATGCTGTAGATATAAAAGTTCTGAAAAATTGTCGATTTTAACTGAGTATAAACTAAGACAAAAATTGCTATTGGCACACTACGATACAACCGCTTTAAATGACAATATTTATACGGTAAGCGAAAAATTAGCAAAAGAGCATGCGGCAGACAAAAAACGCAGACCTTCCATCAAATTTTTACTATTTCGGCTATTCTGAAGAATGTTGCCATGAGGTTTTATAAAAACAAAAAATAATGATTGTAGGAATGTTGCTGCATTTTAAATTTCAATACTTTTTGGTATTATATTTTTTATATAAATTATATGATATAGGTAATATTGGCGGAGCTTAATTTATATAATATCAAGTTCACATGAGAGATGAGTTCACAAGTTGAGAGACTGAAGTCTGCGTTGTTTGCGTGTTCAGCAGAGTGCCCAGTTGACTGTGGGTTTTGTTGTGGTAGGTATAAGCGGAGTTTAGGCCTCCTTCTAAATGTAAAATGACTGGGTTGTGGTCTGAAGAGAGTTCGTGTGCTGTGGCGATGGTTGATTGTAGTGTAATGTTTTTGAGAAGCGCTATGTCGAGGACGTCCGGGGCTCTGAGCTGGTCGCCCAGAGGAAATCTGGTTGGTTTTGTGGGGGCTATATATAGTTCTGTGGGCTATAGCTCCGTTTGCATCTAATATATCGATCAGGCTTTGGCCTCTAGAACTAGTGAGTATGCTGTTCCATTCTCTGTGCTTTGCGTTGAAATCTCCCGCGATTATCACCGCATCGTCCAGAGAGAACAGAGAAGTAAAATCGGAGGCAACAACAGATCTGTTGGCCGAGAGGTAAGCCGAAGCCAGGAGGATTGGAGGGTGGTCAGTCATGTGAATGCTCACGGCAGTAGCTTCCAGTTGGGTGAGTGCAGGAGTGTCAACTTTGTGGTAGCTGATGTTTTTTCTAACTAGGATGGCAGTGCCGTCTTTAGTACCGTCGCGATCGTCTCTATGAATGTCGTAGTTAGCGAATTTGACTAGGGGTTTAAATGGGTTTCGTTGACCATGAGGATGTCAATATCCCAGTCAGTTAGGAATTCCTGCACTTCAGCCTTTTGGTTTCTAATGCCATTAGCATTCCAGAAAGCTAGACGGAGTGATGAGGGTCGTGTTAGGGGGCCCATCATAAACGCCAAGACATGACAGTCGATTTGCTGGCCTGGATTTACTCAACGGAGCTAGCCTGTAGTAGGTCTTGTATTAGTAAATGTACAGGGTTTGGGTCCTCTAGAAGGCTGGCTTTGGGGGGCTGGTCTATGGGTGGTTGTTTTCCATTTTGAGTAGGTCCATTAATTGACGGGAATTCTGTATTGTTGAACCCGGGGAAAATCTTGTCGGGGGCGTGTTTGTTGGAATGTCTGTGTCTGAGTTGGTCTAGATTTCGGCCATAGAAGGCAGCCCTTATAGTTGCCTGTGGGATTACCCATGCATTTGAAGCATTTCGGGCGGTGTTCAACAGGGACGTTACAGTCGTTTGTGAAATGTACGCCTGCACATTTCATGCAAACCGCTACTGCATCGCAGAATCGCATGTGCTGTGAGTAAATATATACAGAATTATTTCTAAATTGCTTGTGAGTAAATATAAAATGTTGCTATAGGTAAATACACGGGGAAAAATTTTGAGCAATTGGGTTAAGTTCTGTGTACAATTCAAAGATATATCTGCAAAATATATGATATGGAAAAGCTACTTAAGGAAAACATGTTACAAATATCATAACATTACATTTTTTTCATTATTCGAATATTTTTTACAAGCTTTTTATTTAACATACAGTGTTTGTTAGTTTGTTTGGGTCAAATCTTGTAAGCTAAACTAGAATCACTTCCTCTTATCCTAAGGAGTTGACATTTGACATGTTGGTTCAGTTTCGATGACACTACTGCGCTACACTACACTACTCTACTACGTGTTAGTACACTACTACGCGTAGACAAAAGTCTACGCGCACGTCTATTTTTAACATTACATTTGTTAAACATTCAACTAGTCCTTTACTTTACTTTTATTTGTGCGAGGCACACACATGTATTCCGCAAATATCTCAATTATGAAATTACTCCGAGATACTCTTAATCTTGTCAATGACATTGCTTGTCTTTAAAAATAAGTGTTTTCTGTAGTTGTTTTTTCATAATAACTTTTTTACATAGTACAAAATTGGCATGCCGATCATAGCATAAGGATGTTCACGATGATTGAAAATGGATGTCATGACTAGCCAATTTTTTGCATCAACATCGTGTGGTTTTTGTGATTGTGGATGAGTGTACGAAATTTCAGTTACAAACTAAGCATACCTTGGTTATACAAGTACATCAAGTTCGTTTTCAATGTTTTTTATAAATTCAATACAAAAGTTTAAAACAATAATTATATCTCAATAAATAGACCGTGCTCAGCTGCTTTCTAATTACAAAAACAAAAAGCGCGGGTTTTCATCACAGCCCTTACTTATATACGAATTTTTATCTTTCACATCGAAACTAATATTTATTAATAACGTAAAAAAAAAGGAATATACGCGGGATGGTCATTATCTTATTATCTTAAATAAGTTGAAAAGATTAGTAGTACCTGTAGGTGAAAATTTTAGTTTTTGCATGGGTTTGAATAATAATAAAAATCTATTATAACTATGGCTTTACATTTAGAGTATTGCCAGAATGTCAAGCCAATTGTCATTTTTTTAAATAAGACGTTTTGTTTCCCGCCTATGGCGTCTGTTGATAAGTTGATTCGTTTCAATTATTTTCTAATTTGTATTATTTGTTCTAAATATATTTTCATTACATTGCGCTCCTACATATTGTAACAAAATGTACATAAAGTCGATGGTTTTGGATGGATTTAAGTCGTTCGGACACAGAGTCGAAATCAACGGATTTGACAGAGAATTCAATGCAATCACAGGACTCAATGGCGCCGGGAAGTCGAATATTTTGGATGGGATATGTTTTGTTTTAGGCATATCCAATTTATCGCATGTTAGTCAAAAGTTTTACTATATGTATGCTGTTATCATTGTTATTCAACATTGTTTTTGATAACCGTATGTCGATTTGTAGGTTAGAGCTACAAACCTTCAAGATTTAGTTTTTAAAAGCGGCCAAGCGGGCATAACAAAAGCCTCAGTTTCTATAACTTTCGACAACACAGATCGAAATCAGTGTCCTATGGGATATGAAAACCACAAAGAAATTACCGTCACTAGACAGGTACCATTCAATTGATTTTGTTTTTATTATTTTTTATGAATTTGCTAGTAAACCGATTCATTCCTCCAGGTTATTTTGGGTGGCAAGAGTAAATACAAGATCAACGGAGTAAACTGTCCCAATAACCGTGTGACAGATTTATTTTGCTCCGTCCAGTTAAATGTCAATAATCCAACATTTCTTATAATGCAAGGACGGATATTGAAAATTCTTAACATGAATTCCGTCGACGTAAGTAAACTTACAGTAATGTATACTACCCTCCATTTTTTTAATTTTATTATATATTCCATTTTATTATATTTCTGCTATTGACGTGATATTATATTTCTTGGGTACCAATCTATATTTAAATAGTCTTTGTTTGGAGAAATTTAGAGCATTCTATCCGCTAATAGTTCTAGGAAGGAAATAATTGAGCCTGACATTTTTCTTCCTATCGCCTATTAAAACAAAAAAAAATGAATTACCGCCAACTGTCAAACCAATTATAAAGTAATAATGCTGAAACTTGCCGTTTCATTAGAAAATTCGTTTTGAAGACGTTTTACATTCCGTAGTAACAGTTTTGCTATCATCGTAATCTCCATATTTGTAATAAATTGCACCTGCTCTGGTTTTCATATATTGTGGTCGTAGAGCGAAAAGTGAAAGTCATTTTTCTGAAGTTGATTTATTTACTTATTAAGTCACAATTAAGTTTTTATTAAATTTTTTTTCAATTTTCAAATGTTATTTTGTTTGTGTGTTTGTGGTGTATTATTTCGATGAGTTTGACGAATTGTTTTGAAGAAATTGCTGATATTTTTTTGCATTTTCAATTTTTATTTCAACACTTCTGCACCAAAATTAAAGTATCTCTGAAGTTTGTTAGTTAATCACTTTTCACTCTATGATTACGATATAGTAATTACATATTTGTTAAAAATAGTCAAGGTTGGATATAAAGAAATGTTTATTCTTTACACAAACTTTTATTCAATTTTGAACGAAATTATATTCTAATATAAATAAAAAATACTTTTCACACATTTTAAAAACATCTAATCAACATTTTTTCTTACACGGTTGTGAAAAAAAAAATAGGCAAAAACACTATCATGTGATAGTCCTAATAATGATGGTGATAAATGGTGATGATGACAATATTTATATACTGATTTATTCTCCATAAAATTCTACATCGTTTTCTAATATTTTGTTCATAATTATGTGTATATTTTTTAAAATCAAACATATGTTTATAAAATTTTTTTTTAGATTTTAGGAATGGTGGAAGAAGCCGTCGGAACAAAGATGTATGAAAATAAGAAATTAATAGCGCAGAATACAATTGCCAAGAAAGATGCAAAGCTAAAGGAATTAAATGAGGTATTTGTCATTAAGGCAATATTGATGCATACTATAATAATATGTAATTCCTTAAAAAGTAAACAACCCACAGTTCGGCAGAAACCATTTTTTCGGTTTTTGATAAGAATGCAAAAATTCTAATTATCTGTAATTGTTGAGTCGGCTGCCGTGTACCACTAATCGTACTAAAGTAAGTCTCGGTGGGCGCAGCGAACACACACACATCACCCGAGGTGGGTGAGTTCTCTCCGGGAAGATGATTGGATATTGAAGAAAACAGTTGTGTTCAGTGTCGAAGTCGTTGTTATAATTCAGGCCAAAAGTCGTTACAAGATATAAGCAAAGAAGCAAGATGAACAGTTCAATCGATATATGAGTAACTCCGCTCGCGGTCTGTAGGTCCATCGGCCGCACTTGCGATGAGTCGACTTCTGTCTGCGATTAACGCTGGTCTTGCCAATTCGACGTTTGATCTGACGAACATTATAAAAGCGACAAATAAAAATGGAAACATACAGCCACCATTAGGAAAAATAATAGCTTTCCTTAAATATTATTATTTTTATCTTAAATAATCATGCCAACTTTCACTATTAAAAAATTAGAGTCAATGTTAAAATATCCAATCTGTAATAGATTATAAACATTACTTGGAGGGTTAGATTACACTTATGTTCAAAATTTTGGTCTTAAGACACGCTCAACACTAGTTAACATTTTAGATTTCTTCTACAGATACAGAATTAAATTTTGGGGTCGTTTTTTGGGCACATTTATTTAAATCATGTCCAAAATATGATGTATTTGTAAATGGACTCATATTATTTATTTATCTTGTTCATGAATATATATATTTTCATATATAACTAGCAGTTTGGGCCCAGAATACGTGTCAATTTCAATGTGCAACCAAATTTTAAAGATACTACTTTAAAGATACTTTTAAAGATAAGACTACTGAATGCAATGTACTTTGCATTCAGTAGTCCGAGTCTTGTTGCATATGCCTAAGTATTTATTTTACCATATTATTGGTCTCCGAACAGACTCGTATTGTCAGCATATTTAAAAATAATTTACTACAAGTATATAATTGAAATACAAACATAAGATACGTATCTGCTGCTAATGCTAAACCTTGAAGTTTACCTTCTTTTAGTATTTGAGCAATTTTTTAGCATCTAAAATTTTACAGAAATTAGTTGTTGCGTCATTTTTAGATGTGCCGTCTAAAAGATTGCCAATCGTCTACTCATTTATATAACATTTGAACAAAAAAAATTGTTTCCTACGAAATAAAATTTATTTCCACTTCTGCCATATAGATCATAGCTGAAAGCATAGCCCCGAGACTTCAAAAACTCCAAGATGAAAGGTCACAATACCAAGAGTTCCAAAATGTCGTGCGGGAGTTGGAAAACCTGCAGAGACTCCACCACGCTTGGATGTAAGTACTTGTGAGATTCTGACATTCATCAATATAATCCCGCTCCAAATCCTAAACGGTACAAAATCATTCGTCAATTCCTCATTCCAGCCACCCCAGTTATAACATATATGTATTTGAAAATCACTAATTTACAAAGACCCGATAATTCCGAAAGAAATTTACCAATAATAATGTCTAAAGGTTACTAATTTCAGTCATTGCTAATGTGGGATAGGGTGTTTTTTTTAGAGGCGTGGTTTTCAATCTGGCACTACTTTTTACGTAGTTGGTGTTTTTGACAGCTGTCACTTGATTTATGCTCAGTTTGGTTTGTCATTTCATAATGAATAGACTTACTCCTGAACAACGTTTGCAAATAGTGCAAATTTAGAAAAAATCACTCTAAAATAAAGTAAAAATCGCGTCGTGGGCCTGTGGCGTGGCCTCCAAGATCGTGCGATTTAACACCGCTGGACTATTTTTTGTGGGGTTATGTGAAGTCGCTTGTCTACGCAGATAAGCCGGACACGATTAACGCCTTGGAAGAGAATATTCGGCGCGTTATTGCTGACATACTTACATACAACTTGCTGCAAAAAGTGGTTGAAAATTGGGCCTCTCGGCTGGAATTTGTTCGAGTCAGCCGCGGCGGCCACTTACCCGAAATCATTTTTAAAACATAATGGCAAACCCTTATCTTTATAATAAAACTAAATTCTTAGCCATAACATCAAATTATATGCGTTTTGTCTCTTCTTGAAAACCACGCCTCTAAAAACATCACCCTATATGTTTATGGAATGTGAGGTGTATCAATACCTTCCCACTAAAACATCGTAAGGTACAAAATGGTAATTTTACAGAAGAGCAAAAAAGCTTCACATTTCTTTCAATTTCAACTTTCATTCTTTCCACATATTATTAAAATATCCGTCGTATTATTAGGTATACCAAATTGGAGGAGTCTGCTGAGAATATAACAAACCAAATTGAGCAGGTCAAGGATGAGATTAAAGGAAAAGAAGAGAAAATCACAGACAACGAAAAAGAGGCAAATAATATTGCAAAATTTGTTGCAGATATGAGCAAAAGATTGGATGCTGTAAGTATTCTTTTTTTTTCACAATATTTATTTATTTTTTATTTCATTTATTGGTGCAAAATATTGTAATTGTCCTTTAATATTGTTTTTGTGCTCTAAAAGGGTCACAAATGAAAAATAAATATTTTGTTTGTGCCTAACCGCGACTGTGTCATCCGCCATATTTTAACAAAGGTAAATAAGAACATAGACAATTTGTATCTTTTGAGATATTTATATATAAATACATTTGAGTATAGTATATCGTATAAAATTTTACTTTGTATCACATAGGTATTCCAAGATGCTGATGTCGTAAATTTTGTTATTTTGTTGGTTTATTTACTCTAAACTTATGATGGCAATTATTTTTGTTTATATATATAATGTTTAGATATATAATATAACATCTCATAATATGACATTTATTTAGAAATGTCATAATTTATCGTCATATGTAAGAGATATTCCGTTTTTTATTACTTTGAAAAAAAATGTACGTTTGTTTTCTTACACTAGTTGTTCTTTTATATTTTAAAAATTAAACATAATTATATTGAAGAAAAAATAAGTAAAAGAATAAATTATAAAATGACAATAAAAAAAAAAAAATCTTAATAAAAATTAATAAAATATTACGGCACCAGTGACAATCCCTAATAAGTATTTTTTATTAATTTTCGGATTATGGTAAAAAATGTTTATTACTTATTAATAGTTTTATATGATATCTAGGAACTTAAGTAAAAAATAAAAGTCGGGTGTCACTTTAAATTTTTTTAAAATGTAACATTAAAATGTTGACATTTATATTTTTAATGCACTTTGTATGGTTAGTAATAAAACCATAATCTAGAGAATTTAATAAGCTATTCAAAATAGTGCAGGTTATTAAGATAACATACATAGTTGTTCTAAAATAAGCATTTTTTGTAAGCGCCCTTAATTAGGCCATTTTTTTAAAACCGTCTGTGCCAATTTGCGACCTTTACGTAAAAGTGATGTCGCCACAGGTCACTTTTCCATTTTTTGAAAGCTAGGTTTTAGATTTTGGGTGAGATGGCATTATGTTCATTAAACAAGACGAAATTATTTTATTTTGTAGTTCTACATGGACAATTTTATATTTTTGGTTTATTACTGTAAATTTGTCAATTTGATGCGTTTTATATTTAAGAGAAAAACTGATAATCGAACAGCTGAAAAACTTTTACCACATCATAACATTTAAAAAGGCCATTGGGCTTATTATTAATGTGCTTTGGTATACCATTGGGCAAACGTTAATTTATTATTTTTACGCTACAGGAAATCAATGTTGAATGTGTTAATGGGAATAAATAAATAAATAAACCAATAGGGAAGTAGTTATGAAACAGCTATTTCTGTTTTCTCTTAGGGTCATCCAGATGCAAGCGAGATATTAACGGCTTCATATCTTCACTGCTATTTGGCACTAATAATAAATAGTCAACCTTTTGTAGTTATTTTTACAATTTAACTAATTCTAGTGACTAAGGTAACTGGAAATCTCACTCATTCCATTTTTACACAGCTTATTAAAATGTCATAAACAAACAAACAACAAACAAGGGGATCAAGGAGTTTTAAACAAATCTCCTTGATCCCCCTGATTTCCTTGATCGGTGAGAAATTAGTCGAGTCTCCTCGTCTGCTCTTTTGATAACTAATAAACTTACGCCAATTATTTTATTCAGGAGTCTGGCGGCGAACTCCAAAAGCACGAAGAGCAGTTTCAAGATGTAGAAAAGCGTGTGACGGAACTCTCCCGCGTCGCCAACGCTAGCCATCAGACCTTGATGGAATACAAGAAAGGCCAAACGCTCCTCTGCAAGGAGCTCAAAGACGATGAGAACACCCTCAGTCAGAAGCTAAAACAACTGAATGAGGTTAAGATTTAAAAGATCTATAATCGGTTTTTTTTTTTAACTGATCAGATACACTTTTGTAATTCAACCCAACATAAACTGAATAAGTTTAATCGTTGACCGAGGTCAGACCCGTTACATGTTGAGAACAATCTACTTCATCCAAATGAATTTAAGAATTCATTATAAATTTCATAATTCATTAGCCGCACTCGTAAAGGTGAAACCTATGCTAACAGCATATTGAAGCGACGAAACGCAAACTTCAAACATATATTCATAGTATAGTTATATATTCATTTATATGTTTTATATATATAGTACATATACTTTTATATATATGTGTGTATTTATAATCGCTTATGTAGTATATAAATATATATACCTCTTATTATGCAAATGTTTACAAATTTGCAATATTTATTCTTATAGTTTATTTACGCGTGTAACTTTTTCAAAAGTTTTCCTTTCAGTTAATACCGAAATAATTTCAATTAACAAAAATCGACTGTCACTGCCTTCTTTGGCACAGACGGCGTCTAGTTAAGAAGGCAGGGAACATCAGTGCAGTAGGTGCCGGTCGCTTGTTGGTTACATTAATTGCCATTGAACTGTTACTACTGTTCTGTAATGTATGTATTTTGGTGTATAGGAATAAATAAATAAATATTTCTTTTTCTAAAATTTGAAAAAAAAGTGCGCCAAAAAAATTAACATGAGATTTCCCATAGAGATTTTTTTTAAACTTAACTTTTTATTATTTTAAAACTCCGACTCCGTCACAATTAACTATTTTTCATGTAGATTCGATTAAAACTTTAAAATTCTAAAATCGGTGGTAAAATCATTGAGAGCTGACATTACAAACATTTCGCTATTGGAGTCATCCATAGGAGTTACGCTACACATATAACACATAACTACAGCACAAAAGAACAATTTTGTTTCCAGTGAGGTTATAGTACCAACTTGTATTTGTTTATTTATGAGATGCTATGTTCATCACAAAGTCCTAGCCAGTTTTTTTGAATAGTTTTGGCTGCCAGAAATCCAATGATGTCTTACATTTAAAAAAAAACAATAATTATGTGTATTATTTACGGTAAAGAGTGACTTAATAATAAATTACTTTGAATTGAGGAATAATGTGATTAATTTTTTATGTGTTTTAATCACCACAGGCCACTGTCGGAATATTTTTAATGACTTACCCCAATTGAATGCGTTGTAAGGTTGTGGGCCCTGGTTAATAAAAAGAATTGAATTTAGTAGATAACGTTTATTGGAACAGGTATCACTAAATTAACTTTTTACAAAATATGAAGAGAAAATAACTGAATAAATAAATATAAGACTCCGAAATACCAAACTGCGGATGGTCAGGTGTTAATCCCGCGGAGATGATTGTCAGATTGCATGCAGGTGAGCTTCGAACTGGGTTATATCACCAGGTACTGACTAAAGTCGGGTCTGATCACGCCATTGATTGACGCACGAGCTGAAGTTGGAGGAGTAGTCGAAGAACACTTCGTCTGAAGACCAGGCGCAACTTCAAAACAAATATTTGGAAATTAATTATCTCTGAAAGTATTTCCACAAGTATGGAGTCAATCGAATTTCATCTTAAATTGGCATGGGAAATGTTTCGCTTTGACGTCAATTAGAGTTCTCGCTAATTCAGAATTATTATTTTGCTGGCAAATGCTTGCCGCTACAATGTTATTGAGTTCGAACTTTTATATTTTTATTTATGAATTTTTGTATCATTCTTGCAATGTAGTATTTCTCGCTGATTAAAACACACCCGAATCTGTCGCTTAATTGTCGATGTACCGTTAATTATTCTTTGATTCAAATTTAAGTGCAAAAATATAAAGTGTATTACTTATTTTTTGCAATAAATCAAATCGTGTACAACAAAAGTGCTTACAGATTTGTTATTTATCGCTTAATATATTGTGTGATCTGACAAAAGTTGACCCCCACTTTTTTGATATTCACTTATTGAGGTCCTTTAAATTCATTTGACCATTTTTTTAAATGACGTCTGTAAACAAGATAGCGTCTAACGCCACAACGAAATGATTACAAATTTTGAATTTAGGTTTGCAAATACGTTCACAGGAAGCCAGATGAAAATAAATTAATTAAAAAATCAGGAGATCGAACAATGCACTAATATCTTGGAATGGAGGGTGGTATAATGCCACCGCATCATCTTAAATTCGGTATGCTTAATAATCTGAGATACATTTTGTAAAAACTTTGTAAATACTAAGGAACCAGGAATTTAAACTTGGATCGCAGACAGCGCACTAACCATTGCATCAAACGCTACTTATAATATTCTATTAAGAAAGCATATTTAATCAATTTTTTATCACCTCATGTCAATATGATAGTTTTTGCTTTAAGTCTAATTGACTGTTTAAAAAAACTACTATGTTCCAAGTCTAACTGATGATAATTGGGTTTCTATAATGATTTCAGGCTGAGGCAACGTGGGGGAGCATCCGAACCGCCTGCGAGGAAGACGCTGCCGCCCTGCAAGCCGCCCAGGCCAAACTCGTCGCGGCCAAGACCATGGCTGCAAAGGACAATGGTGCAGGCGCCACTTCGCTCGTGGACCAATTGGCAGGTGAGGGTTTTTGTGGAGACTTTCTTCCTAAATGAATCCTAAATATACTAAAAACTTAAATAAGACATAAAAGTGATAAAATTTGATCTCTGCAAATGTTGTCATTTTTCTTTTTCTCTTAACCTATCACCAATTGTTTCACGCACACCGTCCGCCAGTCCGATATCACAAGCTGATTAATCCGCTCATCGACTGCTTTAAAGTTAACGTTTTACTTTTAATTAACTATTCGTTTGGCATCTCCGAAAAATGAATGTACTGAATTTAGATAAACCAATTTCCAACTGTGAATTTTTACAAGTCAGTTGATGGGTTGGCAATCTATGTTTTTCCTGCCAATTCTGCGGTGTCCAGGCTATTATTATATAGTGCTTTCGTTTTGAGCAGTGTTCGCTACGCGACTCAACGCGCTCGGAATGCGGAGCAATGGCGGCCATCATATATAAGTCAAATAGATATTTTGGTTTCAAATTTTGAAGTCCATCAACAAAATTAATTTACAAACATTGGTACACAAAATTTATAGTATACACAGAATGTGTATCCGACGTAGAATTTCATGGCGATTATGCCAATATATGAAAAATTAACCTGTTCATCGTCGTAACACATTTATGCAATTTGAGTCTGATAAAATGTTTGGAAATGGCATTTTTATACAGTTACATCTTGATTTTAAAAAATACACACATAATCACGAACTAACAAAATATAAGAAATCGATGTTGAATTTTATGGAGAATATAACTGCATATAAACATTTATCACCATCATCAACAAAAAATGTGATTGTGTCCTAATCGTTTTTTTCCCTTTTTTAAAATGATTGAAAATTTATTAATATTTGTATATAATATAATCGTCCAAAATTATACATAAGTTATCAAAAGAGAATAAAAGTTTGTGTAAATAATAAAAATTTCTTATATCAAATTTTGAGTATTTTTAATAAATATATAATTACTATGTATGAAAACCAGAGTGAGTACAATTCAATACAATAGCAAAACTATTCCTACAGGTTGTGAAACACCTTCAAAGAGAATTTTTTAATGAAACGGTAAGTTTCTGCATTATTACTTTATAATTGGTTTGACAGTTGCGGCAATTTCAATTTTTTTGTTATATCAGGCAACAGGTTAAAGATAAGAGTAATATCAACAAGTTCTACAGGATGAACTTTTTTTCATCATTTTTGATTGAATTTAAGCTATTTTTCAAGTTTAAGTATTTTATTGACAGCCGCCATTTTTGGAAAAGTTGATATTATTGAAGTTGTCGATTTTATACCTACAATGTTTCTATCTCACCCGCGTACGCTTGTCACGAGTCTTCGCCTCATGAAATAGCAATTTCAGAGTTCGCGCATCTGACAGTAGCTTCAATAACCCGGAACATAAATAAATATTGCAATTTCAGACGCACAGAATGCAGCATTTGAAGCGTCGGTTGAGACGTCCCGTTGCCTAACTGAGAAGAAAAGCTTAGAAGAGACTATCAAAGCCAAACAGAATGAGTTCAACTCCAACAGTGAACAGTACAACAAGGATACTGCGAAAATTGTGTCTATTGAAAAGGAAGTTCGGGAGATTGAGGTAAGCTGATTTGTCGTTCTTATCTTGTTGAATAAAAGGTTACTATGGAGCAGTTCAGACTGTATTTTTTTATGAGAGCATGAACACTCTAAGAGAATTGGTTTCAAAATAAATAAATTTCTAAAACAAAGGTTTTATTTAATATCCACCTCAGTATACTGGGTTTATTTGAAAACACTTGTGTTCTTTTAGGGGGTTTGGGGGGGGGACTACTAAACTAGTCTCATGAATTAAAAAATTTTTTTTACAAAAATAATTAGTTGCATCCAATTACTTAATTACACTGACTACTGAGATCTAAAACACCCGTGGTCGGGTAATATCGTTTTAGTAACGCTAAAATAAAGTGGCAGCCGGCAAATGCCCCATATTATATGAATTTGTAATAAGTAGGGATGCCACAAAGTGATTTTGCCGGCCACTCTCTCGACCAAAGCATCGAGTATTCGACGCATTTCGCAGGTAACATGTCTCATTACGGTGCGTGCAGTCGCGACGCCGCGGCCGTATTTGTTTCATTCGCGAGAAGATTGTTAAACCAAATTATGTTACTAACAGTCCTTATTAATTATTCCTAAAAGAATATCACTGTTTGTTCGCCAAAAGATTACAAAATAAATAAACTGACTGTGTTTGCCGTGTAACAACTTACCACTGATAGATATGTATTAGTCTTAATGTTATAATTTGTAATTAAAATAAATACATTTTTGAGTTTAATATTTGCATTTTTTTTTTCATGATTTGGTATTCGGTGTTCGACCGAATACCGAATATTAAAAAAAGTAGCCGAATATTCGTGACATTTCTAATAATAAGTAATATTTCTACTGTTGTTAAAATGTAACTGATAATTCGACAGAGTGAAATGAAACGCCTGAACTGCAACGAGAACCTCGTCTCGGACTTGAAGGCGACTTCGCGGCAACTCAACTCGGCATTGCTAGGCCTACGAGACCGTATTGGACAAATGAGCTCTAGGCTACAACAGTGCAATTTGAATTATGTCGATCCGGAACCCAATTTTAACAGGTCTCGTAACTGCAGTTTTTATTAGCTATATTTTGTTCAACAGAGCTGATCTCTCATACATACTTCTGTGGCTTTACTCTATTAATGCATAGTTGGTCATAGACAAACATTAATAAGATACTTACATTGACAAAACATGCAATACTGTGGTCATTCAATTAGGTTATTCAAAATTTTCTTCTCAACAAATCCTAAGAATTACTTTCAAAATCTGAGAGTGAGAGTGTATGTGAGTGTTGATAAATTCCTTAAATCAAGAGATCGACATGGCATATCGGCTATAGTCTTGTATACTCGGCTTATAAAAATAATTTTATAACTTTATTTTTTTAACTTCTAAATTATATTATCAAAATACTTTTATATTATAAAATGAGAACAAAGGAGGCACGGTGGGACGCTTGATGACTGCACCGGTTCCCACGTTCAGTGTGGTCTTGTGGTGGCGTGTTTTGATTGACGTCACACCATTGTTCCGCTGGTTAGAATCAGTTGCTAGGGTGATGTTGTCAGGGGCCGCCAAAACTCCTGTGGTAAATAAATGCTACAATGTTTTCAATCAGTGCAGTAATTGACTAACGATAATCATACGTGTACTATTTCTTATCTTGTGACCAGGTCTTCGGTACATGGGGTCGTTTGCCGGCTGATATCCGTCAATGACCCAATTTATTGCACAGCACTGGAGCAGGCAGCTGGCAGCAAGGTTAGTATCTTTAACATAAGCATGCCAGGCGATTTGATGTGATGTGATGGATTTGACTTTTCACAAATTGACATATTATTTGAATACATTCAATGCCTTTGATGAAAGATAATTTTACAGAAATATTTCCATAGTCTTAATGATAGCTGCTGCCTAGTAAATGATATTAATTTTGAATTTATTCTCCAGATACAACATCCACTTTAGATTTATTTTGATATGAAGTTGAAAAAGCTTTGGTAAAAAAAGTATTATTTTGTCGCAAGATTCCACCCAGACTTTGAAGGGAATTTCTGTTTTATTAACCTCAACAGTTTTTCTGTGTACCACTTGATATATCTAACTTTGAAATGCAATCTGTTTAGTTGTACGCAGTCTGTGGTGAACTGTCTTGGTTGGTTTTAGAATTTATTACATTAAATTTTCTGAACATTTTTCTTTCTGGTGGGTAGGAGAGAGAGTTATGCTGATTTTAAAAAGTTTGTAATGTCATAGGTGGAAAATGAAAGGTATTCAGAGTAATGGGTGCCCCCTATGAACCTATAAGGCCTTACCTTTATTTTCTGGCAGACACAGCGGGAGGAATCGCTAAAATAGTGGCTGGTTTGAATAAATAAAAAAAATCTAAATTTCTTTCCTGTTGAATTAAATTAAAATTGTTATGGCGTAAATATCATTTTGATGGTCTATCGCTCAATTCAATAAATTATTTTCTTAAGTTATATCAGTTCATGTTTTCATTTTGCATCAGAGCCAAGCTTCTTTAGGTTATTCCATTTTTACGTAAATTAGCCAAATTAACTAAATTTAGGTAAGCTGTGGAATGGATATGTTTAGTTCAGTGAAATTGACCTATCTTCACTGTTTTGCTAGAGGACACTTCCACAACCTTAGTCTGTCAAACCTGGAAATTATACCATTATTTAACCAACCTTCGCTTTTAAAGTTCACAAGACCTTTCACAATTTCTGTCCTGCCCCACGCCACTCCATTTTATGCTATTGCCTGGTCTCAATCAGGCATACCATACACTTCTCTTACTTCAACATGGGAGAGAGTACACGATTGAGACTAATTGCAAAATATTGGGATGTTCCCAATCTTGAAAATATATTCACTATGAACACTAACTCCTAGCTGTGTGGCCATCAGCTAAAACTAGCCAACTCTAGCTTCAATTGAAATCCTAAAAAACAGAGTTGTGAGCGCTTGGAACAGTCTACCGAGTGAAGTGATTAGTGCAAAATCAGTGGATCAATTTAAAAATAGACTAGATATACATCTTAATAAATTAAAGCAAGCACAGATCTAGGCTCATCAGCATAGCTGTCTGCCTAGTATTAATAAAATAGTGTTAATATAATAGTTGTGTGATTAATCCTTAAGGGGCCTCTTTCCGAAGAGCAGTTATGTTGTCTGTGTTGGGCCTGGTCATAAATCATGCTATTTTACCTAACGGCTGTTTAGTTTAGCTATGTTTGATGAGCCACGCAATATTTTCAAAATACTTACGTACTTGAATTTGCTTCTTTGTGGAATTAAGTTTTATTGTCACAAATCTTGTATTCAGTCAATAAAATTTTTACGTTTAAACTTTTAATAAATCTATTGACAAATACAGATTGCAAAATATCTTTTGACTTTTAAACAAAGGATAAATTTAAATTTTTCATTCTTACTATCTGTATTAACCTAGATAAAAAAAAAATGAGATAAAACTACATCTTTTGTATGGAGAAATGACCGGGTTGCATCTTCCTCATGATTCCAGCTTATGCTCCAATTACTGGAGCGCTTACCACTTTTGTTCTCGACTGTTCTAATGCAATAATTTAATAATGTTCAACAGCTCTACAACGTGATCGTGGATACAGATATTACCGGCAAGCTGCTACTACAGAAAGGCCAACTGCAGAAGCGAATCACCATTATCCCTCTCAATAAAATTCATGGCAATTCCATCAACAGACAGACTGTCGACTTTGCCAAGCAGCTCGTAAGTAGCTACTTGTATTTCTTTTTCATTACAGTGTAAATTATAGATCGTTGGGACGCTGCCTCTGACCATGGACAGACTAAGAAAAGCAACTTGGTAGACCTGAACTAACAGTTTTTCTCATCTAGGTAACTAGATGGTGGATTTCCACACTTGGGCAAGTACCACCCTAACAGTTTGGCTTTTCACTAATGAGTGTCGTGAGTCACAATATTTTAATTCAAAATCCTAAGGTGTACTTTTATGTTTATAATATATACTCAGTTTGGGGAAAGTCACTTTATCTGTTTTTGAGTCGTTATCAGTTTCGGCCAGACAAAGAATCTGTTGATGCTTACTCATAGAAAAAAATATTTGTATAGAATCACCCTTACCTCAATTCTATGTATTGTCTATGTATTTGTATTGTTTGTGTTTTGGTTTGGGGAAGCGCTTCTCCTACAATACCAAACCCCCTAATAAAGTGCCAAAAAGCAGTTCTCCGAGTTATAAATCGGTAACCTTTTCGTTATAGTTTCGACGTCTTATTTTCTGACTATGAAGTCCTTGATAACCGACAAATCTTTATTAAAAACGTCATTCTTAATCAAAGGCTTTATAAGCAACAACCCTTAGATAATTTAAATCCTTCAATTATTGTAACTCGATCAAGGCTACGAGGAAATATGATACTGCCAAAAATGAATACCACTTTTGGCCAAAGGCATCTCAATTTCCTTGGACCTAAACTTCTCAACAGCGCAGATGAGCAATTTAAAAAAGCACAATCTAAATTGTGTCTTGCAAAAAGCATCACCAAATGGCTCCTCGCAATAGGCAGAGTTGCATCTGAAAAGATGGTGAACAGTGTGTTATTATATATTATATATATATAATATTATGCACTATTTATTATATGTATTATACGCGTACGTAATAAGTATTGTATTTTTTCTCCAACCTTCTTCTGGCCGCTCTTAGAACAGGTTTTTTAACCTAGTTAGAGTAGCCATGTTACTTCAGAACAACAATAAATGACTGGTGTTTTATTTGTCTATATTATATTAATTTAATTCCTTGTTCAGTGTTATTATATCATTTATTGTTGTAACTTCTTATTGTACCATAATGAATAAATAAATAATATTCTGTCGACCGCGAGCATAGTTTAATATCACTTGTCAATGCTGGCTGCACAAAATGGCGGGTAATTGACACTTTTGTCATAGTTGCCGTAGCTCGCTTCCAACGCTTCTACGCTATTAAACTATTCTATGTGCCCACTTTATAGAATAGACTCAGTTTTGTAAAAATGGACTATGCGGCCTTATACCTAGTCATTTTAGTTCACTGCCTGTGACAATATAAGCATTTCCTTGCGGTTAGTGGTCACTTTTAAACTTAGCAGCGTACTAAAGCAACTATACTGAAGATCTTTTACTTTTTAGGAATATTTCTTAGTCAGTGGACCTCTTTACAGGGCAGTCATTACCGCCACATTGATTTTCATTATATTCCCAAGGCGATGCCATCGGTTGTGATCCATGGTGAACCTAGCTCGGTCTTGTTGTTCTAGTCTCTGAGGAACTTCACTTGATCAGCTCAACTCAACACAGGAGAACTTTGACCCATCTACCGTGCATAGAACGACCAATTGATCTAAGATGTTTTGGTACGTGAATAAAATCTTAGTACTGCTGAAATGTAGGACAATTTTTAGCACTCGCGGTAGACAGACGTTTGTTTGACCTAAATTTTCCCAAAATCTTCAATGTTTCTATGTTAAATACATCATCCTTTCCTTAAGAGCGCTACCGTCGAATGCACAAACTCTGAACTCGGAATGGCATAAAAACATGTTATTTCATGCAGGTGAGAAACATTGTAAGCACAAAATTAGTTTTGATAATTTCTACAGACCCTTGGGATTTTATTTTTTATGAAAAAAACCATAAAAAATATGTTGAAAATATTTTGTTTTTCGTTTGTTTTGTTGATTTTTCATTAAATTTACTTTTAGTGTGTAGTAACAATTTTTAAAATAGTGGCTATCTATAAAGGTATCAGACAAAAATGGCTGTTTAAATGCACAATAACTCTACATTAAAAGATAATAATTTTTAGCTTTCAAATTATACCACAAATACACCAAAACTTGATAGTAATCTGAAAACACAGCTATATAGGCCAAGCTACGACACTCACACTGGTAACACACAATGTATCACCTCTAAATATAATTTTGATTAAGCGTATATGACTTTTCTGGCTCTCACAATTCTTCTTTAAACCCATGTTCACAGTCTCCGGCTCCTCCAGCATTCGAGATTAGTGACTCCAAATATATATATAGATAAGTAGATATTTTTTCTTGTGTATGAACAAATAAAAAGTACTGAATGTTAACACATATCAGGTGGGTGCGGACAACGTTCACCTGGCTCTGTCGCTCATAAGGTACGACCAGAAAGTGAAGTCGGCCATAGAGTGGGTGTTTGGCCAGACGCTGATCTGCAAGGACCTGAACGTGGCCCGAACCGTCACCTACCACCCCCGCATCATGAAGCGGTGCGTTACCCTCAATGGTGAAGTCGTCGATCCACAGGGCACACTATATGGCGGAGCTAGGAGTAACGTAAGATTGATATTATCTTCATATTAGCATACTTTGAACAAAATAATGTCCGTGCTTTTTAGGAGGCTGACTGCAAGTTAATTTATTTCACCCACTGGTTGACAAAAATTCAACCTGTTAGTATAGCTTTTGCATGCCAACCTACTTATTGAATAAACCTAATGGTGTGTAATTGTTAGCAAGTATCACTTACATAAATAATATTAAAAAAACTAAAATAATTTGTATGAAATTTTGCTTTACTTGAATACAAATTGGTGGTTTGTAACATTCTTTTTTTTTATTATTTAGTTTTCTTCGTTTTAAATTAGTGTTTTGTTTAGATTAAAAAAAGATTTTTTTATATCCAATTAAGTATGCACTTTCTACCAGTGACGATACTTCCATAGAAGCTGAAAGGCTTACCAGATTTTTAACAAAAAAACTGTTCATATATGCTTAGAATTTTTTTTAATTCACCTCGCAATATTTGTACAGGCGCCATGATAGCGCCATTGGCGCTATCTATGATCCAATGGAACTAACTGCATGAACGAAACCACAGAAAGAAGTGACGTACGCAGGGCTATATCTACTTGCTTATACTTTAATGCTCCTAATGGACTTCAAATATCTCTTTTTTAAATATACCCAAATCAAGAGAAAAAATATTTCCATGCCATGTGTGTAAATGCATTTTCTAGGTGAAAAAGAAGCCAGTTTCAGATACGTAAAATGTTAAATGAAGCAAATTAATAAACAAATTCTGTTCATCGTTCATTGGTTTTGACATGGAAGAAGCTGATTTTTTAGATACGAACTAAATTTTATCGCATTTTCTCACATATTTTAATAAATTAGTAACTACTGGTTATTAAATATTAATATGACTTTGGTAGAGTGAGATATTTTCAAGGAAATAAAATGTGCAGATCAGCTAATTTTTAAAGGTAATCTCACAAAGTTAACTTTTATACAGAAAACGCAAATTTTAATGTTTTCAAAAGCAACGCCTATTCAACAGATTTATTTAAAAAAATAATTTAATGGATTTAGTTTCCGAAATGTCTGGTAAAACTGATGGGGAAACAAACTTGACAGTAGAAAACTTTCTAAATTTATTAAAATTTTTATTATATTCCCTAACCTATTTGAAACCTTAAATATGAGATAGAAGTTTACCTTTTACTTCAGTAATGTGTCTAGTTAACCTTTATCCATCCTTGATCACACCCTTATGTCACCTGTCAGTCTTGCCTGAAATTAATCGTCGCCATGTTCCCCAATTGGCGTTTTCTATTACTTCATGGCGTGTCTGTCCAGCACAAATTCAGTGTTTTAACTAAGTTTATTGTTCGTTTGAATCCTATTTTGGGTTAAAAATGAGTGCTGAGATTCTCCGGGTGATGCCGGACGCGAGGCCGCGCCCATCTACCGTTCGAGAATAAAAAACGGGTGTTGTCTAACGACAATAGTTAGTTAAAAGCGCAAACTTAAAAAAAACTATTGAATCCACCGTAGTTTTATGTAATTTAATCTACGGGCAAGGGGACCTTCGGTTATTGGTTTGGTTATATTTTCAACTGTATTCCGACATGAGCACATATCATAACTTAACAAAGCCTTTGATGACAGCTATCAAAATAATCTATGTTATATTTTGTTTTACAATAATCGCGTCACAGGAGAAATATTACAAATCATGTCAAATCACCGCTTTTATCCTCGCACATGCTACAATTCTAAATTTATCATGTCAAAACTATTATATAACTAAATAATGTGAGGTTAGAACCCAGGCCAAGGACCTTCAATTGTGCAATCTCATAAACTGTTAAGGAAGCGGATTGAACTTATTCTTTACTACCTCTTTCCAAGACTAATTTGCTAATATAACAATCCTTGTCCACCTCATGATGCTATTCAGGTGGCAATTGTATGAGTCATTAGTAAAATTACAAAATTATTACGAATTAATAATAATAACTTAGAAGAGGACATCGAGAACTCTTTACCTTAATTTTAAAATCACTGCCCTTATGCAGAGAGCATAAGCATCTGCTGAAAATGTTTAAGCAATACCGGGGCGTTCTTCTAACACGCCGGTACATAGGTAGGTTAAAGAGGTAACATGGACGGAATATGGTAAGTTTTTGGCCGACTGTAGGCATCGGCATAAGATGTTTAGGCAAATACCGGGGCGGTCCTCTGACCCATCAGTACATCGGCAAGTTAAACAGGCAACATAGAAGATGAAAAGTTTAGCTGGTCATATGCATCTGCATAAGATTTTCAGGCAAGTACAGGGGTGGTCCTCTGACCCGTCGGTACATCGGCACGTTAAACAGTCAACATGGGCAAAATATGGAAAGGTTTTGCCGGCCGTAGGGCATCTGCAAAAGATCATTAGGCAAATACCGGAGCCGTCCTTTCACCCGTCGGTAGGTACATCAGCAAGTTAAACAGCCCTTTCATCCACGGCCTCAGCAGACTTACACTGGGTCATGAAAAAGCGAAGCCTTTCTTCAAGCCGAAGGAAGCAGACAGAAAAATGATGTACATCATCGGTACTTGAGTCTTGTTTACAACGATCAAATATTACGAATGATTACTTTTCCATTCGGCCTGTCAAGCTCACCAAGCGTATTTGCAACAATTTTAAACAGAGTGGCCGGGCAAATAAGAGGTTATAGGATCAAGAGATCTGCTGAAGCATTACAGAGTGTCTGAAATACGTTCCAGTTAATTAAACGGCAGTTTCAGCATGTGGTGAGCCGAACCCAGCCTCTATAAATATTATCTGTAGTGGAGTTCATAGAGCAATAAAAGGAGCAGGAGCGGTAGCTTCAGTGGGCGCTATTCAGTCTGCAGTCGCATTGCGAAGTTGGTTAGATAATTATTCGATCGAATAAATACTAGCTCGTGGCAATTGAAAGTCATATGATTCCTTCACAAAAGCACAAAACGCAGAACGCTAATTTTCAGTTTTAAGAAGAACACACACATATTTGAGAAATACGCAGGGATAAGATCGACTTTAAATCTTAAACGTTCTAATTTTTACCATAAAAAAAGATATTTTGATTTGGAATATAAATAGATTATTAAAATAACCAAGTTAGCTTCTTCTTCATCAGCATGAAAACGATTTCTTCCAAAGCCACAGAGGGTGTGTAGTTGCTGGCATGCTATTATAAAGAATGTCTAGTAATAGCATGCCTTTCATGGGCTTTGGTCTCGACGTTCTGAAGATGTCATCTACATTGTTTCTGATGGTGAGATTAATTTCTTTCTTTCTTTTATTTTTTCGTTTTTGTTCAATTATTACGCAAAAATTACTAGGTACTTCAAAAAAAAAATTACCCCTCCGGCGGTTAGGGTGGGCGGTGGAAACTTTTCCCTTCCCCGAAGGTTGTTTTCTCGGATTAATTAACATAAAAACATAGTAAATTTGAACTTTAGCTATGCCAAACTCGTATCTCTCCAGACATTATGTCGTTTCAAAAGTGCTAACCGGTGGACATGTTATTACGGGAATAATAAAATGATAATTTCAGGAGCCATCAACCCTGGCCGGCATCAACCAACTCAAAGAGTCAGAAGCGGAACTCTCCACAAAGGAATCAGAACTTGAAAAGATCCAAATGGAGCTAAGATCCACACAGCAGGCCTTCGAGAAATACTCCACACTCGAGGGGAAACATAATTTTTTGTTGGTTGAACTGAAAGGCGTCAAAGAGAGCATGCAGAAGAATAAAAATTATAATCTTCATGAAGAGCTGAAACAGCTGAAGGCTACACTGAAGGAGAAGATTCAGACGATAGAGCAGAGTAAGAAGATCTACGAAGAGCAGATGAGACTTCAGAAAGATATGGAAGTAAAGATGAAGGATATCAAGGGCTACAGGGAGAGAGAGCTGAATAAAGTAGAGGTAAGGATTAGGATTAGAATTATTTTGAAACCTTTTAGGGATAAAAAGTTTACAGGTTGTTTGGCGAAGAAAATATTTCCACCCCAAGTTTATATGGTGCCTTAGTTTTATACGCCAAAATATTTGGTTAAGTGCCTTTTCATAGGTTAGAATAGATCACTTGAGCTTTAAGAAAAAAACAATATCTATTATATCTAAAATAATGTCCATTATAGAGTCTAATATCAAAGATAAAGATCGGCCTGAATGTCAATAAAAGAGAAATATATGTTTTATATAGACCAAAGCAAGGCCGGCCTTAGACTTTTTGCGCCCCCCACATATTGGATTCTTTGATAGCTTATCAAAAAAAAGCCATTTGAAGGACGCAAGGTTTGGTTAGCAGAATGGACTCAAAATTCACAAAGACAAAAAGCATTGAATAGTGAAATAAAAGAAAAAAACGCTTTCGGAATCATGGCGTCCCCCAAATCTCTGTGCCCTGGGCGTACGGCTGGTCGTCCTACCCACGGGCCGGCCCTGGATCGAAGTATTCTAAATATTTATGAATCTTTACTATTTACCATGTGAATTTCATAAGGACTACACATTGTGTATAAAATACTTTACTTAATTTAATAATAATTTTGTTGCGTGGTAGAGTTCCATTGCGTTTGTATAATTTTAAATTGAAAGCATAGACTAAAAATGCATTTTTTATTGTTTGCTGACAGGCAGACATTCAGAAGTTGATGAAGCAAGCCGAGATGAGCCGCAACAAATGGAAAAATATGGAGGAGGACTTTGACAATCTGAAAGGAGAAGTTCGCGACTTAAAGAGTAACATCGAAACTGTAAAGAAGCAAGTCGCAGTAGGGGAGGCCAATCTGCGTACTATGGAACAGCATTTTGAGAAAGACGACACTGACCTCAATGAAGCCAAGGTTCATCTATTTTAGCGTTTTTTTTTTTTTACCAGAATAAACAAAATATAGAAATGTCAGAAGAAGCTGATTTCAAAATACCTCTAGTTTTCCATCAATTGGTTTTGTCATAGTCAATAATTAATATCGGTTAGTAGAGAAGTAGAAAACCCATATGCAGGTTCATAAGATAGTGTAAAAAAGGTCTTTTAGTGCAGTATAATAGATTATAATTATAATAAATCATTTTTAACTCAGGATGAAATGAAAGCTATCCAAGGCCGCGTCAAGCTGAAGAAGAACGAGATAGCAAATCGGAACAAGGAAATATCCAAGACGCTTCAGAAGAAGGACCAAGTGCTGTCGTCAAACGCAGACCTGGGACTGCAGATAAAAGAACTCCAACACAAAATAACTAGAATGCAGACGGAATCAGCTGAATATGGACAGAGGGTATGTGACGCACTAACCACGCTTATCTTATCTCTACGAGCGTACAGGTGTACAATAAGACACGCATGGAAAAAATCAATGCCTGACATTTTTATGTTATACATGCTTTTTTTTGTGATGCCTGTTGCATTTGCATTGGCCTGCAATATCACCTGTTCTAACCGTACCAGACTTTGGGGTTATTTAAAGTCATCGGTTTATGTGAAAAAGCCACAGGCTTTAGCATACCTGAAAGACCACACTTGATAAGAAATAGAGAATGTGCCGCCGAGTATTTAAAAAAAAACGATGGAGTGTCCAAATTTACATCGATATTTGAACAAAATAGTTTACAGTACTTAGAGGAACAAAAATCATTGTTATTGAATTTAGAAAAATAGCTACATCAAATAGTGTCACTACTTTTATAATATAATTTTAAAAATAAAATATTTTGTGGTAAAACTTAAAATAAAGCGATCTTAGCAAAAGTATGCCTTAAGGAAGGCAATCCCGGGCTTATTTTAGTATAACAAAGTACATTATAATATGTACTTTCTCAATTTTAGGAACTGTTATAATACTTAAATCCTTTCTTCCGGGATGGCCCGGCCTAGCTTCACATTTTCCACATTTATTTGTTTTGTTTGATTACTTTTATATCTTATCTAGCTAAATTTTTAGTTTTAGGCAGGCAGCTAATGCTGATAAGCCTAAATCTGCACTTGCATCGTCTCTGATAAGCTCGTCTGTTCTTAAATTCGTTCACATTTTTGGCGCTTATCACTGCGCTTGGTAACTTATTCCGTGCATTCACCACTCTGACATGAAATTCTTCCTCGGATTAGGACTAAAGGTTGTATTTGAGAGTTTTAAATGGGGTCCTCGCAAGTGCGAATTTGTATTAATTGTGAGATCATATAGTAGGTCTCTATAAGATTGCCTCGCGCCTGCGTGTTCATTAATGTTGTTAATCCAAGTATATTTAGCCTTTCTTCATATTCCAGATTTTTCAATTGACTTGATATTTTCGTTGCAAGTTTTTGCACCATTTCTGGGAGATCTATGTCATTAGTAAAATAGGGATTCAAATCTAAATCTTTTTAGATTAATGAAACTTACCTAGCTTGTAAAATTACAAATATAACAAAAATTACATCATTCTAGAATGTGCAACCTTATCGGTAGTAAGTGTAAGTAAAAAAGTAATGTTTTATTCAATTTCAGCTTAAAAACCTTTGCAAAGCAAACAGTTGGATAACGAGCGAAAGAAAGCTCTTTGGTGTGGCGGGCAGTCTGTACGACTTCAACTCACGCGACCCGACCATTGCAGGACAACGCATCGCGCAATTGACCGAGCGCAAAGAGAAACTGGCCAGGGGAGGTGTCAACTCGCGTGCGCACACCCTCCTTGGCAAGGAGGAGGAACAATTCAACGATATCATGAGGAAGAAGCAAATCGTCGAGCAGGATAGGGCCAAACTCCTAAGGGTATGAATTCACTTACCCGTGAAATATTCGTAGCGATTTCGAAAACACAAGAAAGCACATTTTGTGCAACGGAGTGATGTACCTCAGGAAATGAAAGTTTTTAAACAAAAACGATAAACGAAAAATATTATCAAGTGCAAACATGAACGACTTTATTAGCTCAGTTTAAATGTTACCACTGACCATAAAAAAATGCATGTGCTGTCACTAGCAGCGAAGTAACGCAACTAACGTGTGTGTTCATGTTTGCACTTAATAATATTTTTAGTTATCGTTAAGTATAATATACTAACAATGGAAAAATAGATGTTATTTTATTTTGTAATTGATATAAATTTTAATTAATCAAATATTTTTTTCAGGTAATACAAAATCTGGACGAGAAGAAGATGAAGGCGTTGATTTTGGCCTGCGATCGGGTCAATAAAGACTTTGGCTCCATCTTCAGCGCACTCCTGCCGAATGCGCAAACCAAGCTAGTTCCGCCTGCTGGCCAGACTGTTCTCGAGGGCTTGGAGGTGAGCATAATCTTGAAATGCACTACTATTCTTCTAGAGGCCGGCGACACGAACGGAAATTAGTCTCGAGCCCTGCCGCTAAAAGCTTTTCCAGTTTTGGAGGGTCTAGATTATACAAACGGTTTAAATATCTGATGCGAATGGGGAAAATCTAGCTTTGTGGTTGTTTTACTGCATAATTAAGATTTAGGATCATAGTTTTACATGAACGTAAAAAGCTAGTGCCAAGCGGCCATTTTAAATCAGCATCCTCTGAATGCAAAACAAACCATCACATCCCATTCAGTGCCATAAGAATCACTGGTAGAGGAGATCCATCATAAAAGAGGATATTTGAGACAGCCAAAACTCTTCAAGTTTGGTCCACAATTTATTTAATCAAGGAAAAAGAATGTGTACAAGAAGTGAAAAGAAAGCGTAATCACACAAAGGTAGCGGGTTCGGATCCGCACATGGTCATACCATTTTTAACGCTTCATTGCCACCATCTACCCTGACTCTAGGGCAGGCACATTTAGTGAGCTAGGTCATAGCAATTATTTGAAAAAAAAAACTAATTGTAGTTAATTATTGGAGAGTACCCATAAATCGGATAGTAAGCGGATATCCATTTCAATAATTTGTTCTTCTTTCAGATCAAAGTAGGCTTCAGCAAAGTATGGAAGGACTCAATCAGCGAGCTATCCGGAGGCCAGCGGTCTCTAGTGGCCCTGTCGCTGGTTCTTGCCATGTTGAACTTCAAGCCTGCCCCCATTTACATCCTCGACGAGGTCGATGCAGCTTTGGACCTGTCACACACCCAGAACATAGGCGGCATGCTTAAGGACCACTTCAATAATTCACAGGTCGGTGGCTTTTTTAATATAATGTTTTCATGATGCCTCACAACCTTTTTTACTACGTATCATTCAAATTCCATTCTGTACCAATCTTGCGAACCTTGGTTTTTTGTTTGCTACCACGACTTTCCTGGTAGATTCCAATTTAGCACTAAAACCCATACAGCAGGACGGTTTTTTACATCGCTCTTGTAGGTACGCCGTTCGGTCTTGCAGGAGATGTGAATGATGAGGAAATGTTTCATTGCTGTGCAAAACTCTTGCCTTCATCAACATCAACAGGAGTTAAAGGGGTTAAACTCCTATTTGCCTTTTTTATAAGCTAGAAGCTAGTGGTGGCTAGAAAACTAGCTTTAGCACAATTTTAGAGTTAATTTTGTGTTTTTGTTCTTTTTTCAGTTCATCATAGTTTCACTAAAGGACGGTATGTTCACAAATGCAAACGTCTTATTCCGTGCCAAGTACCAAGATGGAATGTCCACCGTACAGAGGACAGCGAGAGAGTCGAGCCATTGAAATGTTTGCCTCAATGGCATTCCTGCCAGTATTATGTTTCCAAAATGAGCGGAAAGAATAATGCAAGGATCCGCAGCCAACACCAAAAGTTCCACCATCACCTTATCTTTGTTTGCCTGCGTTTGGATTATACGTAATTTTGTTTATTTATAACAAATACATTTAAATAGCAACACTCAAACTGTAAATTTTACCACAACATACTAACAAGCCTATGCAGAGCATCGGCACTGCTGTGTTCACGGGTTTTTTATTCGGAGCGGAATGTGTTCATAAAATAATTGCCTATATAATCATTACTATTTCCCGAAATCGAAAACCCTCCTTTATTAAAAAACATACATCATTATGGTCACTCATAACTGGCAATACTACATTCCTACAACCCTCGGCCCCGCTATGATATTCTTCTGTGCCGCATGGTCACGATACAAATTGTTTTAACCGACATTTAAAACTAATTCAAATTTTGCTTCATTTTTCCTTTCGTGTTTAAACATTTATTACTATATCGAAAATATGAGTTACTTAACCATTATTAACTTTAAACCTACTATCCATCAAGCAAAACGGCTACAAAGTGAAATTCTGTACGGTCAAGTTGGCTTCCCTGCCAAAGGCTGGCCAGTAAGCATTTTCTTCTGCCGTACCTCGAAGCAAAATTGGCAACCCGCAAAAGGACGACTTTTCAGAATGCAGGACCATAAAGAATTCCTAAACCATAAATCATATAGATATTCCCCCCAGTGGGACTCACAAATCCTGATGTCTTCCTGTACCGTTTCCACCAATCTAATTTACCGTGTGAACTAGAATTTTTGTCCAAAAGTCTAAATTTGCTTGTAAAAAAAAATATAAAATGTTTGATTATTGTACCCTTTTTTTTATACATTATTAATTTCACTTATCCAATATTTATCCAATACAATTAGACGTCATGTCAATTTTTACACAACGGACACAAAATAAATATTACGTGAAAGTTGTATTTTTATTGCACGTTTAACCTTCATTTTTATTTGTTTTTTTATTATTTTGTTTGATTATCCAAAAGTTCAAAAATATGCTCTTCGGGCATTAGTCTAAGTCTAAGAATTAATTGTAAATAATTGTACTGTATTTTTTTTGAGATGTTAAAAAATGTCAATAAAAAAATAAACCTAAAATAAGAAAGGACTCGGCTGTGTAGGAATGATTTTTTTCTCTTAAATACAGAAAAAATATTTATTTCATATGATTTATCATGTTTTGTCATTATTGGTTTAATGTACTCTTATATTTTTTTTTAAAATACTCCTATGAATTTTAAAATTATTCTTTTCAAAATCGACTAAATATAGCAAATTACAATAAATAATTGTGGAGTTTTACGTCAATGTTTCAATTATTAATTTGAATGTTGAAATGTTGTAAGAATTGTGCTTTTTATTGTAAACTTGGATCTACATGCTTAGGTGCTAAATCTAAGCCGTCATACTATAATGACAGTCGAACCAATCCAATATCATTGTATCAGGCATACTGATTAATTCCATTGATCTTAAGAAGCCAATTATACATATTTACGAATACCAAAAATGGCATTTTACTTCCCTGAAGTACTTATATATTCCGATTTAATTGATTTATCTACAATTTGATAGTTTTTAATGATCCATCAGTGATTGTATAATTATAAGATGTTGTACGTGAGAGATTCATTATTTACTTGGATATTGAAGAAATTATCATTTTATATGGATCTCATTACCTCATTTGTATCTCCAAAATATATACAGGTGTCCCAAGGTCATTCCCAATAAAAAAAAACAGCTAACAGGTCCTACGATTCCTAGTGTTATTTGTCAAGAAACTGTATCAAAATTCATTATGGTATTCGAGAAAAAAAATGTTGAAGTTTCTATTCTAAATCATGTAAAACAGATATTTTTCAATGGCTCCTCCCTCGGATAACTACGTCACTGGATCACTGGGCCGCGGTCAGTTAAGATCGAGGTTAATGACCTGCCGCGTTGTTCGAAACGCCCTATTAGGGCGGAGCTAAATGATTGCTGTCAGATGCCACTGGTCGAACAGAGGTCGGTCTAAGAAGAAGGGGTAACTCCTTTCCCCTTCTCTGGGGTTCTAAGAGGGATGCTATTGGTCGACAGATAATATTGATTTATCGATTGATAAGATTGATTTACACCAATTTTATTACATAATTTCTTACTCTTAAAAGGGAACTTAAACACCCCCTAAAGTTTGTGGGATTGGTCTTGGGACATCCTGTATATAGAGATATTCTTATATTAATAATTATAAAATAATGTATGTTCAAATTAAAAAAGCTGTGCTGTCTAAGTAAATGTAAGATAAATAGTGTTATAATAATCACCACCTTCAATCATGCAGCGTCTATTGCACCAGCCTTCATCATGGACTACGTGCTTGAGTCTTGTGTCGTATCGCCGATTGTGGCAGAATGCCAGCATGCTGGACGAGGACATTTCAGACAACCTTATAGGGCATTTATAGGGCGGTGATCCAGTACTATTTGCTGATGACACCGTCATCATTTTCAGAGGGAAAACGTGGCAAGGGTTAAGGCAGGTGAAGAAATGGGTGGATAATAATCTGTTAACTTTAAAAATAAGCAAAACAAAATATTTGACATTCTCAATCAACAATAACAAATTATCAAATACAATAATTAATTATATTAAAATGCATTGCTGCAGAGTATTCGGCGGTGTGCCTTCATCTTGCTCGTGTCCATCCATAGTAAAAGCAAAAACGGTTACATACTTAGGTTTGGTTGTTGACAGTAATTTTAATTGGAAAGAGCATATCCTATCGATTTCTACAAAAGTCTGGCAGCTGCTTCATTCGTTCAAATCCCTAAGAAATATTTTGTGTAAAAATTTAATAAAAAACAGTATATTACTCATTAGCTAACAGTATAATGTCATATGGAATCATTGGATGGGGAGGCGCTCCTATCTCAAAATTAGACCCTTCAATCAAAGCACAAAAATCAATATTGAGAGTAATAAATAAAAAGCCTTTCAGGTACCCTAGCGAAGAGTTATTTCAGGATTTTAAAGTACTTGATATTCGGCAAATTTATTTTATTTTATTTCAGGTAACAACAGCTTACATAGTTATTACAATAAACAAAAAAAAAATTAAAACACAAAGTTTCCTCCAAACTTAAAAAAATAGAAAACCCATTCGCGCGAGGCCGGGACCAGGAAATAGGAGGGGTTGGGGGTTGGGGACAATCACCAGAATATAATATGAAACACAATATAATATAAAGAAATGCAATCCGATATTAACTACCTAACCATAGTGACACGGGGTTACTTCAGTGCAGAAAGTGGTTCCTAAAACTAAAACCAAATTCGCCCAAAGGTATTTTTCTTTTCTGGCCCATAGGCTATATAATAAAATAAAAGATATCCTACAAATAAATCTTAATAGCAAATTAATTAATAAAAAGACACTAACTGACTAATTGATCTTGGTAGAAAGGACACTGAGACTCTGGTCAATTATATTCCTGTGTAATATAATATTGATCCTTACTATTTCTCAACTTATATATATTAGATTATTATATATATCAATAAATATAATATAAGAAGGTTGCATTTTAAACGTCATCTTTCATATATTTTCTGAAGACGCCGAATGGCGAAAGCTTAAATACCGTATCATACAATCTTAATAAATATATATGTATATTTTTATGTATTCGAATTACATGTACGTGTATGTATATCAATGTTAATTTTCGAAGATTTATTTTGTACTTACAAAAAGCTCAGCGCAATTGCATGTAACCAATCTATTAAATAACTATTAAAATTAGCCTACCTTAGTACGGGCAATGTCCAGTTAGGTATGGTTATGTTATTCATTATCTAAGAAATATGTAAAACAAAAATCAATAAATAAATAAATTTCTTTCAGGAGAGCGAGCGCAGAACAGGATTTCACATCCACTTTTTGTTTTTTATCAAATTTGACTGCAGATGAAGTAAGTTGAAATTTTATTGCTTTCAGAAATAAAATAAACAATATTTTAAATTAATATTTATATTATATATATTATAACAAATTTTTAAAAGAGTATTCTTGATTCATTCAAAAATTAAGGAAATAATTAGGAAATTTTAAAATTAACTTTCTGTCCGCCACTATTTTAGAAAACTCCTTATTGAGATTTTTACTTTTATTAATAAAAAAGATGAACTTAAATTTCCATAACAAGAATGTCTATGATTTAGTCTATGAATATGTATGATTTAATCTATGAATGTTTATGATTAAGTCTATGAATGTTTATGATTTAATCTATGAATGTTTATGATTTAGTCTATGAATGTTTATGATTTAGTCTATGAATGTTTATGATTAAGTCTATGAATGTTTATGATTTAATCTATGAATGTTTATGATTTAGTCTATGAATGTTTATGATTTAGTCTATGAATGTTTATGATTTAATCTAAATGTTTATGATTTAATCTATGAATGTTTATGATTTAGTCTATGAATGTTTATGATTTAGTCTATGAATGTTTATGATTTAGTCATTTAATATCAACTGCTTCTATACATTGTTCAGTAATAGTAAATTATTTAACGAGACTTTAATTAGTAAATTGTATAACAGACCTGACACCTTATAGCTATGTCCTACAGCCGTCCCCCAGACTACTCGTGCCTATCTATGGTTTTAACTTATGATGGGTTGGGTAGATTAAAATAAAAAAAACATAGATACAATGATATGACATTCTTTCAATTCATCATAAATTTTTAACACCGTTTCAGATTTTTTTTTTTTTGTAAATTTTGAGGCACGGCCAGTATTGAAGCAACCCCTCCCCCATGTTCTATTAACTAAATTTGTGATTTATTTAATACCAACGCTGTAAAACCACGGACAAAATTCCTAGTTTGGTTCCATACTAAATCAGTTTTATTTTTAGTTTTTTTTATTTAAAGTGTTTTTAAATAGACGCAGATATAATATTTCAATATAAATCAATTATAACGTGGCACTGAACGATCTTTTTGTGCTCGTAGATAAGTTTATATTAGCTTATACTGGCCAGCAATAAATAGAACTTTCCAATAGCCGCGCTGTCAAATGTTTGAAATTCGAATAATATCTATAATATCCGACCAGCTTTCGGTGTGATAAACAGCTATGGTTGTTTTTCACACACAACACGCTATACACGCTCAATGAACGCGGGGGGGTTGGCGACCAGAGCAAGAACAGCAATAGCTATCACTCTCTCGCTCTTCTGTGTTCTCGGTGCTTACAGATTATATAGTTGTAATCTTCCAAAATCTAAGGTATAGGAAAAGATTTTGGAAAAATATACTTTCTCCAAAGTTATTGGGCATTTAAAGGTTCAATTTGAGCTATTTTTCGAGAGTAAGTATTGTATTTTTAGGTGATATTCTTAAAAAAAATGTTACTAAGTATACAGATAAAATAAATAAATTTCATGCAGATTACGAAAATAAAACGTTTGCCTTTTGATTTCCCACTTTTCAACCTCATCCGCAGGCGCTTGTCACGAGTCTCCGCCTCATGAAATAGTTTTTTTTTTTTTTTTAAACCGGTTCAAGTTCGGAGTTCGCGCATCCAGTAGGTTCATCAACTTCTTAGGATAAGAGGAAGTGGTTTAACTCAGCTTGCAAGGTTTGACCTAAATTGACTAACAAACATTGCAAGCTAGATAAAAGCTTGTAAATAAGAAAACCTGCTATCATAGGGATCAAATGTTATTAAGGGGGAGTTCGCTCTCAAAAGTCATTTTATCCACATTTTTTTTGACACTGTTTAAGGGTTATATGTAATGTTGGACAAATAACAAAAATACACAAAAAAAAAAAACAGGTGTTCAGTCCTGTAAGCTTTTGTTTACATATGTTATTATTTACATTTTCTTCAAATGTCACAGTATTTTTTTTTGCATAGTTTTAAAAAATTAACAGAAATTTATTACAAAGAATTATTTTAAATTTTATTTCCATATAGTTCATACTTTATCAACGAGTAAGTTTCTCAGCAGGGCTGAGTCCAAGCATATTTTAAAACTTCACAAAATAAGGTTTTACCAGCGTAGCCAAAATACGAAAAAAAAATAAACTCAACTTAGAAAAAAAGACAGCCCTTATCCATTATTTTTTTCAAGTTGAAATGAAAAGAAAACCACCGCACACACGCGCGCGCAACACGCACACACGCACACGCGCGCAGAGGCGTTTCGACGTAGAAATGGAACGACACCACTACACGCTCCTCGCATGTGGAGCGGCACACACACCGCCTTGGGCAATACTAATCCACGCACACATGCGCGAACCACTGTTAGCTCAAATGACATAACTACGACGGTGCGTATATCTCTACACTAAATAGTTGTAGGACAACATTGTACTCTATTTAGAGGTGCCCAACATTTGGTCGACGTACAATTATAGTATTTATTTATACGCATAAACCAAAATACATATACAGAGTGTCCCAAAGTCAATCCCACAAATTTTAGGGGTGTTTTAGAGCCATGACGCACTCGAATTGCATTTTATGCATGTTTTTGAGGTCTACTGCCAAGATAGCTTTTCATACCAGGCATATATAAAAAATATAATTAGATTAACTAAACGTTTTTCTAGAATACCTTTAAGCTGGTTTTTTTAAATAAATAATCCTATGTTTACATAAAAAAAATATTGAAATAGATAAGTTTTATTTTTTAAAATTCTCATAAACTAAACTACATATGTGACGTAAGCCTAATTTATACATAGGTATGTCCGCAATAAAATTCTACAGAAAACCTTAAACTTAGATTTTTTTTTAATTGCCTTATATTTTTAATATAAATAAAAAAACTGACAAATGGACGCTCGAAGTGCACGTGGCCGACACCATTTGCCAAGGCCGAATTTCAAGGTCACCTCACGATATACTGGCTCTTAAGTTCCCTATTAAGAGTAAGAAATTATGTAACAAATTATGTCAGCAAATTTATTATTTTTGTAATAAAATTGGTGTAAATCGATCTTATCTGTCGACCAATAGCATCCCTCTTACAACCCCAGAGAAGGGGAAAGGAGTTACCCCTTCTTCTTAGACCGACCTCTTTTCGACCAGTGGCATCTGACAGCAATCATTTAGCTCCGCCCTAATAGGGCGTTTCGAACAACGCGGCAGGTCATTAACCTCGATCTTCACCGACCGCGGTCCAGTGACCCAGTGACGTAGTTATCCGAGGGAGGAGCCATTGAAAAATATCTGTTTCACATGAGTTAGAATAGAAACTTAAACATTTTTTTCTCGAAAACCATAATGAATTTTGGTATAGTTTCTTAACAAATTATACTAGAAAACGTAAGACCTATTAGCTGTTTTTTTATGTTTAAAAGCTTGGACCACCCTGTATATATGAGTAGAAGAGATAGCAAGTAAAAGAGCGTAAATCTTGTATAAACTAAATAGTATAATAATATTATAAAATGATTAAAACATAACATAACAGTGAATGCAATAAAAATCATTCAAGGTCATCGAGACTACAAAGTTTTTCAATTAGGTGAATGCGAATGAATGTGTATATATTTAAACGGCCTATATATTTAAATTGGTGCCCTATGATGTTTCCAGTTGCTTAGAACAAAAATTGTTTTAAGGAAATGATAGGGCGGCCTACTAATGATGATGCAGACCCGATGTCAAATGATGTCAAAGTATTCTGAAGTGTTATGTAGATTTTATTTATCTTTTAATCTTCATCTATCTGCTGTAAATATTTTCATTTTAATCATATTTTGTATATAACGTGATTGTACAAAATTTAATTTAATGATAATGTTATGATGTAAATACGATAAATATTTTAAAAAATATATCATTTTTTTTTAGTAGTATAAAAATCATAAATTATATAAAATAATTTAAAATCCCATAAATACCGGCAGCGACTGTTGCGCACCCCTAGCATTCTATACACACGCGTGTCTAGCTTTGCAGGAAATCCTTTGCGAGCGGTGGGGGGGAGGGGGTCGGACATCAGCTGTTTACTGTTCCTCCCCCCCACCCGCTGCACTACAGCACGATGCCGCCCCCCCGCGACACCGAAAGGACCTTTCCCCTTCGTTTGACGAACCGATAGAGGATAGTTGGTATAACCGGGTATAGATAAATTTTATTTATTGGGCACCCCCCCCCCCTTTCTCGAAGGAAATTGCCTGCTGTACACGCCACTGAATATGTACTGAATAATAGGTTTTCCTTTCCTTTATTTTCCAATTTTACAACTCCTTAGATACCTTATTATTATGTAATTACTTTTAATCGGTATTGTGTCGATGATGACATCACTTTCGATGACGAAATCTGATGATGACGAGGCGCTTGAGAACGTTCAGAAATGACTAAATTTTAGCAATTTGCGTAAGGATATAGATACATTAACAATAACAATTATACTAGATTAACTACATAAGAAAAGTTAAAAAAAATAACGATAAAAACAAGATAATTAATGAACTGCAATCGTCGCGTGATGTGGTGTGAATAAATTTCTTAAACACGGAGAATGAAAGAAAATAAACCTTTTTCTAATATAAAACACTTAAAATGTTTATATGTTCTAAATTAAATTAGGTTTACCATCACTTATTAGGTTTTTTATAAAGCCGACCCTCAGTATTCGGAATAAAAAAAATATCAGCGATCGTTCTACGCGCGCTTCCCCTCAGCGTTCGGCAGTCCGCAGGTCCCGTCGCGGGGCGCATCTTCGCGGCGGGGCCCCGGGGCGCGCGGGGGCCCGGGGGCGCCTCTTCTAGACGGGCGCATCGCGCTCAGTCAGTCCGTCGCTCGCCGGCGCCGCAGAGCGACGTCATGTCCGTGGTGCGGCCGTGCTGCCGCGCGGCCCCGCGGCCCCCGCGCCTCCCGCGCACCGCGCCAGACACCCTCCTCGACATCACCGCCAAGATGGTGGCCGAAACCGTTCCCTTCCAGCGCGTCGAAGAGCGCTACGACAGGATCCCGGAACCGGTGCAGCGACGCATCATATACTGGTCGTTTCCGCGCAACGAAAGGGACATTTGTATGTATTCCTCGCTGTCCAGGGTGCCGCCGAACGCCAGCAACGAACAGCAGAACCTGTCGTTCTGCAAGGGTCTCAAGCTGCTGGAGACGGGCTGCGTGGAGGGAGTTCTCCAAGTCGGTAAGTGTTCTTTTAGGAGGAGTTCCAGCGTGATGTGAAATCCTGATCCCATACTATGTGCGAAATACTATTGTAAACAGTGCAATTATTATTGTTAACTTCGATAAAGTTTTATTCTCATACAAAGCAGTGTTCGTGAATGGAGCTGGTGGTTCATGTGATGGTTTCCGCGGCATTAGACTCGAATAAAGCGCCGATTTTTATGCCGGCAGTTCCACCATGATACTCGTAAATAATTCCCCCGTGGCAGGCCTGTGTCATGATGTCATGATGTCGTGCTGTGTGATTAATCCTTTGGAAACGCTCGGATGGTTCGTCGCAGCCGTTCGCCCCGATGAAGTTCCAAAAGTTTTGGGTTCGTTCGGCGCCGCGGCGCTGCGTGCTCCGGGCCATTTGATTGTCCTCCGTGATTTGTGTCCAATTGTGTTTCGGTGCCTGCCGGCCGTGGAAAAAGTGCCAATGGGAAGTTGCCATCTGTAGTTACTTGGCCAAATAAGAATTCCTTTGCCAACTACATTTATTTACGCACTAAAAACCTCAAACTTAAAATCTATCTTAGTTGCCTGAAATATTACTTAAACACAAACCATTTTCGTCTATTCCTTTCGACATAAAGGTCGTTGCGATTGCGAATTCAAATTCAATCCTAACCAGTAAATTATGCACCTACATCAGAATAATTATCATTATTCATAACTTCTGTACCATTCTTATAGTTCGCCTTCGCCAGGCCATGCCGCTGAACATAGCCATAGCATTAAGACGATGTACCAATTTTGGTCTTCAGGCCAAATCAAGTAGGTCACGCCTACCCGCGAAGTACCACGTCGTGATATGAAAATAAAAGGCCGGCCACAAAAGGTGAAGGTGTTGCAACGTTCTCCAACTCCCATAAACGATATTAAATCTGTCCGCGGATGGAGAATGGCCGGCAATTAATACCTGGCTTGTATTTTATTGGACACCGGCTCGATTTATTATGGTGCCGTTGCCTGGAGCCGTACCAGATACGTTTGACCTCTGCGGTCAGCTCGATGCCTCGTGTCTGCGTTGTATCAAAATTGATACATTAGAGATTAGGCCCACAGGTACGGACCATTTGTTTACAACCCACGTCTATAGAACTGGTTCTGACAAAATGGTGAAATTCAATCTAACTTTTACGTTTTCAAAGACTTCCTGGTTGCGATGAATCAATTGAATTATAAATGAAAGCCCTTAAGTAATTAAGATGCTTAAAAATTATTATGTACTATTAAAATGTGCATTTTGATTTTAGCAGCGAACTAACACAGAATAAATAATAGTTTTTTATTATTACAGTAAAAATCACATAAACGACTAATAATTAGGATTATAAACCGAAGCACCTACTCTATTTTCCGATAATTCCAGCAATTCGATCAGATATTCATTATTTAGAAGTATATTAGTACGCATTTAGATGCTAATGCGGTATTGTCATGCTGACATTTCCTTCCGTGTGTTTAATTAATGAGTATACAAACACAAAGTAACCCGTTGCCGTTGCGGCAACAGAATCGATAAAAAATAAATATTTTACGGCGGCCATTTTGTTTACAAATTGACGTCGATCCGTGGCTCAATTATTCGGATTAGTATTTTAAAAATTCGAACAAAGAACATGGCGGCAACAACAACGTGACGGCAACAACAACATGGCGGCGACCGGCGCGGGCGTTGTAAACACAGATAGCGCGCTGGTGTCGTAAGAATGGCCGGCCTGCGTTGCCTTTGGTTTGTTACAACAATGTTGCCAGCGAGATAAGCTACATTTATTTTTACAGCTTGACGACTGCGCTTCGCGGGCTGGGATTGCTTTGTTCTTTTTGACTATGGCTCTTGTGCTGTCAAACGACTTTTTTTTTTTTTTTTTTGAAATGTTGCGTTTTATATTGTCGCGTTTGTGGGAGTGGCAAACGGCCTGCTGCCTGCTGCCTGCTGCCTGCTTTGTATAATAAAATGTATCGTTCATTGCGAGTTCCGTCCGCTCGCCAGTTGATAATTTGAATAATTATTAGTCATTATTAGCGCTAGCGGACGTGCGAGATGGGATCTCGACGGACACTTCGCACGCGGCCGTGTGGGCGGCGGGCGAGGATTCAGACTATCATAAAACCTTTTAAATGTTTTTAAATAAATACGATACGATAAATAATAGTACGATAAGAGAGCATTATCGATTATATTTGCGTTCGTAAAAGAAATGTCAACGAAAGAAAGACAACATATGATATTTGGTAAGATAACTTAATGTACGAATTTCTAAAGGCTAATATTGCCCAACATTTATTTATTTATTGATATTATTTTTACATATTTCTTAAATGAATAACATAACCATACCTAAGTGGACCTCTAGGCTAGGCTAATTTTAATAGTTATTTAATGGATTGAATAAATACAATTGCGCTGAGCTTTTTTTGTAAATATAAATTAAAAACTATGAAAACTAACATTGATATACATACTCGTAGATCATATGTATTTTTTATTAGCATCTAAAGTATTGTAACCATTTAAATTCATTCAAAATCATTTTATCTTTAATCCCAAACAAAATATTTGAAATGGCATAAAACGATAATTACAGCCGGTGTTAGTTGCCGGTAATTACAGCCAGTAAACTTACTTGGTTGTAAGTACCTTATTTTTTTGGTTGTTTTTAACATAATATCTAGCTATCGCTATAATCAATAAGATTTAAAACAGAACATTAAAATCAAATAATAACAAGTAAAAACAACAAAATAGTATGGATGCTGCTACTAAATTTTTATTTCGTCAGTTGTTCACCCACGACGCCGTATTGTTTTGTAATTATAGCAAATGTTTTTGCTAAAATATATTTTAACTAAATCTCTTTTTGCCATTGCAAGAAATAGAGTAAATCTAACCAATATTTTTGTAAGTGTAACGAAACTCAAAATAGCAATGGTATTATTTAATGCTTTTATGAATTTTCCGGACAGACGGTATGAAGACCACTCTTCGCCAGGCGACTTTGACCCGTACATAGTTCTGCACTTCTTGGCATTCCAATCGTGCTGGTGCACTTATCTTCATTTGCAATTTTGTTTCTGGTTTCGAGTTGTGGTGCGAGTGCCAACGGCTAATTGTACGACTGAATTTGTGCCTATATCAATTTCATTAGAAGCTCCACAATTGCCGTCCTCCGATAGTAGGATAAGCGAAGTGTTGTGCCTACTCTCGTAAAGTAGCCACTGTGACGTAATACGACTTGTCGCCGGGGGCAGTTGACAAAACAATAATGTTATGGCTTCTTTATGTAGTTCTGTTACGCAACACGAGAGAAATGTTTAATTTATTTCAAAGGCAGAAACTATTCACTTTATATAACATTGAACGACTTTACGAAACGTGTCGCGTGGAAAACGTTCATCATGGTAAAGTATGAACTGTCAAATTCTCGTTGTTTATCAACACCTTTACCTATATTTAACAACTGATCATCATAAATAAACAAAATACGTTTGTGTTTATTGAAATTTGCAAAAACGAGTTTAATTTTGATTGGATTAAGCTCGTATCAAAACGACTGATGAATAAATTATCACCTCATAATCGTGTCTATATCATTTATTTATATATAGGGTGATGTTTTTAGAGGCGTGGTTTTCAAGAAGCGATAAAACGCATATAATTTGATGTTATGGCTAAGAATTTAGTTTTATTATAAAGATAAGGGTTTGCCATTATGTTTTAGAAATGATTTCGGGTAAGTGGCCGCCGCGGCTGACTCGAACAAATTCCAGCCGAGAGGCCCAATTTTCAACCACTTTTTGCAGCAAGTTGGGCCGTATGTCAGCAATAACGCGCCGAATATTCTCTTCCAAGGCGTTAATCGTGTCCGGCTTATCTGCGTAGACAAGCGACTTCACATAACCCCACAAAAAATAGTCCAGCGGTGTTAAATCGCACGATCTTGGAGGCCACGCCACAGGCCCACGACGCGATTTTTACTTTGTTTTAGAGTGATTTAGATTCAATCCTTAACTTTGCTACCCCCTATCAAGATTGATGCCTGCAGGGCAAAATTTGGCGATTCTTCGGTAAGGAATGATGAGTCTTCAATGCAATTTTCGAATTAGGACCTGAGCATCCTCAGAGAAAAGTTAAGGAAAGACTGCATTTAAGTATGCAACAAAATCCGCGCACGGCACCATCTACAAGATTGTTCTTGTGTCAATTCATTATGAGTGAGCATGTAGTTAGTTGCTCGACTAAGCTACATTTGCTCGTACTAGGGTCGCGGGAAAGAAGTCTGCTTTTGAGTCGCCGCTCGCGACCAGTATTCGTATGCTCGGGCGTTCTGGGACACCCTGTACCGAGCCGTTATACCTAACTGCACTACAGTTTCATATGTATCAGAACTAAAATCTGCTTTGACGATAAATGACCTTAGCGTTATTTTTTTTTTACATTCTAGCACCCTTTGCACGCTCGAGTGGATACTTTTTATTTTATAAAATATACAAATAATAAAAAGTTTTGATGAAAAACTTAAAAGCTGTTTGATTAGAAAATTTTGTGGTTTGGTGAACGCGTTTGTCCGTAATCGTGGGACAAAACGATAAGCCTAATCCCGCGAAGCTAAAAATTGGCCCATTACTGGACCAAGTAGTGCATTTAGTATACTAAGACATGCTATGCCATTCTCAGAAGTGGATTATTGTAAGAAACGGGAGCGGTGCATGTTTTTTTTTATCTCAATCACGCAGATCGCAACTTAATGCGTTAGGGAAAAATGTCGCTATTGTTATGTTGATGCAATAACTAAAATATAGCTATCTACCGGCCAAAGCGTAAACTGTAACTCAATGACAATAATATTTTATTATAATAATAATAAGCCTTTATTACGTACCTACGACATGTAATATCAAGATTAGATATTTACCAATTTACCATGGCACCTACCCATATATATTTAAAGCGATTCCAGGACATTCTTCTGGAGATAATACAGGATGATTCTGCACTTGAGTTGAATAACGTTTGTTCAACTTTGTTAGTCTAAAAAGCCAAAAGAAATAGTCCTAAAAACATTTTAAAGTATGGTCACCTAACAAAATGGACCTGTAACCGACTGACTCCACAGAGCACTGTACCTACAAATGTATTGAGAGGAAATATTGTAATGCAGCTCTATGGGGATAGAACAGGAACTATATGATTAACTATATTTATTTAACTATATGATCAAAAGTTGTGCAGTTGTGCAAAACTGCTGACTTTAAGTTCGACCTGCATTTAACGCGATTCCAGGATTAAATGACTTAACCTCAAACTGTCGACTCGGGAACACTGGATCGTGACATAAGACGTCACGGAAGCTTGGCTCCGAGAAGCGCAAAAAGCGGTCATGTCCGAAAACGCGATAAGCTCGGACGCAAAAATGCAGATGCATGTTTTTTGTAGAGCGGTGCTGCGAGCCATTCTAAATCTCACACGAAGCGCTCGAGTGCCAAATCTTGATACAAAAAAATATTATTTAGGGCATAAAGTAAAGTAAAGTATAAGTTTATTTCAAAGAAAAAATTAATGCATAGGAATTACAATTTTCAATTGGTTCACGAAAATTGATATAATCAATAATGTAATATACAGATACATCATGCCTAGTGTTCGAAATTAATACTACTCGTACTCTTATTATATAGTTAAAAATACATCAGAAAATATATATGACTTATATTTGATGATTGTTTTTTAATAGCGGCAAATCGCCTGAAAAGATAAATGACACAATCTTTGACAATATTGAAAAATTTTGAATAATTTTTTGATAAAGTGCTAGATAGCATAATATTTATAAAGGTTCTAAAGAGGTCCTGTACTTGAGAGCGCAGGAGGTCGGTTTAAACCCAGCGCTGAGTTTTATAAAAATGCATTTTTAACTCTCACCTGTCCTTTTTAGTGTAAAACATTGTCAAATATTATGTAACCATCTAATTAAATGAAATAAGGAAAGGATGATATTTTAACAAAAAATATAAAAATAATGGATATGTGATTACGATGAAAAATGATGGTGAAATGAAATGATTTTATGAGTGATTTATTATATATATATATATATATATATATATAAATTGTAAATAGAAGTTTTATAATTATGCATAAATATACTATTTTAAAATTAGTATAAAGAATAACTGGCACATAACGTTTCTTCCTTTCAATTATAGGTCTTTGAATTCATACAGATTTTTTTTAATTAAATATGTTTTGATGGCTTTTTTGAAAATAAATATATTTTTTATGTTTTTATATTCTTCCGGTAATTTATTGAACATTTATAGTCCTCTATATATAGTTTTTTGAAATGTGGACGGACGTACGAGGAGGTACCGGCTGAATAAAATTATCTTTGTTCCTTGTGTTGTGGAAATGAACCCATACGGTGTTATTATCTTCCTTAGTTCGGATAAATTCACAAAGGGCTTCTTGTACATCCCAAGGGTTTGGAAGTGTGATCTGCAAGATTCTCACTCTTTTGGAGGACAAATATATCTTTAACGCAGGATGCTGATCCCCACAAAAGAATGCCATATCGGAGATGTGATTCCACGAGAGCAAAATAAAGTGAAATGACTTGAGATCGATCCAAGAAACCTCTCGCCCGTGTCAGGGCGTAGCGAGCTGAAGAAAGCTTGGATTTAAGGTAGTCAATGTGTGTTTGCCAATAGAGTTTATTGTCTAGATAGGTCGGCCCATACAAGCGGTAGGTATTTTCAGATTACTTTCAAGCTGACTACGTTTTGGCGTGTTTGCGTTTGCTTTGAGCGCTAAGAATTATTATTTTCTAATGTGTATAACAATAGATTTTAGAAAAAAAAAACATTTTCAAAGCTTTGTCTGAATTTAAGCTATTTTTTTTTTCGAGTTAAAGTATGTATATTATTAACTGTCACTCTTTTTACAAAAATGTTACTATTATATTATATTAAGGAAGTTTCCTTATTGTAGTCCATTATATAAAAATAGGTTTGTTATTTTTCAGAGTGTTAGCCATGTCACAGTTTAACAAAAAATGAACTAATTATTTTTAAAAAATGTCGAAAAAGTTAATTCCATTAAACTAGTGCTAGTATTTTCCTCTAGTTTACAAGTAGAACCGACTGTCGCAAATTTCCGAAGTACTGTAAAGATTAAAAAAGTGTTTATTTCATTTTTGTAATATTTGACAAAACTGTTTTGAGAATTAATTAAATAAATAAAAATTCGTACGAAATTTTGTTGCAATAAAAGTTCTCTGTGTCGATATTTTTTAACACAACCATACTTCGCATGCTCATTGTCTGTGGTCGGATGAAAGGAACAATGGAGATTTCGTTGTTAATTATAATTAAAATTAAATACAATAACCTTGATAGCAATAATTGATCGACAAAGGATAAGTTAAAGTCTGGGAAGCGATTTGTGTCCTATATCGAACTATATTTAATTATTACCTAACATAAAATCGCTTAAATCGCTTACCTGCATATTTAATTACTTGATATATACCTAGTATAATTAAATGCCACCCAAAAGTTGAGTGTTTGATAGGCGTGATTGTATTGAGTATTAGTAGAAACTTATCAACATTATTAGATATACTCGTATTTCGAATGGTTTGGTGAATAATTATGGGGTTAGATTTATTATGATTTAGAAATACTGAAAGTTGTTGACCAGTCACGAACGTTTCGGACTGATCTAATAAATCATCAACCTCTTTTGTAATGAGTCTCATTTTTACACGAAAGAATTAAAATTAGCAATTAATTTTATCAATAAATAAATACAAATACAAAAAAAATGTGATTTTTTTCAAATTATACTAACATTTTTTATATTCAATGACTATAGAGGTATAAGAACCTCAATAACGTTCAAACTTAAAGTTTAATGAATTACGGTCGAATTTCGACCACTGGGCGACTACTAGTTATTAATTATTATGACATGGCAGATCCATATATATTTTCGTGATGTCACAATCTGATAGATATAAAATATACTACAAATGTTTAAATGTTACATTAACATGATTATGTAATATTTAACTTTTTTTTCTTAGCAAGAATTGCCAAATGTATGCACATTTTCACAAGAGGTATATTGGTATTATGTAGAGAATGAGAGAGAAAGTCCTTACTTTCTCTCTCATTCTCTACACATGAAAATGTGTATACAATTGGCAATTCTTGCTAAGAAAATAAGGACCCTTACCCTTACCCTGGACCCTTACTTTTACATAAGTAATAGTAAGGGTCCAGTTATATAATAAATTTTTACTTTGAATTAAATGGCATTGGATTAATTTCCCTGAAGATTGTGTGGGTCGAAGAGCGTAGGTTGAATTAATATTCAATTATAAATTTTGGGAGACCGTTATGGGCTGTTTTGCAGCGACGATGTATCGGCCGATTTGTCCACGAGAGTGACGTCTCGCCACGTGTGCGGGTGACGTTACCTAGCCACGGTGGTCTCTGGTTAAACCATGCAATTGCTCTGGAGCAGTAGCAGTAGCAGTAGCGGAGTGGTCCCACCCCACATAAGCAGGTCGGTGCATGCATACACGCAGCGCATGCCAACAGCTGAACGGCAGGCGCTGTCAGCCCACATTCCTGGCCCGATGACCTTGACCGCGTCGGGCGGTACTCATTATGTAGGTAGGTGCCATTCGCTCACGCAATTCCTACACAATAGTTCCGTTCTTAAGACTTTCACTATACCTGTCATATATTTTGCTATTGGCGTGGTCATGATGCTACGCAATTTCTAACGGGGATTCGATGATCAATAGTGATCTTCCTTTTCGATCGCAAAATTTGCTCATTCATACTTTATTTACACAAACGTATGCATACTTAATTTAGACACTCGGGTTCTCTTCTCTCTATTTTTTTTTTACCAATTTTACCAACATTATTGACGTAGATATGGAGTTCCGAGCAAAGACCGCCATCTTGTTTTTTAAACGTTTTCTTAGGTCTATGCGTTAATACCTATATCCTAAGTAAAGCCATTATATGTAATGCGGATTTTAAATTGCGATCACTTATTAATATAATACGCGTATCTGTACCATGGAGTTAGTAGGTAACTGTCATGGGAATCTCCATTGTCATCACAGTTACTAGCTTTGTAATGCGGCACCGATTTGATTAGAATGCATCGTCAATACCACGGTATAATTAGACATAGCTTGGATATGGAGACCAGTCTATTGGACCTTCGCTGGAATGAGGCACGCCGCGCCACGGTGACGCGAGCGTTTCTGGTTCAACAAAAACTACTCTAATGTGAATTTTGTTTCGCCAACTAAGGACTTCGTACTAGCACAGGTACTAGGTACTAACGAACATACCTACTTGTTGGCCTGAAATAGGTAAATAAGGCTCAACTGTTTCCAAGTTAATATCCGGTTAGAAAAAGAAAGATAGGGTGTGAATTATCTTACTAAATATCGATATTAATATATAATATTTTTTTTATTTATAAAAAATACGGGTAAGTAGTTATTTTATGTAGTAAAAAATATTTTACATTAAATATAATTATTGACATTGTTAGTCATTAGAACGCTTGTGTGATTTTAATTGTACGAAGAGCTAAATAATTTGTATATAAATTCATTTATAATTTATTCATAATAAGAGTTTGACAGGAGATTTTTTTGTATTATTGAAAGTTGACACATTGCAATTTCAATATCTGATATATATATATATATATATATATAGTAAAATAGTAAAATGTATTGTTTAAATACCGTTAATTAGATGATTTCTATGTTAAAATAGGTAAACACCTTTAGTTTAACATATATAAAAGTTTGACAGTATTGACATTTGGAAAATACGAATGCTTTTTAATATTTTAAGGATTGAAATTTTTTGCAAATAAAATATATAGCCAGAATGTTCAAAGAAAAATTAATACCGAAAGCACAGATAGTTGCATCGCTTGAGGTAATGCACGCTGGTTTAAACACAGGCCTGTATTTTATGAAAGTCTTTCACTCTCACCTACCTATCTGTGCGATATGCAATACGGTCAAACTTTCATTAAAGTAGTGAATAAATGATTTAAAAATTAAACAATAATTATGAAAAAAAGTGTGAAAATGTAACGAATATGACGTATAATGAATGAGAAGTGAATGGATTAATGGATATTTACAAGAATAACTTACGTTCAACGTAGTTTACCTATCTGAAAATGAATCGTTATGGTTAAAAATAAAAAGAAAAGTGTAAAATATATGCACATTACGTGCTAATCGTTAAGATATAGTAAAAGTCAAACTTTTATATATGTTAAACTAAAGGTGTTTACCTATTTTAACATAGAAATTATATATATATATATATATATATATATATATAAATTACTTAGCATTATTTTTATATGTATTTTGTTTCTTATTATATATGTTATTATGCTTAGTATAGCATATTTTAGAATCATTGTGGGTTCTTTGGGTGGATTTGTAGTTAATTCTGTTTTATATCCATTGCAAAAATACTTAAATTGCTGATATAAAATGGGTATTACTTATTATATTTTTATGTTATAATTTTGCTGTGAACCATAACAAAAATTAAGAATTAGATTACAAAAGCGATTGTGGATTTCCTTTATATTTACCAACATTATCATATAGATAGAGAGTATGATGTTTTCAAATTTAATTAAATTATTTAAATACAAACAAGTAGGTATATGATTTGTATATATGGTGGATGTGTTGGGTGAAGGAGTGTGAAAGAGAGAGCAACAGATTAAGGATTCTCACTCAAAAGTTATGATGTTTATAAATTATTGTTTATTTCAAAATACCACTTCAGTTTTGAGTTAGCATCATGAGACCAATGAGAGAATGCATGGGCTGTCACGTCAGTAGCGAACGGACGTACGGAACCCTAAAAAGTCGGATCGCCCCCGTTTTCGGCGTTCAATAAGGATGCAAATGAGTTTCGGCTGCACGCGAGAGTTGGCAACCCCGTTGCGACTTTTGCCTTCAATTGGACACGCGCGTCGCGGCATATTGGCCCAATGCACGGGGGGGGGGGGGGGTAACATGCTTTCGTTATAATAACAACGTAATTTCTCGTAACCCCCACCCGACCCCACCCTTTTCCTCCCCCGCCACACCCCTGATCCAGTCCTTGCACAATTTCGTTCGCTCCCGAAGTGTTCCTTGTTTTAGGACCGAGCTTACTTCGTCACTCCTGCTCTAAAGCCGCTCGCAGCATTTGCGCAAATATTTGGATCTTTTCCTAAACGAAATAACAAAGAAAAGGCGAAAGGTATGCTAATGTTTACAAATGGCCGCCTCCCACCCATACTTAGCATTTCTGCATCTTTGCGCACACGCCTGTGACCGGCTTAATGAATATTCCCGTTGGGAAGCTGATTCTCATTCCTGGCCTTTACTTTAAAGACAGATAGAAAGGTATATATCACCGCAGGTTATTGTCATGAACCTCAGAGAAGGCATTTAACTTCTATCTGCTCAAAAACCGTAAAATGTTGTGTTGGCTACAAAAGTACATCCTGAGAAATGTTCAACTTAGATTCTCAAAATCATACTTAGGCTGAAATAAAAATTAATCAACCTATTTTACCAAAAGTATTATTTTCCAAATGTTCATCCTTTTATCGAATACAACTTTGACAAAATTTACAATCATTATAAAATGTATAATCCTTCCAATAACTTATCAATATCAATAACTTATGATTTGTTATTTTTTCTACTGTCAAAAATCGACGTGTGTAAATAATAAAGGTATAAGAAATAAATATTAATATCAAATTAAAAAAAACATAAATTTATACAGGATATCTATTTATTTATTTATTGATTTTAACGTCATTTACATGCACTCTTATATATAACAGTAAAATAGTGTTTACACAACAAATACATTGCTCGTACATTAACACACACTCGCGCATCACAGCATCCTTTGAATATCCGCGTAATGATGCAAGTAATTATTTTTTAATTGATGTTTAATTTATAATGTTATCGTTTTAGGTGAATGTTTGCTTATATAGTCCTTATTACTTATTTAAATAAAAGTATCAATTGTAGTTACACCAAAATAAAGAGTGCGTTACACAAAGTATATGTTTTAATTAAAATTGTGTTTAAAATAAATCACATAAAGCTTAGAGAAGAAAAAAAAAAACTAAATTTTTCTTTTTATATGTAGTCAATCGGTCGCTATTAAAATAATATGATTGTTGTCAAGTTAATTTACTATGTATATTATCCGAAATCGTTCGAAAATAGTTGAGTGGCAGCCCTGTCTCCTTAACGAGTATAGTTCGGCGATAAAGGCGCGAGTGGAGTGCGGCCAAACGTTCCTCTCGTCCAGGGCGGTTCAGGCGGTTCAGGGCGGTTCAGGTATTGATCGGGGCCAGAGGAATATCTTATCCAATTTCAATGAGGCCGGCCTGTCTCCACAGGGCTGGGCCGAGGGCTGATTGCAGCTTACATCCAGGGTTGCCAGCAGCCTCGATGCGATGGGCAATCAGTATAAAACTACCTTTCCGAGTCCTGACAATTTTTTGGAGGAAAGTTCCGGATACATGAAATAAAAACGAATATAGGTATTTAAAACATAAACAATTATAACTTTATTTTTGTTTTAGAAATTCCTCCCTCCCCCCCCCCCCCCCCTATATTAACATGTAGTAGTATGTACCTGCATAAATTTATACCTTTTTGAAATTAAGTGTTTCCGACGAGTAAGTTGCAATCAAGTTATTTATTTTATGGAATCTTTCTTGATTTATATATTTTCTGTGCGATCTATTTATTTATTAATAGCGCCATCTATCTCCATAGGGCATATTGCAAATTTCGAACCACCGAATAAATACTGCTAACATTGATTAAGCATTGTATATTTTATTTTATTGTTTATTTTTATTTGTATGAGAAATGCTTACAGCTGTTCATAATGCCAGTGTAGAAATAGATAAATAACAACTTAAGCCGACTACAGGCATCTCCAATTTAACATTATACTTTTTACAGAACGAACTAGGATCTAATTTATTTATTTATTTATTTATTTATTATTAACATGTAAGCATACAGCGTACTAATACTATATACATATTTCAAGGTGTTAATAATAAGGCCAATTAAAGCTTACGCCTTTGTACAATTTATAGAGATATCATTGTATTAGTGTTATAATCTGTGCATATGATAGGGCGTGGAATGTAAGAGTGTGTTAATGTGTGTGTGTGGTGACGAGTATACTATTATTATATTATGGATGTTCAAAGGATTTTTTTTTATGTTGAGTATAAAGTCGCCTTTATGCAAATGGTAAATGTCCACTTCGCTAAAATTGCGGTTAGTTAGACGTGCTACTAATAATACTTAAGGTTAACCATATTTTTTTTATATTCTGGGTATTTTTGTACTTTTGGGTTTGTGTATTTATTTATTTTTTTTTTCTGTTTGTTTGGCATTCATGTTTTTTCTGAGAACCCTGAATTTAGTGCACACCCACCCCTCTACTCGCGGAACACGATCTGATTAAGATTTGTCTGCTATAGAGAAAGTATTTAAAATAATAGATGAATTAAATCTTACGAAGGCTAACTATTTACAAATAATGTATTTAATAAAACCACTTCCTTTATGTTCAGCAAAAACAAACTCTCGCGCGAGGCATCATTTGCAGGTCTGTAATATATTTTCTGCCGGCCAATAATGAACTCTTAGCAGGAGATGCAACGAAAAAAACGCGCGACCAACGCAGTCTCACGTGCGTCTGGTAGAAAAAAACTACCAAATGTCGATGGAAACCTCGCAGGAGGTGAATTGATAGCACCAGAGCATTCGCCAGGGTCTGGCAAACTATTTTTTTCTAGAATTCAGGACTAAAAAAAGTCTACACATTCTGAGACGATTTGAAAAGTTAATCTAAACAGGGCTTTAGTTGGAATCGTGTACCAATTTTTATTTGCATATAACATGTTGTTGGGCTTAATTATTTTGTGCCTATAAATCTAAAGAGCACGTAATATCAAAGGTTTTTTGGATATTTCAACTAAGGTAATTTCAGTATTGTGCGTAAGGAAAAACACGTTATATTTAAATAATAATATTCATCATCTTTAAGCATTTTTTAAAAAATACAGAACTGTACACGTTCTTTCTTTCTGCATGGAAATAGGTAAAACGGTATCTTACCGGGTTCATTTTATGAATCTTTTCGGCTGGGTTTGACTGTACATTTTCAAAAAGGCTAGTTTTTTTAATCGAAAATGTCGTGGTAATAAATATTTCCGAACATAATGTTTATTATTAAGAGATTTATGTATATGATTTATGCAACCGGTATCAGCGCGTACAACGAACTTACAAAAATCTTGTGACCTAGGTATGTTTTACAATATGGCGCCTAAAATATTTAGTGTTTAAAAAATAACTTGAAAAATTGTCACACAGAAAATTTCCTTTATTAAATTTCTCAGAAATAAAACTAAAATTTAAAAATCCTCCTTTACTATGTGAAGATATAAAATCAAGGTATCTAAGTATATATTATTTTTATTTGATATCCAATGGTTACCAAATGGCACCTATAGAAAAAAGGATTTAAATTAATATGTATCCTTTGGCTTCGCCTTAATGTGGCACTAACAAAACCACAAAGTATAAAAAATATATAATACTTTAATTAAATGTCATTAAAAAGTGTTTTATTTTGGCGATGTGATTAGCAAATACTATGAATGTGAATTTTTGATATCCGTGGAAATGCTGACACAGCTCAAAACCGACCTGGAGATCGTTCGCCTCAAAAGAACTCGTGGCGCGGTAGTTTAAGGAAAAAAATCTTTACCTGCGGTTGAGTGGGTCCCGGGGCCCGCAGTTATTCAACTTTTTGTTGGGCTATTGGACTCGACGTGGCGATGGCGCAGTGCTTAAAAGCGTGGTTTTGAGTTTCTTGTCTCCTTGATAATGTTGCTGTAATCGTACCTACGGCACCTTTCTTACTCCGAAACAAAATATAACTTATTGCTTTCTTACAAAATTGACCAAAAAAATTTAAATAGTTTTCTTTCTCTATGGTCCAAGAATAATGACACAGGTTACTGCAAATTAAGAACTCAATTTTTTGGTTAATATTAGGCGACATGATAAAAATGTGTTAGTGCCGAAACTTTCGTCTGTGAATATAATCGAAGGTTAATGTCAGTTATTTATATATTTCCAGTATCGAAGTTCACATGTCCATAAAATAGATGTTGTAAATGTAATGGTTTCCCTAATATATTACGCAAAATTTTCTTACATTTTTAAAAGGAAAGAGAGTGTTATGAAGAGCGCAGTTACAGATGCACTCTATCTCTTTTACTCTCACAGTTTATACTTTACAATTACCCTTCACCCACCCGTTGCTTTAAATGATGAATTAACTTATGTAACAATATTTTTATGGTGGATATATTCGAATTGGAAAACCCTAAATTTTATGTAGGAATCACATAAATCACAAAAAAAATAAATGTTTAATTTAATCACTCCCATTTGCCTCCGATCTTATATAAACGCGTCCTTATAATGCACAAATAACTTGAAAAACATTTTGCGCACCTACCTACTTATGCCAGTATATACTCCCGTTCACGTGCCTCGTGCACATAAGTGGTTTTCACATGGAAGTAATCTCATTCGTCTCATCTGGGGCTATTATAAAAATGCGTAGCCCGAGAGCCAGGTACGAAGATAATTTGAACTATAAAAAAAAGACTGACATCTAACTACTGACCCATCATATTTTATATTTCTGCATACTTGATATTTGTATAATTAGCAAATTCAGTCGAATGCTCTAGTACTCGTAGACATTCCACTAAAAACTAGGGTTGAAGTAAATATGTCTGATCGAGGTAGTTATCCTGACTACAGAAATTCTAAAAAATAGAGAATTATGTCACGTATAACCTAAAATAAACTAAATTGTCATCGCTCAGCTGATGTCACGGGTCACTTATCCAAATTAGGCTTAGGCATAGGCTTGGGAAATAAAGACGAAAAAAGTGATTGATTGATCATACTAAAAAAAATATCAAAAACCCTATTAATAGTACGCTAACATATAAAGTTTTGCTGGATCTCGGACTGTTATTTTTCTCTCACGCTTGAGGAATATTATATTTTCGGCTGTTTGCCGACGCTAAATTGAAAACGCCGGTGTGCGACAGGGATAGCGTAATTCTCGTTGTATGAAAGGTTATACTTTGAATAAACGGTCCTTGTCTCGCAGCGGCATTAACGCTTTCGAACATGCTAGTTTTACTGTCAGTTTAATTACGCGTCACGCGTTAAAATTTACAAAAAAAAACTATAATGGTGTTCATATTTATGATGATTTGAATGAATGTCTGTTGTCATTATGTGTTTTTTATTTTAATCTACTCAGACCTAATGAATAACTCACTTGCGCCTCTATGGTCATTCAAAATGCACATCGAATGGGCTAAAAATGCCGCAGGCACAAGTGAAGATAGGAAATGAAGCAACCCACCACAGTCTGGGGGGAATGACGCCTGTAGTGCCTAGCTGTAAGACGTCAGTTGCTATTATTTGATTTATATTGATAATATTATTTTGAACCGTGACATAACCGGGCGTTTCAATCCCACGTATCAGGTGAACATAAAATATCACATGGAAGCATTCTAGGAGCGCCTCACTCGAGTTCCTATCGAGTTATACGCGGACCATCCATATTCTCTCCAGAATGTTCCCCGGGCACGCCCTGCCAATAATTGAGCGCCGGTCACGTGCTCGCCCAGCTTCCAGAACTTTATGCCATGCTCAGGGGAAGTTTTCCTTTCGCGTGTTAATCACGTCTCTATTCACGTACCGAACTCGTTTTTATAAGTTTTTTACCCTAGTCTATTAAGGCTCCTGATCTATTTTATCAGGAAATTGGAATAAACGTCAAAGTTTTATTTTTGGAACTGAGTAGATGCGTATGCCGGAGTACTCACGAACGCAACACATAGTTCAGTTTCAGTTTCTTTTCTTTGGCCTCTGACTATTTCTAAAACATACCATATTTCAAAATAATTATATTTAAAATATATAGATATATATTTCTGTATTTAGAGCGCTAATGCGAGTGTAATTTAATTTAATTTTAATCTCTAGATGTATCTCTGTACTTTTGCGAAAACCTGTCATCGGTTAATTTTACAAACAATTGTATGTACCATTTTTTCATATTATACTGTTGGTTTTCCAAATAAACGATAAATAAATAAATAAAATAAATAACATTCTCGAACGTGCCTTGTCTAATTTACCGTTTGATAAGATGGATGTCGAATTTAGGTATAAATGTTATCATTCTAATTCTCAGGCGATAGTGGTTTTTCGAAATTAATATGTTATACACACGAAAAAGATAGTTTTTTGACTTTCAAAAAACAAAAGCAGTGTTATCTCATCATTTCGTCAGCCCTGACGAAGACCAGAAAGAGATAGTATTTTTTCCAAATTGCTTTAATTGAAGGTCTCTTTTCTTATTGGCTCATAATGCACGCTAAAAGTTCTAATACGAGAACGTAACGGAAGATTTCTACAAAATGAAACATATTTTTTGATTTATTTAAAAATTATTGATTTAACACTAAAAAGTATATTTTAAGCGTCACAGGATTACTGTAATTCTGTACATATTAATTATTATCATAATTTAATATGATTGCAGAGCAATCGTTCATGCCCTTCTATAGGTAAGTATGATTCTATACTTTTATAGTAAAATGCGCTAAGGGTGTGCTCACAAGAGGACTTTATTACATGATTTGTTTAATATTATCACTTAAAGTTTTTTTTTTCTCGACAACCATGATGAATTTTGATATAGCGCCTTTGCAAGAAATACTCGAAATGGCAGACCATTGGCTGTTTTTTTTTTATCGGGAATGTTCCTGGAATACGGTGTGTATATGTACAGTCGACAGTGCTGAGAATAAGCACCGTTGAATATTCTCAATGGCGTATAATGACCTGGCCAGATATGACCCACCGGTGATTCGAATCCGGGACCTCTGAATTTAGAAGCAGGCGCTTATACCACTGCGTCACCAAGCCGTTATGCTACCATGTGCATGTATCTCTAACCCCTTGATAATATATTTGTAATCGTTTGGAAATTCTGTAAAAAATACGAATATTTTTTTTTAATTGTCATGTTTTTAATGCTCAGACTATAAAGTAACTAAACTTACTAATGCTACAAACACCAATAAAGGCGGATATTTTAATCCTTGCTTAAAGTCGTTCTTAGTTAGGATCGGCTTAACTTTTAAAGCATTACTTAAATTAAATTGTGTATTTTAGTTACATTTGAAGTGTGATATTGTTAAGACTACGCCGCTATGTTTACAATAACTGTCGCCTGTCGCATCACTTTTAACATATGACACGTGATCTGACGTTTTGAGGTTATGCTGTTTGCCGTAAGATTTAGACCCGCTCGTTTGCTTAAATCCAAGATGCCAACGATTTTGAAAACATGCAAATCCGAACAATTTTAATTATTTATAAATAATAAAACAAGCATCAGGCGAGAACCATAGATTTACTCCTACTCATACTCATACTCCTAGCGGCGTATTTTAACACTGCTTTGATTCTTAACTATGGCACACTTGAGTTGAAATACGATGTTCATCGGTTAAGTCTGACTTAAAGTTTAGGTTAGTCTTAAGTAGGACATACAATTTGGGCCCTAAGAACCGCTGCAGCGATAAAAGCGACTTATCTATGAATTATTATGACGATGATAATCTCGGTATATCTCCTATATGCCAGAATGAGGATTTTTTTGTAATTTTTAAAATATAGTTTCCAGCCAGTCAAGATAATATTATAATACTAATGAAATAAGGGTGCAGTCAGACGGAGCGCGCTAGATTGCGCCTCTCGCTCCCGCAACAAAGGCCAGCACTCGAGACGTTCGACTTTCCCAGGGCTGTTTGCTTTTTGTTCCATTTCTAGTGTTGATCGAGTTCTGGTTTCTTTTTGCCTTCCTTTGGGCGCGGAGTCAATCAATAAGGCCAGACCCCACCCAGACCCTCACCTCAGGCCAGACCCTCGCCTCCGTTCGCTTCGTAGACATTCTATGCGCGGTGGGCTGGTCGAGATGGAAAGAAATTAGTTTCTGAAGATCTATTAAATTATTTTCCCTGCGGGCAAACCCGGTTATTTTTTAAACGGATAGCTTTTTCTCATGCACATCCTTCTATGCTTCATACCGATCTACTTTAGTTCTGCGAGTTTTTTAATGTGTCATAAAAAGTGTATAAAAAACAGAATCCTATTATCCGTAAAAAAATATGTCTAAATCAAGAAAACTTGTAGAATAGTTCGGTGTGTAGAATTTGGTGTGTTGAAATTCCGTATTTTATTTTTAAAGGGCGTCAGGTTTGACTTTTGCGCGGCCATTAAGCGATTGTTGGTTTTTATTTAATTACAGTTTCATAATATAGAAAATAAAAAAACTAACTTTTAGACTCTTCATTTGCCTCTCAATTACTATTTTTCCCAAGGCTCTAATGGATTTTTTCAGACAGCAATTCAACTAAAAAAAAAATCTTTGGGCAGTTTATCATTTAAAAATTTCTCAGACATAGAATTGAATTTTAAGAATGTCTTAACTATGTTGAAGTCATAGAGAAGGGGTCTAAACGAATCGAAATTAATATTTATCCTTTAACAAGAGCCCGTTCACAAAATCACAGGTAATTAAATCCGGGTCGATCCCGGGTATGACGACACCATCCAGGTCACCTGTCTAAATTTCGCCCAAGGCTGGGCACATATCCTATTCTCGGAAGGCGGAGACAGCGATCATGCACAGATCTAACCCGGTATTGATCCGGTCTAAACTTGGATTAGCGGGCAGGTCATGTCATTTCCCTTGTATTTCCTTATTATGGCGCAGGTTGGGCGGACTGAATATGACAGTCCTCAGACCTGCTTCAACCGCCCTGCAAATCCGCTGTGGAAAAAATATAAAAATATTTTTTTAAAGCATTGTTATAACCTAGGACAATAATTACATATATTGGTCCGTAGACATGAGTCAGGAAGATTATGACTAATATTTGCGGATTCGACCCTGCGACCGCTGGCGGATTAGTCAAACGCGTCAACGACTAGATCAGTAATTTGTTCATAAGAAAAAACATTTAAAAATCACCAAATTTTAATTGTTTGATAAGGACGCAATAACTCCAATATTTAAAAAAAAAAAAAAATGAAATTTCTCCGCTCCCCACAACTAATTTGCTTGTTAAGTGAATCTTGGCGATCTAAAATTAAATTAATTGGTAATATTTCATGTGCTAAAGATATGTCTAAAATTGGTAAAGGCCTCTTTATTTATAAATACAACTTATTTTTCCCGATAGCACAATGGCAGGAAATATTCTTAAAGTTTGTATTTTTATGTAAAAGGAAATCCTATCTAAAGATTTAAGGCATTGTAGATCTTCTCTTCACTCTTCTATAGGCACTCTTCTTGTTTGTTAGATCGTCTTATTGCTTTCGTAGTCACAATTTTATGATTGACTAACGCCTGACGTTTATTTTGAATACTAAGAAATGAATGTAAAGATATTTCAATCGTTTCAGGAATGCGACCTGAAACGGGCGAAAGCGTGTTGTAAAAACGGTCGTCGAGTTTGCTCCATACATCAAACACCATCAAACCGAATCAATCAAAAACTTCCTAGAAACCCTATCCCTTTAGCGTATCTTCAAAGTGTACACTTTCCTGGATTTCACCGGCACCATTATTGTGCGAGTGGATTATAAAGGTGTACACATACTAGTGCCGACTGTTACTCGCGGCGAAACGAAAACTGCGCGGCTCAAATTCGGTCGGTGTGAGTTACCCTGTATTCATCCGCCATCTGTTTATGTGTGTACTCGACTTTCTATTCGCGAAAACTAAGAAAATCCTTTTGAATTACTATAGTTTGCTTTAGAGTCCTCCATTCACGCTATAATTTCATTGAATCACTTCAATCAACTGAAGAAGGTATGAAACAATAACTAAATCCTCCAAAAAGGGTATGTCTAGTGTTTCTAAAATGAAGACTACTTTTGGTCAAAAATATAGAAGCTTTTTAAGACCGAAATTGTATAATTTAATAATCAAGGAAATAAATCATCCTACAAATATGAAAATTAGCTCTGGTATAATAAGTAAATGGTTAAGTGAAAAAAGAGTTTAAAACTCTGAATTCCTATTTAAACAGTTTTAAATGATGTAAGAGGCGTTTTTGCATGATAAACTTTAATGTGTTTATTGTATTTAAATAATAAAACATTTTATATTTACTTACATATTATTTATCTATAGGTTTTTAGTTTATTTAATTTTATAATAAAATATAAAATATTAGGAAGTCCCGTAGCTTGCGTCAGAAAACTAATCCATTGCACGTGATTAAAAACGCGGCGACATAGCGAGGCTAGACTTCCGCCGTCTCTCGAAACGTCGCGCCTCCATGTCCACATCCTAAATACAGTGTTTGGTACTGCTGGCATCTGGCTTAGTGGAAAATCTTCAAGCGGCACAAACGCAAAAGAAATGATTGTTTCTCATAAGCACCTCACTTCTTATTTAAAAATAGTTTTTTTTACTTACAATTATGTAATACCGTAGAAATAAATGGCAGCCCGGGTCAATGGTCGAAGAACTATATATACATCACACAAGTCTGTTTGCGTGTTTGTGCGTGTGTGACATACCACCGTGGCGACAGGCCAAAAAAAACCCTTTCGGCACACGTGAGGCGGAGCTGAATTTCACCGGATCAAAGTAGGGAAGGCGAACTCCAATTGTACGAACTTGTGTCAAACATTATAGGGAAATTAACATTTTGAATTGATTTCATCCTGTGCCTGAGGTATGATTTTTTTTTAAATTTTGAAAAATCATTTTTTTCCACCCCTAGGAGCAACGGGGTTGGTGCTATTAAAATAGTTTTAAGGTGAGCAATAATATAAAATTTGAATGAATTCGATATCTTATATATTAAAAAAGTTATGGCAAAATTACACTTTTTCGAAACCCCTCCCCCTCCCCCCCAATCCCGTTACCCAGATCTGATTTTGCCCATTAACGAACTTAACCGAAATTTTGTGCCCTTCTATTTTATGTATCAATTTGAAAGTGATATAAATAGATTCTATGAGATGTGAAACACGAAGATATGTCGAAGATTTTCCAAGTCATGACATGGTTTCTATTGCAACTTTTATATTGAATACCTCCTTATTATCATTCAAAAAAGAGATTTGCAATATCATTAATAGTAAAGACAAATAAAACCTAATTTATTGTTACATTTTCATGTTGTTAATGGTTAATTGTAACATATAAGTACTTGTATTTGCAATTACATATAGAACATACATACATATTATATTTATACTACCTTCATCATAAATTATTTTTATTTTTATAAATACTAAAACCATACTTAATTTATTACTTTATTTTAACATATACATACAAATCACACACACTCCCAACTACCACAAATATCACTCACAAATTACACTGTATACAAATATAATATTCATAATCTATATATATTTTAGGAACACTGTTTTAAATTTCTTATGCTAATGTTAATATGTTTTAAATGTCCGAAATTCTTAATTGGTTTTGTATACTAGTAATAAGTTTTGTTTGTATTTATAAAAATAAATACTGTAGGATTTTTCAATAAAGAATAAATAAATAAATAAATAAACTTTCCTAATGAAATCTAGCTAAATCGTGCAATCTAAGTTCGGAATCATCTTCGAAAAGTGTGCTTAATTCTATTTGTGAACCAAGTACCTAATGACTTTTCTATTTGTGAACCAAGTACCTAATAATGTGAACCAAAGTACCTAATGACTTTTGTGAACCAAGTACCTAATAATGTGAACCAAAGTACCTAATGACTTTTGTGAACCAAGTACCTAATAATGTGAACCAAGTACCTAATGACTTTTGTGAACCAAGTACCTAATAATGTGAACCAAGTACCTAATGACTTTTCGCTGCTGGGAAAAACATCGCGAGCGGTCACGAGCGGACTCGTGTGTCGTCGTGTGTCGTCTTGTGTCGTCGTGTGTCGTTGTGTGTCGTCTTATGTCGTCGTGTGTCGTCTTATGTCGTCTTGTGTCGTCGTGTGTCGTCGTCCGCGCTCGCTCGGGGCGCTGACCTCGATTCAAGTTCGTAATTTGAATTTGTGTTCCTTTTTATCGCGCGCATGCGCTGAAGGCTCACGACCGGTAATTGGATAACAATGAGCGCCGGTCGAGAGGGGGGAAGGGGGGGGGGGGTAGCGGAGGGGCGGGTTGCCAACTCTGCACTTATGACAAGCGCCATTACCAAACGAACCGTATGCCCACCTAGTTTGATCTATTTTATGTTAGTTTTAATCAAATTAATGGAGTCGAATCCTATTTAGATGGATTTCATCAGGAAAACTACCCATTGTACCATGTCATAGCATCCAGAATAACTTGGTGTTTCACATCCTCTAGAACCTAAAACCACCCTCAGTTAAAAATGTATATATCGTATCTATATATCACTTTCTTGCGTGTGTAAATGTTATGTTATTCCTCAGATAAAAGGGGCAAAAACTTATCTAAGTAAACTTTTTGATTAGTATTCAGTATTCCGTATATTTATTTAAAAAAAACAACTTTACAGTTGTGTATGAAAGACAGAAATGAGTAACATAAAACAATAAAAGTAAATATAACAATATAACAATAACAAGATACAAACAACAAATATAGTAATTAAGACTAGCATACCTACACTTTACACACAGTTATTCAAATGCATGCAAAGAGATAGCAAGTTAAAGAGCGTAAGTAAGTCTTGTATAAACTAAATAGTGCAATAATATTATAAAATTTATAGAAAAACAATTATAAAACAGCAAATGCAATAAAAATTAAATAAACTTCAATTAAGGTCAAGACTGTACAATGTTTTTTCAATAAGATATTTTTTTCAAAGCAGACTTAAAGCTGTGATATCTTTGTAATGTTTTTATATCATTGTGGAGATTATTAAATAAATCTACCCCCCTATAAATACTTGTGTTCTGAAATTGTGTTGTACGAGCTATAATTGGTTGAACATAATTGTTTTTGTGTCGTGCGAATGAACATTGCTATGTGTAAAATCACAAAGGGTTTCGCAGATGAAGATACCATATATTGTGAGAATTCCTAAGTTCCGAAAGTGTGATTGGCAAGACTCACCTGGGCTTAAACCCAGGATACCCCCCCTCACAGCCCCCTTTTGGATTATAAAAATTTCTTCACAGACATCACAGATGACCTATCCATGTGCAAGTTCTTATACTTGATAGGGCGTAGCAAGCGGACGATAATTTTGATTTTAAATGGTCAATATGTTTACGCCATTTTAATTTATCGTCAAGATGCACACCTAAGAATTTTGTGCAGTGTGATTTATGAACCGAGTATTTGATTTACTCTAACCATTGGTGATAGGAGTGGGAAAAAATAGTTTTTCAAAATTCTAAAATTCATACCGACCTTAATTGGCACAATATCAAATGGCAACTTCCCTACAATTTTTGTTTGAAACGATTTTTGATATGAGCAACCGCAACCCTTACGGCGCAGTGCAAAGAGGTGCGCGCAATGTTTGATACAAGTTCGTACAATTGGAGTTCACCTATCCCCTACTCTGATCGGGTTAAAACTACCTTCGCCTGTCGGCGTGCTGAAAATGATTTTTCTTTCTTAATAACCCATTCCATACATTCCCCTAAAACGAACTTGAGGCATCCGGGAAAATACCCAATCAGAACAACACAAGACACCGAGCAACTAAGATGCCGGTTTTCGTCTGAGAATATCGGTCGCAATTAAGTCAACACGACACAAATGCAATCCTAAAACTTTAAACTTTAGGCGACTAATATTGGCTAAGTTGCGGCCAGTAACCGACTGACTCCACGGAACACCGTACCCACAAATGACGACAGTGAACGACGGGTATTTTCCCGCGCGCAAATGTCGTAATGTAGGTCAATTGGGTAGGTTAACAATACGCGCACCAAACATTCGATAGAGTATTTATATTTTTAATATGGATTTTTTTTTGTTAGCATAGTGAAGAGCGTTTCAGATCTATCAAAAGAGAGATGGGTATATCTATCGCATCGCCACAATCTATCCGTTGTATTTTTTACAAACGATGTTGATCAACTATCTTTAAAAACATATAGATAAGGCAACTGAGGGTGAAAAACGCACCATGCCAAGTACGCCACTTTGCGTATCATCATGGCGGAGTGGAAATCGTCGGTGTCGAGTTTTCACAAGACGATTTGTACGACATGCCGTATCTATATGTTTTAAAAGATCGTTGATGTCGAAGTACCTCAACAGAAAATTATATAAAGTATAAAGGTCATATTTTCGAAAAATCCAAGTACTCCACTGGGCGGAGTTCGACGCTCGTTGCAGGTAGGAAGGGGAAATTCGCTTTTGACCCTGTGGTCATATATTATTTGTTATTTGACTAAACAACAGTGCATTGGAAATACCCTCTTTCCAATTCGTAACACTAATACTTCTTCCTCTAACATTCTCTCTCTCTCGCATATACTAATGCCATTGGTAACATTACATATTAATTACGGTCGAAATTTGACGCTAATTTGTAAAAGCTTGTATTTGTATTTATTTATTTTTTATACAATTCATTATCAATTTTAATTTTTTCACATAAAAATGATATTTGTCATAAAAGTATAAGATGGCATTAATAATTATTTTTGCTTGACATTGACAAATTATTGAAAAAGTAACATTTGAAGTCGCACAAAATTCGAAACTCTTTCGGTCAATAAGCTGTCAGTTGTATGAACGATTTGTTTTTTTTTAAATTTAATTTATTTGTAACTCGAATTGCGTTTAACGCATGTTTTTGAGGTCTACTGCCAATATAGCTTTTCATACCAGGTATATATAAAAAATATAATTAGATTAACTAAACATATTTCTAGAAAACCTTTTAGTTGGTTTTTTAAATAAATAATCCTATGTTTACATAAAAAAATATTGAAATTGTTAAGTTTTATTTTTTAAAATTGTCATAAAGCAAACTACATATGTGACGTAAGCCTAATTTATACATAGAAATGTCCGCAATAAAAATCTACAGAAAACCTTAAACTTAGATTTTTAAATTGCCTTATATTTTTAATATAAATAAAAAACTGTCAAATGTTTATTCTTTGATGTTGTCGACGGACGCTCAAAGTGCACGTGGCCGACGCCATTTGCAAAGGCCGAACTCCAAGGTCACCTCACGATATACTGGATCTTAAAGATAAATTTTAGATTCCCACACTCATTCTCCAAATAAACTTCTCACACTCCTTAGAAGGGGGGGTTCAAAGTAAACAGTACAATGTCTCCTTCAGCACATAACACTCCTACATAGTATATTTCTGAAACTCGTACAGCAAACAATGCCATGGGTCTTTTAGTAGGTTCGTTCGTACCCAATAGCTTTACCTATCGATTTTGTCTCTGCAAATAAAGTATTAATGGCTGATATGAATTAGCAAATACGTCCCATTTGTAAGAGTACCCCAGCGGCAGCCCTTACACGTCGCGTCGACCTCGGGGATGATTGGAGGGGCGGCAAGTGCGGGGTGTGGCGGCTGCAGGGGGTCGGGGGCGTGAATAAATATTAAAATATGACCCACCCTACACCTCCTCCCCCCCCCCACGAACCCGGCTTCGTGCTTGCATGTATTTTTTAGGATATTTCCACTCCTTGTGCCGTTTCGTATTAGAGCCGGCGAATCACTACCTCCGACGCATGTACTCTGATAGCTAATTTTACTAAAGCCTTTCAAAATCGGACTTTACCATTTTAGCGTTAGAAGATTCCTATAGTTTTATTTTTAGCTTCTATACATACATGTATAGAAGCTTTCTATACATATACGAGTATGTATAGATACTATCCCAGTATTTTCAACTTTTGTTTGTGTCTGCGCGATTGAGGCTCTTTAAAAACGACGACGATAGACGTTTATATCACATCCGAAGCTGGTCGAATAATATAGGCACTTAACATTAAATTCAATAAATTTTTAGTACTTATTAATGAAACATTGACAGTGGTATAGAGCGCTCATAATGGGTTTCCAAAAATATGACAGCACGACTGTTGGAACGTATTATTTATTACTGGCTAGTTTTAATTAATACAAACTCATCTTTGTGTGCAAATAGTACAAAAGAATGTTCAGTGACACATTATAATTAATTAATTATTATGTCAGTGTTGTTTCATTACTTACCGCGCGTTAAAATTTAAAATGGTATTAAAATGTATAATAAATTGAACGAATGTCATACTATTGTTTTTTTTATTATTATTTTGAACTATTCAAACTTTAAAAAATAACCCACATGGTAGCCATCCAAAATGCCCATAAAATAGACTAAAAGTGCCATAGAGATAGGAAATGAATCAACCCATCACAAGTTGGTACCACAGGCGCGAGTAGTCTGAGTGGGAGGTGTCTTTAATGACGCCCGTAGGGCCTAACTGTAAGACGTCAGGTTCTGGTCAAAAAATGTACACTGCTAAACAATTTATAGACGCAGTTGTTATTATATGATAGCTACAAGGTGCCATAGCCATTCTAGTGTGTTAATTTGCCTAAAAAAAGCCATTATAAAATTGAACGAATGGTAGTGTGTGTGTGTGGTGTGACAATAGCGTTCATTGCTGACAGAAATCTGCTCTGGATCAGGTCAAAAACATCAATCCCATCGAACTTGGCTGCCCAGTGCCAGCCACGTTCGGTGGGATTGATGTTCTAAGTACCAGTGTCCTTAGGACATCGAGTAAACGGTGCAGGACGATTCCTGGAACGGTTCCTTTTACGCCGTGGCACCTGGAACATATTATAGGCGCCGTGCTACGAGAGGGTGATGATTGAGAGAATGTTTTAGCTAAGTGGTTATTGGAATATAGCCCCTTTTGTACTATTGATAGTTTTTTTAAAAGTCAATTATTGGAATATTGACAAGAGTTCGAACATACGTACAGGTCAGAAAAATCGTACCAAATCCACGCTTCACAAAAATTACAACTATGGGTTTCCCTTTATAGTACCCATCAAATAATTTAGTTACACTTATGGTTTACATTTACACCCGTAAGAAATTCAAAATCGATAATGACCAAATATCTGTAATAAAGATGTGCTTCTTAAATATAGATCTTTTGAAACCAAATCTTATTCGAATTATGATCAGTTCGCAACGGTAACCCGTACAAAATCAATGAAACTAATTCGATCTTGGCTAACATTTCAAAGGCCGGATTATGAAAACCTTCAATACATTATATTGCATTTCTTACATCACTATTATAAATATTGCAATAATTTCCCAATAAATTATTTATCCCCGGGTATTTTCATCACAGTTGCGCTAACATAATTTGGTTCGGGCATTGGCAATCCAACAGTTGTCGCCTATCGATTTATTATAGCTAAATACCCCACTAGAAACCTAATTCCTAGTATGGAAAGGTACGGTCGAGCGCAAAAGAAGCTTTACCTTGAAGAAACCTCATCTATGTTCATGGAGATGCGAAAACGGTGGTCACACACGTACTATCTCCTTTTTTACGCGTTTTAGTTCAATTTTAAATGCTTGGGGTAAATTAAAGCTCCGAGTGCCTTTAAGGCGAAGTCAATTGATAAATTTTAATTTCGATTCATTTAGATCCTTTTTTTTCTACGGTAACCATTGGATATTTTATCATAAAAAATATATGTTTAGATACTTTGATCTTATGTATTCAACATTGTAAAGGCAGTTTTTTTAAATTCAATGCTAATTTTGAGAAATTTAATAAACGATAAACTGCTAATAGTTCTTTTTTAGTCGAAATGAAGGGTTTAAAATATAGAAAAGTTTGTTTTTTTAATTTATATATTATGAAGCTGTAATTAAATAAAAACCAGCAATTTGCTTACTGACCGGGCAAAGAGTAAACCTGACGCCCTAAAAACGCGCTTAGGCGCTTGTAATATTTTTTCTTGTGAAAATGTGAAGATGTTCACTTTTTTATATCAGTTTGTTAATTTATCTAAACGAATTTATAATATTATAGTCAATAGTTTGAGAAGCGATAATTATGTATTATTGAAACTATAATGTGTTTATGGTATATTTATGTAGTAATCGCGTAATATTTTCATATATATTTTATTTTATAAAAGTTTTCCTCGTAAAAAAAATGCTAATAATGTTTTTTTTTCCTTTTTAGGTAAGTCGTCGAACATTCTAATAGGACATTAAATCTGCATCTGGACTGCAGTGACTAGTTTTGTGCTGTACATACCAGAAAAAAGTACGTATCAAGTAAAAGTGTCACTTTTTGGTTTATTACGGTTTTTATTTTGTTAATCTGTAGGTTAGAATATTGTATTGCACGTTTGCACGATTGCACGTGCACTTGGTGTGAATCCGACCGGAAGTTCAACGGTTCGCAATAGCGGCGTTCCAGCTTCCCGGGTTATTTTCAAAACGATCCGCCCGACAAAATCGCTTTCGGGTTCAACGATCGATAATTATTTCGCATGCGCGGGCGCACGAGGGTTTCGACTTAATCGCCGTTCTTCGTATCCTCGGACATTTTCGAAACCTTCTTGTGGTCCGTAATCAAGCAGACAGCACGAACACCGCTTATCGCTTATCACAAAGGTCGACTTAACGTCGAATATCCAACCTTGCTCGCCAGTGGCGTAGCTAAGGGTCGCGGCGCCCAGGGCATGTTCCGATTTTGAGCCCCCAAAAGTTCTTGTTTATGATTTGATAAGGCGACACCGTTTAAATCACCCTATTAAACGAATAGCCGCGTTACTGTAGCTGGCCCATAGCTACAGAGTCGCGTTTAACGAAGTCACTTCGCTTGTTTAGTGACACGAAAATCTCGCTACATGTGACATTATTATAATATATAACCGTGACGAGTTTGAAAACGCGTTTAACGCATATATATGATTATCGCCCTAATTCCCAACAGCCTCTTGGACCACTTCTGAGAACCTGTTTCATTTACCTTCATAAATATGTACGCACATCATCAGTCTACAAAAATATTGAAAAAAAAAACGTCGCTAATGCGCCCCTGTGACAAACCCCTAGCTACGACACTGTTTCTCGTGACCCAAGAAACATCTATCATAGTTTATATATCTAATGTATGTTCAATACTACGTTTTTATTATTGAGATTTTTTTTTTTAAAATGTCAGAGTACCCAGTTTAAATGATTTCAGCTTACTTGAAAATCTCAAAAATCTCGTTGCTAGTGGTTATATTTCCTGGGTTACCTAAATTCATGGATATATTTTTATCTATGCTTGGTTATGGTTCGACCGCATTTCTATATAAGTACATTAAATATCAAACAGTGAAAACAGTGAGAGCAGAATTTAAAAGTGTTAAGTGTGCGCACGCCATGGGCTTGTGGTTTAAAAAAAACCGTAGAAAATGTCGTTTATGAACGTTTATTGAACGAAAAAATTATCTCCCACGGATAAGGTCCAGCGAACGTTTACCGCAGATATTTTAGGACGTGAGATCTCGAAATACGTATTCCAACAACAGCCTTATCGTATCTCGAATACCTGATCTTTCGCTGATAAAAAAAATGTGTGGGTTTCAGCGCCGTACTGGTATTCCCCGATTAGCACGAAAGGCAGAGTCTAATCTATAATCCGAAACCATTTAACCAGGACATTATGTTGAAGGGTACGCTTGATTCCCCTTCGGAACAATCTGTATTTTACACCAATCAATTTCAGATTGATACAAAAAATTTAAGGTTACAAAAATCAGTCAAAAAATTCATACTATAGTAATTATATTATTAAAACACTTTGTTTTTCGTCGAAGTGCTTTGCAATCCGCGCACTCGGGGGTCATTGACCTGTCTCGCATCATGCGTTCAGCCGCGCTCTCAAACATTAAAACGACTATTATTTAATTTTGAAGTCGTTTTGCCGTTATTGCCTTAAATTTAAAAAACACCTTAATATCTTGCAAGAGAGTGTCACAATACTGCAACTTTAGACTGGGTAGTATCCTCTTAGGCTAACACTGCAAGCTAAACAAACTCCTATAATGACAAATGCAAATTTTGACATGAAATCCTAAAAACCACCAGTGAATGTGGGCCTTAATTTGCATTAAATACCAGCTTCTAGGTTAATTTTTCTTTAAATTTAGTTTATAATATAACGTTGTCCCTTACTTTTTTGTTAAAATTTGGCATTAAAATTATTTATTTATTCATTATGTCACAATAAGAAGTCACAACAATAAATGATATAATTACACTGATAACAAATAAATTACTATCATATAGACAAATGAAATACCAGTCATTTATTTTAGTTTTATAGTACCATGACCGCTATAACTTGGTTAAAAAAAAACCTTTTATGCCAATTATGCGTAAGAACTTATCAAAGTTGATGTTTGCCGTAATTTTTAATAAATACAAACGAATTTTAAGGAAATTTGCTTTCCTGTATTTTGAATAGATACAAGTAATAATATTTTGTCGAAATTTCGTTTGGAAGTAGAAATAAGATTGGTGGTAAGATTAGGGGTGATTGGTGGTCGTGTGATGGCTCGTGGGGGGTACATATCGGAACTATAGGTACGTATCGCTGCAGTTATCAAGATATAAATATATTTCATACAAACTAACTGTTACGGACAACGCGACGTTATACAGGTAATAGGTAAGCGAGGTTTGGACGTCACTAGATTCCCTCCACTATAGAGTTAGTTCCGCCGGGGCGCTTGGATAACTCGCCGGGGTCGGGGCGGCGGGGCGGTAATGCCGGGCTTATCTCGCCTGGCGCGGGGGCGCGGGGCGGCGGCGCCGAGGGGTGTTTTATTAATCGCAGCGGGCCGCCCCGATTGGACGCGCGGCCGTAAACGCGCGCCAAACGGCCTAGGGAGAAATAATACGTAGGGCTGCCAACTATGGATCCATTTATTTATTTATCTATCACCACAAAAATAGGTTATTAATATATTACACGAGATATATGGATACGAAAATAAACGGTTATGTATTGTGATATAATAGGTACAATTTATTTGCTATTATATAAATAACGAAGAAACATAGATGTTCAAAAGTAATAATAATTAAGTATAATACAATATTATATTACACATGGTACCAACATTTTATTCTCCACTTGGTATTTACTTTCAGAAAAGAGGAAGCAGGGATACATCTCTACATACACACGGAATTTATCTTAGATTTTACATCTGAATTCGGGTTGGATAGTTTAGTCCGAATGTCCTGGAAGTTTTCTTTGTTCAAACAATATTCTGTTTCTATTAACAAGTATTATTAAATTGGCCATTTTCAGAGGAAATTAACCAACTCAGTTTTATAATATTTTAAAGATCTTAACTAGGTACTTACACCACGCGCGTTAGAAGTAAAACTTCTGTAAGAATGTTAATTAAAGTGATATCAACTGCATAATAATTTAAAATTCTCACCCCTCACTGGTATATCTACATTTAACAGTGTTTACGCGCGACTATTTATATAAGAAGAAAATCAAAGTGACAGTTAGGTTCATAGGAAAATTCGCCGCATAGGAAAAACATGTGTAAGGCGTGCCTAAAAAAGTTTTCCTCCGATAAAAGAGAGAAGCCCTGCGCGAGTAATGTATTCCCGCGTAGTCGCCAAACGAGCCCCCAGCGACACTACGCAGGAAGGAAGGACGTATCGCCATTCGCAGCGGGCGTCGCATACTGCGTTCTTCCGTCGAGCGGCGCTCAGAGCCCGCTCGAATGTCGATCTCTGCTTTTACGAGTAAAACCAACACACGCGCACATTTTAATGTTATCAACATAATCACCCCCTTCTTCGTATACACATTGTCGATCTTACGAATACACAGATGCGGGTGGCATTTTGGAGTACCTCGGGGGTGTCGTTTGGAACCCCCATAGAACTGTATCAATAGTCCAGTAAAACTATAGCATAGTCGTGTTTAAAAATTAGAAAATGGCGCAACCTACTCTATTGTTCACGTCACGGCAGACTCCGCAACTGGTGCGAAGAGAGCGCCGTGCACACTATTATTACACGCTTCTTCTTGGTGTGTCGCTGGTCCCGATGCGGATAATCACAAAAAAATATATATTTTTAACTATAGAAATACATTTTAAAGAAAAGTAATCGGGTATGGAACTTTTTTACCTTTATCTCTACATGGCTTCGACTAAAAATGACACAGTTCTAATTCAGCTTGCAAGATTCGACCTAAACCGACATCCCCTAGACATCTTTTGAATTTTCTTCGACCTAACGGTAAATAACACCGCAGTTAATGTTATAGAACGATGCAAAAATATAACAAAACAACGCTCATCCAATTTATTGTATAAACAATCCACAAGTATTTTTCATTAAATAAAACAAAATCGCTAATTAGAAATAAATTAAAAAACCCTTTTGTCCAACAGGTTTAAATTACAATTCTAAGGAATATAACCAAAGCCGTTATTATTGAAATCATGTCGTGATCAATTGATTTCGATTAAATATTTTTACACTGATATAATCAATAATCCAGAAAAACACGCTAAGCGTTGCAATTATAATTTTGAATATTGCGCTGAAAACGAGGTGTATTATTTAATTTATTTTTTGTCGTTATAATATTAAAAGTTTAGAATACCTCAATGAGAACATATCTCGTGAGAATAGTGCATTGACTGCTCGTAACCGTATAAATACTTGTATATTATTACATTCCAGTTTCGTATACTTTTGAAATATTCTCTTTTTTTTTTGCTACAAACATACATAGTTTTTCAACAAAACTATATTAAGAACACAGTAAATAAAAAAAAACTAATATTTTCTAACATATTTGCGTTTAATAGTTCAATGCTTTATCGAGTACGACTCTCACAAAAATCGCAATTTTGATAAAATATAAACTTTTAAAAGTAGCAAAAATAAATGATTTGTGATTTTTAAATTATCAAATTAGCCTATCTAAAAAATATATTTTTTATTTACTTTTTGCGAATGCTAGGAATGGATCTTGTCAATTGCCAAAGAACATAATTTTCTAAAATTATTTAAAAGTTTATACTGCCTCTTAGCAGATAAAGTACCCTTTTCACTTCAAATGCGCTCACTTTTAAGTACTATTCCTGTTATGTATAAATTATTTATTTATTTATATTTGTTTTTACATATTTTTTTAATAATGAATAACATAACCATACCTAACTGGACATTGCCCGTACTAAGGTAGGCTAATTTTAATAGTTATTTATTAGGTTGATTAAATGCAATTGCGCTGAGCTTCTTTGAAAATATAAATAAAATACAAACTATGAAAACTAACATTGACATACATACATGTAATACGAATACATAAAAATATACATATATATTTATTAATATATATATGAAGCTAATATATATAATAAGTTGAAAAATAGAAACGATCAATATTACACAGGAATATAGTCAGTTAGTCAGTGCCTTTTCATTAATTAATTTGCTATTAAGCTTTATTTGCGGAATATCTTTTATTTTATTATATAGCCTAGGTGCAAGAAAAGAAAAATATCTTCGTAAGATTTGTTTATTATGCTTTTTAGGCACTTAATAAAATTTGTTTATTAGTAAGTAGTGTGTGTTTGATTGTTTGTTTATAGCAAAAACCACTTACGACGGTAACTTCATTATTAATAATTCAGTCCTCAATGTAACATAATTGTACTATGAATGTATCTAATCTTTTGTCAAACGCAATTGATTATTTTCGTCAATGTTACTAGTTACATTATTTATTTAATACAAGTCGACCCATTGAATACTTCAGATGTTTGAAGGTTTGCAAATTACAAGTCTGTAGCTTTGATAGATGACGACCCTGAACCGTTTCAGGGACATTCGGACAAAAAAGTTACGTAACACGTTTCTCGAATAACCGTGCCTTTATTTCCCAGCTGACGCCCAACCATCAGCTGACTATCAGGAGGCCTTATAAGCACAGTGTGTGTGGGTGATAATAATAACCACACTCATAAACTTCCGTTTGATGAAATAGACCCTTAAACAAAAAAATATTTGAACAAATAATAGGTCAGCCGAAACAGTTCGATAATCAATATGAAATAAATGTCAAATTATACAAGTGGACATTAAATTGTTAGGTTGACCAAATTAATTAACAATGAATGTTACGAAAGGCTACCAACCGGGGAACAAAAGGAATCCTTAGGTAGGTAATTCACTAGGACAAGGTAGTTAATAGTTATGAGTACTTTCTAATAGTCAACTAACGATACGTCCAAACGCGAAATTACTCATGTAACGGGCATTCTAAAGATTCTTTTGTTGTACTTACTAATTCTAGATTTTGAAACCCCATAATATAACTTCCGAGTATTATATAAACATAACTTGGTAGTAAATGTATATTAAATTTTAGTCTGTATTTTTTTATTCGTACGTTTTATAAACTGTTGTTTAGGATGCAATTATTTTATTTATTTATTGATAGGATAGCATACAGCGTAACAATAGTATTTACACTTTACAAAGGGTTAATTATAAGGCCTCGTAAACTTTGCTGGCTAATTATAATTGGCTATCCCAATATTAGGTTTTTATATGTATAAAAATGAGGAAAATATGAATGAAATAAAATTAAAACCATGAATTACTTATTAAAAAAAATGGCTTTGAATTGTACTGTTCTTGCCTGCCCACAGCAAGAAAATAAACCGCTGTGGGTGTAATAAACATATCTACACTTTTCACGTCTTCCTTAGCATCTCAATTAATAATCTGTGATGTCTTTTAAAGCTTTTTAAGTTTTATAGTGCACCCATTATAGTGGATTACAAATTATTCTCATAGCGCGTCGGAGCTCATTTCCTTCGTGGTATTTTCCCGAAGTTCTGGTCACGTCCGGTGACAAGAGTAGAGTACAATGTAGGCAAATGAAGCTTCTATATACACGGAAGAAGTGGATCCGCTTCGTTTCGGTTGGATGACCTTAGATATGGGGGCCCAGTGTTCAGTGCCCAGTAGAGAAAAAGTATTTTTCTTTTATTGCCTGAAGTCCCAGTAATGTCAGTATTGTTACGCTGTTGATTCAATTTGACTTTACAATTTTTTTATAAGCTCTTTGTAATTTATTTATTTATTTATTTATTGACAGTAACTTAACATCAATTACATATTATGCAAAGTACTACCTAACTAGGCAATACCCGTACTAAAGTAGACTTTACTAGAAGTATCGTTCTTATAAGCATAACCGTTTCACTGCGCAACATACAATTACAATTATTTGAATTGAATTGTATGAAAAATTATAATTAATGCTATTATTTTTGCAAATAAATTTAGCCGGCATAGAATTGTGTCATAAGTAGTGAAAATTATAACAGCCGAAACTATTAAATTACATTATTTTTAGTCTTTCAATTGCGATTTAATAAAATTAATATTTGATTTTCATAGTTTACCAAATTTCTTGGTTCAAGGCATTGTTTGACTGTAAAGGAAATATATTAATATAATTTACATTTGTGAAAACAAACTTTTATTTAAGCGCTTTAATGCGTTTACAAAATTTCGCGGAGCCATTTCTGGGTGTAGGAATCAGGTCATGCTCACCAACATTGCAAGCTAAATAAAAGCATGTAAAAATTATTTAAAGTTCCTTAGACGAAGAATCCGTGGATAGAAGTGACAAGCTACATCGAGTATACCCTCATTGAGGCATCGAAATTCTCGTAATCGCTTATAACACAGTATATGTGTTCATGCGGCTATTGTTATACTCAATAAACAAGAATGCCCGACTTGTCGTATCCTAAAAAAGACCCAATTTGTTGGATTGTGCCATCAAACTAAGGTAATTCTGGGTAGATGATATTTTTTGTCATTCCTAGAGCGGTCGTGACTACCAGGAATACAGAACACGTGAGGGAGCGATTACAGGCGCAATAATCATTACTCTTATCTATACGTGTTTAGTTTGTGTCACTCTCCGCTCGTGTGCTCCTGGTATTTCGTGACAAAGTCGGTTTAAAAAAAAAAAAACAGCATTGTTTATGCAGTAGAGTCATGAAGGGGTTATAAACATAGTCGTATACGCTTTTAGGAGATCGACATTTATAAGAAAATTAGGGTTTTTATTTATGGTATATGCAATTTAGTGATTTGACCTCAGGATCGTTAATAGTGACGCTTTTCTCTGTCTTGCGCGTGCTTTCAACGTTGTTGGTTGATTATGAGAAACAGAATCAAGTTATGTCTAAAAACTTACTTGAATTTACATCTTTATAAAAGAAACTATGCTTCCGTAGTTCTATTTTTTCGATTTATGTATTCAGGTAATAAGATATTTACGTTTAAACTTTTAGACAAAATAAAAATTGAACTTATTAAATTCATAGAAGCTTAGATATTTAGGAGATAAAACGTTCAAGTAAGTTTATGGAGAAATTACCGGGTTGAGTCAGCTTATCATAGCAATATAGCTTTCTTGTGAATAATCGAATAAAATAATCAGCCATAGGGAAATTTTGATTTTCGGATTTCAGTCAGGGTTCAAGTCACATCATCCGACTCACGGCATCAGCATTTTATCAGCGTCTGACGTTTTGCGCCTGACAAATTTTCTTTTCTCGATCTCGCCGCCTAAACCATTCGTCACACGAGCAAAACGAAAATACGACTGCATCCAAACCCTCGGATGCTATCTGGTTCAGGAGCGCCGCTGGTGATTGATATCAGCATTTATTCACACGGAGCCACATTTCTTTTAGGTGTTGTTTCTAAATGTCGAATACACAAATCGCACTGAATTGTATACCGTTGTACACTTAAATTAAACAAATTACATGATCATAAACAGCTAAGCATTACAAAAATTGATAATTTAAAGAAACTGCGAATTTGCACGTAAAAAGTACGCTGGAAAGAAATAAATATAAACAAAGGAACTACAAATTCCATTTTAATCTAGTAATTCACATATTTCTACATATATCTCGAAGGAAAGTATATATTTGTCCACAAAAATACTTGATTGTTAACTAAATGTTGAATGTAGACAGTATTTGCACGATTGAGTTAACTATAACGTTTACTGTACCTATAAACCTGTAACTATAACGAATAATGTAATTTATTTTTATTTGCTAACATTACTTTTAAGCCTTTGATGAAATTAGTTACATTTTTAATGATTTATGTTTTGCCTGATTATTGTTTTTCCAATTATTATTTCGATTAGAAGCAATTCTCGTTATCTGTGTCCGCTTTATTTTTTTTTTTTTTTATTTGAATAACTTGGATGTTTCATACACAAATGTGAAGTACTTGATATTTTTTTAAAACCTGTTATTTTATTTTCATTTTTTTTTATTTGATTCTTTTCTAAAATAATAACTTTATACTGAGTGATAGCAATTGTCTAAATCATTATGCTCACATTTCGTCTGTGTATATTTTAGTGCCATTAGTAAAACTGGAATTCCGTTGCAAAATCAATATGGCGTCTCGATATTTTCCTTTAGAGGGGTGACACTCGGAAAGTTTCTGGTAAATATGCAAAGTGAGCCAACCTGCGCTCTCTCGCAAAAGCTCCCTTCGCATACATCCCGGGTTCTGGTTTGCATTCGATATGGGCTCTCTGGAGGAAAGTTTCCAATGCGAAAGGCCCAGTCGGCTGTTTTCCTTTAGTTTCGCTCATACTTCGCTCAGCCGGCGTGAGTGTACTCGCCCCTTCGAATTCTGATCAGAATGCCAACTTTATTGCAAACACGTTACATTTTCAATATTTAACTCAACGCTGGTTTATTTATTCAATATATTTGATCTTAGTTAATCATTATGATTCACTGTGAGCTTATGATGTGACAGAAGTACGCTTTTGAATAAAAATCTACCGGGGGAATACCTATGGCATTATTTGCTACACTAAATGAAAAAAATAAACAAAAACGCTTTTATAGATGAACCTTATAATTTGATATCACTTTAGGAAAGGCCTGTCTCTAGTAAAGTGATAAAATACTTGCAAACCTGAAATATATAATATTCAAAAGCAAATATAATTTCTTTAAAAGTAGTTCTACAATTAAAAAAATGGATGTTTTAGGTAAATTAATAAAATTATTGCATTTGATTTTGTGACGTGTAGAAGGCAACATTTTATTTGAATATTGGGTATTATATTATTATATAAACACGTTATACTGGAAAACTAAACGAATCGCAACGGCAATTTATATTTCATTTTTTTTTTTGTTTTTATTAATATGATAATATTTATAAACTAGAATATCACTATTATTTTTTGTATTCATTACGCATATTTAACATAATTTATAAAGTAAAAGATAACAGGTGAATTAGTCAAAAGCGTTTTATGATATGAAATAAATATATATGAAATATACAATATGCCAAATCTGGGAGTAATTCAAAAAAATATATGTGATGTTTTGATAGAGGCATATTATTAAAAATACTAATAATAGGTAGATTTAGATAAAAAATTAGGTGAAGGTAAGATAGAGAAGGTAGAGGTAAGTTAGGTAATAATATTATTAATGATTTCAAAGAGCTATAATTTATTTTTTTTGGTGTATTTTGTAATTTATTTTTTTTTAGATTTTAGACAATTTTATGATTAAACTTTCTTTTAATATCAAAATTTACGAAATATTATGTTATTGCTAGGACATTCTAAAATAGCATCAAATCCTAGCACGAATTGATATAACTTCCTGTTTCTTTTTTTTTATCTTTTTGTGATTTATACATATTTTTAGTTATTGATACAGCATAACCATGTATTTTTTGTGCATACACTTAGTTGCCACTTACTGCAACGCAGAAAAATACTTTCTATATATTTGTGTTATGATTGAAATTAATATTTACTAATACTATAATCAAATATGAACAATTTTCATTTTGTCCAACCTTTTGTTGTACTCAGCAGGCCCTAGGCACGTCCAACGCGCATTTCTCTTCTATGCACGTAGAATGCTGGTAAAAATATGGAACCCGCACGTCGCCGAAATGGTTTTTTGGAATCGTCATAATAACTCTTTCTTATCTCGTAGTTAGAAAATTTAAAGCACGACATTTAAAGAGTACAATGATTATTATTCTTTGTGTTTAAATGACAAATTTTAAATCGATAGGTAATTTACGGAATAATTGGTGTCTACTTTTAGATATTTAGCTATGCGAAAGAAAATTAATCACCTTTAGTAATACTAATGATAGTAAATGATGACTAATGTCTACATTTTAGACAATCCTAAGTAATTTAAGTTAAGGTGTCGAAGTCGGTATCGAAAAAAGGTGTTGATTTGTAAATTAACCTAAACATGTCAGAGCTTATAATATATAATACATTTTTTAGAAGGCTCGTAATAAAACTAACACTAATCTGTTAGATCATATAATAATTAAGTGAATCGGTACATTTAAATGATTATTTTTACGCATTTCATTTGAAAATCTAATCCCATTAAGATGTTTTACCATTTTTCAATAAAACCATTATGGCATCCGTACAAACAAGGTTTATCTGAGATAAATGGTAACCGAGGAAACGAAGTGATCCTAGTGATTCAACATGGGTGTGGCGTCTATCCCAGAGTCAGTTACAAGGAACGATGAGCCGACAGAAATGAGAGCGAAGCGACCAATTGCTAGTGCCGTGGATCCAAGAGATGACAACATATATTGCGTTCAGTATGATAAAATAATAGATATATATGTAATATGCCTATATAAGCGATTGACCTATATAAATATGTCAATCTTCGCAATAAAAATATTAAGAAGTTCAAATCGTCGAATTTCGAAATCGATTTGGTTTTTTTCCATCATCACCGCTCCACTCGAGTCAGTCATAACTCATTTGAGGCAATTGCGGTCGGCCGACCGAAGTGTTCGGAGGTTAATTCCTGTCTGGAACCTCTCCGGCGAGGTCTAACGTGTAATTTTGAGGTCTCGAATTGGACGCCGAACTCTTTCCCACGGGGTACTCCGGTGCCATTTCGACAGAGCTCAATTCATATCATCAATGCGAGAAGTTAGTTTTCAAGTTGAGACAACAAATACATACACCGTTAGAAAAATTTAGTTAAGTATGTATTTAAATTTGACTTTAAACAGAGGAAATCGGATTTTAAACGGTACTTAATATAAAACTGTGAACGATTTTTGTTATTTTTGAGTTCATTTTGCATAATATATGCCTTCTACCATTTTACTTACGTCTCCTTGTATTCAAATGAAACTTCTCATTAATATAAAACAAATTGTTCTTTAAAATACTAAAGAACAGTTTGGAGCACTAAAGAAGTCATAGTAATAGTGACAATGCTAATATAATAGTGTTTTTATGATTTTAATCAGTTCCAAATCGAAAATCGCAAGTAATCTCAAACATACAATATGCTAAATGTGCTGCCGTAATATGCCGAATCTCTCAAATAGTACGCGTACTATGTCGAAATTATTAACCACGTTGAATCAACACTACTGGAGCGGTCATCTCGGGTCAGTCATTGAACGTAAAAACCAGTTTGCATAAAAAATATAAATAGACATAATGTGACGTTGATAACAATGTCACGATTATAACGTTATCATTTTAAACACAAGTTGTTTTAATTCTAAATCTTAGAAGAATGCATTATTTTAAAGTACAATGTTCGTTTTTTTGTTTTAACACACAATTCTAATTCATTTTAGGTGTTAATAATAAATAATTAAATGAAGTTAGCAAAAAATATCAATTTCAAGTTTGGTATTGGTTGAATTTATGACCTTAAACCGCTCTGACCTCGCGAGCCTTCGAAGTTCGGTACGACCCGCCATTCCAAGGACAGCATGAGAGCGAACCGGTCGTAAGGAGCGCGGGTTGCCGGGCGCCCGCGCGGCGCGGGGAGGTGCCGGGGGGGGGGCGCCGTAAACATACACACACACGCGCACGCCGCGGCCCGTGTTTACATTCCGCGTGCATAATACAATACGAGCGGACGAAATTAATGAATGTCGTGACGCCACGAGCTCGCGCGTGCACGGACGAGCAGGTGCGCTTGTGTGCGTCTCGCGGCTTGCGTGTAGTGGTGGCGGAACTGTCAATTCGATAAATAATGCATGCATCTCTTTTCTCGCATGCGCTCCTGATAAAATCAAAGGAAATGGCGTTGCCTTCGATCAAAATATTATAAAGCCAAATTTGTTGTTAATTTTAAATAGATACCAAATCGAAAAAGTTTATTTGTATTCCGTTAATACAATGCTATTTTTGCCGTTTCTGTTTATTTATTTGTTTTTTTTTTTAATCGGTTCGTTATGTAGACTTTTTGTTGGCGAAAACCATATGTATGTTTCAACTTTTCTGTTGTGGAATACCCTACGTTTTGCAATTTATATGTATTTCTATTTCCCATATAAAACTCTATTTTTAAAGACATCTCACCCGTTATTTTCTGAGAACATATTGTCACCAGAAAATACAAATGATTTTATTCCATACACACAAGATAAATGCTTATAGGAATGACATTTTAATTTAGGTACAACAATATTTTGAAGTTAGTATAGTAGTAGAAGTTTTGACGTATTTAATACGTCGAAATTACCTCAATAAATATAGTATATTAAGTTGTGTTTTATGTCAGAGAGGTCATTTTTAAACCCCTCAAACCGTACTTTTGCAAGGTGCGTTTCTGGTGCAAGAAATAATTTACGCAAGCTCAAATATCGAGCACTACCTGCGTATTGTATTTTCTTACTTCGACAATATCTCTTTTTCTCTTTTAACAGCCTGCGAATCGCCAAAGGAAAGAAGAGACCTTTTTTTTGTTCTTCTTTCTATATTGTGTTTGACAGTTTTTATATTCCGGCTTACAATGCGAAATTCTCCTGTGCCACGTTTCCTGCTTTCCATAATACGAGTACAATATAAACTTGAATATATAATGAAGTGTGTTTGCGGTTGCTATGTTACAGTATATATATATATAATAATATATTAATTTAGGCCTTTGTAACGGTTGTATTATTTTTATAATACTCGTCACCGTGGATGTTATAATATCTAAAGAATTTCCTTTCCTTTATTTCCCTCACAACTCCTTCGGCCATATATACCTAATTATTATGTATTACTTAATTACCAATGATATTTTTTTTTGTGTTCGTAACATATATTATAACGCCGTTTGTAATTCTAATAAAAAATAAATAAAATGTTTTATTCTTGTCTAGGTAACCGAATGTTTAATCTGCGGCCAAACGATTTTGAGCCTTGTCAGTTGAATGGTACGCAAAGCATTCAAATACGAAATCAATCATACCTGTGCGATAAGCAATTGCGTATGCGCAACTAATTTAACAACAACTTCTATCCGACGTGACAACAAATAAACTACAAAACAGATGACTATTAAATATATAGATTTGACAGATTTATTCTTTGTTTTGCCTCGCCGTTGAAGAATTATTTGAAAATATTAACAAATGTTGGATCGTTATTGAAAATATATCTTCATTTTTAATGACGTTATCCATTTCAGGAACGATTATGATCAAAGCATTAATTACTTACTCAACGTCATTTATCATCTTATTTTTGACAATCGCACGCGTTTAATATCGTGTTTTTTAATTTGAGATTATATTATAAATATGAACAGTTTTATACACCTTTAAAATAGCAGTTAAGTAACCTTAAGATATTGCTAAGAATTGATTATTTTATAATTTCACATCTTAAAATAAAATGAAACAATTGAAGTTCAAAATTTTTGTATCTGTCCGAACAAAGGTATAGGGCGCCATTTAACATCCATACGAACAATCTTGCTTAAACTTGAATTATATATAATTAAATTATATTAATTATATAATGAAATAAAATAAAATTATGTAGTTGCAGTTACAAAACATGTTTTTTTTACAAACTAACGGACTGTTACAGGCTTGACAGCAATACACCCACAGAACGGGTTCATCAGGTGAGGAAAGCACGTCTCCAGACGCACTTTACCCCGAGCTCTGCAGGCCCGCTCGGATGAATTCCAGATCCCCTATGAATCTCCCATTAGGAAACATTTGACGGCAGGGAAGCTGTTTCTACTACGCACCCGGTCCAAGAACCAAACAGGCCTAACTTCGGGATCTTTATCAAATAGGATACAGTTCATACAGTTCGCTATTGGAACTCGCATAGATCTGTTTCCGTGGCCAAGACACGAATCGGCTATTTCGCAATATGACCGATATTTATCTTAATTCCGCACGAAATTGTAGTTGGCGCAATGATATTATGGCTCCAGCGGCGTTTGACCCAGTTGCGAGCCGGTCTGACCTAATCGACGGCCACCATGGCACAAAGTGTGATTTGACATAGTGATAATCTTATGACACCTTTACTTGTGACATCAGAGTAATGGTAACTCCAGCAACACAGTAGACAGTTATTCATGGTCACCACCCATAATTGCCGATCTAATATTAAACTATACATTATTTTCTTACTAAACTAAACTAATCTAAACGCCAAAAAGTCCGTTTCGGCACGCCGGAAGGCGAAGATAGATTTCACCGGATCAAAGTAGGGGTTAGGTGAACTCTTTATGCCGTTAGGGTTGCTTATATCAAAAATTGTAGGGAAATTACAGGCCTGCAATTAACATTATGAACTGATTTGATCCGGTGCCATTAAGGAAGGTATGATTTTTTGAACTTTGAAAAATCAATTTTTCCCACCCCTAAGACCAATGGTTGGTGTTATCAAAAAAGTTTACTCATATAAGTTTTAGTCTTTTATCTCAGGAATAATATAAAATTTAAATGAAATCTATATCTTATATAGGTACGAAGAAAGTTATAGCAAAATTTCACTTTTTCGAAAAAAAATCTCCATCCCCGCCCCCCTGGTCTGATTTTACCCATTAACGAACTCGACCGAGATTTTGTACCGTTAAATTTCATTTATCAATTTGAAAGTGATTGGTGTAAAATTACGGCAGTTTTCGTACCCACAAGAAAGTGATATAGATAGAAAGATACTGAGGGTGGTTTTGAGCTCTAGGGGATGTGAATCGTGAAGATATGTAAAAATTTTGCATAGGTCAACACATGATACTCATTACAATAGGTAGCTGTCCTAATGAAATGGTAAGTGAGATACAATAATTTAACGAAGCATCAATACAAGGAATAAAGATAATTTTATTCAGCCGGTACCTCCTCGTACGTCCACATTTCAAAAAACTAGATTATATAGAGGACTAGATATGTTCAATAAATTACCGGGAGAATATAAAAACATAAAAAATATATCAAAAAAGCCATCAAAACATATTTAATTAAAAAAAATCTGTATGAATTCCAAGACCTATAATTGAAAGGAAGAAATGTTATGTGCCAGTTATTCTTTATACTAATTTTAAAATAGTATATTTAAGCATAATTATAAAACTTCTATTTAAAATTTATAAATATATATATATTTTTTCTGATGTATTTTTAGCTATGTAATAAGAGTACGAGTAGTATTAATTTCGAACACTAGGCATGATGTATCTGTATATTATTATATCAATTTTTGTGAACCAATTGAAAAATTAAAATTGTCATTCCTATGCATTAAGTTGTTCTTGGAAATAAACTTTTACTATACTTTACTTTACTTTACTTTACATCGAAATATCACGACGCTAGTAATGTCATCGTTTTTGAGTTCACGCCCTGAGTACAGCTGTCTTTTTACAGTTGCGTGACATCATGTGACGATCGATTCGATGTATCGAGTGTGAGTGAGTCCCGCTATGACGTTGCGTATTACGTTCTTGGCATAACAAAACGTGTCAATACATATCGCCGATCTATGTAGACGATAAGATCATTTTTAAGATGATTAGGTATATGAACTTACATTTAATTGACTTCAAAAAATACCGGAGGTTCTTAATTCCATATAATATGTACAGGTGCTCCTAATTTAGTTTCGTAAAGTTACGTCATATCAGAAAGTAAGTTTTCCGTTCAAATTTGAGGTCACGTGCTTACTTTACAGGTTGAATGTTTTTTATTTTTAGACATAAAACAGAAAGGCATCATTTATTAAAATTCTTTCATTTTATACTTATTGCTGTTGGTTTAGAGTAACTAGCTAGAAGGTTTCTTTCCTTGCTATTAGATTTTCTTGAAAAAATAGTAGTTTATTGAATGAATTATAGATTGAATAAATCAAATTGGCCTGTTCTGTGTTCACAAATACGAAAATATGTAGCTGTTAATTCAGATGAAATTTAGCTATGGGGTTTAGCTTAAAGAATTGAAACTGCACATCCCGACTAAACCCGGTTTAGTTGGATGGTTGAAGTCGGGGTGTGGTGAGTGTAGAATTAAAAAATATATATTAAAAATGAACATTTTTTTTATCCTAATGTAAATTTACAGTAAGTATGCATATTTCGAATGCATGACCTTCTTTTATAGATTAGCGACTGACGTCGTTTTAATGCACGAAAGTAATTTGAATGGAATAAATTTGTATTTTTGCAGGAAATAAAAATCGAGGTCAACAAAGCATTGACAGTATTTGACATTGTAAGATTCAACTTATGCAGCTGGCACGAAATGACTTAACGTTGCATCCATTAGCCATTGAGGTCACTCTAGACCCAGCCATACGCGAATAATTCATAGCTAAGCAATGGTTGTTAGATTGTAATCACACCTTAGTAAAATAATCAGATTTGTGGAACCGCCGCGTCGTCTGATGAATACCGCAAATTTGAGTTTTGCTGTTTGAATTTTCCGATAAATCGTCGTAACGTCTGAGAACCAATACTTTAAAATGAAAAAACGGCACCTGTTTCGTGACGTCATTTTTAATTACCATTACGAAAATGATCATGAGAAGTGGTCATCAAACCTAGGCCCATAGCTTTAGGATAAGGAGCCTTAATTTCTCAGGCGTTTAGACAAAAAATGGATAAAATGAAAAGATAAGGATGGAAGATGTGATCTAGCCAATATCTTTTGTTCAAAAGTTGAAATTTTTATTGGATCCTTGGACGCAAACCATAACCGTTAAAAACACAATCGAATGGACCAAATTTGAATAGGAGATATTTTTTGTAAAACGGATGGATTCGCTTCGTGCCCTGGTCGCGCTTAGAAGTACCTAAGCGGCTCGAATATGATTGCGTTGAATAGGACAACTAAAAAAAAGGCATTTATAAATATATTAATTCTGTATTAATGCTAATTCCGAAAACGTGTCCTGGAAGTGGAACAAGAGCACGCTGCTGGAACAGGTTTAGCGCGTCTCTCTGACACTGTTATGCTGTAGGTCTGACCTGGCCTAATTGGGCTAATGATAAATGTATCATCATAACGTATCGGTCACATTTTATCTGCTATTCTAAAAGGATTATATAAAGCGGCACTAATCACGATTGGCACAATTTCCGCGCCGAAACAATCGCTATCTGAACTAGAAAGTTAAAACGAACAGGTTTAACCAGTTAGGTTGATTCTGATGAATTTTACCTTAGCAACCGTCTTCTCGACGCGGCGCGTAGTATTCAGATGGTTGTGTCGCACCAGGAAGTGCCACTGCATGCTTGCGAAACCACCAAAGAAAAGTACCGCAAACAAAACAAAACACTTTAATGTTTGCCTTATTATTTAGGAGCGAGGATGTACGGCACGAGTAACATTCCACGAAACTCCTCGATAGCAACAGAGAATCTCACAATATTGCCATTTTCAAAAGTCATCTCAAGGAACACCTTGCTTTGTCCTAATTCTACATCCTTATCCTAATTCCAATTTTATTATTTTGGGTGTGGTTATATTTTTTACGCGACCTCTCTGGATTTGCTAAAATGTTGTCCAACGGCAATGTTTTGCTTTTGTTTTAATACTTAAGAGTAAAGGAAAAATGTGCAATTATATTAATATATTTGAAGAGTTTAAAAGTATCTTCAAGGTCGAGGTTTGACCGAAAAGATGGAACCCTAACTTTTGGCCGCGTCACTTTCCCTCTCAATGCATTCATATTACATATTTCAGACGTGTCCCAGAATAATCTCTCCCCGGCCGTGGTCACTGTACCAATGTCGGCCACAGCAAAGTCATACGACGCGAATGAACAAATTACAACAATTTCAATTGAATGACCGTGTTTACTTTCAACATTGTATTACGCAATTCATCGAGTGTTTGTTTCTCGTTGATAAACTGAACTATTTGCGACAATGGCTAATAACAGAAATATAATCTCGGGTCGAATTTAACAAATAGCAATTTATTTATTAAAATTTCCAATATACGATTAATATTATTAAATGTGTATTATTATGTGTGTTAATTACTAGTGAATTTCCACAAAATAAAGTCTAAAATGATATAACTAGGTTCATAATTTGTTAAATCATTTTCAATTAAAGTTATTCGTTCTATGTTTATAAGTAAATCTATTATTATAACAAAAAAATGAATTTGTGAAATTCACGCGGACAGGACAAGGTATGTTTGCCTATGTATAAATAATAGCGACAATAAAGGTGACCAAAATTCAGTGTATTTTAATAAACATATAACCAATGAACAATATTGTTTAAACGGCATTTATCATTTATATACATGTAAAAAATGACAATATATTAATCAAATATTTGTAATAAATTCGACTATAAAAGAAGATTTAAAAAACAAAATAAACATGTGTATTTATCGATGTCTGGATATATTTAGTTTCCTCACATCCGCGAACAAAAAAATCATTAAATGCACTTTATTTTTAGGTACACTGACTAAACTCATATTCTTAAAAAAAATGACATCATCACTTCTACCAAAGTCACAAAACATTTCCGTTAATTAATACGAAAAGTGCCATTTAATAATAAAAAAAAAATACTGAAACATTTTAATTTTTAGCGATATAAGCTAAACAGACTGTTTTAAGATTTTTACCCAATCGAGTTATTGAAAGCAGGAAACCAGGTCACTGCGTTGCGCAAGATTAGATTGACAATATCAAACGGTATTAGAAATCACGCCTTTCAGTGGATCACGCAACGACCAATACCAATATTCGTACAAAATAAAATGCCCGCTCACGAGTAACCCATTTTGACAACGACCGCTTAGCAGACGTGGCAAATTGTATATTTAGAAAAAAATATCACAGACAAAAACGCACGGCAGACGTTGCGTCAGATAAGATTTTTTTAGTGTAACGATTATTTTAAAAACCACGTAAAATTTCAAAATTTAGAATACATCTAGAACAATAACTACGCTCAGTAGATTTTGTTGTTTGCACAACAAAGTGAACAATTGGAAAAACATAATGGGGTCATTTTCATTCACCTTTAAACATAGACACTTTACGACTATTATATATCGTCTTATCAGGCCCTCAGGTAGCCCAAAGGGTCTACAGATTGGGAAAGAAACCACACATCTTAAAATGTTTAAAAAATGAAGCTGTGTTGAATATTTAATATAATAATAATAATAAATATAATCACATGAAACATAAATCACCAACAAAATCCGAAAATAATTATAATCATAACTTAACACTCATTGACCTTGCTCTTAAAATATAGGAAATAAATGTTATTATTTTCTACATATTTTATTTACAAATATTGTTAATTATATTTATTTTTTTATTTTTTACATTATTTTCTGTAGAGTATTTACAATTTTGTTTTATAATGTAATAACAATATTAGTGCATATTAGCTTCCATTTCCATTTTTTTTTTTACCTTTTTTAATTTTTTTATGTGGTAACTATTAAAAACAAAAAATAAACACAGAAAGTACCATAGAATTTATTTATTTCAACAACGTTTTTGCTATGTTTATTGCTTGTAATTAATGTAATATTTGTATCAGGGGTTCAAAATAATTGCAGAGGCAGGTCGCGACGTTATCATATAGTTTACGCGTCAAATGTGGGCGTGGCTGACAGCATCAGCTGTAAACTCTGTTGATTGCGAACCACTAACACCCTCAAATACACTGATAAGCGGCACTGGCTTATCATCACCCCCCCCCCCCCCCCATAACATTCTTCTGTTTCATCGATGTCGTTTCCTAATAGAATGCGAAGATTAGTTTCAGAACGTGTATTATAAAGCAATACTGTTTAATTCTCGTATCAGATTCTAACATTATATTTAGGTACGAAAATATACAAATTATACGGTATTTAAACGAAACAAAAATCTTTAAATGAAATGATAAAAAAAAAATATAGATATTACTTAATTTTCATTATTAATATTTTATTCGTAGGTTTTATACAGCCGGGAACTGAAGGGATCGTTATCAATAAACAAAATATGTCGTTATTCGATTGTTAATTTAAAGTCTAACAAAATTATTATTATTAATTAATTACAATATTTAGGAGCGAGCTCCAGTGATACGGTTGAGTTTATTCAGCTGAGGAAAAAATAATGCTTAACAACTCGCAACCTATAAACAGTATGAAGAGCATTTTACTGGCGAATTGTCCTGAAAAAAAAAAAGAATTGAACCCAAAGTTCACAAGATATATTTTATCTTGAAAGGATGGTCATTGCGGCCAAAATAAGAAAGCAGGCAGGTTCATTCGTCACAGTCCTATATAAATTCTGAATTCATTATTGTAATTTTTCTAAAATTACGATCAAAAAAACTGAAAAATTGTTTAAAACAATTTTTAACATAGTACACATCACACTGATGTGACACAAGACTTTTTCTTCAAAAGTCACGAGAACAATTTAAAATAAGTAAATCCCTACTTTAGGCCGCCATTTTATCTTCCTAAATTATACTAAAGCGTAGTGCTACAGTTTGTATGTACATATACATAGTATATAGGTAACAAAATATGTTATAAACGTATGGGGTTTTTTTTATTGGAGTTTTCGTTGAGGGGGGACTTCAATGGGGTTTTTTTGAGGTTTTTTGTTGTTATTATACTTACATCAACTATTAGGAGTGTGTATACAGTAATCTATAATCTATACATATAAAGAATTTTAAAGAAGTTAAAAAAAAAACAGTAATCTCGTGCGAATCCGCGGCACAGCGATAGTTATTTTTTTTTTATAAAAACTTCGCCGAGTTCCGCATTCGCACAAAACACGCACATATAAATTTTATGTATGCGCCCAGGCCAGGCACAACGGGCCAAGGTGTTTTTTCACACACACATCACGGTTAATTTAAATAATGTTATGTATTTATTTGATGTTAATGTTTTGACTCGCAAAATTGCAAATTTAAATAAACCCCCTTTCGTTTTGGCCGCGCACTAATTATTTGAATACTTGGCAGCTGCCTCGTTTTACTCAGAGACGGTGCGATTTCGTTACCAACGGAAAGTGCCCTTCATGAGCTAAATAATTATTACTGTTAATTCTCAAAAGGTCCTCAAGACTCTGTCGAGTCTGACCTATATTAGAGTCGATTAAAGGCGTGCGGTTAATTAACCTCAATGTCATGGCAATCGAAAATAATCGACAACCTTAAAAAAAGTAACAAGATGTGTCGCTACATTGATACAATATTGAAATTCGAAGCGTTATTTTTATTTGATCACAGCTTCATAATATAGAAATTAAAAAACAAACTACACTATGTTTTAGACCATTTATTTGCCTTTCAATTACTATTTCTCCTAAGGCTCTTTTATAAGTAAGCAATTCAACTAAAAACGAACTGTTAGCAGTTTATCATTTATAAAATTTCTCAGAAATAGAATAGAATTTTAAAAATTTGCCTTTACTATGTTTAAGAGATAAGATTAAGGTATCCAAAAGTATTTTTTTTATGATTAAATATCTAATGGTTACCAAATGCCAGCTATAAAAAAGGTAAATGAATCGAAATTAATATTTAACCTTTGGCTTCGCCTTAAAAGAATTACATTCCGCAGCATGACAAATATCTTAGTATTAAAATACTCTTTTGAATTCATATAGCTTATTCAAACTATTTGCAGTATACATTCGGCATATGTGCTACGGCGAATTTTAGCATTAGTAAGGCACGGTCTATGGTAAATGTGAAAATGTAGGCGAAGGCCGTTAATAAGTTGATAAATTATTTCAGTGTTTCAGTGGGGGGGGGGAATAACATTAGTTTTCAGCGGGAAACTTTTAAAGGCGTGTTTAATTTGATAATGTGTTTTTTCGCGTGATCTAGTTCCACAGGAGCGCGCGGTGCGGCGTTTGTGACTTATGCTCACCAACATAATTAGGCACGTTTATAAGCAAGCGCCAACTCGTTATTTATTAAGTTATTGCAAAGGCGTACTTTGTTAGAATATACACAAATGCATCGCATTTGAAGTAAACTTAAATCTTTATCCGTCGGCAATAATATAAACTAACTTATGCATTCTTTACTTGACAATTTTTTATTTAGCAAAACAGCAATCAAGCTATTGGTTACATTCAAAGAAAAAAATATAAAAACAATTGTATTTATATACACTGATGTCATTTTAGGGTAGGATCTATATCGGTTTCACAAAAAAAATTATATTATTTGTATTTATTTACTATATTTTTTGTTGTTTATGTAATTACTGCTTTTGCATTTTATTATCTTGTTTTTTTCCCGCTATCAATCCATGTTAAGCTATAATCTTATTGTAACTTTTGTGTTATAATATAGAATGTTTTTTTCACCCACAAAAATGCACCGTCTTTGTGGGGAAAGGTAAAGGTACCGTACCTACCTCCGTTCCGACGCTACTAAATTACCAAGGCCAGTGTGGCTTGCATTCACTGTTTCCACATACTAAACAACACCTTTCGTATTGAGTTGTTTTGAAAATACTGAGGTAATTCGATCAACTTAAGACGCTCGTTAACTGTGATGGAGTGCCTATTTTTGATCTCCTAATCTGGACCGACTGCGAAGGTCAAACTTAACACTTTAAGACCAACCCCAATGGCTTCGTTATCCATTATTAAATAAGTTATATATTTAATTTTTAAAAGTTTTTATATATTATTTCACTTATTTGTTATTAGTAGGTAGTTTGTTATCTCAAGTCAATTAATTTGTGTTAATTCAATCGTGTGATTCATTTTGATATTCATTAATTATTTCACTTGTATATTAACAGTTGTTTCGCCGCTTTTTTTCTTTACTATATTATTGTTATTAATAAGCGTATGCCTTGTGTTTGTTGGGGAGGCTCAATTGGACGCAGTTCCGAGTGCCTTATTGTTGTTTTTATGATGCGAGGCCGTTCATTACAGGCAAACGACATCTCGAAAGTTTGTAACTGAATGAGTTTTTGTGTTTGAAAGCGCCGTTGAATATTCTCAATGGCGAAAAACGACCTGATCGGATTCGAACCCGCGTCCTCTGGATTCAGAAGCTGGTGCTTAAACCACTGCACCGCCAGGCCGTCTAATATTAATATTGAGATTGACACATGCATATACGTAACAAGTACATAAAATCTAGAGCGATAGAGGGGACCGTTTCGTAGAAGCAACGTTCTTTTTTGTTTAACAAACATTAAGACCTTTTCGGCTCATGCGACGTGAACAAAACATCTGCAGTAAAAGTCTGAAAAAAATATTTTCAGAAGTAATAATTCTGTCACTTTCGTAGCGATTTCTATGCCCAGGATCATCTTACTCGGTAGAATTAATAGCTTACGGTGTAAATTAAAAGTAAACGACATTATTTTAAAGAAATATTTTCTAGACTTAGTATTTTATCTTGCAATAGAAATATTATGTTGTATTTGTAACGTGCGAGTGTTTCGCGAATTTAGTTTTTTGTTTTTTTTTTAAATTAAATATGTTTTTTTAAAGGAACCAGTCGATATAGAATCAACAAAAATGCAAATTTTACGGGTTTTCAAAGACGGTAGGAGAGATATCCGCAAGAAATATAAGTAATCTAGTTTAATTACATTAAAGATAATTTATTATTTTAGGAAATCACCTAAGGAAATTTCTTTAAACATTCTGCAAAAAATAATAAAAAAAAACCAAAACTACCATGTTTTTGATATAGCATTTTTTGAAGTCACCCTCTTATAAAACCAGGATCATATTTGCGATATTTGAAATATTAAAGCTATTTGTAATATTTGGTATAACAAATTTGCCTAAAATTGAAGATTTTTGTATTTATTTTATATATGACTGATAATTTATGCTAAAAGTTTTTAAATTTTCATAAAATATATATTTTTGTGTTATTATTAAAAAGAAAACATATCTCTTTTTTTTAAAAAAAGAAAATCTAAATGCTGTCAATATCACATACAAAATGGTAGACCACGGTTTGTGTTATAAGCGCCGTTATGCTCGTTATGAGTTTTATCTAATTTTTTTAAACTAGACTTTGAATGAATCTAATGCGACACACTTGATTGTTGATTTTCGTCATTATATATATTTCGTGTTTATAAATATCGTTAATTATTACTATTATTAAATTGAAATATTTGGTGTTTTAAATTGTGTTTTTTTTATTATAACCTATTCAAACTTAAAAATAACCAATTGTCGCCTCTATGACCATCCAAAACGCACATCGAATACGATAGATTATAAAGTGCCACAGGCGCGTGTGGTCTGGGTGGGAGATGCCTTTAATGATGGCTGTAGGGCCTAGCTGTAAGACGTCAGGCTCTGGTTAAATAATTTACTACTTCTAAACAATGTATAGAAGCAGCTGATATTATAAGATAGGCACAGTTGTGATAGCCATTCTAATAGAACATTAGAATACAGTTGTATCAGTGCCCAGAATTTTTACCTCTAACCTTTTAACTTCTAACTCTAACCTTCGGAGGCGAAATTTTTTTTTGAGTTAACTTTAATTTTTGTTAAAAAAATCTCGGCAAACCCGGCTTTTCGGCTTCAATGGAAGTACCACCATTGAGTTGTATAAGATAGAGCTGATGATTGATATCAATTTAGCAGAGGTCTTTTTGTTCGGCAACGAAATCACAGAATAAGCAAAAAGAGGCAATTACCATCATCACTTCAAATATGTTTCATATTTCAAGACATTTACACTCCACTCAAAGTTTTTCTTTAACAGTTTTAATAATTTAAGTGTTCTGTCTCTAGGAAGGTTTTTTTTTCTTCAAGAGCGCACTTAGCATCGACTGTTTATGGCCTAGTCCAGTCCGGAATATTGAGATGGAGTTGGCTGTCGTTTGCCTTATACAACTTCTCTATCCGGTTGTCCAGTTATGAAATGGATTCCTTAAGAGGATCCGCCTGCGTAGCGTCGAGTATCAGGGTCACGTGAAATGCTAGCGGCATGTTCGTCTGCGATACGCGAATCGATCTAGCATGTTTCGTGCTACCATTCATAATGGCCTTAAGGCCGTCCTTATAAATTACGCAACGTTCTAGCTGGGGAGATGAGGAGGGGTGTCGTTACTGCTGGGTTTCTTAAAAATGTTATTGGGCAAAAATTCAGGTCATACTAGTAGTTTCATCACATTAGTTATTATTGTAATGAAAGGTAGGAAGACATACCACAAAAAATATAAAAGTACACATAACTTCCAAACCGTTGACTTACGATCAGAGTATGGCCTGGTGGTGATGTACCTGATCATCGCACAAAACGATGGGAATTATGGGATGAGTAGTCAGTTACTGCAGTTCGACCACCACACTACCCAGCTCGTATCAGGAAGTATAACAGGTCCCGAGGCTTCGAACTTGCCGAATTCGGGCCCTGGTATGCGAACGGTGCTGGTCGCCAGACTGCGGAACACATAATCTGGGAATGTCCGATCTCGATTTTACAGGGAAGGTAAAGTTGTGGGTTCATTCCCGTTTTGCGACCCAGAATTGGTTGCAGCTATCCCGACCACCAGGGATAGTTTTAAGTAGTTTAATCCATATTCCGTGGAGCCGATGGAGTAAAATTATACCGCATTTAATGTTCCGTGTGGTGTTTATAAAATAATTCTACATTGCTTCGATTAAAGGTTTTTGGTTCTGAGGAGTTCTTAATAATTTTGGGTTACGAATCAAAAAGTCGAATCCAATCTTGACTGGATTAGATACTTGACTCAACTGAGGTGGGAGGTAAGAAAAAAGTTCGCGTTCATACGTTCTTACCTGATCTCTATAGATTTATAGTTTTAAGCGAATATTTTAAAATTGATACCTAGTTAAGTAGCGAGAATTTGTAAAGCAGAGAGGTTTTGTTTTATTTTAATAACAATAAATGATTCTCCCGATTTTAATCTTTGAAACGGCCCACAACCGAATGAAATATGTCTGATCTGAATTTCATTACAGGTTATTTCAATATAACGCGGTATTAAAAATTTTCCTTATCACATATTATTAATAAATATATTTCCCATTAACTTATGCAGATTAAGGCGAAGGATAAGTGGGCATTTGGTAACTGTCTTCAAAATTCAATTCAATTTCTGGAAAATGTAATAAATCATAAACTGCTAATAGTTCTTTTTTAGTTGAATTACTCTCTTATAAAACACATTAGGGCCTTAGAAAAAATAGTCATTAAAAGGCAAAGGATGGGTCCAAAATATAGTAAATTTAGTTTTTTTAATTTCTATATTATGAAGCTGTAATTAAATATAAACCAACAATTGCCCCCCACTGACCGCGCAAAGAGTAAAACCTGACGCCCTATGAAAATAAAGCGCCGAATATCAAGGTCCACTGTCAATAGCCTCCTTCGAGCATTCCTCGAGAGGCGTCAGTCAGCGTGAGTTGGCAGTCGGCAGGCCAATGCGAGCAGTTGGTGTCGTAAATGTTTCTAACGCGCTAAAACGAACGCTTTCAGGTCGGGCTATTCAGGAGGAGGAGGAGGAGGAGGAAGAGGAGGAGGTGTGGCTCCGGCCTATTGGGTTCGTAGCCGCGTGTGCGAGCGTGACTGCGACTTGTGATAATAGCCCAGCTCGCTGGTGTGGAGACCAAATCGACCTGTGCACTATACGTGTCGGACGTGTCGAATAACATCGAAAAAATTAAATAAACGAAAATCATACCCATAAATCAATAATAAATGTTATAAATAAAACCTTCCATGGATGAAAAATCGTTTCATTTCAAGTATTATTTTTAGGTAGATTTCATTAGGAAAGCTTCCTATTGCAATGGGCACCAAAATTTCGATTATAAATAAATAAATGTATAGTTAGCTTAAAAGTTTATAAATAAATGTATATATCTGTCTATATTAATTTTTTGTGGACATGATAATTGCCGTAATTTTATCACTTTCAAATTGCTACATAAATTGGTACAAAATCTCTTAACTTTTTTATTATCAGTAATTTTTTTTGATAGCACCAACCATTGGTCCTAGGTAGATCAAATCATTTCAAAGTGTTAATTGTAAATCATTTTCCAACAATTTTTGATAAGAGCAACGCTTACGGCAAAGTATATATAACATTACGCGGCACGGCATTATAACACGGCAAATAGTAATATAACATTACGCAATAAATAAATATGTATATATATTTTTATATATATTTATATGTATATGAATATGTGTATATATGTATATACTAGAGCACCTCCAAATAAAATATTGAGTGCCTCGAATACTTCGATTACGCCTAGTGAAGTGATTATAATCCAATATGCCTGAACCTCTTTTCTATAGCTAATTATATTATACCTTGAAATTTAAATAAAAAAAAAAGTACCTATGAACTATGAACTTATGTACTTAGAATTATGAACTTTTTGCATACTGTATTGTACTACTATGGATAAATAAATAAATAATTAAAGTGGGATCAGATCGCGCGGCAGCTCGCGTAATGTTTAATACAAATTCGTAGAGGAGTTCGCCTATCCTCTACTTAGATTCTGTGAAGTCTACCTCCGCCTTCCGGCGTGCCGAAAAGGAGGTCAGAGAGGCTACGATTTGTAGTGTAGCCATTTTGTTAGTGATAGAATAAAGGAGGCTTTAGCCAGCCACACACGACACAAGGATATATGACAGGACGCGTCCGCGGCGATCGAGCGTCGCGTCCGAACCGTGGCGAACCGCCGTTATATTTATAACACAGCACAAGTTTGTGATGTTGATAAATGGTTTTGGCATTTATATTCCGGCCGATATAATTTATGATACTCCACTCTTCATGCCAGGGCAGTTCTCCCGCTCGCTCTGGCCCATTGGTATCTGGAGACGTTGTCCTGTTCTGGCACGGGAACACAAAAATGGCCGCCCGAATTATGTGAAAAACTCCTGTCGGGCACCAAACACGTCGAATTCCAAGTTTTCCTACGTACAAATACTCTGTGTTTGAACAGGCTTTGTGATATATTCACATCTTTTGTTTATACTTTTCCTACTATGTTAAGAAAAACTTTCCTTATAAATACGGTAAATTCATTCAATGGAATAATTAATACACCGAACTGAGGCTTAAAGTGATAGCACCAAAAACTATGAGGAACTGATCAATTTACACATCTTTTATTTTTTTTCTCATTTATTTATACAATTTTTTAATCATAATTGGTAACACATAACCCCCCTCAAGTCTTCGGGAACGGTCTTGAGACAGCCCTTATAAATAATCGACATTATTGTGCTTAAAAAGAGGACTCTCTTTACATAAATGATTTCTTTACTCAGCCTCGCCACCCTCCTTAAATTGGATACGATGTGATGGTAATTCTCGAATGGCTTTGCAAGTCAAATATCCTGATTGTGTGGAGCGTTGACCAGACTTGGTACAGCTGGTTTTTAATGACGCTCCAAATGGCTCCGAGCCGAGGACAAGATTGACTTCTTTCATACGATTTTTTTTTATTGCATAAATTTCATTTGTTAAGTTTATTACGTGTCGTGATTCCAATTGAATTTGTAAACAATGAACGTCGAGTAACCATTTTCATTGAATCACATAATGCCTACAGTACTGTTGAAACTTGTACGAACTAAAGTCGCTAAAGTATTATTGTAATCCTTGCAAAACGCGGCAATGATTTATCATAACTTCGTGATACAAATCTAACATGATTTCCTCAGGATTCTGTACATATTGAAACCCAATTCGCCGATTATATAATTTTAATATTATATAAAAAATATAGGAGCAATTGCATATGTGTATATTTGTGCCTTAGGTAATTTTTTATATTTTCTCAGGGTTTTGCACTGGTCTATTGTATGCACTGTAATACTTCATATATTCCTTAGAACAGGTAACTCTTACCTAGTTAGGAAGGTTATAGACTTGTACTTATAGGCCAACTTGATTTCTCAATAAAAAAAAAAAAAAATATAAAAAAAACAGTCAGATGTCGTCACTTTATATTCTTTTTTTTTTTATTAAACATGTACCGTAAATGGACATTATGAGGGGCAACTAAAAATAATATAAGTGTGTAAGATGGTGTGTTGTGGCTGTGAGTCATACACGGCGGATGTGTGAATGTGTGCATAAGTATGTGTTTAAAAAGTACGTTTAGGCAATATAAATAAAAAGCTAAAACGTCTCTGGGCATGGACGAGTTGGGTCAGGGTGGGCCAGCAACCAAATATGCACCATCGAATTGGTCATGCATAGGCAACTTTATAAAATAAGGACATGTCGACAACAATCCATCAATTTTCCAGGAAGTGAATGTTATAATAAATTAAGGAAAAGTCGAAGGATACATATTTATTTATATCAATGGCGAGCATTGGGTAACCATTGGATAATTTAATCATAAAAAATATGTTTATATACCTTGATCTTATGACTTCAACATAGTAAAGGCAGATTTTTGAAGTTCAATGTTTTTAGTGTTTCGTATGGAATGGAATACACGATGGAATACAAGCATACAAGAGCTATGTATCCCCATTTGACATACAAACTAAAAAAAGTTCCTAAACAAGACCAACATGCAAGTCTACCCGACCCTCGTGTGTTCGCAGGAGTATTGATCTCGATGCCTTATTCAATATAAAAGTTTTTACTGCTGGGCGGGCGGGCGGAGGGCGGGCGGTGGCCCCCGAATGGGCTGCCATAACATAACAGTTAAACGCCGCCATCTTGATTCTGCAACTCTTCAAGGCTCGGCGCGGTTGCACGGATGTTTTTTTTTTGTTTTACTATAAACGACCATGAATTTACTGAAAGAGTAACCGTATTTTTGATTACATGTCCATTAACCACTAAAATTTAACTTATTCTTCTTACGCCCTTATTCGAACACGCTTCTAACGCAATCATCAAAAAAATATGCATCGAGGACACTTGACTGGAGAACTCTCCTCGTGAATCTAAAATGCTTTCAAAAATCAAAAGCTTTAAATAAATGTACTCGTATTTAGGCAGTTTAGTAGGTACTACACACAAATGATGATAGGTAATGAAGGGTTTATTGTAATAGGGATTTTTAGTATTTTTTTACATTTATGGCCTTTCAACGTCTTCGGTATTTATACACATAAAAAAATAATAATTCATTTAAAAGTTTTATTGGGCGTTGAATAATCTACTTTGTCAAATGCCTCGCTGAAGTCAGTAATTGTGGCTGTATTTCATATGCATAAAGGTCGTTTCACTGCTACTAATGTGTTTTCTGCAAATACATCTATCAAACTATTTGAAAAATACTGCTTTACTTAGGCGAAATGAGTCTCTAGCTTCTTGTAATGTGAAAGTTTAATTAAGTGCACTAAATCCTGCCATATTTTTATAAAAATGCTTTTGTGTGACTCCCTTATTGGTAGAAGTAGAAGAAAAATTATACTAGGTATCGTTTTAGCTCCTAAATGTCTAGGATTCTATGGAATTTTGAAGATTATTTTTTATTTTGTTTTAAAAAGAAGAGACTCGAAAAGTCTGTATTTTTCTATAAATTTTATCAAAAGTTTAGACGTAAATATCTTATTGTCTGAATACAAGAATCGAGATAATATAACTACAGAAGAATAGTTTATATTATAAAGATGCAATATGAAGTGAGTTTTTCGACATAAATTGATTCTGTTTTGCATAGTTAACCAACAACTTTACAGTGTTTATGCGTTAGATGATTTAAAAGGACTTTAGAGGCCCCTTAAGAGGACTACTTTAATGCATCTGTCGATAGACCTAAAGCACTAACCCATATTATATAATTTATATAATCTTTTTGGGATATCATATTATACAGGGATGTCCCAAGGTCAATTTGGCTATCAAATATTTTTGGATGTTTTTATATAATTTCTTACTCGTAACAGGGAACATATACCCCCCCCTTAAATTACGATACTCGGTGGTACCGTCAATTCTACAAAGGAAGTAATATTTTGTCATGTTTTGAAAACCCGTGCCTTCCTTCCTCGGTCGCCTCAAAGTTTGTTTAGCAAAGAGCTTACCCCCTCTTCACCCCCTTTGCCCCGCCGCCCTGGGACCTGCGCAATCAAAGGGACACATTCTGCGCATGCGCGGAACGATAGAAACGGAGAGTGATGCCAACAACTCGTCACATACAGCATGTTCGAATAATTTCGTCTTAGCTTCAATTTTCTTCGTTTTTGATTTTCGTAGTATTTCCCCTATACTTTTCCCGTTCGCAGTCTGTTAGAGGTTGCATCTCGTGTCTGGTCTCCGCAGTATTTTGTGTACAAGAACAGAGTGGAACGCATTCAGAAACGGTTCATTAGACCTGGAATTCAACACATATGACGAGATGGCTAATTGTTATCATATGCAGACTCTCGAGGACCGACGTACCACAGCGGATATGGTACTTCCACACGATCTATTCCATAACAGAGCGGATAGTCCATATTTGGTATCATATTACGGGTATTTTTTATCCCCGGCAAAAGAAATCGTCATGATAAAGATGGCCGCCTGGACGAAATTTAATTTTAAGAAAATCCAAGACGCGTTGAATCGTGCGTTCAACTTAGCAATATCGAATTTCATTTTGTTTTTTTCCCATAAAGTGAATAATTTACTTACTTAAACCGACCTTTTCTTAAAGCGTTAAGGTTTTATAAAGAGATCTCCACTTCAGACGATTTTGAGCCATTGTGTACGCATTTTTACACGGTACCTACTTGACCAGCACTTTTTTAATTCCCTTAATCGGGGTGCATTTCGCTCGCAGAACCATGGCTATTGATCCTGACCATTCTGCAAACGTGTCCAAACCATATGAGCTGAGAGTCTTCAATCGCGAATCTTTGCGATGTGACATTGAGTGAGATTCGTTCTGGAAATTCTGAATACCAGTCTGATGAAAGCTTTGATTCTTCAACAAATTTTATATCCTCATTGAAATAATAATTAAATGTAATCCAATTTTTTTTACTCGAAAAATTATATCTAACAATTATTTCTATTTATTAATATAAGTAACCTGTATGGTTGCAACCAAAACAAATGTATCTAAATTTATTTTTTTAAATAGTCTTGTTTACTGAAGGAAGATTGACGTATAATAAACATTTAAATTTGATTTGTAAATCAAATTTAAATATTTATTTTATTATACAACTTCATTATTTTTCGAAACACTCTGTATTTGTATTATTTTATAGGTATGTGTTGGTAATGCACATGCCTCGCGACGTAAGCGTGCAATCAGTCAGCTGTTATGTCACGCACACAGGCGCGTGTGCGTCGCTCCGTGGGCGCCGTTGTGCGCGCGCGTGTGTGCGTGCGTCGGTGTTGCCGTGACATTGCCCGCACGCGCGCGTGTGTGTGCGTGCGCGCCGAGTTCGAAATTCAATTTGAACGAAAGGTGTTGTTCGGCGCCGGCCTGATATTTTTTCATGACTAAATTTATTGAAATACTTGAGAAAAATAAAATTTATTATTCTCAAGTACTATGATAATTGTCTTCTGAACGAAAATAAATACTAACTATAGATTTGCACATTCTAGGTCGGTAATAATCTATACTCAAATCAAATTCAAATTCAATGTCGCTTTCGCGACCTTTATTTCAGTATTTTTAAGTATGCAGGTTACATGTTCTGGAAGAGCCTGGCGACTCGTCTACCAGAAACTCACTCGTATTGACATATCAAGCAACATTAAACATAATAGTTATTATTATTATTTATTATTTATTATTACATACATTAACCTATTGATAAAAAAAAAAAACATAACCTTAACAATCAGAATGAATTGACAAATATAAGTATAACTTAAGATCTTTTTTAACATCACTAATTTTTTTTAATTTCTTAATTTCTAGAGGTATCTTATTCCATAATCGTGCCAGCACAACTTTAGTTTGCCTTTCTCCATACATATTTTTGAATTTTGGTATCCTAAGTATTTGTGAAGCTAGTTGCCTTGTCGAGTACTTATGTGAAAAAGACTCTTTGAATTCTTCACGTGAGAAATACTCCATAAATATTTTATAATTAAACAGTTGAAATACTGTGAACACCTTGCAGAATTCAAAGAGCCCTCCGACATCGTTTTTGTACCTCGTTTTTACCTTGTTGGGTACAATTGTTTTAAGAATACGAAACTGTAGAGATTGTATTTTACTTAGGTAGGTTTTGTACCCTCTTCCGTAAACTATCAGCCCATAACTGATAATGGATTCCACCAGCGCTTTGTAAACTGTTACCAGAGTACTAAAATTTAAATGGTGCTTCAGATGGTGAAATTTTTGCAGACATACACGCAGTTTACTACATACTAGGTCAACATGGGATCGCCAGTGGAATGCACCATCAATCATAAGACCTAAGTATTTAGAGGTATCAACCACCTCTATAAGGTCACAATCACAATTGGCTGAATCAGACATGGCAATGTTGTTATGTAGACAGTTCAGGGAGTGGCTTTTTAATGGTAAATTTATAAGGGGAGTATGTTTTGAACGGATATGAATTAATTTAGTTTTTGAGGCATTAAGTATTAGTCCTTTATCATGGGACCATCGCTGGAGGTTATTGAAATCTTTTTGAAGCTTATCTAGGCATTCCTCGACGGTCGATCCGGTCACTACAAGCGCAGTATCGTCTGCGTACTGGAGACAATGGCAGAATTTTATGACACTTTCAAGATCATAGCAATACGCGTTGAAAGCTGTCGGTCCGATCTTTGACCCCTGAGGAACGCCAGATTCGCTTAATACGAGGTCACTAAAACTGTTATTTACTTTCACGGTCATAAATCTATCACTTAAATAATCAATAAACCACTCATTTAATTTACCTCTAATACCTAGATTAAATAAAGTCTGGGTTATTTTAGAAAAGGATAAAGTGTCGAAAGCCTTTTTGAAATCAATTAGTAATAATAAAACTTTTTTTCTTTCGTTGAGGCTCTGATTAACGATTTCGGAAAAGTCATTTAGTAATTTTGTGGAACTTTTGCCTTTAATAAACCCATATTGAGTCATAGACAGAACGTTATAGTTTTTAAAGTACTCTGATACTTGATTAATGATAAAGCTTTCAATTATTTTATTTATGCACGGAAGAATGGCAATCGGGCGATAATTATTAACGTCGTTGTGTTTGTTCTGTTTATATATAGGTCTCAATATCGCTATTTTTAAAGAAGAAGGATAAGTACCGGATTCCATTGATAAATTAATTAAACGAGTAATCAATTCGGTAAAGTTCTTTTTAAATGACTTTATATCGCGCGCACGTAAATTGTCATAACCGGGCGATTTATTGACATCGAGTGCATTGATAAGTTTGAGTATTGCTGGCTCCGTCGCTTTCCTGAAGTACATCGATTGCGGTTGTGAGGGGGTGAGGGGGGGCGCGGAAGTGGGAGCGGGAAGCGAGACTCTACTGCCTCCGTCGCACACAGCAGGCGGTGGTAGTGTCGCTGTATGGAATTCATCCAATAGATTTCGATCGCAAACATGACGCAATTTTTGAACACCGTCTGTGAAGCATACTAAAAACTTATCGACGATTTCTTCTACATTATTATTATCATTTTTCATATATTTGGTAATGACATCATCAACGCTCGATTTAGATTTGCCTAAAATGTTATTTATGCATTTCCAAATTAGTTTCATATTGCCGTCAGCGTTCGTAATCTTATTTTGACAATAACTAAATTTCGCTAATCTGATTTTATTTGTGGCCTTATTTCTTAGAAACCTGTATTTATTTTTAAGACTAATATTAGTTGGGTTATGCGTCCACTGTTTAAAAACGCGATCTCTTTCTAAGAGCATTTTTAAAATGTCCGACGTCATCCAGTCTTTCCGATATTGTTTACTATTTTAATAGTTTTTTTTTTTACTTTGGATGAGCATTAAATTTTAAAGTACCTAGTTATTATTCGTATGGAATTGTTTAAAAACAAATTGACAGATCGGGTCTCGCCGCTCTGATTGGCCGAGAAGGGTTAATCCCTAACCCATACAAACATAAAATAGGCAGGCTTTGCATATTATAATTATGTATCAACTAGGAAACTTGATTTTACAGGGAAATGTAACATTACGTTGCATACCATTAATTATTAGTTTATTATTTTTGCCTTCGTTGGATGTACACTGTTCCCCTTCCTTCCCTCTTTTCCTAAGTAATTAATTAAGTAACATTTATTTATAAATTGCACCCATTCATATTTGCACCACGGTCATCGTACAAATAAAAGTAAACGTCTGTGAGTATGATTGTTAATATCGAATTCTTCCATTATTTGTTACATAAACAATTAATTGTAATAATTTTAATAAATAAGTAATCGTAGGAAGGTGGTTCCGTAACTCGCAAACACCGTGGATCCCGACAATCTATAGAAACAGTAGCATAAAAGTTTGATTTTGTTTTTAATTTATTTATTCCAGAATTAAAATGTTTTCCGCTGCCCATTTAAGATTGCACAAAGTTAGAACAGAAATAGGTTTTTCGACCGACACACTATAATATAATTCGATGCTTTGCCGACCGAAAACATAGTCATTGACCGGTCCAACTGGAATCCTATTGGGCTAAGCAAAAAAGATATTTCCTTAATTTCCTTCTACATATTTACCAAATCAAATCTTCAACAAACCTGTCATAATGAGGTAAATCGAGCCGATATATCAGTATTTGATTAAAATATGATCAGTGTTATAGTATATATTTTTTTTTAATATATGTACCATCATCTTTAAACATAATATCTAGCTATCGCCACAATTAACAACAGCTAACAAACAGCTGTCAATGTTCAGGCGCGCCGCCATTTTGATTTGAATCACAGCCAAAATATTATGGTTCATTTCGCTCACGACGCCATATTGTTTTGTGATCATAGCAATATGTTTTTGCTAAAATATTTTTGAACATCTTTTGTTGCCATAGCAAGAAATATGGTAAATCAAGCCAAAATTTCGATTAAGAAACTTCGTGCAAATTTTTAAACAACCATCGGGGTCCTAAAATATTTTTTTCCATTGGATCGGAACGGAATAAATCAGTGGAAAGTATTATCCGCGTGTTTTATTGATCGTTCCCGTTTCGCATTACGGATTCCAGTACATCTTCGTTCCCATAAAATGACAATGGACGGATCCCTCGGTCGCGGCCGGCGCAGGGCATCAGCATGCTGGAGCCATGCAAATCTGGACTTGAAAGGAATCTGTTTAGCATACTCAAATGATACTCTCGTTTCAAAGCTTGAATATTTATAGTCGAAACAGGTTCTCATGATGACAAAAGCATACAGCAGATGATGGCAGATTTATCGATACAGATTCAATCTTGATTTATTTTATTAATTCGTTAGCGAACTCGGACCATTTTATTTCTTATTCATAATACTCATACTTATAAAATGTAGATAACATAATTCTATATATTTTTTTTTTCATTGATTTCATCTTGTTTTAGGACGTTTACGGTGTTATACACCGTGTTCCAAAACCATTCCTAAAAAAAAACAGCTAATTGGCCTTGCGATTTGTAATATTATTTGTGGAGAATGTATATCAAAATTTGTGTATTCGAGGAAAAAAAGTGTAAATTTGGAACTTATTTTAGCATCGAAAATTATTACAATTATACCCGCACGATTAAAGTCTATCTTAGTACGGGCATGCCTCAGTTAGATCATATGATTAACTTTGATTATATGATTAATTTAAACAAAAAAGTTTTGATGTTATAAATAACTCTGAAAAATATTAATATAATATTTTTTGTTTCATTTCTAAATGTTTTATTAAGACGATGTTATTAATTATATTATCATCTAACCATAATATAGGAATAAGATTTATGTATTATTAAATTTGTTTTTCTCTCTTCGTATTTAACTAAAGTATACTATCTGAATCTGTAGATTTCTTTTAAAATTACATAAATAAAAATATGATAAGCCATGAATAATGAATATGTATGTACTACACACAAACTAAATAAAGATAGGGATATACTGCTATAAAGAATCTTTTATTTTTCGAAAGACGTTTGAGGTAATACACATTCAAAATTAGGGCAATATTTTGTCTCAGTCCCGTTCAGATTAGGCGCCTCTAAATGCTGATAGGGTACATAGAAGGGAGGGGGTGAGGCGTTTAAAATATTGATTTATTTATTTATTATAATATCCAATATACAATTAATATTATTACATATTGTTTATATAATGGATAGTAAGTGATGTTACACGATCACACGACACTCCACTAATAACGCAACAACTAACCAAAACTGGTACGATAACCCCTCCCCCACTTTTGTACCGAGTTGTCTTGAAGGCTTCACTCTGAAGTTTTGACGTTCTCCGTCTCTCAACTCCGCGACGGAAGAAGAGAAGAAGGTCTTCGCTCTCCGCCCAACGCCAACGCCAACCGCCCCAGCCTCCGACTTCCGAGCGCCACTCCTCGGAAGAGGCTGTCAGACGCACGTTGCCCGCATCTGAGTATTGACATGTAATAATGCGAGAAGTTCGAAACGTGGGACCTGCACGCTTCCACAATATCTTTATATGATTTTGAGGGGCTTTCATTGTTTGATAGCACTCATTTCTTTGTGTTTATTTGGCAAATAAATAGTAAGGCATTTGGTAAACAAAAAAAAACATACAATGTTAAAAAACATACAATAAAAAAAACATTAGAATGTTAACCTTTATATATTTGCACTGATAAAATATAATTAGTTTGCGAAAGCAATTCGCAAAAACTAAAATATTATTATTATAATTAGAATGTTTACCTTTATATATTTGCACTGTTAAAATATAATTAGTTTGCGAACGCAATTCGCAAAAAATAAAATATTATAATTAGAATGATTATTATTGCACATTACATACTCTCTGTATGTGTATTGTATATACAACCTTGAAAAATAATATATTCAAAGATAATTTGCTCTTTATTAAATGTATCAGGATATCATGAAAGAAATGTAACGGCTGTATTTTGTTGTCCGCAGGCTTCCACCTCAGCGGGATAGTGACCGCGTCGGCGCCCCCCGCCGCAGCGCCCGCCTACCCCCCCGAGCCCGACAAGCGCTACAAGGTTTCGGTCAGCTTCGATAGGTGAGCACACCTCCTGCGATCGCATGCGCTCCCGGTAGCTTCGAAGTCTATCCGGGGTTAATTTTAACTTAAGTTTACAGGAAGTGTCAATCGCTAGTACGAATTAGCTAGTATAGTATATTGTCAAAATGTATTATGAACCTAAATAAATAAATAATAAAATCAAATAAAGTAGTCATGACGTCTGTCACTCGATTTTACTTATGTCTCGTCAGACTAACAGAAGTTGCGTAACCTGCAATAATTATTATAATCTTTTTGCACATATTTTTTTTTTAATCATAGATAAACTGCAAAATTAATAAAAAAAAACAGGCTAATGTTCTGAATTATAAAAAAAAAACCTCGTTTGAGGTTTTATTAAGTGTCGTTACTACCGCTCACAAATTTTCCTAAATAACTTCTAAATAAGACGCCTTTAAAATGTTCAAGCATCAAAAATTAAACACATTTTTTTTTATTAATATTTTTTTCTCTAAAAATACCATTTCCGAGAAATTTAGCGAAACGCATAGAGACATGTCATACTAATGTCAATGTTAATGTTCGACACCAGCGATACAAAAGAGAGGACACGGCGACGGCTAACACCTGTGCCAGCGGTGCGGTGAGCATCACTCCTCACCCCAGCCACCTGACGTCGCCGCTAATTATTTACTATTAAAACGTAATTTCGTCTTTCTTGCTGTTGCGATTAGTTTTGCACGTTTTTACAATACAAGTAGGCATTATGTCACTTCAGAATGTTCTTGACGCAATCAACGATCTGCCTGCGTTTTATAAGCGGGCAGCATGATTGAGGCAAATCGGCATGATTCCCTTGGTGCGTGTCCCAATTGCTAATAATAAAAATATTGTAAAATGTATCAGCAATCGAGTTGGAGAAATGGGCCACCCGATACAAAGGCGTCCGCCCGCCGGCTACGCAATTTCTCCGTGTCAGCTGTCACACACGCGCCATCCATCCCGCGGGCCGCCCTATCGCCGTCCCGCGCCGACGCGTGGCGCGACGCGCGCGAGCGAAAGGGACGGCCGCTGAAAAGTTCCGATTGTTTGATGACGTCATTGCTCAGATGTCGCGGCGATATGGGAGCGAGTTTTTCCAAATTGCCAAAGCGCCGCGCGGACACAGACCGCGAACAATAACCTTAATGTTACCGTCGATGCGAGATAGTCGACAATGTGCGCATTAGCCGGTTAAAGTACGAAATGTCCTTTTAAATAGTATGGACTTCACCTACTTAATCTGCATCATGCACATCAACGTGCAAAAATATTCAAGAGAGCGAGACAAAAGCGTGACTCTATTCGTTTCCTTTTCTCGCACCCCCCCCCCCCCCCCCCCACTCTTCGCTATCGTCGCGCCGTGTCTTTAAGGTTATTACAGTTTTGAAGCTATAAATGTACCACAAATAGGTGTGCTTGTCGCAACAACGAATTTCTATGTAACTCTAAATGTCGCCAATCTTTAGATCGCACTAATAAGTAATTTAGTGTCATAATTTTTAAAATATTATAACTACATATTTCGTTTAAATTAAGTTACTTTTATTGGGATAAAGTTTTAAAAATATTTAAGTGCTTAATTTTATATTGTGAAAATTAACGAGCGAAAATTATAACTACCAAATTAAAGATAATTTTAACATTCAAGTCATATTTTATTAAAGAAAAGAACCTATTATCTTCACATTAACTAATGCCTCATCGTTAATCTGTAGATTATCTAGGGCATCTGCAGAATAACTAGTAAATCTACGAATTGAAACGATTTTTCGTAGTTTGACGTACTCGCTTAGTTATTCCGCAGAGTAACTAGATAATCGCGTATCAACTGTTTTACGAACATTCACAGTAACATAAATATCTATGGCTGCGAAGCCTTGTAGTAGTAGTATTAAAGCATTATAGATCATGAAATAACCTAAAAAGTAAATATATTGTAACTAGGTACTAGGCAAGAAATCTTCAGACGATCGATATAATGTCCCCTCTTTTTTTTGTGTTGGTAGTAGCTACATTCCCCAATACTATCCTTGGTTTCTTCATATGTAACAGGATTTCTCACTCGTACCCCAAGGCGCGGTGGAGATTTAGTAGATATCGCGTCATTTAAAAATAACCTCAAAATAAAACTATATGTATTCGTTAGTTTTATCATTTGTGTTTTGATTACTTTGTTGTAATATGTGAGTTTTAATTATATACCTGAATCGATGACTTAAGTAACGTTTTGTATATGAAATGATTTGTTATTTTTTTTGTGTTATAGTATTAATCGCGAAAGACATAAATAATAAACAGATGGCACTATTTATCGCGCATGAACGATAATGAGTCACGAATGGCGTTCAAATTTCACTTATTTTACTTTTATATATATATTCACATGTTTTAACTTAATCAAAGTGCGCACTCGTCCATCACATACACATTCGCAGTTGAAAACAGTATATTAACAATGTGTGTATGCGCTAAAATGAACTGAAATCTTAGCGTAGTCTAGCGTCAAAGTTTGTTTTATTATAAAGTATTAAAACGCTTTAAAATGTCAGTTTATTTGACGAAACAATAGTTAAAAATCGTATTCGAAAGAAGGTGACTCATGTAAGGGGGATTTTTTTTCTCGCACGTTCGTTTAAAGTAAATGGCATCGCGGATAAAGTATTTTATATTCCCCGGTGCTGTAATTTTGTTTGAAATAATAATGGCGATATGACTCACGTCGCTTTTAGTTTAGGTACTTTTAGCGTTTTCCTCACTACTAAGCGATTACTATCCACTATCTAATTGAATGTACAGGTACCCTGGTGTATATATTACACACACGACGACTAATATTTGATGATTGTTTTTAATAGGCAAATCGCCTGAAAAGATAAATGACACAATCTTTGACAATATTGAAAAATTTTGAATCATTTTTTGATAAAGTGCTGGATAGCATAATATTTATAAAGGTTCTAAAGAGGTCCTGTACTTGAGAGCGCAGGATGTCGGTTTAAACCCAGCGCTGGGTTTTATAAAAATGCATTTTTAACTCTCACCTTGTCCTCTTTAGTATAAAATATTGTCAAATATTATCCATCTAATTAGATGAAATAAGAAAAGGATGATATTCTAACAAAAAATATAAAAATAATGGAATTGTGATTACGATGAAGGACGACTATATACACGAGACCAAAAGCAAAAATACCAATCGATAAATCTTACCAAAAAAAATACCAAACTTATCAATCGATAAATCAATATTATCTGTCGACCAATAGCATCCCTCTTACAACCCCAGAGAAGAGGAAAGGAGTTACCCCTTCTTCTTAGACTGACCTCTGTTCGACCAGTGGCATCTGACAGCAATCAATTAGCTCCGCCCTAATAGGGCGTTTCGAACAACGCGGGAGGTCATTAACCTCGATCTTGACTGACCGCGGCCTAGTGACCCAGTGACGTACTTATCGGAGGGCGGAGCCATTGAAAAAGCCATCTATTTCACATGAGTTAGAATAGAAACTTTAATTTTTTTTTCTCGAATACCATAATGAATTTTTATATAGTTTCTTAACAGATAACACTATGAATCGTAGGACCTATTAGCTGTTTTTTTTATTGGGATTGACCTTGGGCCACCCTGTATTTAGTATGTTTTCCACTGTGGTTGATCATGATGGTTTGTGTTTTCCTCTTCCTCAGATGCAAGATAACGTCCGTGACGTGCAGCTGTGAAGCCAGGGACATCTTTTGGTGTCAGCACGTTGTCGCCCTGTCCCTGTTCAGGATACGAAACGCAGACACCGTGCGGCTCCGGGTGCCCATCTCCGGTGAGCGTTTATCTCCAATGTGCAGTTGGTATTTGAGATGTGTGATGTGTGAGAGAGATAACAAATCCAAATCGTTCTTGTAAATATTGTAACGAATGCCCGTCTCAAATCAAATCCTCGCCGGGAGTGAAGCAAAATTCAATCTTAACGTCTGCGGGTTGGCCGTGTCCAATAATTCCATGTTAATAAGTCATAATAAGTCAGTCAAATGAGCGTGTCACATGTCAAGTCATGTAATAAAAAGGTATGAAAAACAATGACCGATAACATTAAATTCATTGACCTGCATTAAATGGATGGTGGAATAAACAAAGTTGCGACCACATAGGTATGACACACCGGGAATTGGGACAATCTACAACGATATCGTATCGATATTCAAACTTTGCATATTTAATACGGATGCTTCTCTGGAAAAATTTCTATGGATAGTGAAACATAACACCTTAGCCGCGATCCGCCTTCCAATGCAATTTCAATGCTCCACTGTTTAACCTGAAATAACCTGAAATGTTTTTAAATCAACTCATCTTAGAGATCAGGCATTTCTTCTCAGTGGTTTGTATTTTAACCTATTTCTACCACGGATATCAAAATCGTTCCTTTTAAATCCCGCGCACCCTTTGCCTAGCATTTTAGTGGCTAGAGCCGATCTAAAATGTGTCGTAAAAGCATGTTTCGTCCGACCAGGTCACTGACCGAAGATCGTTAGAACGAGGCTCCAAAAATTAGCGGTTAAATAGCGTGTGAAACACGAATTAGACCCACGAAAAAGGGAAGCGGAGAACCGCGTCCAATCATTCCGAAGTACCTGAGACCCATCGCAACGTCCATAACCCAGGGCTCCTCTTAAGGGCGCCCGCGCCTTAAATAGGTATCAATTTATTTCACGCCAAATAATCATGGCCGCCACCAAAATTGGCCACAAGTCTGCCGACAGGAGCCTGCGAGCTGATCAACCATATAATTTCGGTCTGCGTTCGTTAAAGGCGCTTCCACACGGTGCACCAAGGACCACACGAGCCAATCAACAGAATATTTCACAAATATTGATAATTCATACCTAAACAAACCTATCTGTAATAGGATATATAATGTTTTTATGTATCTCTAGAGCAGAAGGAAGAAATACGTGAGGCGAATGGAAGTCAGGTTAGGAGGACGCTAATTCCTTAAAAATCTTTGACCTATCGATTCGCAATCAACTTTCAGGGATAATCACGAGTCCCTAAGCATCCAATAGACCTAAAGAAACGACATTATAAGCATTTTGCTGCGAGTATTAAGACGAAGCCAAAGTATGGTGTTTTTTTTAGAGACGTGGTTTTCAATCTGGCACTACTTTTTTCGTAGTTGGTGTTTTTGACAGCTGTCACTTGATTTATACTCAGTTTGGTTTGCCATTTCATAATGAATAGACTTACTCCTGAACAACGTGGCGTGGCCTCCAAGATCGTGCGATTTAACACCGCTGGACTATTGTTTGTGGGAACAAAACCTAACGCACAACACTGCTAAAAACCCGAAAGTTGAAACGACCTATTTTCTTCCTCGGCCTTATTCTCCTTTAGATAATGATAAACCTGTGTAGTGCTCTGGGCGGTGTGTGCGAAGTCCGCGTACTTCCCGCCCCGTCTGCAGCGCCTTCGAGGGTCCTCCACACGCGCCGGCGGCACTCTTCAGACCGCTACCGAAATTACACGTCGCGTCGCTCGCCTCTTTATTCGAACGTTTCCCGTTGCCCAGCGGAAAGACCAAATTGAACCCAAATTGCTCATGGTCCAGGATCCAGGAGAGTCTGGGTTGATATCCCCAGGGCAAACGAGCTATTTTAAGAACCTACTTATGTTTTTTTCTTCCACGTTTTCATGGTTTGACTCAATTGTTAGTTTGAACGAAGTAAAAACAGTGTAGTTGGCATTTGCGATAGTTTCTGTATAGAGTGTTTGAAAAAATATGATTCGTCATTACTGTCGTTAAAATCCAATTAAATAATCGGCAATTCTCAACATGTTCTGACCCCTCTCCTGAGGAATTAACTCTGTCCTGGATGGAAGTACCCTGCTTCGGATGTGCCCGGAATACGTTGAGGAACGCTACTATAATGCACATTGCGGCTTTACGATATCGGACCAAATTATCTTGAACATTTAGAAACAATCTATGGTTTCCTACCAAAATACTATTTGTTATGTTTTCTACTACTGTTTTTTTATTATTTAGGCTAAAAAGTAATAAAAGGCATAAAGGTTCGTCTACTCATCTTTCTTACTATAGTGTCAAAATCTTTAATGGATCGAGACTATTTTTCTTACACGCATTGACCGCGCTGAATAGATTTTTCTAACAATTCGATGTTTAACAACAAATTATATGTAGGTTAACCGAAGACTATAACCATCAAGCTAATTCAAAAAAATAATGTGTGGGTGCCGGGACACGTGGTTAAGATGTGTAAACGTGTGTTGTTGTCTGTGAATGTAATGGGAGGAATGAAAATTTAAATTAAATTAAATATGAGATGAGCTGATATATATTTATTTTATCCTAAAAGTTTATTCAGTTTGATTAATGATTGTCAGTTACCAAGTAATTGAATACCAGCCTACCCGTCGGGTGCTCGTGTCGTCACGAGCGTCTCTGTTTCCAAATCGAAATTCATCCCATCCCGATAAATCCTGGGGTCTCGTTATAACTGTTTACACATCAAAAATGTGTTAAGCAACATCCCGAGTTTTTATAATACAATAACACAATTGACAGTCACCTTCAAATTCGGTGCTTTATTTTCAAAGGACGCAGGTTTCACACTTTGCGCGGTCAATAAGCATTTGTTGGTTTTTATTTAATTACAGCTTCAAAATATAGAAATTAAAAAAAACAAAGTTTTTTATCTTTTAGACCTTTCATTTGCTTTGCAATTACTATTGTTCTTAGGGCCCTAATGTCATTTACAAGAAAACAATTCAACTAAAAAAGAACTATTAGCAGTTTATCATTTATTTAATTTCTCAGAAAAAGAATTGAATTTTAATAATCTGCCTTTACTATGTTGAAGACATTAGACCAAGGTATTTAATCATATTTTTTTTATGATTAAATATCCAAAGGTTCCCAAATGCTAGTCATAGAAAGGTTTCCGTCCATTTGGTGGTGACGTAACAGAGTAAGCGGGGGGGTGGGCGGAGGCGCAGAGGGGCAGAATGAAAATAAGCAAGGTTTGTTTATATTTGATCGCGTGATTGAAATTTACAGATGGCTCAATGTTACAGTCGCGACGTGCCTTTATCAAACCCCGAAGAATTAACCGGCTATTTGCCAAGTTGTCTGGCTGTGCGTTTAATTCGTTCTGTTGCAGTTCTTCAGAAGAAAAAATGTATTCCCCGAGCAGTCCATAAATTGTTTTGTTTTGGAAATACATTTATTTATCTAGTATAGGAAAACATCTATATGAAGGGCAAACTTTGTACCTCTTTTTAAGCGTATTTCTCGCATGGATGAGTGTCATAGTAAAAGTTTATATGGAAAAGGAGTGCATAAAGCTAAAGTTTATCTATATTATATGTTACATTTGAGCTATAATGCTTCCGGCAGAAACACATTAACTTTAATATAAGATTAGCGATTTTGTTTATTATTTATTTTGTACTGTATTATGGTGAATGTGTTAATACTACCATAGTTATTCTATTAAAGTTATATATGACTTGTATAAAATCAAAAACAGCAATATTTTATATGTATTAGTTGTATATTCTAGTTATTCCGTAATTGAAAGAGGACAATCTATTTTTTTTCCGTCCGCATTCAATTTGAATATAAAAGTTCGCCTGCAGAAGTTAATAAATAAACGCGGCGCGAGGGTCGGTGCGCAGTGGTCCAGCGCGCAGCGGGAAGCCGGGAAGTCGGGAAGCCGGGAAGCTGGCCTCCGGATGAATCCCTTATTCAAATGACGTCGTTAGAGCGTTGATGACGGCGCTGGCGCCTGCTGCCTGCTGCCTGCTGCCTGCTGCCTGCTGCCTGCCTGATCAATACTGACAACTGCCGCGGTGCCGGGGGACTGAATTTAACTGCTGCGGACCTGCACACGGTGGACGTTCATGTACTCCTTATACCGCTGAGCATAGCGTCACCACTTTGCAATTAATTCTGCATTTATTTTAAACTTTTTTTTCGTAATTAGGAGATATATCTCTCGCTTGCAATTGGTGAGATTCTGTGATCCATCTAGCGACCGATGTGCCAACGGGTAAGAACGCCGTCTCTGTTTTTTCTTCTGGAATCTTCCCGAAAGTGCTCTTCTCTATCTCTTGCGGGTGGCTTTTTAAATCATTCAATTTAATCGAACGGCTCAAAGATCGTATAACGCCACAGAGTATTTTAAAAAAGAAACTGTTTATTTTAAAAATTGAGGAGTTCCTTCATCTGGAGCCATTCCAAGGTGTAGAATCAGGTCATGCTTACCATAAAAATGCATTGTCATCGGAACTAAACCAACAGGTCAAATTTCAACTCCGTAGGATAAGTGGAAGTGGTTCAATTTAAGCTTGCGAGATTTGACCTAAACCGACATACAAGCATTGCAAGCTAAATAAAACTTGCAATGAAGATAATCTCAGCACTACGACTTTTGTACGGAGAAATGACCGGGTGCGACCTGTAATCAAGTTTCATCTGAACGGTTCAGATTTTTAACCCCCCCCCCTCCTTTTGCTGGAGTTTTTTCCATAGAAATAATATTCAAAAATATATTGCATCTGCTCAACTTCACGACATAAAAAATGAAAACGTGCTTAACCCAAAGCAATGGACATGTACTGCCGATATTGTATAATTTATGTTATATAATATATTTAATGTTTGATATAAACAATACATCTGCCATTCCAAATATATTGGATTTTAAAACAACAAATGGACAAAAACAAACAACAGATACAATAAAAAAAAAATGATTAAATTAGCATTCGAAAAAAACTATAAATATTGCAATAAAGTCAAACTTTAAAATTTTATGCTTTCAAAAAATTTTTATTAAAAAAATGCATAATTCTACCACGATGAAGATGTCAAATATAGACTTCAGATATGATAAATTATACTAATTTAGAATATATGTAGCACTTCAAAGTTATTATTTATTAAAAAACGAGAATGAAAAACATCTACCGTCTTAAAAGTCTGACCGGATAGTCCAAAACAACTGTATAAGATTCTGAAATAGTTAAGTTTGATTTATTCTTCGTAGGCCAACTGTGTTACTTTTGAGCTGTTCCAAATCGCAAACACATCTTGAAATTTTTCAGTAAAAATATTGAATTTGTACATTTATCTATAGTTTGGCATAGCCCTTAATCGAAAAAATTGTTGTTTTACAAAAAACGGTCAGAAATATAGGTCATTGATAGAAATTAACATATTTTACCCGCAGCAACAGCAGTTGACCTAAAAAATGAAATGGGAAGTTACATTACAATGTTGGTTACAATACATTATTAACTAACTTCATTAATTAGTAGCTTAATTAACTCCGGTGATCTATTGAGTTTAGTAGACGAGGAAAAATTAATGATTCACAACTCGCAGCCTACGCTTAAAATTTGCAATTTGCAAACATTTTGAAACATTCTTATCGTTTTCATCGTGATATTTTTTTATTTTATTGAGAAGCTGGTATTTTTGGGAAATTATTTTGTAAATGTCAATGAACATATATATTTTTGTTGTCTATTTGTGTTTATTAAATATGGCCACACGGGAGATACAAAATAAAATAACCTTCGGTTGTCTGTTGGCAGTCGTAAAATTTAGAGACCGCTGTAAAACCTGTGGTTTTTATAAGAACTAATTGACTCGAGGTCCGTTGGAAAGCAATTTGGGCAATTTCGACCCAACGCTGATAACAGGGTCTGTTCGTTTTAGATTTTATGGACAGTATTTTACATTTGAAATACGGACGTGCATTAAGTTAAAAATACATGTTTTTCCTGGTGGTTATATTACAATATTATGTACACGTTGTAAATCTAAAATACATGATTGGAATATATGGGACATTAAAATTTAATTTAAACGATTGTTTCTTATAACTTACAGCGTATAATGAATAGTAATATTAAAAAAAAAACAGCTACTGGGACATGAGAAATCCTTCGTTCTCCAACCACAGCCTAGTTAAATATATAATATTTGAAAAAGCCTTAATATTCAGGCCAGCGATTTTTACTTAAAAGAAAGTATGCCTTGTTACAATACGTAAAGGTTTTTTTATCTAACATTTTATTATTTTATAAATTTTTACAACGGCTAAAAAACCTAATATACTGATATCTTTTTTAAATCATTATGAATCGTGTTCTTTAACTATTCTAAAAAACACAAAATATCTGATCCAGGATTTTCTTACACTTCGTAAAGAAAATTCATTCGGTTCATATGTTTTAGCCAAAAAAATTGCTTTTTATGATTTTTACCCTATTTAAAAATTAATAATTTAGAAAATGCACATCCAACATTTTTCTATGAACGTTTAAAAATATTTTTACATTAAAAACAATCTTATGACTTTCTTATCTTTCGGTTTAATTTATTTTCAAATTTAATTACTTTTCTAAACAGTTAGTGCCAAATAAATAGACAAAACATATATATGAGGAAGGGTTGCAAATGGTTTGTTATGAAGCCACAGCGTGGTTAGAAAAGTAGTAAGATTTACAAATTGATGTAGTTTTAAATTCATAATCATCCAAAATATACAAATGATCGTACGTACTTTTTTAGGCCATTGATCTAATGGTGAGTGGGAGCCATTGGACCTCGCTAGATGCTAAAGGAAATTACTCAAATAATGTCACACCCAAAACGATTCGACGCGTTTTTAAAACCGTTTGGTAACGTCGCTTTGGTCGTACCTCGGTGCGAAAAAAGGTCACCAAACCGCTCGTTGGCTACTGTTCTGTGGACAGATCTGATGGTTAGAACGACAGTCATCCGCTTTCGAACTGATATCGTCAGTCGTCGGTGTAAAAAGTACAAACGCCCCGCTATGCAAGTCCCCGAGATGTCCCCACTCGAGAACCCGTTTCAACCACAAGATAGGAAGAGATGCGGTGCCCGTCTGTGGTTGCTGCGGTCACAGCTGGAATCCCCGGTTCTTCGGTACTTTTCATTCTAAGGTCTTGTCCAAATAGGGGCGCCATCAAAGCGTACGAACCTATTCCCAATCAATAGTGATACTCATAGACCGGTCAGCATTAATCCGGGTTGCAAAAAAAGTAGACAAATGCTTATAGCATATTATTTATAGGGTCATGAAGCCTAGAGAAAGATGTTTTGTTTCTTAATTGAAAATTGGGAGGTAGGGAGGAACGAATTACAACCTATAGAGCTATCTATTCCGGTATCTTCGTCTACTTGTCTGTGCACATGTCAACTATGCGCAAGTAGATAACCACTGTTAATATAATGTCGGGTAATAGTTAGATGCATTAGGTAAGTGACGTCAATGTCAACACAAATCCAGTACGTTCGAATATTATCATTATTAGTGGTCCAGACCCTGGTTGCATGGGATGCCATGAAATTTGTTTGTTTTTTACTATTTTATCTATATAAAGCGTTCCACACATGACTGCAGTAATTTCGACTGTAGATTTCTCATTTGAAGAAAAAAGTCGTCTTAACATCTGGATGCCGCTGCCTAGTTTTCAAAATATAACGTCTTTTTCTTTTAAATTTTATGGTTTTTTGCATCTAGCTCCGATATAGTCCTGAACACAGAATGATTTTTTTGTTTACCAGATGCGTCCATCCATTGCGTTAAAAATATTAGTTAGGATTTAAGCCAAGATGATAAATGGTAAATCATTTTTTTCATAATAAAAATAGCTGTATGTGTTGAATTTAATCGAAAGTTTTTTAAATCCGGGAATATAAGCAAAAATAAAACAATTTAATTTTGGAAAATTTCACACATATGCGTTATCGGCTTCAAGAGCGCCTCACCAGTGAAATAGGTATAATAAATCACATTTTACACTAATCGTGTTAATTTATTAGGTTTCAAATTAAAAATTTTTTTATTTTTTTTTAAATTTAAATTTTAAAACATTAAAACCTTTATTAAATATACAGTAGTTAATATATGTCAGACTTAGGATACGAACCTATTCAGGTTTATATACATTTTTTTTTTCTTTTACATAAGTACCGAATCTCATGCCGTGGTTTATCGTGTATGTAAAAACTCTATTACCGATCTGCCGCCCCAATCTCGTCAGCACATTGCATCCCTACGGTGGTCCTAACGCCCCCCGCCCCTCCCCCGCACTAAGGTCATTGCCCCCGTGCTTGGGGCGCCATCTGTGTGTGACGCGGGAGATCAAGTGCCATCGCCAGGGCCCCCTCCGCCGCCTAGAGAAACACGCGCCCCATATATACTGAACTACGATAACGCACTTGTTCTTGCCATCCGTAGCGCATTCTTATTATAAATATAATAAATATAACTATATAATAAATAAATGGACTAGCATATTTAAAATTACCATCCCCGATATACTGTTCTCTATGATCTTTTTCTGACTGCTTTTTTTCTCTATGTACGCCCGACACTATCCTCAAAGCACTGGCTCGATTTAAAAAAAGGTTTTTTATTTTTTAAATAAATTACTTGATAAAAAATACCAAATTTAATGGTTTCTTTTTTAATTAACTTTTTACTACCTTTTTACTTTTAAAATTATAATTTTGTAACGCAGAGAATAGTACAGGTGAACTTTATTATTTTTTTATATATATAATGCAGATCTGTATTGATAAATTATGGCATTCGTATTTAATATTCCTTCAGGCATTCTGGCCCTATAATTTATTTTGAGGTCAGTTTTCCATCGCTGTAAAATAATAAATCGATAATTACCTATTCGAAACTTATGTAAAATTATCAAAGCTTACATAACTATTTAATTTAAAAATAATCGATATACACAAATATTATATATCGTTAATATAGTTTACACATCTATTTATTATTTTTATATATTATAACACGTGCTAAGTAAACTAATAAAATAAATAATAAAAATGGTAGTTAGTATAAGCTCACATTGACCATTAATTGATTAAACTTATTTTATTGTCTTACGTAACTGCATTTTATAGATTTTTGATACAAGAAAGGTTTAGTGTTTCCGACCACACGTTTCATAGTACTTATGGTGATATGTACTCTTGCATTCACATGTCGTATGAGTGTAACGTGAGCGATTGAGAATGAGTTTTTGTCTTTTTTTAATCTAAGTTAAAATCGACCGATTATATACTAAACTTTTAAGCGTGATTTAAATTGAATTGTGCATTTCAGTTACTTTTTAAGTGTGACTTTGTTAAGAATATGTTTTCGCACTCGTGATTAGTTCGCTACTCGCCGCTATGGTTTGTATACACAATATCTGTCGCATAACTTTTGCCATATGACGCGTCATATAATATTTTGAGGTTATGCTGTCAGCTGTAGGATTTTGTCGAGCGCGTTTGCTTGATCCAAGAGTTAGCGATGTCCAAAAATGCAATTTCAAACAGTTTTGATTAGTTATAAATAATAAAATTTGACAACAACACACAAACACGGGTCACGGCGCGTTTTCCCGCCGCCTAACCGCTCCTAACCTAACCTAAAATTTAGGTTGAAATTTCTAACTTATGTTTACTAAATAGTAGGTATGTGAAGGGAGAAACAATAATATGACCTGTTTCGTTGATCACTCTGTTATAATATATACTTTACATGTATATGTATGTATGCACGACTTACATCCTAAAACCTACCTCGGCATAGAAGCTTTCATTGGGTCGTTTTCCACGGTACGGTATCGTCAAAACGGGTTGGGCTGAGATAACGCGGTATATGAACCAAGAAATGGGGACCCCTTCCTGAGGGAGGCGGTCAGGGGGCACAGTTTACGATTACTATGTCGAACCGTCGAACTCTTCCGTTTTACGATTGAGTTACGTGGTTTAGACGATCTATATAGAGATATCTCGTAAGGCCATGCACGCTTTATTACTATGGTTATAATATATGAAATTAACGAGGAATTACTTTGAGTATCGACGGAATTCTGTACAATTATTTTCATAATGATTGTATTACAATTAAGGTAACGTGTATTCTATCAAAAAAAAAAAAAATGTTTTTTTTTATATCCCAATTACATGGATTACGAATAGACTAATTTAAAGTTGACCATTTTACGTCAATATTTATTAGGTAATATATATATTTATTAGAGTTCTGTATAAGTTAATAAATATTTTTAATTGCAATGAGCTCGCCCTTTTCTACCCTGTCAAACAGTGTGATAAATAATATGTCACGCGCAAATTCCATAATCCTTATTTATTTATCTGTATCGGAATAACCAACGTTTTAGATAGTAAAATAAAAAAAATACATTTAATTTAATAATTAAACTTATTTAAAACTAAAATAAGTGCAGATATTTGTCATATAAGTATGTCAAAGAAGTAAGTTCGTGATATTACGATTTTTTTCATTGTTTTTCGATTATAAAGTGCATTATTGAATACTTACACAGTTAAATACTCTTGCCTCAGAACAAATAATTAACTAGAAGTGTAATCAACCGTTGCCACCCCGTACAAGCGCAGAGCACGCTTATTGAAGTAAGACAGTGATGCTGGCGACCACACGATAGAGCGAGATGCCTCTCATTTGGAATGCCAACTGTGAGTGCTACGCCCTATGGTGAGACCTGATTTCAAGGTATTGCTCGACCAACAAACACCCAAAGCAAACCTGGAACGAATTGGCCTATATCACTTAGGAAACGCCTAAGAGTGGTCGAATCCGCCCACCATTTTAGCAGTACAGTCGTAATGATCCCGTACGCCGCAGTCGCCTACCCGCATGGCGAAGACAACGGCTTTAAACCGCCGATAAGCATTGTAACGGACGGTTAAAGCCCGCTTAACGATAACGACAAAGCGTACGATAATTTTATACGTACGTACGATAGCTATAAAACGCAAGCCTTTGCTTACAAAGCCTTGTTTTTGGTTTCGACAGAATGCGGGCTGTTTGTTTATTCTGCAAAACGACACTCGACGCAAAGGAAGAATATTTTCCTCGGCGAATTTTTCATAAATATAAAAAAAGATTATAAAAATCACCGGATAGGCGAACTCCAATTGTACGAACTTGTGTCAAACATTGCGCGAGCCCCAACCCCAAACCGCCGTACCCTTGCGTAGCGAGAGTGCCTATACTGAATATCAAAAAACAAAAATTGCTTATATCAAAAATTGTTTCGAACAAAAATTATAGGGAAGTTAAGTTAAGTTAAGATTTTGAACTAAATTGATTTTTTGAATTTTGAGAAATCAATTTTGCCCACCGCTAGGACCAATGATTCGTGCTATCAAAAAAGACCCTAGATAAGATTAGATTTACCTAGATAAGTTTTAGGCCTTATCTAACGAATAATATAAAATTTAAATGAATTCGATATCCTATAGTGTAGTAAGAAAGTTATAGCAAAATTTCACTTTTCCGAAAAAACCACCCCATTTTTTGTGCCCTTAAGGCCCTTTTGTGTGTATTAATTTGAAAGTAATTGGTGTAAAATTACGGCAGTTATCGTGTCCACATGACATGACACCCATTGCAATAGGTAGCTTTCGTAATAAAATCTACCTAAAAAGGATATTATATTTAGAACTATTTCCTTCTTCATCTATTATCTATTTCTTGTAATAGGGACGTATTACAAAGAATAGAGTTCAGAAGTAAGAATGGTATCCAATAATTTTAAAATAATTACGTCTGGCAGCCCCCTATCACAAACGAACATGACAGCTGCTGGGATCAGAAATTACAATTTAGCTTTAATATTAATGTAAGTGGTATAATGGCGCCGTACAGGGAGTATTCGTAATTAGTACATCCTGCGATATATCTCGGCAATTAGAGGAGCACTACTTACTATTCCACTTTGTCCCTTTCATGTTTTTTTCCCGTTGTAATGCGCGATTTAAATATGCATTTTTCCGTGGCCGTACAGCGCGGCCATTTGTAATTCAAATCGGATATGGTATTTGTCGCATCGCGAGCAAGCGAGACGGGCTGATGGCGTTCGACGGAGACGGTAGAGGGTTCCGTAGATACATACATCATTTGTCCATTTCTACAAAAGGAAGGTTCTTTCTACAGAAGGAAGGTTCTTAAATATGTTGCAAGGGATCTCGTGTCTTGTAATTACTTCACGAATCGCTGTATATGTAAGTATTTATATGTTTCCTTCTCCCTCTACTGCGCTTATCCTCAGAGGGTTCAATAATTAGAAATGTTATTCAACCTTAAGATGTATTTTTTTCACAACTTATTCTACTTTATAATAATTTTATGATACATGTATCGTTTGGGCCATTATTAAACAGATTGGAGGGATATTATCATTGAAAATTTTAACAAATCGAATTCGACTTGAAATGTTTTACCAATTCGCCCGAATAGGAAAGTTAGAATCAAATACTCTTTATTGTAATAAAACAGAAAAAACAAATTCACGTTTATCGACCGGCTGAGTGGCGACTAAATAGATGACACCCTGATAGCGAGGCTTGGCCGACCTGACGTGGTCTGAGTCAATATTGTCACGCTCTGAAGTTGGCACCTTTGAGGTTTCGCATAACGAATCATTGTCAACCGTGAGCCTATTCTGTCACAGCTCCAATCAGGTAGCCCCATCAGGTAGAGTTTTAGGGCTTAAGGCCAAGCCAAAGGATAAACATTAATTTCGACTCATGTAGACCCTTCTTTTATGGTAACCATTGGATATTTAATAATAAAAAAAATATATTTAGATACCTTGTTCTTATGCCTTCGACATAGTAAAGGCAGATTTTTAAAATTAAATTCTATTTCTGAGAAATTTAATAAATGATAAACTCCTAATAGTTATTTTTTAGTTGAATCGCTCTCTTATAAAAGACGTTAGGGTATTTGAAAAAAAGTAATTGAAAGAAAAATGAAGGTTCTAAACATAGTAAAGTTAGTTTTTTTAAAATTTCTATATAATGAAGCTGTAATTAAATAAAAACCAACACCAAACCAAACCAAAGTAAAGAACAAAACCTAACGCCCTATAAAAATAAAGCACTGAATTTCAAGGTGGACTGTCAATATGTTTCGCCTTAATCCAGGATATTTATTTATATATTTAAAACATATCCCTTATTATCCCTTTAAAAAAACAACGAAATTCTATCATATTTCATACAAAACGGTGGGCCGCGTTTTGTATTATAACCGCCGTTATGTCCGTCATAGAGTTTACACCTTTCCGTTCATCGTACAAGGCTTCTTTTCGCAAGCAACAATTTGTAGGTCAGAATCGTTCAAATGGTGTCCTTCGCTCACGTATGTAGTTCCCTTTAGACCATGTCACTAAGAGACAGAGATAGCTTTAAGATAAGAGAATGTTCACAAAGAGTAATTTTAGATTTTCGGTAGTTTAAATGTATATTTATTAATAATTCAATACTATTTAAATTACGAGTAATATACATACATTTTTTTCGATTATCTTTTCATTTTCATGATGAGATGATTAAACATTTTGGAGAACCTCCTGTGAATATGTTTTTTTTTTACACTTTACTTCAGTATATTCTCAAAAATAACATATAATGTTTTCTTCAATGCATAGTGTGTTTTTTTTTCTGTGAAATTAAGCAATATCGCTAGTGACATTACCCAGTTGCATATGATTTGGTGGGGGGAGCTGGTTTCCTTCGATCACACCTTCCAGCTGCTCGCGAGACACTCCATCATTACTATTCCGCTGCTATCCTCGTGATGTTTGCCATGCGGGCGGGTGGGTCACTTTGCCCACGGATGCCTTGTGCAAACCAACCGGGCCCGACTCTGAATACCAAAGGATCGCCCAGCAAATAAAGGCTGCATACTGTTCATATTAAATATTCTCTATGTTGATACTGAAAATATTGATCAATGATTTATTTGCATAGTATTCGCTAGGCGTCTCATTTAGTTAGATGCTATCGATAATAAAATAAAACTCCGTCGTGTTTACTATTGCATATTACGCATTTGCGAGTAATTGTCCTCTTCACAGATAATAAACTAATCAGAAATTATTATTTATTTTATTCAAATGACGAAGAATTATTTTCATACCACGTCGTTGTGTTGTCGACGAATGTTATCTTAGCCGAAACTTTAAAAAAAATTCCTTATTTGCCTAAACCGTTTTTCTTACAGTCTAAAGTAAGGTATAAAGTATTAATTACAGTATTATAATTACTCGTATGTCGGGGCAAAGGGCTACATAAACGTATATATTTCCGCATATAACTATCTTACCAACAGTAAATTCTACCACAGCATTCATAATCTGTGAATATTAAAAAAAAAGTAAACATTTACTAAGATAATTCTTAGTTATACGGCTGTATACATTCTTAAGAATACAAAAAAATATTTTTGAAAGAAATTATTTAAGAATTCCTAACTAATACGAGTTTATTTATTTATTATTATTATTGGCTGTATAAGGACTACAAGGACATTCATAAGTAAATCTTCTTATATAAAAAAAAACACACACACTCATATAAAATAACTCAATAATTTCTAGGTTGGCGGTAACTGGCTAAGAATGTTTAGTGTATCAAATATTCCTCGCCATGATCAGTCACACTGTGGATCAAACCACCCCGCTAGGTATTGCCTGTTAAGGGGGTGTCGTTTAAAATTATATTTTTACGTACGATTATAAATTATGATCGTAATTATTCTCTCTACTAACCTACTGTATCTACTTTCTAACTATTTTTACTTTCTTAATATCACTGTTACGTATTTAACATACTTTAGCCGTTAGCGTAATCCTACAACTAAAGCATGGGTTTTAAATAAATTGTTGTTCTGTTGGATTTCCAAATAAACGAAAAAATAAAATAAAATAAATTATACATACTTATTAAAAAAAAAAAATAAGAGTAGGTATAAATGAAAACATTATAAAATTGAGTATATAATAATAATACTTTTAAAGACTTATTGATTGTTTAATCATTCTTTATAATTATTAAAAATTATTAACAGAAAAATATCAGATGAGATACATAGACTAATCTTGTTTTAGCTGTCTCCATTTGTCTAATAATTATAACTAGTATATTATATTATATACTAGAGTTGTGAAGGTATTTGTCTTATTTATTATATTTGATAATTGTTTTTTTAATAGCGACAAATCGCCTGAAAGATAAATGACAAAATTTTTTTCAATATTGAAAAATTTTGAAAAGATTTATAAATTTTTTGATAAAGCGTAGTATATAAAGCCGTTATAAAAAAAATTTATCAACAAATATATGTATGTAAAATATATGTACCGTCAAATGCATTCGGAGCTTTACCCCGACATTTAAAGTTTCGAGTTAAAGCCTCATTTGCCCTCTACCGTACGTACTATTAAATATGAAATAATTATAATACATATTGAAATTTATTATTGTTTATTAAAAATAATAATGTGCGTATTTAGTTACTAATAAAACTAATAACTAATACGTCAGCATTGAACATGAATACCAAACGAAAGAAATATTTTGCCCTACAATAAAATGTAGCAAAATACATAAAATAATATACAGGATATTAAAAAAAAAAAAAACAAAAATGAGTCAGTTATTTTAACTGACATATTCAGGCTTTCATTTCAGGGCTGAACATATTTAGGTTATTTGTAGTGCAGATGGTTTTAGATTTCGCTTTGAGCATTTTACCTGGCCCTTTTCAAGTTCGACTATTGTCCATGATTTGTGTACTCTGTGAGATCACATGCACAGCACAGCACACATACGAGGATGCTGCAGATTCAGTCAAAAGATTTGCGGCTCAAAAGATGCTTTTCATCTGTGGATAATAGAACTGGAGAAGGTCGGAGATGAGCGGAGAGGTGGGGCGGGCCAGGAGAAATGTTATTCTATCCAGTTCATTCATTCTGGGTGCAACAGGGATGCAGGATGCCTTGAGGTGTGGGCGTTTCGCTCTGACTTTTTTTTATATCAATTGCATACGTATCTTATTATTCTTTTTAAACTGTTCAAACCGACGTGGTTTGCACATATAATATATATTTTTATTTCAATTTTTAATACCTAGCCATTCAGTAAACATTTAATAATTGACACAGAGTATTGGAGAGCCCCGGATAACGCAAGAATAGGTTAATTTAGAATCTTAACGTCGAAGGTACTGCTTTTAACTGTCAGGCAGTGGTGGTACTTCCATAGAAGTCAAAAGCCGGGCTTGCCTAGATTTTTTAACATAAATTACTAGGTACCTCAAAAAAAAATCGCCTCCAGCGGTTAGAGTGCACTCCCCCCCGTCCCCCCGTGTATAGCTAGCTTACTTGCTGTACAGATTTTGGGTACACCACTGTTGTCAGGATATATTGTCAATTGAAATATCGACTGCCTGTTGTGGCGCGTTACTCAAATCAACCGACAAAGCTAAGAAAAGATCCCGTTGGAAAAAAGATCTCAAAAATCTACGTTATGGTAAAATTTCTTTAAATTCGATGAAAAATTACTGTTTTTTTTTTTAATTGGTTATTTTGCGTGTGACCTCAATTTACTTGACTTTTTTTTTGAGTTTAATACTCGTATTTTTTTTTTTTACATAATTGCTATAACCTTGGTCATATTCAATTATGTTAGGCCCTGCTCAACTAGGCCGAATGTGCTTGTCTTAAAGTCAGAGGAGATGGTGGTAATGAAACGTTAAAATGACCATTTGCGGATTCGAACCCGCGAATTTTTGGGTCAATAGTCCAACGTCTTAACCACTAGACTACCGCGATCTTTCGGTGAGGTTTGTACGACAGCAGATATTCCATTGGCTTATAATAACAATTTATCACGTTCGTCTATGAAATAAGGAAAAACGTCATAGCTTGTTACCTTTTTCTCCATTTGCCTCTCTCGCTTGCCAACGCCTGCCTTCCTTAATAGTCGTGGAGGCTCGTGGATCAGGGTGGCAGGAGAGTGCGGTGGCGCCACAAGGACCGCACTGGTGGAACTCCGCACAACCCCCTTGACACCTCCTGTGCTCCTGTTACCCCGTGCCGTCACCTCGCCTAAATTGATTAGGCGGAGGGGATTTTTTTTATCCCATTCGCGGCGTACGTTCGTTCCCCTTTTCCCAGTCAGGAAGGGAATTCTGAAGCGTTATTGAGTTTCTGTTTCAATTCAAATATAGCTCCTTACGCGGGACCCGTAAAACAGTATAATGCAAAGTAAAAATAAAAATCCCCGCAACGCCAGGAATTTTAATTTAAACGTATTTCGCCCTAATTGAACATTAGATCTTTTGGATTTGACGGGATTATTAATTCTCGCCAGGCTTACATTCGTAATTCTAATGTTTCAACTTGCCGAGCTGATGAAGAGAGACCACAAGTCTCCAAATCGGGTTCCTACATAAATGCACGCCGCGGCAGAGTAGAATAGAGGTATTTTGTTACCAAAGCCTTCGGGAACTTTAGTGAGCATACACTCGACTGCCAACCGAACTGGGTAACTTTCCAAGACACCTTAAAATACACAGCATCGACTATGTTAGGCTACAGCCAAAGGGTTTCGTACCTACGTAGTGGTACCAGAAATCTAGAAAGTGCCTTTGTGATTACTGATGTTAATTAACAAGATTCTTCTACTATATTTCTTATATAACAATTATGAATATAAAACACAAAACATTTAAAAAACAAAATATATATATATATATTCATATATATTTCTGTATTTAGAGTGTTAATGCGAGTGTATTTTAATTTAATTTTAATCTTTACATGTATCTCTGTACTTTTGCGAAAACCTGTCATCAGTTAATTTTACAAACAACTGTATGTACCATTCTTTCTTCTTAAATTAAACTGTTGGTTTTCCGAATAAACGATAAATAAATAGATAAATGATTTAAAAAATTCATTCAAATTCTACATCATGGCAAGGACTGCGAAATAAACTCTTTTAAACATTCCAACAAAGGAAAAAACATATATTGAAAGTAAAATATTTATTTTAAACCCCCTGCTTAACCTTCTCCCTAACCTGTCTTTTTTTTAACTGTATTTAATTATTTTAAATATGTATATATCCTACATGATTAAAAAGAGCCTTTAGGTGTTAGTTGAATGTGAAAGTATGTTTAACTTGACTTTGATAATTATATAACAATCATTTTTGCGTTTTTTAATTCGTTGTGACAGGAGATTTACCCTTATTAAAAATTCTATCATTAAATATAATTACTCAATAAACAACATCAAAATATGATGATACTTTGCGAGCTAGAAGACAAAATTACATATGGTCAGACTACCTGCCTTGTGTTCAATGGATATTTGCACGCCCCTTCATATAAGAAGACCACCTCCCTGGTTGGCGGTGTCGCGGGGGTGGGTATTACGTTCGCCCTCTCTACTTAATGGGGCTACAAGAAGCCTGTGTGGGGCAATTAGGTTATAGCGAATGTTCATTGTCCGACACTGAACTGCACTCCTTCGCTGAGCACAGCGTCCACAACCGCAACCACTAAACATATAGTACTGACTATATAAGTCCAACGTAAAGAATACCCACATTTTTGCGTATTTTATATGCCATCTCGTCGGCTTTACGCAAGAACTCATTAAAAATACTAATAGCTAATTTTGGCGTAAGGCATTTTACCAATTATTGGTGTATTGGATGAGAGGATCCAGGAGACTGCGTTAATTTAACCCCGACGTTGGATTGGGAACATTTTAGCGTTCTGGTGGCGCAGTGGTATAAACACCTGTTTCTTAATCCAGAGGTACCTGGTTCGAATCCCAGTGGGTCAAATTCGGCCAGGTCATTTTTCGCCATTGGTCACTATTATCAACACTGTCGACTAGTTTAAGTAACAAGACAAAAAAAAAACTCATTCACTTACAGACGTTGTTTGCCTGTAATGAACGGCATTGCATCATTAAGGCAGTCAGAACTGTGCCCAATATGGTTTTCCCGACGACACAAGCCATACGAATGAAGAATGAAGCGTCAATCCCTCGACTGTACATCCCCGACACAGTCACATTCAGTTTTCCCGATACCCCGCGACTCAAACACACAGTCTCTTTTAAATTTATATTAAGTTTTTCTGATAAATGTGGATATAACATTAATTAAACAAATATGAAAATTTAAAAAAGATGTCTTACGAAATCGATATTGAGATTACCGCGTTTGCATTTAATGGAACGATTGCGAATGAAAAGCAGCCCTTTGGAACCGCTATCGTAGTTTTGACAGCCGCTAGTCGGGGTTTGGGGGTGGGTCGTCGCTGGTCGACCATCAAAAATCCCCCACGTCGCCCCCGCAGTCCCCCCCGCGCAAAGTTGATATGAAATTTGACAGCAGACGTCATTGTGTTCGTGGCCATTTAATTGACAGTGAGCGCCATCTGATTCTGTCCCCGGCACTCGTAAATAAAATTATCTCTACATACCAACATCACATATATAATGGCAGATAACTTTTCTTCGCTACAGAACCTACAGCTGGCATGATAATCTAACTAACCATGGATAAAACAGAACTAATGGGAATTGTTATGCGTTGGTAGATGAAGATGAAAATATTAAAATAGAATGCTGAAATATCTTTGGTAATCTGACATTAGAAACATTTATCTATGTAAATATATGTTACCGTTGATGTGAGATAGACGATAATGTGCACCTGGTTAATCTATAGATTATCGGGTGTGCGCCGTTAAAGTACGAAATTTCCCTTTAAATAGTATGTATCTGCACTTTTTATAGTTAATCTGCACATCAACTTGATCTCAACCGTTAAAGTGCGAAAAAATATTTAAGAGAGTCAGACAAAAGGTTGCTTTTAAGATTATTATAGTTTTGAAGTTATAAATGTGTGCTTGTCGCAAAAACAAATTTCCAAGCAACTCTAAATGTCACCAATCTTTATATTGCATCAATAAGTAATTAATTTGGTGACGTAGTTTTTAAAATATTATAACTACTTATATAGTTTAAATTAAGTCAATTTATTAATCCAAAGTCTTGGAACTATTGAACTACTTAACTTAATATTGTGAAAATTAACGAACTAAAATGCAATTACCAAATTAAAGTTAAGTTTAACTATCAAGTCATCCTTTATTAAAGAAATGAACCTACTATCTTTACATTGACTAATGCTTGGCCGTTAATCTGTAGATTATCTAGGGCAGGGGTGCTCAAACTTGAACTGCTGGCGATCTACCTCAATATTTTTAGACTACTTACGATCGCCTCTGAGAGACTGCAAGTGTGTGTGATGCAGGGTTGTCGTACATACACGATACACCCTACCTACCTAGGTAGGGCGTACCGTAGCATATATAGATATTAGCTTTCTGCACGGTGCTCAAACGGTCGATCGCGATCGACCGTTTGAGCACCCCTGCTGTACTGTGTACTGTCTATTCTAGAAACAACACGGCTTTTCTTTGAAAAGTGCCGCGCGTTCCTTTGATAAAGCCACCTTTTGTCGCAAGCAGTGTTATTTTATTACGTAATACATTTTTGTAGTTTAGTTACCTACCTACTTATTATAAAAAATATTCTTCTCGAGATCTACTCAAAAAGCACTCGCGATCGACTAGTCGATCGCGATCGACCGTTTGAGCACCCCTGATCTAGGGCCTAGGGCATCTGCAGAATAACTAGTATTTCGCGCATTAACTGTTTTACCCACAAACATTAAAAATCTATCCCACTGCCAAACGTTGATGCACGGTCTGAAGAGGAAATCGTAACGTAGAAAATGATGTCTGATCGATCAATTTGAATAATTCTTGTCTCTTGTCCTCCAGAGACCCTTCTTCAAATGGATCGCCAGCAGCTGCAAAAGTTCGTCCAGTACTTGATATCGGCGCATCATACGGAAGTCCTGCCGACGGCGCAGAAACTGGCGGACGAGATCCTGCAACAGCACTCCGCCATCAACAGGTTTTTATCTGCTACAATTCCCCTCTATTCACCAACTCAACGCTACCAAGTCCTAAAGGATCCGTCACACTTGCCCGATTGGCACCGGTCGCCATGGCCACATCGAAGTTATCGATCGCATTACTGCCCGGCAGGGCCTATCGATCATGTGTGAAGGAACCTTAAGATCACTATTCTAGTTGCTACCTAAAGGTTTTGTATTTTTCAGTGGTCTCTTAAAATTGAATACCGTCAAGTTCTCGTGATGTTCTTCATATGACCGAAAGCATCATCTGGAATAATAAAAAAATATTACTAGTGTTAAAGTGCGAACATAACGAATCATGTGAATATCAGGATCCCGGGAGCTCCGGACCCGACTGCGGGTGCATCGGCCGACGATGACCACACCTGGCATCTGGACGAAGAACAGGTCTGCGAGCAGGTCAAGGCGTATCTGCTGCAGGGCAGCTACTACAACGCCAACAAGCAGCTTAACTCGCTCTTCTCAAAGGTTTGACTTCAATTTCCTTTCTTTTGAAATAAAAACAATATAATTCATAATTTAATTTAAATAGCATTAAATTACTTAAAACAATCTCTCAACGATCTGATCGCAACCTAGCCTCCAATTTTTCGGCCAGGTTGCCCGCAGAGGCGACGGTAACCTGGAAAGGCTCGTAGTGACAAGTAATGTGGATGGATGCAAGAGTCATAGAAGGATCACACTACGCTGGACCGGTCAGATCAAATTGGTAACGGATTCCTCTGTGGTGGCTGCGTTCCGGATTGACCAATGCAGCTAAAGATGGAGGAAAGTTCTAAAGACATCAAGTTGCCTGAGAGAACACGATCCTCGGTAACGAGGCAATGAGGATATTATAAATTCATACGTCCTTTAATTCCATAAAAAAACATTACCAGGAATTTTACCTATTTTTTTTTTTAGCTTATTTTTAAATTAGATGAGAGATTTGCGGTCCATGATACTAGCATCAAGCTTGTTGTATGTATCTAATTATTGTGGACCCAAGAACATAACAGTGGATTCTGACTTGGTAAGGGCTTGCACGCCAAAAGCTGTTCACGCCGCGCCTTGTAGGAATGGAAAGTGCGCTTACTTTTGTGGGGAAGGGTGGGTTACTGTGGAGATGGGCATATTTATTTATTTATTAAAATATCCAATATACAATTAATGTTATTAAATGTGTATTACATGTGTTGTATTAATGTGTATGTGTATGCAGCAACTTCCATCACAAATAACGACGAAAGGGTCATATCGATCCTAAGGATCAATATATCGATCTTCCAAATATTTCTCGCAAGGGTGTCACGTGTGACTCGGGTCTTTATATGTATGATACAGTTGCATCGTTAGTACATTTTAGAAATGAGTAATTTGTCCTCGATTGACTAAACTAAGTTAAAAAAAAATGAGTTTCTATACATCATTACTCGTAATGAGTTGAAAAAAAAATATAGTTCTAGACTGTTATATGAATGTGTTATTTTTACATTAATTTTTCATTTTTCTTTATAATTGTAAATGTTATTTCGTGTGATATAATTTGTAAACATAATTGATAAACAAGCATGCCATTTTTATTAACAAGTTTATGTCAGAAAGATTTATTCCAAAGTGCATATTCCCAAGTTGACATTCAAGGGAAACGTCTCGTTTTGTATCCGAGGAGCAACGGGTTCGTGTACCGGTTTGGTGTATAAATATTTGTCATAAGTCGGTCGCACGACTGTTAGACCCAATCTACATATTGACAATGCTTTTATAAGCCAGTTTTGAAATTCACAGCGGGTTCAACAACCACGCCACAGCGCCGTCGCCAGGCCTCAATTTCCTCTCGTGGTTTGAGGAGGTTTAGAAAACTTACGCGGAATACCGGATCATCTTATAATAGGCAAAACATTGGGTAACTTCGCCAAACTATTTTTGTATAACTAACTCGGGGTCAACTCATTCGCCGTGGCTGGTTTTTTGACAATATTTACACAGGAAAAATATCTTGTCCTTCTTTTGCATTATTTCCCCTAATTTTAATCTAAATTATAAGCAATGCGGTATTAGAACAAATGATAAATGCCATAAACAGGTTGTGACAATGATTTACAAACATAAATTCCTTATAATCATAATATTTTCGTTTTTCATATACGGGATGTCCACTAATATTGGATAAAACTTAATATGTATTTGATTCTCAATCATTTTGAAATTATGTTTTTTTTTCAATATTTCTTAGAAATATTCTTCGGTAATTATGCAATTATTCTGGCAACACCGCTTTAAATTTTGTTTATTTTTATTTTATTTTTTTGTCTGGCCGTTTAAAATGTAGTTATTATTTAATCATAATAACTACTTTTTAAAATAATGAAAAATTTAATTATAATTAGCATAAAACCGAGCGCAAGCGCAATTTTGTTCTGATTTTTGGGAGGTTATTAAAAATATATACTTTTTATTATAATTTTTTTCCAAGAATACCTAAGTACTCGTAAATACCATGGTAAATTGGAAATTATTTCAAAGCGATATTTTACAATACGGTTAATTTGAAAGCATGTTTATCTGTACAGATCGTGGTAGTCTAGTGGTAAGGGCGTTTGACTATATGAACCTAGCGGTCGCGGGTTCGAATCCGCACATCATAATAGTATTTTTAACTTTTCATTACCACCATCTCCCCAGACCTAGTACAAGCATATTTGGCTAAGTTGAGTAGGGCTCAAAATAATTGATAGCAACTTAACCTACATGAATAGAGATTAATATAAAATGAAGCAGAGCCAATATTTTATTATTAATAGTGAATATAATTTAAAAAACCAAGAACATATGAAATGAACATAAACTGTAATTTCTCCTACTTTAAATGTTGGTAACTATACGTATAGGTCCGTGAGATGCTCCGCGCCCAGGACTCCAACGGTCCCCGGATGCTGACGCTGATGACCGAGCAATTTCTGTCGGATCCCCGCCTCCTTCTGTGGCGGAATCAAAACACCGCCATGACGGACAAATGCCGGCAGCTCTGGGACCAGCTGGGCGCCTTGTGGATCTGCATAGTCCTCAACCCCAGGTCTCCGAGGACCGAGAGGAGCCAGTGGAAGGCGCTGCTCGACAAATGGTCCGCCGTCGACGTTTGCCCCACGGAGGATCCCGAGAATACGAGGTTTCCTCAGGTGGGTACCACTATTAAATTATTACATGTATTTCAAATGTGCCAGAATTTCTGCATCCTCCAAAAGCCACTGAGACTTCTTTCGCCTCGAGAAAGAACTAAGTATATGGTTAAAATAAAACAAATAATTTATATTATATTGAAAAATATTAAATTCAAATATTTTAAAGTATAAAATCAGCTTAAATATTGGCCAAATGACTAAATTACTTTTATTGCCTTTTAAAAAGCAAATGCAAATATCAAATTTGAACTTCGAATTCGTATTCGTTCGGCGGCGTCTGTCCCCCCCCGCCCCCCCGCGCCTCAACCCCCGCGCCATGCCAGAGGAATGTCTAATGTGCTTTTAGATCGAGAGCCGTCACATGTCCTCCTATTAAATTATTAATAAAATTACAATTCCACGATTTTTTTTTTTTTAAATATTCTTTATTTATAAACAAAACATACAGGTTCTATTTGATTGTTCACTAAACCCTTGCGCGTTTTTATGTGAACTAGTTCGTTCCCACTTTTTACTTATTTAATAAAATTGATATAATATATTTGAATCTTTTCAAAGTACATTTTTATCGATTGTGCGTTTGAAGTTGGTTGGCCACTATTGAATTAAAATGGATGTTTTCCCTGCTTGTAAACCATAAACAGTCGTATGCATAATTGATATAGTATCCAACTAACCGCACATTTTAGTAGGATAGTGGTGGCTTACTACTGACTCTAAGTGCCGAAATTTCAGTCCTTGCAGTCGTTCTTAGTTAGGATCAACTTAACTTTTAAGCATGACTTAAATTGAATTGTGTATTTCAGTTACTTTTTAAGTTTATGTTTTCGCACTCGTGATTAGTTTCCTATAGTGTTTATACAATATTTGACGCATCACTTTTGACATATGACGCGTGATCTGAATTTTTGAGGTTATACTGTCAGCTGTAGAATTACTAGGATTTTGTAACGCGTGCTTGCTTGAATCCAAGATGTTCAAAATATGCAAATCCAGTAAATTTTAATTATTTAGAAAAATTGAACCACAAATGTCAGCACAATCAACACGGGTTACGGCGATTTTAGCGCCGGTAATGTTCTGAAATCGCTCCTAGCAAGCGTATTTTAATACCGGCTTAAATCGTGGTTGTTTTGATTCTTAGTTAAGGCGGACTTTAAGTTCGACTTAACGCTAAAAGCGATTTGAAATATCTTCGCTTGTCTGACTTAAAATTTAGGTTAGTCTTATGTAGAGAGAGAGATAAAACACTTTTCTTTAACCTTATTGGTTACTAACTTGAAATCGCATTAGTTTATAGTCAATCTAGACACTAAACGGACAGCGCGGGATCTCACTAGTTACTAATTCGACTACGGAATTAATTTATTGGCCATTATCTTGATTCGGTATGCATTCTGTCGTTAGCAACTGAGTGGCTTCCGACCTCGACTATGGGTATTGCAATGTGGACTTTTACTAGAATAGTTTTATTTTAAAATAAACATTTAGACGTTAAGCGTCGCTGACTCTTATTCTAAAATGTGGTTTGTTAATTTGCTCTATTAGTACCAGTCGCGCGACAGAGAGCGCGGATCCCGCGACCGCGAGCGGGACAGGGAGAGGGAGAGGGAGAGGGAGAGGGAACACCGCGAGAGGGACAGAGACCGACACAGGCCGGACAGAGACGAAAGGGACAGGCATAGGCCGGATCGCGATGACAGGGATAGGTGAGCCTAATTTACTATACTAATATTATCTTCATTTTCATTTTATTACCTACTTTTTACCGCTAGAATTTAGTGTTTTTTCTTTTATGAAAATAAATCGATCATATTTTACACAAGGTAAAAGTAATAAAAACCTTGTTATTAGTTTGGTTACATTGTATATGATTAAGGGTTAATGTTTAAGGATATGAGGAGCGGAGGTGAAAAGGCAAAATGAGTCGAGTGCTGTGATACCTAATTGCCTACGCTAGCAGCTTAACTAGTTTTTAGTCCGATATGCATCTGATTTATTTAATGCCGTAAATAAACATATACTCTAATTTGGTTTTTTTTACGGACTAACAGCTTGATATTATACAAAAAATGATGTTTTAATTAAAGAAATTACACCACACTGCCTACATTAAAGGTGGTATAAATTAGCGACTACAAAGTGTGATTTATAAATTGTAATTTCGCAAAATAAATGACAAAGCCCTTTGCATATCAAACATATCACGCCATTTTATATGCGATAGCCAAATAAACTGTGGTTTCTAATAACAGCCGCCATTATGAGCGTAATTAAAACAGATGACGCAATACGCGCAGAACGGCGACCCGCCGCGCCTTCTGCAGCCACAAGCCTTTTATTAACCTTTGTTTTCATTATTTATGGTTTTATTCTGTTATTTATGGTTCCAGGGAGAGGCATAGAGAGCGGGAACGGGAACGGGAACGGGAACGGGAACGGGAACGGGAGCGACAGAGGCAGCGCGACCTCGAGAGGGAGAGGAACTTATTTTATAATAATTTTAATCACTATGGCAATCATTTACACTCCGGCGACAGCTCTGACGATGATGCCTTTCCTAACAAGTAATCATCTTTAATTTATTACAGTTATTACCTATATATAAAACTTCAGTTTAATGTTAAATATAAAATTTTTCTAATAAAAGAACATTAATATTTTTTTTCAAGAATTTCTTACATTTATATGACCTAGGTCATATACAATTATTTCGGGCCTTTCTCAACCAAGCTAAATGTGCTTGTAATAGAGTGAGGTATGATGGTAATGAAGAGTTAAAAATGGTGCGACTTTAATGAGATCAGTATAGTTAAAAGTCAACAGTCGATGTGATGAGTTTTAAAGTGATTGCTGAATCAATAGTCAAACGTTTAACCACTGAATGTAACATTAAATAAATTAAGGTACTAATAAATATAACCAACATTGTTTTTTTTTTAAATATATAACATTTATTCAATAAACGTAATTCATATTATAAATACTCTTAAACCTATTTTTATTTATAGCCTTCATGCATACCAGTAATAGTAAATAAACAAAATGTATTCAGATTGGCATATGAACTGCCTAGAACGACACCCCTAACTTCACATCAAGCACATTAGCTATGTTGAGCGTGTCTCAAATGATCACGTTTTGTTTCAGTTATGAACGCGAATATCGGAGAGCCAGCAAGAGGTTAAGACTGAACAATGGAATGGGGTATCCTCGACAATCCTCTCACCAATCTAGCGTTAATAATACTCTCAGAACCGTCTTCCACAAGTAAGATCTTCTACAATACGCTTATTCGCATGTCGATGGTTTTGGGGTTGTGTCAATAAGGCACCAATTGAGAATTATTCAACCATGACATTAAGGACTTCAACTTAAAAAGGCACTGAAACTTTTATCTAAAATCAGATTCCGTTTTAAAGTAGCAGTATATGAACATTTTATGGTTCGGAAACAGCAAGACCCATTAACCCATTTCGCATCGGAAACGCTACACTCTTCCTGTCAAATCTTGCTATTTTTGCACTAAGGGTTTGCAAAGGATAAATATTAATTTAGATCTTTTTTTTTATGGCTGGCATTCGATAACCATTGGATATTTAATCATAAAAAAAAATATTTAGATACCTTGACCTTATGTCTTAAACATATTCAATTCTATTTCTGAGAAATTAAATAAGTGATAAACTGCTAATAGTAGTTCTTTAGTTTTTAGTAGAATCACTCATTCAAAGGCAAATGAAAGGTCTAAAATAGTGATTCCCAAAGTGGGCGCTACCGCCCCCTGGGGAACGCTGCAGGAAGCCAGGGGGGCGGTGAAAGCATAAAAGAAAATTCAATATACTGATTTGAGGCCCTAGAAAATTAGTACACCACTGATGATGGAAAGATTTTTTCCCGAAACGTTTTATGATTTATTAAAATAGTGCACTCCATCAAAATTGGTTTCTTACTCGTTAATTCCTCTTCCCACAGATACAATAATATTTATATCCCTTATTAATTGTTATTAAAATAAATAAAAAATCAGGGGGCGCTGGGTAATATTTTTTCTGGAAAGGCGGCGATAGGTCAAATAAGTTTGGAAATCACTGGTCTAAAACATGGAAAAATTGCTTACTGACCGCGCAAAGAGTAAAACCTGATGTCCTAAAATAAACCACCGAATTTCAAAGTCGGCTGTCAATAAGTTTTGCCTTTAACAAACCTTTGAAATTGATAATTAGGTTACCCTATCTAATGGGAGGGTTTTGACTGAAAGTCGACTCCTGTGTATGATCATTAACTCGGGTCATGGTTTCTTTGGATAGATCGATGATTACACTCGTCGCCGACACCTAGATTTCAAAACTTTTAATAGATTTTGATTAAAATTGTTTTTGTCGTTATTGAAAATCATTTTTTCAATATTTAATACTTTAGATTTTTGATATAGAGCAACTTCCCGAAAGAACAGAAGTGATTTTAAATACACTACATTTTACAGTAAACCCATGAAACCCAACCTATGATCGATCACATACCCAAAACCCAACCAAACAGTGGATAGTTTAAGGTGAAAACAGTCTTGATTAAATAAGTATAAATCAACAGGTTTTTAGTGGAGATTTTGGTGTGTGAAACTATTTGCTTTTGGCCTGTTTATGGCCAGATAAGGGAGGCTGCTACAGTTGATATATTCTTAAATAAGCTTCGTGGGGGCATGATTGTCACCATACTACATATGTAACCCTGGCATGGTGACACGGGAGACACTTCCTTCAAATGTGTATATATTCGCATTGCAGAGCCCTCGATGCCGTCGATATATCCTGGGACAATGATCACTTGAAGAGTATTCTTTCCAGCGACACGTACGGCAGCAACGAGGCAGAATCTGCCACTGCTTATCCTAAATTTAATGAACTCGGACAGCCCTTGTGGCACGGTAAGTGCAAATTATATAATCACCTCTATTTTGACATTATAACCCTTATTTTGAGAATTTATTCCTAGGTAATTCGATAGATATCTTATTTATTTAAACATATTAATTTTCTTTATAATAATATACATATATTTTTTTTCATTTTTATTACAGAAATTATTTAAACTGGACCAAAATTTAGGCAGTACTTCCGTGCACAAATTAACCTTCTATTTTAATAATTATGTATTATTGTTTTCCATTAGTGGTATGGTTTTTATAGTTTGCATATTAATTATATGTAATTGTAGATTTTAGTTTTAGAGGGTGGATAAGGTTACTACAATTTAACCAGTGTAATATGATTTAAACAAACTTATTTTAAAAATAATTTTGAATCAAGTAACGGTACTAGGTAATTATTATTAAAAATAAAACAGTTAATGTATCTATGTTTTCTATTTCAGAGCATTTACCTGTTTTGGCCGTGCGGCTGGAGGCGCTTCGAGCTCACGGTCATTCAGCGGCGGCTTTAAGATTAGCAGTTAGTGCAGCACGTGCCTTAAAAAGTAGACAGGTCAGACAAAAACGTTTTTTTTTTAAATACTTTCAATTTCAATATGTTGGTGTTTATATTTTAAAAATCCTAAGCAATTACATCTGAGTATAAAGTTATTGATTCAACAGCTGAAGGATTTATGATCCTCCATATGGGTTCAACTAAGTTCACTCTTTCGGAATTAAGAACATTCCGCTATGAACCACACAATACCGCTGTTCGGCGAGCGCTCAGCGGGGCCGCCGCCCGTTTAATTTTAAAGTAATCATTTCCTTATTATAGGCAAATAATAAGTATAAAAAATCGTCGATTAATCTATGCCTTTCATGAATTCGGGTATACGCTATATGCCACACTTTTAAATATTAATAGAAATCCGGTAAAACGATGACGCTTTATGTCGCACACAGCATCTAGCGATATACAGCAATGAGGAGATTTTTCATCATCGGTGCTGAGTGTCGTGGCGCAAATTTATTTTATCCATTTTTTGAATATTTACAAAGTGATTGTTTTGATGGGCTGCCAAATAAAATATAAGCAGAAACTAAAGAGGAACATTAAACTTTGGTGTTATTTGAAGTATGGTACTAAATGTCGCATTTGGATACTATTTAGCTGAAAATACTACTTCTATTTGTGCTCATATATATAATAAGTATTGTATCATTTCAGTTGTCCGCTCGTGACCGTTGGCACTCGGCAGTGTCATCGGCTGACTTAGAGGCGGGCTGTTCAACGGCGGGTGGGTGTAGCGGAGGGGGATCGACCCCCCGCGTGAAGCTGTCCCTTGTCTGCGCCCATATGGACGCCGGCGAGTGTCTCAGAGCCAGCGGTGGTGCCACTTGTACCGTCTCCTTTTCCGGAAGGTGCCTTGGACAAGGTAACATACTTTTTAATTACTAGGTAAAGGGTAAATTTTGACTATGATCTATCTTTCACGATGATCAACTGATATCATAATCTTATAACCAAGTTCAATGTGTTTTTTTTTATAGTGTAGGGTATTTATATAGGCAGGTTATAGACATTTGGCTTCATTACCATGAAGCTAGTCATTTATCTGCAGCCACATTTAACAGACGTTTAAAAAATTTTGGACTAAGATTTTGTAACTTTTATGTGACCCATCCATTAGTTTTCGGGCACTGTCAATACAGCTGTTTATTAAAAATATAATGTATTTTGACTTGCAGATAACCTATGTTGGGTCGGCTATCCCCTGGAGTCAATCTGGTGTATATACGACTGCCTGTCGGAAGCCTGCCTCGTTGGAGATGACCCTTTATTTCGCAGCCCACCGAGACTTGCTTCTTATTTCGATCCGGGACTTGATGAAGCGCATGCTAGCATACCACCAAGGTTTGTTAATATTTGAACCATTTGCTACAACCAAAACAATATTTCTTGCAACAATGATACCTAACTTGTAGGGCCCATATTTTAAATTGTGTCGCACAGAAAGTCATGGGACGTTCAATGCTCGGTGCACACTTTCTGAGCACTGTACCAAAGGCATTAAACTTACTCTGGAGTCTAGTTTTACATCCTGCGCCAATAGTCTGACGTCCGTCACCAATAAGCCTTAACCTTATTGGTTTCCTTAATAGGCAAGTCTAAGCCACCAACCTCAAGTAGTTTACCTGGGTTTTTTCATCCATTTGAGGCAAGGTGTTTACTCTTCTGACCTTAGTTGTAGTTTCTCTCTCACTCGTTACTAATTTGTATATGATTAAACAATCTGACATTTCCAGATACCAACACGTTGTAGTTGCTGGTTGTAAAGACAGATCAGAAACGTACCTATCACTGGCTCTGGAAGTGTCTCTCTTGGGGCTAGGACTCCAAAGGCTGATGCCTTCCGGACTCTTTGCACAAGAGCGAACCTGTAAGCAGGTAAGCAAAAAAGATATTACTTACCATATTCATATGACTTATGTATTCCTCGAACCCAATCCACCACGGGAATAATATCATTTAGAGCATACTTGTTTTTGTAAAATATATACAGAAAAAAATGTTCAATTTGAAAAGTGTCAACTTTGTATTTTTATCAATTTAACAGGGAACCTGTTCTTTGAAGGGAAGTTAAAAAAGTACTCAACCATTCGAGTCATTGCGTGCGTGGAAAGAGATGACTTGGGTCTTGCATATTGGGGCATGCAGACAGGGCTGCCACCTCATCCCTTTTCGCATCTGGATTTTTTTAATGTTATCGTCTAGCGGCGACAAGTTCAAAAGTTAGCATTCATACAATTTAAGTTAATTATTACAACAGGACGTGGTTTTCCTTTTGGCGATCGCTGTTTTAGGGTATTTTGACTGGTAAACTTCAACCGTGTTACAATAATTTACTACTGTTGGTTTAACATAATTATCAATGCACAGCGACACAAGGTTAAATTACAATGGTACTACAATAGTTTTGCTGACTTTAAACAGCTGGTTTAATTTTTAATCAATGTGTCATAATATCCTAGAATAATCTATCACAAGACTGCTTTGATTTTGTGACAGTCATTGAGCTTGCAATTACTAGTTGAAGTGAATTATTTATAAGAAAAATAAAAGAAAAATAGAATTATATACGTCCAATCTCTTAACCAGTTAAAATTTTATTTTATGTTCAATTGGACGTAACCTGTTGTATGGATCGATTTTTAATTTTTAATTTAATGTAAATTAAAATTGACAGGAGGAGCGTTTAATATCAGCCTTACAGCGCCTAGAAGCGGACGTAACCCTCGCAGCCGTTCTGAAGCGATGTGCGGCCGCCCTGCTAGAAGGTGGACCATGCAGTTCCCTCGGCGCGCATGTCCATCCTCGGTCAGCGCCGGCACACACCTTTGCTAGATTTCTCTTCCTTGCGTTGCTTCCGTGCAACGTTGACCTTGCTTACAAAGTCGGATTGAGAGCTATGAGGTTATTATTATTATTATTGTTTGTTGAGCAAGCAGCTATTTAGCTGATATTCTCATATCCCATTCTCAGTTACTGGCGATTTGCCTAGATTCAAGAAATATTTATCAAGGCGGTTCTTGAACTGGCTTACACTTAAAGCTTCCACCACTTCCTGTGGCAGCCGATTCCAATTATCCACAACTCAGATAAAATTCTTCCTAGGTTGATTAAGATAATTTTAATGGGCTCACTATAAAACTAAAATTTAAATAAAATTATACAAATTTTAATGTAATTTTTAACTATTTTCGTAATTTTTAGACATTTAAAAAAAAGTATACACTTGTTTGCGATTATAGAACGATTTTCCTAAGAAAATTTTAAATTAATCTTAAGGTTTGAGACGTCGTCATTTATTTATTTTTAAAATTGTTTATCTGTTATGTTTATAAAATAGATAAAATAATAGATCATCTCATTTACATGGAAATCTTTATCATCACATATCTATTTCATATTTAAGGTTTAAATATCATTTTTTTCTTATTTCATCTTAGTAGGATAGAAATATACCAAGCTAAAATTTTACATTAAATTTCATATTAAACGAGATGGGTGAGTAAAAATTCATTTTTACCATAAAACCTCTTTGGTTCAAAACAACATCATTTAATCACAAATCAAGGAAATTTATTATTTCTATCTTCGTAATTATTTGATTAACCTAATAAACAGTGTATTTTAAAACAATAATTTATTTTTTGAAATATTATCAAAAATTCAATAGTCAAAATTCAATAATTGATTACTCTTCTATTTTGTCAGCCGATTAACTGTTTAAAAAAAAACAATAATTATTATGATTTATTTATAATAACTAGAGGTCGTCCAGTGGTCGAAATTCGACCGTAATTCATTATTGAGGTTATCATACACTGAGTATACCATTACATATAATTATTGCATATATATATATATTTTTATTTTGCTCTATTAGGTCACCTGCGAGCGTGTACAAATATGTCATTAGCGTGTGTTGTTTGCCTTAATTCCCTGCAATACTTATGAAATTTAAACTTTAATCTTAATAACAGTTAAAAAAAAAATACACAATTACATAACGAACGCTGAATTGTAAATATGAATCTTTTCAAAATATTTTTTTGACTTTCTTTTTATTGAAGGTTCATGTGATGTAAGTCGATCATACACTAATTTGAAGTATTCGTTATGCTAAGGCCAATGACAACATGAAGTGAATTCACCTAAAGTGACTTCAGATTCGAAATGTTTTGCATATTGCAAAACCTGCATTGTAAATGCATTAATCCACAATCAAAAGTATTCAAATTTTCTTGGAATGACATTCAGTGACATTCCCTCAAAATAATTTCATCATTTTGTAATACTATTTACACTATTTTAATTTGCAATTGGCCTATTAGTCCGGCTTATCTGCGTAGACAAGCGACTTCACATAACCCCACAAAAAATAGTCCAGCGGTGTTAAATCACACGATCTTGGAGGCTACGCCACAGGCCCACGACGCGATTCACTATTTGCAAACGTTGTTCAGGAGTAAGTCTATTCATTATGAAATGGCAAACCAAACTGAGCATAAATCAAGTGACAGCTGTCAAAAACACCAACTACGAAAAAAGTAGTGCCAGATTGAAAACCACGCCTCTAAAAAGAACACCCTATATTTATAATGTATAGTGCTATATTTATGGAGAATGGAAATACGACTAGAGATTTGTTACAGAACCCGTAACGGTGGCGTTATCAACGCAAGTGCTGTTATCACGAAGAACCAGAATATCCCTACTGGTGTTTTTTTGATAGCTGAAGCTGGTGGTTTTTTATTTTATGTTCTATTTATTACTTTTTAATATTTGTAATAACATTGTGAATATTTTCTGCTGTAGACTGCCGATCCTCGAAGAACAGTATCCCCTGGACGAGTTAGGCATGTCGGGAGTGGGCGGCGCAGGTCCAGCCAGCGTCTCAGCCCCTGGATGTGTGGGGGCGAGTGGTGCAGCTCGTTGGCACACTCTCGCACACGCCGAACAGCAGCAGGCTGCTCTCGCCAGCGCTTTGCTCAGTGCCGCTAGGTAATAATCAATACAACCATAAATAAAAAAAATATACCTCTATTTTTATTATTTGTGAATACTAGCGAGTATTTAATGTACTTTAAATCAACATTAAGCGTGTCTTGCTTAGGGTACACCCATAATTTGCATCACAAATTTCATGGTTTTTTTAACCCCTTCAAATGGTACAGGTTATTACATTCGTGTGATCTCTCCACAACCCTTTAGATGTTACCGGATCAGTTTTTGAAGTAGGTTCAATATAGGTTATTACATATTTTCTGGTGATGGAAGCTCCTCTTAGCTCCACAGGCAAAGAATATTGGGTCTTTATGGTAGTAGGTCTACGGTTAAAATAGTTCATTATTTAACAAAATAACGTTTTTTGACAGGCTATGTAAATAATTTTACATTGACTACTAAAGTATTTTTCCTCTACATCACTCATGAAACTGAAGATAATATAGCTGAGCCACAGGTGACATCCGAAAATTCAAAATAATTTATTTAACTACATTTATACATAATTGAGGATATCTCTAAAGGTTTCAAAAGAAAAATAGTTTAAAAACAAGAAAATTTATTTTAAAACAAGAGAGAATCAAAAATATTAAGTCAACTCAATTCGTTTTATACCGGTCTTTAATTTCGGATTTAAAATGTTTAGTTGTTAATTATGTGTTAAAATCAACATTTTTTTTAAATACAATATTTAACTTCAAACAGACATTTTAAACAGATGTAAAAAGTGGTCCATGTTATTATTATTATGTAACAAGCAAGTCGCAATTCAGCTGTTAAGCTTGTGTCGAATTGGTTCATTTTTTTACTTTTTTGTTCATAAAACTTGTCAAGTCTGTTCTTGAACTGGTTCACATTTACTGCATTCATAACTTCTTGTGGTAGCTGCTTTCAGGCATCAACCACCTGAAAATTAACGAACCGATTAACCTGAAAATTCATTCATCCGCTTTGTCACTAAACAGACATTGGAAAAATCTGTTATCAAAAGTGCATTTGTGCATATAATATTAAATATAGTTGTATCATTAACACACCTAACTACCTAACTTAACAAAATAGTTTATATGCTGAAGTTAGGAACTTGATTTCTGTACATTTCGACAAACAAAATACTACCTGAGACATACCAAAGGAAGTTTTGGTCCAGAGTAAGAGGTATTTTTTTGACAAACAGAGCTATTGTTCTATGGAATCCACCTCCATAATCAAATATTAAACCACCAAAGTCAATAAATCTGAGAATTTACCACATAAACACCATAACTCAAACCATCCTTAATGATTGTGATTTGAGCATATCGGTTTTAGGTGCCCCATTGGCTAATACTAATTGCTATTATTGACATTTTTATTTCATTTACAGAGGTGACCCGAGCAGACTGCGCGCAGCTGTCTGCGCGGCGCAACGCCACGTCCGCAGTGCGGCACACGTCTTCCGTCTAGCACAAGACGCGTTGCGCTACGCTGCGCCCCCCATGCCACACGTGCCGCCGCACATACCACCGCACGGCCCTCCCCTTACAGCGCCTTTGGTGCCTCACACGCCGCATCACCCCGAGCTACTGGGGGTCGCCTTTGAACTCGGCATGCAGGTCATGAGAATGACGCTGACCTCGATGAACTGGCGGAGGAGGGAGATGGTCAGGTGGCTCGTGACCTGCGCCACCGAATTGGGCCTGAATGCGTTGCTCTCCATCATGCAGAAGTGGTATGTTTTACTTTTGTTACCTACAAATTAAATCATAAAGCAAAAAAAAAAATATTTTAAGATAAGTTGTCGTTGCAACAGAAACATGGCTGGAGTGAAGGACCTAACCTAACTTTTCCCTTTGCGAGTCATAGCAGGTAAAACATTAACATGCTTCGGCCAGCAATGCAATCATTTATTTATTTTAACAAAATTGAGTACAATGACTAAATGTTTATAGGGTATATCCCAAAATCATTGTCCAAAAAATTATTCAACAACCATTATTAATTAGTATTCCTTCTTTGTGAATTATCTGCCAGATATTACTGGCTTGGTCTAGTTTTAGCTAGAATATAATTAGGAATTGTATCTCGTAGGATGCAGTATGAATCTTAACATATTAACAGACTGTTTTGTATTTGACCAGGTACGAGCTGTTTACACCGACGGAGGCAACCGGACCGGTGGCCACGACCGTCATGTCCCACACAACCATGTTGAGGTTAAATCTCTCCTTTGATCAACAAGAGAAGCTTAGCAATTGTGCCCGGACGCTCGCATTGCAATGCGCTGCCAAGGTATGCAGCTTATGTAATGAGGGAGTGCAGCTGATATTTATAAGATGACCTTGAGATTACAATCAGGTGTACATACCACTGCACCGTTAGGCCTTGCTGTGTTATGTTTTCCGACTTATGTCAGGCCTATAATAGAAGCGAAGGGAGAGACAAGATTTATGACCTCCGAAATGAGTTTAATCTCTATTTAAGTTTAATTTCCATTTTGGTGAGTCCTAGATATTTCAGCATTTTGTGGTGGTATTTGGCTAGGAAGCCACATAGAAGTATTTTAAAATCATTATTTCTGATGGCTAATGTGAATGCCAACAATGATAGATTTATTTGACTTGCGAGGGTACCTTTTTTATTTAAAACATCTCTTTTCGTTGACACAGTTATACTGAGTTGTGTCAGCCATGGGTGTCTACTTTGACGTTATCTTTCTATAGTTTTTAATTTGTGACCAGGTCGTACAATAATTGGGGAGATTTTTATGTTTGAGCTGTTGAAAATTTGAAATAATTATTTATATATATGAAATAATAATTATATGAAATAATAAAATTGAAAATTTGATAATAATTAGATACTTGCCATGTTGTTAGGAATAAATAAGATCTTGTACGATTGTGGTGGCTCAAATTCTTATCATTATTTAAGATTAATGATTTCATAGTGAGCATGACTTGTCAATCTATCAAACAAGATTCCTTGGAGCAAAGAGCATGGTGAATTATATTATTTTATATCAGAGTACCTTGCTGTAACCTGCTGTAGGTCTTCGATTATTATCCCACTTATCATATTTATGTATTTTGACCATTGCCACTAACCGTTAAGCAACGTATTTAATCAATATTTGCAGGACCCCCCGGGCTGTGCCCTCAATGCGCTGAGCCTATGCGAGGGCAGCGCTGGAGCCTTTGAGGCAGCCTGTGCCGCGGTGGCGAGTGCTGCAGCGAGGGGCGCCCTCGCCTCCTCACAGCTCTTCGCCGTCGCCAGGTACATGGAGCAGAGAGCGCATCCAGCACGTGCCTATCGGCTAGCGCTTCTCGCCATGCGAAATATACATCTCGGTTATAATCAGGTATTTATCTTCTTTGGAGCCCAACCTCATCACCAAATATTGTTTATTCAAATTTATTCTACGAGGGACTGCCGCTGCGGAATCTTCTGGAATTCCAATTGATTTCCTCTCAAGATATGTCCAAAGAAAGACAGTATATTTCAATTAGCTTTTACCAGAGATGAAAATTACATTATCACTTGAACCACTAAATCTGAAATGCTTAAAGATTTTTTATGGTTTTTTTTCACAACAGATATTTTTTTTTGTGGTAAAACAACTCAGTAATTGGTTGTGTTGTTAAGGAACACTACATACTATTTGACTACATTGAATTCTACGTTTTTAACTCTTCATCACCTCTATATCCCCTATTACTATAATATAAGCAAATCTAGATTTTGAGCAGGGTTCAGTATTACTTTAGTAAAACCTAGTCATAGCAATTATTTAAAAATAACAAGAAATGCTCCAACCAAATTAAGAACCATAAGAAATGTGTTGACAATATGTTTTTATACCGTCCCAGTGTAAGAAGAGATTGAAGATCTGTAATTCTTGAAACTGGGCTGGAGACTGAAGAACAGCCAAGGGATTGACTTTCTAAAATGTTTTCAAGGATGACATTTTAGCCAGCATAATTTTTTAAAAATCATTATTGCTGCTGTCGAATCATTTACTGAGAATAAGATTATTTTCAAATCTACCATTCAGTGTCATTCTGCTATTTTCATTATTTCCACTTATGATTGTGACATACTGTGTAATGCTACAAATTTTAGGACTCGCACCCAGCGATTGCTGACATCCACTGGGCGGTGGCCTTGGCGCATTCTCTGGGCAGAGCGGAGCTGCAAGGAATGCTCCCACTTCTAGTGAAGAATGTTCAATGCGCGCCGGTTTTGGTAGGTCATCTCTAATATACATACATAATTATAGTCCTGAATGAAAACTCTTAGTTTTTAATTTAAAATGACAAGCAAAAACCAGATGCGATTATATTAATTTTTATTTTTTCTTTCACTTTAAGGCAATTCATTCCACAAGTCAACCACTCGGTTGGACAAAAGGTTCTTTTTTGGGTTAGATTTGAACACACTTTTGGTAAATTTTAACTCATGCCCACGTAAGTGGGTATTAGCGTTGAAGGTAAAAATATCTCTAAGCTTTGGACAATTATAGAATCCCTTAAAAGTCTCTATGAGATCACCTCGCTCTCTTCGTTTTTCCATTGACGTTAACTTCAAATGTGTCAGACATTCATCATAAGTCAAATTCTTAAATCCCATAGGAAGTTTGGTGGCCCACTGTTGTACCTTCTCCAATAATTTAACATCTTTTGCGAAGTATGGGCTCTATACGTGTTGACAGTTTTCCAATATAGGCCGTACATAAAATTTGTAAATTCTAAGAAACATTTCAGAAGTTATGTAGTGGAACGCTTTCTTGACTAGGTACAAAATAGAATTTGCCTTCTTTGTTTGAGGATGTGTTCTTTCCATTTTAAGTCATTGCAGATCCATGATACCAAGGTTTCTCTGGCAGTTTGATGATTCAAGTTGTACTCCGTCAAGATAAACGTATGGGGGTTATTCTTTCCAATGTGTAGTAACACTTCACATTTTTTTACATTCAGATTGAGAAGCATTCCTCGGTTTTTTATATCGCCTACAGTTGACCTACCTATACCAAACGTCCGAGCAGTAATAGGGTAGCTCCCACAATCAATCATCGAAGCCAGCAATACCAATCAATTTAAAAATCTACTAGACAAACACACTGAATCAAGTCGTCATCAATGAAGTTGTGATCTTGATATGGGCATATCAGCTCTAGCTGCTGGCCCATTAATAATAATTAGTTGTCGCCTTTATTTATCAATAATTTTCATTTTGTTACCTAAATATCCTAGAACATGATTTATTAACACGTACTCTTTCCCTATAGTCTGATGTGGTACGCCGGTGTTCCGTGTCAGTTGCCGCTGCAGGCCGCGGTTCACGAGGTAGTGGAGCGGGCAGCGCCGGTGCGGGAGGAAGCGGCTCGGGCGGCGCGTCACGAAGCGTTCCCGCGCGCCCCCCCACGCCCCTGCGGCCCCTCCTGGAGGCGGCGTTGCGTGCTTACTGCGCCACCGCCCACGCGCGCCTCGCGCACATCAGCCCCCGGCATTACGCGGACTTCGTCGATTTCCTGGTGAAGGCGCGCGATACGTTCGCGCTGGCGACGGACGGCGCTCATCAGTTCGCCGCGCTCTTGGCCGACATCAAACTCAAGTATAAAGGAAAGAAGAAGCTCATGTTTCTCGTTAAGGAGCGCTTCGGGTGATGATACCACACCCTCTCTTTTCCATTTTTCAACGTCCTTCAGACGAATAGGATTTTTAGAATTCACGAGAAACTTTAGCAGAATGATGTGTTGATATTTATATAAAGACAATATTCAATTGATTATATTTACAAATGCACTACTTTAGCAACACAGTCAAGTCACCGGTAATCCAAATATAATTAAGACTGTTATTTAGTTGTTTTCCTCGCTTAGAATTTATAGAATTTGTATCAAAATAACTGTGATCAGGAAACGCTATATGGTTTACTTATTCTTGAAATTATGAAGCCAATTTCAAAGAATAAAAAATAAGTTAGCAATTGTTCATGCTTAGAAAGTGCAATCCTATGAAGGAAAGAGATGGAAAGGGAGGGTTAGTGCCTAAAGTTTTTTTAAGATAATATGTTAATGGCTCTATTTTAAACAAAGTCTGCCATAAATATTATAGTTGGCAATATTATCTAATCGTCCGTGCTGCGGACATTTTATTACTGTTTATATAATAATTCGTCTGGCAACTATCAAATTGAAATTAACATGAGATTATGTATTATTTTTTTTAAAAATGCTCTCTTTTACATTCTCTTTATTTCTTAATGTTTTGGGAATATATCTTAAAAAATTTTCTGAGGACTTCCACTACGCATAGGTGTTTTTTTTTTAAATATGTGATTAAATGTATACAGGCTGTTTGAAAATATTACCTCCAAATGAATTATATGTTATGAGAATGTGGTGCGTGATCCACATTCAACGGAGCATTTTACACATAGAATAAATACCATATCAATTTGGCTTTGATATTTTCAACGATATATACATCTATCTCTATATATTAAGCAACTTCTGCCATGTCATTCTCCATGTTTCCCAAGTTTTCATACAAAGGGGATAAAACAATTATAAAAAGCGACAATTTAGTGTTTTTTTTTTTAATATCTTCAATAAAACAAATAGGTACATAATAATTATATTTATAAAAATTCTGTATAATAATGAAATACGAATTTCATTTTAGCTACTAAAATAGCAAAAAATGGATGCCAATCGGGAGATTAAATTCTACCATTGTTATATTTCCTATGTTTATTTATTTTTATAAATTTAAATTATTCCTAAATATCATACGAACTCATTTTAGAGTTTGGGGAAAAATTGCATAAAAAAATATGTCGCTGCTGTTTTTAATAATTCCCTGTTTAGTGGTCTAGCACTCATACGCCAAATATATGCAAACCGAGTCAATAGTCCTAAAGTTAGGCTATCACAAGGATTGGCAACACCAAAAAAGCCCCCCACTGTCCCACCTCATCTTTGTTGTTTTAGTTGACAATCCCAAAGCAGTTTTGAATTAATTTGTTGCTCGTGCAAATGTACAATCAAGTTATTGTGATCTCATTTTTTAAAATATTTTATTTAGTTAGCGGGTAGGCATTATAGATAAATCTGTAAATACTTTTAATAGTTTTTTAAGAAATACTACCTACTTAGATAATCGTCGGATTTCATAATATTTTAGTTTGTGTAAAAAAGCATTAAGAGTGGAGAAGCCGTTGTTAAATTTATTTGTTTTTTTTTAATTATTAATATTTATCTTTTTATAGAATGTTTTTTACATTCCCGACCGTAAAACATACCTCTATCAGTTTTATTATATTTTTTTTGTGGAAATTCTCAAAATTTAAAATTTACTATCAAAATATTTCAGAGTTTACCAGCACAGGATAATTAGTTAGATTTTCAAAAAAAAAATCTCATTTGACTGAAAAATGACCGAATACAGTACTGAAGTGATTATTTATCATTGTATTCACGCATTAAATCCCATGGGGACTGTGGTTTAATTCCTGTCGCGGTATTTTTTTGTGCAGCGTCTTGTAGCGGCTGTTAAAATTTGTAAAATTTATATTATCATTATTTGAGATGTGTAAGTTTACACCCTACCGACATTTTAATACACTTTTTATTTTTTCACAAAAATTTATTTTTTGCCAATTGTCCGATGATAAAAATCCTTTAAAAAAGCGATTCAACTTTTTTCATTAGGACAATTTATTCTGTGCTGGAACAACCACTTTATATATGATGTTTTGATAATAGGAGTGAATATTGTTCTGAACTCTCAACAAATGATCAATGGGGGAAATTGAAAATAAATGCTGAGGTAATCGTTTGCAAAATATAGTAACTTTACTGCAACCTCGATTAATGGTTTTTGTTATGGTCGTGAGGGTTACATAAATTAGTTACATGACACCTAATACTTGTGTTTTTATCCAGACACACTCGTAAAAGGCTGACTATTTAACTAGTTAATAACGTAAACATAAGTCACGATTTGTAACCGCCGTGCTGGTTACATAATTAATATGTTACATATAGTCGGTTATCTTCAATTAAATTTTCCCTATTCCCGTACTGCACTGTTTTTTTTTTTTTAGAAAATATTGTGTTCTACTTAAAAAGTATTTTCGTTAATACCTGTCTCACATTAATTACATTAATAATCTCTTATTATTTATGATATTTGTATATCCAATAATAATACCACACAGTATTACGAGATTATTGTATATTATTTTGTATGTAAATGTTGTTTTCTTTGTAAATTATGTAGTTTTTAAGAAAAGTACGTTTTCATGCCATGTTTTAAGTACTGACTAATTTTAGTGACATGTGAATTATGTCCTCTTTCGGAATAAACACAATGAATATATAAAAATAATACAAGAAATACATATTCTCTTCGAAACTATTTACAAATGCAATAATTTGAATGAATAAAGCACCAAAATAGAAAATATCTCTACTTTGACCAGTTTCTTTTTGTAGAATCCAGACTCCAATAATATTACGTTCATTCTATGAGTATCATTTCCAATTTAATTGTATCCTGATTAGAAACCCAAAATAAGGGTTTTTTTTGTGATTAATAATATATTAAAAGACACGACCTTGCATAACTTTTTTTTAATAAAGCCTTCATGGCTGAGGCATAATATATAGTATGAACATTTATGCAACGTTAAACTGACGATGCGCTGAGGACTAACAAATTCAGTACATTAAATGTATTGTGCCCAGTTTTTTTTTTTGAAGAATGCAATTAACTAGCATCTATACAGGCCTAACGAAACGATTTCGCATAATCAAAGGAGGTGAAATGGCAGCTTAATATAGGCATAATATTAATTGATTTTTTTTATGCCTTTCTAAAAGGTTTTTTTCAATTCCTTCTATTATGCAAAATAGTTTCGTAAAATAATTTTGTATATAATTGGGATTATTATTCTTGATTTCATTTTTTCACTCAATTACAAAAGGGCGAGTTTATTGCTGCAAGACAATCTCTACCAGTTAACCCAGAGAGGTTGTGGTTGTACACGTTGATTTCGTGTCGGCGAGAAAAAGGTCTCAAATGCCTAATACTACAATATGCCTCACTTTAACCTTATTGTAATATATTCTGCCTTTAATAAATCATTGTAAATGTATAGATTTTTAGAAGGGACCCTGGTGACAAATATCGGTATCTGTAAAATATGCAGTAAAACGCCGTCGAAATTATGAAATAATTGTGCCTTTACATACTCGTTTTTCATCTAAATTTTAGTGAATAGCGCTCGGTATTGCGAATGCACTAAAGTATGCTGCACTCCAACTGACATTTCGCTCGTTCAAAATTCCGCCAGGGTTTTAATTGAAGTTTTAACTGTCTTTACAACGGGTTTACCTCTAGTATGTAATATTTGATCCCATTGAAAGAGGTTTGATTTGTATCGAAACAGTAATTTCAAAAACCTGCATTAAGATTACATTTTTCGTCATCTAGCGATGTGGAGCGGCATAATTTAGTCTTTTTTATAGTTTTGAAGAAAATATGTATTTGTTTTTTATGATAATTTTCATAATCCCTAAACTAATGTCCTCATAATGCGATGTATCAAAATAATCCTAAGCCAAAGATTGTATATAGATTTTGTCAACTTTGGGGACATTCCATTAGCATTTATGAAGCAATATTTAATTAGGTAGGTACTATTAGTTAGTCATAATAATTAGAAATGCCAATTAAACTTTAGCTGTAATGAGCTATTAGTGCTAAGGTTGATAACTGACAGAGAAACTAAAGTTGATCTCACAAAAAACGATTCAAATTATCTCAATGAAAAATATGAAATTCAGATCGTGTTCTAAGGTTTACACTGTGAAGATATATATCCGTGTAGTCGGGAATCACAAAACGTTGCCTTAATAATTTCGTAGTTCAAAATAAAGAACCTCGGAATATTTCACCGCAAATATCATTAGGTTTTGTAACAAACATTCTGTAGGCCTTATTCCTGATACCAGCATAAAAAAACTATTAATTAGTGGAATAATAAAATATAATAATATTTCAAGAAACGATTTCTTAAATTTTTTTTTTTTAAAATATACACATGTTTTTTACACTTTCTTGTAACAGGAAGAAGAAATTAAATATTGTAATTGATTCAAGAATTATCCTGGGCTGGTTTTCGAGAAATTTTATTCTTGATTGAATCAAACCCTTACTTTCGATTGTCGTAAAATAGTGGCATGTGAATAATAATAACGATACGTTTCATGAGTTAATGGGTTCATAGGTTTATTTGATGTAAACAATTGCTATTGTTTTTAAATGTTTTATTTATTGTGTTATTTGGAATAAGGCCTTTGTGTTTGTTCGGTTAGATTAGTTGTGTCAGATTTTCGTCATGTCATTATAGTTCATTTTGTGTTTTTTACTAGTGCATATAATATATATCACCGTTGCTCAAGTAAACTGGCATTGGTCAGTCAACTGACAACAAAAATTGCAAAATTTGACAATTTTAAAACATACACATTATATTAGATGAAGTATTTTTGTTGAAAAGATAAATTTCCTAAATAGTACTGGATTAATCTGTAAAATAGTTTTGTCCTAGCCATAGTTTTTATTTCCTAATAACACCTTAACATGAAGCGCATTTTTCGAGTTAATAAACATCACAATTACGTGATTTTGCATTGTAAAGTTTCTTGATAAACTTCGAGATTTTACTTGTGCAACGATGATATGGTATTATTAAAATACAATAAAATATTTTTGGTTGACGTTTAAAGTAAATCCGAATTTAGATAACAAATGCATTTATGCAATGGGTTTTTCAACAATCAATGACGGGTTAAAACTTTTTAATTTTTTCCAGAAAAATACCATTTTCCGCATATGTTGAACCGCACATTTGCATTTTCTTTTCTCGTTATTGGAATGTTGAACATCACAAATTGGTTTGACAATCATGTCCTGGCTGCATACTATTATTTCTGTTTGATTGTTAAGTTTCCTAATTCTCTCGTATTGGCATTTTGTTAGTTTTGTACATGCAATGTATTATTATTTTTGTATTATTTTAGTTTTCAGTGACTATTCGTTTTTTTTTTAATTGATATTGTTTTTATTATCCTGTATAAAATGTTCTACTTTTGAGATATCAACATAAATAAAGTGTAAGTATTGAAAGTAATAAACACATAAAATTAGACTTTTTTATAATATTATAATCCGAAAATATGATTTTAAAAGTCTGTCAAATTGCAAATTTAGAAACATCGTATACTCAAAATATTAAATGATAATTTAAAGCAAGGTTTTTTTTAAATGTAATTTATTAAACGTACCCATACTATCTACTGTCGAGTATTTCTTCAGAAAACTCCAAATCAAGTGCCACTTTTAAATAGTAATTATTTTTCATTAGGGTAGCCTTACAATATGCAATGCTGTTTAAATAGGAAATAGGGTTTCTACAAAATATGTAACACCAAGTCCAACACGTTATAAAGATAAATAAAGAAGTCATATCTACTATAAATATAGGTATAATTCTAAATGTGGGTAGCGTTGGTAAGTTTGTTTTAGTTTGTTAGAAATATCCTCAACATGTGAGTTATTATGAATTGCCACAAGATGGCAGACGCAGAGCGCTTTATTGCCAACCAAAATATATTATATATATATATTAACAAAATTTTGTAAATTTGTTAAAAATATACACTATATACGCAGCGTTCTCTAATGCGAACATGTATATCTTTTTTCTTGCTGTGACCATATAATATTACCAATGACAGTGTATTGTGTCCTGTGTAGTTATTATTTTAATTTTAATAAAAAGATATCTGCAATAAAAATATATTTTAAATGAGACCATATTTTTGTGTTTTTTTTTTAAATACACATCCTACATGTCTAGGTAATATGCGCCTCAATATGACAGATAGCGGAGAGCGACTTGACTAAACTTTCACTCGATAAATATGTAATATTAAGTATTAACCATGTTTAAAAGTGAGATTGTTTAAAAGTTAATTTTGGAAAATTGTTTGTTTGACGGTCTAACAATGGACTTAAACATAGAAGATGCATAGCATCGAAAAGAACATCTTAATGGGCTGTCCAGGGATATCAGGAAAAGGGTCAGGAGCCACAGAGCCAAAATGCGAACGTCGGCGGAATGGATAAAATCCTTGACTGTGTATCCCAAACATATGGATTACGCTGAAAATACCTACGGGATAGCTATCGTAGGGTAATATTTTGGGTCCAATATTGTTTTAAATTTACATAATTACTTATTTATCTCACTTTCAAGTATCACAGTTTCCTGTGCTGATGGCAGTTACTCTTTAACTTAATCTCCTGTGTCTGTGTGTATGATCTATATCGATAACCAAACAGTATCATAAAAAAAAACAATTAAAAAATAATAATACTAAAATAGTTAAAAAAATATTTAAATGATTAAAATAGTTAATATAGATTATTAAAAAAAAACGGGCGGGCGCAAAGTCACTGCCCGATCTTATAACCCTAACTGTTTTATACAGATTTACGCTGTCAATGTCATTAAAAAACAAGCCTTGCTACGAGGAGCACATAAGACGATAGAAACACGATTATAAATGTGATGCGAAGAGGATCTACGAATTTATTGTTATTAATTAATCATAACCTAATTTATTTGATTAAATGTAGCCTGTTACGGGAATGGTAATATCAGGCCCACAGAATGGTTATCATTCATAGTGTAGAAAGATTTGCTGATATCACATTTTCAATTTATTTTCTCCTGATGGATGATATTCAAAAACTACATTTCATTATTAATATTATTAATCACTCTCTACCCATCGAGCTTCCTATCATGCGATAGGAAGCGATAGGATAGTATGCACTTTCTATCCCTTTATGTGCTCCTGGTAGCAGTCTGTAGGATAATTGTTGCTTTTACACGAATAAACTTATACATTAAATTAATAAAAATGAAATGCCATCTGTTAGTAAGTGCATAAGTAAGTGTTTTTTTTAAACTCTTGTGATAGTTCAAATGAGGTTTTAAGAATGCACTTTCTATCCCTTTATGTGCTCCTGGTAGCAGTCTGTAGGATAATTGTTGCTTTTACACCAATAAACTTATACATTAAATTAATAAAAATGAAATGCCATCTGTTAGTTTAAGAATGCACTTTCTATCCCTTTATGTGCTCTTGGTAGCAGTCTGTAGGATAATTGTTGCTTTTACACGAATAAACTTATACATTAAATTAATAAAAATGAAATGCCATCTGTTAGTAAGTGCATAAGTAAGTGTTTTTTTTAAACTCTTGTGATAGTTCAAATGAGGTTTTAAGAATGCACTTTCTATCCCTTTATGTGCTCCTGGTAGCAGTCTGTAGGATAATTGTTGTTTTTACACCAATAAACTTATACATTAAATTAATAAAAATGAAATGCCATCTGTTAGTTTAAGAATGCACTTTCTATCCCTTTATGTGCTCTTGGTAGCAGTCTGTAGGATAATTGTTGCTTTTACACGAATAAACTTATACATTAAATTAATAAAAATGAAATGCCATCTGTTAGTTTAAGAATGCACTTTCTAAACCTTTATGTGCTCCTGGTAGCAGTCTGTAGGATAATTGTTGCTTTTACACCAATAAACTTATACATTAAATTAATAAAAATGAAATGCCATCTGTTAGTAAGTGCATAAGTGTTTTTTTTAAACTCTTGTGATAGTTCAAATGAGGTTTTAAGAATGCACTTTCTATCCCTTTATGTGCTCCTGGTAGCAGTCTGTAGGATAATTGTTGCTTTTACACGAATAAACTTATACATTAAATTAATAAAAATGAAATGCCATCTGTTAGTTTAAGAATGCACTTTCTATCCCTTTATGTGCTCCTGGTAGCAGTCTGTAGGATAATTGTTGCTTTTACACCAATAAACTTATACATTAAATTAATAAAAATGAAATGCCATCTGTTAGTAAGTGCATAAGTGTTTTTTTTAAACTCTTGTGATAGTTCAAATGAGGTTTTAAGAATGCACTTTCTATCCCTTTATGTGCTCCTGGTAGCAGTCTGTAGGATAATTGTTGCTTTTACACCAATAAACTTATACATTAAATTAATAAAAATGAAATGCCATCTGTTAGTAAGTGAATAAGTAAGTGTTTTTTTTAAACTCTTGTGATAGTTCAAATGAGGTTTTAAGAAAAATATAAAAGTTGCCCTGAAAATTCGGGAAAAACTGAAAGTGTATTTTATTTATATTCCAAGTTTAAATTTTGTGTCATATTTATATTTATAAACATCAACGTCAATGTGACACTGACAATAATTGACACTGCACATTATTGATAAATTTGACTCAGATGTAGAAAATATTAAATATTAGTAAAGTAATTTTGTAATAAAAGTTATTTTGATAATTCTAATAAAATAATATCTGCGGATTTTCAGATACCATACCTGCCCCTTCCCCGTACCTTTTACATTTCTTACTCTGCTGGTACCTTGTTGGTACTGAAAAGTACAAGCAGTTTTATGAGAAATTGCGGGTACTGACAGTTCAGAGTGAAGTTCGAAAATGTTGCACGTTCAAAATCACTTCGCCGGCCGTCGTTATGTGTCCCCCATGCACCATTGTGCACTATAATCATCATCGCAGCATCCATTCATCATTTGTTATTGCATCGCAAGTTAAATTATTGGTGAAGTTAAGAGCAAGCCAAGCGAAAATCGACATTGTTTATTTATTTAACAGGTTTCCCCATATATTGCTGAGTTGCCACGGAGGATTCGATCATCAACAGTGAGAACCAATATCCATTCTCTTCTCATATTCTAGCTTCCATTTCTGGGTTCATCCCTGGGGGTTGTTCAAGCAATGCAAATTTCACGCTCTTTATTGAAATATTGTACGACGTTCTCATTTCCTGAGCGCCTTGTTCAACAAGTGCTAACAGGCCACTAAAGAGAAAATTGACCCACAACATCTTCAAAAATGCTCATGGAGCTGCTCATTTCGAAAATGGAATGGTTACAGGATTTCGAACGAAGATGTACTCCAGAGGCGCAGAGCAAGACGGAACCCTAATATTTATAGAAGTTCGGGTTGAATGAAACAACGGAATCAACTTTATTTTAATTCATTTATTTTCTAAAGAAAAGAATACGTATTCTCAATATTTTGCTAAAATTCTTAGCATGTTTCAAATTTAAATATCATTATGAAAATCGACTTATCTTCGACTTTATACAATTGAGCACAAACTCTTTTTTTTTATTGTAAAATCTTGTTTCGTAGGCCATTCACATTGGGGGGAGGGACCCATAACAATGGGATTTTCAAGTCAAAGTTTTTAAAAAATAGTACAATTATTTATTTTTATTTGATAAAAAGTCTGTGCTCAGATTGCACACATAAAAGAACGAAGCCCATTACATTAGTGGACATAACGGGCACAGGCAGAGTTATACGTAGAGTATTTGCAAACAATAGTATCATTAGCTTTAACTATACCTCTTAGAATATGTCAATAAAGTTTTAGAACTATAGTAATGGTTAAGACCCCTCTACTATTTGATCGGGAATATACTGCTAATATAAAAAATGCAATCAACAACATATCGTCGCTCCAATCTTATTATTAGGTATACTTATGTTAGCTTTAGAATTATTCATTTGTTTCACTAGAACCCTAACGTTAAATTCTTACTCGTTTTACATAGTAAATAACCGTCTAAACCTATTTAATGCGTGGCTGCTGTAATTAGAGACATTAACCTCAAAACAAAATAAGTGTTAAAAATATGTTTTTTTTTAGTACAAAGGTTTGAGTACAAACATACAATGCTTTATAACAAGCATGCAATGTGGCAGCCATATTAAAAAGGAAATATTCCAATTGACGATTAGTTGCAATTATTAGGTATGGCTTACGTTATTGAACAAAAACAACTAAATTTGATCGGTTTGAGCTCCAAAAAATTACCTTGTTTTTTAATCTGAGACTGATAACATACTTTTTGACAGCTTCCCCCAAAATTGACATACTTAATCAATTTTAAAATATAAAATAATTGCTATTTAAGGTTAAAAAATAGATACACATTTGCATTATTGGTATGAAGGCCCTATTCAGCAGAGGTCCCGGGATTGAGCTCCATTGGGTCAAAATTAAAGAAGGTCGAGCCAACAAGTAACACGACACACTCACAGTCGTTCAAGTACAGACATTGTGGGAATTTTCTGCCTGGAACGATCTTGCATCACAAGGCAGTTGGAATGCGCTTGACAGCGCCACCCAGTGGGTAGGCCATTGCGACAACTCTCTCAATAGACTCATTCATAAAAGTTCTAGATAGCGATATTAAAAATCATAATCGCATGTTACCAGTCTCTATTAAAAAGTTTTAACAAGGCCAATAGTTTTAATGTAAAACTTACATTATTCTTTAAACAAAATATTTGTCCCTCTAAACTAAAATAATAGTAAAAAAAGATACGTTCATACATTTGCAAGATTACAAAACATGAGTTCAACATTAATTATTTAAATTTAAAATCTATATCAGCAAAAATATCTTAAATAACTTTTATTCACCAATTTAGGACTTAGGAAATCCCTTATTTAAATGAAATTTTGTATGTGTAAATATAAATCGGCTAAATCACTATCGTCTGTCTACAGGCGTTACTAAACTGAGTCGGAACTGGCTTTAAAAGTGTCAATACACCGTATCGCCACAGCGAGCCTAAAACTATAAAATTAAAGATATAAGCTTTCAAATATTTCTGAAAATGTATATTGTTCTCAGCAAAATCTTCACTCATATCGATAATATTACTAATTCTTCAAATAGTGACAATACTTCCTATTGCAATATTTCCATAATGCTCTAACTGAAAATATTAATTACAATTTTCTCATTACATTTTTTCTTGTGGCCCACAAAACAGGTACCTAAAGTTAGAACGCTAAAATAAATTATTATTGAAGTGATAAGCAAAATAAAAAAAAACACCTCATTTTTGAAGTGAAAAGATTTTTTTTGATGGAAAAAAATACTATTAGGATATAACACGACTACTGTTAAAAAGGTAGGTACAGGAATAGGCATACAAATTAAAAAATATACTTATAAATGAGAGAGTACCTTTTTTATTAATCCTATAATAAAATAAATCATATTAAAAAAAAATGTTGCTTTACACAACAATATATTAATAATAATATTCGTATATTTAACTAAAATCTTTGGTTTGATGGCTGGCTATTATTAGAAATAGCATTAAAATAATGAAATTTTGAAGGAATGATATATTTTTTGGAATAACTTAACATACTATTTTTAAAAATAATAAGAATGAAATGTAGTGTTCAATTTTAAAAAGATATTGAAAATTTCCACAAAAATATGTCACGACTAAAACAATGCTAGCAGCACATATTGTTGTTGTTTAACAAAAAACATATATATAATATATTATATTACAGACTAACTTGTTGAGTCTCTTCTAAATTTCAAAAACATGTTCATTATAATGCACGACACGTGCTGCATTTTTCCATCAGTCTTTTTATTGTGATTATTTACTTGACCTACACTAGCATCATCTCTACTCTTAAGTATGTGAGAGGTCTCTAACGCATATGTGCATTACACATTAGTGCCAGTTTTGTTGTTACGTGTATTAAACGCACATATATACATTATCACACAAAACATAATTGCTACGCATATCAAACAAAATTCTAGTTTAAACTAGTAATTTCAATTATTACGAAATAAATTGTATTCGAATTAAATCTTACTACATTTCTTTGTTACAATCCCAACATTTAAGTGACCTTTATATAAATATAGCTTCGCCGGATATACCTACTGATTTTAGGGGTTTTTTTTATTTTGTATTTGAGGCGGTCATTAATCAAATATATCTTATTTGATAGACTCCTCTGGTAAAAACAATTGTTATCATGGCAACCCAGCCTGCTCCATTTGTTTTTTTTTTACTTTTAATAGGTAAACAATATAATGAAAATAACTTTTTATTTAAAAAAGAAAGACCTCCTCTTTTCAAGTTCTTTGTTGATCATTTGACATATTATAGTTTCACATGACACTTCAACGGCTTGTCACCTCAAACTGGGATAGATATTTAGGATGTCCCCCAGAGACAAAGTGGTCAACATGAAACCTGGTGATAGAGGAAGATCCGAAAGTCAGGATATCTCAGAGACAGAAACATGAAACCTGGTGGTAAAAGTCAGCGGATAACTTTTAAACCGCTGACTAGTATTCGGTATATAGTATCACCAGGTTTTGGGATGACCACTACTGTCTCTGCACTGTATAAAAGAAATCATTAGATGTAGCTCATTTTTTGTTATTTGTCCACATTTTCATGAGCAAAGAAATAGTAATACACATCGACTCTGCCATACTCTCCACGGCTTGGTTGCCACTAATATACAAGTATTTGTGATAAGGAAACCTAAAAATTGAGATATATTTCATTGATTATTACACAATTTTTTTTGGCCTATACGTCCTTAGTAATTATGAGATCGATCGCCATTGAAATTTAGCACTTTAATTACATTACAACAATCATTGAAAGCCTTTCAGATGCAATTAAACTTTCGCTAAACCATGATGTCACAGCATCATATCTGGTGAAGCATATATTTATATCATATAAGCGATAATCGCATGTCCCGTAATGATAGGAGAAGGAAGGGAGGAAGGAGTGAGAAACAATAATACCTATGCATTACAATGCTTAAAATTGTTCATTTTTTTTTTCAAATGGCTCAAGAAAAGTATTAATGTCAATATTCCTGTGTACAAAATAAGTTAAAGGCAGTGTATGCATACTAAAATCCTACACGTTTACGTGTAAGTAGACCTAACGTTGTTTATCTTCGCTAGAGATATAAATACAATTGACTCAATATTAAAAATATCAATAATCTTATATTCAACAACATTGTGAACATGTCGATTTCTGGCACACGAAATGAAATACGGTAATGAATAACAAATGGTGACGGACGATGAAAGAGATGGTTGGTGCATAGGAAATGAGTCGATTATTATAACTTGAACTGTGCGAGTTAAACTTACTCTGTATTAATAGCTAATAGTATTCATGTAATGAAGCCGGTATGCCAGCGCTGTCGCTACTTAACCTAAAAATTGTAACGTTTTATTATACATCATATAAAAACGATTCTAGTTATTCTAAATACACTCATAAGAAGCACTTTTAATGACTGATTACTCAATAATTACATTACAACTATTTTTATATAAATATTTTTTATCTTTACCACAAATATTAGAAATTTTGATCAAACGAAATACATACAAAGTTTACATAATATGAAATTCAAATATTTAACAAAGCAAATTGCTATTAATTGTACGATAAAATCTAAATGTAAATGAATGATTATTAAATACATTTGTTGCAGCTCTATTGTTACACTAATTATATTATTACATAGATATAAACCTTAAATTTACATTACGGAAAGAATATATTGCCAAAACAATGTTTTATTTCAACTTTACAGATTATTGTATGTTTTAATAAGAAGGTAAACAAGATAATTTGAAAAACATTATCGACATTTTTAAACTCTAAATAACTAGTTAATCGAGTTCAGATTATATAGAGAAACTAGGATGTCAAACGTATGTTTAGATAATTAGCAACATTACTAATCAAAAAACTTACGTTAAAATATTCAATTACACAATTTCAATTACAGCTAGTCCCTAATGGGTCTACGTGTAGTAAGTTTCAGAGTTAACAAAAAAATATTTTTATAAGTGGAAGATTTTCTTTTTTAGGATAGTTCTTCAATTAATCGTGCTGAAAAAAAAGAATGTTTGAAAGGAGGGAAACGCTTATCAACCTGGTGCCAGTGGTTCTAAGGCATGCTTTAGACAGAAATTAGTAAGCTGCCTCATGAAGACAACGATAAGGCAGATGACTTTGAATGACTTTTATTAATACCGCTCCTGTATAACTCTGAGTGGCATTATAAGGGCCAAGGCATAGATAAAAAATGTTATAAAGCTGCGAGTGTGGAACACAATAGCGTTGGATGGTACGTAGACTGCGTCGAAATCGCAACATAAAGGAATCATGGAAGAATACGAGGGAAGCCCATATATGCACAAGTGGCTTGGCTCGGGCTAATGATGAAGAGTTTGCAACCTATTTAGAAACATTTTTTCCGTAACTCTGCTGATACCACAACTCTAGAAAGACCGGTACAAATACGACATACGAACTAAATTATATTTATATGTCCATTGCACTTGCTGATCTCACGACGCGCACCGCAGGAGTTTGTCGAGTTGTTGACCACCTTCGAAATGTTTAGTTAACATTTCATAATTAAACGAAAACCCTAGAGAAATTATTGGAAGATGAAATTAGGAAAACAGCGTAATAACTATCACTTTATATCTTCGAATAAAGTAACAGTTGTCTCGCATCTATCTTACTTACTATTGTAAATTTGTGTGGTATTTTAGAATATGATGTGTGTCAGCACTTTATGTATAATATAATCATATTATGTTAACGAGTATTGATTTACTTATTTCCATTCTATTTACAAGAAATCAAGGCAATGCGGTTGCCTCTTACACATTGTAAAGTATTATTTGTTTTATTTTATTTATTTTTATTATTATTCTTCAAAGCGAAACTATTACATTAAAAATTACGTAATTTAAAAACGAATAATGTCCACACGCGTTCTGCACGCAATGTAGACATGTGTAGGAATCGATGTATCCATAATGCAAGAGATGTTTGGTAAACGGCTTAAAAATAAAAACGAAATTAAAAGTTACTCAGTTATCTCTTTAACAAATATTTAGAATTATTGTTCCAATTGCTTCCGTACACCTGTGAAAATATAGTTTAATTTTCAATTATTATCCATAAATTGTAATATAGTACGGGTGATTACACAAGGGATTTACGTATATATTATGAATACAAAATGTGTCAGGAATAAAAATTACGTTGAATAGGACACAAGATTGTACGGTTCACGAAATGCATAAAAAATAGCATTTCAAACCCCATTTTCTGTTCTCATATCTTTCGTCAAAGATGAGTCTTTATATTTTAGTTACATTTATATATTTTAGTCTCATGCTCTCCTGGTAGAAATGTCATATTTTACAAAATCATGCCCACATAAACTCATCATTCACTTTGGTTTATCTTGTGGATCACACATCATCAATTATGTTTTACAAATTAAACAATGAAACCCACCCAGCATAAAGAAATAAAACATTTGGACACCGCCTGAGCAAGTGTGGTCGTAGATGCCATGAAAATCACTGGCCAAGATCAGCTTCAACATGGGAGGGTCGAGGGACGAAAGGAAAAAAAATGTTTATTAAAGAATTGGGAACGAAAGGGGAGATAGAAAAGACCTGAGAACAGCCGGAGGACTTACGACCAGTACATTCATTTTGGGTACCAAATGAGCGGTGGTTGGACGGATAGCCGCGGGGAACTACCTGATTGGGAAGAAGGTGATATAATATTATTTAGTGTTTTTAACTTCTTATTTGTATTGCAAATGGAATTACCTAATTATCTGATATCAATTTTAACTTTATGGTTTTCAATTATGAAATTTGATTTATTACATATGCGGCGATATATAAATATTTGATTATAAAACTTGCAGACAAGCTTAAAATATTATTTTTATTTTATCGTTCAACCACAACCATTTAACAGACATTTTCCTATTTTTGTGTCAATATTCCTATTTGTTAAAAATTAATTTAATTAACTAAAAGTTTGGTAGAGCCTTACGGTTAGTAAAAATTAATAAATGCGTTGGAGACTGATCAAAAGTAAAATTTAGTACCATAGCTCCGCTCCAGTTAAGAGGTTTTAAATCTTCTACCCCCCTTATATCCGCCCGCAAACTCAATTTTTAAATTGAACATCTGTTACTTAATCTAAGTAAAAGTACTTACCTCATTCTACACTATGCCCCCTCTACCCTTTCACAATAGGACTATCTCGGCCAGTAATTACCATGGTAGTTACCACATCTTAGGTTGTTCAAAGTCTGAATTCCTTAAAAAATCACTATGAATGTTATTAAAAAAAAAATCTTCAAAATCGTTCATTGACAATACCAGGAAAGCATGACATAGAAGAGTGTCCTGTTCAGTTCCTGCAGGCGTGCATGAGTGAGTGAGGTGGGAGGGGCGCCGGCGGCGGCGGGCTCGGTGGCGGAGAGGGGCTGGTGGAAGGGGGTGATGGGGATGGGGATGAGCTACTTGCCCCTACCCCCACTCCATTGACCCCCACACCTCCGCCGCTGCTGCAGCTGCTACTCCCGGCCGAGCCGCTGCTGTGCTGAGACACTGGAAGTGAGCAAATATGATTTTATTATTGCAATGTTGTCAGAGCAGAAATGAGGTGGGTTTGGGAAAAAATGGAGTATTTGATTTAAAAGGTTTCATAGCTACTATTCTAGGTCTCACATAGGTAGCTTCACCACCACAATGAAAAAAATCAACCTGCATTAAACAATAGTGTATTAGATGCCTATATCCAAATCAAAAATCAAGACTAGTCCGGAAAATGGGGGGGCGAAGATAGAAGTGCTAAATGGCACCAAAACCGGGACTGACGGACAGGAAGCCTTTATAATAGTCGATGTGAATAGACTAACCGAGTGTGTGATGATGATTATTGAGTTGTCGATGGTAGTGGTGGGCGTGGTGATGCATGGGCGGCTCTTCTCCTCCCCCTCCGACCGCCCCGCTACCCGCCCCGCCCACCCCTCCATCTCAGAGGTACACCTTCTTCACAGAACGTGTCGTTGAGAAACCATTGTCCTGTCCGCGGCGATATCCATCACCCTGCAAACAGTAAAATAACAAAATAAATACTGTGTTGAAATAAAAACACATAAGAAAACATTTTGTTTTTAACCGAAAATTATTGAAAACTTTAAATACCACGTAGGTGATGATGATAGAGGGGTATATCCGTCATTATAATGTTTAGTTACTAGGGTTATTAATATCCTAAACCTCAAAAATAATATTATTAAGACTGAATGGACAATATACCTCATTCATAAAAAAACAGCTTATTGATCTTATGATTTCCAATATAATTTGTGAAGACAGTATATTAAAATTCACCAAAGTTTCAGAGAAATTAATTCGTATAGGTATTTATAATGAATTGTTCATTTAACGGAAAGATTAGAAAGGCATTTTCCGAGCACCGTTCAAGTTCAAGGCATGCATGCAGTATTTTGCGACACTCTGCGGGGAGAAGGGTTGTGTGAACAGCGGTGCATGTGCACTCAATAGTCAAATTAGTCATTGACCTGGCAGTTTGTTTTGGTTTGCTGAAGCTGAGAAACAATGAGGAAGGTCGCGCAAGCGTCTTTTGCATCTTACTTTTCTTTTCTCGTTTATTGTGTCGGTGAGTTCAAATGCCACATCATATGTTTTACTTCTTTAGAATACAGTGATATGGTATTGTTATACGGAGAGTGTGCTTATGGAACGAGTTCATCGGGAAATGGATTGGCGAATAAATGTTTGCCTTCGGTTGCACGGTGAACAATTTAAAAGGACAGGCATCGTCCGAAGACAAAATCATCAGCATTTTTAAATAGTGAGTAAATCACAGTAAATAAAATATCTACCAAATTCTGCTTTTAATGTAATTTAACTCAATTTAAAGGTCTTGTGCTGCGCTGCGTACGAACCACTCACACAAAAATAGCAGCGGTTATTTACACTATTACAGCAAAAAGTAATAAAATTCCTAGAATATCATACCTAGAATAATGAATAAAAACACCCCTTTATGTTTATGCATAAAGTCGTGGGACATGGTGTATGTTATAAGAGTGAAAGTATGGCTATTTGGAGTAAATACCTCATAAACTTCTTACGCGTCAGTGTACCTACGAGGGTCACAATGCGTTCGACATGTAAATGTATAAATGTCCTTTGCATATAGGTTTATTGATAAAGAGGACACTCAGATGTTATGCTGGTAACCAGTAAAATAATTTTGAAATATGCTTACATTTTACTGTGAACATGGTCCATATATCCAAAGGAAAAATCGACCATCACCGATGTTAGGAAATGAAATCCGCCATATGCATCGGGTATGTCCCACATATGCGAAATGAGGATATGACGGCAATACTCGATATTTGATTTGAGTACAATTTATTAATTATACTTATAAAGTAAGATATTTTCAATAGTTCATTAGTTTAATTTTTATTGAGAATCCATCAGAAATACAATACCTTCTAACTATAAAAGAAAAGTATCCCAAACCCACTAACAATAGTGGCTGGTAGTGACCAAAAAATTTGCAAGAAACTGATTTCTAAACTATCTCACCTGCTGTGCTATTTAACACAAATTTCCTTTGACAAACAAAACAAAACAAAAAATCGGACTCTTACCACTCTGACCTTATATATGTTAACGAATGTTGGTCAACAATAACCACGAACCTGGTGACTTCTCAGGGTGCCGAAGTTGTCGCGGGGCGGCCTGTATGCAGCAGTATCGGGAGCACCACCCTGGAAGTGGAAGAGAGTCTCAGCATGGGGGGCATGGTGGGACGGCGGTGGAGCATGGTGGGCCGCATGGGGTGGCGCGTACGCGTGCGACACCTTCCGGAGTGTGCCGCGCGGGGAGTGTGGCGCTTTCATTGGTGGCGCGCTGGGCGGGACGAGGACCGGCTCCGCGTACGTCACCTCTTCCACCTGCTGGAGGAGTTTCGGCTCTGCTTGTATTCTGTGAAATGAAGGAAACATGGATAATTATGTGATAACAATGACATTAACCCTTTTGCCTTTACCCCACTTTTTTATAGTTATAAAAAATGTCATATCTCTGCTATTCTATTTATTTCAATAAACAATTACATTTCTAAACAAAATCAGTTATAAATATGTTATAATATATATCTAAACACTTGTTGTAGAATATTTTGTAAGTACAGCATAGATTTGTAAACCGTGAGGCAAATCACTTATACCATCCGTCAATATTCTGTAGCGATTTTGATGTCATCTTTCCATCTAGCCATCCCTGTATTTGTACGAGGATTCTCTTACCTCAACAGCCATTTCATTATTCAGTTGGGTTATTTTTGAACTAACCTATTAATATTCTGTCTCTGCTCGAAGTATTCATATTCGGTATCAGGATAAGGAAGATTATCATCCTCGTCCTTCCGACAGCGCCTACCGCACGCCCAGCCAGCAGCAAAGCCTGCGCCCAGAGCAGCGAATGCACCGGCCGCCACGGCCAGTACCAGCGTCTCCACTGAGTACGCGGGAGGGATGGCATCCGCCGTTAATACTTCTGGACCTGGTTAATAAATATAAATAAAACTTATCATCACTTTTAAGGACAATTTTAACACTTCATATAAATAGCTTTTATAGTTTTGTTCAAATGTTCACAGGTCTGTTTGCATAAATATATCTGAGCCCTCTAATTCTAAATTAATTACAAAAAAGGGGTGTAACTGTGTCGGAATTCAGAGTCGAGGGAGGGATTGTGTCGTCGTTCCCATTTTGGCGTGCTCCGTGTTTCCTGATCCTGATCTCCCTGTTACTAATCATGGTATATCCTTGGATAGCTGCTGAAACGCTCTTTTCGATGCTATACATCTTTTATATTTCGTTTTGGTTTTTACGCGGTTTTTGAAATATATTGGGAAAGTACACAAGTTTTATTATTATTAGGTAATTACAATATTTAGGAGTATTTAGAAGTTATTAGTAAGTTTTCACTTACTAAAACTAGTAAAACGTTTTAGATAAGTGTAGAGCATAGAATATATAAATTTACGACTTGAAAATTTAACTAGCGTCGTAGCTGGACAAAATGTCGGAATGAGAATGCGTTGGTTGGTTTGGCAATGCATTTGAGTCAGACAGGAATTTAATGGACCATATTACGTGGTGTGATAAATCTCACGACCTTATTATTAATTATACATACATACAATTACATATATATAATTTGCAGTATATTGCTGATAAACCAACATCTGGACAAGTTTATCAGAGACAATACAAGTGCAGATTTAGGCTTATCAGCATAATCTGCCTGCCTAAAACTAATAATAATAATAATAGTAATCTGGATCAAGTACTTCCACTTTCATAGAAATTATCAAGTCTGTTTTTAAACTGGTAACACTTTTGGAGTCAGTAACACTTAGGCCGTGTGTCAGTTTGTTTGGCCAAGAGCGGTTGTGTAGACCTAACGTTTCCAACACTTATATTTGTTCACATTAACTTGTATTTCAAATTGTCCATGTAGATATAATATAAGAGGTTCCACTATATTCAAAATCAATATCAAGCAATCCCCCCCCCCCTAAAGCAAAAGTGAAGGAACTAGGACAGTTGCTTAATTAGGAATAAAAGAGGAATTTAAGGAGGGTGAAGTATAACTGTGTGGAAAGGAGGTAAGAAAAACTAGAATACATAATCTATTAAATGGCTTTCAGCAGTCTACAAACCTTCTTCTTCGTTTCGGCTGGGCGAACCTCCCCGTTCCTTCTCATGAACAATATTGATGACCTCTCCGCGCGGCTGTGGCTCTTTGCTCGGTCGTGCCACCTCGTTGTATCTTGCCTGGCCAGAACTCAATCCACCCACAGCACTTGCATCCTTGCCAAGAATTTTACCTAGAAATGAAAATAAAATACTACAAATTTCAATAAGACCTTTACTTAAATGTACAAATCCATTTATTATTATCCTTTCTTTATTTGAAGTTAGTAAATGCATTTTTGTTAAACTCAGCACTGAGTTTAAACTGGCATCTCGTAACCTTGAATACAGGAACATGACAGGAACTCATTACACCCAGGATTTTGTATAGGTAAATTTTTTATTTTATTTTTATACTGTCAAAATAATGTGATTAATGTTGTCATGTGATTTCCTATTATTACAATTTCTATTTTATAAATATTCGAAATGAAATATATATTAGAGTGTATTTGAATGTTTCTATCTAATATGTAATTATTAGTCAAAGAAACATATGTATGTGCGCTTATAAATACATTACTAATATCCTCAAATACATAACTTATAAATAGGTAAACCATTCAAAGTCAAAGAAGGTAGTGGTGATCAAATCAATGTAAATTAATAGAATTCAATGATACAGTGATTATAGAATATATTATTATTACTTTGTGGACATGCTGCATGCGTTCCAGTGGCGACGCTCTGATAGAAATAGCTGTCGTCAAGCCACCGAGGGGCTCCGTGCGAACGGCAGCGACCCGCCAACTTATCCCATGCGCAGTATGGGTCTTGGAGCGCCACACATTCACTGAAACAAAATATGATTTCAATGAAAAACGCCGAAATATCAACATTGCCGAGATTATAGGAAGATGCCAAATCAAAGAAATGCCCAAAACATGGGGGAAAAATTACTATCAATTGTTAGAAATTAACTGAATCATTTAATAATATTACAAATTAAGTAGATAAAATATAACAAAAAAAAAGAATGTACACAAATCATACAAACTAAAATTAAATGAAATTGACAATTTTGATAAAAAATTGACAATAGCAAATTAATAAAAAATGTAACTGCCTATGGCAATAAGCAGTACCAAATTTTAATAACAATTTAAAATCACCATAACAAATCAAACAGATTGTTAATGCGAATGTGGTGAAACGCACCTGCACGAACTGATTTTTTCACTGGAGCACCTGTGCAACCGCAACGCTTGGACCTGCGTGTCGGACACGGCGACCAATCGACCGCTTGTGCTGCCTGCCCCATTCGCTCCAGGTCCACCGGGAACCGTCGTGGGCATGACTCTAAGCGCCCTGACTGCCTCCCCTTCGGCAAAGACCTGCAATTCCTCGATTACAACCGGTGATGGACGGCGCGACGAGTCGCCCGACAGAGCGTTCACGGCTTTTATTACTTTGCCATTATCTGAAAAAATTTAGTAATTTACTTTTGAATGTTTTGACTCAACGGGTCCATTTTATTTTAATGAATTCGCTACGTATCGGTTACCCTGTGCATTATGGCTTTGTTGTAATTCCTGTTTGTTACGATAGGCCGGTAGGATTAGAGAACGGAGCGATCATTCTCTGATTATCCTACACAACTTCAGATCTGTACTGTTAATTTGGCACGGTCAACAGCATTTTAATTTACACCAGTGCTAAATGTTACTTCCGTTCAGAGCAAACATTAAAAGTTTTGTGATCAAGTTTTGTGATATTTTCTTTTAACTAGTATTTTTCCATAAAGCAAATTAGTTAATAGATGTCATTACTAATGTTTAATAGAAAAATAAAAAATAGTGAAACAAACGAATGGAGAAAAATGAAAATCGTACCTGTTCCGATAAAAAGAACATCATAGGTCTTGCCACCAGGAGTTTTGACTTGTGGGTCCACTGTGATTTGGGTGAATCTATACCTGTAAGAGAAAGCCTGTTCTGCAATCACGGAATAATTTTACTCAGTAACTAAGTGAATGCATTGAAGATATGTAAGACTTATTTTTACCTGGAATTATTTAACCTCTTGAGGGAGAAACTCATACATACTCATATATTAAATTGTAATACAGTAAATTTGACATTTCGGAATGATTGTCGCTTTGTTGACGTGTTTACGGGTACTATTGACAAACAAGCAATCAACATTTTTTTTAATATAAGTTTTTAAATATATATTATAACATCTTTCTAGCTGATTTCATTAAGAAATATCATTGTCCATCAACATAAATAAAAGAAATATTCCATTTCTTATTACTTTTTTGTAAAATAAGTATTTTAGCAAACACCCGTTATTACGCAATTTTAAAAAATATTGCGGGGCACTCGAGGGTTATGATTTATATTGCTCAGGCGCATATCAGTTAAATGCCTATATTATGTTTTACAAATGTCATTTCTATACAACTAATGTTTGTTTTTGGAAAAAAAATATGTTATCTTTTTTTTATAAATAATTCATAAGAAATAAAAGTCATAAAAAATAATTTTGGGCCCTACTCAACTAGGCCAAATATACCTGTGCTAGAGTCAGGGGAGATGGTGGTAATGAAGTGTTAAAATGGTATGACCATGTACGGATTCGAACCCACGACCTTTGGGACAATAGCCAACGTCTTAGCCAATTAACTACTACGATATCTAGGTTGATATTAACTAGTAGGAATTTCTCACAAGGTTATTGCTCAATGAAAAAAATGAGAAGATTTAATATAAACTTACTCTAAGCTTGTCCGGATGAGGATAGGCTCTCCGAAAAATGCAGGAATAGATTCGTCCATTAAGGAATGTGTCTTGAGAAAGGTGAGCATCTGATCCGGAAGTGTCCTAGTGTCGTTGTGGCAGGAACCAGGACGAGGCTCCGGTACCTGAATAGAAATAACTGAATCAACCCACATATTGAGATTCAACTAACAGAGCTATTTGACAAAAGTCCGAGTGACTAATTAATTGAGAAACCCGTGTCTTTATTTATTGGCTCTGGAATATTATTGGAACAAATAAACAATAATATTCTTTGAGGATTCTAAACAATGGACCTATGTTTTAAGGAAATCCTCACGTAAGTACAGTATAAAGAAAAACTCGTTTTAGGCTTATTTAGTGGTCGGTTGGTTTAAAGCAGATATTCTACATTTTATTGGCACGGTTAGCTTTGTATCGCACATGCAATCAAAGTTCGGCGCGAATCAAACATAACCCCCAGATCGCAAATTTCGTCGCATCTGCGACTAACCTCATAAGTACTCATAACATAGTTTATCATGCAAGACTGATGAGAATGGTACCTTACATATTTAGCCTATTGATGGCTATATCTATTGTTCTAACGTAATTTTACAACCAGACAAAAAAATCTGGGGTATTCTATATAGAGAATGGAAGATTACAAAGAGGACAAGAGCTATCAGGTTGTTTGTTTCAGTGATCAAGGTTATTTGGATCTGATACTACAAACTGGAATATATTTACAAATAATTTGAGCATTTCTGAAAACCGGTTGTCGTGAATTACTACCCAATGGAGAGTTAGTGGGTTTTAGAGTTCACTCACAGTAGTCTAAACGTTTTAGCAATAGAGATCTACAGCGGGGACTGTGTTTTTTTGCTCAAAGTCGTCTTTATTTAAACTTTTCAACATCTAGTCGTCAATCTCAGAACTCCTCTATATTTATTTATTTATTTTATTCATAAAAAGTATGCACAAAGTTGATAAAGCAAAGTGATTCAGCAGGGTGTAGTTTAACAATCAAACCAGACCTTATTTAGCCCGTGGATGAAAAAGTATGCTGGTAATAGATCAAGAGGTGGACGCACAAACGTATCAGGAACCAAAGGGGTTTTCGTTGTATTGATACGAACCATAGCACTGTTGACAGGCAGCCAGTTAGAGTTCAAAGCGGATTGCTCCTTGAAATTTCCCTCGAAGGTATCGGTTATATCCTGTAAGCTGAATGCACAAACAGCGCTGCCAGATATGCTGTTCGGCGGAGTTGTGAATGTGCCGTAGATTAATTGGGCAGAAAAGCCTCCGTACACACCATCTATGATATCGGTGGCCGATTCTGGAAAGAGCAAAATATGCATATTTATTCAAAGTCTATTTTTGTGAGGCGAGTGCGTTTATCTTATCTGTCTAAGGATGTACGATCTTGTTCCACTGAAGGACTTTGAGAGCGGTGTGTATCATTTAACTGTATTCTGTTCAGAGCAGTGATTGCCACTCTACGCCATGGACGTGAACGTGAGGTAGTGATCTGATAAACCACCTACCACTAGCTAATCTAGTTACTCTTTCACTCTCTCGCCTCTCCTATCCTATCAGTTATTTTAAATAAACTGACTTTTAAATCCACTCACTCGGAGTCAAACAAAATCAGTAATTCTATCAGAGATTGCTGACAATTTTAACCGTTAACTTATTTATGACGAATAAGTTATTTATATATTTAACCGTTAATGTTTATTTATGACGAATTTATTAAACAGACTAAAATCAAAACATACGTATTTCATTGAAGTAAAACGGGAACTCTCCGGCCACGGAGCAGTTGAGCCTTGACTTGAGGAAGGACGTCCATCGGTTGCGGAAACGGTGGGGACCACCCTTATCGTGCTTGCAGACTCGAGCCACTCTCGAGAATACAGACTGAAATATAGACAAGAAAAACATTAATTCATCAGAAATTCATTAAGAATTGAAAGAGTTCTAACTGTTCCTACCCAGCTCAAGGAGTCAGGTTGTAGTATTATTGGGTTCTAGCCCTAAATATTTTTTGTTTGTAAATCTAGGGTGCTAAAATGTCTTTAATCAAATTCGGTATATTTTATTGGAATCAGATGTATATTTTTGTAATAGTAGGTAAGTTATGTTCTGTTAATAAATATGAGGGTTGTCCGATTAGTACTTAGCCTACAAATGAAAAACGAAGATTTTGGAAAAGTGGCGATTTATTTCTCAACATAGCCTCCTTTTAGCTCGGTACACTTGACCCATCGATGCTCCAACTTCTTTAACCCGTCTGAAAAATACGTTTTCTCGAGGTCTGCAAAGTAGGCCTCCGTGGCGGCCTTTTCAAGTTTGGAAACAAAAAGAAGTCGCATGGGGCCAAATCTGGAGAATACGGTGGATGGGGCAGCAGTTCGTAGCCCAATTTGACCAATTTGGCCGTGGCGATGGCGGAGGTGTGAGCCGGTGCGTGGCGAAGAGCACTTTTTTCTTCGCCAAATGCAGCAGTTTTTTTTGCAATTCGGCCCAATAATTCGTTATAGTAGAGCCCTGTGACCGTTTTGCCCTTCTCCAAGTAGTCGATGTAGATTACACCTTGTGAGTCCCAGAAAACGGTGGCCATCACATTTCCGGCCGATAGGACAGTCTTCGTCTTCTTCAGAGCATGTTCGCCGAGTAAAGTCCACTGTTCCTTGGTCTTTGGTGTGTACCAGTGGATCCATGTTTCGTCGACAGTCACGAAACGACGCAGAAACTCCTTCGGATTGCGCTTAAACAGCGTCAAACACTGCTCTGAAGTGCTCTTTTCCATTTTTCTAAAATCCGCTTACAAGTCCGCTTGTCAAAAATGTCAAAACAAAACTACGGGTCCGATTCGGCTGAAATTTTGACAGTAGCCATCTACGAGAATGTACTATACGATAGTAAATTTCTCTTGCGATAGTGGGGCTATCGGCCGGGTGTATTTTAGAATAAGTGCGTCTGACATTTATACCTTTAAATCCATTAATGAGTTTATTAGTAAATTGTTTTTATATTTGTTTTTTTTTATTTTATTTTTCTTTTGTTTTCATTTATGATCACTTTTAGAATCTTAGCAATAATAATTAGTTTTTTTTTTATTTTTATGTTCGGAAGATTCGTTGAGTCAAATTGCGTATTATTTCATCGTAACGTCATACACTTAGTTCTATTTATATTAAATGTTAATAAAGTATGATCTATCACTTTTTAATCCGGTTTCCACCTTACTTGGACTCTTGGAGTAATACTTCCATATTACTTTGAACTGAAGCGTATTAACGCGTTTATGAAAAAGGCCGTATAATTTCATTGTTAGCTAATGGGACATATTTACCTCCATCGAGAGATATTATGATTTCGGGTAAGTGGTCGCTGCGGCTGACTCGAACAAATTCCAGCCGAGAGGCCCAATTTTCAACCACTTTTTGCAGCAAGTTGGGCCGTATGTCAGCAATAACGCGCCGAATATTCTCTTCCAAGGCGTTAATCGTGTCCGGCTTATCTGCGTAGACAAGCGACTTCACATAACCCCACAAAAAATAGTCCAGCGGTGTTAAATCGCACGATCTTGGAGGCCACGCCACATTTGCAAACGTTGTTCAGGAGTAAGTCTATTCATTATGAAATGGCAAACCAAACTGAGCATAAATCAAGTGAAAGCTGTCAAAAACACCAACTACGAAAAAAGTAGGGCCAGATTGAAAACCACGCCTCTAAAAAAAACACTCTATATATTAATTTTCTGGGCTTAATGTAACATTAACTGATGTAACAAATGTAAAACTAACTTTGTGTTTTATTTGTAACATATGTATTATTTGAATTTAGGAGGATCAAACCATTAATTCCCAGATTTTTTTTTAATAATATGAAGCGTGAGACGGCGTCAATTGCTTTACATACATCGAGAAATACCGCGGCTTGAATGATGAAATATATATTAAAAATACTTATATTCTCAGCAAATTACGTATTTTAAAATACAGGGTGCACTTAAAAGGGTGGTTCTAGGCGTGGAATTGTATAACATTGTAAATAAAGCAAAGAATTGGTCTGAAACCATAAAAGAAACAGTCCTAAAAACATGTTAAAGTATGGTCACCTAACAAAATACCAGACCGCGCGGCGTTTTTGTTAGCTATATAAAATTTTTGTTGAACAGAAGTTATTCAGATTACAGCCCAGTTCACCTGTATAGTTTATTATTTAAAGGACGTTCTGCGTAAAAGTAGGTATGGGTATGATTAACAGAACTATGTTTATCCGGTAATAAAAAATGATTTGTGATGAAAACAACAAAGGCAAACAAAAACAAACATTGTAAATATTTAATTTGAGCCCGCGACCGACTGGTCGACCGCGCTGAACGCAAACTAGAGGCAAAGAGGAGAGGCCAATCATAACTTTATATGGCCGGCCATAAATCGGGAGTTTCGTACTGCCGAAGGAAGCGGCCTTTGCTGGTCGTAAAAAACTTCGTTTCTGCGGCGGTCAAATATGGCCGCCGACATGCTTTATTGTCATCAGCCCTTATCCTGATTTGTCACTCCGGCCACTTCCATGAGCCTGGCCTCGTTTTCGTGTTGCTGGCACGAACGCCAACTTCTGACCCGGAGATCTCGGGTTCGAACACCGACAATGCGATATGTTTTAATTGTTTAACTGTGGCTAAAATAGGTTTAATAAATAATAAGTACTCCACAATTTGGCAGAAGAGCTTACGATAACAGCCTCGCATCAACCAGGCTGCCGTAACTGCGCTTAACGGCGCCTCTCCGACAACAAAAGTTATCTCCGATAAGAAGAAAACGATTTTTTTCAAATTTGCTACGCCAAAGTTTTTATCTCGCGCTGTTTGTCTTCAGCACTGTCGACCTGCATAAGTAACACAACAAATCAAAAACAGCTGTTAGTTATAGAACAGGTTTAAAGGTTTGACCTTTAAACCTGAATAGTTCTGAATCTCTTGTATTTCACAAAAGATCAAGTCTGGAAGATAGGCGATTTTTCTAGTATATATAAATAACCAAATCTTAAATTGGTGTAGATGATTTTTTGTATTTTTGTTTAAATTTAAAAATTTTAATATTATTCTTTTTTACCTCTAATTACTTTTATTAGTCAATTGGGTTAACCTAGATTAAGGATTGTATTTATATTGCCTTTACGTCATTACCTGTAAATAATGATTAAATTATAAATTGCACCAATAAGACAAGGCCTGCCGGGTGAAAAACCCCCACACAACAGCGCGATTGTCTTCGGTTAACAGTCGGATGATTGACAGCGCAGTTCTGATAAATGGTCGTGTGTAGTCTTTAAAGTGCTCACCTTTCCACAGTTGATGTGTTCGACGGCCGTTTCTCTGAAGAAAAAATAGACGAAGTCACCCTGCGCCAAGGACCCCACGAAATCGGGAGCTGAAATAAACAGTGCACCCTACAGTTACAAATATAGATGCTAGGTCATGTACTTGAGTTCTGTTAAACATATATGCCCTCCCGTGTCCGCAGTTTAGAAGCTTATGATTTTTTTTTTAAATATTTGAAATAAAAAGTGTGGTTAAGAGTGGTGTTTGAGGGTTAACCTACCATTGAGACTCATGGAATCGTATTGTTCAGTCTGCAAAGGCTCTCTGTAAATAAGTGGATCCATTCCACTAAAATCTGCGACGGTTCCTATGTATAATTCTCCATCTGCAACATTAAAAACACACACTATTTAAATGGCGATTCATTCCTTATTTAAATTAATACGCTACTTAAATGGCGATTCATTCGTTATTTAAATTAATACGCTATTTAAATGGCGATTCATTTCTTATTTAAATTAATACGCTATTTAAATGGCGATTCATTCCTTATTTAAATTAAAACGCTACTTAAATGGCGATTCATTCGTTATTTAAATTAATACGCTATTTAAATGGCGATTCATTTCTTATTTAAATTAATACACTATTTAAATGGCGATTCATTCCTCATTTAAATTAATACGCTATTTAAATGACGATTCATTCCTTATTTAAATTAAAACGCTACTTAAATGGCGATTTATTTCTTATTTAAATTAATAATTGTTTTTTTTCTGACGTAAATACGTCTATAATATTAGTGTGGAGGGGCGTTAACAAAATAGCGAAATCATAAAGTTTCTACGGTGTTCGTAGCTTGAAAACTATTGTTTATATCGAAAATTTAAACAATATAGTGCCACTATAGGATTATTTTTTTTGTGATAAGTGAGGACCGTGTTGGAGAGGGACACGCCCCATTTTAATCATTACTTTTTTTCTCGTGGTTAAATTATTGGGTTAGTTACACCGGAATACGGAAAAAAATGGTGTAGGTATATTAAATAGTAAGATGTTTTTGTATCTCACAAAACTAAGGTAACGATTGCATTTACGGTGCATCTTCATGGAATTCGGGGAAAGGAAATTGGAAATTACCTCCGACGGAAGAAAAAGAAAGAGTCGAGAACGAGTCAAGTACGTCGGTCAGGCAATCAGGAACGCACGCGTGCGAGCGAGACGGCACGAAGCGGCGACCGGCCGCAGCCGAGGCGGGGCGAGGACGTGCGCTGATTGCCGAACGAATGTAAAATGGCCGCCGGGGATTCGCGAGGGCCACTTGCGAGGGCCGCACACAATCAGAGGAGAGCAGATAAGGGCTGATGGTATGGTAGTGGATGGAGACTGCTAAGCGTGTTTATACGCCCCTTATCCTACACCCATTCCTAATTGTGCGTAGCTGCCATAGCTCGGGGAAATACGCAATATAATGAATGTTGCTAGTGCTGTAATCTCCAACATTATTTTAGATCTAATAAAATAGTTACATGTTCACACATTGTTTTAATTCCACCATTTCACGGCTGATCTCCAAAAAGCAGCCGAGCTTTGTCAATAAACCAATAATTTGAAGATTGAATATAGATCTATTGCGATCTATCTATATTCAATCTTCAAATTCTTAAAAAATATAGAGATTCAGACCATTTTATGTTCGGTGACTCTGAACAGACATCTAACTGTTAAAACACCAAAAAAAAATCTGTTAAAATCGATTTAATCTAGTTTTAGAAATAAACAATAATACAAAACGTTAGACATTTACTACCCATAGACATTGCTGATTTGTCAGAATAAGTTAAAACAAATTTGGATAAGGGTAAGTAGGTAATAAAGTTAAGGCATATTTCTAGACCCAGAAAAGGCCTTTGATTTTTACGCACAAATTTTAAGAAATACGAAAAACCTCAAGACACAGTGATAGGTTATATAACTGCATATAAATTAAACTGTTTTCGATAAAGATAGTGGGTTTTTATAATGATGCCCGGTACAAGTAAAGCTAATAATAAACATATATCGGAAAAAATATATAAAATAAGAAAGGTATCTACTCCAGGTGGATCATGGTGAGAAATGCTTGACGGCTTAACTCGCATCTAATTTTGGGAAAGAGATGGATGACGTCGTAATAGAAATACCTACACGGTTTACGGAATACAATATTATACTGGAATATTAGAATAAACCTGAACCGTGCAAACACGACTTAACATCTTCAGCGTTCTATGCAGGCGCGGCGTCAGCGAAAAATGGCAAACATCGCTGTGTCCACACACACATCACACACTCGCACACACACGCGCCTCACTAACACGATTGCACGTGATGTTTTCCAATCTCATAAATCTTCCATAAACCGCCCCGGGCTTTTCGCTTTTCCGGCCGACGCACTTTTCTCGGGAAATCTCCGTCTGAGCCGAACGCAGCATCTAATCGTCTCTCTGCGGCGAGATGGCCGCTCTTAGGAGAAACTGTTCTCGTTGATTAGCGGCATCTGCATGCATTATAACCTCAAACGCATTTTTAATTATGCAGTTAATATAACTTTTTCTAAAACCAGAATTACCTTTTGACGTTCATTCAGCAGGACAGATTATTTTTGCTCAATTTTATATTATATAAACATTATAATAACAAAAGCTGCTTAATTGCTTTTACATTATCATTATCAATTACAGGCACATTCATAAAATGACTTGCAGATTCTATATATGTTCAAAATAACACAAGACGTCCGAAAGAATCACTTTATAATCCTTTATGTTTATTATTTTTTTATTTATTTTTCCTTTAAGTGACATCGATATATTTAAAACACTACTTTCCCGGCATTCAAGAGAGTGTCTACACTAGCCCTTGAATAATATATTTATATTCATATGTACTTATATGTAGAATTTATTATATTTTATATTATATTATGTTTTACATTATATTCTGGTGATTGTCTGGATTCCCCAACCCGTCCTACTTCCTACTTCCTGGTCCCGGCCACGCTCCCGAATGTGTTTTCTATTTTTTTAAGTTTGAAAGACACTGTTATTGGCTTTGTGGTTTGTTTTTTTTTTGTTTATTGTAATTACTATGTAAGCTGTTGTTTCCTGAAATAAATAAATAAACAAGAACCAATAATAACATAATGCCTTCTTCTACAATTTAACTTCCTAGCTTTTAGGAAATATTAGACATTGAAGAAGTCACATGTACTAACATATTTTTTTCAACAAATAACACTGTTCCTGATACGATAGCTGTCAGATTGATCACTTTTTGAGTATCGTTCCTGTTAATAATCACAAACCAACATTCCCCCGATAGTTTGTTTATAGCCTGTAGTCCACAGGGTCTGCCCCTAACACCAATATGTTCGTGTTGTTATATTTTTAAAGAAGAATATTTCTCTTAAAAACATTAGGTATTTTATTTGAAGTATAAACGTGAAATAACGTGAGAATCGCGAAAAAAAACATTAGCTTTAATACCGGGAGCACAGGAGAGGCAGAGAGGTCGTCCGTACTCGTATACAATTAGCAGGGAACAGAATGCATACAAATGAGCGCAGAGACGGGACTTCACGGGACGCCAGGGAGCGGCCCGCCACGTCACGCACATATCGCATTATTGTAGTTGTGACATGAGGCTGACCCTCCGTTTAACGTGCTCTCCTGGTGGGACGTGTCGGGAAATTGACTGAGAGCTATTCTCTCCCTCGGTTTGATATTTAAATTCGCACTAAATCGCTCGGATTCTAGAAACCTAGGATTCAGATTAACTAGGCAAAGTGCAGGGATATACTTATGCCGGGGATGTCTAGGGTCCAGGATGAGTAGAAGTAGATCGTTGAACCGCTAACAATTGTAAAAATAACGGAAATAACAGTGAAAAAGATATAAATAGTCAAGTACAATTTAAAGGTACCGGACTGAGTGCCTACGTCGCTGGCGGATCGCCCGTGCGCCGTTCCAATGCGCGCCTGCGCAGATGCCGACCAATCATATGCCGAACAAACGACGCTGCCAGCCGCAGTCCAAAAAGTAATTTCGTACTTAAACGAAACACCTGCAGTTTTACCAGTTCTATCTCTCGTTAACGGTAACATGTCTAGTAAGGTATAAGCTTTTTAGGGGTTTGGATGTCACTCACCGGCGTACACGGACGTGGAGTTGTGGAAGGGGTCGTACGGACAGACAGCCTGCCCCGGCTTCTCCTTGGTCATATGGTAGCCGTCGTGCTGCACCGAATACTCCCGGCAGACGGGCTTGAAGGAGTTCGTCCCGCAGACCAGCAGGGTGCCCGGCGATGGCGACACCAGCACGCGCGCGTAGTTCTGGCAGTTTTCCTAGAAGTAGCGAGAGGAGTACGGCGGTTAAAAGTTATATTATAAAAAAATATAAATTTGCTAATGACGTTAAGAGCGTTTTAAATATAATAGAGGCACGTTAGAAATTTATTTATTTATTTATTTCAAATGTCATCTTGCATGTATGCAACCTCGTGAAAACGCTAAATAGGCAATTCGCACGCTGTAATTTTAATACTAAAATTATACCTCAGATTACTTTTAATTTCCCTTAATTTTCTATAATAGGAAATATTTTAGGTTAAAAATCCTCAACGTTTGGATACTAACTTTATAGCGTACTTTGTAGCGTTACCAGGACATGAGATGTGAAGAGGTCGCTTTGTGGTCGCTTTCAGTACATTTCCCGGGCGGTTCGTTCGTATTGCCGTTGCATTTTTAATTGCAACCGCGAATATTAGATGCCCGCAGGCCGCGTAATTCAGTTACGTAGGACCTAGTGTATTGATTACCAAATTACGTATTTTATAATCATTGATTTAACGACGCATAATTGATCATTTCATCAGCGCTAACATTCAGTTTGAATATCTTAGATAACGGAAGGATACTTGGTTTTGGATTATAAAAAAATATTTTTACCTTTAATAATTGATGCAATAAATTAATAGAAACATTTTTTTTATTACTACAATTAATACTTAAAGGAAAAAATAAATAATTAAATAGTTCAAAAAGTAAGTGTATGTTTGTGGAATAAAAAAAAATAAGAATGGCCATGACACCTGTAGCTATTACAACTGCTTCTACACATTGTTTGGTAGTAGTAAATTATTTACCCAGAACCTGACGTCTTACGGCTAGGCCCACCAATGTTTTTAGTTATATATTTTATCTTATTTAAATTCGTTTAATATTATTATTTTTACCTCTATCTTTATTAGTTAATTGGGTTAGCCTAGTTTAGCTTCAATTTGTTTATTGTCTCAGCGTTATTACCTGTATTTTGTACAAATTCTGTTGGACAAATAAACACTGACATGATAATTCAAATTATTAATTTTAACTGGTCAGTAAAAAGTAATGCGTTCCAACAGCTGTCCTGTCATATTTTTGCAATTCGTATCTCTATCGAACTGTCAAACTTTCACTTATTAGTATTAATACATTATTTACTTTAAATATTTTATCCGGAGCGTCAATCTATATACAAATTCAACTATTTCGCATTTTTACATTTTTACTCTTCGATTTGAATGTTTTGTGTTGAATGTTGTTAAACCCAGATTCTCGGCGTATGTGTAAAGGAGGCTGCGTGGTCCAGGATCTGATTTACACGCTTGCAAAGCGAAATCTCTCCAAATCTCTCCACATATCGCAGTCAGCTCTTCTTCCTGTCGGGCGAAACTCAAATTAGCCGCGTCGTCAAAAGCCAGGGCACATAATTCGCAGCACGTTATGTGATTTATGCAAACATTAGGCAATTCCGCCTTTATTAATGACAATATTTGGGCACACGCGGTATTACGCCTGATATCTGCTGTAAGCTGTAACGGCGACAGTGCGCTGTTTGCCTTAGCGGGGATTATCCTCAGGTACCTCGCACGGTTCTTAGCCGAGAGGGAGGGCGAGGGAAAATAACGGGACCTCCTCCCCGAGCTGAATTCATCCCGCGGGCGAATCGATCTATTCCGATGCCGTATGTTTTAGAATATTACATATCGCTTCTCTTCTCCCTCGCAAGGTCTGAGAGGGACCAAAAACACCTTTTTTTTTAAATTAACTGTTTTCTTATTTAATGACTGAAATATCTACCCCACAAACTAAGTTCACACACACGATCGTTTACACTTTTTTGTTTGTTGTCGGGGAGACGTTAGCGACTGCCTTATTGTTGTGTTCACGACGCGAGGCCGTTCATTACGCGCAAACAACATTTCGCAAGTCTGAATGAGTGTATTTTTTATTTTATTTTTATGTATGTCTTGTTACTTAACACAGTCGACAGTGTTGAGAAAAGAGCCGTTGATATTCTCAACGGCGAAAATGACCTGGCCGGATTTGACCCACTGGGGATTCGAAACCGAATACCTCTAGACTTAGAAGCAGGCGCTTATACCACTGCGCCACCAGGCCGTTTACACTTTAATGTATGGAAACACGCGTCAATGCACACCTAAACTCACGCTGACAACCCTAATTTAATATTTTATAGGGATGGTCATCCAAACTTTAAAATAAATTATACGTCCAGAATATCTAATATTATTAAAATACAGGTAAAAGCATTTTTTAATTTCATAAAATACAGCTCGTATTTAATTCTGAGATGATAAATCTTAACGGTAGCAGCTTTTTACAATACTTTGGGAATAATTTTTATTTTTTTATAGTATTTCTGGCTTTATAAATAATTTTATAAATTGGATATCCATTCCTATAAATAACAATAAGATTTTTCAAAACGTGTCAATGTTATAATGTAAAATTATCATATTTCAAAAACGTTATGCCTTTTATATAATTAATCTGTAGCGGCGCTATATATTTGGACTGCGGCTGGCAGCGTCGTTTTGGTCGGCGACGTGCGATCGCAGCCGGGCGCATCCGATTGGTCGGCATCTGCGCAGGCGCGCATTGGATCGGCGCCCGGGCGATCCGCCAGCGACGCAGGCATTCGAGTCGAAGCATCAAGCTTTCAAGCCACCGCGCGCATTTGCGCCGAAGACTTCGTGATTCCTAATTTATATTTTAGGCATTGTTATATCTTAATTTCCGTTATTTTACAATTGTTATTTAGTTTTATTCTTGTTGTACGACGCAATTATTGAAGTGATTCCGCCGCCGGCCTCTAGCGGTTCAATGATCGTCTGAGTTCATCATTTCTACTCATCCTGGACCCTAGACATCCCCGGCATAAATCTTATAAAATACAGTATCTAAGAAATACGTTTTGGTATCATTAAAAGGTGGTCTTTAAATCCACCTGGCGCCTAAAAAACCGTCAATGCCGCCCGCGGGGTTCAGCTGCTAACCCGGAGCTGTGAACCCAGTTCTATTATTTAGCAAAAATCACAATTGAATTTATTCAATTATTAAAAGCCAGCGCTGAAAAGGTCGAAGCCTTCCTTAAGCCTGCCTCGTAAAGAACTTCTCGTGCGAATATGGGGAGCTTCGATAATAAAAAGTCGGGCTTTTCTACCCGCTTTTACGTTCGTTCGAACTTTTTAAAATATTAACGAGAATGCAAAATACACACCCCGCCCCGTTCTCCGCAGGGCTGCCGCAAACACAAGGTTTTCTTAACGGACGCAATTCTTGAAATCTGAATTACAAGGAGGTCCGGAACGAAACCTCTCATTTCCGCACGTACTCGTGTTTCGTACCTCAATGGAAAAAACGGAATCCTCATAAGATCGCTTCTGCGTCAATCACAAATGTTTTTTTCTCGAAAAGGACACTTGACATATGAAATCAAAATTAAATGAATATTTATTTATTTATTCATAATGGCACAATAAGAAGTCACAACAATAAATGATGTAAAACCACAGAAAAGAAAAAATTATTATAATATAAACAAATACCAGTCATTTATTGTTGTTTTGAAGTAACATAGCCACTCTAACTAGGTTAAAAAAAACTTATTACGTAGGTGAGACGTTACATACTAATCATAAGATAAATACTAAATATAATTAAACCTACATTTTTAAAAACAAGCCTTTATTTAAGTGCTTGAATGCGTATACAAAATTTCGTGTCTGAGCTGTTGACCGTTGAGGAGTTCCTTCGTTTGGAGCCAATTCTGGGCGCAGAATCAGGTCATGCTGACCATAAAAAATGTATTGTCATCGGAACCGAACTATCATGTCAAGTTTCAAGTCCGTAAGATAAGATTAAGTGGTTCTAATTCAGGTCGCAAGATTTGACCTAAACCGACATACGAAAATTGCAAGCTAAATAAAAGCTTGTAACTTATAGGGGTCATCAATTGGCCCCCTCTCTAACAAAAAAAAGTTTTATTTTTGTATCGGGTTGGAAATATATCGTTTAAATACTTTTCTACTTTTAAGGATTTTAAAAATATGTTTTTTTTGGTAAATTAATTATTATTATTGATATATTGACACAACTCAATTTTTTTTCGTCAGTCCTAAAGCTGCTGAAAGAACTAGTGTATCGCTGAAAATATAAAAGACGGAGTTGACGCTTACAAGATTTATTTACACGGACATGATTTCATTTTGTGTAACTCCTACGGTTTACCATACGAGTTACACAAAATTAAGATGTAAAGAAAACACAAAAAAATAATGTAGATTTTAAAAATATTTACATAAAAGTCAGCGACTGCAATGTTTTATTAATTAAGGGCTACCGGTAGTTACAGCCGTGTCGAAACATTTTTAAAATAAAACATTAAAGCAAAAAAAATATTTTAACTTTTAATTAAAAATATAAGTTTAATTACGAAGGATTTTTGTATAACTTTTAATACTTATCAAAGTAAATATGATAGTTGCCTTCATTTAGTGTGAACAAATCAAATTTGTCATTTTAACACCATGCAATTTATTTAAAAAATACTTTTGGAGCTAGCACATATTTAATAACTACGCGTATAAATTTAATTACATCGATTATCACAGGTAAAACTTTCATTATATTTACTTATATACAAATTGTCATGTTTGTTGACGTATATATCTACAAATAACTGTTGAGATCGTGGTAATCTAGTGGTTAAGTGTTGGACTATTGACTCCCCGCGCGGCAGCTCGCGCACCTCAACCTGCCGTACCCATGCGCAGCGAGTGCATATACTGAATCCCTCTTTATATTGTATCGTAAGAGTTGCTTATATCAAAAATTATTTCAAGCAAGGGAGGTATGATTTTTTGAATTTTGAAAAATCACTTTTTCCCACCCCGAAGACCAATGGTTGGCGCTATTAAAAAGTTTTAGGTCTTTATCTAAGGAATAAAATAAAATTTAAATGAATTCGATACACTAATAAAGTTATAGCAAAATTTCACTATTCCCGCCCTCTGGTATGATTTTACCCATTAACGATCAACAAGATTTTGTGCCCTTAAATTTTATGTATCAATTTAAAAGTGATTGGTGTAAATTATGGTAGTTATGATGTCCACAAGAAAGTGATATACGAGTAGATAGATATATAAACTTTTAGATTGAGGGCGGTTTTGGGTTCTAGGGGATGTGAAACGCGAAGATATGTTGTAGTATAACCTACCTAAAATATTCACCCTTTGCGTGTAATACACTGAATTCAGCAAGCGGCAATCTGGCTGTGTTCGATGGTACTAAATCTTAAAATTTAAGATATTTTGTTGAAGAAACTCCTATGTTTTAAGCCAGGTTTTTTTCAGGACGCTCGGGAAGCAGCCGTACTGCCAGTAAGAAAACGCTTCCATATTGCCAACAGCTAAGACTCCCCTTCCAGTTCGGTCCTGCTTATTTGTATAGCCTCCCAATAAACGAATCGGCTGTGTTGACATTAACTTCGTGTTTTCGCAAGTTATTTATGCATTTACTTCACTAACCTTTTATTGACCCTTATTATTGGCAAAATATCGAAAAGAGAAACTTCACCCCAGAAGTTTTGAGTTGGCTGCAGAAAGCTAATATCTATATATGCTACGGTACGCCCTACCTAGGTAGGTAGGGTGTATCGTGTATGTACGACAACCCTGCATCACACACACTTGCAGTCTCTCAGAGTCGATCGTAAGTAGTCTAAAAATATTGAGGTAGATCGCCAGCAGTTCAAGTTTGAGTAAACTATAAAATTGACAACCTCTATATATATGTCTATAGGTATAGTAAAATTGTAAATTGCATTTCTAAACCCGCACTAAACCCGCAAGGGTTAAGTGAACAAACAAATAAATTATGTACTTTGTTTATAAATAAAGAACTTAAAAAAAAAACTTTATTTAGATGATTTTTTACGTTATAATAGGCAAACGTCGTAACCTTACATTACATAACATTTAGAAAATTCGAATTCTTTTAATTTTTCAAATATATTACATATCCAGAATGTTTAAGGACAAAATTTATACCGATATACCGATAATTGCATCACTTGAGTGTAATGCAACTGGTTTAAATACAGCGCTGTATTTTATTGAAGACTTCTACCCTCGACTAGCGATTTGTGCGTCTTATCAAATACGGTCTAATTTTCATTATAGTAGTAAAAAAGAAATGATTTAAAATAAAGGAAACGATGAAAATGTAACGAATATGAGTGAGAACGATGAGAAGTGAATAAAGATTTAAAATAAAAATATTTTTTTAAATTTAATAGTAAAGAATTGTCTATTAACGCGGTATTTTTCGTATTCCAAGCAACACTAGCTTGAACGAGCTAATTTTATAGCAAAAGAAAGGGTCAGAACATGTTGGGAATTGCTGATTAATTAATTTGCATTCTAACGATACTTTATCACAAATTATACTACGAGGACCTACTCGGGGTATTTATTTACAATTCTCTACACGAAAATTCTGGCAGGCTATTAAATTAAAACGCTTTGTGCGTCAAGCGCTTCTGATACAAACCGTCCGGAATACTGGCAGAGAAGAGGGCGTGAAATGTGAAAGAAGCGTTTGGCGCTATTGTCACTCAAAGAATGAAATCCCTTCAACGGAAAATCTGGGCCACGATTCTTTGGCGCTTTCTTTGTAGGGTATTCCAGACGCTACAACGGCAACACATCCGTCAAAAAACGGGCGAATGACGCGACGCTGTGCGCTACGAAAATGAAGCGAACTGTTGAAGTACATAAGCTGTAGATACTCGCCTATACACATAAAGGATAATAAATATACACGTCCCGGTAATGCCCCGCGTAACTTTAGACATGTATTCTTTAAAAGAATTTATATAATGTATGTTGTTTAGAATGCTCTGTACCATGAATGATAAAGTGCTAGAGGGATATAATATTGTTTACTTAAGGTTTTTATTTTATTCTATATCCAAGAAACACAGCGAACACACATATGTTTACAAATTAAGACCAACAATTAAGGTTTGTTATTATTACGCATAAAAAAAAAAAAATATTACGTGTCAGAAATAACAAACGTCGGCTGATCAAACTCCAAGGACGCATTCTTCACCATCAGCTGGATAATAAGCGTGGGTCAGGCGACCCGTCCCACTCGAGGTTCATCGTTTCTGCTAATTGCGTAGTGCCTATGGCTCGCGCAACGTTCCTGGTGCGAAGCTTCGCTGGGGTCAACAGGGAGTGAGAAATACTCAACTGTCGCCTCCTTGCATACACGAACTCCGGCAACGGTCCAAGCACCTCAATGTCCGCCTTCGATGTTTTGAATGTTTAAAGGTAAGATTTCGTACTGACTATCAAATCCTTTGTGTATTAGTCGAAAATATATAAGTAATAAATATTACTATGCTCATTGTACGCCGTTAGCATTCAAAACAGAAAAAAATAATATATTGTCAAACATTAACATTTTCAAAAATTACTTACTTATTTATTTATTTTAGAAAACAACAGTTGACACAGAAGTAAAATTACAATTAAAACATAACATCCTTACCACAAAACAGAGTACTGAAATATTTCCGTTTCAAAACTTGGAAAGGAAGGAAGGAATTTGGATAGGAAGAGCTGAAAACAACTGCTGGAAATTTTATTCGGGCGAATTGTAAACTCTTAAACAAACAATAATAATAATAAAATGGCGGCCCGACTCGCATTGGATTTGTCCCATATTTTTGCACTGACAGCATTTCCACAGTTTTCACCATATTCAAAGACCTCGGAATCTGTAGGGACGTTAACTCTGAGCAATCAACCTTAGATATTCAGTTATTTTAAATTGGCATAACACCGGTAATGCTGTAAAGGATCCACCTTCAAGCTAAATACCATTCAGATGTAGACCTTCATCACGGACAGAAGCTGAAAAAGATCAATTAGTGCGAAAGAGAGACGACTACACGGTAGATATGTTTCTACTAATATTTTGGTTAGGTAAGCGTCCGTTAAGTAGGTATAGGCATTAAGTACACGCAAAGTTTGCCGAGTTTAAGTTCCAGCTCCGAGGGTACCGTAGCCCATACATCAAAGGTCACAATCTCCATAGGCATAACTTTTTGCCCGGGCAGATATTAAGGCTGTGTTCCAAGTTAAATTAAATTTAGCATGACGAGATTAAAGACTTGTTATCAGACTTTATATACGCGAAATATATAGGGGGCGTATATAGGGAATAGCGCAAACAAGGCCCCTTTCGAATCAAAGGCGCCTCTTTGAGCGCGAAGGCGTAATAAAATTTCCGCGTCGCATTTTTAAAATGTGTTCTTTTCTAAGTCGCCTGAGATTCTAAGTTAAAACTGAGCTAACATTCAAGAGGTATAAAGATTTATTTTTTAATATAAGATTTCTAACACATTAAATTCATGAACTGCCAATACTGTTAGAAAAAAACATAGCAGGTCGAACAAGAGGACAGACCCTCGGAGGAAGTATATATGTCAAGGGAGTTGGTTGATATGCCGGGTTTTTTGAGTGTTAACTTCGTAGATTGTACACAAATGAAGCGTAAAGCCGGGTTGTAACGGATCGCTTTAACTCAAGACACCCCTTAATATTTTGAAACCAAATAAATTGTACGCAGGAGAGAGAGGATGATAGATAATCTCGATGTATTTCATAATAATCCTTCAGGCCAAAGGATGAACGGCTGAAAAAGTGGAGTGGAGTCTCGTGGGTCGAAAGTCGCACATTGTTTATACGATCAATTGTTGATACAAACTGAAAGATCTTTTGCGTATTTTTTTTTTGTTTTTCAACCTGTAGGGTTGGAATTCGATGCTGAGACAGTATCAAACAATTTCAGATGTTTGACCGAAGTTGATTTGAAAACGATTAGAAGTTAAACTATAATATGTGATAATTAAATTAATATAGAAAGCTATTCTTTCTAAAGTTCAACAGAATCGTTATAGCCGTTTGATCAAAACATGCTCTCAAATGAACTAAAAGGGGGATTTCCCTGTGCGTGTCCGCTATAGGCTCTGTAGCTATAAAACTGAGCTACCAGCTTTAAACTGCCCGGAAGCTGAGCAGTGAGCTAAATTATAGTTTTTTTTTATAGCCCGCCTTTAAACGTACGTACGTACACCCGAGCACCACATTTCGCCTCCTCTACAAATAAATGTTTTTAATGAAACTGGCTTCACTCGATCTGTAGAGGGTCGCTTAATTGAAGTGCGCGTTCATTATAAAAAGGTAGTGAGTGCGAAATAAAAGCGACTCGAATCGCAGCCGGCACTTTTTGCGGGTCGCGTCGCGCCGGGCACTTGACACGACGGCCATATTGAACGGCACAATGTTGAATCCATCTATAATCAGCCACTAAACGAACGCACATTGGGGGACAGGGAGGGGGGAAGAAGAGAGGGAAGGAGAGAAGGGGTGGGTGTAAATGGGGAATCTACTATACCCAGTTAAATAGTTGATTGTACATACTAATGATTACATTAATGAAAGCGGCAAGGATCACTTTAGTACTAATAAAGCAGAGTACGAAAATCCGCAGGCGAATTTTGGCAGAGAAGAAACACACTCGAAAATAAAATCAAAATTTAGCGAGCAGATGCCCGGGGGCACTTATAAAACACTCGAGTCGGAATAATAAGGCGGAAGGAGAGATAAAGGTGACCTTTTCTTCCGCGGGGGAGAGAGCGAGACGAGCGGAGGAAGTAAACTATATACACAATTACATTAGGGCATTCACTCGTATCTTTTATCTTACTCCCGCAATCTTTCTCCGGGCTAATTGCTTTCTACGGCCGCCCCCGAGGGGGGAAGTGGTGGGGTTAGGTGGGAGGTGTGCAGAATTATTTCGAAGGTCCCACGAACAGAGTGCTTTATTTACAAAGGATCAAAACTATATGATCGAGCAATCAATATTAACACTCTCAAGACTTGTAATTGTCTATTAACCAGACTCTAAAGCAAAAATAAACCTAGCAAGCAATGTAGTTCAAAATATAAATAACCCCAACGACGACCATTTTTATTCGACTCCGATTATAATAATTGATGGCGTCATCAAATCAATAAATAATCTTAATACTTCAATATACTGAACCTGATGGTATTAATACATCTCTAATTAAAAAGTGGCATTTTTCCAATCTATACGGCAGATCATCGCACTTCTATTAATAATTTTAGGCTATGTTACTATATAAAACAAACTCTTTTTTCTATAGAATCCCTCCACACGTAGTGTGAACATATTATCGTCTCGCGTGCGACACATTTACAACAGTAACCAAAAATTATAAACTCCAACCTACCCGCAAATTGTCGCGCGCGAGAGCGTTTGCCTTTGTCCCGCCGGGCGTCGCGGGCCGTCGTGCGGAGCGCCGAAGGTATCGCGCGAAATCTCTGTACTTAAGTGTGACGTTATTTATGTCCGTGCAGTTAAGCCGTCGAATGAATGGGACAAGCGGGCATTATATTTTGTTAATGTGACCGACGGATTTCGTTGGAATTATATACTGAGAACGGAGCGCGCGAACTAACAGATCAAACTAGAATTGGGGCCGTACGCAGTCGTTCAACATACTTAAGGCGCCTACATACCTGAATTCTACAAAAAATGCAAATTTTACAGGTTTTCAAATGCGTTAGTAGATATTTCCGGATGAAATACAAGCAATCTAGTTTATATTAAAGATAATTTATTATTTTAGGGAATTACCTAAACAAATTTCATTAAACGTGAAGCAAAAAAACATTTTTTGAAGCCACCCACTTATGAAACTAGAAATATCGTACATAAAATAAATATAGTTTAATGATGAGAATAAAGTGGAGGAGGGATTTATCTAAGCGATTTGAGATATATGGTATAACAACTTAGAAATAAAATAACAAAATTTACCTAAAATTGGAGATTTTTGTTTTAGTTTTAAAAATGATGATGATAATTTATGCCAAAAGTTTTGAAATTTTCAGAAAATATATGTTTTTGTATTATTATTTAAAAAAAAATGAATTTGAAATACATATGCTTTATTTTTTTAAAAAAATAACTAAATGCTATTAACATTTCATACGAAATGGTAGGCCGCGGTTTGTGTTATAAGCGCCGTTGTGCCTGCCCGTCATAGAATTTACACCTTTCCGTTCATCGTGCAAGGCCTCTTTTCGCAGGCAACAATTTGTAGGTCAGAATCGTTCGAATGGTGTCCTTCGAATCGTTACTGCCATATTAAGGGGACTGATACGTTTGGTTTCAGAACTAAAAACTGTGTAAAAAAAACAGTGGTAGCTATAATGTAATACTACCTAGTAGTTTAAATTTTATAAATATCAGCTGAATATGGCATTTGACCTCGTTAAACGGAGTCATATCAGTCAGGGTTTTGTGTGGAAGTAAGTGCAAATACACGTGTATTTGCACTTACTTCCAGCTATAAGGATGTGAATATAGAATGATGAAAATGTGCTCGGATTGGATGAATTTAATGTTCAATATTTAGAATTATATTTATGTTAATTCGTATTAGATATAAAAAATGTAATTCTTTGGAACTGTCAAAATACAATAAAAGAAGTTAGGGAACATTATAGTCTTAACAGCCCGATAATTTCTTTAGGAAAGTTCTAGTAAAAGCTTTGGTTAAGAACATAATAAATTGTAAATAACCTGGCGTTTTAATAACTCTATATTGGTGAAGCCAAGTCCTGTAGAGTACCGTGCTTTAGCGTGATAAAGAAGAGAAGGCCTCTGTAGAGCGAAAACCGACTTCCTCCAACTGCTAAACTCTTCAATCCCGGAGAAGAGAATTTCTCGCATCGATTTTACAATATACTATACAAGTTTAGAATTTATATATATAATTATATGTCGCAGGCAAACACCATAATCTAGATTTCTATATAAAGCCTAGGTTTTAATTGAATTTATAGCATTTGCCGGCACAATAAGGCTATGCTTTGCATAGAAAGACGGTTTATAACCACACTATGAAAGCGAATGCCTGTTCAAACACTATTATTCCTACTTTGGTTTACAAGTAATTTTAGTAGTTTAATTTAATTGTAACCTTTTATAGCAAAAGTATATGGTCACGTTCATGGCAAGCATTATGGGCATATTGTATACAACCCCAATTCTGAGTGACCCAGGACGATCCTCTGGGCGTCGAACCTACCGCCATTTTTGCCTTCGAAGCCGCATAAAAATTAGCCACCCCACTAAGCACTCTGCCGTGTCGAGGTGCCAAATTATAAACTACGATTTTACAAATATAGCTACTTGAATGATACCATTGTGTGCGAGGCATTTGTCGGACAAGATTAGACACTCCATATTTGTGCCATACTTCAAGAGTGGCCATGCGTGCCTTTCCTCCTTTGATAGTCTCAGCAAACAAATATAAATAAGGCGAGGCATACACGCCCACGTGGAAGTGAATTAGTGTAAGGGAAAGGCCAAATAAACCGACTCTCCGGTATTAACTCCAACCCTTATACACGCCTCCGTTCCCCCGCCCCCAGCCCCCCGCCCAGCGTCTTCCTCGGGAGGACGATGATGGACGGAGAAAGAGGCCGACCTCTCTTTCTTTAATTATTAAATTATTATTATGCTGCAATTAATGTCCGCTCTGAGAGTAAACAGCCCGAGGGAGTGCGGCGGTCAAATCGCGCAGGCGGAGGCGGGCGGGCGGTTTGGGCGGAGGCAGCCGCCCTTAGCCCAAATCCACCTGCTCGCCCGCCCGAAGAAGCAGGTGGATTTGTGTTACTACAAATTAATGACCGCGGACTGGGGAGCGTTGCAAATTTCACGTCGAGAACGTTTTCCCCTAGAAATATGAGCGACAATAAAATTTATAGCGCAGTATGAAGATTTGAAGTTTAGGAGGTGCCCGTTTTTGTGAAATGTTAACTTTAAAGATTTGTCTCACATTTTACATATCACGTTAAAATCTATCGTAATTTCAAGATTTACTCAAATTTATTACTTTTGTGTAAATTCCTTTTGCTTTTACATAATCTTATCGGAAAGCCGAATAGTTAACGGAAAACAATGCGATGTCAATAACAACTGTTACTATAAGTGCCTATATATATCGATGCGCTATGTTATAGTTCTGCATAATTTCACACAATACGTATTTTTATGATAAAAATATTACGAAAAGAAGGCACCTTATTTTAGTCGAGCGCGTGATGATAGATTCCTAGCCGTTTTCACGTGGACAGCAAGTAGTTACTAATCTGTGTTCTAGAAATCGCCGTTAATTCCACCATTAGTGCTTAGCTTCTTGATTTGATAGCTTCTCAATTTAAAGAATACATTGCCATCATATAGTTTTTAACCTTCCATTTCCATTTGTGGAATATGTCTGTATATGTGTCTGTGTAACGACGTGGACTAATAATGGTTATTTCAATTTCATTTATTTCCATGAATACAATATAATTGTATACAGAAATGACATTAAAATAAAATAAACAAAAATATCTCACTATTTAAATAGACTTAAAATAAACAACAGCAAAACACAATTAAACTGTTACTTTACTGTTAACACTTAACAGTAAGAGCAGAAAAAAATCCAATAAAGACGTCAAATCCTGCAATAACCAAAAAACCCAGAGAAAAATGAATAATACCTACGTATCGAGAAATACGCGTTAAAAACAAAATTAGAAAAAAATTATTGACAACACATTAACAAATAAAATAATTTTAAATATTTATTGTCAACAAGCAGAAAAATAATGATAATATTATAATATGATCAGTTTTGTAATAACAGGCAAAAATAAACGGCGAAAATGAAAACAAATACGAACTAGAGCGAGATTTTGAGCCCTTAAATTTTATGTATCAATTTGAAAGTGATTGGTGTAAAATTACGGCAGTTATCGTATCCACAAGAAAGTGATATAGATAGATAGATGGAACTTATATGTATTTTTTTTAACTGAGGGTGGTTTAAAGTTCTAAGGGATGTGAAACGCGAACCATTGCTTTGCAATTGCAATATTCCTAATGAAATCTACCTAAAATAGCATTTTAAGAATAATAACTATGTTTGTAAGTTAAATAAAATGTTTTGGTTTTAGAATTTTTTTCAAATATGTGTATAATCATAAATTTTAACAAAAAAACAAAACAAATTAACGCATCATTGAAAATAAACTATACTTAGATCTTTTTTTTAGATTTACTCTGACTTGCAACGCCAGCCAAGAGCTTGACATAAATGGTGAAATGAGAATCTTATCCTCTATATTAGGTAAATCTCATCTCCCGAGTAGGTAATAATGATAGATTAATTGGTACAATTGCGGTCAGCATAACGCGAAGGTTAAATCTAAATTAAACCCGGCTGAGTCCTAAATAAATATAAACATGTCGGTGTAGGGTCTTCGGTAAAGTTTGGGTTAATTTGATTAATGGACAGCGCTATATCGGCCGCGGACCGAAAGTGACCTTTGTGCTGGCAAACCTGGCAGGAGCCGCGAGGAATATTTTGAAAATACAAGAGGTTAATACGCAGACACGGGATTATATCAACAGAAGGTTGAAATGTGTTTTTGGAGACGTGCGCTTCTCGCCTTTGCCCTCCCCCTCCGGGGGGGGGAGGGTCATATAGTATATACACGAAGAAATAGAAATAAATATAATATAAATAAATTTCTATCTGCACTACGAAGTATTCTAATATAGGTAAATGGCCACTGTTTAGTTTTTGTATTATTAACTTACGTAGTATTAAAAATAGCTGTAGGTAACATGTAAAATAAAATAAATATTATTATTTTCATATAACACCATTATTTTCATCATTGTTGGTAGGTTTTAAAAATTTGAATTAGGTACTTACTTTTTTTCAGACTTTACACACCGGCTGTAACTATTTTGACAGTCGCCCTGACAATGAAGCACGGTAACGAGTTTATCGCGTTTATCGTAACCTCAGTTATATGATTATCGCATTAACGCCCAACGCTAGTAGTTATACTCTTCCTCTAGACTCTAGACAAAAGGAATATAGTTTATGTGACTGACTGTACGTGAGGGTAGAGGGGCTGTGGTTGGCATTTCTGTTTCGTTCGCTCGACTGGCAATGCTGGCAAATGAACGAATCCTAAGCCGAGAAATGCTGGCGAATATTTGGAGAGATCGTTCGATCAACGGCCTTCGCGTGACGTCATTACCTGCCCGCGTACGTTCCTGTTTGAACAGGCCGCTTTGCAGACAATGTTCATTGGAATGGTATTGTTCTTGAATTGGCAGGAATAAACGGTCGAACAGAATATATAAGATAGAGTATTCTTATGATAGAAGGCACCTTAAGGCAACTAGACTATTAAAATAATATAATTCCTTTCCACAGTTTATTCAAAATGAATCCATTGAAAAAGGTTCCTTTGAATCGCTTACATTAACCAAAAATATGCAGGCAAATACTCGAGTAATCCTGCGTTTTAGCGTATTCAATTAATTATGAGCCAACGGATTGATCTTTTTTGATCAGCAGAAACTGTTGTCTGAGTGACAAAACCAGGTCATTTCTCCATACAAACGTTGTATTTCCAAACTCCCTTATTTGAAGACGAAGAGAAAAATAATACTAGCTATGGTTTTATCTCTTGAATATCTAGGCTTCTATGGAATTAATAGGTAAACTTTCTATTTTGTTTAAAAGTTAAGAGCCCCAAAAAGTCTGTATTTTTATATAAATTTTACAAAAATTTAAACGTAAATATCTTATTGTCTGAATACAACAATCAAGAAAATAAAACTACAGATGCATTGTTGATTTTATTAAGATGCAAATTCAAGTAAGTTTTTAGGCATAAGTTGATTTTGTTTTTCATAATTAACCAACAACGTTGCAGAGCGTTTAAGCGTTAGATGAGACGTAACGATTTAAAAGCACGCGCAGGACTGAAAAGGGTGCCACCGGAAAGAGGAAAGTTCAAATTGGTTTCATTCGATAAAAAAATGGGAAAAACCATGGATGTGCGTATTATTTAGCGATTCATAACTTAAAAAATAGAAAAAACTAAACTAACACTAGCTAGCTAGTGCTAGCTAGCTAACTAGCTAACACTTTAGTGTCGAAAATAAAAGTACATTACGGTAAAAAATACATTAATGACTAAATTAGGGAAATGTATATGTGTGAATGTGTGAGTGATAGCGGCTATATAAAATTATGGTATGCCTTATGTATCGACTAAAACTCAATCACATGATAGACAATTTAACGACACAAATTTATCGAAAAAAAAAATAGAAATATTTCTTTTTATATAATGCTGTAGCAATGAACCTACTTAGTTGGAAAATCCTGAGACCAAAGCCTGTCAATCCAAAGATATTTGTGGACGGAACAAACCATTTTACTTCCTTAACCCGAATTAAGACTTTTTTTCAGCGGAGATCGAAGTCTGAAAATATCATAGTCTGACCATACCAGCTTAGCTAACTCTGAAATATTGTTATTTATTTATGAAAGTACAAAACAGCGATACAAGGAGATACTTTTCTAGAAAAATGTTCAAAATCTAAATATGATTGAAAACATCAAATTAATAAAACAATGTGTAATATGCATGTAGTGTACGTATAGTGTGCGGTGGCATGGGAATGTTTGCGTGTATGTGTATATTTAACGTGTGTATATAAAACTACATATTATTAGCGGTATACTAAATAATTTTAAAATATTAACATGTATGTAAAATCGACCTAATATTTATTTATATATTTTAAATCTTTACATTAATCATAACTCACATTTACAAATTTCATGCATAATTAACCCTTTATTCTCTTAAAAATATCAATGGCGCTGAATGTTTTATTATATGTAGGACTCCTCTGCACATCGTTGCGTTTATTTTTAAGAGAAAACAAAGATTTCCCACGAAATCCTCGCGTGGAATCAGTCAAATTTGATCGGTTTTTATTTAATAAAAAATATCGTATTGAAAAAGTTAAATTAAAAAAGTTAAAAAAAACAGAATGCCTGGCATATGCACGCATATTTTGCAATTCTTTTAAAAACTACTGTTGTCTACTGATTAAAACTAAATTGTTGATAATGCGCGTGGTCAAGGGAATAGTCCGGCCGTGCCTGACTACTCTGGCTACTGGCCCATATCAATTTCCGGTCAACGTCCTTCGTCTCTTCCCACGGGACGTCATCATAATAATTATCCCATAACGAGATAGATTGATATTGCACCCATACACACGCAAACCCATAACGCACACCCTCGGACGAAACGTCTGTGTTGATTCAATTTTGGACCGTGTCTCTACGATATAACTTAATTTATTCATTTATCATTCATACAGCTATTTAAAAAATACATAGCAATTGTGTGGTCAAAAAACACAAAATAATATAAATGATTCGTGTACACTGTACAGGTACTCACGAAATACGTAACCACCACGTCATCAATTTAACAAGATTGATATAAACTTCATTTTAGCAAAAGATATAATTACATATAATACATTCCCTTCCCTAATGGTTATTACAGAAACTCTCTTTACCCATTTAAACACAATCGAAAAAGAAACACAAAATCGCTTTACCTCAAAATGTTGCCCTATAAAACTCAGGTCAAGTATAAAACTCAGGCCAGGTATAAAACTCAATCGCATAGCAACTAGGAAAAATAAAAACTAAAAATAAAATAATCAAAGGTTTATGAACATAAAAAGCGTTTAAAAATATTAAATATATATTAAAAAGATCTCTACATGCTTAATAAATTTGGGCAATAGCAAAAAATGGCATTACTGAATAGAATTAGTTTTATATTTCTCTTTTTTTTTTTTATTGAGAAATCAAGTTGGCCGATGAGTACAAGTCTATAACCTTCCTAACTAGGTAAGAGTTACCTGTTCTAAAGAAGGTTATATATGAAGTGTTACAATAGACCAGCACAAAACCCTGTGAAAATATTAAAAAATACCTAAGGCACAAATATACACACTGATATACACACCCAACACACACACACACACACATGAATACAATTTAATGTCAACTCAATAACACTTAATATGAAAAAATAAAATGAATAAACAATTAAAAAAAATAACAAATAAATAAACAAATAAATGAAACGTATAAACAATTATTAAATATATAGGTACATAAATATTCAAATATTCTTTACATTTAGACTATACCGCATTATATATGATTTACTGTTACAAAACAGATTAAAGTCTAGTTGAGTAACAATCAAATCTAACTGATGATATTTATAATGTAAGATTTTCTTTGCATGTTATATATAAGAGAATTTTAAATTGAATTGAATATATGTGCGATTTAGAAAATTACCTACTATAAATATGGTCCTGTGGTTAACGAGGTCGGCAATAAAGGACACTTGGGTATTTTACAAGGCAATCAGCGACAATCGCGTACTCAAGATAATGCGCCAGCACGGTTTTACCACTGCGCCAAGTCGCTTCAGCAAGTTGGTCAATTTGTGCCTCGTACGAAACGCGGCCTTCGCTCGCCGTTAGTTTTCACGAGCTCCTGATATTTGCAACCATCGCATCGGCAAAATTAAAGTTGGGTTTACATACTTCAGGGACCCACTTTCAACAGCGAATATCAAGGAAGCAAAAACCATCTAGACTTTTTCGATCTTAAGGCGAAGCCAAAGGAAATCATTAATTTCGACTCATTTAGATCCTTTCTTCAATGGCTGGCACATCAACTTAACATTAAATCTGGCTCAGATGTATATCTTGGTCCAGTAAAAGTAATTTATTAAAGGGCCCTTTTATTTAAATTCAGTTGCAATAATGGGCTGTTTGTCCGACAAATTTTAAATGTGCACTATTTATATTATTTTTCGCATTTTCGTATCAGATAAAAATCCCATTAGGCGGATAAAAGCATGTTTTTTAGTTACTATAAAAAACTAAATATCTGATGCAGGAACCATTTTGTTTTTAGTTAAACGTATGTTTTTTTCTTAGCCAAAAACATCCGCTAGTTTCAATGAAAACACGCTCAAATCTTAGTTTTACTCGCCTATCTATCCATAGCCAAAAACTAGTTTGTAAACTATCAAATATATATAGTTTTACCAATTAATATTACGTATTAATAATACCGGCTCACTACCACTAGTAGGATATTATAATTCATCTACAGCAAATAGCATTGCAACCAAATTTAATAGTATGTTAGTGATTATCTTACAGTTGTGTATTTTTTGAAAATAGTTTTAGCTTCTGTACATTCATAAGAAGCTACTATCCCCGACATTTGACCGTCCGTATGACTGTTGCATCTTTCAACTCAAAAAGTACGAGTACATATTCACTGTACTCGAAAGAGTTGAATTTTTGTGTGTAGATTGATGCCCTTGAAAAACAACCACAGCCGTATATATCACATCGGAGGCTGGTCCAAATTAGATATATAAAATTGGTCAACAAATTTTTAGTAATAATTGAAAAAAACATTGACAGTTCGATAGAGTGCTCACAAACTCATCTATGATGTGCGCTCGATCGCACCCGCTGATAGGTTAAATGTCTCCTGACACTGCGTGAACTAATTGGATCAATCCTGCTAGAAAAACACGAATATTACAACGAACTGGGAAGGCAAACAGCAAAATCAATGTAGACTTACTTCGTCCTTGCCTTTGATGACACACATCTTGACGTCTTCTTCCTGCGAGAACCACGTCAGCCTCCGCTGCTCAGTTAAGTCCGTCAGACTCAGGTTGTGCACTTGGTTCCTGTTGGCAAAAAAGAAGAGTTATTTCGGGAACGCTGTTATTGCACTGAGGGTTCTGTAAATATCCTACAAACCTAAACATATACGAATGTAAAATAAATATTGTTCAATTATAGATTTTTTTGGGTTTTACTTATTTTGGGTTTTATATTGAGTATATATATGAGTATGATTACTATATTATATTTTTATAATAAATAAATTATTATTAAAATTTGTGTATTAGTTATTAACCGTACATTTATGTATTATTATTCATATATAAATCTATATTTATTGTTATTATTATTATCTCAGTATTACTTTTAGTTTTATTTATATATTACATATAAACAACATATTATTATTTATATATTATGTATTATTTCATACAATTCAATTCTAATAATTATAATTGTATGTTGCGCAGTGTGACGGTTATGCTTATAAGAACGATGCTTTTAGTAAAGTCTACTTTAGTACGGGCATTGCCTAGTTAGGTAGTACTTTGCATTATATGTAATTAATGTTAAAATACTGTCAACAAATAAATAAATAAATAAAATAAGATTGTCTGGGTGACCCAGATCTTGAAATTATATTCTCGCCTTGATAATATGTTTATATATAGTATTAATTTAATTTACACTTTTTTATAAGCTACTCCGCTTATTTTGTAATTAAGGTTAGTAGTCATTTTTAAAATTATGTTATTTTTTTTAGGGATTTAACTTGATTTTTTTTTAAATACGGGTAAATCTAATATATTTTAGGCAAACATACAGCATAACTTAATTTATAAAACTGCAATACATAGTTATTCAATTGGTCAATTACACGAATCCGTTGTCTGACAATTGAATTGAAAGGTAGGTTCACTTAGAACTGATTGCATAAAAAAAAGAGAATAAATGATAAATGTAAATAAAATAGTTTAGTTTTGGCATATATACACCGATAAAAACATAAAATATATAACTATCAAACATATACAGATAACAATACCACAATGTTCAACTCGTATATTTAGAACTTTTACCTACTAACTACCTGTATTTTTTAATGAATTCACAATACAATTAAAAATGTCTAATTCTGAATTGTGAAGTGTTGCGCTTTGAGCATAGTTTGTGTTTGTTTTATTCGATAAAGATGTATTCATTGTTTTTTTCAATATTTATATCACTTAATTTGTTTTACTGTGTTTGTCTGATAAATACAAACAGTAAAAATGTGGATGAAAATATGCGATTAAATTAATTAATTAAAACGAATGAAATGATTGCATATTATTTTAGTTTAAAAACAAATCTACCTCTTCATTGATCGCCACATAAAGAATAAGGAAAAATTAATATTTTAAATTATAATCAGCTGTTTAAATTATAGCTTCGCCCTGCGCAGTTAGCCCTGCATGTGGATTTAATCGCATAGAATTTTTTATGTTTCTAGTAAAATATCTAGGTACGCGTGTTACAAGTGTCTGAATCTAAACCTAATTCCTGGATTGTTATTAATTGAGATTTTCATTATTTTAAATAAAATCATTTGCAATAAACCAAAAGGTCGGTTTTTAATCTCTTAGGGACATTTGATAGTCAACCGCTATCCCTTTATTCCCTTATATTTTATCTCTGTGCTCTTAGCACGCATTCAGTTAGTATTATTTCTGGTCATGAAAAAATAAATATAATATAATAAAGTGCAGATCAGTTCGGGCGGACATTTTCGTCCAATTTAGCGAGTGTCTCAGCGCTTTAGTGTCGACTCACAGGCGGACGGACGGACACATCCGGGCACTCAATTACATTTGTCGGGCGGGTAGAAACGGCCAAAATGGCCGCCGCAAAATGGCGTCTGCTAACTGTCAATGAGGAAAGGTTCAGAGGGAGATAGCACTCTTTTATTGGAAGGGTAATCGTTGCACTCATCATGCGAGGGTGTAATCTTAGAGGAGTCGTATCGCACTTCATTTGTTTCCTTCACGCGCATAACGGGCGTTAAGTTACCTAGTCGATTAAATCAACGCCGAATCGTGAAAGTTCACCGCAGGATTCCCAACAACGCAGTGTCTACGATTACCGTTTCCATAAATAAATAAATAATATGTATAAAAGAATGAATGACAATTTGGAATGCCAATGCTAGTATTTTATATATAATATTATTAGGGACGCTCGAAAATAATATCATAGTTTGACATAATTGACACTTAAAATTTTATTGAAGAAACTTTTTAATATTTTTACAGAGATCGAAATTTTCCGAATGAATTATACGAGATGATAAATAGTTGCATCGTTTAAGTTTAATGCATGCTGGTTTAAACACAGCGCTGTATTATATGAACACTTTCACTTATATTATTTGTATGTACTCACACACACACACACACATATAATATGTCTATTTATTGGTTATATTATAAAAATGTAGTAAAAAAGAATGACCTACTCTCACTGTCCATATGCTTTGTTTAAAATTTTGAGCATACTCAGGCATATAAAAATGCAACTATACATTGTAAAAATACTAAAGAAGTAAGATTTGAGGTAGTTAGTTTCTTATTTAGCTCAATCTAGATTTAACGAATTGATAAAAATGTGCTGTTTTATGACGTAGTTACGATGACCTTCGGCGTCAATTAGCTGGAATTATTACGCTTAATAGAATTTGTAAGATGAACCCATCTTACAAAATTATACCCAATATGACTGGATAAATTCAACCAGTCCACCCCTGTTCCCACAATTACGGTACCAGAACCAATGTTTTAAATGTCTTACAATGCATACTATGCTTATGACACGAGATAAAGCCAGGCTGTCGAGTAGAGAATATTTTATCTAAGAGTAAAAACAGTAAAAGCGAAATTATTATATTAATATAGATTTTAATGAAATTATAACTCTTTTTAACACTCACACAGGTTGGTAACCTGTACCTACCTAACCTGTACCTAACATGGGTTAATAGCGCCCGCTTATTTTCTAAAGAATCTATGCAAATTTAAGCGAAATGTGTTAAAAGTGTATTTAAACGGTAGATTTTTCGCTCAAAGACACGCCATTCGGTCATAAATTAACCATAAATAACTTTTTTTACCTCATAAACTTATCAGAATTAGCACGTTAGAGCTAAAATAAAAACACACATAATGTAACTTTCGAAAAAAAAAGCAATGTGCCTTTTTCACAAAGGCTTTACTATTTTCACACTAACGATAACCGACGCTTTATAAGGTGGAATAAATGTTCATTATGACGTAGTTAATCAACTTATTTAATGCAGAGGCTCCGGGATATAGCGTTAGATATCCCCAAGTGACTACCGGCGGAGGCTTGCAGGTTTCAGTAGGCAATATTTTATCTCAATCAATCAAACAGTCCAATTAAGAGAACCCAAGGTAGTGTTCTCGAACCGATATTATTTCTTATACACAACAACGAATTTTCCGCACCGTAAAACATCACCGAATCACTCACGCCAACTCTTGCAGATGATTGAGTTTTTTTTTGTAAAGCACCTATGTTCAGTTTTAAGACACCAGGTGATATTACAAATATTGTCATTTCGGAGAAAAAAAAGAAAAATACCTTAGCCAGTTAATAATCTCAAGAAAGAATAGGATTTAAACGAGTATGTAGGATTAGAAAAAAGCGAGAAGATTTTCAAGAATTTCGGTTTGTTAAGGTGCTGACTTTAAAGCATGTACTACTAATCGTTTGTCTTAACGCTGAAAGAGGCCATCCAAACAAAAGGTAGTTGATAATAACTCACGGCGTAATAGTAGGGTTAAAATTAATGCCACTACTTAAATATTAGCCATTATGTAGAACATGTTTCGCATTTAGATTGTGGAATTTATACTAGTACCGTATAAATTACCCTGCCTAGCCTGAATTGAACTCTTGACTTCGCTTGACTCTTATGTCATTATTTAAAGACTGACCTCGTCACAAGGTCATTATTAAAAGTAAGCTGTGAGTTGTTTTGTATCACCATGGAATTTATAGTAGTTTATAGAATGCTCAAGTCTAAGAAGAAATTGACATTCACTCTTTAGTAACTGAAATACAATGCAGACACCGCACATATCTTTATTTAGTCGAAAAAAATACATTCCTAATTTAAGGATAGATAAGGATAATTTAAAGATGATATATTCTATAATTTAAAAGCCTAAATTGTTTGCAGTAGATGACAAGATAGTTACTTTAGAGCCATTTACGGCATGGAAAAAGTATCACTCTTATACTGTAAACATTTGTAAAGTTGTAAAGTGAAAAACTAACTGAATTTGAATCCATAGAAAAATGTGTTAAAAAACCGTCAATAAATATATTATCAGTTACTCAAATATTATAATCATATATACTAAAGTAAAATATTTATATATATATATATCAATTTTGAAATTAATATTCTTCACCGTCTACATTATTTTATTTATGCAATATTTATGAATTTGACTAGACTTTACTTTGCCCTAATTCTAAAGCGAATATTAGCGTAAATTACGGGTTAATGCTATATTATTAATGGAAAGCCTAAACCTTAAAGTTTGCGTAATCAAAGTAATTAAGGCCTGACTTTACACCCCACCGAAAGTAATGACACGTCACAAAGCAGAACTGCCAACGGGTTTCGCCGTGAGACGACGGAGCAAAGTCTTTAATTATGATGTCCTGTTTGGTCCATGAAAACAATACATTAATAACAGTAAATAAAAAAAAAAATAGACCCTGCTAGAACTAAAAAATAATATAATATAATAACGTTGAAGTCGGCGCAGAAACATATCGTATGGATTTTTTTGGTATTAACTTGTCTATTTTCTAAATAATACCGTTGATCAGAAATGTTTGTATTTTCGATTTTACCTACCTTACAGTAAACCTTACTTTACGAAACTTCGATGAAATCAACTCTAAGCATTTCGGTACAATTTGGAAAAATAATAATGGAAATCACAATTTAATTTTTAAGTATTGTCTAAAACTGCCAAACATTTTTCCTTTTGAAGTTTTATCATTGCATTATTATTGTATACTTACATAGCGGCCAGTTATTACAAACATCTCCCCTTTAGATAGTTCGTCTCCAAAACAGGGCTGGCTTGCGAGTTGACCTGTGGCAAAACTCCAAAACCTAGCAGATTTAATGGAGACATAATTTGACATATTATTATTATTCACAAGCGGCGAGCAAACGGCGCGCCGCGGACGGGCGCAAACATCACAAACAACGAGGGTTCTCCGGAGTGCACGTCCCGTCATATCCTATTTCAGTTCCTCGAAGTTAATTAAAATGTCGAATTACGTCCCTAGCCGTCTGCTCGGCACGTGGGAGATGGCCACTTGAGTAGTACCGGATACTTTAATACTAGTACGCGATAAGCCACAAACCATCCCCTATCTGTCTGTAACAATTGTGGTGATCCATAGACTGTATTTAAAAAAATAACATTCCTAATGTCATGTCAAACAAATGTCTGTCTATAAAAAAACAGTTTTTTACATGAAGTTTACTTCTGATAATTTAAATTTAATTAACATATACCAAATGGGAAAATATCTCCGGCCAGAACGCTTCGACACGGACCCCAAGTCGGTCGCACATTTGTCCGCTCGGTGGACTCATTGGAAGATAATATCCAAAATTGTCTTCATGCAGCGGCTCTCGAGGTTTCAGGCAAGCACTCAGAACTCACAAAATATCAACTCCTTTGTCAGTCATCTTTGTTCCGAAGTTTCCAATAACTCGGCGATGGGTTGCAGCGCCAAATATCCGAAGACAGAAAGGAAAAGAACGGGAAGACGGCACCTGCTCTTGACGAGTGTAAGCTCGCAGAATAGAATATCCTCACTTCACCATACCCAGCTTCCTCCAGCTAGAGGCACAAAGAAGCTTTTGACGGGCCTGATCACGGTGAGAGCGCGACACTGAATGTATGACTGCTAGTTTTTGACAGGAAAAGGTTGGGTGAAAAAGGAATATATGTGGCGTCAACAGGTTGTTTACTTCAGTTTTTTATTTTTTCAACATTTAGTATTTTTTATGTCAACTGAACATTATCGTTGCTGATATAATAACTATGCTAAAAAATTCAAACTAATTCAAAGAATAACCAACTACAAGGGAATTAGGGTCGATTGTGTGATAGCGGAGAATAAATATAATTATTTTTTAATACCAACTCCATACAAATTTCTGACGGAAAATTACTATATGTGACGTTCGCATTGCTATTCCATAATCTTGATATTTTTAGACAAGCGAAGGATTTTCAAGCATAAAAGTCGCCACATAGAAAAAATAATTTATATGTCAATGTATAACTATATACATACTAATACTAACTAATACTAGTTAGTACGCTGTATGCTTACATGTTAATAATAAATAAATAAATAAATGAAGCGCTGTTTTGCCCACCGTGCGTCGCCCCGTCTGGCGAGTACGTTGCAGGGACGTTTAAGTTCCACAATCGATGTGGAGTCATTAGAGTTGTTTTGCGTCCGTAATGAACGCTCGTATAAGGCGGCTAAATTGCCGTATTTTCACTTCAATTTTCCCTCCGCCGACATTTCTTATGCAAATCGAGATGCATTCGAGCAATCATTTTGGAATCCCGGGTTTTTATTTCCGCTAATGTTGGAATTAAATGCGGCTTCTAAAACAACGCAGACAACAGCTTACGCAGAATGACTAATAATATAATACATATGACTAATAAGAATTAGTTCATCTAAAAAGAGCATTATTTAATCTAAAGTTGCTGCGCTGCGTTGAAAATGAAAATATATTTCTGTTTATAATATAATATATTAAATAATGGCGTTTGCCAAGTTTGCCAACTTTAAATCAGTGTTTTTTTACTAAATTTCACGGTTCATGCGACTAGACTATGAAACGAAAGCTAACATTAGAAAATCATCTTTAATAATTAATAAGAGAATAATTTAATGTTTGTTACCTCCCTCCCTATCTTCATTTTTCTAAATGGCCAACGAATTTCTTTAAAAATTCTTTTAAGAGATTAAAATACGAACATTCTGTTATTCTTTCGGGTTATTCCTGACGATTCGTGTTTTTAATAGATCCGGATTACGGAAGCATTAAAAGCGATGCTTAACTTTTAATGCGCACAATCGCGCACTGTGCGTCGCCGATATCGCGAAAGAAAAACGAACAAATTAAAACGCATGAAAAAGTGCTCCGTCGAAATAGATCGGCGCCGCCGCGGGCGGAACTTTTGCGGCGGGCGGCTGAAGGCAACTTTACACGAACGTGGCTCTACTTTCGCTCGATAATAATAGTACTAAAATGGAGCAAAAACAAATCATCAAACCCGATGCGGTTTGGTAATAATTTTAGATTATTTACATTACATTACTGCTCTTTAGATTAAAAATGTCGATCTAGGAAGAAGTTCGGAAGTCACTCATTGGAATTTCGTCCTGGTAAAAGTCGCAAATTCCAGTTTGTGTATTCTGCAGCAATACTTTATTGTACACAGACAAACACCTATAGCTTATAAAAACAACCACACTACACCAATGACTGTGTATCAACCCGCATTGAAATTAAAAATAAAATTACATAGAAACATGGTATTTCACAAAAAAAATAAAATTCATTATGTATTTTTTTTAATGGTTCAAGATTATGAATGTATTATTAAAGGCGTTGATTGGACGGTATTTCCTAACGACTTAACAATTGTCTAACTGTAATCTTGAACGTGATCGCCATTAAACTCTTATTGTGGACACGGCATAGGCACAGTATGGTTATAGTAACTCCCGAAACTCATCAGGAGGAAGGGAGATAGTAAGGAGAGGAGACGGAGTTATCCTACACACAACAGGCCGCCACTCCAACAACCGCTGGCCCATAAATCGAACGGGCGCTTCTACCCTAACGTTTGAATTGCAATAAATCACGATATTGGTGCATTACCCCCTCGCCCCTCACCCCTCACCTTCCACCACGCCAATCCCCATCGAACACAACGCTTAGAAACTTTTCCAATATTGAACCAAATCGAAAAATATAAAATTGGATATATATTTTATGCGGCCAGGATTGGGGATCGGGGATCGTATCTTTGCCTAGAAACTCCGCACACGACATACTAATTCGGGTAGACGAAGCCAAGCAACTATGCGTACTGTACAAGAAATACAATACTGGCAATATGTTATTAGTAAGGTTTTAATTGATTACGTGATTGCTAATGATGTCACAATAAAACACAGAGGAAGTCATTTTAACATGGCTGTAGATTGCTTGTTTTGATTCCAACCTAATATTTTAAACTCGTTTTATGGGGTCAGATTGCTGATTTAGATTATTATTTCTTGCTTCAATTTGTGGTAAAAATGAAGATGTTTCAAAATCGATACAAAATCATAAAATGATAATTCTGGCAGATCGCTGCTTTTGATTCCGTACGACTCATATTATTTTGGGGTTCGTTCCGCGAAGGCAAATCACACACTGGCAGTTCGTTTGGGTCGCTTTTAACACCAACGGCGCAATAATACCAATCTGCCTACCCGCAGCGAAGCTAATAAAGTACAAATTTAATGTGTAATTTAGTAGAGGAGGGGCCGGGGGGGGGGGGGAAGGGGAGAGGACGACGGCGAGCCTGAAAAACACGGGACCCAGCACCCGAAATAGAAGAAAATCAGAGAGACGAAGACGCACGAGTAACGGCAGCGAGCGAGGACGAAAGGTTCCCGCGGACTCGAATATTCCATTGTATTTCATGCTTTTTGTTCCACTCGGAAGAAGGCAGCGCGGACGGGAGAGGCCAGGATGGGCAGGCGAGTGAGAGGGGAGGGGAGGGGGGTTGTCAAGGACGCCGATGAATCCCTCAGAGTGGAAACTTGAAAGGCGCTACGGAGGAATACGATAGCAGCCGGCGAACAGCCGCAAAAGTCCGTTGGAGACAAAGCGAAGCTCTCCACCACCTCGACGCATCCCGCACACGCCTGTCCATTGTCCAACCCTTTGTATTCCAATTTTAAAGTACAACAAATAATCATTCTAATTTTAAGTAATATTCTGACATTCCATGGTATGAGACTTTTTTTGCGATTCAAGAGTAAGAGAATCAAAAACAGCAATCTGCAGTAAATGTGTTATGTAGCAATTTATTTAAAACACTTTACATCTAGAATTCCTGATGTTTTTGAAACTGAGTCTTGTAAATTGCTTTTTTTTGTTTCCAAAATGTTGCTAAACAATAAATAAAACACAGAATGGTATTCAGAATTCATACAAAATGGTAGGTCACGGTTTGTGTTATAAGCGCCATAATGCCCGTCATAGAGTTTACACCTTTCGGTTTATCGTGGAAGGCTTCTTTTCGCAGGCAACATTTGTAGGTTAGAATCGTTCGATTAGTGTGCGTTCACGTATGTTGTCCACTTAACTGTCAAGGAGTAGATTTGTCCAAGCTGTTCATCTACCATCGTATTGGCCATTGCACGTTTTCATATTTTTCAGTCAGGATGCATTTCCCACAATCTAATATATCGGCTGTGGATTTTCCTATAAATGCGATTTAGAATATTTGAAACGCTGTTAAGATTAAATATGATCTTTTCGCGTGTTCAGTACGCATTTAAATTATCTCATTATATGTTCCAAGAACGCTTTCTTTTCTGTTCTCATCTTGGGGGTAATTCGAATCATACACTCAACTGTGTTTACCGTAGCGAGTACCCACACCAGGAGATACCAAAAAAATCCGCAAAATTCAAGTGTGAACGTTTTGCGGGCAGAGTTCCCAGTTCCAGTAGTCTAGTATCAACATCATTAGAACAAGAGTGAGTTCGTATTATCACGTAAAGTTTACAATTGTTTTACTCGGAAACCATGATGAATTTTGATATGAGGTCAAACAAATTATCGGGAATGGTCTCGGAACACGGTGTCTATATGTGCATATAGACTCGATCCGTAACAGCCCGTTAGTTAACATACCATACCATAACATACCAATAAGATCCGTAACATACCATAATAAATTGTCTTAAAACAATGAAGTATAAATGTTTATTTGAATTTCTAATAAGTCATGTAATATCAGTCAACGATTAAACAATAATCATACGTGCGTATATAAAGTTTTACAACAGAAAACCTAATATAATATGAACTATAATAAGTAATTTTAAATATTTTCTGTACGCTTAGTTTTTTTTTGTATATTGAGTATATTATACATATGTTATGTTATGTTATGTATGTTAGTGGATGTGGGGGATTTGCCCCCCGCGAACCGCGTCCTTTCCAGAACTATTGTACATTTAAATCCACATATTATACATAACACAATTATTATAATTATATATTTAATAAATTTTTATATTGTGTGTAATATATAAATAATAAATATTTATCATATTTATCATAAGAACCTTCTTATTAGTAACGTCTGATGTACCTAAAAAGCATTTTAGTTTTTCTGGAACCTTCTTATGGCCGTTCTTAGAACAGGCTTTTTTTTAAGCTAGTTAGAGTGGTCATGTTATTTCAAATCAACAATAAATGACTGATATTTAATTTGTCTATATGATAATAATTTATTTTTTTCTATGTTATTATATAATTTATTGTTGACTTCCTATTATGCCATTGAGAATGAATGAAATGAAATATCTGTATCGATATAAAGATGTTATCTTGGGCAAGAGATGTTTTCGTTCGAGGCGGAGGGAGTATGCCCGCGACAGGTGATATCATCTCGCAAGAAACATGTCAATAATATCCAGCATCCCCTTACGCCCCGCCCCTCTCGCAGACCACCACAAACTGTATGGGGGTGGGTACGTTAGACGAGTACGCGTATCACTGATAAAGACTGATGGATCGAGTTATCGTGTTGGATATAAACCACGTCTCGATTCTGAGCGTAAAGTTCGTACGTAACAAAGGTCCGACAATCCTATAAGTTTTCCGCGGCGGCGCCGGTAAATTGATTTCGTATGTTATGAGGTAAAAACTTATTTCGTTGCCCGGAAGCAGATCACCAATAAACTGGACCGAAAGTGAGGTAGACCGACCAAGTAACGCAAGCGCATGTCCACTCTGGACTATAGAGAAATCCCAAAAAATGTCTATGACTAAGAAATATTACAAATGATTGTGCACACGCACATAGCCAAACGTTGACGTTTCGTCTATCCCATTCCGGTGATCAGAATTTAAAAAACTTTAGATTTACCGAATCCAGCTTTATAAAATGATTCATTTTAAATCATACTTTTACATCCTCAGTGCAGCCCCGTATTTAATTGGTTAAAACAATATTTTATATTTTTACAGCGGCGAAAAGCGACCTAGCCGGATTTGATCCACTGGGGGGACCTCTCTATTAGAAGCAGGGGCTTATACCACTGCACTACTAGGCCTGTGACATAGGTATTGGCCAGCCATGAAGGCGCTAAAAATTGTATTAGCAGATGGATGCTTACCCATAGGATAAGGCTCGGCGTATGTTCTTGCAACCAGATGATACTGGATGACTCACAAACGCACTGCACTTGTGACTGAATTTTAGTGGCGCGTCATCGCCAGCGTGGCGGGCGAAATATATTAAACTGTATTTATGACATCTTTAATTTAGTATGAAACGTTTGTTTGTTAGACCCGTTAGTAATTAGTATAGATCAACATTTTAAATAGACATCAGTGTCTTCAAATACACCATGTGTAACATTATTTTATTCCTAATAAAGAAACAAAACTGTGAACATTTTTTTAATGTGTTCGTTCGCTTCCGGGATTTATTTTACACAGGTATAAAATTAGACATGTGTATGTACAAATATGGGCGCAATGTATGTAGGTGTAATGTTTCGCAACTAGAACGCGAAGTTAATTTCGCAAGTGTCTAGGAAATCAATTTAACCAAATATAGTGTGTATAATATTATGACTTATTGTAAACTGGTTTATAATTGGTTTAAAAATCTGGAAATGAAAATCTGTAACTAATATTTCGTTAACAGTACAATCAGTTTTCAGTAAATATATAATAAATATCTCCGACATTTCTTAAATATCGAACTTTTAAACCATTATACCTCAAACTCCATATTTTGACGTAGCGATTAGTGGGGTGCTCTCTGTCACCATTGTCTGCCTTTCGACTGGATCCCACGAAAAAACCTTCATTAGGTAAATTCGAAAGTATTATCGTGGTTGAATATGTAGATTGCACGATAAGAATGAAAATGCCACTATCGTGAGTTGGCGTAAAAACGAAACAAGATGGATGACAGATTAGTGGCGGCAAAAATGTCCACGAAAGGGAGAAATCATGATATAATTCCCATATTCCGGGAAAAAAATATCAGAACGATCGCGCTAATATCGAAGGGCCACACAAAAAGTTTCAGGGCCGCGCGAAAGTGGAGAGTGAATTTTCCCCATCCGATAATGGGCGCCCAAAGTGAAGGGTGTGTGCTAGGGCGGGCAACGGATACGTAAAAAGAATGAGACGCAGCGATGATCCGTCACGGCGGGTGACTTTAATCCACAGTATTCCACAGATACAGCTGTCAGGGCAAGGAAGATGGATCTATGGTGGATAAAAGATGGCGGACCGATCTTAGAAATAGCCCTTAGTCGCTTCCCTCGACTTTACTTTTTTATGATATATCCCGTTACTGATTGGCATTTAAACGATAAAGAGTTAGTTGATTAAGGGGCGTACATAGGGTCGTGTTTAAAAATTGGAAATTGGCGCAAGAAAGGCATTTATCGCGGCGTCCTGCTCTATTCTCCGCGTCGCGGCAGATTCCGACACTGGTGCGAAGAGAGCGCCGTGCACACTACTATTCCACGCTTCTTCTTGGTCTGTCGCTGATCGCAATGCGGATAGCCACAAAATAATTTGATTTCACTATTGAAACACATTTAACAAAAAGTAACCAGGAATGGAACTTTGTTACCTTTTGCTACCTTTGTTACGTGAGTTTTTTTTCAATAATCTACGACTAAAAATGGCTCGAAAAAACCCTATAAATATAAATATAGACACCGCAATTTTTTTTTTACTCAGCACAAAGAATAAATTCACAAAAAATAGCCAGGAACGTATTAGATAAAAGTTCAGTGCATTTAATTTCATTTTTTTTGTCTTTTTAATCTTCATCAATTCTGAGAAATCCTTCAAATAAAATGTAAAAAAAATCGACGACTTACGACTGTATGCCTTTAAAAATATTCATTACATTGATTATTATTTTTTAGAGTGAAAACGCTTACTATATGCCGCGACATTTATCGCTTACTATATCACACAACTTTTCAACTAGTCAGTAGTGATGGCTTTAATCGAGAAAGGTTCCTCCAGACGTTGATTGTGGTGATGATAAATTAAATAAAAGTATACATTTTTTTGAAGTAAAACTTCTTTAAGCGGACCTCACACAACTTTTCTTGGCAGCGAATGAATCTAATGAGACTCGGTGTTCGGGTAAATTCGTGTAATCTCGGCGACACAGCACACTCTTCTGAAGTGACTCGGTGACGGCACGCTCCTTATTTATTTATGGTTATTTATATATATTTTTTGTAGTCTTTACGGAACAAAAAATATTACTTTTAGCGACTGTTCTCGTCCTTGGCCGTTTATCCGACTCGAATAGTACAAATGTGAAAGAGTTTAATTTTTGTGTATAGATTGATACTATTAAAAAGCTGTTTAGATCACTTTGGAGGTTGTCAGGATAATATAGATACTTAATATTAAAGTTTACAAATTATTAGTACTAATAGATGAAACTTTGACATATTGACTGCACGGCTGATACTAACTAGACTCATATATATGCATGCAAAAGAATGGTCAGTACCACATTATAATTGTAAATGTAATTATAGTTGAATATAATTACTATATATATATATTTTTTTAAATTATTTAATGTTACCGTTTCAAAAGTTATCCTACAAATGAGTCTAGTTAGTATCAGGAGTCCATAAAGCAAAAGCGGTCCTCTTAGAAAGTTCGAAAAGGCCAGGAAAAGACGGCGCCGGGCGGACTTTCGCCGATCTTAATCCACCAAATTTGCTAAACAAAGTGCATAGTTTATTGGCGCGCCTGGCGGGTCCATTAAAAGTTTCACCAGACCGGGGACAGGTAGGGGCGAGCTGTCAGGTGACGGGGTTGGGAGGGGGTGTGATGGGGATGGAGAATCCCTCGCACGCTTTCGGCTATACGAAATTAATCCGAATTGAGCGAATCGCGAAGGACTAATGGATAGCGGATGATCTCTCCATTTATTGAGGAGTGCAAGTTCATACTAATGCCTAAACCCCATATTAAAACAAGGCCTGATGGGGACACAATAAACTGCGGGATTTTGACGTGGACTGTGGAACACAGCGATGAGACAGTTTGGAATGTACCCATTTCTTGTGAAACTAAACACAAACAAGTTATTATGGTGACGTTATTGAAGTTAATAATAATTTTGAACTCTGGTCAAAAAGTCTGAATACAAGTACAGTCGTGGGCAGATGTACAAGGTACTGGTACATCTGCCCTCAACTGTGCTTACAGTCACATCCAGTTTTATTGCTTTTCCAATCTTCCTTTCTTCCCGATACCAATTACATTTTTTTTTTATTGAGAAAACATGTTGGCCGATGAGTACAAGTCTATAACCTTCCTAACTAGGTAAGAGTTACGTGTTCTAAGGAAGGTTAAATATGAAGTGTAACATGTCCATACAAGAGACCAGCGCAAAACCCTGTGAAAATATAAAAATTACGATATTATTATACAACTTACTTATCCGTTTCGCAGCTCGAATATGCTTGCCCAATTTGGAATCCTTAAGGTATTCAAAATATGATGAGATTGAAATGATTCAGAAGGTATATTAAAATGTTGCCCAATGCAGGACTGGTGAGTCGCGCTTTCAGTATGATGAACTTCTGAATAAGTACAAAACGCTCACTTTAAAAGAAAGCCACACACTATCGGATTCAAAAGCATCGCACAAAATTCTAAATAATGCATTCGACTGTCATATTCCATTAAAGAACTCTCGGTATAAATACTTACTTATATCATCTTCTAACGAATTCTGATTTTAGAATTCTTTTATGTCGTGGTTATATCTATTTAAGTGTAGCACATCATGTTTTATAAATTTCTCAAACAAACTATTGCCAGATACAATATTAAACTCCTTATTATGCCCTATGGTTGCAAAATTTAACTGTTGGGCTGACAGTAAAACGAAACGTTCAATAAAAAAGAGGTCTTCAAACATAATACCTACATTGCGTTTGTATCTCGACAGTAAAATAAAACTCTCTATTGAAAGTGAAATTATTTAATATTCCGACGACGGTGTTGTCGCGTCATTTCTACCGGATTCATCCAATTAACGTCATTATTTAAGGCAACACGTTGAGGACAAGTGACAACGCAGCCAGGCTGATTAGGTACTCCGTTAGTTATGCAACAGTGTACCAACTCGACTATGCTCCGGGGATTTGGCTTCGGAAGTCATTTTAAATGCAGTACTTTAAACATACAAACACACTTAAAAATATTTGTATTGCGATCGTGATATACGATAAAGGACAGTCTGAGTAAATTCTAGTATTGGTTGCGTTTAAACAATATATCTCGTATTTAAAACACTATTTTCAATATTTCTCAGTTAGGATATAAAAGCGTACCAGTTAGTTTTAGTGTAAAAGTTAGCAGCGGCGTGAAACGGAAGCTGCGTTGTCATCCCTTAGATGCGCAGTCTTCTAATGACACAATAAGAAAAGTTCTAATCGTCTTTTCAGATCGGCGTAACCGCAATTTCTTTTACTTCGCTTGCAACTTTGACTAGGATACTTTCATAAAAGGAAATTCCAGCTAGATGCAACACAAGCATGGTTCAATTCCTATGAGGTCCGCAAGCATGAACTATTATAGACCTGCGTACCTTCTTTTACATATGTATTTGAACAAAGAGTACGATGTAAACATATGACGGTTGTCGATTTGTAAAAATACCAATAACCATAAAATTTAAATTCACAGCCGTGCACGAGGTTGGATCGCCGAGCAAAGTATCAGGGCAGCATGCAATAAAAGATACTCAATATTCGCTAGATAGTAAAAATAAGAGCGAAATGTCTGCACATAAAAAGACAACACGATACTCGATAGTGTCACGACCCGCCAGGCACGGTCGGCCGGCATAGCAGTAATCATAAATAAAAGATACGCCTATAGGTGTGGGGGGAAATTGTATATTTGGCTATGTCGCCTGCACGGCCGCCGAAGCAGTCACCTGTGCCAAATCGATTGCCTTCTTCGCTATCTTCATGGAAAACTCCTTGTAACTTATGTGCGCCTGGTGCCTCCGCTCGCCCGCTATAAATAAAATGACAGGCCAAATCCGTTTGCTTTTGATATCGCCTCCAACAAAGGTTTAGAAAAGAAAACTTGAATTGGCAAAAACGCGAAAAATACCTGCATTTCAAAATAAAAGACTTTAAATTTTAAGAGAATGCCGGAATAAACGTGTCGCGAAAATGAGATTGATTGATTAAGAGCGGCAACGTGAAAATAATCGTTCAAAATCTGTCCAATACTTATGTAACTCAATTTTCACGTTTAGCGGTCACATTGAGAAGATTAATTAAAAACAGTCACGTTGTATCCAGTTCTTAATTTAACTTTGACTTTAGGTACTCGATAAAGAATGCTCTGTTCTATATTTTTTATTATGTAAATTTGAATGCCACATTAGGATAATAAAAACAACTAATTACTAGTATATTCAAATAATTTATAATCGATTATTTGTAGGTAATATACAAGTATGAAACCATAATCATACACTTCTTATAAAGCTACTGAACCAGTCAATTTCAACCGCCGCACCAGCTTGGAAACACCTCACGTCAGCCACCAATCAAGCGGCTTTGGAAGCGTCTCTGAGGATGCGCATTATCCACAAGAGTAAACGTGATGCGAAACCGATTCATGATATCTCGAATTACCGACTCTGCTGGGCGATTATGTCGACCGAATATTGGACGCAGCGCGCGATACGTTGCGCGAACCGAACCATTATTTTGGTAATAAATTTGCACTATTTGCAAACGTTGTTCAGGAGTAAGTCGTTATGAAATGGCAAACCAAACTGAGCATAAATCAAGTGACAGCTGTCAAAACACCAACTACGAAAAAAGTAGTGCCAGATTGAAAACCACGCCTCTAAAAAAAACACCTTTAGTTGAAAGTTATATACTAAATATGGATGTTCCAAGACCAAAGCGCTGGTGTCGATTTAATAGAGAGAATATGCTATTTTAACTTGAAATAGCAGTTGGAAAACGGTGTATTTGACGTGTGATTCACCATGTTTCCACAAAAAGCTTGAACCAGCTTGCTCGATACATGTACTCGACTTTATTAACACTTGAACAAGATTAAAGAGCCAAGTCCCACTTGCGATTGGACGGTAGAAATATCGAGCAATCGCGGTCTTCGTTATGCGAATCGCCTGAGGGCCCTCGGGCAAAGAATGACCCCACTCAGCTGTTTTTGATACCGACCCACGCCGTCGCCCGCTGTCCTCCGGTCGATGGCTTGCGGGGGCGATTTCCTCCCTCATTTGAACTCAAAATTCGGCAAAAATGGAGTTACTCTATCAATTGCAATACGTTCGTTATAGAGCGATGTTAAAATTTTACCACGCACCTCCGAAACTATCCCGAAACGCGGTTAAAAAATCGTTTAAGATACACGTGATTTTTTAAATAATACTTACTTTTTTGCATTCAAATTTGATAAATGATAAAAAATGCTCATATTCAGCTGAACACTGTGCAGAAACTATAAGTAGTATCGCTTTTGTATGTATGAAGGGTTAATAAACCAGCGTGCTAGTTTCCAACTTTATTGATAACCGTGCAAGATAAATGAAAAGTGGATAGGAACGAAATGATCCTTGATACATTAATGGATGCTGTGGTGTAGTGGAATAGCAACCGAGGCGTCCATCTTATGGAAGGACGACAGTGTGTTAAATAGTGAATACATGATTAATACATAATATTACATAAATCTTGAATTTGTAGGATGTTGGTATTAATGTATTAAAATTTTAAATGGACTTTTTCGTTCAATTTTTTACTTAGTGACTAAATCTTACTACTGAGAAGAATCGAATATCATATTACATAAAGATGTAAATACGAGTAAGCTTACATTCTCAACTCAAAGCGAATAAAGTATATAAAAAACGCAGTGTATAGAAACGCCTCTTTTATTTTTGTAAGCTTCTCGTAGAGAGAGAGACGAGTATATCTGTCTGAGGGATTCATTTATTTAAAGCTATCCCGCCGAGCTATGTTCAAATCCGGAGGGTATTTGAAGGCTTTTGCCGAAATAAGGAAGGCTGAGGACGCTTATAAGCAAATACTCAAAAAAAAAAGCGCCGCGTAATAAATACGAAAAGATCAAACGTTTATTCGTCGTAAAAAAAAGCTGCCGAAACGATGATTCCAAAAGTCCGAATAAATGAAATGGAGTAGGGAAAAAGAAAAGAATAAAAATCCGAATATCAGGAAATCATGTTTACGCTCTAGTTGGCGATAGCTTTCGAACTGATTGAGAAGGCAGACATAATAAATCTTTCGACTCATATCTCAAGTGGGCGGGACGCCGTTTCGTTGCTCACAGTACAAAATATCCCTCACAATTTCACAATAACTTCATGAGCAAAAAACAAAGCAGCCCAAATGAAAAATGAAAATTTGAGAAATGCGGGGAAAAACGCACGTTCGCTCTCTTTCTCTCCCGTTCGCTTTTCGTTAATTTATCAGGCGCGCATGAGAGGCGCAGAAGTGGATTTCTGTAGTTGGCTAATAAATTATTTACGACACGCAAATGCCACACGAGTGTACTGTGCGCTTTGCGCGCCGGGTATTGTCGATTTTCGATTGTAATGAAACTTGAATCGAATTTCGTTAGTCGATTGTTGAAAATAGAATAGAATTAATATACGACAAGTGACATATTGGTTGGCATATGAAAGCGCAAACAATCGTAAAACCTTGAAAGTAATGTTACAACAAACCCCTCCATCTCCTCCCACCCCTTAGCCGATATATTTTTATTTTCTTGGGGATTAAAACAGTAACATTTATATACTAATAAAAACAGAGAAAACAATGGATCCACTAAGTATAAAATGGAACCAATTAAATATTACCTAGTGAGTACAAAATGAGTATTTAAGAAATGCAGCAAAGATGAAGAGAGAGCGAGGGAGAGAAAAGGGAAATTTCATGTTAAAATTTGGTTTACAATAATTTTTTTAAAAGCCACTAGGTTAACATTCCACATATATATTTCTGGATATTTTAAATTTAAGGTTGAACATATTCTAAAAACGGGTTAATTTTGCTCGTACTTGGTTCTACGACGTGGGACGTCTAGAAAACCGTTTGTTCTTGTCACACGTGTAATAGTTTATTTAATTTGATCATTGGTTTTATAAATAAAGTACCTAGTTTGATACACAATGTATGTAACTATGGATTGGTGCGACTATAATGGAATTTACATAGATATTAAGTTATCTTTAATGATGATGAAAGCCTCTTTCACCAAACATTTCGGATTAACTTTCGTTTAAACTGCACCGCGGTATCTGCATTAGTTAACCGATTAAAAAGTCAACAAAGTAGTGATAAATCTTATAAGTGTTTCGTGTTGTAAGACCAAACCCGATAAAAAATCCGGCAAATTGACCCTGCGATTTCAAACATGAATTGTTAAGACAACATATCAAAATTCGTCTTGGTTATCGAGAAAAAAAAAAATGTAAATTAAGTGATAGTATTAAATCTTTATTGGCATGTGTCCGATGCAGTTGAATGACCGCGCTACGGGTCAAGGCCGCGTGCGAACCAGGGTTCACGCAGAATTTCACGCTGAATGAAATTGACACCAGCGCTTTAATAAATTTGGAGATGAATTACTTTTGCATTTTGATTTCTTACTCGTAATAGGGAACATATACACCCCCCCTTAAGTCTCCGGAAATGGTTATGGAACAGTAAAGATTCCTTTACTTAAAGTTCCGATATTTTAAAATTAAATAAAAGTAGTGTAAAAAATAACAACTAAAATAGAAGGTGTGAGTTGACTTATACATTTATTTAAGCCCATAACTAATGAACCTGTCTAGGTTAAAATTAGTTTATCATGTGGCTATTTTTGCCATCGAAATAATTTACGTTTTCTTTATCTTTCGATATCCACTATTATCGAATCTGTAAAAATAAATCCATCCCTCGAGTGCCCGCCAACATCGCATGAGTCAGGCCAGGCCCGCTTTGAATAATATGCTGAAAAATGACTTTTTGTGTTGTCTAACGGGCGTCGGACAATTAGGAAAACATGCGACTTCCTTGGTGGCGTGCGCGACGTTCAACTTGGGCGTTAACCTCGCTGGGCGGGGACGCATGTATAGGCAATAGTCCGGCAACGAAAACGCACACGAAAATATGATGACAAACATTCTTACGGCCTAACTCCTAATCACCACGATACCCATCATCTCATTTCATCATAATCCTTCATCTTAATCATATATCAAATATTTTTATATTTTTTGTTAAGATATCATCCTTTTCCTATATCATTTATTTAGATAGTTACATAATATTAGACGATATTTTACACTAAAGAGGACAGGTGAGAGTTAAAAATGCATTTTTATAAAACTGGTTTTAAAACGTATCTTTGTAATGATTTTGACCTTTAAAATAGCGTGAGCAACATGGCAATAATTCGAAATTGTAATAGGTACAAAAATAAAAAAAAACCTCAATACATATTTGAGGTCACCGGGCTAACAGAACCCTATAAATAGGGTCTTGGAAAATTCATAAGGCGAAACATAATCAATTATGACACGTGCGCACAGAAAAATGACAGACGAACTTCCTGGCGTAAACACGAAGTTGGCCAACTAAATTTTAGGGGAAAGCCCAAAGTAACATCGGAGGGTCAACTAAGGGGCACTCGAGAAACAACAAAGTAGCCATAATATTTAGAAATAAAAGAAAAATCGTCAAAAAATATTTATCGATTTTACTTTATTGTATTATTTTATATTTATATCAAACATACCTATTCTTTCACTTTAAATATTCACGTTCTCATTTATAAATTTTGCTGGCATATATTTTCTTATATTTTGTCAAGTTCTTAGTTCGAAATGGCTATCGTGTTATCGTATATAAGTATTAAGAATCGTTAAAACTAACATTTTAAATAAAAAAATAATTCAAAGGAACCCACTAATTAAAAACAGGTCATATCTTACAACAGCATGTTGAGCGCCATCGATGTATTGAACAATGCCCTCCCGGCATTCAAGAGAGTGTCTACTCTAACTCTAACCTTGGAGTAGTACATGTATATGTTAAATCTTATTATTTGTAAAGAGATATGCTATATTTCGTATTGTGGTAATTATGTAAATTCCCCAACCGCTCCTATATCCTAATCCCTACCTCGTTCCTGGATGTATTTTTTCTATTTTATTAAGTTTGGAAGAAACTGTCATAGGTTTATGTTTTGATTATTTTTTTATTGTAACTTTTTTTTTGTATCAGCTGTTGTTTCCTGAAATAAATAAATGTTTTGTGAAATACGAGTCTCTGACAATGTTGGAGATGATACTCTGACGTCTGTTTTAATTTATGTGAAAATGCCAGCGTGTTAAAACCATTTATAAATAATATGTCGAAAGCACTGCATTTTATTGGTTTATTAAATCTAAAATATCAAATGATATCTCTAAAGACATTAATTGGTTGAATCAGCATGTGGTTTTACAACAACATTCTAGCGGCTGGCTAACAGGCGAATTTGGTTAGCTCGATTACTAATAAAATAGATCCTCTGCGTCCAATATTTGGAGAGCTTCAACCCTCGTAAAACTAACATGCAAAACAGGTAGAAATAGCGGATAATGTCGTTTTTTATCGCCGCTTGCAGTAAAAATCGCCCGACTCCTAAAACAAAGCGCGGTTAACTTGTGATAGCTAACAAAATTTTCCTTTAAATAAAAAAAAAACGATCTCATGTGACAGAGAAAGTAATAACCTGAAAATACTTTAGATTTTTTATGATTACATATTCGGCGAAAATAAGAAACGCCAAATATACAAAGGAAAAGAACTGTTGGTATGTAACATTTGCTGTAAACAGCTTCCATCAAAAAAATGGGCATAACTGCTTCCCTCGAGAATTATTTCAGTTCAAACGCGAGTTTAGGTCCTGAAGTAATTAAGCTTTGAAGGAAACGCAACGAGCTTGACGTCCTATCAGCTGTTTACCCGGCGCGCGACTGAGTCCTCCCTAGTAGGTGCTTTATACTCGTTCCCGTCGCAAAATGTAACGGTGAGGGTAGGCAAAATATATACTATTATTCTTTATACATAAATTTCTTATAAGGCACCATAAAATGTTTTGCTTTATCGTGAATTCAGCACACTAGGTAGTGTTGAGGAAGCTGGTACCATGTTTACTAACTAAATGTGAACATCTGTTCGAAGGTAAACTTTATTTCCTTAATGTTGATTGTGTGTGTGTTACGAGAACTTTTATGAAGTAGCATGAATTTCCCTTTTTTTTTATAGTTAAAGTGTAATTGTGGTGACACTGTATTGCCGAACACGAAAATCCAAGCTCCAAGCACGAAAATCTATAGTTTTTACTCGCGCAAAAACTATAGCTTTTTTAGAGATCCACTCGGCACCCACAATTCGCAATGTCAATTATTCGCCTTAATATTGTTACTAAGTCGAGCACATAGAGTACCTGCGCGATCCATTCGACGCCGCGACGCCGCGACGCCGGCACGGAGCCGCCCATCGAGGATATTGAAATTCCTATCGTCAAAAGCATTCTGGCGCGTAAGTTTTTCATCGCATCGAACAATGTTCGCAAACATTGTGCCGAACCTAAAAGCGGGTGAACTTCGAGCGAAGCGGGGCGGTCAGGGCGAACGGAAAAAAGTAGCTGCGATGAGAATCTATCGTAAATTACTTTCGCGAGGTTAACGAGAGAAAAACTCACGACATACGGTTAACCCTTTTTATATAACGTTATTGAAAAATCCAACATATCTAATGCTGATGAATGAGCACATTGTGAGGGTGTATGACCTTGAAGAGATTGGTGGTAGCGCAGACTGTGTGGTTTCTAAATCTGGTGGGTAATAGAGAGGGTTACGCTGATTTTAGAAAGTTCATGATGTCATGGGTTGGAAAATGAGAGGGGGAACTGTTCTCCTCAGTCTGCGGAGAACAGTGAGTGTGAGTTGTGAATGATGCACACCTCATAGCCTAGTGTTTTTGTGCTTAATCTCCCTTTCTGGGGTCTTTTGATCTCCAGGGCAAGCTTTTTGCATCATTATTATATTAGACACGTTTTGACAAACAAATATAAGTATATAAAATATGGAAGTGTTTCATTATTGTTATTAGTATTAAGATTTGTTTTGTGTTGCGTAATTATCAATAAACGATGGCCTGCAGTTGTTTTCGGGTAGATAATAGATAATAGATAATAGTTAACAATACCCGCAAAAGTGAATGGTTTAAAAAGAAACAATTGAAAAATACAAAAAAAATAATAAAATAACTTAAATTGAATATTTTTTGTTGACGACGTCTGACGAAATAAGAGTGCGGAGGAGACTAGTTGCGTTACCACTGCCCGCCCACGGAACCTCCAAGCCGACTAGCCATTTGAAGTAGGATCCTCGACTTCTCTCTAAATAGTTTGGTAAGTTTTACGGCAAACGTTAATGCGTCGGGCGACCACGTGACCAGGAAAGAAGGGACGGCGGATTGCGCTGCAGCGGCGAAGGAAGTGGCTCTTCAAACAATCTTATTTCCGGTATATTCAGTGAACGCTCGTCGAGTGATAGTTGGCAACTAATCAAAAAATAAGAACAAATCGAACTGCCGTCTTTAGTCTAGTTAAGAAGGCAGCAAACAGAGGTTCCAGTGGTTCCAAACGCTGACTGATACAATATTACTATTAATATGTACACGCGAAACTATTGAACCTTATAAAAGAATCATGTAATTGTCAAATAAATAAATAAATATGAAATGAATTATGAATTTCTGTAAATTAGGTAAGTAATAATTAGAATTATATAGTGTAAGAGAGTGGTTTATATATGCGTATGTTAAAATCAAGAGTATTTTAACTAAATATAACTTGAATTATCGATCTGTATGTAACAATTATGTGTCTATAGCGTTTCCGAAGCCCTATCCGAAGCACTTAATGATACAAAGGTCGATCTAAATTTTATTAATTTTATTTATTTACGTAGATATTCTTTTAGTATCTTAAAGCTTAAATTACAAACTACAATATAATGCTATTTACAAGTTTGTATTTGGTTTGTAACGCGTAATCCACGTCCTAAAAGTTTTTTTTAATTCGTCAACTATCAACAGACGAACATCACATATAAATTAACAAAATATATATGATTAAATCATACTTAATAAATGATTATTATAAATTCAAATACACAATTTTGACGCGTTCGATTGCTACCACAAACAACTTATTGATTAGCTTTTTAAAATTTTAGTAATTGAAAAAATTATATTATTTTCATATTTCCCTTTACACATATTATGTACTTCATTAATTTTAAATTAGTTTTTGCTCCTTGTACAATACAATACAAAATTACAATACAATATTTTGATACTATTTTTATTTTTTTAGAATTTGGCAATTTCTGTTTTAAATTATCCCTTTGTGTCAAATCACGCTAAAAATCAAGAGAGCTGAATAAAATGAAATAAAATTATTAAAAATAAATTCGATTTAAATCTAAAAGAAAAGAGGTCTTTTGAACTCGTAAGAAATAACATATTTATTATATTATATTTATTTTATTTATTAACAGGTATATTATAACATATAGGTGAAAAATTCTTAATTATATGAATCATAAATAAATGAAATGAAACAAGGCCATCAACGGAGCATTTCGAAATTAGTCCGAAGGGGGTTTTGAACCGGGAACGACCCGTTCGCCAGGCGGTTGGTTCAGAACAGCTCCCCGGGGCCCACCTATGGATGGAACTGCGCTTGCCAATTTATGACCTTCAAAACGATAAGTAAAACCCGCGATATCGCCGACTAGTCGTTGCGCAGACGATATCGCACCGAGCCAATTCGGTATAAATTTTAAACGATATTTTATGCGGTAGGTACAATAAAACGAATAAAATGTGAAGATTGTCTTTATTTCTTTTTATAAAATAATCGCAGAACAGGTTGGTTTTACCAATCCACAAACTAATTTAATTTTACAATTGAATATAATCAATGGCTAGAAGGGCGCAGCTAAGGGTTAAAATTGAAAAATAAAAAAAAACACATTTTTGGTGATGCACCACTGTTTGCACAAGTATTGGGTACATTAAAGACCTGTCTTTTACTTTTTGGAGGCTGATCTTTGAAAATGATTTTCGTTTTTGAAATTTAAATTAAATAAAAAAATGAGTTATTTTTATTTTTCGCTTCGCGTTCGATCGCATACGATTTACCCGAAAAATAGTGCGTATTTTAGACAAAATAATAGTCTAGTTCTTAACAAAGCCATCACTTTAAATTTTATTATTATTTTAGAGATAATTAAAAGTGAATAAATTTGGACATAATATATTTCGACCAGGCTGTAAATTATCAATCGCACGCCAAGGCAACTATCGATCGACACTTTTACGGCAGATTTAAGGTCGACATTAGCATGATCAATAACACTGATACGATGTCTCGATTGAATAATATTTGGGCATATGATGCGTTTTAAATACCTGTGACGGCTTGACAGATGACAGAGCAATGCTTCAATTACTTAATTGCCTCATTACCGAAATCGGAAAGCATTAAATACTCCGGATTCAGGCTTACCAAACAACACCACAGGGAATAGGGAGGTCGAAAAGGATACTAACCGATTCCTAATCGAAAACATGTGACTGATACGCCTTTACACAATTAACCTGCTATAATAATATGGCCGCCTTCTGCCACTAGCGTAATGGCTGCTATGTCTGTGATGAAAGGGACTTTCGTGCCAGAAGTGAGTGCTAATCGACAATAATGAATACAGAAACGGTTAAAGGGGTAAATGGATAAAATAATGAATAAAAGTTATAATGTAAATATATTAAAATTTTGAAAATGACCCTTAAGAGATCAAAAGTCTTATTTTAAAAGTCAAATTAGTTCATTCAACTAACTTAGAGGACAGATCTCCGGTCCTTCGAGAAGAATTAGGTCTAAATCACCAACTGCCAAATGTACCAATACAATCTTATGAAATTGTCATATACTCCGATAAAAATAATTTATCAAAACGTTTGGTTGTTTAAAAATTTGCACCCACAGCGAGAAATTTGCTAATCGACCATAAGTGTAAGAAAAATCATATAGTTTTACGTATAGACTGATTATTTTTAAATATTTTTTTTGTTATATTTACCATATTTCTTACTATGGCAGCGAGAGAAGTAGTTAAAAAATATACAAAACAATATGGCGTTGTGAACGAACAGCCGACGAAATAAAACGACGTTACCTGAAAGTTTGGTAGTCGCAACCATAATATTTTGTTGTTTTTACTTGTTACCATTTTAATTTGCTGTGAATCAAATCAAAATGGCAGTATGGTTGAGCAGCTGATCGTGAATCTTCCAACAAAAAATATTGCTGTCACTAAATCAACCATATTTTATGGTTGCCAGTATCATATTTTTGCTGCTATTACCATATATTTTTTAAGTATATAGTAATTACTAGGCTGATTGTGGTAGCAGGGGAGTATACATAAATCTATTTGATTTCGACTTTTGTATACTTATTTTAAGTAGAAAAAACATCCTTAAGCAAGCCTACCCAATTTGTCTTTTTTCCACTTTATTACCATTTACGAATTTGGAGTAATTTCGTGCTTAGTTTAGACGCGATCGTGTTCACAGACATATATATTCACACATGATTTGCAAATACGATCGAAATATATTCAGGTGACCTTAAATGTGAACATCTTTTAAAAAAGTAAGGGTCTACAATACTTTCCTTACGTATGGGGCTGAAAGTAGAAAAGAAAAACAGAAATGGTCGGTAAACAGTAATTTTTCTGAACAAAAAGGTAACTCATTATGCGACATTAACTCGTTGACAGGAGCGCATGTCAGCTAGTGGGTGATCAATAACAGAATGAATTTCCTAATAAATAATTGAGTGACGTCAAACCCCTTCGGTTGTATGACTCTATGATACTGGGATTACTTAAATCATTTGGTGACAATATGGCTAAACATAATTTAAATGCTATGCTTTTAATTAAAACTTTTGAATGCGAATATTGAAAAGAGGTTTTTACGGCACCCCACAACCTGCAATCTGTGGCACTTTAGCGCCGATTCAGAAAATCACGAGCGACATTCGTATGAAAGCGAAAGATTAACAATAATTATCAAAACAAGATCAACTTTAAACTGGTAATTATCGGTAACGGTTTCATCAAATGCATTTAAACACTAGAGCATTCTCTAGTTATGGTAGAATTTGTTCTACCATAACTAGAGAATGAACAAAGATTCAGACTAACAGACGAACTACAATTTGAACAAATACATTTTTGAGCAACAAAGAAACAAATCGATCTCGAAAATAACAAAAAAGTGAAATAATTAAATAAATACTTTTCCCGACTCTTTTGGTCTTTGCAATGAATACGGTCGAGCGACATGTTAAAGAGAGTCATTCTCATAAAATATACATACGAATGTAGGAAATTAAATTATGTGCAAACCTCTGTACTTACTTAAAAAAACGTAATCTGTTTCTATATCGAAATCGGAGAACATTAAAAGTCGTCTCGAGTGCTGAGTTACAATTTTGAAATCTTATTTAAATGAGTTTATTTCGCTTTCTGCCTACTTTGTTGCTTGGCCTACTTTCTTTCTAAAAATGACCATTCAAATCGTATTACTTTAGATATTCAAGAGCATCGAATCGCCAAGGATCCATTTAGTATTTAAAAGACTTTTAACATTTCATTTATGAAATGTTACTACTTTGAGGACTTCCAGCAGAAATATTTAATTGCCAACTTTTGATAAATGGCTAAAAAACAGCGATTCTTTATTCGGTTTATAAAGCGGTAATGACCTTCATTTACACATATTTTAAGTTTTTTATCAAGCACGATAGAACAAGCTAATCTTGCATCCTTTTCTGAACTTTAGTCTTTCTTCGTTTTAATATAACGCCTTGGCACGGTTTGATACCGGAATACTAAACGTAACAAAGGGAACGCTTAATTTAATGCAAAGTGTACAATAACCTGTGACGTCATAGTGGTGGAGAATGGAGTAATGGCCATCGTTGGCGTATTGCAATCAACGAATACAATGTCTTACTACAAGTCGGTCACCGTTCGATTGCTTATGCTACTCTGGTACTTCGACACAAAGGGGTTGAATCATTATAAGTTCCCTTTCTACGCAGCAAGCCCTGGGGAAAGGGCGGTACCAAAGTTTCAATTGAGTGGCCACGGCTACGGTCGCTCGTCGGGTAAACAATAAAGAGAATTGTTTCCAAGTTATACCTTAGTATGTACTTATGTGAACTATGGATATAGGGGAAAGGTCAGAGTTCTTACTTTTTGCCTTAAGCGTATCACGCTCAGCCGCAAATGGATGCCATAAGAAATAACGCTTCCAACAATATTTTATAATATTAAATAGGATACTTTTTATATCAGCTGTCGTTTATAGATCAAAGACAATCTAGAGTTGTTGCGAGTTCCTATAGGTAAAGTCCATTTTAAAGTTTCATCGTATTATGGTTGTGACTACCAAACTTTCAGGTAAGTCGTTTTATTTCGTCAGCTGTTCACCCACGACGCCATATTGTTTGGTAAAATATTTTTAAACTACATGCTGCCTGGTAAGTAATATGGTAAATCTAACCAACAATATTTAACAATGATCTTTTTTTACAGGAAATTTTAATGTTCTAGGAAATTACTCGCTGGGGAGTGCAAATTTTCAAACAACCAAACATTTTGCTAATATATATTTTTAGTGATGAAAAACGAAAAGAATCATTTTTTTGGGATTGGTCAACAAAAAACAGACGATGAAACCATATAACTTTATGACAGCAATCTTATCAGATTCCATGCTTTGTCATAATATGGCTAATAATAATATTATTTGAAAATAGAAGTCACGGTTAAATAAACTGAAATAATCGAAAAAGATTCATGATTTAAATTTTATAGAACCATTTTATTTTATATTTATTTTACTTGGTAACATTCACACCTGTAGTATTGTTTATCTTTCCAAAACAGCTTATGTAATTCCTTCTTCTTAAATTGTATCTTGAGTATTCATGAAAAGGCGTCTCGCTACCTCCCGAATGCGATTAAGTAACGGAAAGGGGAAAGAGATACAAGGTGACGTTGATAACGGCTGTTTCAAAACGTGTTATCAGTGACGACGTCAAATAATCTGACATATCTTCGCGTATGAAAAATAATGGAGATGAGGGTAAAGAGTAAATGGAAGAAAGTTTTTACGCCAACTATAGGTTTCTGGGTACACTACCTTATCCGAACTTTTAACTTCCTGGCATTTTAAGCTATCGACAAACAGAAGGTCTTATATGTAGTAATAATTTACCTAGTTACCTAGTTTACCTGTTAGTTACCTAGAATGTTAAAAAAAAAAATATGCTTACTTAGATATGTCATACCAATATGTTTATGCCCAATGTATATATATATATCACTATAAGATATGTTTCTATACTATATGTAGTATAACACTATTTTTATATTTATTTATTTATATCGAATATTTATTTACCTATATATTTAATAATTGTTTATTCATTTATTTGTTATTTACTAATTGTTCCATTTATTCATTTTATTTTTTCATATATTAAGTATTCTTGAGTAAACATTAAAATTTTATTCATGTGTGTATGTGTGTGTGGGTGTATATATCAGTGTGTATATTTGTGCCTTATTATTTTTATATTTTTCTCAGGGTTTTGCGCTGGTCTCTGCTATGCACTGTATCACTTCATATATAACCTTCCTTAGAACAGGTAACTATTACCTAGTTGGGAAGGTTATAGACTTATATCATCGGCCAATTTATATTCCATAACAAAAAACAAAAAAAAAAAAAAAAATCACCATATTTGCCTGTTTTTTTTTTCAAAATATCATACCCTATTTAATTATTAGATTACCCTATTTTATTTAATTATTATTAAATATTAGATAATAATTTGGAGAGGGGACATACTTTTTTACATGGAAAGGAGAGATCCCTTCAAATCGATATAGGAAATATTTAATAAATAAAACGTGGCCGCTGCGTTGCTGACAGCGCCTGCGCACAACCTCAGCCAACGGATGCGAGGCGGCGAACGGCAACGGGCGAGAGTTGCCGAGCGGGGCCGATGACTTCCGAAGAGGAGCGCTTGCGCGGAACGGCGAGCCACCGCGAGCGGTTAACATTATTCGTACCTGATTATATATTTCCATATTGTTGTCTTATACCGGCTCTAAGCTTCAACACCTGTTAACTAGTTCAAAGTCTTCGTTTATATTATTGAAATGTTACCCATCGGTTTCATATAAATAAAGAAGTAACGCCGAAGGAATATACCTCCATTGGACCTTGATGTTTCCTTTCTTCCCTTCTTCAGGAGTCAGACTCTCCCGCAACCAACGGGAAACTATTCCTCTGGTGTTACAAAAATATATTTTTTCCGTATATTTACTGTATTGGCCCGAGTGGACGCAAAAAAAATATTTTTTATAAAATGAGCGTATATATGTGTTTTAGTTGACAATCTATCTGTATATCAAATCACAAATTTCTATAAGTTACAGGCTAAGATAGACAGATAGACGGATAGATAGACAACAAAATCTCACAATAGGGGTTGCTTTTTTGGCTAGAAACGCCAAACATGTAAAAAATAAAAATAGCGGTTCACAGAGAGTAAAGTACTTCAAAGATTTCAAGTTACATATTGTCACTTTTTAGTACTTAATCGTTTTGCAGGAGTGTTGACAAATTAGATCCCTCTCTAAGTGCGCCAGGTATGTAGGTACAATGAAATAAGGTAACGATTACGATGTTATAACCTTCCAATCTAGCCGACGCGGCGTCGCGGCGTCGCGCGCAAACGAAATTACCAAACCGCTCGAACGCGCCTCATTTACACACGGCGTGCGAACCGCAAAGCCTACCGCCTTTTGCGACGAGACATTATCTCGTCGCGTCTCGTCATCAAATCTTCGACAAAGGAACGGAGCGAGTGGTTGGTTGAAGCTGTGTCGCGGAGGTCGCGGAGGTCGCTGAACGCGTTTAATGACAAAATATAGGAAAATCAAAAAACATATGAAAACATTTATTCGTGTGTTCATAACATTAAAACGAGGTAATGAAATCTTTATGACTTATTATCCAAAAGTATTCTTTAAAACTAAAATAATTAAAATAATATATGATCATTGTATTGAATGTTCAGATTGACAACTTATCTACTACTAAATGCGATTTTTGTGTTATTTTAATGTTCCTTTTTTAATAGTCCGTCAATGTCAATGCAAAAAAGCGTAATTAATGAGCTTAAAAAAAGTTAGTATATTTTATTATTTCAATTAAACCCTTTCTAATGTTTGTATCAGTAATTTTATTTTACATGTTATATTTTTTAATTTCATTGTTTTTTTACATTTAAATAGCGTAAATAGTATAAAAATGATGAAATTATTTTGAATATTTCTGATTACGAATTAACGAATTTACAATGCAAAACATTTTGAATCTGAACTCAGTTTAACCTTCATGTTGCCAGGATAAAGCAATATTACAGGCCTAAGTTAAAGTGAATTCTTCATTGCAGAATGGACTACTTCACGTATGAACCTTCTCTGGATTAGATCGTTGAGATTTTATTACACCGAGGAAAGGATAATTAAGGGATAATGCTTACTATAAAAGCTACACATTTACAAACACAACGATTAGTAGTGTTTTATTGAATAAACAGGTAAATCTTCCAATGCAATACTTTTACATAGTACAATTTATCTTAAAACGGAACAAAGTCAACTATTTAGCGAGCCAGAAAAAACAGCGTCTACCCTCAGCAGAAGGGTGTCGTCACAATTTTTAACGGCAATGAAGTTATGAGGCCGTTCCGCCGTTTACTGCCTTCAATCAGGCAGTTATTGCGGCGCAGCTGTTTGACTAGCATTAAAATGCATGACGCTAATGCAACGAGGGGCGGACAGAGAGGGGGGAGGGGTGACGTCAGCGCTCTTCGGGCCTATCATTGCCCACTTATGGAGGGTCGTGCGGGTTGAAAGGGGGGGGGGGGGGGTGCAAGCTTAGCGCCAAATGAGGAAGACGTTGCTGTGAAGAATATGGAAGCTGCAAATGGGGTTTGCTATTCAAACATGATCTGTTATGACGTCATATCAAAATTCATTATCGTTTCCGGGAAAAAAAAAGTAAACTTTACGTGACAATATTAAATCTTTCTCGTCATAAGTTCGTCGGGTCATTGAAAGGCCTCGGTCGAGCGCCAGAGAGCGAACAAAAGCACACCAGCGCTTCGATAAAATGAATAAACTTGGTAATGAATTATTTTCGCTTTTTTTTTTATATAATATCTTACTCATATTAGGGAGCATAAACACCTTTTTAAATCTTGGGACAACGTGTATATTTATTAAATACATCTACTGTTTTGCTAATATTTATCGATATGTTATGAAAGGCTCTAAAATTTTAAACGTCGTTTCTCAAACAAGCTCAATTTTGAGTTATTTAAGATAGATTTCACATTATAACATAAAGTTTATATTTTTTTTGCTCTGAAACCAAGATGAATTTTGATATGAGGTCAAAACAAACCACGATTAAAATCGTAGGGTTTGAAAACTGGTTTTTTATCGGGAATGTTCTTGGAACACAGTGTGTATAAAATAAAACTGAAATGAATTTGCATCTGTAGTTGCAAATGAAGTTGCATCAAACATACAACTATAGATTCTCGATTCTTTTATTAAGTAATTGATAATAAAAAAGTATGATAAAGTGCATCGAGCTGTTGTCGGCTCTTAACTTTTAGTTAAAGTCGTAAATTGACGTTTTTTCTTGCATTTTAGATAAAGGACTCCTCAAAAGTGATGATGATTACGAAGATTAAAAAAAAAAATCATTTAAATATACTGAATATTTGTCTAGTTCCATTTTTTGTAAATTTATTCTGTGTGATGAGTAAAAATAATAATCTTGCGGATCTATATTTATAATTAAAGGGTTCTTTTGAGTCATTTTGGGTCGTAAATTATTGAAAAAAAAAACTTCATGGATTGAATATTTTTCCAGGTGGAGTTGGTATAATCAAATTCAAATTCTTATCGGAATTTTTTCTCAATTTCCCCGAGGGCTGGCAACGTTTCGCGGCGGTTTTGTGAAGTGGTTTCTCTCTCTCACCTTCAATATTGCGCCGGCATTTTTGCGCGTACAAACTGACAAATTCAAATGGTCCGACAACAAAACGCTCTAACGCCGCGAATTACATTCCTGCGCCCGCCCGAGTACGTTCGACTCGCTCTTTCATTGCGAAGAAAGGCGCGTCGGAGGGGGACGCAGCGACGCACAATGTCCGCGGAGATCAGGGCTCGAAGGGGAACCTTTTGTGAGAGGGTTTCTTAGCTACGGCGATTTTAGAGCAGAAGAAAAAAGTTAATAAATATTGTATTTGTATCGAATATAACAAAAGGCAAATAAAAGTACACTTACAACTTTTTAGCTGTATATTGAACCTAAAATTTAACATATACATACATAACGTATATATTCTATACATTCGAAAAGTTATCTCAGTTAGGATATTAATCAAATAAAAGTTTGAATAAAATAATCAGAAATGTATTGAATACTGGTATTACTTTTTTATGGCTTATAGTTTTTTAAATTTTATTATGAATTTTCATCGACAAATAAATAACTACGCCTTTTAGCTGTATCTATTTTTCCCAATTTGATTAATATTAATTCGTTATTAGAAAAATATTTAAAATGTTTTCTAGCAGAACTCTTCAGCGAATATACTTGCCAAAAAAACAGAATGATAAAAATGTGTATTATTGTCAAATAAATAAAATACCTTAAATAAACTGGAACAGTTGTCGTCAATAATATCGACTTAATTAATGTACATATTTTAAAAAAATCAAAAAAGTGGCCATATTTCGAAATCCGCGGGGTTTTACTAAGGTCAAGTCTAAATATTCCGATGGGGCATATAACCAGGTTTCTTATAATCTGTATGTATAATAAAATGTTATAATTAACAAGGTTACATATGCTGACATCCATCCCTTACTCCTCGATGTCATTACTCTCAAATAAATACCTATACAATTATGTTATTTGTTAGATAACTGATAGTTTTTATATATTAGTTTATAAATATGAAGTATTTTAATTACGTATTTTGTATTATAATAAACACTTTCGGCCCCGTGTTACAATGATAAATAACAATAAAGTGTAAATTATTGGTCGTAGGGATGATAGTTTTCGAACTTAAAACCGGTGATAAAGAAGTGAACGACGAAAAATGGGGGTCCGAGGCCAATTATTGAACCCCTCGAAAAGATGGTCATTGTTGTGCGACACCTTTCCGCGTTTTCAGCTACTGAAACCGCAATGAGAAAACGGCGCATTTAATCGTAAACCTTTTGAAGTATTAGGCACACATGCTCGAAAGTAAACGCACAGTAAGCCCAGGCCCGTAGGGCTAAGTCTGAAATCTCCCGGCGTGACAAGGGCGCTCGGGGCTTAGGGGCTTGGAGAACAGGAAGGGACGTCCCTAAAGCCTTGACCTTTATTTTGAGGACATAAAGCTCAAAAGCGACTTAGGTCAACGGCTACATGGGATGATTATTATTATTCCGCCTTCATCCGAAGAAAATAAACAATTTAAAAGGATTCGATATCTTATATACTAAGAAAGTTATAGCAAAAAAACACTTTTTCGTCCCCACCACTCATTCTCAAATAGTTTATCTATAAGATGACATTATTATATTTTCACAAATATGATAAACACTTAAGATTTAAAGTGTTAGGTTTTAGTTTTTAAAATGATAAATAACCTTTTACACAGCCACAAAAATTGGTTATAAAAAATATACCTACGACACATTTATATAAAATCGCCTCATCTATTTTCGACAAATATTCACCTGCTGCATTTTAAATTGTATGTTACTAAATATTTTATATTAACATTGCATTTTAAATGCTGTTTTTTTATTCAGGACAAACTCATTTAACATAAAAAAAGGGAACTTATGGAAAAACATTATATATTTATTTATTTTATTGTTTTATTTATATTATATTCAACAAAAGTTCGATTAACACCGATAAAATGTTGCGATATTAATTATTATAGCAAACAATACACGCTAATGACGTATTTCTACACGCTGGCAGCTGAAGTAATAAAATAAAATTAAAAAAATCATATACAATGATTATAGAGGTATACTCACCTCATTATAGAGGTATAAGAACCTTAATAACGCCGATACTTTAAATTTTAACGAATTAAGGTCAAATTTCGACCACAGGGCGACCACTAGTACTCGCATGTATAAATGTAAAAAAGTAAGTAGAATAAAACACACACAGCATGTTATATTTGGTGGTAAAATGTGTATAGGTAGGAATTATCGAATGTGCGAGTATGTTAGCTTTGTAACTTTGGAATATATATATGTTTAAATCGCTCAACTCATATCGAGGGTAGATAAATATTAATTTTGGGCTCTAAAAACGAGTTTCCTGCAGAAGGAGCAATAATAATTGTTCTTCTCATTACGACTATGGGGCGCCATTGTCTGTTCGAGGCGAAATTATATTAAATGGGACAATTAATAACAATCTCATTGTGAAAGACGTGAAAAACGGGGGCTCTCAGGGGTCGGGGTGGAATTTGCACAATGACTGCGCTGACAAATAGACCTTTCTTGCGGCCTTGAGGTCAGCGGCCACGGTCCAGGAGCCCCGAGCGCCCCCGAAGCGCCCCGGAGCGCCCTCAGCGCGCCGCCGCGGTTTGGCGCACTTTTTCAATTATTATTATTATTCTGTGCTTTACGCGAGGCGAGAGGCAATTTATTACGAGTAAACCTAGACTTTTTGAATCGATAGGTTAAAAATAAAATTTACAAAAGATTTAATTTGACAAAAAAATGTACACGGATTACGTCTGTATATATTAATACCCTCTTTTTAAATAAAATCGACTGTCCAACCATTCTGTCCCATATAATTTGAATGTGCCAACAAGTATAGAACACGTAATTTAACTGTATTCAATACATCAATTTGTTCCTCGAATTTGTTCCAAACTCTTCACTCTCCTATTCCTCGAATCTCCCTTTTGTTTAACGAATTTATTAATTACCATGATTGCCTAAAACTAATTAAATTTTAGTTTAAAAAAAAATGTCTGAATTATAGTTAATTTTTTGTTTTAGATTCTGTATTTTAGTTTTGCAATCGAATGTTTTATTTAGACGATGTAGGAATCTGTGTTTATATTTATGTAGTATTAACTTTCTTTTTTCTCTTTCCGTATGTTAATGAAACTACTATATGAATTTGTAGACATCTTTTAAAATTAAATAAATAAATAAATAAAAATAAAATAGGTATTTTCCTAATAATCACAGTCAACAGAATAAAATAATAATACCTATAAATACTCATATTTTTCTCAATATTTATATTTTAACATAATTTAGAAAAACAAATTACTTATACATAAGAGTATATACGATACTTCAAATCTCATAAATTAAAACTTAATTGTGGGTAACTTTTGGATTTTTTAATTTGTGGATTTATACAGAATATATTTTTTTTTATGTAGAACTAATTCTTAGTTGAGTACAATCTGGATTTATTTGTTATTTGAGACAATGTAATAATAAGTAATAAAATATATATCCATCACGTTACTTGAATAAACATAAAACACATACATGTTATTTATATACTTGTTAAATGACTATATTATGAGCCTGTCCGTTGCATCTTTCAACTCGAAAAGTAAAAAGAGTTGCCGAAGAGTTGATTTTTTGTGTGTAGATTGATGTTTTTGGAAAACAATCATCGCCGTTTAGATAACATCAGAAGCTGGTCGATTAACATTTAAATCAACAAATTTCTGGTACTAATTAACGAAATATTAACAGTTCGATAGAGCGTTCAATTTTTCGTCGAATTTCAAAAATATGACAGGACGGCTGTTGGAACGTATTTATTGTTCATTACTAGCCGCGTGTCAAGATTACAAAAAACATGTTTTTTTTATTTCCATGTACTCAGACCTATAAATAACCCATTGTCGCCTCTGTGGCCATCCAAAACGCTCATCGAATGAGCTAAAATGTCGCAGGCACAAATGGAGATAAAGCGAAATGAAGCGACCCATCACAAGTTGGTAACCACAGGCGCAAGTAGTCTGGGTGAAAGATGCCGTTAATGACACCTGTAAGGACTAACTGATAGATGTCAGGTTCTGGTTAAATAATTTACTACTACTTAACAACGTATAGAAGCGTTAATATTATATGATAGCTACAGGGTATCATGGCCATTCTTGTTTTGAAGTCAGCCTTCGTCGTTCATAGCCATGCAGTAATAATATCAAAGAGGTACCTACAACAAATAAGGCCTTTCGTAATATGGGCGCTGCCTAATTAGGTAGAGTTATTAAATATGTTTTTGTAATTAAAAAACTAATAAATAAACTATCCATATATTAATACGTGAAAGGAAAACTTTGTACGCCTTTTTAAACATATTAAGTGCACGGAGCAGTGAGATTTGGCTATGGTTATGGTTTAACGGAGAAGATGTGCTGAAAGTTAAAATTTATCTAAAATGCATTTAAAATAAACAAATAACAAATAAACAAATAAATGAAACGTTCTTACAACTAGCAGCTGATTGACTGACTGAGTTTCGAGCTGTGGATTTGTGTGATTTCAAATGTGTCTTTTTCAAGTCATCGTAGTAATTAATGTGAAGCATTGTGTGAATTATTAATGCCATATTATACTTTTATGAATGACAAATCTCATTTATACACGAAAAAATTAAAACTGACAATTGTAACAAAAAATTAACATAAATAAAAGATATATTTGCGTTTTTTTTTTCAACGGTTTTAACGTTAAATTTTGTACACGCTCGCAGCTAACGTAATACGCTAATTACGTATTTATATACTTAAAAAAATATATATGCAATGATTATAGAGGTATATTCACCTTACTATAAAGAAAGAAAATATTTCTTTATTAGAAAATATAAAAGAAAAATAAATGGTAGGTACATAAGTACATTTGTTGTTGTCAAACATTTTCATTATTGGTACATTGTTGTGGCCATGTAAATGTAGTGTTAGAGAATTGTCTTCCTGTGAAAAATAAATAAATTATTAAATAAGTTTAATCGCATTTTCCAATAAAAGGAGTGTGCTTAGCTGCCCTCCTTTTTGAGAGAGGAGGGTGCTGATTTTCAGCACATCCCGTTTTATTATATTATAATATATAATTTATACTTGACGTAAACATATTATTTTTATATACAGTGAATGTAATCCTCACATGTTCTTATGTAACATATACAAAACAAAATACAAAGTGTATGACCAGCATAGAAAACTATATAAAACGTAACTAAGTGTCTAGAAGCCATTGTCGACACCTAGTTCTGAAGGAGGTCGGGCTTGTTTTGCTCCTTATAAAGGTAAAAGAAACTTAATACTGCAAAAATAAGGAATTTCGACCACTAGTTATTATTATTATAACAATCAAACATGTGCATATGTAGGACTGGACGAGGCGTTTTCTGTGCGTTATTTTTACCGTCTTTTGAAGTACAAAAACCTTAATTTTCGCCACATAATGTGAATAAATGATGCAATTATGGCGGTTATGCGAATAATGAACAATAAGGCGAGAGGGCTTTTCAGTAGCGACGCGGCGGTTACATTAATCCAATTGCGCGTAAAACATAACATTAAACAAATTAAAAGCATATTATCCGAGCGGGCGTATGTTGCCATCCGGGGGGAATTTATGATAAGGTTTTTCCCGCGAAAAGCCCGGTTAATTAAATTCCCCGCGCATCGCGCGCTAATGAGCGCCGGGAAAAGGGGCCGGCGACGGTATCGGATTTCGCGCAAAAATTTTTGCGCGAAATCCGATGATCCTTTTGAAATTATCATCGATGACCGGATATGTGCGTACGCAAGCGAAGCAGCCAAAATCCGCGAAAAAATTTATGGTCGATGAACTCTGAACAATCAATGCGATAGTTTGTTTATTGCGTAACCCTAGCAACTTCGCTATTTTTAAGTTTAGGGCGCCTACATACCTGAATGCTACAAAAATGCGTTTTTTACAGATTTTCAAAGATGTTAGGAGAGATATTATATTATATTATATGTATTTATATATTTTTATAGATATAAATATCTTTTGTAATAGTATGTATTAGTATGCCATTCAAATCTGCTATAATTTCTAAGCATCTAATAGTAATATAACATTAACTTAATAAATAAATATGTGTATATATGTATGTATTTATATGTATATGAATATGTGTACATATGTATATACTAGAGCACCTCCAAATAAAATACTAAGTGCCTCGAATATTTATCATTTCGATACAGGCGAAGTGATTATAATTCAATATGCCTGAATCTCTTTTCTATAGCTAATTATATTTAAGACCTTGAAATTTATATTTAAAAAAAAGGGAATATTGTATGTACTTTGTTCGTACTGTATTGTTATATGGATAAATAAATATCAACAAAAGATATAAGGAATCTAGTTTATTTGTATTGAAGATAATTTATTATTCTAGGGAATTGCCTAAGGAAATTATCTAAACATTATGCGAAAAATATAAACATTTTTTGAAGTTACCCGTTTATTAAACCCGAAACATCTGTTTCTTTGTAACTGTCATAATGTATAGCTGTAAGCATTTCTCATACAAATAAATAAATAAACATCACATATAAAATAATGACGAGAATAGAGTGGAGAAGAGATTTACTATTTTTTTTATATTTTAAAATTACTTTTATTTATTGTAGAATTTAATTGTCATTCATAATAAATAATAATTTACCTTTCAATCTTCTTTGTCTTAGATTAGGATATTGTCTTTAAACGCCTCACAAATTCGGTTCTATGGTTGTTGTGAGTGTCTTGTAACTTAACTCGGTGGACGGCGTTGAAAAGGCCCTGTTTCGTATTTTCAGCTACGAAAATAATCTGGAGGGTAGGGGAGAGTGAAATAAACGTAAGATAATATTGCCTGTTGTGATTAATGAAATATATTATAATTTCATAAAAAACCGAGGGTGTGAGAGTCGACACAGGTGCGATTGAACCATCGAAGTCCTTAAAATACATAAAAGAGTCTCGTTGCAAAATGCAAAGCGTGTTTCCAGCATCCCACGTGATGTCGGCAAAAGGAGGAGGGAGAGGGGGGTTTCCATGGCGATATCAATCATTCAATCGTCCGCCAGCAAGGATGTGCGGTTGAGCTTTTAGGCAACCAGCGCTGAACTAAAATATCACTAGATACATAATATGGTCTAGATGGTACGGAAAAATAGTTATTTTTCCTCAAGTTTTTAAGCTGTCGATTTTAGATAGGTTTCTTTAGGAAAGCTATTGCAATGGGTACCATGCATGACTTCCGAAAAATTTCGACATATCTTCACGTTTCAAGTCCCCTAGAGCTCAAAACCACCCTCAGTTTTAAAGTTTATATATCTTTTTATCTATAGGTGTTTTTTTTAGAGGCGTGGTTTTCAATCTGGCACTACTTTTTTCGTAGTTGGTGTTTTTGACAGCTGTCACTTGATTTATGCTCAGTTTGGTTTGCCATTTCATAATGAATAGACTTACTCCTGAACAACGTTTGCAAATAGTGCAAATTTAGAAAAAAATCACTCAATTTTTTTTTAAAACCACTCTAAAATAAAGTAAAAATCGTATCGTGGGCCTGTGGCGTGACCTCCAAGATCGTGCGATTTAACACCGCTGGACTATTTTTTGTGGGGTTATGTGAAGTCGCTTGTCTACGCAGATAAGCCGGACACGATTAACGCCTTGGAAGAGAATATTCGGCGCGTTAATGCTGACATACGGCCCAACTTGCTGCAAGAAGTGGTTGAAAATTGGGCCTCTCGGCTGGAATTTGTTCGAGTCAGCCGCGGCGGCCACTTACCCGAAATCATTTTTAAAACATAATGGCAAACCCTTATCTTTATAATAAAACTAAATTCATAGCCATAACATCAAATTATATGCGTTTTATCTCTTCTTGAAAACCACGCCTCCAAAATCACACTTTCTTGTGGACACGATAATTGCCGTAATTTTGCACCAATCACTTTCAAATTGATACATAACAATTTAAGGGCACAAAATCTCGGTCAAGTTCGTTAATGGGCAAAATTAAACTAGGGACTCGGGAATGGGGAGAGTTTTTTTATTCCTTAAATAAGGGCTTAAAACTTATCGAAGTATTTTTGTTTTTGATATCACCAACCATAGATCCTAGGGGCCTATAATTTCCCTACAACTTTTGTTTGAAATAATATTTGACATGAGCAAGCTTACGCCCCTCGCTGCGCAAGGGTACGACGAGTTGAGCTCGCGCAATGTTTGATATAATTCGTACAATTGGAGTTCGCCTCTCCCCTACTTTGTTCTGATGAAATCTACCTCCGCCTTCCGTCGTACCGAAAAATATTTTTTTTTATAATTTGAATGGAAATAATTCGTTATCAGATGTTAGAAGATTTTGTTATATTAATATCAAAATAATGCCCCACCGTAAAATACAAAATTGATTTACGTCTTACATTCGTTCTACGTTCTACCAGTAGCGCATAAAACCGCCAGAGGTAGCGTTTGAGCGCAGCACGAAGCGGAAGTCGACGTTCGTTTTTCATTATCTCACTTCCTGAATTGATCGCGTTCTCGCTTGCACTTAGCGCCAAGTGCGTTCTCTCTCGTTCCCACGCGCCGGATTGTCGAAGACGTCCCTTCTTTACGGGCAAGCGAATCATCCGCAGCTCTGGAACCGGACAAAGGTCCTTCGTGCAGAGCGCAGGATAAAATCTAGTGCGAAGGACAATTTTCAGTATTTTTCAGAAGTCCCGTAGCTTGCGTCAAAACGCTGAACTACTTCTAATATTAAGGCGATGCACAAAACGAATCCATCGCACGTGATTACAAATTACAGTAATGCACGTATAAGCAATGTATTTATTGTGTAAAACTATTTGTTGGTATATATAAAAATGCATGTAAATGACGACATTAATAAATATATAAATTACATACTGTATTTTATAGATTAATCGTACAAAACCCGTTGTAATGTGATATTTTAAAATTATATAACATTCACCAATATTTATTTATTTATTTATTCGTTTTGGTACAATAGGAAGTCAGAACAATAAATGATATAGTAACACTGAACAAAAATTAAATTATTATAATATAGACAAATTAAACATCAGTAATTTATTGTTGCTTTGAAGTAACATGACCACTTTAACTAGGTTGAAAAAAACCTTTTCTAAGAGCGGCCAGAAGAAGGTTGTAGAAAAAATAAAATACTTATTACGTACGTGAGACGTTACATATAAGAAGGATAAATATCATAAATACAAAACATAATGCATACAATAAATAGTGCGTATTATTGCTTACGATATATTATATACATATTAAATACAATATATACAATTATTAAATATATAATTGTAATGATTGTGTTACGTATAATTTATATTCTAAATATACAAAAAACTAAATATAAAGAAAATATATAAAATTACTTATTATAGTCCATATGATGTTAGCTTTTCTGCTGTAATTTGTAAGACTCAGTTTAAATTGTGCTTTTTTAAATTGCTCATCTGGATTGTTGAGAAGTTTAGGTCCAGGAAATTGAGATGCCTTTGCCCAAAAGTAATATTAATTTTTGGCAGTATCATATTTTCTCGTAGCCTTGATCGAGTTACAATAATTTATTTATTTATTTATTGATTATTGTTTTACATATTTCTTAGATAATGAATAACATAACCATACCTAACTGGACATTGCCCGTACTAAGGTAGGCTAATTTTAATAGTTATTTAATAGATTGGTTACATGCAATTGCGCTGAGCTTTTTTGTAAGTACAAAATAAAACTACGAGAATTAACATTGATATACATACACGTACATGTAATACGAATACATAAAAATATACATATATATTTATTAATATATATAATAAACTAATATATATAATAAGTTGAGAAATAGAAAAGATCAATATTATACTACACAGGAATATAATTGACCAGAGTCTCAGTGTCCTTTCTACCAAGATCAATTAACCAGTTAGTCAGTGAAGTATCTATAATACCTAATCCATCCAATCGCTCCATGCGTATTTTTAATAGGGTTTAAATTTGTAATTGTAATTTCCTCGTAAAAAAAAACCGCATGATCACCGTGTTTGAGGGAGGAGACAATTTGGCCGCTACCCCGTTTACGATGTGATCCGTCGGTGTCCGGCGGGTTTTGATCCATCGACTTGGCTGTGGACATCATCCGTCCCATGGAATGGGTCATTTGATCTTCGGACGGCGAATTGGAAACCATTTGGTCGCCATTCGCCGTTACGTCAAGTTTCAGCTGTCGCGACGTAACATCTCGCGAGCGACGCGTTCGCAATTTGTTCCTTTTTGCGATCGAAGAATATAATTTTAATTTATTATTTAAAAGTATCAATTTAACTAATATATCGAAAGACCTTTAACAGAACAAACTAGGATCTAATTTTCTAATACCTAGTGAGCTGATTTCACGTTAGAGCTAAACATTTTATGGTGCCTTTTTGAGAGAAAGTGTTATTGAATTACCAGGAAATTGTAATTAAATAAATAAATAAGACATAATGCATCTTGTTCATAAAACATAGCTTATTTAAAAAAAGCTAATTATGTCAGCCCATTTTTAGGGTTCCGCACCTCAAAAGGAAAAAACGGAACCTATATAAGATCACTCCTAAGAAATTTGAATTTGGGTTTAGTGACCCGCACATAAACCGAAAGTCAAACATCTGTTATTTTTTAATTGTATATGATTTGAATTAGATACATACAAATATACATTAGGTTAAGATAATGATATACTCCCTATATGCTACTATATTAATATTGATATAAATGTGGACGATATGATGTTCCGTTGGCACCAGAAACCCGATTCAATTGGTACATTCGTATTGGAAGAAGAAAACCAAGCGATATATTTTTTAATAATTAAAAAGATAAAATCTTACCTTCCGCCCACCAGCAGGAAGTTGCCGTCGCGCAGCAATAACCGGAAGTGATCTGTGTGCGTCTCATTTCCGGTGAATCTGTGCACTTCGTCCGCTCCTGCAACGCAACGAAAAAAAAAAAGGTCTTATTAACTTTCCATTAGTTTCTAAAAATATCGCATCGAGAAAAATGCTTTTACACGTTATCGTTACAGTAGTACTATATATATATATATATATATATATATATTATAGATATTTAGATATATTCCGTGTATATTCGTGATTAATTTTTACGTATATTTTTCGAAATGTTTTCGACACAGCAACAAGGTGTTTTCATTAATAGATAGGATGTCTTCCTAAGAACAATCTAGTTAGGCAAGATATTTTGCATTATAACATTATTTTTATAATATTTGCAAGAATTATGTAGATAAACATAATATTTAAAATATTTAGAATCTAAAGCAATATTGGCCAGTGGACAATTCGGGTTTAGAAGTAAAATGGGTACTCAGGACGCAATTTTAAGGATCACTGAAACGCTCACAATGCACCTAGATAATCATAAAAAATGTCTGGCAGTTTTTCTTGACCTTGCTAAGGCCTTTGACACTATTTCACATGAAATCCTGCTGAAGAAACTTGGCGGGATCGGAATCACTGGCAGAGAGTACTTATGGTTTCGTAATTATCTTTCAAACCGTAGACAACGAGTCCGGTTAGGTGAAACCTTCAGTGACTATATTCAGTGTAACTCTTTTGGCGTTCCGCAAGGTAGTATATTGGGTCCGACTCTGTTCCTGATTTACATTAATGATTTGTGCAAAATGGATATTGAAGGGCAAATTGTATCATATGCTGATGACACTGCTCTGATTTTTGTGTCTGACAGATGGGAAGATGTTTATGGGAAAGCATCAAATGGGCTTAAAGTTATCCAGGACTGGCTTGTTAACAACTCACTAACATTGAATGCTGATAAAACTAAATATATGGCATTCAGCATTGACTCTCGTCAGCAACCTTCCCCTAATAATCGTCTTATCCTTCATGACTGCTCTAACGAATCGCGTTGCGCTTGCGAACCCATAGAGAAAGTCTCTTTTATTAAATACTTAGGCATCTATATAGACCAACATCTAAAATGGTACATACAAACTGAAAAACTTGCAGAGAAAGTACGCAAATTAATATACATTTTTAGGAACATAAGAAACATCCTCAACACTAAAATGCTAAGAGGAGTTTACTTTGCATTAGCTCAGTCCCTAATCTCCTACGGTCAAATAGCCTGGGGCGGCACCGCGAAAGCGCATCTGGATTGTGTGATAAAAGCTCAAAAAGCCGTTATCCGAGTTATCAATAGGAGGCCATACTGCTATCCATCTGATCAACTCTTCGCGTCTTTTAAAGTATTAGACGTTAGGCAGTTGTATATGAAGACTATCATGGCACACTTTCATGGGGACTCAAGACGTCACACAATCATAGAACACAAACACCAAATTAGGTATAGGCGAAATATGCAGCCTCGTATGAATACAGCCTTCGGCCAACGGCACTATACATTCCTCGCTCCAAAGATATACAACACCTTTTGTTCTTCGGTGGATGACGTTCCAGTGCGGCAAGATGTTTTCAAGCGCAAAATTTGCAATTGGCTTATGACGTTTTCAAGAAACGAATGTGAAAAACTACTCTTAAATATTCCTATATAGACTATTATTATATAATATTATATACTATGCACATTATATATATTATATATTATTACTAAAATCTAACACTTCACAATATAAGTATTTCATGAGCATTTATTTCTCATATATGATGTTATATATATTATGTACGTACACTATTTATCAAAATAAAATAAAAATATAAAACCAGGTAAAGCAAACGTGTAAAATTGGAGCAGGTATCACCCCAGAACAGACCTTGTCTAGTGGGGTGATAAAATCCACACCACCTATCTATTTTGCTTTGTATGGGATAGTTTAAGATTACTTGTAACTAGTTTTATTATTTAAATTGCTTTGTGCTATTTCATGTATATTGTTTTTGGATAAAATAAAAAAAAAAAAAAAAAAAAAAAAAAAAAAAAAAAAAAAAAAAACACTACATGATAGCTATAGGGTGTGAGAGCCAATTATGCTTAACTGTTTTTCAGATGTATCGTCATTTTAAAAAATGGTTTATGTGACGATTCTGCGCAAGGCTGCTACCAGAATTCCTACATTTTAGCCGAATTACCTCTAAGGTATTTTACACGAGAGGCCGATCTAATAAATAATTTTATTTACCATATTCAATTCTTAATTGGGATTTTTGATTCTTAAGTATTTTAGAGATTAACTAGTTTAGATAAGATTGTGATGAATGAACCTGCCTCCCAAATCTCTAAGCCTTCTTATATTGGCCGCAATGACATCCTTCCAAGATAAGACTTTGAGAAAACGGAACATTGGGTTCAATTCTTTTCTTTCTAAAACAATTCGCCAGTGGAATGCTCTTTATAGGACAGTATTTAACCTTTTTCCTTGTTCCAAGGCTGTTTTCAAGCGTAGGTTGCGAGTTATTAAGTATTATTTTTTTTCCTCACCGACTAAACGTAATATATCACGGGAGCTAGCTCCTAAATACTGTATTTAGGTAATAATTTTTAGAAGAATACTATAAAAATATTTGGAGACGCGTTTCGACTAAACGCAGTGTTGATGCGATTTCCACAAACTATGTGAATGCGCTTATTCATGTGGGGGAAAAGGCTGATTTGAAACATGATGACAAAGAACCTGTCTTCTAAACCGCCGTGATGTGCCGAAATGCGGCATGAGATTAGACTTCGTCAGGCGACCTTGGCTTTGAAGAACGCCCACCGACAAAATTGTTTTCCTTTCGCAGATTCTCTCGACTTGTTTCGACAGCTGCTCTGATGTACCCTTCCCCCTTTTTGCACTCCTTTCCTTTGCTATTTGTTTATTTATTTGCCCATTGTTCATTATGAGGACAGGTGCTCTAATTATGAATGACGTTATGTTAATGGCAGGCAGATAAAATTATCGCCAATAAAAAGGTGCGATTAGAAAACTCTTTAGAATTTTATGTAAATATGACAATAAAGATGATTGAATCACCCAAGGAATTAGCATTTGATTGTGAAAACAACTTATATCTGTTTAGATGTTATGGAACATGCGAGACATACATAGGAAATTAGCATATGAACGGATTAGCTTTTTAATAAAGTTTTTGTGAATGTAATCATAATAAATTATCATGACATTAATTAGGTAACAGATGATAACAACCTAATATAAAAAGAGTGGCAATAATCATTTTGAAAATAATCATTGTATCGAGACGTTTCTACCGCTACAACTTTAACTGAAATAGGCCAAGATGAGGAACGCACTGGCCCTAACGGTCAGCCTGACTTTCTTCGTCAGTCCAATTTTATCGGAATTTTTAAGAGCAGGTGGCTCGAACTTCTATTACGGGAAGGACAAAGTATTCCTATCGGGAGTGAATTTCGCTTGGAATAGCTACGGTTATGACTTTGGCAATGGGAGATACCAGACCACCAAACCCGTCTTCGAAGATTGGCTCACGCAGGTCCACAACAATGGGGGCAATACTGTCCGTAAGTACCTACCCTATGCCGAGCGCCTACTCGTAACTATAACCTCTTGTACAATATGGCGGAGGGATGGTTGCCTTTTGCCAAAATATTATCTACATATCCAATCCATGATGTTTTTTTTTACATTGCAGGCCTTTGGGTCCATGTTGAAGGTTTCAACACCCCGCAGTTCGACAGTAACGGCTATGTCACAGGTCCAGACCAAACCGGCACCTTGATTCCAGAGCTGGCCTCATTCCTCGACGCCGCTTACAACCGCGATATCTTGGTCATCCTTGTGCTGTGGAACGGAGCCGTCATGACCAATGACAACTATAAGAACCTAATTTGGGACGACTCCAAAAATCAAAGATACATAGATAAAGCACTGATCGTAAGTTTTAAGATCCCTCTAAAAAAACTGTAAATACAATATTAGTTGAATTTATACCTCATGTCATAAGTTATATTTGAATATAATTGCAGCCCATGGTACGGGCGCTGAAGTCGAAGCCTGCGCTCGCCGCCTGGGAAATAATGAACGAGCCCGAAGGGTCAGTTGCTACGGACATCTACGACGCCACTCCGTGCTTCGATACGAAATACTTGACTGGCACCGGAGCAGGCTTTTCCAATGCTAACATTCCCATGAAGTACTTGCTGCGCTTCATCAACTGGCAATCCGCTGCCATCCACAAGGAAGACCCCAAAGCCTTGGTGACAGTGGGCTCTTGGTGCGAGATTCCGCACACGGATGAATTCGGCTTCAGGAATTACTACAAGGATAGTTGCTTGGTAAAAGCGGGTGGCAAAAGCGAAGGTGTCATCGATTTCTATCAAATACACACTTATTCCTGGAAAAATAAATTCAGTGCGAGGAGTCCCTTCAAGGTAACACTTTAACTATTTTTAATATTGATGTAAGTAACTAAGTGGCCAATATACCTAATTAGAATGCTTAATTGTACTTCCCACAGGTAGTCAACCGCTGGGCGTATAAGGACGACAACAAACCGTTAATTATCGGAGAATTCGCTCAGGTCTGTTCTGAAGACGACAGCATGGCAAGTCTGTTCGACAGGAGCTACAAGAATGGCTTCAGCGGCATCTTGACCTGGCAGTACAACGCGGGCGGCAGCTGCTCGGACGGACGCGACATTCAGAACGAGGGTCTGCGGTCTATTCGCTACAGAAACGACCAGAGCAACGGCCAAGGCGGGCTTGTCAATATTGACGTTCGATGAGCGCAATAAAATCAGCACATCTCATTGTGTCTTATTTTTTATTATTTTTTTTTTATTTTGAGTAATGCACCATATTCAACCCCACGAAGGCTGGTGCCTTTTCCGTAGGTATCTTAACATACACATAAAACAATTAACACTTTTCACGACACCTTAATTAAACTAAAATTAAAACACTGCGCGCTGACAGCAATCCCAAGTAATCCTTCCTTTATACAATATAATGCGTATACAATTGTATATGTATACTAAAGTCGTTGAGTAATCACTCAACATAATAAACATACGTAACAAATAACATAAACATAAACAACAACGTAACAGCATACGTAATCATTTATAAATTATAAGTTATAATTTATAATTTAGATATAAGTGTAATTTTAATGTCTTCACGTTTTTAAATGTTTTTATGTCATTTTCAAGCTCATTAAAAAGTTTAGGGATTAAGTAATGTAAGTACGTGATCCGTAGTAATTGTTAATACGAGGAACTTTCAATGTGTGTTTCTAAGCTTGCCTTGTGGTGTAAGCATGAACTACTGGATCCTTAGGGTCTGAGTAGTGATCAATCAGTATTCTGTGTGCATTCATTTGCTTCACTCGCAGAACATTGACGAATCTAAATAATCGAGGCTCGTTTTCTCTACACTCAGCTCTAATTTCCGTTGGCACAATTTGCTTTAGTAGCCTCTTTTGTAAATTGCCGATTTTCGATTATCGAAAGTGAGTCCCCATATGTTATAATAGAGTCAATGAGGGTTATATAAACAGTTTTTTTAATATTATATGGCAGAATGCTTTTGATGTAAAATAATTCTACTGCCTTCTCGCTCCCCAAAACAACCGGGAAAATGTAGACTACCAAATGGCCTTTGATATGCTAGCTTTCCATGAAATTATAAAAGCCTTGGAATTGGAGATACGCGACCCGCTATTGAAGTGGATTGTGAAGGCGGAAGTAAATGAAATATTGAGTTCTTTAAAACACCAATAATCGGAACTGAGCCAAGGTAGCATAGTTGTCCAGCGACGTTTTTAGCTTATTGCAATGACATATAGTACGACAATAATTACAGAAAGCTTATTAATTATTAATGTTTAGACTAGCCGCTGCTGCGGGCAGTTAAAAAGATTAAAATCTTTATATCTGCCCAAACAAGGTTTAGCCATTAAATTAAACTAAATTGACATTGACAGAACCTCAAAGTTCGCCGGCAAAACGCCAGCAATGACGGGCAAAGCCAGTGTGGACGTAGTCCTGCAAGCACCGGTCATTGCGATGAGGGGGAGCCGCTGCCCGCGAAGAAGAGTATTTCTAACTACTACCATAAATACACTACAGCTTGATAAATAAGTTTAAACGTGGGGAACCGCAAACCCCTAGATACGCAATTAACGCGACGCATGCTCATGAACAGGCTGCGAGAGGCAGGCGAGTCTGCTTTTCATCATCATCGCCTGGGTTTTACCCGGAGAGAAAAACAGCTTATTCCTTCGACCCCATTCGAGAATAAGTATTAATGTTACCAAAAATTACATCTTACATATTCACTCTTCACATACCAGCTCAAAACCATAATAAAACCGGTAAATAAGGTAACCTATTTAGGTGACAGATTTACACGAGAGATTTAATTGGAAATAGCATGTTGATAAAGTATACAATACATTAAGAATGTGTTTGCTACAGCATGTTAATAATTGTACGCTATAAATCATTAATAGAGTCAATAATAAACTAAGGTCTTTTGGAAAATGCTTACACATATCAAATCTATCTCGGCAGAGTTAAAAAAACCGTTACATACCGAGATCAATCAGTTTTAAATATATGAATAATGACCTAGAGTTATTTAGACTGAACTCCCCAAATGCAAAATGAAACCAGAAAGTAAATAAATAACAACAGCCGTGCTATTATATTTATGAAATTCGAATACGATATGGAGCGCTTTATCGAAGTGACAATGTTTCATTCTTCAGTACTAAAAAAAGGTGACTTTAATGCCATATACTCGTATTTATATAATACGACCATCGTTGGATGTGATTTATGGTCGTTTTACAAGAGCATCAATCTACACATAAAAATTGATTTCTTTCGCATTTGTACTGTTTGAGTTGAAAAATGCAACGGACAGACATTTAACATATATGTGTTTAATGTTTAGTCAAGTAATGTGATGGACATATATTTTTTATTACTAACAAATAAATCCAGATTGTTCTCAACTAAGACTAAGAAAAATGAATTAAAGACTTAAGAATCTTCAATTCATTTTTGTAGTATTACGATATATGATTATGTAGTATTTACGATATATTTATATTTACTTATATATATTTATCTATAGATTATTACTTCAGTTATGTTATATATTTATAGGTCTATCAAGAAGCCTCGTAGCTTACGTCAAAAGCCTAAACTAGATCTATAAATGATTGGCGTCTCCTTGGAATAACACATTGTGCTATTAAGGTGATGCACAAAACTAATCCATTGCACGTGATTACAAATTACAATAATATATGTACAAGCAATGTATTTATTATGTAAACACTATTTTACTGTTATAAGAGTGCATGTAAATGACGTTAAAATAAATAAATAATATATTTAAAAACGCAAACTTGTTTGTTTTGGAAAACAAAATCAAGTTTTGCAGTCTATGAAACTTTCACAAAATTTATTTTTTCGTGTAAATAATGCCGCGGTCATAGTTAAAGACGTGTGTGCGTGTGTTCAGATATTTTGTGTATTATATTTATTAAAATGAAATAGACATTAAATGCCGATTTACGATACCGCCGACGGTGTCTGAATAAATGCAATAATTTTCTAGGTTTACCTGTGGTTTTACTAACATTACATTAGCGTTGTCCTTGGAGTAAAAGCTCGGGGACCTCTCATGCAAGCGGGATCCCGAAAGGGAAGAAGTAACCCGGTAGGGTAACAGTGTCGGCGCAGGGTAAAATCAATTCTGCGACAACCAAAAAAGTATATTCACTCAAAACTGTTATTTAGAAAATAGTAATTTGTTAGTATTTATAGACATCATATAAAATAATCCACGTTTTAATTTGCCATAGCGAGGATGCGAGGTTTGGACATAAGTCGACGAACTAATTGCGAAGATATATAATCTCTGTTGAGCACTATCGCGGAATAATCGAGGTTGGCTGGCCGTGACATCTGTCATGGCTGGGCCGAGCTGATTTATGGATACCCTGGAAAACAGGCGAGGACAAGGGGTGGAAGGACCGCGCTGAGCTGTACGCTTGCGGGGAAGGGGCGAGGAGCATTAGGTCAGATCGATTTCTCGGGTCGGCGACGTGAAAGAGGAATAAATCGTGCACTCCTTCCTTATCATACATATCCGAGAAAAATGTATAAATAGCAAACATTTATATTATATTTATATTACACATGAAGGAGGTTAAGAATAAAAGGTGACATTTCTATTTATAATTGTTTTTCACAGACAATAAAAAAAATTACCCAATATTCAATTGTAAAGAAAGACTAGCTAATTCATCGTTCACCCTCTCAATTTTAATATTACACCGTTTGATTGGCCTACTTTTACTATTATTGCAACTAAAATTATCTAAAGTTGATTTTTAGTCGCATGTTTAACTAGTTTTGACTAGTTTGTTCGACTGCCGTCCGTGAATCGATAAACAGCTTGAAAAATAACATTTAGATATGCTACACTAATGTATGCTGTATGTAACAAGCTTCTAGGAGCGACATGATATCAATTTCTCGAGAGAGGCTCTCGTCTTACACGACAGCCTCGCTTCACATACGAAAGGCGAGGAGTACTTCTGTCGAGACATGTGCTCCTGTTGAGACTAATTCGGATACCAGAGAACGTTGAGAATGCGAGTAGACCAAATTTTTACCAAGTCAAACAAACATGCCAACGTATTAAAACAAAACAATTCATTTATTTACATAATGAAGCATTTCTACCCACTAAAAAACACATAAGGTTCTCGTACTTATCTTTCAATTTTTGTACTAATATATTGCTAGAATTGACAGATAACATTAGGAAAGTTACTTAGTTGTTGCAATGGATTCCTATCATGACTTCCGGGAAATGTCGACACATCTTTGTGTTTCACATCCGCTAGAACCCAAAACCAGCTTCAATTTAAAAGTTATATATATAAAGTTTATAGATTAACTATCTATCTATATCACCATAACTGCCTTAATTTTACACCAATCTCTTTAAAATTGATACATAAAATTTAAGGCACAACATTTCGGTCAAGTTCGTTAATAGGCTAATCAAACCAGGGTGGGGTTGTTTTCGAAAAAATAAAATTTTGCTATAACTTTCTTAGTATATAAGATAGCGAAATCATTTAAATTTTATATTATTCTTTAGATAGAGCCCTAAAACTTATTTCAGTTAACTTTTTTGATAGCACCAACCTTTGGTCCTGGAAATTGGAAAAATTGGTATTTCAAAATTCAAAAAATCATACCTCCCTTAATAAGTAGAGGAGGATCAAAATCAGTTCCAAATGTTAATTGTAGAACTATAATTTCCCTTCAATTTTTACTTGAAACAATTTTTGATCTGAGCAACCCTTACGGCATACTATAAAGAGAGATTCAGTATACGCACTCTCGCTGCGCAAGGGTAGGGCGGGTTGAGGTGCGCGAGCTGTCGTGCGGGCCCTTTAAATATTCCTTATCATATGCAAAAAAATATTTAAAATATCCTAAGCTGCAACAAAATAACGGGCATCAAAACTGCGCTTGCAAGATCAGGTACTGCACACATTAGTTTAAATTTATTAAGCGTCATGTGTAGAAATCAATATCAGTTACTGATAAAATCAATATTTTTTCGTCAAATTCATCCACAGCCGTGGAAAATTTATTCGGAAAAACTTTCTGCTATGACCTTTCATAGATTTGATGCATTTTTATTGCAAAATGCGTTATCCAAGTCGGACAAGTTGCATATCGAGAGCGTGGCAGCCCTGCGAATACCTATACCTATAATATCTTGTGTCCTTTTCTTGCACAACAAAGAATCCGATACTTCGGCGACTGCGCGTCGTTGAGCACTTTCTTTGTAATTTAAAACTTCCCACTTATAACTTCCATATACGCCGTTTCACAATAAGAGTCTGCCGGCTAACGAGAGGAATTCGCCGTTCAGATAGAGTACGCCCCATTCCAGGACCGCGCCGTCCACGTGCTTAAAATGGCAGTATGTTATTGCGAAAGCGGTTAAAATAGTGTACTTAATAGCAAAACATTTGTTATTATTAATTCGTTCGTTCGTTATTTATTATTATTTTTTTATTGATTTATATATATCGGGATTATTCAAATTGAGCCTTCACATCCAAAATTTTCCACTCGCATTGATTCCTTATTTTCTACTTTAATAGACGCCGAGCACCGCAAGACTCAGCCAAAAACCACAGAAGAAACCTCTTTCGATCCCAAATGTGTAAATTATTATGGAGACAAAATTAAGGAACATCTGCTACCTAATTCGTTTAATAGGCGTTAAAAAAACTATAGTTTTGCTAGAGCAACTGAGAACAAATTAGGTTAAATAACGTAGGCAAGTTGAAATAAAAATAAAGTTACTAGATGTGGACTTGGAATATTAAATTTAATAAATTATTAAAAGCCTTAAGTTTTAAAACTAGTGCATGTACATATTAACACATGCATAGCATTATAGTAAGGCTTATAGTGCATTACACAGAAAAAAGATATGTCGATTGCCAAAAGTTTTTTGTAAATCAAGTTTTAATTATTTAAATGAAAAATTGACCATATTGCGTAAGTATTATCATAAAATAATATTTCAATAAATACCTTATAAAAGAATATCTTAATTAACATTTAACGGCGTGGGCCGATACAAAAAAAAAATTTTTTATAATTTTATTTGACCATAACAAAACATAAAATCCTCTAAGAGCACTCTAAAGACAGATTTGCGGGTGTTGTGCGGGTGGAGCTGTTTTAATACAAATAAATATAAAATAACGCCAAGATTTAAACACCGCAGGACAGTTCGCATGCTCACCGGAAGACCACATCAAAGCCTACTCAAACGCATCGGGAGGCCGACAAGGCAACGACGGCAAGGCAGATTTTGCTGGACATAAAATATAATATTATGAAGTTGACCCTTTGCGGGTGCGGGGCGGGCCCCAAACCGCGTACCCCCGCGACGGGAATTCGTGAGCGTTTTCTTGACTGTGACCGGAATGTTGACCGTACCATGAGAGAACAATGGAGTCGGGCTTATGTCAGGGGAGGCTTGGAAACCACAAAAAACAATGGCTGTATAAATAAAAAACAAGGAGCGGCTATTTTAGTATAGTAAACATAGTATGTATTGTAATTTCGTGATACTATACTTACTGTCTTAACAAAAAAATCTCTTTCGGTAGATTTCACCTGATCAAAGTGGTGAAACATTTTACCTTACCGTAAGGGTTGCTCATATCAAAAATTATTGCAAACAAAAATTGTAAGAAAATTATAGGCCTTCAATCAGCATTTTGAACTGATTTGATATTTTTTGAATTTTGAAAATCCTACAAAAGTTTCCTAAGCTAAATTTTAGGCCCTTATATGAGGAATAATATTAAATTTAAATGAATTCGATATTTTATATAATAAGAGAGTAATAGCAAAATTTCACTTTTTCGAAAAAACTACCCCATTTTCACCCCCTGGTCTGATTTTTTTTATTAACGAATTTGACCTAGATTTTGTGCGCTTAAATTTTATGTATCCATTTGAAAGTAATTGGTGTAAAATTACGGCAGAAAGTGATATAGATAGATATATAAACTTTTATATAGTTTTCATAATGAAATCTACCCAAAACAGCTACTTCGTTCCGCGATATCTGGTATTATTTGTTAAGAAAATATATCAAAATTCATCATAGTTGCCGAGAAAAAAAAACGTAAACTTTACGTGAAAATAGTAATGTGTAATAATGTCTTTGCTGTGAGCGCTCAGCTGTCGCCGTACACTGTAACGATGTCAAGGCCATTATCGATCAGCGCGGCAATGGAATCCGCGCGCTGACCGAATTGACACCATCTGTTAAAAAAAATATATACATTTGGGGAATTTTTATTTTTCCATTTGTTTATAATTTCTTATTCGTAATAGGTTGCACAACAGCCCCCTTAAGTCTTCGGGAATGGTCTTGGGACACCCTGTAAATTAATTATCAAAAAGTTTAAGATACCATACAACTACTCGCATGGGTGAAAAGGTCCAGCTGATCGCGTCCGGTTTAACCTGGTTCGATCGAGAATGCCAGCGGGCGCTCGTTCGTATAGGCGATTATGGATGTTCGCTCATATGGAAATACGGGCGATTTTCCCGAATCGAATCGAGTACCTTTTAAGTCCGAGGTCCGACTGAGATACATAGTCGTTTGTAGTATTTAGCGTTACGTAAATATATTTATACAATAGCAAAATCCTCGCGCGCTGAGTATGCTAATGAGTTTGCCTCTCAAAGTTATAGGTTCGAATTTACATACCTAGTGTATTTTTAAATAAATGAAAATAAAATATTTTTTATATAAAAAGTTTTTTATTTAAATAGGTAAAGTATGTCTATGATACAATGTTCATTATTAAAGGTTGAATTGTAAATTGCAACCAATATAAGAATCGTAAATAATGGGATAGGTCCCATGCTATCTGTCCCATACGATTTAAGGGGCCACACAGGGGGGGGGGGGGGCATACAGTCGTAAATTGACCGTTTTTTTTTTTAATTTTAAATAAAGGATTTCTAAAAAAAAAAAAAAAAAATATAAAGATAACAAAGTTCCAATCCTGATTACTTTTTTTTTTAATGTGTTTCAATAGTTCAAAATTAATTATCTAAGTATGCCCCTTAAGTGAAAAAGGTAGTCTACGACGCGGATATGTCGAAGAAAGATAATGTTTGGTACGAATCCCAGAGAGCTTTTAATTAAAATTCCGTTATATAGCTTAGAGCGTTTCGCAGTTCACAGGTGCAATACTATTTGCACACTAATGGCTTAGCGAAAGCCGTACGATTCAGAAGTTACCGATACTATTTTAGCAGGTAGGTACAAATATATTGCTTCGCGATTAAGAGGTTAACTCTGTTGATTTTTAAAAAAGGTCAAATATTTTCTTTGATTCTGAACGTTTCTGGCAAGGTTTGTGAATATTCTGTTTAATCTATACTATAAATGTGTTCTGTGTAGGATGTGCGTTGAGAAAAAAAAATAGTAGACTCTAACGCTGCGGACATAAAACTTATATGCTTAGTCAATACGATGTTGCCAAAATGGCGCTCGTGTACCTACACGAGCGCCACTTTGTGTTGATGAATGCCGTTGTATGATCGAGTATGCAGACTTCATTAGTACGTCCTATAATTTTCATACTTAAGTGGACTCTGTTGATACTGATTTTCAAAAGGCGTTTGATAAAGTCGATCATAAAATTCTTATTCATAAACTTTGTAAATATGGCATAAACGGTGACTTTTGGAGAGAGCTTGAATCGTAGATTGTGTTTCTACGTATGTAAAGTGATTGTGTATAAATTATGAAAATATTTCAAGTGATGCGAATATTATGCTATCCCCTATTGGCCTTCAAAACCACGATCATTTCCGAATATCGTTTCAACTCTATCTCAGTGAGAGATAAAGATTTAACCCCTGACACCCCCTCTCCGAAATTATGAAAATTATGCGCCCTGTACTACCTGGGAAAGTGTTCTAAAGGATGTTTACACATTTCAATTACCCTAAACTAAATTTTAAAAAATCAGCACCACACACGTTCGAAATAAAACTGTAAGAAAGTCGAATACAATTTATTTTCAACTGCATAATATTCATCTTTTGAAATTTATCATCCTGGCAACCACATTCAACGATTTGTATAAAAAGTAAATCAACCTAACAGATATCAAAAAATCAACGTGACAACTAGGCGCAGCGATTTTAGACGAATGAGCGCCCTCCAAGTTCGAGGGTGTGTTATTAAATTCGTTCACTTCCTAGAATTTTTTTTGTAAGGTAGCTTTGGTAACATTAAAAGTGTGAATGGACACAAAAACAGATGTGTATCTATTATCTCTTTTATTAATTTGTAAACTTGACTCTATATGTTATCAGCAGATGTCGGGCGCGGTCGATACTTGAATGGGTAAACGTATCTTCTAATCGGGAAAGAATTCGAATTTTAAATAATTTGATAAACCGACGGTAATCATCATTAGTCGCGATGGGTGACCGCTCAATCGACTAAATGTTTTTTTCACCAACCGTTATTGTAGAGAATGTATCGGGAGTACAGATTAGAGTCAGAGGTCGTCGCCACTTTAATTAAAAAGAACTTCGTACGGTTTTCAGTTCCGTTCCGTACTTTATTCCAATTGGTTTGAAGTTCGTTCCGCTTACTTTCGCCGCTGGAAAGTCGATAATTTAATTTTCAGACAGAAATTTCCACTTGTAAAGCTCGCCGGGGCCAATTCGCTGCACTGAGGAAATTCTCTTAGGGGAGTGGAAATATCAGTACGGGATTCGGGTAGGAAAACTTTCAAGTGAAATTTCTTAGTTTTTCAGTAAAGATCTGATTCTTTGCTGGAAAATAGATAAAGGTGATACCATGCCATTTACGATTTTATTGTGTCCTGCTTATAAATACACATTTTAGGTAAAACAGTGTCGATAAAGTGTTTACTACAGTAACCACATAACTGGCGTATTACAACTTTGCTCTTATTAGTAATAGGTTACAGCGGTAGTAATTTAAATAAAAAAAAAAACATTTGTGAATAGGAGGGATTGAAATAAAGAATGTTAGTTACTTAGTAATTGGATATTAGTACATTCACCAGGCCTAGCCTCCCTGAACGCTCTCTCGCAGGTATCTAGTTCACTGAGTTCATCGAGGTCATTCCAGGTTCAAAAATCTTCGGAATCCCGGTATCAAAAATCTAAAATGCTGCATTAATGCTGGCAAATAAATCTACCAAAATTTTTTTCAGAGTGTTCTAGCGTGTATCACGGAAGCATCAAATTTGCGTAGGGGTAATATGTTAGATAGAAAAAATGTTACGGCAAGAATAATCCGACCGAGAAAAATGGTTCATAAATAAAAAAGCCTGGCAAAAATCAAGGAAGTAAGCAATGAAGTATTCTTATGAACATAACAGTGGTGGTCCAAAACAAAGAACAAAAACGTGGTATTTATACTACATATAAAAACAAGAAACAATCAAGTCTTTATTTTATTTGAATCTGAGATGATTTTCTACATTATCTCCCTAAACATTCAAGAGTTAAAGGCAATCAGATTGGCATATTTCAAAATCAGCAACAAATCGCGTATTAAAAAAAAATGAATATTTATATTAAAACTTTAGCATTGGACAGATCATCTATAATAAACAAGTTTTGGATGCATTCAATCGAATATGTTTCTTCAAATGTAGCGTGTTTTTTTTTTCTTTTAACAAAGCCAATGAAACAATCATTCATCCTCATTGGACTGAACAGAATTTAACAGATCATAACCGAATTTCCATCAAAGTTTTGAAGCCGAGCCTAGAAGGTTGGTCAGACCACAATATCGAATTTAGGGGAATGAGATGCAATACACATGCATCCGCGTCTGCCCTGCTAATAATTCTGATATCGTGCAGAAAGATGCATGACCGGATCCTGCTAACAAAAGATTAGAAGATTTTGGGGAAAAGACCTAAATGGGATGGCAGTTATCCACTCTGAACCTAGACCGAGTTACGAAATCAATACGGCACGAATTCGACGGCTTATACCTGTCTCGCTCACGTGTAGAAATATCAGAGCACAAAGGATAGACTGTTCTAGTCAGGCCCTTGGCGCAGGCTCATTCCGACTGAGATCGGTACCCTGCAGAATGGTTGGGGAAAATCAGAGATTAGTGCTCAACGGAATAGGCAACATCACAGAGAGAAAAGACAATTCACTAAAGCGAGATTTGAACAGATTATAAAGGAAAGGGTAATCTCTCAAAGGTCAGGCTTATAAAACAATTCGAGATAATCTATACTTTTAGGGTTATCGGGTTAATAATACGATCCTCCAATCTTTGCTTTTATACTGTTCAAACCTAACACCTGCCATATTACTAGGCCGCAAATCCACATTCTATTTATTACCGTGAAACAATGGGTATTGGGATTGTTTCGTAAAGAATGGCATAAGCTACAGTAATTACAATCTAATTTATTGTAGATAATATTTCAACTGTCAATACTATTAATTTCTTCATTTATTACAAAATTTAACCTAATAAAGAAAATATTGCTTAATTCAATATTCCTTTCAGAAACCTACGTTTTCCCCCTTTTACCTGAACACACCGGACGAAAAAGATATGCGTGGATCTGGCAATACAAACAATCAAAAGTATCAGTGTTAGTTCGTCTACCTGCAGAGAGATTTTGAGCTTGAAGTCCCGTTCCGTTGGCGGTAAATATTTTACGGGTAGAAGTTTGAGCCGTGCTTCAAACCAATAAATCGTGAGACGATATTAAACAATAAAAAGGTGAGCGGAGTGCTTACAATCGTTGCAACTCCCGTGAAGCCACCAACGGCGAGTGCTAGCGCTTGCAGACGACCATTATCCGGAAGTCACGAGGTGAGGGGCAATCCTACTTACTAATCTAGTTCCGTCTCTCTTGATTGGTAGCCAGTCAAAAGTGGACACAGAGATAGTGATTGAGGAAAGAAGCGCATTTATGTACTACGGAATATGCCTACGAAACCTGGTCACTTTAGTAACAGAATACATAATCCAGATCAGAAGAAACAGAATGTAATAATATCGGCCGCTGTTTCAGTTGACGTGAAAATTCTAGCAATTCCATTGCTATTTTGCGGTAATTGTAAGTAAGGAGAGCAATTGGCGTGGTGCGTTCTTTGCACCCAGTTGGCGTATGTGCACGTTGATAGATCACGAGCGTACGCACCGTCGCTTACCATCTCGGTAAAGTTATGTGCATAAAGAGCAGACGTAGATACAATTGGTGTAACGGCGACCATCTGCTTTTACCCACCTTCTCATCTCGAGGCGCCTGTATTTAATGACGGCGAAATAATGGGGTCCCGCCTCATTAGCGCGCCTTTGTCGCCCGGAGCGCGGGTGGGCGAGGGGTTCCCGCTGTTGCCATGGCGACCGGGGAAGACCACACTAACCCCCTGACCCCCGGACGTGGCGACAACTGACACCTGTTCGATACCGGGACAGGTGATGCCGCAGTAGGCACAAAATGTATTTTTCCTAGTAATTAACATTAGTTTCCTGCCCTTAAAATTGGTTATTCAACGAATTGGACGCACTTCGTTGGTGTTTGCGTCGAAAAATATAATATGATGTTGTTTCAATGTATGGATTATTCCTTTTGTCGATTTAGTTATTAAGTTGATGAGTTCATTATCTTGAAAGATACAAAAATTGATAATATATATATTATATTTGCTAGGAATTTATTACGAATAGGAAAATTATACGTAAAGTAGTAATAAAGAAAGAAACATTCTAACGAAAATGGGACTAAAACTATGTTTGTTACCGGAAACTACAAAAGGTTTCAGTTTTTTTATTGTTATTATTATTATTTCGGTTTCAAACATGATACCACCTTATTTTCTATGATATTTGAAAGGCATTTAGTGCTTTTAAATGCAGCTTTTAAAAGCCCGTAAGGAAAATTCATATTATGAGGAAAATTTATTAAAGGCGACCTTATGGCGAACGTTCACTAACCAGTTATTTTTTATGAAATGTTTGCACTCCCCCAGCTTCCCGACACAACGCTACCTGCGGTTATTCTAATACTTTTTCGCGAACTAAGTAAAAACATTAATTTAAGCTTTCGTTGAGCATTTTCGCAGAAATTAATACGTTCACACAGTCGGCCTGTACAAATTTATGTTTTATTTATTTAAAATGGTTGCCGCTTTTCTATAAACATACTATTTAATTGTCCTTAAGTTAGATAAGCAATAGATAGAGATATCATTAATATGTAATTATAGGTATGAGGAATGGGAGACTGGACAGCCAGGTGAACCAGAAAAAATATCACACATGGAAGACAGTAAATCGTTCGTCTGTTCGTTCATTGCTCCCAAATGTTGGTTCAGAATTCCTGACGAAGTCTTTGTGCCGGTTTAGTAGATATATTTTGAATGTTGGTTATAGGTATCGGAAGGAAATTTTAATTTAGTCGTAGTGTAGAGTATAGGCTTTATGATAAAATAGGTAGAGATTCAAGGGCGGCATGAGCCTGCGGGAGTAGCGAGAAGCGTTTACCTCACGTGGAATGATCGTCAACGTCAGACGCGCAGCCGCCTCTAAGTATGAATTAAGTCTGGCGTAATGATGGCCACATTTCATGAGCGGTAGCGGCAACATTCTCCCGGAGAATTTATTGTCGCGTTGAAATAATTAAATTTATTGGAAAGGCGGCTTCGGCGTGTGGGAGCTCTTCATTATTCACGACCTGTGACGTCAGAGTTATGGTACGTTCGTTACGTACCCCACACGTATTCATTTCTATAATAATTTGTTGTAAATATGACAAAAAGTTAATAATTAAAACATAAATTCCTGTCTCCTCATTAACTCTAGCAAGTACACATTCACACCTGTATACAGGAAGTCCTAAGACAATTCGCGATGATGTAACTTATACATAGTAAGAAATGATATAAAAAAATCATTCTCAAATTTATTAGGTTTTTTAATAGATGGTGTCAATTCGGTCAGCGCGCGAATTCCGATTACACGCCGATCGATAATGGCCTTGACAGCGTTACGGGATACGGTGACAGCTGAACGCTAACCCAAAGACGTTTAATTTTTTTTTCTTAGTAACCATGATAAATTTTGATGTAATTTCTTAACAAATAACACTAGAAATCGCAGGACCAATTAACTGTTCTTTTATCAGGAATGGCCTTGGGACACGGTATATATTTTTTATTAATTTTCGTCTAATTGTTGACATGATGTTTATACACAACAAATAAAAGTATACTCTCATGAAAAGTAATAGTTGCAAAAAGCATTTATTAGATGCCTAAATTCGGTTGAAAAAAATTGGAAGAATGGTCTTTGCGAAGAATAAAGGAAGGTTTATTACATTGGAAGCGAAATTCAGGGCGGGCGGGTTTATTAGTTACAGTTCTATTCAGCAATCTAAAATTTTAATAATATTGCAATAGAACAGCATATAGACAAAAGGTTCGTAGTTCACATCAAATACAAATTCGGGCGGCCCAGAGGTCTAAGTTGGGCCGTTTAGCTGGATCATTAAATCTCAATATTGAGTACACGGCCAGTTAAGCGCGGTCAGCAAATTAATGCCCGCTCTAATGGGTATACGCGCATTCGGGGAACAACTTCGATTCTAACCATCCTACGGCGAAATGTGCGGACGAAAATAAGGTCAAAGGTAGCGTTCTAGGATAATTTGGAACGTGTTAGAGGTCTATTTGTGAGTGTGTGGACTTGTTCATCAAAAATTCCATTTTAATAAAGGTGAAACTAGGTTCACACTTTCCACAAGTGTAACATTCTAATATCTAAAATTATATTTAGATTCTCCAGTAGATTCTGTCTACGTCAATTATTTTTCCCAAAGAGATGAAAACGATACCGGTCGCTGTAGTGTCCTTATCCTAGAACGTTCCACACCTATGTGATAGGGTGAATGTAAATCCTTCAGCTGCCTTTAAAGTCTCATCCGTCAGCTCTAACCCACCATATCCTTTAAAGGCAGGTTAGACTTCTCTGCAAAGCTAGATGGCTGATTTGAAAGTGGCTACTTAGTTCAGCCGAACCCGTTCATTGGCGTCTTGTAAAGCCAAAAGTTCAATTGAGTTTAGGAAAACTTTTTCTCAACTTGACCCTATAATTTGTGTAGCGCATAGCGTATTTGCAGAGCAGTATTTGAAGTTATACATACCGCGGACAGTAGGTTATTTATTCATAACAAAGTTCTCGAGAAAAACGCATTCGAAGAATTTATTTGTAACAAACATTTATAAAAAGATAATCAAAAAGAACAATTATGGCTTAATTAGAAACAGTGTGAAGATTACCTATTTCATTTTAAAATTAATTACTAGGTCTATCATTACACAAAGGACGTTAAAGGTGGAACCGAATATGCAGCTCATACCAGCACAATGCTCGAAGAACTCATCGGGAAGTTTCACCGAAGAATGCCAGGCGATGGGGCGAAAACTTCGAATAAAACTACCCAATCTTTTGTCAGCGGATTGATTGAAGAACTGGAGGAGTCCGTAATTAAAAAGCATTTCGCTTAATTATGAAGATCGTACTTAACATTTAAAATGGCGGCAGATCGTAGACTGAGAGCATAATTATGACAAGCGTTAGTCCTTCGACTGAAGATGAAAATTTCCATTATTAACGGAGATCGATATTCGAGGCGCGCCGAATGATGGCTACACATATTTATATATTGAAAATGAGGTTGATTTCAAGGAAAACCTAATTATACCTTCAACGAAATATTTGAATATTGTATAATATATTTAGAATATTAATATTATTATACGAGATTATTCAGAATACCAATTAAAACAATATACACATCGAAATGAGAACCTCCTCCTTTCTTTAGAGTCGGTTAAAAACAAGAGTGGCTTCATTAGGTTCATAAAGGTCAAACGGTGTGAAAACTGACAAACGGAGCCTTGCTCTGAAATTTCGTATACCCTAATTTACTTTCAGGAATAAAGCTAAAGGCAACTAAGTGTAGCAGTTTGTTTTTTTAACCTGTTGGATTTTTTTTCCAAGCCTTGAGGCGAATTTTAGTCTCGAGGTTCTTGCAACCCCAAATTTATTGAATATGGTTTGAAATCATTTCTATTTTTATTTTTCATTTGAAAATTAAATCTAATTTAAGGGTTATTTGTTTTGTTGTTGTTTTGTTTTTGTTGATTGATGTTGATTGTTCAGTCAACGGAGTTCAATTGGAGATATCAAGGAAGCGAGACATCCAAAGGCACGCAGGATGGGTCACTATCATCTCTAACTCATAGCATTATTCATTAGAAAAATAGATATTATTAAATATTATTTACATAAGAAAAATACCAAACCTGTGTCTACCTAAAAAAATAAATAATTATTAGTAAAGGTTATAAGCCAAACCCTGCGGTACTCCAGTTTCAATTTATGTGTGCGCTGATCCTACGAACATTGAATGATAAAAGGCTATAAAAAAAAGCTTGTCCAAAGAGGCATATGGGCGCCATTATGGAGGCTGCATACGTCATAGCGGAGAGGTGGGACCAAGAGGCATGCAATGCATTTTGAAAACGCCATTAATACCGGTAATTGGTTTTCCAGTCTAGCGATCGGGTGGAGCGGCCGACGAGAGCCGACGCGAGCCGACACAACCCGAATAGCGCCCGAATGAAATCGAGGACATTTTCTTCAAGAATAATTCATTTTTTTCAAATCCACACAGTGTCAAAAAAACTAACATTTGCACAAAGAGAAAGCTCCTCGAATTTATAATGTCATATAAATGATTTAGTAAAATTTAAAATACTTCATACGCTGGTGACGACAACCTCGAGGTTTAAATGATACTAGCTACGCTTAGTAGTGCTGATCATTTTTCAAATATAGCGCTAACCAAAGCGTAGATACTTATGAACAAATTGTGAAACCACTTTATACGCTGGTGATCACAACCTTGAGGTTCAAATGTACTAGCTACGCTTCGTAGAGCTCATCATTTTTCAAATATACCGCTAACTAAAGCGTAGATACTTATAAACGAATTATGAAACCACTTTATACGCTGGTGATCACAACCTTGAGGTTCAAATGTACTAGCTACGCTTCGTAGTACTGATCATTTTTCAAATATACCGCTAACCAAAGCGTAGATACTTATAAACGAATTGTGAAACCACTTTATACAGGGTGATCACAACCTTGAGGTTTAAATGTACTAGCTACGCTTCGTAGAGCTCATCATTTTTCAAATATACTGCTAACTAAAGCGTAGATTCTTATAAACGAATTGTGAAACCACTTTATACGCTGGTGATCACAACCTTGAGGTTCAAATGTACTAGCTACGCTTCGTAGAGCGCATCATTTTTCAAATATACCGCTAACTAAAGCGTAGATACTTATAAACGAATTGTGAAACCACTTTATACGCTGATGATCACAACCTTGAGGTTCAAATGTACTAGCTACGCTTCGTAGAGCTCATCATTTTTCAAATATACCGCTAACTAAAGCGTAGATACTTATAAACGAATTATGAAACCACTTTATACGCTGGTGATCACAACCTTGAGGTTCAAATGTATTAGCTACGCTTCGTAGAGCTCATCATTTTTCAAATATACCGCTAACCAAAGCGTAGATACTTATAAACGAATTGTGAAACCACTTTATACGGTGGTGACCACAACCTTGAGGTTCAAATGTACTAACTACGCTTCGTAGATCTCATCATTTTTCAAATATACTGCTAACGAAAGCGTAGATTCTTATAAACGAATTGTGAAACCACGTTATTAGCTGGTGACCACAACCTTGAGGTTCAAATGTACTAACTACGCTTCGTAGTACTGATCATTTTTCAAATATACCGCTAACCAAAGCGTAGATTCTTATAAACGAATTGTGAAACCACTTTATTAGCTGGTGACCACAACCTTGAGGTTCAAATGTACTAACTACGCTTCGTAGTACTGATCATTTTTCAAATATACCGCTAACCAAAGCGTAGATACTTATAAACGAATTGTGAAACCACTTTATTCGCTGGTGACCACAACCTTGAGGTTCAAATGTACTAGCTACGCTTCGTAGAGCTCATCAGTTTTCAGATATACCTTTAACTTAAAGCGTAGATACTTATAAACGAATTGTGAAACCACTTTCTACGCTGGTGACCACAACCTTAAGGTTCAAATCTTCGTAGTACTGATCATTTTTCATATATTTTGCCACATTCAAAAACTACCTTCAAGTTTTGTTTGTCTACTTCTAGTTTGTGTTTCTGTTTGTCTATCGTAAAACAGTATCCTAGAATATGGTAGGCACTAGTATGATATTCACAGACTTACCTAGAATAATCTACGGGACACAAATATCACTTTTGGCGGTTGATTTTTTTTGTTTCTTTGCCAAGCGCATCCCAAATACGCCGCGTCGCGTATTTCCGCTTATATATTGTGTGTCATATGCAAATTGTAGCTTAGCAAGGGCCATTATAGCTTACGGCAACATAATTACATAATAGTTACCTCGTTAAATTGTAACGTTGATTAATGTCGGCTGCCCACCGGAAATGGATATACTCGTACACATAAGCTCGGGCGGGCGTACGCGGGCGGGCACATTGCCACTAAAACTAATTAGATATCAAATGATTCTATGATAAAATATTGTAATTCAAAAATGTATTTTTTTAAAATATATAAAACTGTTTAAATAAAATTTTGTGTGTGCATATGAACATAGTATCAGTAGAAAAATGTATCTTATTTGAATACCTCTGTGAAGTACGTCAGTCTAACTAAATTATGCATTCTATTTAAGTAACAAGGCTGGATGCCAGTTTAGAACGGGCCAGTTTGGAATACATATAAAACATCACCTATTATAGAGTTATAGCAATTTCCATCGTAGATTATTGCAGAAAAAGTACTAGGTACTTTACAAATTACCACACATAAATAAATGGTTTTATTAATACTGAAAACCTTGTAAAAGTTATATATTTAATATTTTGTTAGAGTAACGAATAAAAAAAAAAAAATAATTAAATAAATAAAAAAATATGGTGGGAGTAAATTAAAATTAAAAAACTTTTAAATTATACAAAATGAAACCCTCACATACTATAAATAAATTTAAATTAGTAGACTTATTTATTATGCCTTTATATTACAATTTAAGGAACATTATAAACAATTATGTTTTCGTCAACTACCTACTTGGAAATTTTGTTGCATGTTTCGAGCACAACAGGCATCAGGAAATATCTAGTTTCCTAATTAAATATTCAATACTTTAATAATTAAATTATTTTTTACTGACATAAATTACTTTTATTTTTGAAACAAAGGTGTAAGCGATTGTTTCGTTTTTCAATTTTGTAACTTAGTATTAAGGAATCACCGTAGTTAATTTTGTATTAAATAAATATATATTGTTAATACCAATTATGAAAACTTAGTTTTTTTTTTAATGTAAAAGAATACGGCATCAGAATCTTATCATTACATATAAATAAAGTCAATTAATTTTTTGTCATGTATGTTTTGAAAATGCTCAAAAATTGAGTAAATTTTAGCAATGTAACCTTTGTATGGGGCATGTCCAGAACGCAATGGAAAACTATGTGACCAACGTAGGTGGGAAAAATATTACAATCTCTTTTTAAAGAAAGAGACAACTGTCTGTTTCTTTGCTAACTATCAGTTTCGTTTCGATTACAATTCGCAAATAAATCCGTCCAGAATTGACAAAGTTATTTAGTGCACAAAATAAGAGTGTTTTCTTAAATTTTGATTATTATTACAGTGATGGCATTCTGATTATAAATAAAATATACATAATTAAAAATATAAATAAAAAAATAAAAGAAAATGAAAATATTATATGATTTTCTTTTTTATTAGGAGATTAGGAAACGTAACAAGTTGAATGTTTACTTTAAAAATATAATTAATAGTTGAAGATTTATGTATTTATGATGGTACAACGTATAATAAATAAATAAACGATGCTATTTAAATATATTTACTGTATCTATTTAGTAGGTATACGCGATCATCCGCCATTCGCATTAGAAGCTCCTTTTCCCGTGAAGCGGTTTTCAGCGGTTTTCGTTCAGCTGAAACCCCGTCGCGCCGCGCGTGTATCAGCAGAGCATATAATAAAGGTAGATTAACGACTTCAATTTAATACGACGGTAAGTTATTACGTTATCGACGCGTTTACTAGGGGGCGACGTCTTTGGGGACTGAACCTGCGGGCTGCGATACGATCAGGGAACAAACGTCGTGTTAGGTCGTGTTATTGTATCCCGTCAAAGACTAAAATATAGTCTTTGCTGTTTCGGATTTCACTGGCCATTTGGGTAATCTAAAGCTGGATACAAATAACACGATCGAATGCTTTTTATATACGAAGAAGATATACATTTACAATGATATAATATTTCGCCTTTTCGTGAATTTATGAATTCACGTTTGAATATTCAAAATGATTCAGGTATGGTCTGTCAAAAAAAAAAAAATATAAGAAAAAAGAAGATCAAGCTAATGGAAAAAATATATATTAAAGGCTGGTTAAATTCATACATATTATAATAATGTAAAATTCTCAAAGTTAAATACAAGTAACATTAACGGCCTTTGATGTTTCGTCGAACAGTTCGGTCAGTCCGTTGTAAAACAGATAAATAACTAATCAGATCTTAACGTAGCTAGTTGCTTGCAGAAAGAGGCGACAAGGATAAGAGTCGCCACACTATACTATGTTGTTACAGGATGTCCCAAAACTACTGCCGAATTTCTGCATTCCTTTTCTACATAAACTCAAGCCAAACCCACCAAATCCAAATTTGATTTGTGCCAAATCTCACCCTCCTCCGTGCGCGCAATATGCTTAAAAAGGGATACAAAGGTTTCTCTTCACGTATTAATATTTAGATCATGTGAAGTTTACATTTTTTTTACTCGGAAACCATGATTAATTTTGATATGAGATCAAAACAAATCATGTTTGAAATCGCAGGGCCAATAAGCAGGTTTTTCCATCGGAAATGGTCTTGGAACATGCTGTGTATAATATCCATAATTTGTTTGATAAATTCCCATCTCTGTAAAAACATTAAAATATTGATTCGAACTGGCTAAATGTCAACACTGTCAGGTTTTCATACAGGTTACGTCGTGCACCCCAAATAATGTTAAAATCATCTAAAATACACATATATATATTATTAATTGTTAGTAATACAGGTAGGCGGCAAAGATCTTAATCTTAATCTTAATGTAAGATCTTAATTATAATAAACTGGTACAATAATATTAACCGTGTTAGTCGAACAACTTATTATTCAAATGTTATTTATAGTAATAATTATAATGTCTTACCGAAAAGATTATTCGAAAATGAATATTATTAATAATTTATGTATTTATTTTTGAATTACACAAAAATATATTTTCAAAACTCTACCTAACTAGGCAATGCGCGTACTAAGGTAGGCTTTATTTGTTGTAAATTATTAAATATTTCAGATCGGAGAACGAACAATTATATTTTTCTTAATTTAAAACTCACTTAATTTAAATTATGGTATAATGTGTATATATAAAACAAAGTCGGGTTAGTTACAGATTAATAACTCAAGAACGGCTGGACCGATTTTTATGATCTTTGATTTGTTGGAATTGTCTCCGCTCCAAATAGCTAACTTTAATTACAATAACTTTAATTATAACATCGGAAAAATTCACGAAAAATAATTCTTTTTCTCATACATTTTGTATGGAACGGCTTTGTATTCTGTAGAATTATATTTCCAAACGGTAAGTTGCCTTCGAAGATGTTCACTTTGTGAGGTTATCGCATTTGTCATTGTGTCAAATGAAAATGATTTTTGTATATTTATTGAACTAAATTCATTTTGAGTATTCTTAATAAAAAACTGAATTTAATTCGGCTAATAAGATAACACAACATTTAATGATCATGAGGCAGTACGAAGTTCGCCGGGTCAGCTTGTAATATAATACTTATATTAAAGCTATGAAAATGTAATATAATGCTTAAAATAAATATTTAAATATGAATCAAATTGATTGAGTGTATATTAATTTTTTTTTTTTTATAAGTTCTTTATTTATAAACAAAATACATATTTAATTTGTTTGTTCACAAAACCCTTGCGGGTTTTTATGTGAACTCATTCGTTCCTAATTTAACTTATTTAATAAAATTTATATATACAAAACATATTCAATATTCACTTAAAACACTTTTAAGCAATGATGAGCTACACATGACGGTATCTATCCAGACTGTCTTTAATTGTTTATTTATAAAAAAACGGTCACTTCCAGTCGCGTCGGTGTAATTATAATGAAATCGGTACGAGTACATCTCACACCGGTCGCTTCGAGTACATTCATCAACAAAAATACTATTTACAATATATTTTTTTTAATTCTTTTTTTAAAACGTAATTAGATAAATTATTAAATTGCTTTATATTACTCGGAAGGTTATTAAATAAAATTGGAACAATTCTCTCCAGCCTTCTTTTGCCATATTCATTGTTGAATTTCGCCACTTCCAAAATTCCTTTTGTTGTTTGCCTTGTTTTTATACTGTGCGGTATTTTCTGTTTATATTCCATAGAGTAAAATTGTTCGAATATTACCTGATAATCAATTTTTTTTTCTATTGGTAATGTATTACAATATTTAAATAACTTATTTTCCTCACTTTTTAATTTATTTTTAATTTTTTTTGGTACTATAGTTTTTATTATTTGAAGCTGAAGTTTTTTAATTTTTTGAATGTATGTTTTAAATGTTAGACCATAAGTACTAATTCCATATGTTATTCGTGTTTCCGCAAGTGATATATATAATAATCTTAGTATTTTATAGGGTACTTTATATCTTAAAACCGATAGTTTGCTTAGTATTGCACGTAGGTTTTTACATACTTGTTCGATATGTGGACCCCAATTAAACTTTTCATCAATGGTCAGTCCTAAATATCTATTTGTAGCGACCTTATTTAAGGAGGGACAAGAGCAAGGCTTTTGTATGCTATGTAGACACGCGTCGAGGTGTGATTTTATTTCTATCCTGTGGTTGCTTTTGTTGTGGGTGCTGTGAATATGAATGTAATTAGTTTTACTCGAATTTATGACTTTACTATCTATTACCGCGGCTATGCACTAACCTGTAATGTATGAACTAAAAAAAAATATCGTATTATCTAAGGAGTACCTCCCGTAATTTTATTATTAAAAGTTACTCAATTGAATGAGTTCCTCGGCAAAAGGCATTAACGGCGCTGCCATAGACGGCTCGAATAAAGTCGACGCGCGGATAAAATTGTATGACGATACACTGGCGGCGGTTATAAAATGCCACCTTAGGCCTTAAGGGAGCCTCGGGAAGGGAGGGGGGGGGGGAGGAGGTTGGTTGGTCGGGTCTAGGCGTGGGAAATAAATTGCTTATTAATTTAGCAACCGAGCCGAGCTCGTCTCGATTTTTTAGAGTTTTCGCTTAATGGCATTAGGGCGGGCAGATCATTGTAATTAGATTGATTACATCATTAAAATTGATGATAAACCACAAAGTTAATTTAACAACCAAATAATACGACCGTAGCGTGCGGATGTGGTATTATTTTTTTCCTTGAAATAGATCAATAGGTTATTTTATGTTTTTTTTTTAAATATATTTTTCCCGCAGCCATGTTTGGCTGCGCATGTTTCCTGTTGGAAGGCGCTCGAAGAACTGACAAATGAGGCATCGAACGCAGCCCGCAGGGCCTAGCTATGAAACCTCTCTATGCCTCATGTTTCGACCTTTTAGGTCAAATATGACCAACGCCATTGGAATAAGAAATAACTTCGAACCGTTGCAAGAAAGTTATTATTGGTGAAGTAATTAATCATTTTATAGTGCTGGTGTCAGTAACATCCTCCATACGTTTAGATATGTTTAGGTGAAATACTCATAATAGGCACCCCTTAAGCCCTTGGAAATGGTCTTGGAACATCCTGTATAGAGGATATATTTAAAATTGATCGATATCGATAATAGGTCTGGGAGTATTTCGGCAGCCGCGCGGTCGGAAGGTCTCCATGGGTTCGTTACTGAGGTGGTTAGTTGTGAAGCTGGTTTGGCGTATTGGCAGAGATTATGCAGATGGGATGAGAATCGAGACGTGCTAAGCTAGCATTGGACGGCGCGACGGGGGGACAGCATAAGCCGCGACCGAATGCGGCCATTAGAGGCAGATGGCGCGAGGGACAGACGCATGCGACGGAAAGAGAAGAGTGCATTGCTATTACAGCGTATTGCGGAGCCAGATGAGAGGGAAATAAATTCTTATAAAGTCACAGCAGCTTGGAATTTCAACACGATAAGGACAATTGAGGACATTTTTAAAATCATAAACAAGATATTTAAAAAATATCATCCGGAAAAATATCATAAAACACTGTTTAATGGACATGAATTATTAGGTATTCGACACAAACTTAAAACATACCTTAAAGCAGGGGTGCTGCAACTTGAACTGCTGGCGATCTACCTCAATATTTTTAGACTACTTACGATCGACTCTGAGAGACTGCAAGTGTGTGTGATGCAGGGTTGTCGTACATACACGATACACCCTACCTACCTAGGTAGGGCGTACCGTAGCATATATAGATATTAGCTTTCTGCACGGTGCTCAAACGGTTGATCGCGATCGACCGTTTGAGCACCCCTGCCTTAAAGTGTCTATAAGGAAATAATATATGAAAGTGAAACAACGTAAACCAGACAAGCAAATAACCTAAAATTTTAAATTCTTAGACAACAATCAAACAAAATTCTTTAAAAATTACAAATATATGCCGGGGAATTCTAGGGTCCAAGGATGATGGAGGTGAAATGATGAAGACTTCTCCGATGTTCTGGATCCTTTTATTCCTCACTCGGCAATGCATCGTTCCAATGCGCGCCTGCGCAGACGCCGACCAATCAGATGCGCCCGGCGGCAATCGCACGTCGCCGGCCAAAACGACGCTGCCAGCCGCAGTCCAATTATGTAGCGCCGCTACAATCTTATGGAACTTATTTGAGATCAAAAACATGGCATATTTTACATAAACTTTTTAATAATATTTTTAAGATAGTAATAGTTTATTTATTAATTGTTATGATTGCCTAAAACTAAGTAAATTTCAATAAAAAAAAAGTTTTGATGTTATAAATAACTGAAAAATGTAAAAAATATTTACATAAGTTTTTATTTTACACGTCTTTTTTTGTTTCTTTTTCTTCAGTTTCGTTCTTGAGTTCGTTGTATTTAGACTATGTTATTCATTATATAGGGTGATGATTTTAGAGGTGAGGTTTTCAAGAAGAGATAAAACGCATATAATTTGATGTTATGGCTAAGAATTTAGTTTTATTATAAAGATAAGGGTTTGCCATTATGTTTTAAAAATGATTTCGGGTAAGTGGCCGCCGCGGCTGACTCGAACAAATTCCAGCCGAGAGGCCCAATTTTCAACCACTTTTTGCAGCAAGTTGTTGCAGTATGTCAGCAATAACGCGCCGAATATTCTCTTCCAAGGCGTTAATCGTGTCCGGCTTATCTGCGTAGACAAGCGACTTTACATAACCCCACAAAAAATAGTCCAGCGGTGTTAAATCGCACGATCTTGGAGGCCACGCCACGTTGTTCAGGAGTAAGTCTATTCATTATGAAATGGCTAACCAAACTAAGCATAAATCAAGTGACAGCTGTCAAAAAAAACCAACTACGAAAAAAGTAGTGCCAGATTGAAAACCAAGCCTCTAAAAAAAACACCCTATATTATGATCTGGGATTCTGTGTTTAGATTTGTGTGCTATTAACTTTTTTTATCTCTTCGTATGTTAATGTAAATTACTGTGTAAATCTGTAGATTTCTTTTAAAATAAAATAAATAAATATATTCATAAATGAAACAATATCAGGAGAGGACGGGAAACAATGAACAAACAATGAACGCGAACGCAATGCGGAGGAAGTATGAAGACGCCTTTATAGCAAAGGTGTCCAAACTACGGCCCGCGGGCCAAACCCGGCCCGGCAGGCGATTTTATCCGGCCCGCCAAGGATTTTGAAAAATTTCGTAAAATATAAATGTAGCGTGGCGCGTCGGTATTAGATCTCGCGCAGATGAGCTCGAAAACGTACGACTTGGCCGCTCGACTGAATGAATGATTTTGTACTCTGACTGTACAGGATGAAATCTAAATATAGGGCAAATTTATCGGATGATCATTTGCAATCATTGCTAATAATTGGTGTTTCCGATTTGAATCCCAACTTTGAAGAAACTCTCCAGGAAAAAACCCAGTTCCACCATTCCCATTAAAAATTGCATGAAATAATTTTATAATAATATAATTTAGACATGTTTGTTTAGTATTGTTATATCTGTAATTTACTATAAAAATTTTTTTATAGTATATATATGTGGCAACAATAAAAAAAATCAATGCTGCTTTACTTGTAATAAGGTTTTTTAATTCACATATTTACAATGCTTGGCCCCCGCTAATGAATTTAAATACCAAACTGGCCCTCGCAGCAAAAAGTTTGGACGCCTCTGCTTTATAGGAGTCGCATAACAATATCAATTCCGGTGAAAGATGCGGACAGAGAGCGAATAGAACAAATAAAGAGAAGATTAATTGCATTTCAGCGCTTATTCCTGAAGCGAATGCAACGAACGCTATCGGGCGAGCGTTATTGCTTCAGGAGCGGGCTGTAAATAAATCGGGCCCGCTTTTATCCGTAGATGTATCGCCGATGTCCTCGCCTATAAAATACCCCGTATTTAGAGATAATTCAGGACGACAATTTAAAAAAATAAATAAGGTTTTATTAAAGTTGCAGCTTGGATTGAACTTTAATCAGGCAAAGAATTTTTGTAATAATAAATTATAATCTATATATAAATAAAAATCAATGGACGCATGTACGCTCAATTGTCAATTGAGAACGGCTTATCCGATACTCATTTTTTTTTTTGTTGTATTCGTAACTGCCAAGACAGGATTTGTATAAAAGCAAATTTTGAGAAAATCGGAAAATTAAGAAAATCGAAAATTGATCATATATTATTGCGTTTGTTTGCATTGAGATCTCGGTAGTCAAGTTGTTCTTCTTTCACTCTAGCGTAGCTCACCTATAATTGCCATCACCTATGACTTTGGATCACGGCATTTATTTTTATTATTTTGTTAGAATTTATTGTCAAATTTCTATATTTCTTGCAATTTATTTATTTTAGGCCCATCCTACATAAAAATGCCAAATTGTCATTTGGAACATAAGGGCAAGTTTGATAATTAAACATAATCTGTAGTTTTCATGTAATATTTACAAATTTCTTCATGGAGTGGGGGTTTTTTTAATTGTAGATAACTTTATTTGGAAAAATTCATAAAAAAAACCTATGAACGGTCATCAAAAAAAAGAATGTCCTTTCTATCTAAATACTACAGACTAAAAAAAAAACCCTTCCCTAGTAATAATAAAAAAATAAAATAAAATAATAAAAAAACCGCCCCTAGTAGTATAGCTTGCCTACTATACAAGTTATGGGCACGCCACCGGGTACGAGCACAGTTTTGTAACCGTTAGGAGGTTAAAGTCCTGGTGGAGGTTAAGGTATCAACAGGGTTCAGGATCCTTAAAAATATCTGTGAGGAGAAGAGAAATAAAAATGTTGACGTGAAAATATAACCTTTGATGTGTGTATATGCATACGAACGCTTTGTGTGTAGTCGAAGCGACCGGCGATAACGGAGTTAACTGAAAGGGTTTTCAATCTGGAGTCTCATAATGGAAAAATCCCTGAAGAAGCAGCGCTGATATCCCAGGCCGCGGCGACACGCCATAAAATGTCGAGCATAAAAGCCTGGAGTCCTCGGCATTCAGAACAAGTGCCACTTTCAAGTGGTGATTTTTATGGAACGGCGCCGTCTTCGTGGGTTTTAAGCCGGACCCTTTATATTTCAAAGGCTAAATATGTCAAAGCGCAGCTGCTTTTTTTATTTTTACTAGTTCTTGAATCACAGTTCCGACGAACAAGACAACATTCGTAACAAGCATATCATGTTATCTGTTTTACTGAGTAGTATAAACAAAATTGTAGCTAAAGTGAAAACAAATCAGATTAACTATTAAAAATAATGTCAAAGATAAAGCGCAATTTTAAAAAGTTTTTGTCCATAAAACGTTACTGACTTCTATAGAAGAAAATGGAATTAGAGAAAATATTAATTAAATTGTTGCACTTCTGGAGTCATTCTGTATATGTACTATTTATGCTCTAGTTGACTCCATAATTGGCTACGGGCTGTAGCAAAGAATAACAAAAAATATTTTAAATTTGTAAAATTCAGCCAATCGACCAAAAAATAAAATATAACTTGGTTTTGGAAGAGTTTTGGAGTCATAGCTATTCGACGCGCCAAACCTCTCAACAGACTTTGCAAATACATGAGTCTACCAATTTTTATGGTGAATTTAGAGAGGAAACTGGTAGCATTTTTTAAATTTAAAAATGTGCTAATTGATAAATAAGTATAATTGAGTTTTTTTACATAGTAGCCACATAATGACTTTTAAAATTATATTTTAAATTAATTGTTTTTTTACTATTTTAACTATGTAATTAACTATTTTAACAAAATATATACATATACGGGATCTTTATCTTGCCAACAAACTGTCTTGTGGTTTGGTAAGAACTATGTACTATATAATTTAATGTGTAATTTTGTTGAAATAAAATATTTAAAGAAAAATAAAAAAAAAACATCGATTATAGTGGCATTGCTTTTACCGTAGAATAACATAGTTGTTTCTCATTTCAATAACCAATTGAGTGAGAGGGACGATAATATTGAACTTAATAAACCAGGCTAATTAATTAATGAAATTTAACACTAATTACTACGTTTGCCACTGAATATTATTTAAATAAAAAAATACATATGTTATTAGTTTTATATAAATAATATGCACGAACACGATTAAGCAAACCCAAGTTTCACGCCTCGTATAAGGAAGGATCTCGCTGTGCAACGAAGGTAAAAAAAAACCGCGGCGACGGTTTTAAAGTTTCAAAGTTAAATTATGCATTAAAAATTTCCAACTACGCAAAGTAGAGAGTGCAGAAAATAAAGTGGCCCTCCGTCGACTAACTTGAATCATATTTCCAGATTAATTCGTTACGGCGCGACAGATCAGCTAATAGACGAGGACAGGCGATCTTTTTCATCTTCACAATGACGAAGATTAAGAGTGCAGTCCAACCACACACAAAAACCCTACGCTATTAGACTGTAAAATTAATAGATGTGCAGCTTTACAGCTGATAAACCTGTATCTTTGGTTGGTGTGCTCTTGTGAATAAGTACTCATCTAAGCTGTTTTTGAACTGATTGGCTGAATTGGAGGTGGCAACACTAGTAAGCAATTCATTCCACAAGTCAACCACTCGGTTGGACAAAAAGTTCTTTTTGGGTCAGATTTGAAGACACTTTTGGAAAGTTTTAACTTATGCTCACGAAAAAGGTCAAAATGAAAACGTTGAAGGTAAACCTATCTCTAATTCTGAACAATTATAGAATCCCTTTATAATCTTAAAAGTCTCGTCTCGCCCTCTTCGTTATTCCAGTGATGTTAGCTTGAAATGTGACAGACGTTCTTCGTAAGTCAAATTCTTGATAAACAAGATTTATCCCATAATCATTTAAGCTCATCAGTATTTCCATTGCCTCAAAATAGCAATACATTGCACAAATGACAATAAGCAGTGTTTAAAAATGCGACTTTTCAACCCGCCCATGGCATGGCATGGAAAACACCCTCGCATGGGCGAGGGTTGTTTTCTAATTGCTTCTAAGTTTTGGTATATTTAAGGTACAATTCGACTGCTGAATATTAATTATTTTTTTCCTATGAATTAAAATATAACTAAAGACTACCAGAAACAAAACAGGTAACATTTTAGTACGAGCCGGAATGTGAATCGCCTTTATTTTAATATATACATTTTACTTATATGTTTATATATTATGCAAATTTTAAACAAATAAATACATTTTTTTTAAAAAAACTTTACGTTAGAAAACCTTTGGCCAAAAAACAATAAATATACTTTACCTCAGTAATAGTTTTTTGTTACCGCAGAAAAAGGATAATATATTTTTAGATTATTTTCGGGAAAAATATTTCCGTGAAAGTTTAGGGCCGATAATTAGTATTAATGTCACAAGCATCTCATTTGTAGGTTTATGGATAGAAAGGTCGATCCCTACCTAGTCAATTCGAAAAGTTTTTTTTTACCGGAAAAGCATAAGTGAAAAGAACGACCTTCAAAGCGAGCAGCGAACGGCGTCAAAACGTGAACTCGCATAAAAGATTACGTGGCTCGTTAAAAATAACTGATTATAAATACATAAGTACGCATGTGAACGTATTAACGTATGATACACGTTTTATTTATTTCGGGCATTGCCATTATATTTCTGTAAAACTCAGCGCTCATTTTAAATAAAACATAAATGATACCTATAAACTAAGAACCTAGTTACTTATTGCCGTCTAGGATGGTGGATTGTTTCCGCCAAATCTCCGCGAACTTATACATGTGCCTATCAATTAAATTGCGTTATGGTCGACAAACACAAAATGGCAAAAACAAAATATAAATTATCATTCAACAAAAAATAAAATAGAGTAAATCCGTTACATTCTATATAATCTTAATAGGGCATTTACAGTAATATGTATTAAATTATAACTAGCAATACTTTACGTATAACGTAAATATTATATATCTGTGAAGAAGAAGAAAAGAGAAAACTTTGTACCCCCTTTAAGCATATTCCGCGCACGGAGGACTGTGAGATTTGGCATGGTTAAAGTTAATATGGAGGAGTGCAGAAAGCTAAATTTATCTACGTGTTAAAATACATTAAATTACATAATTGATACTACTTACTGACAGAGTGACTGAACGAATTTCGAGCTGTGATTTTGTGTGATTTCAAATGTTCAAAGCAAAAATAATTATTATTGCCATCTTATAATTCTCTGAATATCAAATCTCATAAAAAAAAACTCCCTTTTTATAGAGGCATAGGAACCTCAATAATGCTCAAACTTAGAAGTTTAATAAATTACGGTCGAATTTCGACCACTGAGCGACTACTAGTATATTTTAATCTCACACTTTGTATATCACAATCATACCTGCACTGTTTTTAATATTGTTTTTTTTTAAATCATGTTTTACTGCCCTAATAAAAATGTTCCTTATTACATAAAACGAAATCCAATAGTATAAGGTGAAAGTTAAACATTTTCATAAAAACCAACTCACTAAATCTCTAATTGTAGTGGGTTTTAACGCATTTTTGAACTTTTGAAATTTTTTTTTTAAGTATTAAAGTTTATGATTTCTTTTCGTGATAGAAATTTAAAAATAAAACATGTTTCAAAAATCTGAAGTCTATTTATTATAATACCGTCTCCCGTCTCCATGAGACGTTGTAATAAATTATGCATTTATCAATTTCATAAAACAGTTATTTAGCTTGATGAGACACGAGATATTTACAAACAAAATAGCGCGTAAGAATAGGGCCTGGTGGTGCAGTGGTATAAGCCAGAGGTCATGGGTTCGAATCCCCCAGTGGTTCAAATCCGGCCAGGTCAATTTTCGCCGCTGAGAATATTCAACGGCGTTTTTCGCATCACTGTCGACCGGTTAAGTAACAAGACACACACAAAAAAACACTCATTTAGTTACAGACGGAGGTATACAAAATGCAACCAGCCCTTCAATCATCATATGAATGAGTTAGAAAATTTTTATTTTTATGAAACAAATATGCACTTGTCAATATGTGAAAAAATACATACTTTTCGAGGCTATTAACTTTTAGACAAAGTACACGTTTCATTCATATTTACCCAGATAATTAGGAGATAAGTATTTATTTTTTCTACATGTTGCAAAAATATGTTGGATAGAATCGCAACATTACGTTTGTAAGGATAAATGAACGGGTTGAGTTCTCTTAAAAATAATGAATTATCTATAAAATGCGTCCATAAAACGGTATCTAAGAAATACTTTTAATTACGAAACTCCATTTACATATCTCAATATATGATACGTATTTGTAAAATTAAACAAGGATAACGCAAGCGTGCGTTTGTGAGGACTTTCTTGCTGTTTTTTAACCACAATGGTTAGTAAAATTGTTGTGACATTTCTGGACTCTCGTTAATTTTTTATCCCTCTACTCAGGGGTGCGTAAAACGAACATTATTTCAAAAGAGAATACTATTTATTATTCGGTAATTAACTTTTAGACAGGACTATAGTTAGTGTTTACTTTTAATAGACGGGTATGAAATGTTACAAAAAATAAATAAAATTTATTTTTATTTATTATTTTATTTACCGATTTTTGTTATTACATATTTATTAGATAATGAACAACATAACCATACCTAACTGGACATTGCCCGTACTAAGGTAGGCTAATTTTAATAGTTATTTAATAGATTGGTTAAATGCAATTGCGCTCAGCTTTTTTGTAAGTAGAAAATGTAATAAATAAATGTTTTTGCTAGACGATTGTGCTCTCTGACATAAATTCGCCGGCTAAGTTAACCTTTTCGAAACCAAATGGCAAAAAGCGAAATGAAAAAGCGCAGGGGAAATTGAAAAGAGATTTATGATCTCAATAAAGCAAAAATTATAAATCCTGGAGCAGGGCGGGCGGTAAGTTCGGCGAAAATTAATTTGGACGTCCGCCGCTACCGGGTGAACATGTATCGCTGAAGGGTACATGCCATTCAACTGGGTCATACCATTCAGCCATACATAGGTAGGTGTGTGTATTCACACAGACGTCACATTCGCTGGCAATGGAAGTAAAGTGAGTCCTTCACCTAACCTGTTCATTTGAATTTTTCTTTACAGAAACATTTAATTAAGGTAAGGTTTAATTTAAAGCTCATTTGCTCCAAAAATACTCAACACCTCCAACACATTAATTACTCGGCACTACTTCTATGTTTTTCATCAATTCTAATTATTTTATTATAAAAAAATATTTACAAAAATATGTTGGATTTAAAACGCTACTGTCCTTTTGGGGGGTGTACATCGACAACTAAACCGATCTCATAAAAAAATATTTATTTTAAAACAAGTGTGTATAAAAACTTAATTTCATTCCGTAAATAGTTTGAACATTACATCGTGCTGTTGTGCCCTGTGTAACTATAGTATATAGAACCGTGGAGAATTTCAAACTAAAGGGTTTGGACTGGTAAAAACGTATTGGATATAAACTATGGAATAAAATAATTTCACTGGGGAAGAATCTTTTACCGACATTTTGATTTTGAGTTTTTTTTTTATAAGAAGTTACTATGTCAGTCCGTATTTACCGTCCGTCGGTCCGTTGCATTTTTAACTCGAAAAGTACAAATGCAAAAGAGTGTAGCAAAATTTTTGTGTGTAGATTAGTGGCTCTTGAATAACAACCATAACCGTTAAGATCACATCGGAGGTTGGTCGAATAATTAAGATATAATATAAAATTAAGGTCAGCAAATTTTAAGTACTAATTAATGAAACATTGACAGTTTGATAAAGCTCTCAAATATCCCATTCGAATTTCAAAAATATGACAGAACGGCTGTTGGAATGTATTATGTATTACTGGTCAGTTAAAATTAATACCAACTCATCTATGTGCGCAAATAGAATGTTCAATGCCTCCTTATAAAATTATTATTATTATTAAATTAAAATATTATATCCGAGTTATTTTATTACTAATCGCAAGTCAAAATTTAAAAAAAAAACTAAATTGGTGTTAAAATTTATAATGATTTAAAAGAAATTCATGATACGATTGTATGTTTTTTTATTTTAATTTTCCCAGATTTAAAAAATAACCCATCGTCGCCTCTATAGCTATCCAAAACGCACATTGAATGGGTTTAAAGTGTCGCAGGCTCAAGTGGAGATAGGAAATGAAGCAACCCATCACAAGTTGGTACGACAGGCACGAGTAGTCTGGATGGGAGATGCCTTTAATGACGCCTGTAGGCCCTAGCTGTAAGGTGTCAGGTTCTGGTTAAATAATTTACTACTACTAAACAATGTATAGAATAGTTGATATTATATGATAGCTACAGGGTGTCATAGCCATTCTTGTTTAATTAATAGATACATAATATACGTAAATGCAATCAATTAAAATGCATCTGCTGATGCTAGGAGTCGCGGGTAGGTGGTGGTAGGTAATAAGCGATCCGTCATACCGAAGCAATGCATCACGGACGCAAACCGCGGCCGGGTGGGTCCTCGCTAATTAATGAATGCATCGCTGCGCCGGCAGGTGGCGCTGGTCACCGGAGCGGACCGCAGCTCGAACTTATTTTCGCGCACCTACCCTCCCTACCTGCTCTGCATTTTGCACGACCTGCACAATATGCTCAGGCTATAAACCACGCTCGTTCACAGGCACTCTAAAAAGTGGCAGGACAACTACTTTTAAGTGTAATTAATTCTAAACTAATTAATGATTAACTTTAAAAAAGTATAATATTCATTGAAATACCCAGAAGACTAAACTATTGCCAGCGTACGGTTTAACAGAAAGTTAGATGTTTTTGGTTAGATTCGAAATCGAAAGTTCAAAATTTGGGACTCTGATCTATGTTAGAGCTTCGTTGATGGGATATTATGCATGTCTATTAATAAATACGATTTTGTTTTATATCCTGTTATGATTCTCCCTACATTGCTAACGGAAGCCCATTAAAAAGCCTCTCTTAACCCTCTCGCTAGATGGCGGCAGTGTCGCCTTCCTACTTAATGATTTATTTATGTATTCGTCCCCCTCCCTCCAACTTCACCTCCAATCTCCTTTTTTAACAACAGCTCTATGCTTTCTCCGCTATTTATATCGCCACGTCTTCTTCTATTAACATTAAATGAGATAGCGCGACACACACACTCTCATTCACTTTATTTTTATTCAATTGTTTGCCAATATCTGCATGTATTAGTCATAGAGAATGTGGTAATGCATACCAACTCATACATACAATCGACAATAAACACCACATTCAAATAACCACTTCCTTGTAGGACTTAATACTTCAAGCCTGCACATGACTGCATTGGGTATTTACCAAGGTTTTAATCCATCGGACAATGCATTATAATGACTGACAATTTAATAATTGACTGACAGATGAGAGACTCAAAATTCAAGATTATTTAAATTGTAAATCTATGTAGTTACAATACGAAAAGACTTCCCACGTGTTAGCATTGAATTAGTAAAGTCTTAATAAAATAGGTTAGGACGTTTTGATAGAGGCCCACGGACGGTAAGCAAGGGGAAGGGGTAGACGAGATTCACCGATTTTCCATTCCGTATAATTCCCATATAATTCGACGCTTGGGCCCAAACCCAACCCTTCGATGTAAATAACAGACACTCGATTACTATGAGCCATTAACCTTCTCATGTACCCGAGAGCCAGAGACATTACAGTTAAATTACTGTTATCAAAATGGAGTACCAGTGAAGAACTCAACTTATATTTTGGCCGAAATCGGCCTAAAAGATTCGAACTAAAAAAAATAATGCTCTATCTTTGTGAATATAAATATGCTCTAACTATACACGGTGTTATTTAGTCTTATTTAGCTAATTAGTCCTGCAATTTCTAGTGATATTTGATAGGAAGCTATATCTAAATTTCATCATGGTTAGCAGAAAAAAAAACTAAAATCATAGCCACAGGACTAAAATCGTTTTGTTGTTGGAGTGGTTACCTAACTCCAAACCTTAACAAAGGACACTATTTCTTCTTGTATTCCGTTGTGTGAAATTGTAACACCTCGTCCATACCTATAACACATCCCATAAGTGCGTGTATTTTTCGATTTGTAGGATGTGTTACGCCATAAAACGCTTCAAAATTCAGAGCGGCATCTCTCCCAGGCTAATTAGTAGTGGCCGCTAATGTTACTAAGGTTACGTTATACTACGCGATTTAAAATAACCTAATAAATACTTAAACGGTTACACAATAACTGCGTGATTTGTAGCTAAACTCGTCACCATGATTCATTGTGACGAGTTTCTTCACTGAACAAGCGAATTGACTTCGTTGAACGAAACTCTGTAGCTATGGTTGTTATTTCGTCACCGTTATGAGCCAACTTCAGTAACGCTACTAATTAATAGGGTTATTTAAACGGTGGCGCCTTATAACGCGCATGTCTACTTCTGACGGAACCCTAACGCGTAGGAAACTAAATCGTAACTGCGTCCATTACATAATATAAAGATCTAGAAATCAAGGGTCTAGAAATCAGGGGTAAAATATTGCATACGACATTTTTTAATGGTTATTTTTAACGACGTCACTGGCTTCTGCCTATATTAGAACCACCTTTTACTCTGGTGCGTTCAAGCGAATAAATCACTCTGTGATTCATTAACAATTCCTAGCACTTTACAGTCAAGGATCTTTCCTCGCAACGTTTTCCCTTCCCTTAAGGGGACTACATACGTGAGCGAAGGACACCATTTGAACGATTCCAACCTACAAATTGTTGCCTGCGAAAAGAAGCCTTGCACGATGAACGGAAAGGTGTAAACACTATGACCGGCACAACGGCGCTTATAATACAAAACGCGGCCTACCATTTTGTATGGAATATTCATAGAAATTAGCTGTTTTTTAAAAAAATAATGGATAAGTTTCTAAAATTAATTTCTTTTTAAATAATATCCAAACAAAAATCTCCAATTTTAAGCAAATAGTTTATTATACCAGATATCTTAAATCGCTTAGGCAAATCCCTCCCCCACTTTATTCTCATCATTAAACTATATTAATTTTTTATGGGCTGTTTCTTGAATGCTTGAATGCGTATACAAAATTTCGTGTCTGTGCTGTTGAACGTTGAGGAGTTCCTTCGTCTGGAGCCATTCCTGGGTGTAGAATCATGTCATGCTTACCATAAAAATGCATTGTCATCGGAGCTGAACCCAACATGACTCGATAAGAAGAAGTGGTTCTAATTCAGCTTGCAAGATTTGACCTAAACATTGCAAGCTAAATAAATGCTTTAATAAAAAAGAAAATACATACGTCACCAAGAAGAAGAGTCCAATGACGCACCAAGTAACACTCGATCTTTCCTCACCTGAAACAAATTAAAAATCATTTTATTTATTTATTTATTATTATTATAGATGAGGTATGGATGAGGCGTTATGTAAAATGTTACCTTATAAAAATACATCTGTTACCGTTAATGTTGGTAAAACAGCCAATGCGCGGATTATCTAGTTACTCTGCAGATTAACTACGCAAGTACGTCAAAGTATGAAAATTGATTTTGCTTCGCAGATTACCTAGTAATTCTACAGACGCCTTAAATAATCTACAGATTAACGAACAAGCATGGGTTTCAAGTTTCAAAAGCATTTGGTAGTTTCAATTTTCGTTCGTTAATTTTCACAATATTAAGTTAAGTATTTAAATAGTCTAGGGCTTTACCCAAATAATATTAACCTAATTTAAACGAAATGAGTAGCTACAATATTTTAAAAACTACGACACTAAATTGATTACTTATTGGTGCGATATGAAGATTGGTGACGTTTAGAGTTACATAGAAATTTGTTTTTGCAACAAGCACACCTATTTGTGGAACATTTACAACTTCAAAACTGTAATAAGCGTAAAAACCGTTGATGTGCAGATTAACTTGGTAAAGTGCAGATATATACTATTTATAAGAAAATTCGTACCTTTTACGGAACACACCCGGTAATCTGCAGATTAACCGGTTAATGTGCACATTATCGTCTATTTCGCATTGACGGTAACCCATCCATGGCCGCACTATTCAACTGAGATGTGTGCTAGGACAGTGACGACGCCCAGCGCGTTGCGTTATTAATATGCATACTGTTGGCAATGAAGGTGGTTCAATAGTTCGCCTACAAAACGAACTTCATACTGACTGACTGGGCTCTAGCAGCGACCCGCCTATCATTTGCACTCCGGGGAAATTAGATCGCAGTCGGTCGAACGGCCGATGAAAATTGATTGAACTGCAAAACGTCGATGGGTTTATTATTATGACACGGATAAAAAACTTTGAATATGCATTATTCTTATGATTTTTTTACACCCCTAGAAGAACCCCGCAGTGCTGTGCGAAAACGCTTAATAGACGATCCACACACTTTAAAATTTCAATAGAAGTTTAATTAGTCGCTGGACAAATGCAGCCGACTATTTCTCACATTTCATATTTCAGAAATCCATCGACAGCCAAACAGTGAGATACTCGAGAAATTCCTTTCCCACGATAAGTTTTCTTGACCGAAGTAGTAACCTGGCAACTTCAGTCTTCGGCACAATCTCATACTAAAATCAATATAAAATTAATATATACTACGTAGTTGTTTAAGTATTGTAACAGTAACGTTAAGTGAATATCCACAGACAATAAAGATCAGCTAACTAATCTTTACCTTTCATCAATTCATCGACACACTCACAACCGAAGTATTTACAATCTGTTTGACAAAACATGCCTGTAGATTGATAAATCGTTCACCTAATAAAACCTTCTTGTAACCTGTATGAAAGAATCTCTGTGGATGAATCATTCAAATGAAAAATCGCGTACACCTTACAAGACTATTTTGTAACGTCAACCAATCAGACTCGCAAACATACCTCGCGGTTTGTTTATGTGTACCGGAGTTTTAGTTTGTGCGTACAACACAACAAAACGTTAAGCTGTCACTATATCTACCGGGATTTCTTGTACAGCTTACGGGACTTTTCCCTCAGTGTATAATTTAACTGGATTCCGTTCTGGCGAAGTTGGTGTTTTTCGAGTCGCGTCGGAAGGAAATGTGTTCGGGATGTTATCAAATGTTATTAAATGGTGCAGTTGAAACTTTCACAATCATCCTTCTCGCTCGCAGCCTTCCTTGTATTTGAACTCCCCGTGGGTTCATTTATGTATATTTTTTCACTACAGGGTTGTATTTAATTAAAGTACATTATTTTTTATACAGCTCAGTACTCATTATCTAGATACTTCCTCGCTTAGAATATTGTACTCGTATTGTTTAAACATATTAATTATTTTAACACACAAAGTAAAGTCATTTCAACACTTACCACTTCAAAGTAACATCGAGCGCAGTTGCTGGCATATATTATGAAAACTTAACCTGGATCAGATTGCAAGCCTAATTAACTTGGCTGATATGTGTCGCATAAGCGTTACATTTGAAAATTATAAGTCTAAGGCGTTTAAATTAATGCTCTATAGTTTGTAATAAAATAAATACACCGATTAAAAACATTAATTTTAGATTCGACACCTAAACATTTTTATTTATTTTTAAAAGTAAGGAATAAATAAATCGTTAATTTAGCATATCTTGCATTTCAACGACGAGATTCTTCTTCATTCGTAAGGCTTGTGTTGTCTATTTGGCGTAGTTCCGACTGCTTTATTATTGTTTTCATGATGCGAGGCCGTTCATTGCATTCAAACAATATCTCATAAGTCATTTTGTATATCATGTTATGTCATGTCCCGTTGAAACATCTCAACGGCGAAAAATGACGGAAACCTCCCGATTTAAAAACAGGCGCTTATACCACTGTGCCACCAACTTGTCGTTATTATTTATTTATTTTTAGACGGTACTCTAACAAAATATTGAATACATAACATGTTTACATTAATTATTATTAGTTTATTCATTAAATTTACAATTATTTTATTTTATGTACCAGCTAAGCCCAAGGCTTATCTGCTGGAAACCAGGTGTGTAAAATACAGATAAATTATTGTGAAATATTTCCAAATTATTTTTTTCTGTATTTTACACGTCCTTTACAATAGACATATTCACATACATTGAGGTACATTTTTAAATCTTAGTATATTACAAACCAAAAGTAAGTATACTAATAATACATTTTAAAATAATAATCATACACTAAAGTAAAAAAAACCGTACCGCGCCGTACCACTTAAAAACCACTTAACCTATTAAGAAGGGTATGAATTTTTGAATTTTTAAAAACCACTTTTTCTGACCCCCAGGATCTATGGTTGGTGCTATCAAAAAGTTTACTATGATTAATTTTAGGCCATTTTCTATCGGTGCGATATCGGAATTCGAGCTCCGTTACACCATTTTTTAAAAATATTATGAATTTGGTGATGTTTTTATTTGCGTTTTGTCATTTCTTGGAATAGAATCGTCTTGGGACACCTTGTATGATGAGCTTTTTAAAGTCACCGAGTAATTTCTGCCAGCAGTATGGAGTCTATGCAGAGTAGCACAGGTTGAATCGCGCGCGGGTAGGCTGGGCACGAACGGAAATCGATTAGTGGCAATCTGCGATGTATTCAGTCGTTCCTCGCCCGCTAATCGACGAGAACGCTTAATTAGAATTTCGCCTAAATGACCGATGGCTCCATGGACTTTGCAGCTGACGGCCGGAACTAACTATCCATGTACTCGTATGTACATCTACCAGGTTAGGTATGCTGCGGGATATTAAAGTTATTTTAAAAGGCTATATAGTTTATGGGATTTAAGGCGAAGCGTATTGATTTCCAGAATCATCCCTTAAAAGAATACTGCTGACTTTATGTTCACCCTGTTTAGTGTAGTGTGTACGCACCCTTAGTGCGGGTAGCAACACCTATACTCTTGGACACTTGTCTCGTCTCGAGTAGTTTGATTCTGATAACTAATTATCCTCTGGCGTCGAGGATATCACGCATTTTAATTAAAATAAAAAAGTAAATATCAAAAAATAATGTTTTACCTAAGCAAACCTTTTGTTTCAACGCTGACTGACACGTCGATGATTGCGAGCCATCGCGGCCTATGAATAGACCGGCGGCAACAATACGAATTCACACAGAGGCGACTGGAATTTAAGACCGCGACCGGCTCACGTTAATTTGCCGCCGGCAATTAGTCCAGTGGCTAGCGATGGACGGGGCGGCGAGTGTGTTTTATTTGCGGACGGCGCGCGCGACACCGCCATATTCTAATAGCGTGGGTGTACTTTGACACCCCATATTTGATGTTTTTATTTTCACTAATGTCCTTTTAGGGGGTTGATATAGATCGATTATCAAACATTAATCAGCAAAAGATATTTCTCAATTACGAGAAAAACGACTTCAAAATTAAATAGAACTCGTTTTTATGTTTGAGAGCGCAGTTGAACGAACGCATGACGCGAGACCGGTCAATGGATAAAAAAAAAATGAAAGGAGTTATACTGCCTATAACTCCTATATTTTTCTATATAAAATCTATAACTGCGAATTAATAATGGGTTTCCAGTCTTGATACTTTATAAAATAATGTGTTGTATTTATATAAGAAAATGAATTGAAAGGGACCTGTCGATAATTTGTGACTAACAGATCCACGATATGTAATTTGTTAATGATGTTGATGTTGTGTATGGCAGGTAGAAATAAAATTTATTTATTTAATTAAAATATGTTACGTGGCCTTTAAAACTTAAATTAAATTTATATTTTTGAGTTATAGATTTATTTATTTATGTTAACGTCATTTACATACACTCTTATAATATAAAACAGTAAAATAGTGTTTACATAATAAATACATTATTGTAATTTGTAATCACGTGCAATGGATTAGTCTTGTGCAGCACCTTAATAGCACAATGTGCTGTTCCAAGGAGACGCCGATCATTTATAGATCTAGTTTAGGATTATGACGCAAGCTACGGGACTTCTTAATAGACTTATAATATATAATATTAATATTATAATATAAATAAAGTAAATAACCTATAAATAAATATAAATAAATACTACATATATACACATGTTTTATTAATTTAAATACACTAGAAACACTAAATTATTACATACATCAACACCTCTAACATTATTTACGCTTGTTTAAATGACAATTCACAATAAAATTATGTTTTACCCATGTTTCGGAAAAATACTACTATATTAAGTAGACTAAAAAGTTCTACGTTACACTTATTTACATACACTTACACACTTAGACACTTTTTTGAATATTGCCAAAAGCTTTATATGCACGCGGCATAACTCACCTCTTATTATCCTTTTTGACTTATTATTCATATATTCCGCTATCTGTATTTTTCTTTCTACATAAAACTCACAATCGCTCATAGAAAAATTCACATTTGGAAATCCATTCCGCCGAAACGTCATCACTATTACAATAGCTCGTGAAGTATTCCGTCTGTGAAAAATCATCCGTCGGAGAGAGGCAGGTCCAGGTCCTCGCTAGCAGACTCCGGCCGGTGAATAATTCACGAGTGCCCGACAAAGCGGTTGACTTTGGGAAAAAGTTTCCATCATGGCGCGATCCCCGTTCCCTGTTCATCTTCAATCCCATCTTTTATTATTTTCATCTCCATCCGTTGAAATCAACGCCAAAATTATAGGGCATTTTTGTCATACAGGGTGTCAAAATCACCGCTTAAAAGGATTACTGCTGACTTTAAGTTCAACCTATATTTAAAATATTTCCTAAACTAAAGACATGTTGAAGGACCTGTAAAGTAAAGAGGGTAACCAATAATTTGAGGCCGTTGAGCCTTTAAGAACCTGTAAAGTAAAGAGGGTAACCAATAATTTGAGACCGTTGAGCCTTTAAGAACCTGACCTACAGAATCAACCAAAATAATAACGTTACAACAGAAATAAAAAGTAAGCAGGCACTATACAACAAATGCTTGTCATTGTAAACAATCTAGACCAACAATGATGTATGAAGGTGAAATCTGGACCCTCACAAAAGATGCTGTGATTTTTTTGATTTATTAAATGAAAATGGAGTATGGAGAATACGGTAGAACCACTAACTGGAAACGCCTTTCTATGAACTTCTTCGAAAATCGGCAGGTTGCGGTGGGCAGCTCATATCCTGGTCTTACGTCATCCAGATGGACGGCGATCCTCAAGTAAACTAGAGAATACATTGTCACACTGCACGAGACAGTATGATCGAGGTTTTTATGAACTTAATTGGAAGATCACAGCAGAGTTATTTATCCTCCTTGCCCTGACACCACGAGATATCCACCGTCCAGTGTCACCGAGTAAAGTATAAATATCTACAAAGTTAAATGTATTTATTATACCAGGACAAAATAAATACATTGAAAATATATTTTATTTTTTTATTTGTGCAGAAAAAAAATAGAATTAGAACGTTGGTTTAAATATTCAATTTACGAAATGTGTTCTTAGCTAATTGTCATAGTTATTCAACAAAGTAAAAAATCTAAACACAAATTTATAAAACTTGTTATTTACCATTTATCTTTTCACACATTTATATTTTAGCTAATATAAGTAGTATTAATATGAAATGTAGGTAGTCATCTGAAATTTTGATATATATTTTTCAAGGCCGCCTTTCGACAGGATTCGCCTTAAGAAAACATAAGATGCATAATTTCTATTCACAGGGTCATATGCTCAAACAGAAGACAGTAATCAAAGGTACCATGCTTAAAAGGCCAATTTACAGAGCTCTCGTACGTCAGATGCATGTTTTTTTTTGCGGTTAGACTGTACCTCCTCTGGGAGCCATATCCGAGGGTGCTGCGACTGGCAAACGGAGTCAGACGTGCTGGGCGGGGGCGGGGTCAAGGGGATTAGGCGTGGTGGATTTTTTCGAGCCGGCCGCTCGCACTCGCTCATTTAAATTGGAATGAAATATGTAAGCGAGATAATTGGATGACAGGACAGCACTGTGGAAATATGCCCGTCGCCCGTCGCCATGCAAGAGTTGATTCATGCAAACGAAATTTAAATCCTTTTAGTGTCCAGCGATTCGTGGGACAGACGCTTTCTGTTTGGGTGGTAATTCTTTGGAGAAACTCTTCCCCCATATGGGTTCGTTGTCGAGAATTGGTTTATTTTACGAAGAAAAATTAATCCATAGCCATTAACCCAGCGACCCACGCGTCAGTTAAGTCTCTCCAAAGTATTATTGCCTAAATATAAAGCTACACGAATCGAGCACCGTGCAGAAAGCTAATATCTATATATGCTACGGTACGCCCTACCTAGGTAGGTAGGGTGTATCGTGTATGTACGACAACCCTGCATCACACACACTTGCAGTCTCTCAGAGTCGATCGTAAGTAGTCTAAAAATATTGAGGTAGATCGCCTGCAGTTCAAGTTTGAGCACCCCTGGTGTATATAAACACTTTAAACATACTTAACTTAACTACACAGAAAATGTAATTTATTATATATATATTAATGCAATTTTACTTGTAAACAAATCAAAAGTATCAATTTATTTATTATTTAATATACACAATATAAAATACAATCAATAATAAAAATACAGCGACCGCTACGGAAAATGAGTATTTTTCAAAAATGAGCTTTTTTCACGAAAGTGAGTTTTTTTTCCAAAAATGCGCTTTTTTCAAAAATGAGCTATTTTAGAAAATGAGTTTTTGACGAAAATGAGCTTTTTTAACGAAAATGAGTTTTTTCCAAAAATGAGTTTGTAACGAAAAAAGTTTACGACGAAAAGAGCTTTTTTCTAGTAAAAGCTTTTTTAACGGAAATTAGTTTTTTTCAAAAACTGAGCTTTAATCGAAAATAAGCTTTTTAACCAAAATAAGTTTTTTTTCCCAAAAATGAGCTTTTTCAAAATTTTGGTGAAATGAGTTTTTTAGAAAATGAGTTTTTTTTAACTTAAATGAGCTTTTTAAACGAAAATGAGTTTTTTCGAAAATAAGCTTTTTTAACGAAAATTAGTATTTTTCACAAATGAGCTTTTTACAAAATGTAGTGAAAATGAGCTTTTTCGAAAATGAGTTTTTTCAAAAATGACTCGACGAAAAAGAGCATTTGAAAATGAGTATTTTAAAAAAAATAGCTTTTTTCGAATATATGTTTTTTTAAAAAATAAGCTTTTTTAACGGAAATTATTTTTTTTTTAAAATAAGGTTTCAACGAAAAAGAACTTTTTTCATAAATGAGGTTTTTCAAAAATGAGCTTTTCATCCAGAGGCCTCTCGGGTTCAAATCGGGCCAAGTCATTTTTGGCCGTAGAGAATATCCAATGGCGCTTCAAAATAACACCGTCGACTGAGTTATGTTACAAGACACAAAAAAAAACTCATATCAGTTACATACAGACTTGCGAGATGTTGTTTGTGTGTAATGACTGGCCTCGCATCACGAAAACAACAATAGGGCAGTCGGACCTGCACCCAATAGGGATACGAGTCATACGAATAAAGAAGCGTGTGCAAATAACCTGAAAGCTCTAATAAAAGCAGCGTGAAGTTTATTAGTAGTAGTTATTTTTATTTAGCCTCGTTGGGTAAAAATTACGAATAATGCTGACCAGTTTGGTTGTAGAAATAAAAATATAAAAAATGTAAATATAAAAATATTTATTATTGGTTGTTTTAATTAAGAAAATTGATCATAACCTAACCATACACCTAAATTAATGTATCTATTTCAAAATACAAAAATAAAGATGTTAAAAAAATATGTGTAGATATTTATATTTTCACATTTCGGAATCCCTTCCTAACAAGAGGTCCGCGTGAGTTATCGGCCCGCCTCGTGTGTTTAGGGCCTAATTCTGACCGGGAGGCGTTATTTTCAAAAGGCCATGGCCCGTCCGAGATAAGGAGGGCCCTGAGATTTATGCACTAATGTATCTTAAATATTGTGTAAGCGAGTGAATTTATGAACGGTCCGCCAATCTAATGGCCGCTCGCTACAACACCAGCGGCAAAATGCGCGAATTAAAATAATATTAGCCTTAGCAAATGACCGTTTAGTTGATAGTTATTGCCTGCACGGAGTGTACCATAACGATTTATCAACGTTGGAAGCCATGAAATGGCAATCTCAAACTTTTAATTTAACAGCTGACATATTCGCGAAATAAGTAAGATTTTATATTAAGTTAAATTAGATCTGTCAAAGCTCTATCCGACCGGATATAAAAACGCGAGAACGATACTTACACACTGAAAAAATATTTAAACAAAACGTTTGGTGTACGTACAGACTCATTATCTATATATATATATAAAAAAAGTCGGGTTAGTTACACCATTTATAACTCAAGAACGGCTTGACCGATTTTTATGATCTTTGATTTGTTGGATTTGTCTCGCCCCGAATAGCAGATTAACTATTAAAACATCCGGAAAATTCACGAAAAAAATATCAAACGGTAAGTTGCCTTCGAAGATGTTCACTTTGTGAGGTCATCACATTTGTCATTGTGCGTGCATTGATAATTAAAATTTGATGTTTGTACATTTATTGAACTTAATCCATTTTGAGTATTCTTAATGAATAACTATATTTAATTCAGCTAATAAGTTAACACAACATTTATTGATTCTGAGGCGGTGCGAAGTTTGCCGGGTCGCTTGTTTTTAAATATTTTTTGGTTAGATTTACCACATTTCTTGCCAGGCAGCGAGAGATGTAGTTAAAAAATATTTTAGCAAAAACATTTTGCTATGATTACAAAACAATATGACGTCGTGGGTGAAAAGCTGACAAAATATTTTGATGCTTTTATATGTTACCATTTTATTTTCCTGTGATTCAAATCAAAATGGCGAAATGACAGCTGATCGTGAAATTTGCATATCATATTAATTGAAGGCAACCAAAAATTATGATACTTACAACCAAGTAAGTTTAACAATAATCGATGAGTAACTCCAACAAAAAATATTGCCGTCACTATATATGAACCATACTTTACGGTTGCCAATATTATATTTTTGCTGAGGTTACCATATATTTTTTTTAGTGCAAGCAAAGTTTTATCGAAATATTACATAAAAACCATAAAAATGAAGAACCTTTTTATAAACTCTTAAATTGTACATATAAATGTTATACTAAATACTTTCGCAATCGTATTTATTTATCCATTTCAGTATCGCGAGCGGCATCGAAAGTTTGAAGGTGGAGGGGGGAGGGGGGAGGGCATACATCGCAAATAACTCAGGATGCCCATATCTCGCAAGTGACGCGTAAAAAAACTCAAGTGACGCGTTTGATTGCATTTTAAAAGACCCATTCAACGATATTTCGCTCGCTGGGGCGCGCAAAAATAATATCCGACCCCCTTTTTATATGGAGATACCTCAAGGATCGTTTTTATTCCCGCCTTTGCACGCGGTGCGACGCACGGACTATAATAGAGTTTCCCGGAGGAAGTACGAATGAATGAAGATTATTAGAAAAAACCTACATATTTTCGAAATACGCACATCCAAAAATGTGCAATGCCACTATTATTTATAAGAGCAACATTTTGCAAGTGGGGGTAATGCTCCCGTTTCCTCGGTGAAATGGACCACTTAAAAGATATATCCCCAGCCGAGAATAACAAATGCGGAGAGGACAGGCACACCAGGCCCGACGAGACATACATCTCATTCTATCAGTGAGAATGAAACATCTATATTAAGTTTGCATTTGTTTGCATAGAAAATATCTCGTCTGTTGTTCGTTTATTGGGTAGGAAAAGGGTTGTCTGTGCACTATTAAGATTAAAATTACAATAACCATTATAGTCAGTTGGTAAACGTGCAGCTCTTGGTTTTAGCTAAACTACTATCCGGCCGGGATCTTTCAACTCGATAGTACAAATGCGAAAGAGTTGAATTTTTGTGTGTAGATCGATGCTCTTGAAAACCAACCGTAGCTATTTAGATCATATCGAAATTCAGTAAATAAGAGGGGGGGGGGGGGAGATGGGGTTAAGGTGCATCGAATGGGCTGAAAGTGCAACGACCACAAATGGAGATGGGAAATAAAGCAACTCATCACAAGTTGATATCACAGGCGCGAGTAGTCTAGGGTGAAGATGCGGTTAATGACGCTTATAGAGCCTAGCTGTAAGACGTCAGGTTCTGGTTAAATATTTTACTACTACTAAACAATGTATAGAAGCAGTCGATATTATATCATAGCTACAGGGTTTTTATAGCTTGGTTAAATTTCACAAATAATTAATTACTGTTTAATGATATAATTAATCTGCTGGTATTTGATAGTAGCTATAATTGGTTATAGCACAAGACAATATGCAATTAGTTCCATATTAAGCAATCGGGAGGGTGGTGACGACCCCAAATCGACCCAGACAAGTAATTAGGATGCTGGTCTGCCAACCGGCGTATGTGCATAACCGCAGTGTCTTACGGAGGACACAGTATAAAGAAGACACAGTTTTACAATTTTTTACAAGTAGTTTATCAAAATAAGTTTATTAAGTTAAAAAGTAAATATTGTACCACTAAAATTAATAATTTGTTTGGATATGTCATATTGGATATCTTCTTAAAGTCTTAAAGTTTAGCAAGTTAGTTTAGCTATTATTTTTAATCTTTAATCTTTTGCATCATTTAAATATAAATATAATACGAAATAACTACAAACGAAAACACTTAAAGTGTGTTTAGGTCATAGCAATTATTTTGGGCCCTACTTAACTAAGCCAAATGTGCTTGTCCTAGAGTCAGGGGAGATGGTGGTAATGAAGCGAAAAAATGATATGACCATTTGCGGATTAACCGCTATCTCTCTAACACTACTCAAAGAATATTTTTGATAATACAATTATACAACTTACTAAACACCTGTAAATTTAATCTACCGTATAAGTTATACATTTGGCCTAAAAGATCTTTTAAATGATATCCTACAATATACGCTTAAAAAGACTATTTTAAAATAACAATAAGGAAAATAATACCTATAGTTTGATAACTACATTTTTTTTAATCGATCAGCTACATAAAAGCCGATGATTCACTGTCAGGTAGAAATCTTGCTTCTTAGTCATGCTTAGTGATGACTGAGGGTCATGATTTCGAAAGCTATCTCCGTTTCCCTGTATGAAGTAAATCAGTCCACGCTGCTCATCACAAGAAGCCTTTCCAGGTTGCAGCCGTCTACAAGCAACATTCTCGAGAAATTATAGGATGCGACACGGACAATGTTACATTTGCAGTCCGTGTGATTTTTCTCATGCCCATTTTAACTGGAAGTTTTCTATTGATGTCAAAAGCAACTAGACTTAATTAGTTTACATATTCCTAATGGAAAGTCACTAGCATTTGCTTTTCTTGGCAAAATGGTAAGTTGTCAAAGACAAGTTATAAATTCCTTTCTTGTGAGAAGTTTTCATAATCGAAGACGGAACTTTTTAATTTTCAGTCTTTAATCACAGCGCTCCCGGAATAGACACCTTCCTAGGTAATCAAACTAACATACAAGTCTTTACTTTGTATCGAGTCGAAGCTATTAACGGTCATTTATTAATTTCTATTTGCATCCCTACTGAGTCAGAAATTGTTTAGGATAAGTGCGTGAAACTCAATAAACTACTTGGTGACCCTGATCTGAACTCTATCTCTATCATTAGCACACGTTAACGAGAGATAATACAAGGGAAACGGAGAATATAAGGGATTCTACATCATCGTCTCATCCCAGGAAAGTTTTTCATATCGTTTTAAGCTTTAAACTCAAGAAGATGAAGAACACTAGGGATTTTAGAGATACAGATAGTTTTTAGATCGTTGAATAAATCGTAAAGCAAAATAAGGCATACGAGTACATAACAAATAACAACATCTATTCAAAATATTTGTTCTTCGCTTTGATGAAATATCACTCTTGATTTGAATTTAGACACAAGTTTCGCTCGCGTTTTGCCAGTCGAGAGATCCCAGCTTCGTTCTTCAATATCAACATTCCCTAATCTGAGCATTCGCGTTTATGGCAAAGCACCCGAATGGCCGGTTGGATGATTGAATGGCGGGGATTCCAACGCTCAAAATGCCACGAGGATCTGACAGTTGCAGCTGCTAAGTTCAAAGCGCAGTATTAACATTTAGCGTATTGCATTTAAGTTCGCGACTTGCCGTAACGATTTGATTTTGGCTTCCGAGGTGTGAAACGAGACGGTTGAAACTTCCACTGTATGAACAAAATACACGAGCAGTTGTGTTTTATTGCAGTTTGATGTATGGGTTCAAATCTCGAATATTTCGATAAATATTGTTTTTTTAATCTAGTGGTTATCTATCATTACCTTTGAATTATTTTTTCCTTTTTTTTTCAGTCTTGTTATAAATAATTTCATTGAAACCGTTAGTAACTGTAGTGTTAGTACAGTTAGCTATACCTTAAGGTGTAGCTACTTACCAGTATTCAATAGTCTATTGCAATGTCATTTCAAAGCCCAATACATTTCAGTAACATTACAAACCTCCATCCACATCTTCAGATGAACTTCAGAATCTTTACATTACCTTTGTAATGTAAAGATTCTGAAGTTCATGTACATGTTCACGTACCTTTGTACGTTCATTTTTTCTCGGGGGACACAAAAGGAGTCTGCTAACTATACATTTTTCCCATCATGTTAAAAAAAAACAAATTAAGATACACTTTAATGCAGCTCAAAACTTAAAATCGATTTTTATATAATTTAAATTAATTTTTCTCGTACTACAAGGATAATTTTTTTCTTGATAGATGAATTTTACTTCATAATTTAGGAGTTTTATTGTTAATAGTGCATAAAAACACGTTCTGTCATACACAGATGGGACACAAAAGTTCTGATTAAAATTTTCTTAAAGTATATTAACCTCGTAATTTCACAGCAGTACTAATTGATACTAGCACAGTCCCGGATGCATTATATTAGTACAGAGTAGGGGGGATCTGGTGCACGTGAGGCGACATTGCTCGAGTGCGTACAATATTGCAACCGCGCAGTACTAATCAAATGCTCGTGCGGTTTGGCCAGGGCCGTATACCTCCCCCTTTTGGACTGATTACCGAATTGCGGATACATTCGCTGACCAATTATACTGCAGTAAACGGCCTTACGGTGACGACACATAATTATTATTGTCGTAACTACGTATACATTATTAAATTCTGAAAATTCTTTGAAATTATTGAATGAAAAGTTTTATTTTTAAATCCAGCATTAAAAATAACCAATATTGTTGGGTATTGAGAATATTGTAGCAACCGCATCGCAAATTGGAACGCCGCAGTCACTTAACCAACCCGCGATGCAGATAGAGAGAGAGAGAGAGAGAGAGAGAGCTGTTTAGGTGGGCATATTAGGGTATCATAAATATATAGGAGGTGATACAGATTGCGGTTGAACGCGACCGGAACTGGTGCCTCGCCGCACATTCGCTTCCCTCGGGGGCTTGCTATTGAATATTACAAGACCGCCGAAGTCACTTAACAGCACGCTATGATCGCCTAATACATTGTCTGCTTTGATATACCTACTACACCTACCTACTAACTAATTATGGATTGTCGTCTACCAGGACATATTATTACCAAATACTAAATCTTTTCTGAATATAGGTACTAGGTAGCCGCAGTCGCAAAAGTCAAACCTATGCTAGCAGCATATCTCAGTGAAGTCATCGAGATCTAGCATCACAAATATTTTGTTATTGGAGTAGAATCATGGGAGCTACACTTCGCTCCGCTCCGAAAAAAATTAAATCGACCTCAAAACAAACCTACAACCAAAGAAATAAAACAATAATTTGTTAGAAAGCATTAGAAAAAAAAACGACCTACCAATAGGTCAAAGTCTGCGCAGAAATAGACGGTATGCAATAAATCAGAAACTAAAATGGGACCATCCCTGAGAAATTTCTTCCCATAGGCAAAAAAAAAACCATCTTCAGGTAAAGTATAGAAGCTGCTCCTATTTTTGAAGTCAGTAATAAAAATAAACAAAAATGAAAGAAACAAAGAAAAATACAGACAAGAGAAAAGAGAAATTGACCCAGAATTCTTAATTCACGAGACAATAGATATACACTTTCATTTTACTCTCGTAGAGAGAAATGACATTTAACATTTCTTGCTACGAGGGCTTACTCATATCATTCCTTAGACAAGATAAAGACGGCGAAAGGAAGTCAATTAAAAAAAAAAATACTGACGTAATGACCAATTTTCTAAGATATTATGAGATATCCACCGTTTAAGCCTGCGATTTCTTTGTCTTTAGGACATCTGTATATGTTCAAGTGGAGATACCTGTAGTCGGCTTAAGTTGTTGATTAATGTATTTTTATGTCTTTATGTATGGCTGTAAGCATTTCTAAGAATTAAATAATTAAAAATATGAATTTACCTCCATGATCGATGTGACGCATTGAACCGCGCTTTTGACATTTCCATACAAAGTCACCCACTGGAGGTATAATAAGCCGATGGCTGGCCGGAGTGTAGTTTACTCGAAATTAAATTCCAGCGCACGGCGTGATGTCCGCAACTTGGTTCATTTTTCCCGCCCGAGCCGCCCGCTGGCTTTTTGTTGGCACGCGCTCTATGCTCCTCCTCCGGAATACTTGCATGCTCTCTGGCACGCTTTTACAAATATTCGCCGAGTCCAATTTTATTATGAATTCGGATCATAACTCATGGGTCTGTTTAATAAAATAACACGCTGGATATATTGTTGTGTCCTATTAGAACATATTTATAAACAGAAACCTGCAATGTGATCGTCTCAAAGAGGCCGTGCGCATCATTTGCGTTGGAAACCGCCAAATGTAGATAATAACTATTATTCTCTAAAATTGACCCACATTTTCACTTTGTGAGTTTTTCAGAAATCTACAAAAACTGAGACTTTTACTTGTGATCTTATCCTAACTACAAATTTTAATAGTTCGTAGCATATACTCATATAGTGACTTCAGTGTATAGAACTTATTTAGATAACGAATTTGGAAATCTTTGGTTTTGACAGAGGTAAAAAAATGTTTGGATATTTTCCTTGTTGACAATTCGATTGTGATATCAAATGTTGTTATTTTCGACACGAAGTTTTGATGAAAGTACAAATTTCCCCAGGAAATGTGCGTTTTGGACACAATTTCAAATCATATCAAACGAAAAATGTTTTGTACGCGAACCCTTAGTTTTCGATTCGATTTTTAATAGGAAATGATTTCTTAAATAATTCAATTCCGTACTGTAACATATTACATTCAAATAGGTTATTATAACATAAAATGTTTTACAGATTTTACGTTTTTTTTATTATAATAGGATTAAGAAAAGATACTGTTTGAATTGACATTATTTATACGAAATCAAGGCGAGAACGTTGAAAGTGTGCGTGTCTGAAAGAGAGTGCGGGATATTTTTGTCAGTACGGTCTCGGCGCAATTAATCACCATCATCCAAGACGTCAACGCGTCGCGTCCTCCTGCGGAGCCGTCCAACCCTCGACGTTTCGACCCATCACTCAAGAGCCGTTATCGAGGCGAATATCAGTTTTGCGTAATTATTTCATGGAGTGCGTCGAATCGAAAGGATCCGGGAAGGATTTTTTTTGAGTTTTTAGCGTTTAAATGGATTCCCACCAGAATTTTGTGAAGAATTCTGATCTGCAAAATTATCCAAGAGTGCTTTTCTTATTTGACTGAATTGAGTAAAAAGACACAACACAATTAACAGACAATCGATAAACTTTAATCAGATTTCGATGCCAATTAACATTAACATAACATTTTAATAAAGGATTTTTATTTTGTTGTTTGAGATGTTCAATTATTTATTATATTTATGTATACACGATAATCTAAGAATATTACGATTATATAAAAATAGATTATTCTATATCCTTATAAAAAATTATGCGCACGGCACAGAAAGAGAATGCCGTATGTTCCTTGATATTTAACTTCATATAATAATCATTCGTAGATATTTAAAAAAAAAATGATAGGCCCTGTAATTTGTATCCCCATTCTGAATTGCGAATGTTCAGATGGAAAGTTTTTAAAAGGTGTACGGACAGCCAGACACACATATCTCGTTAATGGGTATTTTTTACTGAACCCTGAAGACGATCATTGCTCGGAATCCCGACGAACCCTCGGGACCGAACGAGGTAAGAGACAGTAGGATCGAAAGCAACTTTCTTCCGGGATCATTTAAATCTTTCGCATGGATTATTATTCATTGGCTCCGGTCGATCTATTGACAGAAATAAGCGGACGGCACGCGTTGCGTCCAAGAAGATACCCTATTTAGTTGTATATTCAAATTTAATATGCAATAATAAAGCAGACACATTATTTTATACAAAGACCGCGAACTACTCTTACTTGTTTTGATATCTCCTTTTGATTAGGTAGCATTTTAAATTGTGTACGATATTTCACACTAAAATGGAAACACTTCTGGTCCATCGTATAACCGTGTGTTCGATAAAAAAAAAGAGGATAGATGATAGATTAAGTTTTACAACTAATGCCTGAAAAAAACCTGTAATTTTTTTTCAGTATCACCCAAAATTATATCTTTTATTATTATATCTATTTGCGGTTTTTTTTTTAAAATAAATACTATTATGTCAAATACTTTTACACTCAATCAAATAAATATCACATAAGAATGTATATCGTTAGGTTACCATTGCACTACCTCCAGTTTTGCTACATCGTTCTGTTTTAACCTGTACGAGATTCAGTAAGTAATAGAAATAAACTTTAAATTGTTTTATGAATGTATTTTCTTAAATCTTTCTAAACTAGAGCGGCTTTTAGCGGCAAATAGATGCTTTTTAGTTAACAGGGATTCCTAGCGTGCATCACATATTACACATAAACAAAGTTCTTAAATATTATCGTTAAGTTAATGTAATATTTGTTTATGTTATTATATTGTTTCAAACATGTATAAATATCTTGTAATTTACTATGGTCACCATAAGATTTGCTATGGTTCGACTTTTTGTTATTGATCTACTTATAATATTTAAATTTTATATTTATTTCTATACGTAAATATTAATAATTTGTTCTTTACCTAGGGCTTACATTAATTACATTATTCCAACATCTTCACTATCACTTAATAACAGCGGTAAGCTAAGTTATTATTTTTATTTTTCGATTTATCATGATTATAGTTATACTCGAAATTTTCTTCTTTGCTCTTAGATATTTTTTAACATTTACTGATCTATGATAATAACGTATTTTTTATTTGACCGAAGTTACATTGTATGTATTTCGACACAATTCCACCTCCTCACTACGACCACTGACAGGTAAATCGATGTGTGGGTACATTCAAGTGACAGATGCTGTGCCTAGACCAGTCTTTGTTTAACTGTCGAACAAGGGGGGGGGGGGGCATGATGCTCTGAAACGTCCAGCAGAGGTACTCGCCTAATCCTTATCTATCTTTTTCTCGTTCTGTCTAATAATTATAACTAGTGATTAAACAATCAAAGAGTATTTTATTAAATATATGTCCGTAGAAGATTGTTTTAATGGTTTATTTTTATTATTAGATGTTGTAGTACTGATGGTAGAAGAGGCGTATAACAAATTGCCAGACGTTTCGGCCCGAAGGTGATGTATTTATCAATTATCTTCGCCTGTGTTGACACTGACTGTTCGTGTGAAAGACGACATCCTCAGTGTCAATTTGCCATTGACAAAGGCAGCACCTTCGCGCCGAAACGTCTGGCAATTTATCGTAAGCCTCTTTTACTCATTTCTACCACCTGTACTACTAACAACTAATAATAAATATATAATCTATATACCTACGTATGTGGCTACATCTGCGCCGGGACGAGCTCTAATGATGTAAATCAATATGAAGTAAGGAAAGTTTCGCATTACCTGCCGCCATTATTCTAACGTTAAACAAACAATTATCGTGCGGAATAGAGACAATGAAACAAAAGAGAGAGCGAGGGAGAGAAAGAGAGAGAAGAAATAGTTTCTCAGAAGCGGAGGCAACACCAAACTCAAGGGATTGTATCCTTCAGCCGCGACTGAAACTAAACACCCCGTTCCTTTGAGATCCATGGCCGGGGATATTGTTCGAGCCTCGATAGGATCTCCTAAGGTATTAAGTATAACTTTAATTGCGACGGTGAAACAAAAAACTCAGTAAGTTTGCATAAAGCTGTAACATATTTTAATCTATGCTACAATACCTTTATTTATACTCGAGCGTTTATATTGGCAATAAAAGCCACTGCGGTTTGTAATGCGAAATATTTGTAGTGTAAAAACCACAATGCTGATTATTTTCGGAATTTGTAATTAACTGGACATTAATATCTAACATACACAACATTAAACAGTATCCCCTTCTAAAGCACATTTAATGTATTTTATAGGCGGTAAAATAAAATTGATTAGGTGTAAACTGGGTTAATTTGCACGCCGAGGTTATTTTTCTTTGCAGTAAAATCATTATACCTAATTTCCCTAATGAATAAACTAATTGTAATGAATGTAGATACCTTATACTTTCGGAGATAAGGAGGGAGGGATCGTATTTGGGTAGATTTCACAAAAATAAACAATCATATAAAATTTAAAAAACTTTTCAATTAAAAAATTTAAATTCACGGCAGGGATTTTGATGCTTGATTTGGTGAAAAAATTTTGAAGTCTTTGCCCGCGGAAGAGCGCGAAGTTAATTTCGGTTTTGGGCGCTTGCAGATCTGTAGGTGATTCAATTTTAAAAAAATAGTTTCATTTAATATTACTAATTGATTTATCTAGCAAAACTGCAATTATATAATAACAATTGTAGCGGTTGGATATATTTATCTTGTAGTTGAAAATGCGATTTTCGAATTTATGGTAGTTGCATTTTAAACATCATCCGTCATATATTTTGTAAAGACGCCAGTGCGAAAACTCAAATCAGACCAGGAGGATGGGAATTTCGAAAAAGTGAAATTTTTATAACTTTCTTAGTATATAAGATATCGAATTCATTTGTTGAATGTTATATTATTCCTCAGATAAGGGCCTAAAACATATCTAAGAAAAATTGCTTTTTAAAAATTCAAAAATCATACCTTCCTTAAAAGGCAAAACATCAAATCAGTTCAAAATGTTAATTACAGGCCTATAATTTTTGATATGAGCAACCCTTAAAAGAGTAATTTACACGGACGCCGACTTGACAATTATTATCGCAGCGCGAACCATTATGATTTCTAGAATAATCAAATGATCATCAATCAAGCAATCATTTTAATCGCGTCCAGCTAGCGAATGGCTCGCGGATATTGCGTCCGCAGTTCGGACGAAATCTGTAAATACCAATAGACACGGAGCCAGTAATGCAACGTTAAACGCGGGCCGCTTGATTGCGTTCACACCGCGGGCTCCGGTACCGTTCGTGGGCTTATAACAATTCTGGGTCGGGATCCATGTAAAGCACTGTCCAAATCCCCTATCATCTCAACTCCGTTGAGAAACTCATTAGTGATATGGTGAAAAGGGTGTTATGAAAACAATTTTTTTTTATTTTCTCTAATAATCTTCAAAAACGATGACAGTGAAATCATTTTGTCGACATCATAAAATTATAAGAAGGTATAGTCTCAAAGTTGGGCGTTTTAAAACACATTCCCGTGTAGCGATGACGTCACAACTGTTAACGTTACGTATCCGGTCACTCTCGCAACTTTTACTGGACTAGCAGAGTGAGACGACAGATCAGCAGTTGTGACGTCAAAAGGTAATATTTTCTAGATTTTTTGTCTTATAATTAATCATTGGTGTATGTTGTCAATCCTTGTATGCTCAGAATTAAAGGATCATCACTCAATGTTTCAAAGACCTGAGTCAATTCAAAAAGTTACAGTTACATTTATACTTTTGACTTTCTGGCAACCAAAACTGTGTGTTTGCAAGATCAATTGAAATGTTTTGTCTATTTAATTGTTAAATAAATAAATGAGTTCAGATTGTAGAATTTATATATTATTTAAAGTAGCGAATGAATCTCTTGTCTGAATTAGAGCCGTTTTCACCAATCCCACCTTAGGTCTTCCCTAACTAAGGAACTCATAAACATAGGTTATTCTTAGGCAAACGTTTGACGTATATCAATTTAAGGGACTCTTAGCCCTAAGTAAGGTTTGGTGAAAACGGCCGTTAGTCTCTTAACTTGCTAAGTCTTCCTTATCAATGGTCAATATTCTAAAATAAAACCAAGATTTAAGAAAAAAAATATTAGGTTTGCACGTAGACTGCGAGTTGTTAAACATTATCATTGCGTCAGCTAACAGTATCACACGAGCTAGCTCCTAAATGTTGTAAGATTTAAATAAATAAATAAACCCTATCTGATTCAGGCGACCGATGGAACTTCTGAACTATCCTAAAATTGATGCCACAAAAATAATATCACCCTGCTCTAACTGTTCCCGAATCGTTTATTGACTGTTTATGTGGGCGTTAACGCGATAATCATACAACTGAGGTTACGTTAAACGCGATTTCAAAATAGCCTAATACTTAAACGGCTACAAAATAACTGCGCGATTTGTAGCTGAATTCGTCGTGGTGTCGCTTGTAACGAAATTTCCATGACGTACTCTGTAGCCATCTATGTTACTTGAAAACGGTGAAATATGTAAACATTAATTATGAACAAAATATCAGATTTTAGATTTTGTATTTCAGCGAGTAGTGGTCACAACAAAAAAAAAACACGACGAGGAAAACAAACGCGCATATTTTACGCTTAAGAAGCCCGCCTCGTAAGCGGCAACGTTTTCCAGTCCGTGCCTGCCTGCGCCACTAGGCCTTACTGTTAGTTATTTATAGCAAGTTAGCATAGTAAGACAAAGAATTTCGCGCACAAGTTGCGGCCTTGCATTAACCCTCTGTTGGCAAATAAAAGTTATTATTTTATATATTATTGATTTTATACAGGAAGTCCTGAAATAAATCCTAAAGATTTAATCTGCTGTTTATGTTCCTAATGAGCATGAAAAATTGCGAAAATAAATCCGTCATAAATTTATTATTTTTATTAAAGAACTCATATAAATTACCTTTTTTAACCGCAACGTAACCTTAGCCGCAACGCGCAGCCATTATCACGTAGTTTACTTTTTTTCTCGAAAATCATGATGAATTTAGCCGGAAATGGTCTTAAGACACGGTGTCAATAATCGCATGACAACATTTTATTATTTCAAGTTAACATTACATATTTTATCAGTAACTTCAATCGACTTATTAAAAAAACCAACGACAAAATAAAATGCCTTTAATCTGCCTAAATAATTATTGCTTGGCATTAAGATAAAGTAGTAAAATCTCTGCAAACCCTGGGTTCTAAGGATGGTGAAATTGTGAGGATGAGGATGTGTAAATCAGAAGTTGTAAATTGTAAAATTAAAAGCAGCCTAACATAAGTTGTTGTACCGGTTGACTGCCCTGACGCTTGCAGTCACAAGTGCCCATATTAGCATCGCACTGTTTATATATATATTAATTATGTTCTTGCGTTGTATAGGTTCGTTCGGTTCGCACTTTTACAGCGGCGCTGTAATGAATAAAGTTGTCAGGGGCGCTTATTGTGGGCGCAATTGATGGCCGCTTTAAAAACAGGCATTTAGGTCACGTTTGCGGCTCGCTTAGCGAAAAACCAACTCGCAGCGGAACGTTCTTGTAGACAAAGAAAACTTATTACTGCAAACTATCAACGAGTTTTCCACCGCTTTTCCGTTACCCGTTATTTCTTATTTTTACCCTGTGTATATGTTACCGTTAATGTGAGATAGACGATGATGTGCATATTAACTGGTTAATCTGCAGATTACCGGGTGTGCTAAAAATACGAAATTTCCTTTTAAATGTACTTTTCCTGGTTAATCTGCAAATCAACGTATTCTAAACCGAAAAAATATTTAAGGAGTGAGACAAGATAGTTATTCTGATTGGTTTCCTTTTCTCGCCCCCCCCCCCCCCCCACTCTCCGCTGTCATCGCGTCGCGTGCGTAGGACAAGTTGTTTTTAAGGTTATTACAGTTTTGAAGTTGCAAATGTACCACAAAGAGGTGTAATTGTCGCAACAACAAATAACTCTAAATGTACCGATCTTTAGGTTGGATCAATAAGTAATCAACTATTTAACTTCTTAATTTAATATTGTGACAATTAACGAACGAAAATTGCGACTACCAAATACAGTTAATTTTAACAATCAAGTCATGTTTTATTAAAGAAAATTACCTATTATCTTCACATTAACTAATGCTTGTTCGCAATCTGTAGGTTATCTAGCTAGGGCATTTGCAGAATAACTAGGTAATCTGCGAAGCAAAACCATTTTTTGTATTTTAACGTACTCACGCAGTAAATCTGCAGAGTAACTATATAACTGCTTTTCGACATTAACAGTAGCATATATAAAAAGCCACGCTTAGTCTTTATCACCAAACTACGTTTCTGGGTTGATGAGATATTGTGGTTATTAATATTCTATAAAATTGTTACAGAATAAGATACATATTATATATATGGTCGATTATAGTAGGCCTTATTAAAAGTAGTACCGTTATGAACCCTGTTAATGTTCGTATTTCGTAATTATACTTAGAAATAATTTCAGTTTAAGTCATAAAAAATATAATACTATTTATATTTAAAATATTGTTGTTTATGGTTTTTTTTATTTTTCATATTCTGGCGACCTGTTAATTAATTTTGAGTGTTGGGTTAAAATGGGCTTTAGATCATCCAAAAAAAGCGAGCCAGCCGAATTAATGTTTGATTCTATGTTATTAGGAACATTTTAGATAGTTTGATTACATTGAAACCCATCAGCCAAATTGGCGAGTTTTAATGTTTGTTCATTGTAACATTCTCCTGTGTGTTTTTGTAAACATGGCAACTGCAGAATGGAAATACAAAAATTAAACTAAGCCCTTAATTCCAACTCCTGGAGATTCATCTTCTAATGTCAGTTACAATTTCTTCACGAGGCGATTGGCTGATTGACTCGGGACTGGATACGAGAAAGCTAATAAAAACCACGACATCAGACGTGCTTCACCTTTCCACATCAGCTCAGAGGTCGACAGCCTTTTAGTACAAAATTAATACAGGATTTATATATAAACATTTAAAAATTGCTTAGTACTCTTTGCGTACAATGAAGAAAGCCAATAACATATTTTTGCTGCCATTACCATTTTTTTTCAGTATGGATATATTATCGCCTAGAAAGAATTAACCATAACAATTTAAATTTTTCTGAAGCAAATTAGTTTACTCACCAAAGTTATAAAACTTACCGACGAACTATTATTAGATGAAATTGAACCACACTATTTTACGGATGTTCACGTTTTGAGATCACTTGTAGCTATTTCTACCGTTTGGGGAATGAGGTCTGTATGCACATGCACTTTAAAAAAACCCTGTGGGCCCTACGAGAAATTTTTGTAGATATAATGACAGTTAAACGTTTTGTTGCGACCACAATTCGATTATAGTTAAGGTTATTTGTACGCACAAATGAGAGAGTCTTATAACCTTAACAGACTATTTCGTTACCGCTACAAAAGTTTTTAGAAGGCTCAACCAACGTTTGATGCATCTAACTGAACTCTGGTAAACAAAAACAAACTGCTTTATATGCACTACTGAATTGTTCGGCAGAGAAACAAAATGGCGAATTTGGCGAGAGTTTGCGAGTCTACTATTGATTGGTTGAAGAATCTAATTTGTCTTGTAAGATGTACGCAACTTTTCATTTGAATTCTGCATCTACGCCGACTGTTTGGTACAGGCGAATGATTTATCAATCTACAGGAATTGGTTTATACAATCTATCAAACAGATTGTATACCCTACGATACACTTTAGTTGGGCCTACTAAAATTCAGTAGCCACAACGAATATGATTCACTGAACGCTTCGGTTAACTGAGCTCGATATTTTTTTCAGTGTGTGTGTCTGTGAATCTAATAGCGTTTAACCGCAGCATCGTAATTAATTGAAATTTTGGTTTAAAATTTGTATATTATGTCTTAGAAGCCATATGAAAATAAATTAATTCAAAAGTCAGGGGTCTGAATAGTACCCTAATTGCACTGTGCGTCATCTTAATTTGCGCACGCTTACTTATCTGTTACAGATAAATTAAATAAGAAACATAGATTTTAGGTACGCGTACATAAAAGGTTAACGTTTTAAATATCCAAATCATATAAATAACTCCTAATTAATGTGTTTGAGCTTCGACTTTTTAAATTTTGAAGCCATTTAAACATACTGATGAATAATAGCAATAAATATATTTTTTAATTTATTATAAATATTAAATAAGCGGGAAGTAAATCGTATAATAATTATATTACTAGAAACAAACTAACAATGAGTAAATTTAACATATATCTATTAGGTTATGTTCGGAAAGTCTTGTGAATGCCAATCGATGCGTTTGTTGTCAACCACTGGCGCTTTCAGCTTCAAGCGCGAGAGATAAGCAAAGGAATTATATTACATCAATTTATCCGATACGCTGTCGGAGAAGATTGCTACATACGCGGCGACGAGCGAAGGACCCAGCATCCTTCCGACGCGACGCCCGGGACCAGGTTTATTATAACATATTAATCTGCATCGAAATTATTATCGGTTTTCAGGTGTAAAAATGCGCCGATGCGTATTTGTTATTTGCACACACACGACCAATATTTAAATAAAAATAAACGAGTTTTTAATCGGCATAAGATATATTTTTGTTAATTTATAAACATATAAATATGCTATCAAAGTAATTACTACTGTTTTAATGATTCTAATTTTTTTCTGTTAAATATTTATTTTATTTAAATACGTGTTAGGATAGATTGCACAAAAGTAGGAATCATTTGTTTTTTTTTTTAATTATACAAGTAGGCCATTAAAAATTTAGACGCATTTATATTTACAATAAAGGTCAAAATATTTAGATTCTAATAATACACATGGAAACCTAACCTAACCTAGACAGAAACAAAGTAAGACCTGCAAGGAGTTCATAATAAAATAGGAGGTAGACCAGACAGACACATTCGCAACTTTTCAAGTCTTCCTCGTTTTGAGAGCGGCTCGGAGGCATTAGGCGGCGAGATTGCATTTTTATTTGATTTTCGCGATTCAAAAAGAATTACACGTGAGGCCGCCAGTAACAGGAAAACATACCTTCGAGGCGGAGACAGCCGAAATACGATTTGCGTGCCTCCGAACGCATTTAATAGAAAATTCACATTAATGAATTGACAGTTTATTTCCCACAAACATTCATAATTTCATACCAACCATCAAGGAAAATTTCGAAATCAGATTAATAATAATAACATTCTACACATATAATTCATATAACCACGAAATCTAACAAATTGAAAGAAATACCAAAAACATATGTTTATATAAAGTCGAGCGTGAAGGTTTAAAATCAATTTAAAGATAAATTTTTATTTACATTGCCCCTTTCGAGAAGTCATACAATAATCAACGAAAAGTATTGAAAAACCGAATTTAAAATCCTCCCAGACTATCCAAACACATGGAGCACATATAATTAAAAAAAAAATGCTACAAATATTTGATTATTTCAGTATATAACCTCTAAATTGTGAAATAAAAGGCGGTTTCAAAGATTAAATCTTTATGTCAGTAACCATATTCTTAATAAAATAAAACAAAATATACCTCGACACATTCTCGAACGCAATACAAATATAAATGTTGCAATTTATTAAAAACTGTATCATTAACTGGAAGTATTTCTGTGACCTTTTAGTAAAATAAATAAATAGTAAAGAACAGTCTAGTTCAAAGATATACAAAAAAGTCACAAAATTGTGCAACTCAACATTAGGACGTCATTCTAAAATAATGCAAACATATGTCAAATCGCAAATAAAATAAAATCATTATATATATACGTACTTAATTTTTAAATATACTTGCAATAATCATCCATCAGGATTACACGCGACACAGGGGGATGGTAAAAATCTAAGTTTGGGGGATAATCGCGTAACATCGCCCAGCGAAGACAACTTCGATTAATTTTCTATGCGGGGGTGCGTCCCTATCAGTCCTCGCAGGAGATAAACAACGAGGACGTTACCCACCCATTCCCCCTCCAGCTCCCCCCAACCTCTCCCCCCTCCCCAGACCCCACGGCCATAACAGCCTCCGAAAAACAAGTAGAAGCGAAGATTCGGCGGTCAGATAAGGCGAATAGGGGGACAAACTTAAAAAGTGTAATCTTTGAGTTGGTCTTTTGGCGGGGGAAATTATTTTGTGATTCCTAATAACAATGTCTTCGAATTTATTTAAATACTCGTTAGAGGTTTCTTTGCATAGTTAACATAGAACAGGCCGTAGTCTAGTTCGGTATGGCAAATTGTATAACAATAATTTATATTTCACATTTATATTAGAATTTTTATAGCGGAGATTAAGAGGTATTTTTACTGCAGTTTGTAGGGTAGAAAATGTTAAACCAGCTTAAAAAAAACACAACATTCTACTCAGTCAGTCAGACCCTTTATTTTTTAAAAAAAAATGAGTAATAGTTTTTTCGATGGTTTTAAAAGCTTAAAACGGTTACACGAACCAACTACCACCGCAACTAGTTGTATCTGAGTTCACGGTATGATGTATTGTTTGACGATTATGTTTAATTAACCTAGAAGTAGCAGATTAAATTTTTCATTGCGTTTTTTCATTTCACTTCATAATAACTACTTTGTCATTACAGGTCATATAAAAAATAAAAAGATATGAGATTTGCACATATATCAGGGACAGTATACTTATTATATAATTATTTTTAATTCACAGAAATACCTAGAGCCAAATACACAATTATTAAAACAATACAAATGATGAAAACTTGACCCAAATCAAAAGTATTTTTAGAATAAACAAAAATTTCAAACAGGATGTTGCTATGCTATGCTATTGTAAAACGATGGTTCATACCTGGTTTCCTTAAAATTAGGTTAGTGCTAAAAGTCATTTACATATTTTTATGTTAGAACATCGTCCTTAAATCTATCACTAAATTGAAGTATTATCCTTAATAATATGTTTGTATATAAAACTTCGTTACTTTCTGTACTGCTACAAGTGAATTTGAATACAATATGTTTCACAGCACAATTTCACCAGCATATTATGTAATTTAACCTAACTTTGAAGCCTAATGAACCTTTCCTCCTCCTATTAGGAGGAGGAAAGGAAAACATTATGTTTCTTGCCGCCAGAGGAATTTATAAAATAATTTATTTATAGTGTTATGCTACTCCTTGGCAACAACGTAATTACCACGCGTTCAGTGTTGCTCAAGGCAATATTCCGCTGATGCTGAAGTTCAGTGCCCGCTTACGCGCATTCAAGAATCGGCACATAGGCTCAAGATTAACGTTTTTCCAGCTAAGACGATGCGACCTCGGTCACCGACACTGTAAAATGACAATACACGAGCCCCCCCCCCCCCCTCTGCTCGCCTTGGCTCGGGTATATAACCCACTTGCGTCCTAGGCTCTGGGCAGGGACATCACAGGAAGCAGAACCCTCCGACTCTGACCCTCGATGGCACAGCCATCCCTTGGAAAGAGTCGGTGAAGTACCTCGGTGTCCAAATCGACGGTCGCCTGAACTTCAGCAGGCAAGCCAAAGTTGTCATCGCTGGCGCCAAGTCAGCGCGTCACCTGAGGCGGAGAATGTCCCCATCAAGACAAGGCAATCGATGCTCAACATGTACGTCAGAGCCAAGCTGACCTATGCGTCCCCAGCCAGGTATCACCTGACGGCCAAGACGCATAGAGTCGAGATGGAGCGGATCATGAACGTGGGCAGGCCCACCATCGCAGGTGCCTCGAACCACGTGCGGAACGCCGACATCAGCCGCGACTTCAAGACTGAGTCGGTCGACACCGTTGTCCGGCGCCTCGCGACAAACATCTTCACGAGGGCCGACAACTCCCACCACAAGCACCTGCGAAACATCGCCCCTCAACAGGGCGACACACCGCTCCACTCGTGTCCGCCTGACAGACGCAGCAGGCCATACCCGCACGACTTACTCCTGGAGTAAGTCCACACTGCGCGGGAGCCACTCTGACACCGCATCGATTCCCATTCGTCGACGATCCCCTCAGCTCATCGGGAAGAAAGGAAGACCTGTCATCCTCCAAAGTAAGTCGACCCGAATTCCCAGACCAAGGGGGCCTAACCAGCCCCTCGCTGGAAGATTGCCTCAAGGTTGTGCACACACTATCCTCGAGGGCAGAAACTCGAACGCTCTGGGCAGTTCAACACGTATCTACACGCGCAAACATTAGCAGTTCGGATCTCTCCACCATGCATGCGTTCAGCAGCTGTTCGAGGCAGATTATCACGCTAGTCCCCGATGCCCAGCCACACAACCGCTGTCTCCAAGTGACACAATGAGAAAGTTACACGAATGCGAGTTAATATTCTGATTTCAATCTTCAATAAACCTAATCTTAACCCGCGCCCCTTAATCCCAACAAGGCCGTTACAATGTAACGTACGTGGCAATTACAATTACTCGCTACGTAAGATATAAAAAAGAATAGTGTCTGCTGAGTGTGGTGTTAATGGTCTTATGATAATAGAACTTAAATATTTGAGTTTGACACGCTTGCTCATCGTCGCTCATCGTCAGATTTAAAATTTCTTTATAAAATAATTAATTATGATGTAGAAATAACGTGTCTAGAAAAACGACATTTAATACGACGTCGTATAATTTAAGAGCCCTGATCTGTTTAGAACCTCTATATCGCATAGCATAGCTTTTAATAACATAAAACCTCGCATCTGTCGTCATTATAATAAGTTATTAACATTGACCTTCAATTCCCAATTGGATTCATAATATAACATCAAAAGCTGACTTCCAACCCAGTGCCTGTTAGGAAAAGCGTGTGTTTAGACCACATCGACAAGGTTTTTGTGGTTTGTGAAGACATACTTCGTCTTCATTGCTTTTATTGATTTATTGGAGTCATAAATAACAATTCCTTTCTCGCGCAGGCGGAACTCCTCGTGTTTTAGATAAATCTGCGAATGCCATCTCGACGGAGTGCTCGCATCGTGAGTAGGTTTGCCTACATTCATCTCGGCCATCTTATCACAAATGGAATCGCAACATTTCGAGGACGTCCGCGACGTAATTTAAACCGCAATTCGTTCCCTTTTTTTACGCTCAGCAGTCCCTAATTTGCAGTAAGTGTGCGGTCGACGCAACGTTGACAAAGGCGTAGAAATAAGAATATATACGGAGCACAAATTACCCCTGCTTACTGGCATGTCCCCTATCTTACTCCTAACTCTGAGGATCCCCCCTCTCCCCCGATTCCGCCCCGCCCACCACCCGGTGCCAACCAAATTGGCTACACCCCGCGCAGGCAGCCCGCAAGCATTTCAACGAGTGCTCTACATAGATACGTCCTCAACCCAACTCAACCTCACTATAAAATAATATTTTAGCAAAAGGCCAACTTGGATTAACAAAATATAAGTTATATGACGTGTGTATCTATGTATAACATCGTATACAAAATAATAGTGGTTTGAATCTAAAAACTCTAAAGTAAGCAGGTATATGTCTCTGAACCCGAGTCTTGGCTCGTTGGCCCCTATTTCACCCTATTGGGAGTTGTTTTTGTTTTTTAAAGCAGGCTATATCTTTCTAGGATTCAAGCTATCTCCATACCAAATTTCATCATCAATACAATCGGTTCAGCGGTTTAGACGTGAAAATTTAAAGTGAATAGTAAATTTAGTAAATAAGAGGAAGGGGTGAAGTTTCATTCCTAGACGCACGTCAAAATTTACAAAAAAAAAAACTGAAATGTAAAAATTTATGATCCATCGTACCTATTTACCTATCTATTCAGACCTAAAAAATAACCCACTTTCGCTTCTATGGCCATCCAAAATGCACATCGAATATGCTAAAAGTGCCGCAGGTACAAATGAACATAGGAAATGAAGCAACCCATTACAAGTTGGTAAGTGACAAGGCGCGAGTAGTCTGGGTTGAAGAAGCGGTTAATGACGCTTGTAGAGCCTAGCTGTAAGACGTTATGTTCTGGTTAAATAATTTACTACTATTAAACAATGTATAGAAGCAGTTGATATTATACAATAGTTACAGGGTGTCAAAGCCATTCTTGTTTATATTATCATAAGTCATGTATTCATTAATAAATATTTTTTTGTGATAACTGCCGACCGTAATTAAGTCGTTAGAAAAATCGTCAGCGTCAATGCGTGCTAGAATGCATACATACTCGTAGGTGCTGATCCATTAAAGTTTTCATGATCGAACTATGCGAGCTAACTTACAGCAAATGACATGTTGTCAAAAGTTGATTATATCATTTTATATGATATGATGTTATGTTTTCGCACTTTAACGTATATAAAGTAAAGTATAAAATATTTTTATTTTACGTAGTAAGTGGGTTCTTATTTAATTATTTTCTAAAAAAAAACGTATTGTAAAGTTTTACGAGGATTTCGACATAAAAATAATTTGGCCGGAAGCATTAATTGTATTTTGCTGACGGGCGTTTTAAGTGGACATTAATTTATATATATTTTTTAATTTTCCTTTGTTTCGGTTGTTAATTTAAATCACACTGGGTATTTCTTGTTTTTGTTTAGACTAAACGTTAAAAAATATTATCGGACAAAAAATCTCAATTGATGCGAAAATAATGATTGTACGAGTACTTACAAATATTGGCTATACCATGTATCAACAAATGGCTCCCTTACCTGTAACAACAAATACACATATGTTAAATGGTTTAATTAAACGTATTTAAAGTTTTACTGTAAAACTTTTCGGGCCCAAAACACCCGAAAAGGAGACACTCCAACACTCTAATGGTTAAGACACTCTATGGTAACAAAACACTCTAGTGGTTAAGACTATTAACCCAGCGCATGCGGTTTCAATCCGCACTTTATAGTACATTTTTACGCTTCGTTATTACCATTTACCCTGACTTTAACAAAGTGACTTTTAGCTTAGTTAGGTAAGGGCCTAGAATTAGTGTATATATATATAACCTAGGTCTTAGCAGTTATTTATATAAATTAATATTAGAAATCCATTTTTAAAAACAAACTTATACAGTGCTTTAAAATTTATTGGTTAATTAATTTTTGGATAGTCAACTTGCGCCCGTGCGAAACCGGGACGAATGCGAGAAAAGGAATTCGTCTGTACTTTCGGACTATCAATGTAAACGCTGTATCAAAGTAAAAGATTATATCAGATCGTCACACACATTCCGGCGTACGAAAAGTATGAACATTGAAGTCAGCTCAAGCAATAAAATTGCTCGACTGGGTCCGCCTGTCCCTCATCTGAACCCACCCACCCTCCCCGCCCCCCTCCCCCCTCCCAATCACAGCCTCCTCTTATCTCTCTTATCGACAGAAAGTCAGCGAAATTGCAAGACAGCCGCTTCGAACCAATCTCCCGTGCCGGACAGGGTTTTTCGAATTCTATTTTAAATCGGAATTTGTTTTAAAAATAAGAACGCCTTTATTTATACGTATCTATGGTCCACAGCTCCCTATTGTTATCTATACAGTGATCATTATATTATCATCGTGTTCTAGAACCCAAAACCACCCTCAATTTAAAAGTTTATATATATATATATCTTTCTTGTGGGCACGATAAATGCCGTAATTTTACTTCAACCACTTACAAATTGATAAATAAAATTTAAGGGCACAAAATATCGGTCAAGTTCTTTAATGGGTAAAATCAGAATAGGGGGCGGTAATTTCGAAAAAGTAACTTCTGCTATAACTTTTTTAGTATATAAGATATCGAATTCATTTAAATTTTAAATAATTCCTCAAGTAAGGACTTAAAAGTTATTTTAGTAAAATTTTTTGATAGCACCATTGCTTCTAGGAGTGGGAAAAATTGTTTTTTTTTTAATTCAAAAAATCATACTTCCCTTAACATACACAGTATCAAATCCGTTATGTTATTTATTGGCCTATAATTTTCCTACAACTTTTGTTTGAAACAATTTTTGATCTAAGAACCCTTAGGGTAAAGGATGAGCAAAATGTTTCATCACTTTGATCTGCCGAAAGGATTTTTTTTTCTCTCTCTTCTACTATGTAAATCTGTAGATTTCTTTTAAAATTGAATAAATAAAATCAACCCCGTCAGGAAAAAGTAATGAAAGGTGGTAAAGAGACATGAATGATTTTTCGAGTTTCTTTTCTAATTAAAGGGTCTTCTTTCATTAGATTAAAAACAGAAAAAAAAAACAATATCTATTTAAAGCATTTTTCTCAATTTCACACTATTTACAAATGTGAGCTGTCGACAACTGATATTATAAAGCATTATACATATTATTATATTTAAAAAAAAAAAATATTTAAAATATTACTGTTACAGTGGAGTTTTAGTGGGTAGATATTATTGAAAATTTTAAAATCAATTGTTATTTATAAAGTTTTTGTCTCATGACTTGTGACACTTAAAATAAAAACCTAATTAATTTATGGTCTTAATTAAAATTAAAAATAATTTGAATATCTTATAATGAATGTCTTAAAATTAATAATATTATATTGGCTGTTTACGAAGGAATCACGGTTCAGAAACGACTTCCTTTTTAATATCTTCTGTGTTGATAAAAAATGATAATCGTCAAAAAATAAATAAATAAACAAAGCCATACGATGGGCCTGGTCGGTTAAACGCGCGAACGCTGTCAAAATTTATTATAAAAAATATAACTTTTTATTTTACCGCCAAAATGGGTGGATGGTGAGATCTCCACCGCATTTTGGCGGTGACGAAACGGGTTTTTCATCGTTTGTGGCAAAGGTCTGTTATGTAGTCGGCATGATGTTTAACATTCATCACAAATATATTTCTATACATTATTTTATGATACACAAGAGCACAAACACGGGTATCGAAATTAATGAAAGTTTTATGCTAATACCCAGACAGAGCCGTGGCTTACCCCCCCCCCCCCCCCCCACCCCCGGTTCGCCGAATCTGCTTCACTTGCGGCGCGGGGGTGAGGAAGGAGTGGGGGGCGAATCTAATATCACTAACGGATTCTACCCTCACTGTGGATTATCTTACTTACGAGTAGAATTGACGAAACAACCAAAAGACTACTCAGCAATTTTCGGAATGGAACTTTGCAATTTCGATATTATATTTGTTTCGTACGGGGCATCCTCGAAGGGGGTGAAATGGCGGCTTAATCCCTAGCATTCCCTAGTTATGCGTTTCCTAGTTATTTGTTTCACCGTTAAATGCGTTTATAAAGTACGTTTTATTTGCTCTTTTAAATTCTTTAAAGTTTTTTCATAACCTAATAAGCTTAACATATTGGATATTCGCTATGAACTTAGATATGGTTACACCAAAAGACTTAAAAATTGTATACACGACTTTTATTTCACCGTTTTCACAAATGACGAAATAATACTAGGTGTTATTATTATAGATCACAAGAGCGATTATAAAGTATCGCGTATCTGAATGAGTTTAATGAGAAATTTTTAATACTCCGATTTATACAGTTGCAAACGAGGAAGGTTCACTTGAACTTCGCCATCATCATCAAATTTTTCAATATCAACTGAAATTGTTAGTTATAAGGTCAAGCTATTAAAATAATGACGAGTTATTAATATTCGTCTGGTGTCCATAGATATTAACATATGTATCCTGTTTACTTATTAAACATGTTTGTACTTTTATATTTCGTTATCGAAATTGAAGCAATTGTCTTATGACGAAAGATTTCGTAATAACATTATTTCTAATGAAGTACCTACATAACCAAATACCTACAAAAATACCTACAACACCAAATTCAGTGAGGTTGATGTACTTGGCCTAAATCGTGGCGAGTTTCTTTCAAAAATCCGAAGTATTTCATGCCAATCTGATTCAAAATAAAAGCGTTGCATATTAAAATTAATTTATCTATACGCAACATATACGATGTTCATAGATACATGCACACACGCAACCACACACCCTCGCACACACAACCACACACCCTCACAGATACTTTTAATTGGCCTTATTTAATTGGCTTACCCTCTGAAAAATTGTATATAATATTATTACGCTGTATGCTTACCTGTTAATAAATAAATAAATAAGGCAACAGTAATTTGATATTTTTTTGCATAACTGGCTTCGATTGATTTCGAATAGTGACGCAATATCAAAATCAGCAATCTCGTCTCCCCCGCCCGCCCAACCCTAAGCCCGCCCGCGTCACACACACACCGTCAACAATAATATACCACCATATCATACACTCACACACACCGACGCACGTTTTCCTACATACTTCAAAGAGTTTTTCATTTATCATTCAACACGAGCCATCGCTCAAAAAGCCCGCAACAATAACCCAGTGATTCAATTAAATATGGCGGTGATTTTTTTATTTATTTCGATTGAAATGTGACTCAAAGCATCGCGTTGATATTTCATTTTTACTATTTATACGAAACGAAACGAAAAAAAATTTAATAGCAATGGAAGAAGTACATTCAAGTCGTTTTAATAATTTAAGCACAAATTACTATCGAAGGAAATGTCGTTACTACCGCAAGTTCTGAGTGCAAAAAACAAATATTTGACAGTTAAGCGATGCGTTTGTGGTTTGGGTTTGCCCAAAAGCAGGCCTGTTTGCTGATTGCTCTTCTTACGGGGCACTTTAAATTGATAATGCAATAATACAAACATGGTGTTAGTAAATCTATATATTTACGAGAAGCATATTGCGCGCACGGAGGAGTGTGAGTTTTGGTGAAGAAGTTTATATGGAGAAGGAGTGCAGAAATCTAACATTTATCTATATGTGTTAGAAATACATTCAATTAAATAAAATAAAACGTTCATACTACAGGGAATTAAGACAAACAACACACGCTAATGACGTATTTGTAACACGCTCGCAACTGACGTAATATAATAATATTTTAAAAAATATATTCTGTGATTATATAGAGGTATACGAACCTCAATAATGCTTATACTTAAAAGTTTAATGAATTACGGTTATAATAAAATCGCCTTTTTATATAAAAAGATTGAAAGAAACAAAAAAAAGAATTTATTGCGTTTTTTATAGGAATACTATCAAAATACATTAACAGTACAAGAAAAGTAGGCTGCGTGGTAAAAGATATCTTTGTTTGCGAGGGTGCCGTAATTGACTGTGTGGTTTATATTAAAATCTGGCCGATCCCCAAGAAAATGATAAAGTATCAGGCTTGCATGAGAAATGTGGAGGCTGCGTTATGTTGCCAAATGTATTTCATCTGATTCCGTACTTTCTTTCCGAGAGGAACTCTTTCGCCTGTGACGTCATCGCCGACGGAGCGACAGAGATAGCGCGAGGCGTCTTTTTTATATCTCGCCCGTTCCTCCATCCGGCAAAATGGCAATTGATATGCAAGCGAGCTGTATTGTCGACACAGTCGTTAACCTACATACATCGGGTTTACAAATTGGAAAGATTTTCACATGCTATATACCTAGCCAAATATGGGCACATTAATATGGTAATACATTTCTGAGCGCACAGGCGCATACTTTAAAAAATATAATCAGAATAATAATTTTCAATAATAATCCTTATATTATATTATATTATACAGTTAAGTATATAAAATAATAACATCAATAAGTAATATACATATGTTGATGAACCCGGCGGTGAGATTTTTGTTTCTACTCAACCTCACTCTTAAAGTAACACATTGATATATCTATGTTACTCAAGAAATAAAAAAAAACTTGATTTTTGAAGGGTATTCTTTCTCTTTCTTTTAAATGGTAGGCGTGTACAGGATAACCAGATCCATCGCAGTATTAGGGTAACATGTTTTTTTACAAACTTTGTGAATTAAAATGAATACGTGATAACACTTTATCACTTATAGAACTTCTTATAGAAAGAAGAACACTTATAGAAAGACTTAATTTGTGCACAAATGTTACCAAAACTAGGGAATACAAGAATGAGACACCGAAGTTTGAGGATTCTGTACTAACTAAGCTGATTTCATATAAAAATACCCAATTATTAAAAAACTATTGATTCTGTCAATCTTATTTCAGTAGGGTAATAATATCCGCAATGCGGCAATGTGCAATATGGCAAGAACAACCCGTTATAAAATAAGTAAAAATAAAAACGGTTATTTATTATTTAACAGAAAAATAAGGAATGTAAGTATAAATTTATAACGACCTAACAGCTGATACGGTGCGAAAAACAGAGGCGGTAGTTGAATGTAAATTTATCGACGTGATTCGACATACGATTGGAAAACGCAATTCAAAAGGTAACTGTAAATCCGCAAAATCTCCGACAAACACGTTTGATGGCCATTATCAACATTTTCAATATAATTATCGGGTGCTTTTGACGTCAATGAATATTCGCCAATGCAAAAATTGGATTACGTCAATCATTGGCTGAATGCGCCTGAACAATCATTGTGCAGAAGGCGCCATCGACAAGTTTTATATTTTATTTGGGTTTTTATTTGGCGTTTATATTTTATTTGGCGACACAGTTAAAAATGGTCCAAGGAAACATTTTACCGTTATTACACTATTAGTTTCTTACATGGTAAGATGGTGCTTTTAGTAAGGTCTTGATTTTAACTACTTAAAAATAAAAAAGCAACATCGAATACATTATGAACATACAATTATATACTATTTGATTACTCAAAGTATTAAAAACTAATGTTAATATTAGCTTAAGAAGAAGTACGTCAAAAACTGTACAGTAAGTGGATTAATTAGTTAATAAAAATAAGTAATAATAATTATTTAATTTCAATTCGAATTAATCAATGTCACCCAAATACATTTTTAAGGTGCACACAATTGTATTATCACTCTTCTTAATAGGATTTCTTGGATTTAATTCTCCATTAATTATATATTTTTTTTTTCAATTTGCTAAATGCTTTCACTAACCCTAAAATTATTAAACTTTTGCGTTACGGCAGTATGGGCAGCTCCCTCTGCCAGATGGGAAACTAATAAAGGGTCGCTTATCAAACCAGTGCTAAACTACCCTTCATATCTGCATTAGCAGAGGGTTAAAATTAATGCTAATAATGCACTATTCAAGTTGCAATATTCATATTATTACATTCGAAGGGTACCTTACTGTTGATAAATCATTAATGTCTAAAAATGAAATTATTATTTTTTTTAATACGTTTTTACACACTGTTAGATTTTTTTGAGTTGATTCGAATGGATTGATACACTCGTTTTAAAACAACTGGACCATGAAGCTGACGATTTCTAGCTCCATGCAACTGACAAATTAGATAATACAATAAAAAAAATATAGCTAACTGTGCTACGGGCAAATCGTGAAAAAGGGAAATTATATAATCTTAAAAATTTGGGTAAATTTAATGTTTTTATGAAATCAGCTCAGTTAGTACAAAATTATTTTTTTCTTTTTTTTTTGCAATCCGTGAGTGAAATATTACGTCCGAAGTTTTTGCGCAAATAAAGACTTTTTTAAGCTTATATTTACTTTTTAAATCTATAATTACCAAGATTTAGGAAGTAATATTTGGGATCAATTCTCCGCAAAAAAAAAACATGTTTAAATTAAATTTTCCCTGATTTTCAGATTTATCGGACGACGGGGAAATTGGCTTCCTCTGGGAGTATGAAGAAGTTAAGCTGTCTTAATGAGAAAGAAGCGCGAAAGATCTCAATTAAACATGTGACATTTTTTTAAAATATTGTTTTTTTCAGATAACGTTTTAATGTTCTTTTGAGTACTCCCTAATTCCTAATATCTGCTTTGTCAAAGGCACAGTTAAAAACAAAAAATTAAAATTAAAAAAAATCCCGATACACAAACGGCTCAACAGATTTACTTGAATCATAGCTAAGAACACTCAAGTCACCTTTTAGACAAAAAAAATAAATAATTAAAATCGGTGCTTCCATTTGGTTACACGCGTTAAAACACCTCTTCTGTTTGAGTCGGGGGTTAAAAAGAAATTCAGCGATTGGGTCAGTTTTCCAGCACATATTATGCATATTAAAGAAAGTTAGTAGATCCATTTTAGGTTCTCTTTTTAGTTTAAATTATATTTATGTAAATTTTGTTTTTTGTATTACCTGTGTAAACTTTATTAGATCTCTATAAATATTTATTACTCTGGTTTGTTTAAATTAAATTTGTTTTATTTTGTTTCTAGAAAATCTATTTGTGCAATTTTATTTTCATCGTCTAGTCTTTCAATCTACATTGTTGTATGTTAAAAGTCATTATGTCATTCTATGTCATTCCTATGTACATTTTTGTATATATCGGAAAATAAATTTTACCTTATATTATTATATTTTTTTTACCCATCTTTTAGTGAAAAATATTTGTTTGTATTAATTTTTTTGTTGTTTTCATTTATTTCAAACGAAAATGGCGTCCGCACACCCGGCGGTGTTTCAGGAGGAGTGCGCAGGAGGATCGCGGAGGGTTTTAATGAAAAGTCCCGTGATAAATCGCACGGCGCGCAACATGACACGATGTGAAATTTTCCATAAACGAATGCGGCGCCGCGGCCCGTATATTGCCCGACAATTTAATGTCGCACGTCAAAGTGTACACGTCGCGTTTGCGCCGCATACACTCAAATAATACACTCGTATGTAAACCCGAAAAGTCTGAATAAATAATAGCATGTTGGAAGTTGAAACAATATCATTATTAACGCGTAAAATAACACGGATTAAATATTATTTTAAAGAGTATTTTACTTATAAAAAGTATAAGCCGCGATTTTTCTTTAAAAATATTTCAAGTCATGATATGATGGCAATGTTATATTAAGCTTTATATCTAACGTTTGCGTGTTTAAATCAAAACCCATAACATAAAGTACAGCGTGGCCCGATGGCTCGAGTCTTAAGGAGACGACATACTTGACCGATTCTGATCAACAAATTGTTGCATGCGAAAAGAAGCCTTGCACGATGAACGGTGTCACGATCGTGTTTAATCGTGCCAATTACGCTATTCTTGCGCGCGTAATTATTAAGAATATATGCATATATAAATATTTATTTATTTTGATAACACCAAAATTACGTTTGTAGCTAGGTAGAAGCCACCTATTGGCAATCCTAGCTAAGTAACCATATTATGAGTTAGGAAGCGGATGGTAGTTCCACTAATTCACACCAAAAGAGGGCGGTACGGTATTTTTTTAGCGAATCTTGGGTTACGAAATGATGTTAGTTATTGCTTAATACCGTGAAGAATATTCGCAAAATAAATTTTAAATAAATTAAATAATAAATAAAAAGATAGTAGAAGGAGAAAAGTAATGATATAGTATATAAAAAAAAAAATAATAATATCAAATTTTGAACAAGTACTTAGTCCTGGCGAGAGGCGTGAAGTGAGCGTTTTAGGAACCGCGGCGGTGTTCAGAGGAGTACAGTAATTAGTTTTTTCGAATAGATAGAGTAGGTAGAGGTCTCTTACATTTTGGGTCGTTTTGGGAGGTGGACGTATCTTTTTTTTGAGTTCTGCGTGCTTGGTTTTTTTTTTTTTGGTTGGTTTTACTAATCCAACCGCATCGGGCTATATAGAAGTTTGTGGAAGGTGGAGTATACCACCAAGGGTTTCAAAGATAAAGCGCGGTAGAGCCAACGTAATATTTCGGCCACGCGAATTGGTTTTCTTCTCCGTGCGAGAATCGACCCGCAGAAGCGGAAAACCTGGATGCATGGTGCACATTCCCATGATTTGCCACGCAGCAGATATACCATGGCGTTTCCTGGAAGGCCGCCGAGAGAGTAAATCCCTGCATCGGAGGAAAGGCGTATTGGTCGTCTCCCCGGCGCTTACGAGGCAGGCCGAGACGTCGCCAGCCTTATCCCGTCGGACTATCCAGTTCCAGGGAGCAAAGTCAGAGAAACAGAGGTCAGTCCAGTGTTAGAAAAAAATGGTCGTTTCATTGCATTCACTCGTTAATTTTTTTAGTTTTTTTTTCTTTATTTACATATTTAACCTCTTGTAGAAAATATAGTGACAGAGCTTGAGCTCCACGTCATTTGATTGCTTTTCAGTAAAGTTCGTTTTTATTTGACAATTAAAATGATTAGATCATCCTATTCCAAATTATAAAGTAGAATAAAATAATAGCTATTGATAGCCTATTATAAAAGATTGGCGTTGCTTTACTATGAACGCCGGCCGACTTGCGGTCGAGTATATTGCCTACCACCGAACAAGAAGAAAAGAACGGTTCGCGATGCCGGGGGAAGGGGGTCTGTTTCCTTTAATTTAGTTTTTTTTTTTTGTTTTTGTTGTTTCAAACGGATTCAATCCGGTAGTCACTAAATATAAGATCTTGATATTTTTCTTTGATAAATAATTATACAGTAATGCTCTATAAAGTACAGATCGAGTCGCCAGAACGCCCACACCACCCAAATACATGTATATTGTCATTTGTTATAGTATGTTTCCAGCACGTTCGTTGTATTGTTTGTTTATATTTTGCCGAGGATGTAAAAAAAGTCAAGTTTTGCCATGCCATCGTATCAAAGGGCCACACCATATTTGTTTATTTTAAAATAACCCCCTGCAGGTCAAATATATAACATTTGTTTTGTTTGTTTAAGTTTTCTTTGTTCAACAATATATTGAACCGTTGGTTTTGATAGTGAGTAAAGTACATACAATTTTTTTATAAATGTTTTTCGTATATTCGTCGTATATTTTAGCCATGCCGAAATGCCTTGCCACAATAATTAAGAACATAATAGGAAATGTTTGTTTTGTTTATTTACATATTTTTTAGTAAACGAAGTGCTTATATATATTTTCTCCGTACAATTTTTGTATGCACCGGCAGATGCCGAAATGTCTTGCCACTATAATTGAGTACCCAATATGAGATGTTTATTTTGTTTATTTATATTTTTTTGTTTAAAAAGAAGTGTCAGGATTCTATATATTTTTTCCGTATAATTTTTGTTTGCACCGGCAAATGCCGAAATGCCATGCCAGTAGTGAGTACCTAGTAAATAGCGTGATAATATTATTTTGTTTGTTTACATGTTTTCGTTTCGACGAAGCGTAATAATTTTATATTTTTCTTGCACGGCCATTCGCCCGAGTATATGCCACATAACATTTAATCGTGCTGGCACGAAAACGTAAACAGTAAAACGTCATTATGACGTAATGCCATTGTTTACAAACAGTCTGTTTTTTTTTTAGGTTAAAGCAATATATTGACCCTTAATAATTTTATATGTTTTTTTGCTTTTCGTATTTATATTTGGTTGAGTTAACGTAAGGGCGTTAGTGCATTAAAACAAGATGTTTGTTTATTCATCTGTGTAATGAATTGCCGGATTTATTTGTCATAAGGCCCTCCTTCCGACTAAAATCGGGTAGATTTTTAATATTTTATTTCGGCGCCTAATCTAAACGTTTTGTTTACGAAATAGGTTCGTCAAATTGTAGGGTCAATTGCGAAGTTTGAAATTAATTGTTTTATACATTGGCACCACGTCATTTTATCAACATATCTCTGTATGCTGCAGATAATGGCCATGTTTGTGGCATTGCAAATTTGAAGTTAAATGTTTTTTTATTAATAGTATTTTTGTTAATTTACAATATCGCTTCATAATGTAAACATTGACATGTTTGTCAAACTAAAGAGTCATTACCAAAGTTTAAGAAATATTGTTTATTTTCTGTCACATCGTCAGTATGTCGTTTTGTTTACAAAATCGGTTCAGCCGGCAGTTAAGTGACATGTTTGTCGCATTATGTAGTCAATGTCAGAACTGAAAGTAATTATTTTATATTGCTAGTATTGGATTTTATTTACAATATCGATCCGCCATGCAGTTAATTGACATGGGTGTAGCATTGTGAGATCAATGCCGAAATTCGAAAATTAATTGTTTTTTTTTATTATTGATAGTATGTTAGTCAGCTACAAATCACTTCATCGAGTACTCATTGTCATGTTTGTCGCATTGTAGAGTCGATTTCAGAATTAGAAATTAATTTTTGTTACATGATGATTATTTTGTTGTACGTACGTCGTCGCGTCATCCAAGGTCCTTCAGACTACAGGATGACGGATGTTGGTGAAGTTGTAAAGTCAATTCCAAAATTAGAAGTTAATTGTTTGTGCTTTTACATGATCATCATTATATTGTACGCACGTCGTCGTTTCATCCAAGATCCTTCAGACCACAAAACGACGGCGGTAAGCCTATTGTTCAGTTTTTTTTATTAGCCAATTGTTCAATTTTGTTTATTAGCCAATTGTTCAATTTTGTTTATTAGTCATTTGTTCAGTTTTATTTGTTTATAGTCACTTAGTATCTTCTAGACCATTTGGACCCTTCTGGTTCTAATGGTCTCTCATCTGTTGCAGTATTGTGTTAATCGATTTTAATTTTGTTCAACATGTAACCTCACCAGTTAATCAATAAATGTACCTCTCGTCTTCTAACACCGTGTTCATCATTCATTTACCTTCATCTTGTACTCTATTATTTACTTGTGACACGGGGTCATAATGCTTCATGGGACATGACCCAGACGACCCTGAGATCTTCCTTTTTTTATCTTGAGCTAGTTCCATGATAGCGTCCTCTCATCTAGAGGAGTGACCGGTTATTTTTTTGTTAAGTCGCGGTCTGGACTAGCCAGACCTGCCATGTGACGGGAGTGAGTCAAGGCGACCTCAATCCGCGGTAGACCAGCCGGCCGGCGGAGCCATGAGAGAGGGACGAGGGGCAACCCGTGACATTGCTTGGACGCCCCGTCTGGCGCCCAAGCTCTCTTCTCCTATCATCCTGACGGGCAATAGGGGAAGTTCGTAATTTGTCTCAAATTTTACTACCATTTAAATCTGTAGTTGACGCGGTGCCCGACCAATCACGGTTCGTCCCTCGCGGTCCGACAACTCAGGCGGATCAGCTGGCCAAGGAGAGCCTGCGAGAGGGAGACAACGCAGGCGGCGGCGGCGAGTAACACCCGGACGGAAGCCGAGACGAGCTCCACCTCGGTCGGAAGTGACCGTGGTGAGGCGGCGCTCCATCGAGGGCCCTGTCCGGCCCGAGGAGTGGGCGCGGAGGGGTAAGAATCGTAACATTTTGGCGCCCAACGTGGGGCCCAGAGCAAGGATTTGTCGGCGAAGAGGTCAGAAGTTTTGTTCAATTTTTTTTGGATTTTTTTTGTGAATTTGTTGTCATTTACATATGGAGTCTTGTCTTTTTTGTCTTTTGTAAAGGACCTTTGGCGATTCTCGTCAGGTTTTTTTGATGGGGGTGTACTTTTGGACATTCATACCTTTACGGGACATTTTTTTGTTATTCGCTAGGAAGCGAGCAGATTGAGAATCATCAGAAGTGGGATTTTTTTTTATAATTGGTTTTGTCTTCAACAAAGTTCCACGGGGTTTAAGTAGGCTGAAAGTTCTTCAATTGTCCTTATTCATCTTGTTTTTATCTGCATAAATAACATTGTACTTTTGGTTGGATTATTAAGATTGGTATTATTTCGTGCTAATCTTCTATTTCTATGTATATGGTATCGCCGAGTGGCGTGCTTCACTTTTGTTTTACTGGTTTTTGCTAAGGGTCGATTCGCCAAATTTGAATACAATCTTGTTTGTTTTTTTTTGTGTTTTGCTATGGTGACAAGGACGCGCAGGTTGTTGTAAGAAGAGGGTGAGGTTCTGGTATGTCGGATAGGTCGTTAAGGAGAGTCCAGTGGAATAAAAGGAGGGAAAATTTATTGCACGTACGGAATACCAAGGACTCTGAAGACACTGACATGGAGTTGGGAGAAGGGACCAGTTCCCAGAGGGAAGAGAAAGAAATTCATTCGACACCCATACAGAAGCCACGTGCAGGGCAAACAGAGATCCAGGAAGGAGGCCAAGAGTCGGAAAGAGAGCTAAGGTTGGAGGAAACGTCATACCTGAAGGTACCAGGCAAGTCGAGCAAGGCCAGAGGAGGTCGGAGAAGGTCAGGTAGAAAATACGAATCGGACTCTGACGAAGACGACGAGCCCAGTGGAAGGGTGCAAAGGTTCAACCCGAATGTACACAGGTGGAACCTGAAGTTCGATGGACGTTCCTCGGTGATGGAGTTTCTGGAGGACGTGGAGGATAGGGCACGAGCAAGAAATGTAAAGCTGGACACGATTGTCTACTGCTTTACAGAACTATTGGAAGGAACCAGTCTGAAGTGGTTTCGAACTGTGAGGGACTCCGTATCCGGGTGGCGACACCTGAGGGAACTCCTCGTTCACAAATACGAGCCACTCAATTATCAGGCCAGGCTGGAGGCTGAATTAAGAAACAGGAAGCAGCGAGCCGAAGAAAATATGGAAGAGTTTGTCACGACCCTACGGAACTTGAACAACCGGCTTACCATGGAGATCCCGGAACGGGCATTACTTGAAGTGATCAAGCTGAACCTATCATCCCAGTACAGGACGTTACTAGCCGGACATTTGGTAGACAGCATGAGACTTCTGCTTCAGTTGTCTAAAAACTACGAGCAGTACACACCATCTACATCACAGGACATGAGACAAGCAGTGGGAATTTCACCACCGACGAGAGGAGGCCGTGTGCCATGGCAGACCAGAGGGGGGGCGATAGCGACACTTGAAGCGGGCCCAAGGCAAGGAGAAAGGCCAACGCAGTCGGAGGGACACTCTCAGCAAACTATGACGTCGTTACGGAGGATAGTGTGTCTGAAGTGCGACCAGCCTGGTCATGGGTACATGGATTGCCGGGAGTATCCGTATCCGATGTGTTTTCGTTGCAAGGCACCGCTCACGACCTCAGCAAGATGCACCTTTTGCAATCCGGGGACACCACCTGCCGGACCTCGCCGTCAACCTGAAGCCCAGATGCGTCGTGTGGCCAGTCGAAGGGGAAGACAATAGGTACGAGCGAAGGAACCATGGAGAAACCGAAACGGCGTACTCTTACCATATGGTACACCTGCGACACTACCACTCGATAACGCAACATACTTCACGTCAAACAAATTCAAAGAGTTCACGGAAAAGTATAAGATCCCAAATGTATTTTACTCGTGTTCATATGCGCCCCAGTCCAACACCGTGGAGTGGTACAACCAGGTCATCGAGACATCACTGGCAATCCTGACAGGGGAAGATCAACGGGTCTGGGACAAGCATCTTCCACTGGTGCAGCACTCGTTAAACAATTCGGAAAACGTCACGACAGGGTTCACACCCTCATAATTGATGTATGGAAGGGAAGTGATCATCGACGGGCGCTTTCACAAAATATTTGGATACAATCCGACCAGGGCAGCCGACTTGGCCATAGGAGACCCCATGCCGTACAGCATAGGTCTGGAGAAGTTAGCGGAGACCTACGACCTAGTGCAACAACGCATGCTTGCATCCTACCAAAAGAGCGCCGAGCGATATAATCTGAGGCGAAAGCGAGTGATTCTGTCACCTGGAGACGTGGTATGGGTGAAGAACCATATACAGTCCAAGAAAGCGGAATTTTTCTCCAGCAAGCTGGCCCCTCGTTTCCTAAAGTGCACCGTGCTCGCAAGGAAGTCACATCTGGCATATGAATTGGTGGATCAAAATGGAAAAAATAAAGGCATCCACCACATTAAGGACATCCTCAAGGTTGATCGGTCCGACAGCCAGTAAACATACCTGACCTTTGCACAACCAGCAGCGCGAATAAAAGCCATAAGCAATCAGAGTGATAGCACTCTGAAAGTTTTGACGTTTTGTTAGGTTAACCCTTATTTTATTTAGTAGAGGCTTTAAAATGCGGCGCATTGATTTAAAGCGCGTGGGATTCCTTAATATCCCTGTAAAGTATTCTCTTTTGTAACTTCAGAGCACCACGTACGACATCTTCAATGTCGGGACGTTGGTGTTAACGTTGTATTGGTAATGGTTATTAAATCTTTCCTGCTGGCAAAGCATTGGCAATTGGCATGTGAATATTTTTAGTTATTATTATGTTTTAAAGCCCATAACGACTTCAAGTATAACGGAGGCGTTTCCCCTTTGTACAAAATTCTGGTGTTTATATTTACTTAACGTGGCAGAATCCAACCCGTGCGCGTGGCGCAAGGACGATGTTAAGTGTATTAGTTGAGCAGTGGTACGTTTTAAAATTTTTTTTTTTCCCCACTAACCCGGCCACTTGCCGAGGTCCCATGGCGTACCGTCGAGTTTTTCCCCACTAACCCGGCCACTTGCCGAGGTCCCATGGCGTACCGTCGAGTTTTTCCCCTTTCCCCATCGATCTACTCAGTGATCGACACTCGCTACGAAATACCACCGCAATCAGTTGCGAACCCATACGAATTTACTGTACTCTATTCACACTATACAGACTATATCTTTTCCTTTCTAGAGGTTGATATGGAGTTTTTTTTTTGGAGAAGTTTTTTTTTTGGAGTCCTTTTTTTTGGAGAAGTTTGTTGGGGAAGTTTTTTTTGAGAAGTTTTTGGAGAAGTTTTTTTTTGAAGAAGTTTGTTGTTGGAGTCTTTTTGTTGGAGAAGTTTGTTGTTTGTTTCTCCCAGTTTTCCCTATCGCACACACCACACACCCCACACTGCCATATTGCGAGTATGCGCTGAAGGGCCGGCGGACCCTTAACCCCCTGCCAATAGAGCAGGTTAAATAATACGTGACACAACGCTGGTGGTTTGATTGTTCGGAGTAGCGACCGTCTCTTCGATCCTCCAGGCGTTATATTAGTATACCTGCACCTGGACCGGAGGTCCCGTGCCTATTTATATATTTCACACTTACATCGGTACACTCACAGTTTACACTACGGGTATCATTGGTCTCGAAGATTGTAGTTGATTATCTCCTATCTAATCTGAGGTCATTTGAACCCATGTCTCTTTCTGAGACAGAAAATGCTTCTGTTTGGATCACGTATTCCCGTGATACTGTTTATTACTCATATCTATTCTCAAGCCCCATTGTTTGGTTAGTTTAGACGTCATCTTGGCAAATTCTGTTCATACTCTGTTGTTTTTAGAATTTTCTCTATCTAGGCGGTAATCCTCACCGTCACCCGACTAACTCTCGACTCTAAAGGAGGCGAGCTATGTTGTTGTTTTGATATTCTTGGTATGAAAGGGATGAATGATGATGGAGCACGAATGGTGATGGATGCTCAGCTCCAATGAAAGGAAGTTTTTCAAAATACTAATGTAGTTTATCCCTCTGACTAACTAATTTTCTCTAACCAGTAAAGTTACCAAAAGGAAAATATCAGAGTTAGCCAGATATCTAATGAAGGTAGAAAGTCTGTCAAAAGAATTTGCAAAGATGTTAACTAGCAACAGCTTATTTCTGAGTGTAAGCTGCATGCGTTCCTCGCTGGCTCAGTGATTGATTCCATGTAAGTCCACTGAGGCATGCTAGCATCTTCTGCTCCCATTTAGGCACACTCTGGATATGTATATTCAGTGTGGTTTATCCCATCGACTAAATAATAAGTATCTCCTGAGACTAAGCTTTGGAGGTGTATTTTGGTTTAAGGTGGATTCGTTTCCAGTTAGGCTCGGTGGCTAGGTTACCGACCGGTAAGTCCGCTGGTACGAACTCATTTTTCACCCCTTACGTCAATACCATAGCGTCGTCTTCTGCTTCTTTGACATGAGCAAACACACATTACCCTTGTTTTAAGTATCATCTGCGCATAAGAGCAAGATGTATACCATCACCCTACTGAGATTTCCCCCTACGCCAGTAGCAAAGTTGCTACCAGACGGTTATTATTTTTGTTTTTCTTATTTTGTTTTGAAGAAGTTTTTTTTAAGGAGTTTGTTTCTAATGGTTATGACATCGATTTTTTTTTGACCTTATCTTGTATATTTCAACGACCTTGCTCAACTAAGTTATTGGTCATTTTTTTAAACTCATTTAATGTACTTCTTTGTTCTAAATACTATGAAGAACCGAGTGGTAAGGCATCATGGCAAACAATATTATGGCATGGTAATAGATTTAAATTAGATAATAAATTTACTTCAGAATAATACAACGGAAGAAGTTGGTCGGAACTGTTTCAGTAGAGCCTGTTCTACTAGTACAGTACGAGATTGTGGCACAGATGTTTTCTATATAACATGTACCTTTTGTTGATTTTGTTTCCCCATCTTCCATAGAGTAAGATGAGGTGAAGTATCTGTTTTGTTTTGTAGAGGCCCACCTGGCAAATATTTTTTTATCTATTTCTGTATTGAAACGACCCCCAAGACATTCTTAGATTTAAGAAGTGACAGTGATTTTTTTTTTAGCGCAAAAGCGCAAAGTAGTTTAAAGATGGCTAGTGAATGGGCAATTTTAAAATAATAAAAGCCATCGAGTGTATTTATAAGAAGTGGAATTTTAATTTTAGTTTTTCAATCATCGCAGATCGTGGTCATGTGCGATCCACTATTACTTAATTGATGTAACCCAATGGTGGTTATATATACCACGCAATTGTATTTATTTCTAAGTATATTTAAGAACGGAGAAGTAATGTGAGGAGTTAAATGTGTCTGATTTATTTTGTTTTTCTAATGTACATTAATTGTTCATGTTCAAGGCATTGGTAAAGCACCGGAATGGCAACCCGGACAGGCGAGCTTCTCTCGCCAACAGGCACTTTAATGGCACCCATTCTAATGGTATGGCAAAAGTATATTGGTATCCGTTTTTATAGTTTATTTATTTTTTTTTTATTCCTCTAGCACCCACCTTGTGGACGAGGGTTAGGGATTAGTGGTGTTGATCTGAGGGCAGATCAATTTCCCACTACCCGGCATGTCACGATCGTGTTTAATCGTGCCAATTACGCTATTCTTGCGCGCGTAATTATTAAGAATATATGCATATATAAATATTTATTTATTTTGATAACACCAAAATTACGTTTGTAGCTAGGTAGAAGCCACCTATTGGCAATCCTAGCTAAGTAACCATATTATGAGTTAGGAAGCGGATGGTAGTTCCACTAATTCACACCAAAAGAGGGCGGTACGGTATTTTTTTAGCGAATCTTGGGTTACGAAATGATGTTAGTTATTGCTTAATACCGTGAAGAATATTCGCAAAATAAATTTTAAATAAATTAAATAATAAATAAAAAGATAGTAGAAGGAGAAAAGTAATGATATAGTATATAAAAAAAAAAATAATAATATCAAATTTTGAACAAGTACTTAGTCCTGGCGAGAGGCGTGAAGTGAGCGTTTTAGGAACCGCGGCGGTGTTCAGAGGAGTACAGTAATTAGTTTTTTCGAATAGATAGAGTAGGTAGAGGTCTCTTACATTTTGGGTCGTTTTGGGAGGTGGACGTATCTTTTTTTTGAGTTCTGCGTGCTTGGTTTTTTTTTTTTTGGTTGGTTTTACTAATCCAACCGCATCGGGCTATATAGAAGTTTGTGGAAGGTGGAGTATACCACCAAGGGTTTCAAAGATAAAACGCGGTAGAGCCAACGTAATATTTCGGCCACGCGAATTGGTTTTCTTCTCCGTGCGAGAATCGACCCGCAGAAGCGGAAAACCTGGATGCATGGTGCACATTCCCATGATTTGCCACGCAGCAGATATACCATGGCGTTTCCTGGAAGGCCGCCGAGAGAGTAAATCCCTGCATCGGAGGAAAGGCGTATTGGTCGTCTCCCCGGCGCTTACGAGGCAGGCCGAGACGTCGCCAGCCTTATCCCGTCGGACTATCCAGTTCCAGGGAGCAAAGTCAGAGAAACAGAGGTCAGTCCAGTGTTAGAAAAAAATGGTCGTTTCATTGCATTCACTCGTTAATTTTTTTAGTTTTTTTTTCTTTATTTACATATTTAACCTCTTGTAGAAAATATAGTGACAGAGCTTGAGCTCCACGTCATTTGATTGCTTTTCAGTAAAGTTCGTTTTTATTTGACAATTAAAATGATTAGATCATCCTATTCCAAATTATAAAGTAGAATAAAATAATAGCTATTGATAGCCTATTATAAAAGATTGGCGTTGCTTTACTATGAACGCCGGCCGACTTGCGGTCGAGTATATTGCCTACCACCGAACAAGAAGAAAAGAACGGTTCGCGATGCCGGGGGAAGGGGGTCTGTTTCCTTTAATTTAGTTTTTTTTTTTTGTTTTTGTTGTTTCAAACGGATTCAATCCGGTAGTCACTAAATATAAGATCTTGATATTTTTCTTTGATAAATAATTATACAGTAATGCTCTATAAAGTACAGATCGAGTCGCCAGAACGCCCACACCACCCAAATACATGTATATTGTCATTTGTTATAGTATGTTTCCAGCACGTTCGTTGTATTGTTTGTTTATATTTTGCCGAGGATGTAAAAAAAGTCAAGTTTTGCCATGCCATCGTATCAAAGGGCCACACCATATTTGTTTATTTTAAAATAACCCCCTGCAGGTCAAATATATAACATTTGTTTTGTTTGTTTAAGTTTTCTTTGTTCAACAATATATTGAACCGTTGGTTTTGATAGTGAGTAAAGTACATACAATTTTTTTATAAATGTTTTTCGTATATTCGTCGTATATTTTAGCCATGCCGAAATGCCTTGCCACAATAATTAAGAACATAATAGGAAATGTTTGTTTTGTTTATTTACATATTTTTTAGTAAACGAAGTGCTTATATATATTTTCTCCGTACAATTTTTGTATGCACCGGCAGATGCCGAAATGTCTTGCCACTATAATTGAGTACCCAATATGAGATGTTTATTTTGTTTATTTATATTTTTTTGTTTAAAAAGAAGTGTCAGGATTCTATATATTTTTTCCGTATAATTTTTGTTTGCACCGGCAAATGCCGAAATGCCATGCCAGTAGTGAGTACCTAGTAAATAGCGTGATAATATTATTTTGTTTGTTTACATGTTTTCGTTTCGACGAAGCGTAATAATTTTATATTTTTCTTGCACGGCCATACGCCCGAGTATATGCCACATAACATTTAATCGTGCTGGCACGAAAACGTAAACAGTAAAACGTCATTATGACGTAATGCCATTGTTTACAAACAGTCTGTTTTTTTTTTAGGTTAAAGCAATATATTGACCCTTAATAATTTTATATGTTTTTTTGCTTTTCGTATTTATATTTGGTTGAGTTAACGTAAGGGCGTTAGTGCATTAAAACAAGATGTTTGTTTATTCATCTGTGTAATGAATTGCCGGATTTATTTGTCATAAGGCCCTCCTTCCGACTAAAATCGGGTAGATTTTTAATATTTTATTTCGGCGCCTAATCTAAACGTTTTGTTTACGAAATAGGTTCGTCAAATTGTAGGGTCAATTGCGAAGTTTGAAATTAATTGTTTTATACATTGGCACCACGTCATTTTATCAACATATCTCTGTATGCTGCAGATAATGGCCATGTTTGTGGCATTGCAAATTTGAAGTTAAATGTTTTTTTATTAATAGTATTTTTGTTAATTTACAATATCGCTTCATAATGTAAACATTGACATGTTTGTCAAACTAAAGAGTCATTACCAAAGTTTAAGAAATATTGTTTATTTTCTGTCACATCGTCAGTATGTCGTTTTGTTTACAAAATCGGTTCAGCCGGCAGTTAAGTGACATGTTTGTCGCATTATGTAGTCAATGTCAGAACTGAAAGTAATTATTTTATATTGCTAGTATTGGATTTTATTTACAATATCGATCCGCCATGCAGTTAATTGACATGGGTGTAGCATTGTGAGATCAATGCCGAAATTCGAAAATTAATTGTTTTTTTTTATTATTGATAGTATGTTAGTCAGCTACAAATCACTTCATCGAGTACTCATTGTCATGTTTGTCGCATTGTAGAGTCGATTTCAGAATTAGAAATTAATTTTTGTTACATGATGATTATTTTGTTGTACGTACGTCGTCGCGTCATCCAAGGTCCTTCAGACTACAGGATGACGGATGTTGGTGAAGTTGTAAAGTCAATTCCAAAATTAGAAGTTAATTGTTTGTGCTTTTACATGATCATCATTATATTGTACGCACGTCGTCGTTTCATCCAAGATCCTTCAGACCACAAAACGACGGCGGTAAGCCTATTGTTCAGTTTTTTTTATTAGCCAATTGTTCAATTTTGTTTATTAGCCAATTGTTCAATTTTGTTTATTAGTCATTTGTTCAGTTTTATTTGTTTATAGTCACTTAGTATCTTCTAGACCATTTGGACCCTTCTGGTTCTAATGGTCTCTCATCTGTTGCAGTATTGTGTTAATCGATTTTAATTTTGTTCAACATGTAACCTCACCAGTTAATCAATAAATGTACCTCTCGTCTTCTAACACCGTGTTCATCATTCATTTACCTTCATCTTGTACTCTATTATTTACTTGTGACACGGGGTCATAATGCTTCATGGGACATGACCCAGACGACCCTGAGATCTTCCTTTTTTTATCTTGAGCTAGTTCCATGATAGCGTCCTCTCATCTAGAGGAGTGACCGGTTATTTTTTTGTTAAGTCGCGGTCTGGACTAGCCAGACCTGCCATGTGACGGGAGTGAGTCAAGGCGACCTCAATCCGCGGTAGACCAGCCGGCCGGCGGAGCCATGAGAGAGGGACGAGGGGCAACCCGTGACATTGCTTGGACGCCCCGTCTGGCGCCCAAGCTCTCTTCTCCTATCATCCTGACGGGCAATAGGGGAAGTTCGTAATTTGTCTCAAATTTTACTACCATTTAAATCTGTAGTTGACGCGGTGCCCGACCAATCACGGTTCGTCCCTCGCGGTCCGACAACTCAGGCGGATCAGCTGGCCAAGGAGAGCCTGCGAGAGGGAGACAACGCAGGCGGCGGCGGCGAGTAACACCCGGACGGAAGCCGAGACGAGCTCCACCTCGGTCGGAAGTGACCGTGGTGAGGCGGCGCTCCATCGAGGGCCCTGTCCGGCCCGAGGAGTGGGCGCGGAGGGGTAAGAATCGTAACAACGGAAAGGTGTAAACACTATGACGGGCATAACGGCGCTTATAACACAAACCGCGGCCTACCATTTCGTCTAAAATATTGATAGCATTTAGTTGTTTTTTGAAAAGAATAGGGATATGTTATTTAAATATATTTTTTTGAAATAATAACAGAAACATATTTGTGTTTGTATTTTAATAATTTGATTTACATCAATTTAGTTTGAAGTCTTCATACCTACTGTATAATAGTATGTTTGTGAATATGTAGGAAATCCATAATCGGTTTGTTATCTGCTTAATTCTTGATTGTTAATATTATTGTTATTACTGTGTTTTGTGTATAAATATATTTTCTAAAAATTTAAAAACATTTACGATAAATTAACATTTTCATATTTAAAAATTGTAAAATCCTCCTCCAATTTATTCTTATCATAAAACTAATTTATTTTGACTTCTCCAAAAAAATGCTATTTCAAAAACATGGTGGTGATGTTTTTTTATTTTATTTTTTGCATAATGTTTAAATAAACACACTGTAATTCCCTAAAATAATAATTACCTTTAATGTAAATAAACTAGATTACCTATATCTCTTTTTGATATCTCTTCTAAAACCTATAAAATTCGCATTTTTGTAGCATTCAGGTATGTAGGCACCTTAAGCACTGTAGGTGCACAATAAATTCAATTGAACCACAAAAGTTATGCAGTTTGGACGTCAAACGTTAGACATATTGTCTTTCATAAATGGATGTAAGATTAGGTCTGACTTTAGTCACATATTTTTACAGGTTAGACTATGTCTTACTTAATAAACCTAGCAGTTAAATAAATTAGTTATGTCATGTCATTCAGCAGTCCATCAATTTCAATTTATACGATATCGCAAAACCTTAACGTCTTTAAAAAAATCAATTCAAATATTAGAATGTTTAAAAAGCCTCGGTGGAAGAAATATGATTTTGCACAGGCGTCGAAATAATGTATTAGGTTATCATGCGACTTATGGCATTGTCGAAGCTCGGAGAGCACTTTGGGGACATATTACGTTACATGCAAACAATCAAAAGGCACTCCGGAGCTCGCGAGAGGCAGATATGGCGCGAGAGCGAGACGACGAAGGGATTGCGACGGAGGCGGCAAATCGGGACCAATTCACCTGTCATTAATCATAGCAGACATGCAAATCGTGATAATATTTTCCGACGGATATTAAAATACGGCACACCTCTGTCGGCCGTCATTTGTCAAGAGCAGATCGCGACGACCCGTGTTACTCCTCTGAGGTCGCGGTTTCCTGATATTATTTATCTACCTTTAGATAAAAGCAAAGAAAAAGAAATAGTTTTATGGGATTGACAGCATTTAAATTAACAACTAGAATATTATTAAATAGTTGCATAATTAATTTAATATGGAAACAAAAAAAATAACATTAAATATCTTAAAAACTATAAAATGAAATAATATAATCCGTTTAAATTATTTTGAGAAGTGTTTATGTTTCGAAATGTACCTATTTCCTCGTTAAATGGCAATGCTGACACGTTGCTTGAGGAACCTTCCAAAACGAGGGTCACCACAAATACACTTTTTGAACCAATTACATTTATAAATTTTATTGCCTCTTCACTCCAAGAGTCTAAGGTTTCTAAAGAGAAAACCTAAACTGCATAACTTTTTTTCATATTTATTGTGGTTTTAACTTGCGGCAGCATCTGCTGCGGCACACTGGTCTGGTGAATGTAAGAAGCTGCCATTTTGTCGACGCAGGTAGCATTCCAAACAAGAGCTCGTCCCCTAGACCACGGATTTATAGTCATCCCGTCTAGACGCTTTCCATCGACCCTGAAGAGGCCTACAGGCTCCCGTTCGGATAGGAATTCGGCTGTGCTTAAAGCTCTCCTAAGAATATCATTTAGATTTTGAGCAGCTTAATCCATGACAAGCCAATACATCAACAGGAGACCTACAAAGACATTAAAATTCCTCGGATATGCCACAACCTAAACGAAGAGCCACTGCGATCCGCAAACAGGTATAGACCAATAGAGTGCCATAAAAAGGGGATGAGATTACAAGAAGCCAGTAACTGGATTCAAGTGTTGACACTGCAAGGATTCTAGCCTGTTCTGTAGGCGATGAAGATGTAAGTAAGTCCTCGTGTATCTGATTAACCCTTATTGTATCTCAGGAATGTTGACATGTTTTATTATTCAGAAATTATTTTCCAAGCAGTTAAAGCCTCTTCCAAATGGCAAATCACTGATCACCAAATGAAGATAATATGAAAGTGATTAGATTTGTAACCCCAAATGCAGAGGCCAACAAACCCGCAATCTCAACTTCGGATATCTGACATACTCCAAAAGTCCACCAAATTTTATTGGCGATGTTGCCTGACACCACTGTGAATCATTAAAATTCAGATTCCAAATTGTTTCCAGACACTTGCAACAGTCTTTGCTTTGATGCAACAGTCAATACTATTAATTTCTAGTAATATTTATTTAATATTATTAAAGCGACAAGCAACTGTTACAATGTACGGATGTTTCCTGTCTCCCTAACCAGACGAATCTGTCCTAAGAGAAGCAGTTTGGTTTAGTTTGCTCAATGTGCCACTTTCGTCATCTGACCGATGGTATAATAATATCTAAAAGCTATATAAATATAAGTTAAATATAGGACTAAATTTATACTAAATTATGTAACCCTTTTTACAGCACCCTCTGGCAGCCCTTTTTACACTTGTCAAAATTATGTTTTACAAAACCCACTTGCAAATCTTTCTGATATTGAAGTAATTATATAGACACGTATTAATATATAGATTATATAGATATCTGTCCACTTTTCTTAGTTTAATTTATTGTTAATTCACGGACCTACAACGGTATGATCGTTTTCCGTTGTTTATTTTTAAAATAATTATTTTTTATTAATTTATATGATAGATTTCACCAAAGTTATCAAGCAATATGAAAATACAAATAATTTCAAAAAGGAATGTAATAATATATTGTACTATGGTCTGAGTTGTATGAAAGAAACTGCATTTAAAACCCATTCTTTTTAAGAAAATGTATATGGTATCTCAGTAAACAGCTACGCCCATGAAGTACACGGTCACAAAATCTACGATCATGATAATAAGAAATTCTCCAATAATAAGGGCCTAATTCATTTCGTTTGTAGACAACCCCTCAATCGAAGTAGGTATGCAATCTGTTAGCCCGTCCATGATCACTATCATTAGTCTCAGGCTGACAATCATCCTCATGCATATTAATGCTGTTCTCACTCAAAAGACGGGGGCGGGGCGCGGGGGTATAGATTTAGGGTGAGGGACAAATTACATTTCATTTGTTACATCAAACTAACAAGATACGAATTTACGGTTACAGCGTTTACGAGCGAAAACCAATCAATCATATTTCAAATTGCATTTTTCTAATTAAAATAATAACAAAAACAGGTCAGTTTTGTAGATAATTATAAATTAAAATATAATAAACCGATAATTAAAATTATGACAAATGTTTTTCAGGTATTGTAACACTTTTTTTTTATATGTAGTATCTTGCTTCAAATAAACATTTTTAAAAATTTATTTAAAATAAATATGTAAAGAATCCTGTGTGAAGTTATGCGACTGTGACAATATGAAGAATATCTCAAAACTGAGATCTAGCCATTTCTCTATACAAGCGTTGAAGTGTTGTGACTTATATTTTGTAGAAAAGAAAAATAATAATGGTTTAATCCCATTTTTTAGGTTAGGTTAGGGTTAGGGTCTTTTTTTAAAAGTTAATTTCTACATTGTCTAAAATTAAGGGCTTCGAAAATTCCGTATTTTTCTATACATTTTACCAATACTTTAGAATCCAGAAAATTAAACTAAAACTTAGTTTTCTTAAATATATTCAATCTATTTTTCAGGATTATATAACGTAGCAAAGATTTCCAAGCAATTAGATGAGATAGAAAGATTCAAGACCACTAAAAAAATTATATCGGTAGAATGGTCACAAAAGAAAATTGTCTGCAGTTGGTAGTATTTTGCAGAATATAGAAACAACGAAAACACATTTTCTTGGTAAATAAAGGCAACAAAATTATTTTTTTACATTTTGTCAGTAAACATTTGGAACGAATAAAATACGTTCTAAAAAATGAAATTATTTCAAAATGTGTTTCAGTGTTGGCAGCGATAACGGGAGTAGTGTGGCTTGTTTAAACTCTACCACTGTGTGAGATACTTGCACAGAAATTCCCTTTTTACACACCGGGATCTACTGGAGTGAAGCAGGATGCACCACATCTAGGTAATCATTACCACTAACCTGAATTGTAGTCAATTAAACTCAAGTTTCTTTACGTTAAAATTGATCGGACTTGAGTGTTTATTATGTTTAATAAATAAATATAGTTTTTATTTCAAATCCATGATTACTATGTTACTAAAATATAAACAACGAGAATACAAATTCACTCGTTTTTCATTCACTTTTTTTGCAATTTGTAATAAGAAACGCTTACATAAATATTTGGGAGAGTAAGTTTTTGTGTATTTCGTAAAGGCATTTGCACATAGTTGCCTTTGTACTGGTATCATCAATCATCGTTTGGTACTTGCCAAGAGTTTCTATCGAGATCGTCCGACCGAGCCCGTGGTCGATATCAACTTGCATACGTTCACATATCTTGCATATCACCCAACGCATATCATCTCGAGAGATATAATATGATATTGGCACTGTTAGCCGCTCGCAGGACCCATGACTGTGTACAAACGCGTTCAGTAATCGAAATTTACTCACTAGAATAAGAGCATAAAAAAATTTATATTTCAGTAGTCCCATTATGTTTAATTTTATTTTTAAAGATAAAAATATCTATTTATTTTTATTTTAAGTTCAATAAAAATCCTCTTGGATCAGATCTTTTGGATACTTAATACTGAATCAAGGGGAAATGACCGGGTTTTTACTCGGTACATTAGAAAATGTGAAAAAAAAATAATAAATAAATGCAAATTCAACATTTCGAAGGAAAGTCATGTGTGTTTTTTTCGACTTATCCTCCGCATATCAGGACGCCATGAGAGGTAAGGAGGTGGCAATAAATATGCGGCTTGCGTCCTGTGACAGATTACGCCGGAGGGCGGACACCGGCCGGACCCCGAAAGGGCTAAGCCCCCCCTCCCCCCCCCCCGTCAAAGTCAGCCGTTGGAGCAAGCGCAGCCTGAAGCCCTGGTAAAGTTTCTTTTTTCAATCATTATTCTTCCTGAAAAAAGCTCGTAAGAAAAAACAACTATATTATAAATAAAGAATAAAGAAAGCTGTTTCTACTTGCTTTTATTGAAATTGCACCAAAGGGAAGTCGGCATCATTTTATTTGAACAAGTGATTCCCTACGGATATTTTACGCTTATTTATACACAAATGTAAAATCCTCTTATAGGCAGCGCAAGCGTTATGGGCCAATAGCCAATAATCCAAATGCATTGAGCGATATTTATGCTTTGGCAAATAAAGTGATTACAGCGGCGGGAGACTTCTGTCAGCAAAATATGGCGAAATGACAATCGAGGCTACTCGTATATGCAGAAGGGATTGCGACCCAAAATGGCAACGAATTTCCATATAGCAACTCATTAGAGAGATGGGCGACCATTATACCAGTAAACCGCCCGTATTATCTCCACAACTGATAAATTCCCAACGGTCTCCACTAGATGGATGATGAAACTTTCTAGAAAAAATATGCCACCCTCTTGGTATAGATTAGGGCGGACACAATTCAAATGAAGGAAAAGTTTTTCTGGTACACCAAACATAATTCTAAGTACTTCTGAATTAGAGGTGTTAAAGACTGCTAAGATGTTTGAGTGAAACGAGCTGCATACATGTCTCAAATATCACGGTGAAAGATAAAAAAATCTTTTCGGCACTCCGGAAGGCGAGGATCAAATTGGTGCAACATTTTGGTCATCCTTTTCCGTAGCTTATACCAAAAATTGTTTTAAACAAAAGTTGTAGGGAAATTATAGACCTACAATTAACATTTTGAACGGATTTGATTACCTATTAAGAAAGGTATGATTTTTTGAATTTCGAAAAAACATTTTGTCCCATTTTTTCAAAAAAGTTTAATAAGATTAGTTTTAGGCCCTTATCTAAGGCATAATATAAAATTTTAATACTAGGAAACATAATATACTAGGAAAAATGTTGGAAAATTTCACTTTTTTGAAAAAACCACCCTCATTCCTGACCCCCAGGTCCGATTTAGCCCATTAACGAACTTGACGGAGATTTTGTACCCTTAAACTTTATCAATCAATTTGAAAGTGATTGGTGTAAAATTACGGCATTTATCGTGTCCACAAGAATGTGATATAGATAGATAGATAGATAGATATATAAACTTTAGAACTGAGGGTGGTTTTGGGTTGTAGGGAATCTAATTAAAACCAAACGTGATGCGGCCCACAACTACGATAAACTTATTTTGTACATAATAAATTTAGTACCTAGTAACTCATAGTAAAATAGTATCGTTTTATAGCAAAAATAGCAAAACAAATACTTGGCTTATTGTCTCAATTTCCATAAAATTTATGATTGATAGGCATTAATTACAATACACTTCGCTGCCATTTTCAAAGTAAAATTCAAATAATTATCTATCACAGTATCAAACTATATGATTATATTTAGAAATATGATTAGAAGAAGGATTTAAATGAATTTTTATTTAATGAGTACTAGCAAGTTTTCTTCCTTATGCACCCAAAATCTTAGATTTTAGAGTATTACGAAAAATATTAATGAAGCGAGGAGTATTGTGCAGTAAACGAGTCACAAACGTTCGCAGTCTACGGAAGTGGAACCTGGAAGTGGCCTACCGCACGGCGCCGATGGGCTGATGGGCCACATGAATAAATTCAATAAAAGTTTCATCCGCGGAGTCGTTTAGTCGCCCTCCACTCGCTTCCAATATAGACGATATGAGGCGCTTCTGACAAGCACAATATCGAAATCACTATCGGCTGAGATTGGCAAACGCAAAACGGAGAGGAGATTAGTTCCTCTGCGTCGGGATATTTGGAAGAGTAGAAAGTTAAAGGAAGAAATGTTCAACTCTTCTAAAACTAAGCATATATTGACGTTTTATCTATCAGCAGTCTCATTGTGGATCTTAAATGACCTAGAATGAGACTATTGAACGATCAAACTCGACAAGAGTCAAGTAATTAAGGAAAGATCAGATATGTGCCATCAAATTACCAAAAAATCTTGAAGATATCAGCCAAATTTCAAGAAGATTTCAGCGGGACGTGCTGAAAATCAGCACCCTCCTCTCTCAGAAAGGAGGGCAGTTGACCACACTCCTTTTATTGGTAAATGCGATTAAACTTTTGTACCTATCATTTATTATTGTTTTACATTTTTCAATAAAGAAACATTTTCTTTTTTTCTTTCTTTCCAAATTAAATTCTATAACTATTTCTAGGTTTATCTTCATCACGAGGTTTTAAAAAATGTGATGAATGTGTGTTCGTGTCATTTAAATTTTACCATAGGAGTGAATTAATAAGTATAGCACAATGCAGATACGATGAAGCAGTTTTGTTGCAGAAAAGTAATTCTTATTATTGGCTTATTCATTTGTTGATGGGAATAATTTCCGCTATGTTGAACACTCGCACAGAGGTACTCATCCGAACTGGACAGTCTTTCTTTATCCGGCCAAGTTACCCGCCGCCGGCCGCCGGCCGCCATTCGGCTACATATTTCACTGTGTGGGGCCGTTCTCAGTGTCTTTTGTTGCGCGGAGACAATGTCGACGATAATTAAAAACACTTCTGGCAAAGGGAGCACTCGGCCTTAACGGAAATAGCCTTTGTCTCCACTTTAGCCCACGCTATTATTTTACAGTAAAAATGATTTACGACAAAACGACGATCCGAGGAAAAGTTACTATTCAAAAGCGTTCCGTAAAATTCTTCAAACTATGAAAGTAGATGATTTTACTGTCTCTTCTATTTTACCTATTGCAACTTTAACGATAAAAGTCTGTGCGGTAATAATGGCCCTTAAAAGCAATTAATATGGGTAGAAATTCGACAAAGTTACTGTCACGAAAACTAAACCTTAGTCGGCTGACAAGGTTTATTTATATAAAAGGCCTAATGTCAATGTCTTATTTATTTAATTTATTTATTACGAAATTTCCATGACAATAAATAAAATAATTAAAGCGGATCAAATGGTTTATCAGCAAAATATATCCATTTAGGATAAAGCTTTAAAAACATAACGTAACATCACGAATCAATGGACGCCAAGGCAAGCTTTGTCTCATAATCGCATCAAAATCACCCCGGCGTAAGTGTACAGAACCCTCATCGGGATGCGAATGCGAAGAGAGGAAGTCGCGAAACAATGAAGCTAAAGTCGCTGCTATGAATGGTGAGTCAACTGACTGCGATGGAAATAAGAAATGTAAAAATGACGCGAACGTCAATAAAAATACATTCAGATAAGCCAAGATGGAAACTTAAAACTGCAAAGGTCGTAGATTTACTTGTATGGGTACACTGCAATGACAATACGTGGGTTGTAAAAGCACCAAGCAAATTATAACCGTCGAAAGAAAGACAAGGATTCATGGCTACAGAATTATTTCTGTCAAAACTAAAATGGTAGTTAGAAAAAAACTTTATAACTATGAATATTTTTAGAAATACGAAGAGCCTATGTAAGAAACCCTAACAAATAAACAAAGAAAAATAAGCACTTCGAAACGTACCTACCCTACCAGGCAAACATAACGATAGAAGGGGGGATCTCAAATCAATAATAACATCTCCGGCAGTAAATGCACAGACGACACGAATCGCGTAGTCTCCTAATCGCATCAGAGCCAACCCCGGCGTGTCGCGACATTCGCCTGATATCCATCCGCGCGATGCGCGTTGCGCGCGTCGCAGTAGCGACACTCAACTGAGCCGGCGCACTGTGGCCTAAAAGAAAAAACTTACCCAATACTAAGAAAATTAAGATGGAGGATTTTAGATTATCAGCAATTCAATATTATAACTAATAACCAATGGATCACATACTACTTGAGAAATAAATTGGATCAAAATATTTAAATTTAAAATATTTTATTGCATTAGGAAGTCACATTAAATTCAAATATTAACGAAATTAAATGAAATATATTTTTAAATTAATTTTACTGTCAATTGGGTAATCTCTAATTAGGATACTTTAAATCTGAGCTGGTTAGACAATTAGTACGTATTTTTTTATAGATTCATTTGTAAGTATAGGTTTTAAATACTCAAAACATTTGGATTTGATTTAGATTTTGAGATTTTGTTTAAAATATTCTTTCTTAAAACACCTCACATACTCTCTCACTTAAACCCATCACGCGTTAACACCTTACTATAAGGTTTTTTTGTAGTGAAAATACACTAAGTAGGACGTTCGTTGTTCGTTAAAAAAAACATATTTGTAAAAATTAATATTTAGGAAAAACCTATCCACCTTTGAGTTTCTGGGAGCCAAACAATTACAATATTTTAGTATAAATAAATAAATAACCTCGTTAATCTTATTCCATATTTTTCTTTCACCAACTGTGTACATTCTTGTTTCAAAAATTATAAAATAATATACAATGTATCCCAAGACCATCCTCATCAAAATTCAATTTGTTCAATTCAAAAAACAAATAAATATTTGTAAACTAAATAAACAAAATATTGAACCTTAAACGTCTTTGTTGTTAGTGCTTAGGTGTAACTGTCGCCGCACGTCGGAATTTGCGCGCTGATCCAATTTACACAATCTTAAAAAATATAATAATTAGTGGATATTTTTTTTTTCAACTGTCTTACTCATAATAGGTAGCAAACGCTCCCTTATGTCTTAGGACCACCTGTATATAGTGACGTAGTGAAATTTATTTATTTAATATTTTTTATATAAACAATACATAGAATTTCACCTCGCCTTTATAGCGTGTAATGCTGTTCTAAGGTGATGTAATTATAGAAAGATCCTCAGCTGATAATTCACAACAAAAAAAGAAGAGATTGAATAATTTGAAGCTATGTGTGTATGGGTGTGTGTGATTAGTAATAAGTTTTGTTTTTGTCGTGATATTGCTTATTTAAGATTTTAACTACCAATTAACATATGTATAGCGTTTTTGTGTACTTACAATAAACCCACTGTGCGGCGTGCGGGAGATTCTTCGCTTTTATGACGCTCGCACTAGTCATAATCGGATCGAGCATCGCCAAAAGCTACAGCGATATTGATTCCTCACGATTCGGCGATTACGGGGGGGAATGTTTCAAAGGGATATATATGTGACATGTTATAATACTTATGGCGATTAGAAAGATTGAAAGCATTTCGTTGATGTAACCAAATTTCTCTGCAAAATATTCAACAATAAATGTATTTTCGTTTCTCTCAGATTTTTAATCGGATGTAGAGCCTTTGATCGTGTTACAGTAAAAGCACCTGTTAGTTACAGCAAGCAGGCAATCCTTCGCAATATAAAGCCGTCATTTTGCATCCGCAGCCGACCGGACGCCGCTGTAAGCCTTCCGGAAAAAAACAATGCCCCGGTCAGGTGGACGCGGTTTAATGGCGCTGCCCCCCTTCCCTCCCCCTCCCCCCCGGTCGAGAGGGCTCCGTAACTGGTCGAATTAACAGTTCGCAATAACGGAAAATCTACGGGAAAATAGCGAACCACGAATGCACGCGAGCGCGGTTTCCAATTCGGGAAATAAAATCGATGGATACGAAACACAGCGCGAAAGATGTTCGTTGGCTTCTGATATATACAATATTAGAAACATACACTTAAGCGATACAATACGGTACAAACGTGCGAAGGTAGTTCATTAGATTTCATTTTTGGTAGTTAACCACACGAAACGAACGCTCCGTAGTAAAAGAAGACCTTGTTTATCCTACTAATAGTACTATAATCATATATAGAAACCTTCTAGGACTAGTATTCCTATCAGTGGTATCGAAAAATTACTCAACTAATAATTCATTTTTACTGGACTGACATTTTTGGCTGTCTTGAAGTTGACGAGCGGGTTCACCATTTAAGTAAACGTATGTTTTCTTAGATTACAGCTTCCGAAAGATAGAATACGTTTAACAATTATAAATATTGTTAGACGTATGAACAATTCTTATTCTATCAAATGTTTAGCTTCATTATTGATAAAATTTTTGTTAGCGTTCTGTCTAATATAAAAATATTACGTTCATAGAAATATTTTGAATTTATAAACTTTATTAGATACTAATTTTATTGATTTTACATTCATTTTGTGTTTGATTTCAAGGATGCTATTGCAATTGTTACAATTCCGCCTTGAGTCGGTGTGGTGAGGTAAATCCTAATCCAAAACTTTAATTATATAATGTAGTGCTTACAACTTACTACTTCCTTATAAATCACCTGTTTTGTTGAGAAAGTAACTCACTTTTTTTTCAGGTCCAATGAGGTTGAAGGTTTACATTGATAACAGCTGAATTTAGGAAACTTACCTGCAATAAAGAAAATAAATGGCATCAGGATATTATATTCATTAGGTTTTCAAGTGGTGCATTTTCTGTGGTTTACAAAGCACATTTTTATTTGTATATTATGCATTTTCTTATCCTTATCAGGGTTTTGCAAATCCAAGAAAACTTATGCTTTTCCCGGTAGAGGGAAAACAGCTTTTCTGATGCCCCGGTAGAGGGAAAACAGTCAGCGTTTCAGAGTCATTCAATTCCACGATAGAACATGAAAAACTCAAATGAACCACCTTCTTCATAATAGACTTTTAAGTCTAGTTAAAAAGGCAACCAACAGAGATTGCAGTGGTACCAAACGTTCACATATATATTTTATACTTTGTTACAAATTGTTATTGACACCCGCGCAGGCGCTTAATAATTAAATAAACATATTTTAAGGCATTAAAGCATAGTGAGTTTCTCAACGCATATAACAACGAATGAAGTAGGAATGAGTTGAAGATGAATCACTTTAATATGAATATATTAGGCGCGGGGCTCCACATTTTACAGCCGGATGTAGATTTCTAACGACTGGCAAAAAAAGATATATATGCCAAGACGCCCCCAGCAGCCCTTTCCTCGTTTAAAAAGAACATTAACTTGAAAAATGTTCAATTTGATACTCCTTACTGGAATAATTACCTAATTATATGCAGGTCTATATCATGTAGGTAGTTTGATATATTTCCTAAAGTTTAAGTCTTGTGTCGAATATTATGCGAGGTTTCACGGGTCGTAAGATACCTAGTATAGAAAAATAAATGCAAACGGGTACAGATCACTATTCTGTTCAGATCACTGTTCTGTTCACATGTTCTTTTAAATGTAAACTTTTTTATTTTTAACATGACTGTTTTTATAAGTTGCACCTTGAAAATGTTTCTCTGACTTTGTTATTGTACACTTATTTATTTATGCAATAAATAAACAGTTTTATAAATTTACAAGTTAAAACATACATGGATAAAAATAATGAATAATTACCAATCTATAAAACTAAAATAGATTTCTACATAACAATTAGTTAGTTACAATTTTTTCGTGATTAAAATAATGCTAATAAATCGTATTATAAAATCCAACCCAAAAAATAAGTTGTATATTGGTATAACTTATCTAAGCTTTTGAATTAAATTCTTTTATGACATTTAACGCATGTTTCTTAAAAGCTTATGTACCAAGTTTTAGAGTAGCTTGACAACCGATATATTTATTGTGAGAATTATTATTTTTTTTATTTTTATTATGGTGCTGTGTAACAATAAATAAATTAACAAAAATGCATTAAAATAGCATCAGTTATATACCTACAATATTATTATTTTAACATTTAACAAAATTTGTTTATTTATAAAATATTTAAACATAAAATATTATCATTATTTTGGAAGCGATTTGCACTGATTTGTACATACCCTGCCTTCCACACTAGATAATGTCTGTACTAAGGAAGGTAGTGTTGTCAATGTGCAATGCCAACCGTCATGGTACCCCATTGATGATTGAAAATAAAATAAGAGAATATATTTACAATGTTGTCGCAGAATATATAAATTAATATATATAGAATACAGAATAAAGTAACGATACGATATTTTTCTGATTACATATAATATTTATTTATCGTCCATATTGACAATTAATTTAGCCGACTCTTGCCTAACTGTATCTATTGGCCAGTCTTTTATTTTGAAGTTGGTCAAAATATGAAAGACAATAATTAAGGTAGGTATACTTTTTTACCATAATATTGTAAATGAATATTATAACATAATGATATTAGGGCGGTTCAATGTATGGTGTCGCTTGATTACATATTTTAGGATTAATGGGTGAAAAAGAATACACAAAAAGAACACAGAAATCAAATTAATGTATGAATGGAGTGCTCGGGACGTTTTTCAGCGGTATTTGTTTCAGGCGCAAGAGAGAGACGCCTGCGAGGGTGGGAGCGAGCGCGCGATGGGGGTGCACGGCTGCAGCCATTTTTCCGGGCGTCTGTCGGCGACGAGGGCCGATGAGGGCCGACGAGGGCCGACGTGATTTGTGTCGAGCAATTTCCGTGATATTACTTACACACACAGTCCGGAGAGGAACCGTTCAGCGCGTTCCAAAAACAAGTCTCAACAATGTACGCAGAGTTCGCCGTTTCAGTAGGCTGCTGAAAAAATGTCTAGACATTGCCGGTTTAGATAGTAATTTATTTCAGTAGATTTTTGTCATATCCAGCATTTACGATAATATTACAAACATTTCATTGAAGGAATTGCTAAAAGTGTCCACAAAGTATGGCCACTAGTCAATATAACAGTTTTTTAAAAAAATATGTGCATGTATGTATATCGTATCTATATATTACTACGTAAAGAGAAAACTTTGTACCCCTTTTAAAGCATATTGCTCTCAAGGAGGAGTGTGAGATTTAGCACGGTTAAAGTGTATATGGAGAATGAGTGCAGAAAACTAAAATGTATCTATAATATGTATTATAAAACATTAAATTTAATAAAAAAAACGTTCATACGACAGCTGATTGTCTAAATCAGTTTAGAGCTGTGAATTTTATGTGATTTCAAATGTTCCTTTTTCAATAGTCTGGTAATGTCAAGCAAATAACTGATAATTGATGAAAAATTTATATCAAAAAGTAAATGCAAATACAAGCTGTAATTGTAATTTTTTTAAACTTCAAATTTCATAGATATTGTAGGAAATTAAGGCAAACAACACACGCTAATGATGTATTTGTACACGTTCGCAGCTGATATAAAAGAAGAAAATTAAAAAAATATATGCAATGATTATAGAGGCAACTTCAATAATGCTCAAATTTGAAAGTTGAATGAACTTCGGTCGACTTTTGACCACTGGCCGACCACTAGTTTGTATTAATAGCTGTTTGTACACTTACGTTATTTATTTCATATAATTCTTAGTTGCTATAGCAAACAAAAACTTTCAGTTGCGATAATGCGTTACCGGAAATTATTTTGATAAATGTACGTAACTGACATTCTTCAATTTATGTGTTTATAATAATTCATATATCTATTTTGGAACAGAAAGGATATTAATTCTTTTAGCTTTTCGTTTTAATACTTATAGCCAAGCGTATTTTTTTAGGGAAAATTCCCGTAAACAAATATGTAGGTACTCTTAATGTAAGCTGGTGGAAAGTTGATCACAATAAAATGCGATGGAATGTAAATATGCAATATTTGAAGAAGTTTGGTTCTCAGGTCCAGAATTTCGTTAACAGTTACAACTGTACTTGATGAAATTCACTGATCTTCATTGGAAGACGATATGGATAGAAGTCTTACGATAGATAACCTTAAGTAAAATATCAGAATCAAATATTAAACCTACAAATAAAGTGCATAAATGAATTAATACGATTATCCGACTAGATTGTCCCAACTAACTCGTCGTTGAATAAGTGTCCTGTCAGTACAACGACCTTAGAAGACGATGCATCATGCGATATTCTCCGAAAGGGCTGAATTAGCGCTTCATTATTCAAAATTAAGAAAGCAACGCGCTTCAATTATTCATCCCCTTGCGACGAGATGACGCGGACACAGAATAAGGTTACAGACATAGTGGCGACGCGGACGGGGGCGGTGTCGTGAATCCTCTAATATAACCACATTTAACTGGATGTACGCCTGAAACGAGTTAGACCTCATTGCATAAAAAAAGTCTCTTCGTTAACCACGGATGTATTTTAAATTTATAAAACATATTTAATAATGTTTTAAAAGTTTTTCTAACTGGACCGATTCTCATATTTAATCGAAGTTCGAATTGAGGTGTGCATACAAGCTATTTTTTATTTTAGTACTTAATTTATCAACAATTATTACCAACATATTTATATACTAAAAAAAGTCCATATATGTAGAACCAAATCATGCTTACAATAAAAATGTATTGTCATCGGAACTAAATTGAAATTGAAAGGAGTTGAAATTTGGCTTGTTGAACCAACATGCCAAATTTCAACTCTTTAGGATAAGAGAAAGTGATTCTAATTTAACTTTGACCAAAATAACTTGACAAACATTGCAAGTTAAATAAAAACTTGTATATTTATTTATTTATTTTAGGAAACAACAACTGATATAGAAGTAAAATTACAATTAAAACATAAAGCTAATGAGAGTTCCTCCCAAACTTAAAATAGAAAATTCATTCGGGAGCGAGGTTGGGATATAAAAAATAAAGAAAGGATTTTGACGTGGAAACTCAAAGTGTGAGAATACCAAACAAATAACCTTGACAAATTACTCACTAAAACGGTAAGTCTAATCGGTACGAATTGCACTATATTTATTTCATTATGTTTTGGTCTTAAGTAAGATCGGTTTCTTCGAAGATATGACGAAACCTGATGAGGTTCCCTTTAGCATTGAGCGTATCTCTCCGTTGTTCCGTCGTCCGCTCAGCACCTTCAGATAATTTGATTAATAGCCGGGAAGAGTTCAACTCGCTGCAGAAGTTCACAACTTATCGCTTTTGCGGAGGAGATAAAACTCGGTCGAAACGCCTGCGGCAAGCGGTTCTAGCATTCTTCTGTTGAACATTAAACTAAACGGCTATCGTAAACTTCTCAGACTATATTAGAAAAAAAAAGTTTATTTAGCTAAGCTAACTTGAATTAGCGTTAACAGGACAAAACAACGTGAATATCATGAAAATTTCCCAGTATAATTTGATAGATTTTAAAATGTTTAGAGTTTCAAATGTCGGAACTGAACCAAATCTCAAATATCAACTCCGTAGGATAAGAAGAAGTGGTTCTAATTCAGCTTGCAAGATTTGACCTAAACCGACATACAAACATTGAAAGCTAAATAAAAGCTTCTAATAATATCTGTATTTGTAAACTTTTTTCAGTATCCAATTCTAGACGATTGTATATTTTACGAAACCTATCTACAAAATAGTCACCGGCCATCGTGGCTGGTGCCTATTTTGTCTCCAATCCTTGAAAATCATCCATCTAAGGGGCTAGTCTAAAGCTGACTCGCTACTCGCTCGCTGTCAATTTGACACAAGTATGTGCATTATTGCATCATACGAACTACAATCAAACTGACGGCGAGCGAATATATGATGGGTTTTGGTCGGCATGTATTGTTATAGTATGGCAATGGTAGGTATTCCTCGTTTGGTGTCGAGTACGCGCACGACTGCTCAGCTGATGCTAATGGCCGACACAATAGCGCACTCCTATAGTAGCTCATCAATGCATATTCTAACATCATAGTAATGAGGAAGTGGGTGTGGTGGGCACCCGGTTGTACCAGATTATGTATTCCTATCTAGTGACGAAACCCGCCCGCTAAGCTATAGATACTTTAAAATTAAACATACTCTTATTATGACCTCATTTTAGCTTCTATACATTCATGTATTAGACTACTATCCCCGTCATTTGGCCGTCTGTTGCATCTTTAACTCGAAAAGTACATATGCGAAAGAGTTGAACTTTTGTGTGAATATTGATTCTCTTTAAAAACAGCCGTTTATCACATCAAAGGCTGGCCAGATAATTTAGATATACCTATATAACATTAAAAACAACAAATTTTTGGTACTAATAAATTAAACATTGACAGTTCGATAGAGCGCTGAAATAGCATATTCGAATTTAAAAAATATAACAGGGCGGCTATTAATTACTAGCCATTTAAACTTAATACAAACTCATGTGCGCAAATAGATACATATAAAAGAATGTTCAGTGCCACATTATAATTATAATTATTATCTTAACTACGTAAATCTCAACTTAGTTACCAAAATTATATCGGAGTAAATAACATCACGATACGCCCTCGCGAGATGACTGTTTTATAAATGAGAACATAGGATAGGGTAAATGTTACTAAAACATTATTTTACAGATTTCGGACCAAAATGGTGAAATCAAGAGCTCCTATAATTTAATTGTTTTAGACAATGGTCGCTTTTGAATCTTTTATTCATTAGAATATACCCCACTCTGCTAAACGAGAAATAAATATCAATATTAGGGTACATCAAGGTGTCTTCAAATATTTATATTATAATTACCTACATAAACCTATAGTAGATAGAAAAACTTATAGTGTTGCTTGTGCCAATTTTTATAAACGTATTTATTATGGCAATTAGACTCGTGCCTGTGACGCACGGAATGTGTCGTTTCGCGACTCATCTTTAGGTCTTTTGTGCCATTCGGGCCCCTAAACTTGGTTTTATGTGGTCCTCCCTCAAAGGAGAAGTTTTTTTTAAGTAGCCTATGTCTTTTCCCAAGATAAATATATCCATAGCAAAATTCATGAAACAGACAGCAGGCTTTTGCATTTATAATATTAGTTGGAATGGTCGCAGCCGTCGGCAGAGCGCTCGGTGCGATAGGAAGGAAGTCGTCTTGCGTCTAAAGTATTAACGAGGAGTCTCCGTGGATCCAATTTGAGATGGGAAGGAGATGCTCCCCTGGGTCCACGTATATATTTACATAATTGCCTCAGGTATATGGACCGGTCGGACCTCTGAGAGGGCCTATTAGGGAGGGCATTAAGCCTAGGATCAAGTCGACCGTTAATTTCTATATCCGGCCCGAAGGACCAAATCGCTCTCGATACGATTAACGACATGTCCACACTAATGCCCATTGCCAATCGTTCGGAGGTAGAAAATATTCCGATATAAATTTATTCATTTTTACAAGCTTTATAAATCCTATATTTTTTTATTTACTAAAATCTAATAAAAATACACTAGCATTAAATGCTCCTTTATTTGTTATATTTAATACATAAACAGCTTTGTTCTATAGATAGATAACATAATTGCGTTTAGACGTTATCTTAGAATCGCTATCGAATTAGAATCTTTTTTTAAGCAGTTATGGTTATGGCTATACGAGATAATAAATATATATATCTAAATAAAAGAATTGCTTTGACCCAGCTCAAACACGATTATTTTAGACCCTACTCAACTAAGTTAAATTTGCATGTGCTGTAGTTAAGTTAAAATACTTTATGTGCGTATTCACACTCCCGACCGCTGACTCAATACGCTCAACCTCTAGAGTAGACTATCTTAAATAAATGTTACCAAACTATTAAAATAAATCACTAAATTATTATTTTATTAAAACATTATATTTTTACATCTTATCTAATTATTATAAATGCAAATAATCTGTGTATACCATTATTATTATTTATTAAAAAACAATTTCACTCAGATTTAAAGAAATGTAAAAAAAAATATATATTTAATCATTAGATTAAAATTATAAGTTAGGTTAGGTTAGACTAAAAAAAAGCAATGTCGAGCATAACTAGTTATTTTAAATTTAGACACTACTTAAGTACTTTATAAATAACCAGCTAGTTTTGGTATGGATGCAGTTTTGGACCGCCAAAGTCAAGTATTCTAGAAATACCACACGAACTTTAGCACCAAAAGTCCTTCCTAATTATTATAGGAGGTCATTTATAGTCCGGCCAAGGTCATCCGCCTGTTGTGAGTCGTTATTATCATCAATTCATGTCATGTTTCAAACCGGCAAGGCTGACATAGTTTGCTGCGGAGGAACCCGAAGGGCCGGTCGCTTTTCCTCAAAGTCATCCTTCGTTTTATCCATTCGGGGAAAGTTGCGACAAGTCTAAATCAGGACGGAGAACTTTTCCATTTGTACGATTCATAACACATTCTTGACATATTTTTTCCGGCCCGAACTGAGATGTGTACCACCAAAATGCCCCTCGAATACAGCCTAACTACGATAAACACACTGAAAAAAATATTTTACCAAAACATTTGGGGTTGTTAAAAAATTTGCACCCACAGTGAGAAATTTGCTAATCGAACATAAGTATTAGCAAATCGTATAGTTGTCTGATTATTGTTAAATAATTTTTAGTTCGATTTACCATATTCCTTGCTATGACAGCAAGAGATTTAGTTAAAAAATATTTTAGCAAAACCATTTTGCTATGATTACAAAACAAAATGGCGTCGTGGGTGAACAGCTGACGAAATAAAACGACAATTTGGTACCAGAAACTATAATATTTTATTGTATTTAATTGTTATTTTATTTTGATGTGATTCAAATCAAAATGGTGGTGTGACTGAACTGCTAATCGTAATTATTTTGTACTTATGTTTATCTTGATATAGACAAAGTGTATCGAAACGTCTTAGCAATATTTAAGGGTTTATTAAAATAATTTTAAAAAGTATTATTCGTCTTTTAAATATACGTATCATAACTAACCAACTTTATACTTTAAAAATCAATAATCATAGAGTGCAGGTAAATCTCTCGCAGAGTCGAGCCCTCATTTACATTTACAAAATCATAAACTGTCTTAATTATATTAATATCCATCGTAATTATAGAATGGACGCGTCGTGAGCAGCGACACTTTTTACTATTTATTTTAATAAATATATGTAAAAAACAAATTTAAAAGAAAATAAATCATACTGAATTTTAGACCGCCATTTCTTTCCTTTCACTTACACTGAGTCGTTTTGTTACAACCAGTATATTCCACCTTAACTGTGCGGATTGGGGCGATAAAAAGGGAGCAAATGACATCGATTTTATTTTTTTTTGAACAAAAATATATTTTTTGACTTTAACTAAGCTTGAAATGAATTTAAAAATCGCCTAAACCACCTCGATATATCGAGTTGTACAACTCCTTTTTTGAAAACGTTTAAAAATATATTTTAAATTGCATTTAAGTGTATTTCATAGCAAACAGCGATGCTCTGTACTCGAAGTGGTTTTTGGTTTGTCGAGTGCTGAAATAACGAACAGCTCCCTAGTCGTAGCGACCGAAGGCTTTGTCCGAAAGACAGAGACGCCCAATAACCAGCCAAACGGACGAGCGACAGAGACGCAGAATGCCATATGTAGGCGGTATGACTGACTTTTATCACAAAGAGTCGTCGCTTGTACTACTGTATCATTTTCTAACTAGCTATACCTAACCCTACCTACATACTTGTAATCAAAACTATATTTGTTTTTATTATGCAAAATAAAATGGAGCAACTTCTCAATTTGATGTTTTATTTTCTTTTGCTTATGATACAGATTTTTCAGGTATGGTCCCATTAATTTTTAGTAAAGATAGCTGAAAGAAAGACAAAAATCAGATACCAAGTTTTTCGAAAAAAAAAACGCCGAGATTTGTATTATTATTTTTCGGATATTATTGTAGCGGAATGCTTGGGCATCTAAATATTAGAAAAACAGTAGTAATATATATACATGTATATATATACAATTTTGAAATATCATAATACTATTTAGTGGTTTAGTGTGGCTTTCATAGATTGGTATTATATCAGTCTCTCTTGAAACCGGCATGTTGCCTAGTGAGGAGATATATTCCCAATAATGTCGATTTCTAAAGTGATTAAAAGTGAGTATTCTTTATGAATAAGTAACACTAGCCTAAAATGCAAAAGAAAGAGTCCTGAAATATTTTTAAGTATGATCACCTAATATAATATCAGACCGCGCGGCGTTGTGACACAAAAACCGACTGACTCGGCACCGTACCTACAAATGTATTGACGACATGAACGACGGGTAGGTTTCCGCGCGCAAATATTTCAACCAAACGTATTTATATTTTTATATGGATTTTGTTTTATTAGTTTAATGAAAACAAAGGTTTTTCGGATCGATGCCCAGAATGTTTCCTTAAAAGGATATACTGCTGAATTGAAGTTCAACCTGTATACGCCGCGTGACGCACTCTCGTGTGCAATGTCACACCCGCTACTGCACAGCCTCCTCACCTGAGGCAGGCGCCTTCGCCGAGAGTTTCCTTCCGTTACTCGGGGAAGTTGAATAACTCGTCCTTTTGTGATTTTGCATTTCTATAAAGGCGTTTATTGCGGCCAAAGATGAAAAGAATACATTATGCTGTTTCCAGGGTACAGCCCCGAGGTACAGCGCATCATTTCGATCTACCAGAGGCAGGCGGTTCTGGAGAAAGCGGGATAAATTTGGGTACAAGTCAACCGACCATAACGAGCGAGAAGTCGAATTACCATTCGAAATAAATCAAAAGAAAACTCAAGAATGAATTCGACGGCTGTTTCAAGTTGTGACTTCTACTTTATAATACAGGGTGCTCCAAGACCGTTCCAAAAGACTTAAGGGGTGTAGTGTAAAAGTAGGGCAAATTTAGCTAGTTGCTTTCAATGCTGGTACATACATCAATATAAATATATATGTATAGTATGCTTCGAGAATAAATAATACGGTCCCCAAATGATATGCATCTATCAACGTGAGTAGAAAACTCAGTATTCGTTTTTTTCTACCTTACACTAGACGTAACTTATCGGAATAATAATAACTTCCAATGGGAAATTCCCTATAATACCTATGTAAAATAAAATTTAAAAAATAGCTTGAGCCATTTCAGTGCAATGAATAAAAACCACAGGCATTCAATTAAGATTTTTTCTGTTTTAGTTCGGTGATTAAAAATAAAATAATTTTGAAAGATACAGAATAGTGTTTACAATTGGAATTGGTTAGAGTCCAGGCAAGTATTCGTATATATGCTTTAAACAAAAAGAATAAACTCGTAGCGAGTGAAGCGGTTAACTAACTCGATTGGCGGCTGGAGCCAAGTCAGCGTTTGACTGTTTACATTAGGTGAACTTGCTTGCTAAGTATGTGACATTACTTGACATAGAATTTAGTGGTAGTACTCTACTCCGTGCGTACATACTCTAATTGAGAAACAAGGATAATCGACAGCAACCTATATCAGCCCAAAAAAATATTGATTGCATTTGCCAGTCACATAGAAAACGTGATCGACGAACTCGGATATGTCATGTAGTACATTTACAGAATTGTACAAAATTAACACAAGGAATACACATAACTAAATTTAAAAAAAAAATAACTTAAATTGAACAATGCCAATACGAAATACACAAAATATACTTTTTGTTCCAAAAAGCGTGAACTATAATGGGGATGAAGGAATTTCCGACACGTACATTGTTGTATACAACATGTTGTGGTTTAAAAAAAAAGTAAAAAATATAAATCAAAGTCATTACAATTGTATAGTATGCAAACTAAATATAGGTGCAAATAATTATCAAATAATATTATAAACAAAAATGGAAACATTAAGGATTTATTTTGAAAATGTACTTTATCGATAGAAATTAACTGTTAATTGGGAAGATGTTGCCTGTTAAAAAAAATATTGCATTTTAAAAGCGGGAAGGGAGGTATTGTGATTTTATTTTCTGTTATTTCTGAACAAAAACAAATACTTAAAAACTAAGTGCGCCTTTGTTTTTATGTTTAAATGCTTCAAAGTAAATTTAAAAAAAATGTCATACGATACATTAACCGTGAATGGGTCGCTTCGCAATGGCACTGAAATCCTGTGTCATTTTTCTAGTGCGACACCATTTAACAAGGACAAAACCTGCGTTAAAGCCATCTTTTCTCTCCCTCTTTCGCGGCTGGAGAGCGCGAGACGAAAGAAGACACAATACAGTAAACAAAACGACATCGAGAGGGAGCGGGCTAGGATAACAGGAGCCGGTAGGAGATAACGCTCCCGAGGGTTGAAAATCTAATTTGCAAATGCATTTCCTGCCTTTCAGCGTAACGGTAACGGGACGGTCGTCTATGGCCGGCACACACGGTGCGGCCATTGTACCCGTTCGTACCTCTCGAACATACGCGACGAGACCTACTATCGGCAGTGCAGTCCATGTGATACCAATCAGGTTTAATCAGCTCGCTGTTGCCTGGAGCCCTGGAGGTGTCTTTATAGGTCTGTATGTATACCTTCTAGAGGTACGCGTTATAAAGCGACACCGTTTAAATCACCCTATTAATCTAGCGGAACGAATGGAACTGGCTCATTGCGGAGACGAGTTCAGCTACAAATCACGCAGTTATTGTGTGACCGTTTAAGTATTAGGCTATTTTGGAATCGCGTTTAACGTTAGATTATTTGTGTGCATAAGTGCCGCTAGTATTAACCCGTAGGAATAAATCGAAGCTTCCCTTAAGGCAGCCCCGCCCGGGTTTTATACTCTATATCGCTAGGCGTATAGTATACTCGTACACATCCCGCAGCATGAATGGAAAAAGTTGCCGCGCGATACCGTAAAATATTTTTCATGTCAACCGCGCAACGGAAAGTTTACCCCACGCAAAGCGTATAGAGGCTATATCCATAAGTACGTTAAAGACGGGCCACTAACTTGTTTTATTGTATACGGGCTGTAGCGCAAACGCCACCCCTCCCCCCCCCCACAACCCCATAAGCCTCCATTTCTACCCACCATATTGCACCCTTTCCCCATCAGTCAACAAAAACCCAATGAAAACTTTGTATGTTTCTCAGCTGAGAAAACGTTACGGTAATCTTAGGCTGGGTTGTAGCAATATATATTTATTTATTTATTCGACGAGGAAATACGACGTATTCAGATCATCATGTTATTTTTATCCTTACGAGAAATTTGTCGTTTTATAACATAAATATAGATGAGAGATGTTTGCGATGATGTGCAAATTGATGAACGAAACAGTATCATATATATCACTTTTAATTGCGTACGTATTGAGCGCTCAGTGGCTGGTTAACGTAATAAATAGTACGGGAGCTAGTTAAGTTTTCATCACTTAATTATTTTTACACGACTAACGGCCGTTTTCACCAATCCCACCTAAGCTCTTCCCTAGCAGAGAAACTCTTAAGCATAGGTTATTCTTAGGCAAACTCAATTTAAAGGACTCTTAACCCTAAGTGAGGTTGGTGAAAATGGCAGTAATTCCTTTTAGAAAAATCAAGCACATCCGAGCCGCGAGTGCACCTGAGACTAGTCCTGCTACACAACAACCCAAACACGAACTGCCCAAAAATGTGCCTCATGGCATGTACACGTGCAACGACATCTTCACGGATTAAGGAAGAGACGGATATGGTATCAAAGTACGCGGCCGAGACAGCAACCGAGCCTTTCGCTCTCTCGCTCTAACCTAGTGGCTGCTGTTTATCTTTTTCTTCGTTTTTCATTCCAGCGAAAGGCGTCAGTGGCCTGAACCACTTATTTGTCTTCATCGCTTCTTTTCTTTAATCCCTGTATAATGATAGACCTTCAAAGATTGTTAAGGTGACTAATATCCACTAGATATATACCAAAAAGTGACATCATTTCTTAAGGTGCATCCTAACTTTTGACAAAATAACTGATTCTCTAAGGCAGAGGTTAATATGAGACACATTGTTGACACAAATATATACTTATGGTATATTATTATTTAAAAATAAATAAACACAAAACACTAGTAAGTAAGTAGTTATTTCTAGATGGGTTTGTATTCCTATAGAATAGTATGTATGTTTGTAAACATTCAGATATTTCATAGAACAGGCGATAGCCTAGTTAGGCAACATATTTTGCATTATAATATTATTTTTGTAAGATTACAATAACAAAAAAAACAAAGAATGATAAAGATAAAGAGGTTCTTTAAACGCACATAAAGAACTTTGGCGATTTTACTGTGCAGAGAGACGATGCGCGGTTCAAATAGGGTTGTATATGAGACGTTAAATTCTAGGGGTGCGCCGATATCGAAGCATTATTGTAATAAATTTCTGTTAACAATGGCGCACTGCGCAGCGATTTATATAAAAGACAATAACAAATCTCTCGGTGTATTTCTTCCGTTGTAACATTGAAAAATTGCAACCTTTGTTTATGCTTACCTTTTTGCTTTTAACCTATTATTTGTACATTCATGCATAAGAAGCTACTATCCCGTCATTTGGCACCATCCGAAACCATCGTATGATTTTTTTATATATATTTACTCAGACCTAAACAAACCACTATAGCCAACCAAAACGCACATCGAATGCCGCAGGCACAAATGAAGATAGGAAACGGAGCAAACCATCACAAGTTGAAACCACAAACAGGCAAGAGTGTCTGGGGGGGGAGGGTAAATGATTTTAACGACGTCAGTAGGGTATAGCTGTTTTGGTTAAAATATTACTACTACTAAACAATGTATAGAAGCAGTTGATATTATATGATAGTCATAGCAATTGATGTGTGTGTCTTGTTACCTAACTCTGGTTTAGAAGCATGCATTCATATTTATCACTGTTCCACCATTGTTGTCATCAATGGATCGTCTGATTTGGGATTTTTGGGATGTATTGATGGTTTTATGTTTTAAAAAACAACCAAAAGAATAGCGACTTCCTTAAAGCGCTGTGCGATATAACGCACGATGGACGTTACGAAATACTTCGATTTCTGTTGGGAAAGTATCGTATCAGCTTTTCCCCAACGATGAAAATTAAATTCATCTTTATGTCGCGGTTCGAGCGTTGACGACGCGCTTAAACAAGATGGTCGAATTTTATTTTCGATGAATCATCAGTTAATATTTGATTGATTATTTACATGTAAGTCCAACGCTAAAGCTTTCGACGGTCCATGACTCGGTACTTCTCGACTCGAAATGCGTGAATATCCAAAGAAAACGGTCCGCCGCATAATAAATAACGCCGGGCGCGCGCGGGCACGTGAGCGGTTCACACGACGCAACTCCGGCCATATTAAGTAGGTCTCGGCTGATTTACGGCTGAGATCGCCTTATAAATCTGCATGTCTTTTTCTACTGTTGGTTTACATGCGGCTCGAATAAATACGAGTATGTATCCGCGACGGTACAAGTTGTGAGGCGCGCGCGTGTTCGGCGAAATTGTGACATACGAGGCACTTACGGGGGAATATGGGTCGGTAACAGCGTCGTTGAACGATTGGGGATATTAACATGTATCGAAAAATTGCCTAACAGTATTATGGTATACATAAACGAATTGGAAATAAACAATTATATTGTTACAAAAGCGCTGTGCTATGTAATAATAAGAACCATAAAGCACCAAAAGCCAGTTATAGAGGCGAACATGGTTGCAAACACAAGGGTGCGAAGTATTGATGACAACCTAACATCCATGTTAGAAATCTGTACATAAAAAGAAAGATGATGGTATAGGGACGTAGCTTAATTGATGAGCTGTTCAAACTTTGAATAAGCTGCGATTGACTCAATCAGAGATGGAAAAGTCAAAGAAAGAGTTATGCCGTCAAATGTCGATTACCGACCAAACAAGAATATCTCCGAATCAAAGTATACTTTTAATAAACACTAACCCTTACAAAGTTATGATGATAACAGCGAAAGTAGTAATAAATTCAAGAAGAGAACTGCCTAAAAAAAAGATTTACCACACAAGAGACTCCCTCTTCTAAAAAATAATGAAATGCAGAAATGGAAATATATGACAACAAATATACATATATTTTTTAAATGAAATAGTAGATCACTCCGCGAAGTGGCAATTAGGTTTCGGAAAACGTTAAATTTAACGCGTATGTATTATTTATCTTTATGACATTTATAACACCACAATTGAAAGGCTGACACACACAGGCTCCTAATATTTAATGTGAACAATGCAAGTTACCAAATCAGAACACACTTTAATGTGCGTCTTAGGAGATTCTTTGATTGATCGTGTTGGCGACCGTAGGGGAAATATACACTCCATTTTAGCTTATATTTAATTTGAATCATTTCCTAAACTGAACTCATATTAAATTTAAACCTCATTAGAGTTACGACTATCACTTCACTTCCCAGCAGACTCTGGAGATTTTCTTCTAAGTCTGTACAATTTAATTAGTGAAAACCCTTTAGCATTGGCCTTTTAAACGTAATCGCGCGCTTAAAAGGGTTCTCCTAGTCGAAGCAATAAAAAAGTCCGTTGCTTGGTCCCGTCTGCGAAGTTTGTGACCGCAAAAAAGTCGGCATTCGTCCGCGAATTAAATTACATTTAAACGCCGAGTATCGGTTTCACTTAAATCCACGAGGGCTCGTTGCGGCCTCGAAGTTAAGACACGCCATTAGGATGCAGATTATTGTAGATAAACTGATGGCCAATATAGTTCTCTCCGAAAAAGTATTCAAAATAGTCAAAACATTATAGACAAAGCACACAAGACGTTCACTAATCTATGTACACAATTAGTTTTCGAAAACTGATCTGATCGACTATTTTTTTTTAAAATACTAAAACCGCGTAACTTTAAAGCGTACTTTTTAAACCTGTGGGTCGGGATGGTAAACAAATTAGAAGTAAAAAGCAAGGATAAGTCTTTAAGGGTGCCCGATGAAGACTGTGCCTGTTTATTTTTTATAAATTTATCAAATCGTGGTTCTAAAGGACGCAAATAACCAAATCCCTGACATACGAGTAGCATAGTAGAAATAAGGTCCTGGTGAAGGGGTCGGAATTCAAAATGGTTTAAAAACACTGTTCTAAAGTATGTAAGGAGCACTCAAAAAACTTCCTTTCTAATTTGATCAAGTTAACACTTATAAAATGTTTATAAGAAAGTTGCGAGTACAAAAATTCATTCAATTGAACTTCTTTACATAGATCGTGCGTATTATATTCGAGTTACTTAGAAACTTACTAAGAAAAGTTATCACTGTATGAATAGTCTTTTTGAAATCGCTTGAATCGATCATTCTTTAAAATCCCTGCAAATGGCATCAGATTTTTTAGAAAGAGGTTCTTATTCCTTGTACCCAGTAAATATATCATAAGGTAAAAAAAAACGGTATTTGTAATGGCAAATTCATTCCAATATTACGCGAATATGTACAGAATTGCGTAGCGATATATTTACACTTATATAGGATTGCATTTATATAATTTTTTTGTACTCCATTTCGAAACAATACAACTTGTATAGGATTTTACGTTCGATTGGAAATGGAAAATAAACGGTTAAACATTATATTTTATTTGATAATGAAAAGAAACATATAATAAATGCAATGTTATGTCTAAATGACAAACTGGACGTAACCAGCAAAAATCGAGGATTATCCCCAAAAAAAAAACGCCGAAAAATAACTATTCCAACCCCTCGAGGAGCGTCTGAGACAATGGGTGGTATTAGGCGGCGGCGGGTAACCCCCGATCCCCCTCTAATTAGCTAATTGAAAGTGTAGCAAGTAGAGAGTGAGAAACCTTTCCTGGGGTTCAAGTACACTCCAGGCAAATAATACATGCGCGTGAGGAAATTGAGATTTGTCGCGGCATTACTTGAATAAATCACCTCGATATCCGGAAATGTTCGAGAACGAGGGAAAAATGATGATAAATAAAAAAGAAATACTGAAAACACGATGATATGGATGGATGGATCTATTTGTACTAATGCCATGCGCGGTATTCATAAATTATTATTGTAGGGCTTAAGCGCGTTTGATATTTTTCTACATAGAACACTTATAAATCACACTTACACAGTTTTCCGTTCAAAATATTTTCATGTAATTTTTTTTTTATTGCTTTTATTTTGACAATATTTTATTTAGTTTTTTTTCAACAGGTTTTGATTTAGCGTGGCCATTAGATGTCCGTATAATAATTAAATTACGAACAAAAAAAAAACATATATTACATCGTCTTTCGCTTACCTATTTGTATGATGTTTGTCTTGACCCATTTTTACATTTCGTTCTGATTGAAAGTATGACAGTAACCATTTCTCAATATTAAGGAACGCACGGTGTCTGATATTTGTAATTGATGATGATGAAGATAGCAGTGATACGAGAGAGTTGAAGTATTTTGACATTTATATATGTACGTAATATGTAAAATTCAGATGTTTAAACTAAAATAAGCTTAGTTGATTGGCATTTTTGAAATTATTATATTTTTATTATTATTGCAATATTCGAATCACTGTTAAATAGAGAACGGTAAGGAATAGGGAAAGGCAAGGAAGAGGGAGTAAGAGTCCAAGTTACGGACAGAGTCAAGAGTGTCTCGGACGATAAGACGCAGGCTAAAGCACAGACAGACACGCTCACAGGAAATGCAGAAACAGGCAAAAATACCTACGTAAGACGCAAAGGTATAATCAACTTTCAAGGAAATCTTAAGGAAATTGAAAATATACCTCAATTCAAGAAAGCCAATAAAACGTATTTACTAAGGAAAAGCTTTTATAAATACAGCGAACTGAGTAACCCTCAATTCTGAAAAGAGAGGTTTTTCTAACATTATAATATGGAAAAAATAACTGTGAAGTATATTTTACACATTGTAATAAATGCTCTAGCTAAATTAGTTTATTTTGTATAGGTAATTTAAGAGTGTAAAATAAAATGTTTGTATGCAGTATAAAGTGTAATTGTTATATATTGTTTTTAAAAATATAAGGTCATTCCTATTTATTAAGTTGCTCATCGATAAATAAATAAATGGCATTTCGGTCCGATACCTTTGTTTAAGAGTACATTTCGTTAAAGATACAAGGTTCCAAAATAAAACAATGCCTCAAAACAAGCTTCTCACGCATATTCGTGTTAGTTTGTGTCTAAAGTGTTTAGTGGTTATTTTTTAACTTAGCAGATAACTAACGCGACTATGCATAAGGCTAAAATTCTTTGTGACTATTTAGATGTATAGAAAACCTAAAATAAACACAAATTCAATTAAAATCACGTCCGTATTTATGCAGATGCCAGTTTTATAGTTTACGAATAAGGAACCGTAGAAAAACAGGCAGGCGAAGATAGGAATAACAAAAGGATTTATTTAACTAAAAAACAGCATAATAATCATAAATGCAAATGATGCCGACACTGTAGAGTATTGAGAGCTACCCGCACTTTTCCACCCTCTTTTTAGTAAGAAAGTTGCGGAAATTATAGCCTGCTTTTGTTGGGATTGGCTTTGAGGGAGTTTTTAAGTGAGCACCTGCTGTTCTGCATAAATCTGGCGAATGCATTGTGCGAATATTCCTTCAATCGAGTGGGACTGAAATGGACTATTATATATTGCACGTGCAAAGGAGGGCCTGTATGATACCTTATCGTACTAAACGTCGTTCAGAGAGGTTTACAGTCCAGATCAACATTTCGGGAATTGTAGATTGTACCTCGCATCATTCTTAAAAAAATATAAATACGTGTAATTAAAGTATTACTTTCTACATAATGATGAATATAAAATTAAGTTGACGTTGTTTTCCACTTACCCAGGACTGATATGTACAAGTAAATAGATTATTTAGTACTGCGAATATTAGATAAGCTATATAAATGCAGTTTCATTTATTAGTAAGTACAGGATACTGTTTATCGAAGTAGTCTCTTGCAAAGTGTTGAAACTCAAATCTGTAATTATTATTTTAAGAAGTCCTTAAAATCATGCATTGCCAAAGAAAGTTAATATTATAACAATAAATATATGAAGCTGACTACAGCTAGAATAAAATCATAACCAAAGCAAGACAGAATCATAAAAAAAGAAATGCAAAGATCTGAATTAAGATATTCTAAACATCTTAATTCAGAAAATGTCAACGATATTTTAATCGAATTAAATAATCTACCCATGAACGAAATCTGCGGTTAGAGATAGAGAGCGCAGTGGAAAATTGAAATCGAATAAACGTAATGCGGGTAGTTAAGCTGCTAATGTACTTTTCTAGTTCAGCTCCGCAGGCCGAGAGCTATTAAGGCGACGGAATTTATGACACCCCGCGACGTAAGACGCCAATAAATAGCATATATTTGGCCGGGACTGGGGACGGTTCAAATATATTATATCTTCAGATCGTTGTCTGATGTCGATGTATTTAGAAAAAATATGGTTCGGTTGTTTGTAAAATTTCTGGGTCGTAAGAACTATGCGCATAAACTACACATGGTAATTAAGAAGATCCTGACGAATGTCTTAAACGAGACATCGACGAACTTTGAACCGCCACGTTTCACTTACTTTATTACTTACAAACTAGAACTCTCTCTTTATTAATCAGTGATTACCTTTTTTTCTCAAATTTTCGCATTATGTTCATCGGCCCTAATAAAATTACTAGACGTAGATTATTTGACGTTATTAGAAAAATGTTTATATAGGTACATAAATTACGAAAGGAACGAATAAATTTATATGAATTAGTTATGAAAAATTTAACCCAGAATATAATTCAAAATAGTAGCTATTCTAAATAATCATAATATAAGAAAGATGTGAAAGACAAAGATTTTTAAAAACACAGCTGGCATTATCAATAACGCCAGTTAAACACCTAGAGGTCGGCGGCAAGATTGAAGTGGCCACTAAGAAAATCTGACCAGTAGAATGTGATATAATATGGTGACGCAGTAGTTGCTGCTAAAGTAGGATGAGATCTTCTCAAATCGAACACTGGCTGGTTCACCTAGTACTTTACCAATATTATCAGAGTTTTTCAAAATATATTCTTGCAAAATGCTTTTCAAAATACCAAAAAGGGAATAGGGAACATATTCGGAGTGTAAACTGTAAACCCCCAAAAACATACAGCGTTACAAACATAAACAGTATATATAATACCAAAAGTTACAAAACCAGTTCCATGTTTTTAGTTTCAAATAATAATCGACTATAATAACAACTTGTAAATGATACTCCACAACAATATTCCAAAATAAATGCTATATTTTACAATTTTATAAAGGCAAATTTTATAGGCAACCGGTACGCTCAAATTGTTATCTGTAATTCAATTGTTCACTCAAGTTTTCCATCGAATTGTTTCCTATAATCCTACCACTAATCGGAAGTTGTGTTCTCAAATACACATGTCTTATATTATTACATATATTCGTCCCCTCGCATCCAAAACGGATGCAATAAGGGTCCGAAAGTGCGGGAGATAAATCCGACGGCAATATCATTTTTGGCGGTGGACGTAATGAAATATTCGCTCGGCGGCGGTCAGATGCGTAATTGCCTTTTTAATGCCCGCCCACCGCGACATATCGACAAATTACGGAAGTCAGTGGCTTTATTGCTATCACTAATTTCGAAGGAGAGGCGTCTTATTAATCAAAAGTTATATTGATTTGTACCACCCCAGCCAGGAGTTCCCTTGACCCAGCAAGCCGGATATCAGGGGACACTTCCTTGTGTGGGAATGAAACACCAGGTAATGTAGAAATATCGGCCAAATCAACATGTGGCCAAAAATAAGAGTTTGAGACTAAGGATGGGAAAGCTAACTATAATCAGAGACTAACTAATACATCATCTTCTGACGTTCTTTAGTAGCTGTCAGTCTTCAGTCAACCCGGTGCCCTTGTGTTATAGGCATTCGCCGTTAGTTTACATTACTTATATAAAAGTCTGACAGTATTGACATTTGGAAAATTCGAATGCTTTTTAATATTTTTACAGGTTTAAAATTTTCAAACAAATTATATAGCCAGAATGTTTAAAGAAAAATTAATACCGAAAGCACTGATAGTTGCATCGCTTGAGGTAATGCACGCTGGTTTAAATACAGGCCTGTATTTTATGAAAGCTTTTCGCTTCACCTATCTATCTATGCGATATGCAATACGGTTAAACTTTCATTTTATGAATTATGAAAAACAGTGAAAATGTAACGAATATGACGTATAATGAATGAGAAGTGAATGGTTTAATTAATATTTACAAGAATGACTTACATTCAACGTAGGACATATGCAAATGAATCGTCAAGGCTAAAAATAAAAAGAAAAGTGTAAAATATATGCATATTACGTGCAAATCGTTTAGATATAGTAAAAATGTATAATGTATTGCTTAAATACCGTATTTAGATGATTCCGTATTAAGATATAGTAAAATTGTATAATGTATTGCTTAAATACCGTATTTAGATGATTCCTTATATAATTTTACTATATATATATACGAGTATATATATTTTACTTCTCTCTTTATTGTTTTTCCTTCAAGTATTTTTAGCCTTTTTTGTCTAAAAGAATTTCCTGCATTTTTTAGCATGTTTCTGAGTATTTATCGATCGTATTTGTACATTCTTGATATGTTGGCCTACACCGGAGCGACCACTTTTAGTAAAAATAGCATTACTCGTACTATTGTCACTATTTAAATTAGTCTAATTCTTTTCTATGTTCGCCAATATCTATTTTTTTTTAAATGGAATTATTATTTAAGATTTCAATCCTTACCTAATTCAGAAGTTTTGTACATTTCTCTAGATGCATACTTCTATTTTTTAGCAGTACGGCAATATTATAATAATTATCTTGCATCTTATATAGTTTATTTTTCGACCCAGTGTTGATATTGATTTCGTGTCCCTCCGAAGTGCAACCAGATCACATGATATCAGTAGAAAACTGTGCTCGCTTACCGGAACCCACTCTCTCAACCCCCACTAAATATGCGTCCAGCCACGTCCAGCTACATCTTCCTCAAAAGCTATTTACATTGTGAAACGATTCAAATTATGGGTGAATGACAATGTGTCACAGCACATCTAAATACCTGGATACAATCAACGGAACATCTTCCTTATAAACAGCCATCCCATTCAGTATGCATCAACACTAGCAGGTCTAAAGATTACATGCTGAAGTGAGGATCAGTGTAGACAAAACATCATTTCATCAGATGACCGATATGTCCGTGACATGCACTGATCTGATGAGGACCAGGTTAATGTTAGATGGTGTCAAAAATGGATTATAATCTTCAGGAAAAATTAAAAGGTTGGCAACCGTTTTCATTTTAACACATCATGCATCATTATAACTAGTATTATGCGCCGTTCAGATTAAATAAAGCCAAGATGAAGACAGGCTCGTATAGGACCTAAGAGAGAAGATTTCCGAGCGAATAAACTCCATTGATACCGACGGCCTTTCACACGCACGTCGCACGCACACAACGAGACATTATTAATCTTCGGCATAATTAAGTGGAGACACGAGTGCTCAGTGCTGCCGATAGCAAACCGGGGCATCAGGTGCGATCGGCGGTACGAAACGCAAAGTGCGGAGGAGTTGAAAGCGCGGGTAAATTGGCTGGAAGAAAACGCGAACGCGAGCGCTCGCTGATAAAAGGGAGATGATCAATGATTACAGGCCATTGAGAGATGGAGCCATTCAAATGTGAGACATTGCCAGGCGGAAGCTATAGCAGAAAGCTGCTAAGCAAATAACACATTTTCATAAGAAAGCAACTGAAACGAAAATATCTTTCACTGATACGTTATCGTGCTTTGCTTTTTTTTTCTATTAATCAATTAATGATTGTGGTAGTAACCACTGTTAGGTGCTTGAGTATTAATCCAGCGGTCGCAGGAACGAATCCGGATTACCATTTTTAAAGTTCCATTACCACCATCTACCCAGTTTAGCACATTAACCAACACCATCACCATCCATTCATTTACCGGCATTAGCAGGGGGGCTATTACTATATTATTAAGTGATCGTAATTTAAATACTACTTTTTTGATCGTTTAAAAGGAGGGGATTCAATTTTATATGAACATTTATTTTGATTTTTTGGTCATTCTGAAGTTTATATTTTAATTTTACCTGGATTTGGTATAATTTCTCATAGTCAGAAGTAGGAAAAAAAGTATCTTTTGGAGTATTAGGAATAATTCCACTATTATTCATTGGCGGGTACGAATCCGCACTATGGCATACCATTTTAAAGCTTCATTATGACCATCTGCCCTATCTAGTAGATTTGGCTTAATTGAGAAGGGCCTAAAATAATTTTATATGACCTTGGCGATAGCAATTTGGTAAAAAAAAATAGGAAGGTCTTTTCTGCGCCACTTTTTTCCCTCACGTTAATGCCTATTATTAAATATTTTCCGCTTACAGATATACATTTCTATGGGTTTTTATTAACACGTAAATAAATAAACTTAGATCTACTCGCATATTGTTGAGTTTGTGAAAATTGCGGGTAGAGAGTAGACAATCAATCCAAGCGTTTAAATATATGATAATCTTAATATTCTTATAAAATTATTTGTATTTGCAAAAAATGAATATTTATTTATAACATTTTATTTATTTAGATTTGACTTTCTGTATAAGTAAAGTATTTCAGCATGTGAGGTCTATGGGCATTTAGAGCGAGATAAAACGAGGCAAGTGCGTTATATCCAAGCAGTGGGAGGGAGAAAGGCCGATGGCCCATATCAAATATTTACTCTCAGACAGCTCAAGTAAGCCTTGGATATTTCTGTGACCTCACTCGAAGGAAAATGTGACAAATAATAAAGATATATTTTACAGAGTATATGAATATTTGGCTAACATGTCACCTAATTTGATTCAACTGTTTTTGCCTTGCTCCACAAAGAGAAAGTGTAATTGTGTAAGGAATCGAACCTCGATTGGTTTATTCGACCAGAAGAGTCATGGCATTTCTGGCTAGGGAAACTACGTAGACCTACCACATACTATATGGCGGGCCCGGTCGAGAAAGCCTCTCTTTAACTAAAAATTGATACATGGCCGTGCCTAGGGCGATAGTGAAAGCTTGCTATAATCCATTTACAAGTCACAGTCGTGCATCGAGTACGGAAAAATACCTAATTACCTTTGTCCCCGTGATACAATGAGCGACTTCGGCTAAGTTTATATGACGATACTCGCGTAGCGAAACGATGAAAAACTTACCCGAAATAATCCAAATGAGACATTGGTTATGAAATATTCGCAACGTTTTGGCATAGGAAGGAAGGAATCTTTTGCTATTGATACTAGTTCACGGGCTTGAAGAATGTTATGTTATATTATCCATAAAAGTTCAGTGCTTTTTCGGTGAGGGTTGCTTATATAATTTTTATTAGGTTATATTTTCATAAGTCTGTTTTGAATAACGCCTCGGTAACCTCAGAGATGTGCTTGCAAATACATATGAATTATAACGTAAAATTTATACGAATATGTCGTTATTTAAAAAATGTATAAAAATATATATATTTATCGTAGCACAAGATATTTATCTCATTTTTTTATGTAGGCACTGACACAAGAACCTTACCCAAAAAACGTCATCGGACCTTGTGTTCACACCTAGTTTCTTAACTTAACTAAACCTAGTGTTCTGAGATTAGGTAATACGCTCCCATGTAGGTAAAACTACTCGAAACATTTCGCGAAGGCAATAAAAATACTTTAGTAAAAATTGATTTTTAGGTGTGGAGCTTTACGCGAACTCCCATGTAGGGAATGTTTCAGTGCATTTCCTCTCGCACGTGACGGTTTTTAAAACCGTAAGTATTTAAAATAAACACGGTTTGCTGCATTGTGTAAATTACTAGCATTGTGTAAATATCCCAACACAGTTTAGTACGGAGACTAACAGAGTAACGCCATAAATCCAAAATGGCGGTGAGTTATGTTAATTGTTTCAAGTGGCTGGCTTTCACGCCGAGCGGCCGCTTCAGGAGAGAATTTATCTATTTTCCTGTTTGGGCAATATTTATATTACCTACCGCCGCGACACTCCAGCCGGTTTACCCCCCCCCCCCCCTCCTGTTCCCCCGCGGAACCTTCGGGATAGCAAGGACTAACTTTTACACGGACAAGATTTATAGGGTAAATTTAAAAACTTTGAAAGATAATATTTTTTTCATTTATAATACTTACGGATGTTTATAATCATTAATTTTAATAAACCCGATAAGTTAATTAATCTCGTGTTGAAACTATATTTCACATAAAGTTTACCTTTTTTTCTCGGTAGCGTCCTAACAAATGTTACTAGAAATCGCATGACCAAATTAGGTGGATTATTTATCGGGAATGGTGTATATGACACGGTGTATATGCTTATGGTTTTCACTGCAAAACACGCACTCTAAAACAGGGTAATGTAACAATTTACATTTTTGAGAATGTTCTCCTGTTAAGATTGCCCGCATTGCGGCCGCGCGCCTAATAAAAATACAACCGGGACACAAACATATTAATGCCGCCCAGAAATGGCCGGGCATAACAGAGACCAACGTTTTAATATTTTACTGTTTATCCGCGCGTTTCGCAAAACAGAACTACACATTGGTTACTTGTGAAAGAGTGGAGGTTTTTTGAAAACTAAAGGCCTTTAAGGCGCCACCAGTCCCTAAAACGTGTTTTATAACGTATTTTGGAGCATTTTGTTGAAGTTATTCCCAGCAAATGGTTAAAACTAAAAATATTACAATATTCTACATATATTAATTTAGTCCTTTGCTTAAAAAACAAACGAAATACACCTTATTATAGTAATGAAAATAAATAAATAAGAAAGTGTTGTTTTTTTCTTGCAACGATTTTCTTTTAAGTTATGTAAGTGTCGCGAACCTAATTTTTCTTTCTAAAGATAGACAATATAATAATCTAGGACATTACTTAAAAAAAAAACATTTTTTCAAATGATAATAATTATTTAAATACAAAAAACATGTTTCATCGATTCCAACGAATTCGCGGTCGGCGAGTATATCCGTCTCTTTTCTCCACGTCAATGTTCGATTAAAGCCTGCTCTTTCAAATCTCAAGGACAAATGCGTCCCGGGGCGCCTTAACGCAATCCGCAGAACCTAGTTTATAAATCCATTATTTCGGGAACGTGCTAGTTTTATAATATGTCGATTTCGAATATGTTATTATTTTCATGGTTATTTCAAGTCTGTGTCTATTTATTTATTTATTGTGGTTACACAACAGAAATGTACACAATACAGATAATGACATAAAAAAGAATAAAACTAAACTATATAAAATAAATTTAAATAAATAGAAAAATTAAAAAGAAAAAGTAAAAAACGATAAAAAAAATACGAGAAAAAGAATATGAAATACATTCATTCAAAACTTTGATTATTTATATACACTGAAAAAATGAAAAACACAATAAATACGGAACTCCGTCCGTGGTGTTATCCATTCGTATAGTATTTGTATTGGTGTTGGTATAGCATTCGTATAAGGGTTTGCGCTGCGCAACTTTTACCGAGCTATGATAACTTGGAGAGAATGTCACGATACCATTGTATATACAGGGTGTATACACTGATGTCCTTTTATGGGTTTGATCTGTATTGACAACTAAACCGGTGTCACGAATAAAAAAAAATAATTTCGAAAAATAAAATAATCATATTGTTATAAAACGTCGGCCGACGTCGCGCCATGCGTTCGACCGCGTTCTCAAACATTAAAACTTTAATGTCGAGTTCGTTTTTCTCATAATTCGGAAATATTTTTTCATTATTATTTACTTATTAATGTCTGATTGTTGATATAAGTCAACTCCCTAAAAGGACATTAGTGTATATAAATACATCCTGTGTGCTTAATGTCTACTCGTTGGTTTTACTTGGTTACCGATAGAATTCAGGCGTACATTTGAAGGTTGTGGTAGGGTGCACATTTCTGTTGACCTATATATATCATGGGTAATTAATTCCCCTGTTAAAGTGCGAATAGGTTCGAGATGAAAAGTGAGCGAGAAACGTTCAGGAGACATCAGAGATTGGAATGTGGATGTGGGATAAGGAGAAGAGGCGAAGAGGGAGGGGAATCGATTGGGGGAATAGAAAGAGAATGCGATTACCTGAATGTCACGGGAGCGATTTGTTCAGAATGTAAATCGCGGAGATGCGGTTTCGCGTCGAACGCTTCAGCAATTTATTTGAAGATATAAATCATACAAAATTGTGGTTTGGTTTTCGTTTTTGCATCGAGGCGGTAGGCACGCGAGGATCCTAAATAATGTAAAAACAACCCGATTAAAATTAATACTATAGAAGTGTTAATTTTCATGCAGTTAAGAATTTAAAGTTAACGTTATAAAATACTACTCTGATTTGAACACTCGTATTACTTATATAATAATATATAGATTTAATATCCGAGGTAAAAGCAAAGCAGACGGACAAATGCAGTTATAATTTCGTCGACTCCTTGCAAAGCTATATGCCATGTGTCAACTTTGCCTTTCAGGTATGAGAGTGGAAAATATACATATTTTAGCTTTTCCAAGCGCAACGTCTACTTTGAAATCTAAATTTAAGAGACGATGTGAGAGGCTGACGTCAAGAGGGAGGAGGAGGGGGGATGGTCGAGGAGAGTAGAATCATCTAATTGTCTCAGCCAAGCAGGCAAAAGGTTGGTAAATTGTGCCCAAAGGCTAAACAGGTCTCGAGGAAACGTCACCCACAGAGGTGAAGCTTCAAAAGAAATGAACCGTCGAACATATCTGAAATATATTTACGTTTATTAATAGTCATTCACATTTATAGGCAACAAAATAGGCAAAATCAAAACTTTAAACGGAAATATCTTATTCACAGTATTAAGAATCGACAAAATAAATCCACAATGATATAGTAGATTTCTTAAAGCCGCAAATTTAAATTTTTAGAATGCGTGGATTTATTTTTCAACTTTATCCTAAAACGTCTAAGAGTGATTCTCTCTAAAATGTAATGATTTAAGACCGCGTACATGACAGAGAGAGAGAGGGGCTTTCTCGAAAAGAGGCTCATGCTATTTCAGTCGAGTCCAGCTAGGAATGTTGGCACGATTAGTATAAAGTGCTTTTGGCTATTAACGGTGTAAATATGGTATGGGCTGATGAAAAAGAGAATGAATTAACGTTTCAATTTGGCTCTAGAAACGAACTGTTTGGCTTAGAGAATCCTGAGCCAATAAATAGAACGTGCAATTAAGAACTCTGACAAATACATTATGTTCACCTTCAACTGGTGTGGCTATTTTCCTATGCTTCGAAAGGACGTACTACGAGAGAGAGTATCGAATTCACCAGCACGCTATCCAATAAATACTCTCGTGTAGAAGCAATAAAATGAAAATCTTGCAGAAGTTATATTTCATCCGACATTAATATAAATCTATGGGGAAGGATTTTCAACTCGGCAGTAAATTTTAACGTAGGTAGAGAAAGTATTTAATAAGTTAGCTAACATTAATTAGGTGTCCTGATTTGGACACTTTCCTCTGCATATTAGACAAACATGATCGAGTGGAAAGTTCATTCCGCTGAGACCATAACGCACACCTCGTAATATGTGTAAAATTTTAAAGAGCTGCAAACTGTGTCCACGTGTGGGGGAAGTTTGTTCAGCGGAGGTGGCCTTACACGTTCGAGGTCCCATTATGTTAGTCCTACAAACTCCTGATAAACGTTTGGCGTGCCCCACCCTCGTCATATGCTCCTAATAATTACATAATCATTTTGGGTAAATTAATCAAAAACATAAATTTGCACGAAATATATCATATTCAAAATTATTATACCTAGGCACGTTTCCGAGTTTTAAATGCTAAAAGTATAGACGAATCAAAAATTGCTTAAGGCATATATTAAATAATATGTCAGTTTCCGAAGTAAGAAGCTTTATTTAGATCCGCCTAAACCACATAAAAGTTTGAAAGTGTTAAATGCCCTGGCAATTTATCCTATGATAAACATAACCTTATCAATTTTAAATAGTTTAGGTAAAGAAGAATTGCCACCGGGTAAATTTTGAAAGATAGCGGTAAAATTATTTTTGTGAACTGGTGTCAGTTTCCATTAGTCAGAAAATAAAAGTGTTGAAATAGAGATATCGAATACATATTTGAATGGACAAAGGACAAGATTAAGTCAACCCACCGGAACGGCGTCAGATCTTTTTGATCCGATTAATCTGATAAACCCTCAACCCTCAAACCCGCAATACTAGGATTAAGAAACTATTACACGTGTACATCATTGCCACAATACTAAACAGAATTTGGAATAAATGGGGACTTGCAGCATAGTCTTGCAATTACCACATACATAAATATTACAGACGAAACGTTACATGTATATAAAAATCTTTTTAATTTTGCGTGTGCGACAGGAAAAAAGGTTGTAATATGCAATTCTGTCATCCATAATGTTTTTAGTATGAGTGATTGAATGACTCTTTAAAAGCACTTATGACATGTTATAAAAAATATAGCATCACACAATATACTCGTATAATTTCAATTAGTCGTACCTAACATACTTGTAGTACATCCATAATTTCAGTTAGCACACACCACACGCAAATTTTTCGCTGCCAAAAGATAACCATCTCTGTTTACAAAAAATATATAAGTTCATATTACAGAATCTAGTAAACTATCGGCACAATTCAAAACTATGCCACTGACTGCTTCGCTATGTGTTAAGTACAGTCGAGAGCAATTGAAGCTTTACTATGAAAATACTGTAGCCTAATTGTCTCAGTATCCAAAGAGGTCGCATAGCGTTAATGATCGGCGATCGAAAATCGATTCAAACGTTATGCGTGATTTCATTTCTATAATCGCGGCATGTCGGCATCTATAATGACGGTTGGGTGACTAAAATTCCCATAGACGTGTATTATCTATCTACGATTCTATATAATATGTACTTAACGACTACTTTAGTCAAGCCATCCTTATTTAAAACTTATTCATTAATTTACGTACATTATTAGCACAACATTATTTGTAAACCATTTGTCACAATATGGTCAGCGTGTACTAACAACCATGCGAGCTTAAATGCGAGGCTAATTAGTATGGAGAGATATAACAAAATGCATTCGCAATATTAATCGAATTAATGTGGTTAATTTCGAGTGGTTAATATTCAACAGTTAATCAAGGCAATGCGGAGTTCGCATCGCGCGGTCATGCCGGATTAGCGGATTCGTCGCATTTGCACTCTACGGACAAAGGGTCAAGTCTCGATCAGCGAGCAATAACTAAACTTACTACATTAACATAAAATAACAACAAAATGGGCTTTTTCTTTTTATTATAATATTTTAATTTTGCATGATACATTTTTTTGCATATTTAACGGATGTGTGTAATTTTGTTTTTCTTGAAATTAAAAAATGTTTTTCAAAGTTTAAAAATCGCACAATAAACTTCGATAAAACAATAGGTACAGACGTCGAGTTCTCCAAGCACGAGTAATTTAGATGCTGGATGAAATTAAAGTTAAAAAAAAACAATTTATGGGACTAAAAAACCTCTAATCGTTAAAAAGGTATCCACAATACCTTCCGAACTTTATCTTATAGGTATATGTTACCTTTATTTCATAAATACTTCAACTGTTATTGTATGTATGTATGTAGGTTCTATTTCATGTTATTAAATTTGTTTTGTATTAAATAACAAATATTTAAGCAGTAATAAATACATAAGTTTAATATATTACGTATCATTAAAAATCCGTAGAGATGTAAAATTTAATAAATAATCTTGTTTTGTTCGAGTTTGCTTAATATCAAATTCTAAACTTGTACTTTAATTTGTATATCTGTAAGAGTATGATATTTTGTAGAGCAATGTCTATACATTAACGTAATGGTCATAGCATTAACGAAAAAAGTGACATAGAAAGGACATTGCTATTGAGCATTTTTTGTTTATTGTCTTAATATCGAAAAGATTAACTACTACTATTACTACTAATATTAAATATTAATACTAAATTTCCTCCTAATTGTGGAAATCAGCATGTACTAAATCTAAAATATAGAGTAATTTCGTTTCTGCATTTGGACGCTGTTTTTTTTTCATACAAATATTAATTCCAAAAATGATCAAAGGTGACCTCAAAACGCGTATATCTGTCGTAAAAGTAAGCGATCAACAATCTTACTAAAGATATCTCTCGAAATAAACCAGTATATACCTACTGCCAAGAGTAACCAGACTCTTAGATCTGTCCATCCTCTTTTAAACGGAATGTTGTAGATGTCTCGTAATTAAATCTTAGCCGTCTTCTGGTATAAAGGGATTATGCATAGTTTTCATTTATTTAATCTATCTGCACCTACTCTCTTCTACTCTTTTCAGCTCTACACTGTGAATACGTTGGCCGGTAGCTATTATCCAGTGTATATGTTACCGTCAATGTTCGTAAACCAGTTAATGCGCGGATTATCTAGTTCCTCTGTAGATTAACTAAGCGAGTACGTTAAAGTACTAAAAAATTGGTTTGCTTCGCAGATTACCTAGCTATTCTGCAGATGCCATAAATAACCTACAGATTAACGACCAGTCATTAGTTAATGTGAAGATAATAGGTTGTATTCTTTAACAAAACATGACTTGATTATTAAAATTAACTTTAATTTGGTAGTTGTAATTTTCGTTCCCTATTTTCACAATATTAATTTACTAGTTACAATACATACAATATAGTGCAATGCATACAATATACAAATATAATAAAGTAGTTACAATATTTCAAAGACTGCGACATTTAATTGATTACTAGTTAGTGCAATCTAAATATTGGTGACATTTAGCGTTACATAGAAATTTGTTTTTGAAACAAGCACACCTATTAGTGTTTACAACATTTACAACTTCAAAACTGTAATAACCTTAAAAAAAAAACAGGAATTCACATGTCCTACCCATGTAATTCAAGAAAAAGAAACGTAATCAGAGTAACGCTATTGTCTCACTCCTTAAATATTTTTTCGGTTTTGAATACGTTGATCTGCAGATTTATCAGGTAAAGTGCAGATAAATACTATTAAAAAAAAAACGTACTTTAACGCAACACACCCGGTAATCTGCAAATGACCCAGTCAATGTGCACATTATCGTATATCTCACTTTAACGGTAACATATTTATACAAGTCTGATTTCGTATTGTTAAATGCTTATAATGTCTTGTATCGTTTGTTGCTCACGATAAAAAAATCAATAGTCTTTATTATTTTAAGATATAAGTGAGTAGCTTCGCTATAGAATGGGTGCGAAGAATGTTTTCACAGAAAGTCATGACTTTGGGGTAGAGGCGTCGAAGGGAGGGGGGGTAGGGGAGGGGCGTGGTGCGGGGGTTGTGTTGTATTAAGCAAAGTGCAAATCTGTGTTGAGCTCGATATGTATTTAGATGGCTAATTGCATCGACGCGTTCGCTTCCACTCGACCTCAGCGGAGGCCGCCATTATACGGCATTTTAGATGTGTATTTTGCGATACTACTTTTGAGGGATGAATATTCACGAGGTCGTGGTGCGCGCGTGAAGGATACGTCCTTTGGTAGTGTTCGTGGTTGAATTTTGGCCCTATATGGGTAAATTTATTACGTTACATTTTGAATGAGTATTTGACGGCCTGATGACGTAGTGTTATAAGTTTCTGCTTCTAAATTCAGAGGTGCCGGGTTCGAATACCCAGTGGGTCAAATCCGGCAAGGCCACTTTTCGCTGTTGGGAATATTCAACAAGACATATGTATTCGCGAAGAAAAAACGTTCAGTTACAGATTTGCGGAGACGTTGTATGCCTGTAATGAACGGCCTCACATCACGAAAACCTCAATAAGGCAGTCGGAACTGTGCCCAATAGCGCCTCCCCGACGACACAAGCCTAAATAATCCAAAATATAAAATTCCGTGTTCTTTACTTAGTATAAGCTCCCTAATTATTAAATAATATAATAACACTAAAAATAAAAATAAACTATTATGATATGGATTACTTAAATGCCAGTCATTTATTGTTGTTTTGAAATAACATGACCACTCTTAGGTTTAAAAAACCTGTTCCAAGAGCGACCAGAAGAATGTTGCAGAACAAATAAAATACTTATTACGTACGTGAGACGTTACTAATAAGGAGGATCATAGGATGAATATCATAAACACAAAACATCAAACCTATATTAAATAGTACAATTGGATTATGATTTTTATTTGATGCGAAAATGTAAAAAAAAAATTAATTTAAAACCAATATAAACAATATAACCATAAGTAACAATACTGTGCGTATAATTGTATATTTAAAAATAAATCGCCAGTCTCAATTGAAGCTCAGACCCACGTTTTAAGGGCTCACACATACTCGGCGATATACGAAGGCTGCTATTCTTTCTAACGAACCGGACGGGATATCCGAGGATGACGAGACGTCATCACCGAACTAACGTCTTTTTAAACAAACACCGCTCTGCTCTAATGACGGCAGTTGGGGGGCGGCGGGGGGAGAGGGGAGAGAGGGGACCCGCTACGCTATGCTCTTTGATACTCACCAACGGCTTCAGCTTTCGAGGAATGTAATCATAAAGCCTCTCAAAATGTGATGGATTAACTGAAACACAATCTTGAATACTGAAAAGGCATCCTTAGAATAGCTAAATTATTTCGTAGAAGCCGTACAAAATAAAAGTAGACTATTTTTATTAAATATGTTCTCTGTTCTTCTCTATGAATGAAAAGTCCGTCGGCCGTATGTTTGCGTGTGGTTAATATTGTGTTACCAATGTAAGCGCATTAATAATAACAGGCGGCCAACATAAGTTCTAAACACTGATTGCTATTCACAACTCGTACTCTCAGAACTTTATTAGAAGGTTTATGTTACATTATGTTATTCGTTAAATACGTCGACTCTTATATAAGAAATAATATAAGATTTAAATGAATTCGATATCTTATATATTAAGAAAATTATAGCAAAATATCACTTTTTCGAAAATAAAACCCCATTCCCGCCCCCTGGAATGATTTTGCTTATTAACGAACTTAACCGAGATATTGTGCCCTTAAATTTTATGCATAAATTTGAAAGAGATTGATGTAAAATTACGGCATTTATCGTATCCACAAAAATATGATACAGATAGATGGATTTATAAACTTTTAAACTGGGGGTGGATTTGGGTTCTAAGGGACGTGAAACGCGAAGATATGTCGAAATTTACCGGAAGTCATGAGTACCCATTGCAATAGGTAGTTTTCCTTATGAAATCTACCTAAAAACATATGGGGCAAACATTACAGACGGTAATACATTATAATATCTAATTCTATCAGTAGGCGGACGAAAACTGATTGCTATCATCAGTGACCAACATGGTAGACTTGCATTATAAACAATTAAAATAAAAAATAACAATATCGAAAACAAAAATAATAAAAAAACATATTTAAGTAAATAATTGTTACGGATAAGTTACCTATGCATTTTAGCTCCTATACATTAATGAAAGAAGCAATTTGCACCTAACCTAGCTATGTCTGTTTATGCAAACACGCACCACACATCCTATTTAAATTATCTTAAATCCGTTAACATTGTGGTTAAATGTTTTAATAATAAAATTACAGAACTTAACTAATTAACTAATTTAAACCCTCATGGGTTTAAATTAGAAAATAAAGTTCCAATAATAATAAATAAACAATTCCAAATAAATTGAGAAGAAGTGTATACAAAGTTTATTTGTATTCACAAATTGGCAACCCTAAATTATTGCAAAGTAAAATGAATCATTAAACAGCAAAACATTTTGTAAAAATGTTTTCCCTCTGCAAAAACAATAAATTTAACATTTGATTGAAAGTTTGAGATGCATTGAGGCGCATGTCCGATTTTGTTAAAAAAAAAACATTAGGTACCTATGCGAGCGCAAATATTTCTCAGACGAAACACTGACCTAGGGTCGGAAAATGGTTTTGAGTACGATATTGCAGCATCGCTACTATTGGGCTACCATAACAGAAGTCAAATCTTCATTTTTTGTACTAATACATTGCTAGAATTGGAAGTTACGATGCGTTTGCGGTTTGAAATGCCTCAAGAGTAGCATAGCAAATGCACCCAAATGAAAAATTCTTCCCAACTACTTTAGTAACTTTTCTTGCCAATGACATGCCCCTACAAAAGTCACTTGTTGCTGATAGTTATCCAATACTGTTAAAATATACATAAATTAAAGTTATTTTTAATTTAGCTTTTCGTATTTCGAAAGTAGACATTCTTAAGATTGACCTTGCATACTTTCGAAAGAAAAAATGCTGGCTTTACTCGCCGTTCACGTTTGGCTTTGCATGCATTCGAAGTTGAGACTTATCCCATTGTTTAATCCGCGTCGCCGACGCTGTGACAGGAGCCAAAAGTCTGTGCATCGATCAATCTTATGATGTGTAATGGCCCCGGGATGTCGCAAGTCGCCGGCGAGCAAATCGCCCTGTATCTCGTTTGTATCTCATCTCGTCGGGAGCGAAATAGATTCGTCGCGTCTACGCGTGTGTTTCGCTACCGCCTTCGCGCCTTACGCGGTGTTTACACGATCGCGGCGTGGCCGTGTGCAGCCCGTCAATTGGCCAATTCACCCGTATAGTTTAACTCAAACAGCCCTAGCTTTAAATTTGAAACTAAACAACATGTAATGGGCTTAATCCAGCTTGTCTTCCTTGTGTATTAAAATATCCACCAATAGGTATTTAGTAACCATTGTATATTTAATCATAAATAAATATCTTTAGATGCCTTGATCTTATATATTCAACATAGTAAAGGCAGATTTTAAAAATTAAATTACATTTTTGAAAAATTAAAAAAAAGATAAACTACTAATAGTTCTATTTTAGTTAAATTGCTCTCTTATAAAATATATTAGAGCCGTCTGGAAATTAGTAATTGAAAGGCAAATGAAGGGTCTAAATTCTTTGTTTATATTATTGTTTGTTTTTTCTGTAATTAAATAAAAACTGACGAGTGCTTATTGACCGCGCAAAGAGTAAAACCTGACGCCTTATAGAAATAAATCCCGTCGTACGTTTAGAACAGTAGAAAGCATGAGTTTTTGAGTGTTACCAAAAGTGATTCAAAATGATTTGATGATAATATCGTTGCTAAATATGACTATGAAAACAAGGAAGGAAATCAAACGGCGCTGACAGCCGTCCCGGGCGAGGGAAAAGACGCAGCGAGTGCAGTCGCGCGTCGCCCAGTAATGCAATTTGCAATCACCGCGCTGACATCAAATAAAGAATCACCGGCGAGCAGGCGATAGAAGTAAAACGGAACGAGCTGTGCGACTCAGAAACAACGAGGGTAGGTAGGATAGCCTTTGAACGCATACGATACGTGTACGGTAGGGAAATACGCAAAATTCAATTATTTTTGTGTTCAAGCTTAATTGACGTCAATTCGAGGATTTTCTTTCGAACCCACTGATACTTTATTAATTTATGCGTTAGATGAGACAGAATGACCTAAAAGCATGCGTAGGACAGAGTAAGAGCGCTACTTAACATTTACAGTCGATGTAAAGAGTAGAGAACATTGTTACTTTATCTTTGACAAAAAACATAATATAGTCAAATCCATTGTATCCCAGGATCACAACATAAAAAACAAATTGAATACCTAAGGATAGTTAACGTCAGTTTTTCTCGCTTAGATAATAATTATTTTTTTTATGTTGGAAAGTATAAATAATGGGATGGATATGAACATTTTAGTAACAACTATTTATTGTCAAAGTTGACGATAAAATGATTTTAGGAATGTAAGGCGACGTGCTATCAGTACCACACACGAGGGATGTTATATTAACAAAGCATGCTAGTAAAATGTCAGACATGAAAAACTTGGAACTCGTAATAGAAAGAGGAAGGCGGGGGGAAGGGAGGGGGACGGCGGGATCAAAATGACCACATCTATTTTCTATCTTTTCATTAGACTAGTTTTTACGGTCGGGCGGTCTGACCCGTGCGGGCGGGCGGGCGGCCGCCCTGGACGCCCGCGCCGGAAATCGCAAACAGTAAAAAGTCGCTAAAGTTGGACGCCGCGCCGCGGACTTCCGCCGCAACTTATGCTCCAACACTTTGCAAACACGAAACATCTATCCGAGCGGCAATCTGCGCGGAGAAACCGGAACAACAAATTGCACACTTACCAAAACGTTAATGGCTGAAAGCATCTTTCGGTCGGATCAAAGCAAATTTTAAGCTTTACAACATCACGATCTTTCGACGCTCTTTTCGATTAAATAATAAATTTAATTTTCGGGATTAGATCCGATCCAAGTTCAAAATTATTCCCAACATACTCGTATATACATATATACTCGTATACTATTTCAAATCTTTGATTAAATCGCAGTAATACTAACGATCTGGGAAGTCAAAGAATCCCGTGAAAATGGCCTGAAGAATGTACAATTAGATGTTATCATCTTAAAATATATTTCTCTTCATAGTAAGGGGAATTGATTCATTTCATTGTATAAACAATTGTATGTAATGCTTTATGCCATTCGTTAATAAAATATGGTATTGTAGGTTGGGGTTGTGCTAATAAAAAAATATCCATTCACTAGAAGTAGCACAAAAGCGTATACTGAAGTTACTTTTCAGTGAATCTTTTAGATTCTCTACAAGAGAACTCTTTAAGGAACTAAAAATAATAAATACCTGACAAACTTACATCAAAACATGTGAAAAATGTTTTGGGGAAGGATTCAGATACAGTTCAGAACCTTGAGCAGTGCTCCACCAGGGCACGTCATGGGAATAAACCAAGTTTGAATACAATGAAAACGGCCTTTGAACAGAGGAGTTTCTACTTTCTCTCTGGTAAATAAATCAAGGAATTTTGTGCTTATGTATCGGTAGCGAACTGTAATTCAATTCATAAAGTAGATATTAAAAAAAAGATGTCTCCATGGTTAATACATTTGGGTATTACGCACAGTGAAGAAATAACTGCAATAGTAAAATAACTTTAAATGATTCTCTTGATATTTAGACTTTAACACACAATTTTATTTTATACGATTTACTGAAACAAATCGATGGTCACTCTAGAACAGATTAGTCTATTTGAGTAACCATCAACCCTTATATTGTTTATATTGTATTGTAAAATATCTCTGTAAAGTATATTTTATAAAGAGAATTTTGATTTTTTTGGAATATATATTGATTATAGAATATATTAACACTAATCCATATGTAATTCATCATCGCAGTCAATATCAAATCTTCATGGGCAAACTAAAGTCAGAGTCGAAGCAGGGTGCCGTTTCACCGGCGGCCGGGGCGGGGCGGTCGGGGCGGTTGGGGCGGTCGGGGCGCAAAGCGGAGGCAGTGCGCCCGACACAACTGACGGCCTCTGAATCGGTCGCCATTTTGTCTGCAGCGGCCATTTTGCCGGCTCGTTGTCTGCGACGATAATAATTAGGAGCATTATTGTCCCGCGGGCGGAACGGCTCCCGCCGGGAAGGCTGGAAGAGCCCAGCCGCTGGACAAAATATTTTCACTGGAATTGATGGGCAGTTTCGTGCGTTGAGAATTTACTTAAAATACAAAATTCGTTTACCCTCACGGTCTCGATGGAATAGTAAAAGGTTACAAAAGAGTAAAAAAATAAATTTGAAGAATTTTCTGGGGTATTATAATAAATAAAAAAATTATTAAAAAACACAATACAAAAAAGGGACCAAACAAATAAACATTTAAGTACTTAAGGTCGTTGTTGAATTATTAAATAATTAACTGTTCAATAGTGAATTAAATTACAAAAATAACAAATCCTTACATGTATATATTTATTAAGATTGTAAGAGAAGTTCGCGGTAAATTATGACATTTTGCGAAAGAACTTCTTATAAATCAAACTTCTAATGCTTAAATTCAAACGTTTTTAGGAAATAGCTTTTTAAGATAATAATTACGCATATAAATAGTTTAAATTATAAAAAAATATAGCAGTGAAAAAGAGAAAAAGTAAATGCATTTATTATATACCATTAGGTGAAATCATAGATGTATATGTATAATATGTCAAGAAAGTAAAGATAAAAGTAAGTTCGAGAATTACAATTTTATGTTAACAAACAAGCCTAGTAAACATGCCTAAATGTATGTCCAATCTTCATAAATGCATCTGGCCCAAGAACAAAATTGACAACCCTGGACCAAGTTGATAGATAGTTAATTTATCGAATCCGTATGGCACACTGTCTTTTAGTTGATCAACCTAGAAATAATACGTCACACATTTTAGTTGACTTGGTGCAGAAGCCAATTTTAGTTTATCAGCTACCGCTATAGTCGCCCAACTTAAAGTTTATCTTAGAACTTGTGTTTAAACGCGTTACCCGCTTTCTCGACTAAACCTGGTGTGCTGAGTTGAGGTAATACACCTATAATTCTGCGTTGATCGCTCGACAATTACAATTTAGTATAATTTAGAAAACATTTTTGTTAAATATTGTACAGAGAAATAATATTTACTGTAATTCATTTTATATTATATACGAATATCTACATTATTTTACACTCAAAGATCCTCTTAACAGCTTCTTGGTATTAACAGGGGAGCGAAGCGTAACTCCCATGGATCGACTCCAATGGTGAAATGTTTCTGATGTTAAATTTCAATGATTTCACCGCCGATTTCAAAATTTTAATCGATCTTCTATGAAAAGTACTAGGTCGTAACGGAGCCGGAATTCGAAATAATAAAAAAGATATGTTTAAAAATATTTCCTCTATGGGAAATACCATGATCAATTTTTCCGCGCCCTTTTTGTTCGAATTTTATAGAAAGAATTATTTATTTGCATTTCTCCGTTCCAATATGTTGCTAGCATAGGTTTCATCTTTGCGACTGCGGCTACCTAGTCTTTTTAATACAGTTAGGTTACTTGGGTAGTTACTAAGCTTAATTGATACTCACTACTAACCTTTATAAGTACTAGTCTAGAGAGTCTTGTACCCCATTTAAGGGTTGATAAAACGAAAACGAATGACCGCCGTGGGCCTATCAAAATACATAATGAATATCAGATGTGAGCAAGACTTCGAAATGAGCAAGCAGTTATTAGGGCACGCTACACTCGCACGATGGCCTGTCACTCACAGCCCCACATCCCAACCGATGAAGTCATTATATCGTTCCGCTTTTCTTAATCCTGTATTCAGCTGAGCGGCCGCGGCCGCGGCGGCGCGTCGCCAACCCCTCGTTATCGCATGTGCTCCTGGCGCGCGGCCCAGACGTCTCGAAAAGCGAATCTCGATGGAAAGCGGTTTTCCTGCTCAATGAGCGCGAAGCTCCTTGCATCTCTCGTGCGCCCCTTGTTTCTGTGCTCTCAGCAATCGGGTTGAAAATGGGGGGAAGGAGGGGAACTAAGTGGATAGGGGGAGTGCTACCACAAACCAAACCCCTACTAATAGGGTTGCCGCAAAAAAAAAACTGATTACATAGTGTAAGGGTACAGAAGTAATCGGGGAAAACGTTTGATGTAGGAAGTATGTTATACAGAATATTTTTATAATTATTTGTCACTCTCCCCCGTTTAGTAAAATAGCTTTTTTTTTTTTTAACTGAACCTTAAAACGTACTGTTCACATACTCTATCCACTAATTTGATACAGTTCGATAACATTTTGACCAGCGCGAATTGAATGAACCCCGCTAGTCAAAATAAGTGCCTCAAAAATGTACTCGTACAAAGTGTCAATGTGGTACCCCTGCGTAAATCCACCCAATCTCCGGAAGGATGCCCCTCGCCCGCGCCCCCCGAAGCCCCCGGCGATTTTCGCTTTCCTTCCTTCGGCCTCTGAACAATAAAACAAACGCTATCGAGCCTAAACCGACAGCGATGCTTGTTTTTCGTCACCCCGCCGACCCGTCGCGTCACACGTCGCAGTGTCGTCACGCGGCGTCCGTGATCCGATCTCGACACAATTTAACTGGGAATAGGGATTGTTTGCTGACATGTGAACTGTCAAAGATTCAGGTCGAGTCAATCGTGACGGGTACTTGCGAAGGGAATATATGGAAAGGCAGCAACACCATTATAATCACTGAATTGGTCACCACACTATATCGACTATCGAAATTTGCCAAGTAAGCAAAAAACCCGCAATAGTCGATGGGATCAGCTGACGTATAAAATTACCAAGTAGACCATAATAAAATAACATGTTACTAAACAAAGCAATATATAACACAAAAATATACCCTACTCATGACATTAATATGGTTAAATTACTATTTTGTAGGTTTTATAGGCTCTCAGAGCTTTCAAACACTCCAAAACCTATAAGATATTGTATTACATTTCCGGAAAATCCCAACAGGCCATAAAATCGGAAAGGAACGAGGTTTTATTTTAAAAAACCTCGTATTTCATTTATTTCGCGAGTCGTTTTGACATATTGACAGACAGCAGTGTCGTTTGATAGCCTTCCTGACGCAAAATCATCCAGAAGTTAACAATCGAAAAACAGATAAAAAAAATAAAAATGTTCAAGAACTCTTATCAAAGTGGCTTGCTGTCGATCTTGCACAGCTGCGGGTCGTCGCCGCTGGCCCTCTGGGAGCCGACGGTGCACAGCGGTCACATCAAGAGGGTCACCGACAACGAGATCAACTCTCTCGTCCTGGAGATTGTCGGGACGAATGTGTCCACGACCTTCATCAGGACACCACGCGGCAAGAACAACAATAGTTTAGCTATAAGGTTTTCATGAAATTATTACAGCGTGTATGCTATTAACAAGTCACAAATGACTATGGTCTAATATTTTTTTTTAATAGCATCAAATGATGTGTTCACATTACTTACGTCTAGATAAAGTAATGTATTTATTACTATTTTGAACTTCGAAATTAAGAGTTGCTACTGAATTGAATTTCAATATTCTCAGAAATAATATTTATTTAAAGAAAAGAAATTTTATTATGTGGTTTTAAAAGAGGAGTGAAATTCACACTTTTGTTATAGTTTATTTATAAACTTTATCGCCCTCTATCTGTATTGTTTTTGCCCAAAAATTGTATAAAAATCCAAATTATAATTTATCCAGGTTGCCATTCCTCGTGATGATAATAAAGAATCTAAAGAAGTACTTCACGTTCGAGATAACGATCCTGGACGACCAGAAGGTGAGGAGGAGGTTCAAGGTGTCCAACTTCCAATCGACTACCCGCATTAAACCGTTCTCGGTCACTATGCCGATCAGTTTATCTGGAACCTGGAACCAGGTATATCTAATGACATTATTATCAAAAACGAGCATAGAGTAATAACAGAAATAAAGAATTTAAAAATTATTTATATCCGTTTCGGATTTAATGGATACCAAAGAGTTTAACGGTGATTGTGGTAGTACACTAGGGCGTTCGACAGTTTATCAAGTGGTCGCAGGTTCGAATCCGCAAAATATTATTACATTTTATTATATTTACAAAAGAAACGCAAATTTAGTTTAGTAGAATAAGGGCAAAATAATGTAATTCCCTACTATAGCTCTTCTGTAAGATGTCCAATAAATAGTGGGAAAATAATTTTAACAAAAATGTGCTCAGTCATCAACCTCACAAGTTCCTTGACTTACAGGTGCAATTCAATCTGAGCGACTTCACCCGTCGCGCCTACGGCACCCAGTACTTCGAGACGACCAACGTTCAGATCCACGCCAACGTGCGTATCCGCAGGATCTACTTCGCAGACAGGCTTTACGCGGAAGACGAGCTGCCCAACGACTTCAAGCTCTTCATGCCAATTATTGGGAAGAGTGAGTATTATTTTGGGACAATTTTCGACTACACTTTTGAAGCATTATCAGTTTTTTGTGTTGACATTGGCGGTCACTTTTTCCAGTAATAATATAATATAGTAATTCAAAATTTATCAGTTTATGTTAAAATGTTAGTCAATCGTTCAACGTTACTTTGAGTTTAGTAGAAAAGCATAAACAAATCTACAACTTCTCACTGCGTGTATGTTTACGTTGTCAATTGCAGAGAAGAACAAGGAGGCGCCGACCGACCTGGCCCCCCCTCCGCCCCCGTCCGAGGGGCAACCGGACAGCGCCAAGTAGACGCGACCTCAGCAGGCAAAACTGAACTTCACCAAAACACAGCCGGACCCGCTTTGCATCCGTAATAAGCCTCAGGCGGACGATCCCCGGATAGATCTGCTATGGACAAACAAACCATTCCGAGGAGCGTTGATGATCATTAGTTGCGTAATTCGATGAAAGTACTGATAACTTCAGTTATGTCTAAAACTTTGAAAGTTGCAAATCGATTAACTATGATTATGAGAATATAACTAGAATGAGCACTTTATGATTTGTAAATGTTTTTAGTATTTTCATTTAGTATTCATATTCATTTCATTGATTGTTGGTTAATCAACACACTTTAGTCATAACCAATGCCAACTTACTAAAGTTATTTCACAATGTAATCTATCGCAAATACTTGTCCATTTAGGTTTTTTGAACTAAATTGAGGAAAAGCAAAATGAATATTTTATTCCCGGTGTCACTACAGTAAAGTCAGATGTGATAAATATGTAGTTTGAATAAAAATTGCGCTGTCTATAAAAATATTTAAAAAAATGTGAAATGTGGTAAGTATTGCATATTTTATCAAGAATTTATTGAAAACGTAAAAAATATATTGTAATTTGATCGTTTAATAAAGTTATATAGAAAAACATAATGTTGTCCTATAGAGATGTCGGCAGAGGGATATTCCATCTAGTTATAAGTAACAACATATTCCTGAAATTGAGGCCTTTAATGTTATTAAAAATCTGAAAGGAAATTGTGCCAGCGGACCCAATCGATTAAATGCAAGTATTTAAAAAAAAAATATCTTCCAGACGCAAAACCGCTTACTTATAAACCTAAGTATATCAAATGGTCAGTTCCCAAATCATTTTAAAATGGCCAATGTTTCACCTATTCCTAAGTCCGGAACAAAGTTGGATCTAAAAAATTATAGACCCATATCTGCCGATCAAAAACTAGTTACTCGAATATTTAGAATCTAAAGTAATATTAGGCATTAGTCAATTTGGGTTTAAGAGTAAAATTGGTACCCAGGAAGCAATTTTAAAGACAATTGAGACGCTCACAATGCACCTAGATAATTATAAAAAAAGGTCCTGCAGTTTTTCTTACTTTACCTTTGACAATATCTCACATGAAATCCTGCTAAAGAAACATGCGCAAGATCGGAATCACTGTTAGACAATACTCGTGGTTTCGAAATTATTGGCTAGGTGAAACCTTCAAGGATTACATACAGATACAGTTCAGCAGCTTTGGCGTTCCGTAAGGAACTATATTGGATTCGACTCCATGCCTATGCAAAATGGACATTGAAGAGCCATGTCCATTGTGCACAGACCAATATTCTATGCTGATGAGACTACTTTGATTTCAGTATCTATCAGATGAGAAAAAGTGTAAAAGAAAGCATCAAATGACCTTAAAACTATCAAAGACTGGCTCGTTAGGAACTCAATAAATTTGAATGCTGATAAAACTAAAAATGCGCTGTTACTAGAGTAGCGATCTAGCTCAAATAAGGCTATGCATAAATAAGGCTGTGAATTGCCAAGTCTAATTGCTTAATAACATAGAGTCTAATTGCTTGATTTGCGAGAAATTGACCTAGCTAAGAGCACTCCACATTAGTTTTTGTGTAGTGAAAATCAGCGCAGTAGGTTGTCTATAACTTGTCAACAAACACGAAAAAAAAACACGTCCAATATAGAGATCAAAGAAAGAAAATGGTGAAAAGGGCGAATAGAGGGGTGATGAGGGTTATTATTTTGAAGTGACAGAAAATTTGTATATATTTTGTGCAATATAGTAAATAGCGATAATCGTAAAGGCCAGCTCCCAATTTCGAATAGCATATGAACATTGATCGCAGAAGTGATATTAATATTTAACTAATAAGTTATATTGATTTGTAAATAGAAAGGAAAAAAGGCTTTTGAAGGTAAGTAGACTACTGTATTTTGTATGTAAATTAAATGGAAATTTTATTAGACCACTTCAAAGTGAATATAATTAGTATGTGTGAGATAACAGAGTAGTGTGTTTTTTTTAAAGGTGGCCAAATCTCGCCATAAATCAAAACGGATTTTTCCTCACCAAATTGACTTCTGCTTCGAACTGTGAATATGAAAGCGGAGTTCATAGGATAGTTGCATCAAGTAAGTTTACCGACTTCACCGAGTTTATATCCCTACGACAGACAAATAAAGTAGAATCATTATATCTCGAAGCCAATGAACTAATAAAAGTGATAATTCGTAATTTTTTTTTATAATAGGAGAATTGAACAATAGGAGAAATGAACCCTGTAATTAGCCAAATAAAGAATTATAACAGTCTGAGGAAAAACGAATTTAAACCATTCGCAGCTCCGCGGTTCATCAAGCGAGGCTGGACAAAGAAACTGGTTGCGGGAAGGCCAAGATCGCCAGCCAGCGAGGGGATTTCAACTACAGTGGTGACTGCGAATGCGGAACACGTGAATAATAATTAATTCCGTGCATTTTTCTCTCATTCTAAGCATCTTTCACGGCTGCCTGTACAAAGAAAGTATGTATCGGAGGCCCCGTTGACAATAGTCGTCAGAAAACGGGCAGAATTAATGGAGTCCCGACAAAAAAGAATCCGGGAGCCCGGAGCGCCTTTTATTCGGCACTTTGTACTTTGTCAAATACGTATTGTTAGACCCCCCCTCCCCTCTCCCCCCCTGGACCCACGGCCCCGAGCGAAACGCCAAATATATGGCTGACATTTTGCATCGTGCGTTATCCAGAAATGCCTATTTCTATATTCATATAAACGTATATATCAGCATTTGGAGAATTTTGCTAGGGTTGTCACAAGCTATTGATGGTATAGTAAACCACATAATATATTCTTTAAATTATAGTACTTATTAATTAATAAAAGTAATAGATGGGTTCTAAAGAAAATACCTACTTTTATACTTTTCAGGGATAGTTAAAATAAGAGTGATAAGTATGGATGATCGACACATAACAAAAATATTAACGTAATATAAAATAATAAATAAAAGTACATTTGCAGCGGCAATTTTGGGCTGAATGAAGGTTCTTGTTTACTTTATTCAGACCATGATACCAAAAGAAAATCCTAATAAGGTAATAAATAGCAATAATTGTTTACAATTAAATGATTTGTTCGTTTGTACTTAGATTTTAATATATAAAGAATACGACTATTAAGTTCATGTATACGTAGTTATTACGATCTGATCGAGTCCATTAAAATATACAGGACTTCTAAAATTAAACAACATAAGTTTAACGAAAATATTTTATTTAATATTTTTCAATCGACCAAAAAGTATAACTTGGTTTTGGAAGAGTTCTGCTCAAGCAAAATAAAAGAAGAAGAGCTAACTATTCGACGAGGCTAAACACGTTCTAAAAGTACAGCAATTTTTAAACTGATAGAAAAAAAAGAAGCAGATAATTAGGAGAAATATTAATTTAAAGTGATGAGCGTATATACTGCTGTCACTGCAGCATTTATAAAAGAGATATGTTTATAGGATTTTTTCTTCAGAGAAAATTGCCGTGTGGTTTGTCAAGAATTGAATTGTATGTTGAGAGTTTGGCAGCCCTGTAAAATTGTATATTTATGGATGAGCGCAGCGTGTTTTGGAGGACCCCCCGCTCTTCACACTTTCGCTGTGACCGTTGAAAGTTTTATTGCACTTTCTGGGGGAATTGTCGACGGAATCAGCCAGCGCCTTCGACGCTCTAATACGACTTTATCGTAATGGCGGAGATTCGAGGGCCATTCGGTCAAAATTGAATATTTAATCCCATAACAGTGATAAACTTAGCTCGTGGCAATGTCTCCAATCCTCTGGGTCTCGTAGTATTTACCCACACAAATTCTACGTACCCGGAACCAAAGGAAATAAGATGCTATAAAACATTTTAATTAAATGAATACGTAAGTGTTTGAATGCCTATGAATAATTAGAGTTAACGAAGGACCAAGAAAAGGTATTGGAGAAAAGAGAAATGTGTAACCTTAAAACGATGTTGAGATTATAGTTGAATGGTGTGATATTACAATGAACAGATCGCAGAAAGCACAGGTCCGAAGAGTTGATTTGTATGCAGGGTAAGTTGACGAGAGGACTTCGAAAAAAGAAAGAAATTTTGAAAAATCTACATTTCGGCGAATTCGGAACCTGAATAAATCTAAGCATGGTTTATTATTTTATTTTTTTTTCGTACAGTTCTGACTCTATCATTATATTGAATACTATATTAACTTTCCAATGAGACTGTTTTGTGTATTTATTTAAGAAGAAAAACGTTCCAATTTCGAATAATCGATCGATTATTGATTAGGTCTCCGTAGACACAAATGGAACAAAAATAGTGACAATGGCAAAGATATACAATATTAGGTTGGAATGTGATATAACGACCCAGCATCGTATCCACCAATCAGGATAGATCATAAATGTGTAAAAAAAATGACATTAATAAAGTACCCCGAGGATTTAATATCAAAAATATCTACATCAGAACCATATTGTTTAGATTAAGTTGGAGGGACCACTTCATTTGGTTTTGAAGATTCGCTAGATTTCACTGAAAGGATAATGAATGAGCATTCCACACATTAGATGATTAAATATAAAAGAAGGTTTTTTATCGTCGATCATCAGGAGCACACGCTGTGCGAGCAATGTTGTAATGCACCGCCCGCCCAGTTCCCCACGCCGCCCGCCCGAGTTTGTAATGGCCTGCCGAAGCATGGCGGCCGGCATAAATTCGCGGTGACGCCCCATAAATATCACAAATTCAATTAAGTGCTTCCGGTGCACGCGCGTGCCGGACGTCACTGGAACGGAGTAACGGCCAAATACACCTTGCCAACCACATGAGCTCCTGATGTTAACTTGATGTTTCAATGAGGGCCAGGATCGCAGGACTATTTGGAAATGTTCATTGTGCTTATCCATCTGCAGTGGGTGTTTAGTAGAAGTTGCATGTTAGGATTTAGCAGGCTGCTCCCAACACTAGCCGTTGATCTCTCCTTGCTCCTTTTAAACATTCCTCTCTCTCTTTTGCAATCGTTTGGTATAAGTTGGCCCATTAGTTATTTTGTCTCCGCGTAAGAGAAACTCGTTGGGGTCCTATTTGCTTCGACCCGCGTGTTTCGGGTAACTTAGATTGCACATGATTCGTACTCCGGGTCAGAGGTGGGTTTTACAAAGATGACTTACCGCCGATGACTTAAGCATTTGGGGTGGAACATAATTAAGTGATATTTTCAATCAGTACAAAAACAAATTCTATTAAAATGCTCTTTAAAACAATTTTACATTTTTACTTTCGGTATTGAAAATCAAGACAAGTTCCTAATACAATTGAGAATAATAATGTCACGTGATTAACTGATTAAACATAAATTCATTACCACGAATTATCTATATTTACCCATTTATTTAATTCGATAAACGTAAAAAACAGGAAAATTTCAGTAATAATTGTAAACTTTTAATAAGATAGAAATACACTGTTACAACTTTTTTATTGCTATCTTTATGAGTTTCTAAATAATGCACAATGATAAGTTTATGCCACTATTGTGTTTTATGTTTATGCATAACGTATTTATTTATACCATTTTTATTTATGTATTTATTTAGAAAGTCTATTACGTATATATAACATTATTTTTCGTAGGGATTATATACTCATACTCGCACTTAATAATTACCTTTCTTAAAACAGGTTACACTTATCTAGTTAGAAACGTAAGAGACTTTATCAATTCAGTCTACATGCCTGGTACCTAGGTACTAGATTTGATATATTTTTTTTAAATTTTCTAATGGATTATTTTATTTTATTTTAATATAGTTTACTTTAAGTAAAACTAAATGTGTTGCTGATACCTTATTTTGTATAAAAAAATACTTTGAATTTAAATGTTGAATGCCAATTAGGTAAACATACGTGATAAATGAATAGAATACAAATGAAATAAATAATATATAGAATAATACACCTTCAATAAATAGCATGATTCAATTGAAATAAAGATAAATTTATAGATCAAAAGTCATAAGTGTTATATATATGTAATTAATGTTACCCAACAGCTCTTTTATTGTTGATCTTAACATAACGAACGAAAGTTTCTCTTGAGCCCATTAAAGATACAAACTCAACCATTTGAGCGTTTCTTTTTAGTACGTCATAAACTTCGCCGGAAACGCTTTTCAATTATCCCCAGAGCGTTGTCTTAATATTGCCCTATACTAAAAGAACACTTCGTGTGACTTTCTACCGTCATGTTTCTAATTAATTAGATAAATATATTTTGTGCTTATATTCTTCTATTCCTACTTTAAACCTATTTTAAATCTGGTGTTTTTTTTATAATTCTAGGTACTATGTACATAAGTATACTGCGTAATGTGTAGGTTATTGGACTCATTTCCCCTACCCCTTTATTTAAATAACATTCAGTATATAGGGTTGATATTTTTCAACCTAGAAGCCAGTGTCAGACAGATATACTGACATCCTTTGGGGAAAAAGGTTTACTTACCTGCGGGTACGGAGGTAAGTAAACGACAATGGTCAAATTATACTAGTAACCTAGTGCTGGTAAACCAATTTGACTCCCTTGCAATCGCATATTATTTTTTGACAAAAATAAATATAAAAAAAATGTATATAGACTGTGCACTTACAAAACAATACAATATAAACCTACCACACACACAAACACACGATATTTATAAAAATAAACTTGATATTGTTAGGTTTGAGGGGTGTAATAAAATTATTTTAACAAATCAGTCTTCCTTATCTTAAAGTATTAAAATTTAGATCAATAGAGAGCATACCGAATTATTTGAAGAAGAATGTAATTCAATCTGAAAACTTGTTGCCTTTTGCCTGTATTTGCGACCAACGTAAGAAAAATCATAATTAGGAGCTTTTTCATTCCAACAATTAGCAGTTAGATACCAGAGCTGCCAAAAATGGACTGCCTCAAGTTTAGCTTCAACTATGGACTCAAACGGTCCATATTCTACGGTCGGTCAAAATGCAGATTTGTATGACGATGTATGGAAATGAATGAACTTGTTTATTCGATAAAACATTACTAAAATTATTTAATAGCTTCTAAACAATTAATATTATCACAAAATGGCCACTGTTTTAATATAATAATATATATTATGATAAAATGTAAAGACCGGAATAAAAGCTGAAACAATATTCTACCACCAGGGAACTAAGCTGGCCCCTTGCCAGAACCAGTTCACCGAAAGCATTTAACTCCGAACCGCCACTGAAAGGCTTCAAGGCTGCATCTACTCATATGAACTGCTCAGCGAATATTTTTTTAATTATAATATTGTAGCACTTCTGTTAGGGAGCGTAAATCTAGGTCGTGAAAGGTACCTCGTGATTCACAAATAAAAGTTTAAACGTTGTAAACAAACTTTTTATTTCTCTCTTAAAATCTAACCTCTTTTTCACCACTCAATTTATTTTCCTCTTTATATTATACAAGCCGACCCTACTAACTTCGCACCGCCTCAGAATCGATAAATGTTGTGTTTACTTATTCGCTGTATTAAATTCAGTTGTTTATTAAGAATATTCGAAATTAATAAGATCAATAAGTGTACAAATCAATCTTTCCTCAAAATTCTGCTATTCGGGGCGGAGACAATTTCAACCAACCAAATATCATAAAAATCGGTCAGCAGTCTTAACTAATACGGCCACAACGTTACAATATGCATATAAATACGATTGAATCGATTACTTCAAAAATATTCATGAAGTTTTACATGTTGTGGATGCTGCCGACGATATATATATATATAGTTCAAAACACTCGTACATATGGTACACGGCAAATACAAAATGAAATGTTGTTTATACCTGCATTTAAAAATATTTACGGTAAAAGAGCGTTGTAATTCATTGTACCATTCTTTTTTAATAATTTGCCAAGATCTTCAATTAAAAGTAATATTAAATCTAAAAAAATTAAATATGAAGTTAGAAATATTTGCTATGAAATCGCACAAAAACACTCTCTTTAATTGTTTGTAGTCAATTGACTTAGCGTGTTAATTATTATTTTAAAATGTATTATAAGCATAATTATTTTTGGTTTGTAATATACTACTAAGATTTAAAAATATTTGAATATGTATATTGTAAAGGACGTGTAAAATACAGAAAAGAATAATCTGAACATACTTCACAATTAAAAATATCTGTATTTTACACACCTTGTTTCCAGCAGATAAGCCTTGGGCTTGGCTGGTACATAAAAGAAAGGAATTATAAATTTGATAAATAAACTAAATAAATATCCAATAGTTATAATTTAGTCGGTCAGCTAAGGATCCCGTGGCCATTTGATGCATGCTCTGGCGGCTGATAAATTGATAGATAAATGAAGGGAAGCGGATTTATAGCGAGGTCGCCGAGCGCCATTAGGGGAGGGCATTACTTGCTCGGCTCCGCGCTGGGCGGCGGTGCGCCCTAGAATCTGCGCATGCGCCCGCCCTCGACACCCAAAGACGAACTTTGTTTACCAGTTGGAAAGTTAAAAAATAAAAATATAGCTACGAGAACATATATTTTTTAAAATAAATACATTTTATCTTTTACTGTCAGACAATAAATAAAACTTTTACACATACAAAATGTATTTTCACATATTGTTAGAATACGCGATAATGTTCGCGTCCCCACAGAACCACATTTTGAAAAATAAACAAATATTAGAAACTGAAAATATATGAAAACGTATTTTATTGGGTTGTATTAAAATATAGAAAAGAACATCAATATATCTATATGTTAATACGTGAACGTTCGTTGCTGTGTACCCCTTTTTAAGCATATTGCGGAGGAGGGTGTGATTTGCCATAGTTTTTAGTTTTTAGATTTAGAATTATCTATAATATGTGTTACAAAAAAATTAAATTTAATAAAATAAAACATTCATACTATCGACAGCTGTGTGACAGTATTTTCTATCTGTAAGTGTAATACGATTTCAAATGTTCCTTTTTCAATAGTTGGGTCAATGTCAATAATTATTAATGCCATCTTATACTTCCGTAAAAATAATTTAAAATGATATGCCACGTTGAATCCATGGACACGAGGCGATTGTATAAATGTGATATCTGATGATAGAAGGCAAAATCGAAAGACGACGATCTCGTGGTCGATCCTCGAAGAGGAAGTTCCCCCGAGTGAAAAACCTCGTCTTTCCATGAACGCATTCGTAGTGCGCCAAGATGATATCGAAGACGAGAAAATAGAAAAGTAATAGAGAAGGGAGAAAATAGACAGAAATGTAATTGTTTTGTAATTGTACCGAATCAATTGATTTTATTACGGCAACATTAATGCTCAGAAGCAATTGTTGGTTTTGACAGTTCATGCATGACATAACAAAATAAATGCTCTCTTGTTTTTAAATTCAACTGCCGTAAGTTGAATATACCTACAAAAAATCCAGTGAATTTTAAATTCGAAACCTACAAGTGAGTTTTTTTTTTTAAAGATTAGGCGTTAAGCAACTTATCAAAGTGCGTTTATTTATTTAAGCCCCGTAACCAAAATCAGTCACTCTATTCATTTTCGCACCCAGAAATCATACTGCAAAAACAGCTGTCATATTTTAATATACGTCATACGTTATACGTCATATGTTTACATATGTGAGGTTTTGTAAGCTCAGGGAGTCCAGACAATCTTGATCCTTATTTCATGGTCATTCGAAAGGCATATCGATTATAAATTTATTTATTTAATTCTAGAGATGCTTACACCTATACATAACGACAGTTACATTAAAATACATTAATTAACAAGTTAAGCCTGTGGAAACCGAACCTACTCTTCGTTTAAAATATATATAAATACTTACTAAATGGACGCTTTGCGCGTGTTTTGCGGTACATAAATTAATTGCTATTCCCAATGGCTGAGGCATAGTATTAATTGAAATAATGCAGTGTAGGCTGATGTGTCATTTTATGAACTGCGGTGGAACAAAGCCTTTGATATTAAATTCGTAAGTTGCATTATGTTAAACGATTTTAATAATTGTGCGGCTCGTTCGGTTAAAATGGCGGACAAGCAAATTTATCGGATAAAGCATCAGCGCATAGGACTACACCAGAAGGTCGAACTAATTGTTCATACTCATTCTTTTTTAAGGTGTTTTGACGATAGGCCTAAATAAAATATTACATACTAATAATTAATAAATTAAACTAAATAAAAAAATTCGTTGAGGACGTCAAACGAAGTGACTGCTGCGTTCCCACGCCAACTTTTTCAGCACGCATCGGGTGACCACGCGCCCAGAGTTTCAACAGAATATGCAACGAAGAAATAATTTAATATTAAGCGGCACGCGCTGCAACCGAACGATCTTGAGGAGTAGAGAACGTGGCTCAATGCGACCGTGTCAGCACGCGTGACATCCCAGGTCAAAGCTTTAGCATGGCTCCACGGTACTAAGGTGTCTCCGGCTGGCCTTTTTCCATCTTATGATGATACCTGGAGCTCTAGCCTGCTAGGAATATCAACGGAGGTCAGAGTTATTTTTTAAAGTAAAATTATAGCTGTCATGAAAGGCCATGGACACCATATGAATCCACGCTATCCTCGCAATGACAGTACAATGAAACCTCGTTCCAAGCCTTAAATTCCATAGAAATAGAGATAACATTTTTGTTTTTATTGGTAAATACCTAACAACTTATAAATGAGTAATAGTAATTGGGTACATTTTATAATGATTATTTTAACTAATCTACCTTCATTAATAAACAATATACAAATCTACCTTCATTCATATTTAGGAGAGATATGGTAATATAATTTAAATAATCATTTTTCCAAGACTATAAATTGACTTTCATAAAACCAAGCGTGTAAACAAAAATAAAATGAAAATTCATTAAATTTCACAGAATTGATGTTAAATTAAAAAATATACAGGTCCGGGTAGGAGTATTGTAATGAATTCCCGTCATTGGAATATGGGTTAAAAAAGTGCCTAGGATAAAAAAATAATTGAGGGTTAAAAATGGCCCAGGAAATATTTAATTAGGTCAATGAATTATAAATGAAGGTGTCTCCTAAATTGACAGCCTAACTTGAAAGGGTTCAGATGCGGAGGGGGTCATTAACCTTGCCGCACATTAAAGGGAAGTAATCCTTTGGATCAGGTCGTAAAGTTACGAACTTCGATCGCGACGACTTGAGCGTTTTGGATTTTGCCTGCAAAAGCCCGTAGAATAAGGAACCTCAAGGCCAAAACCTCCAGAAACCAATTCTGAAACTGGGAAATACTCCTAGTTTTCTCTGCACATTGGAAATAGAAGAAAGTTTATTTATACAACTCTCCGGTAAGTATTTCTTTATTTATCAAACCATCAAATATTTTAAACATACAAAAAAGTTCATACGTGAAAAAAGAAGCAATTTAATTTTATAAAAAAAAAAATATATATTTATAGAAATACCTCAGTGATTCATAGTCGATCTAAATTACTAAATATTTTATGTTGCCTGCCGGGAACATAAAATATATTTGTGTAGCGGCAGTAACAACAGTAGGCAAAGGTATATTTTTAAAATTCAATTCTATTTCTGAGAAATTTAATAACTGATAAACTGCAAATATTTCTTTTTTAGTTGAATTGCTCACTTATAAAAAGACAGAGCTTTAAGAAAATTTGTACTTAAAAGGGAAATAAAGGGTCTAAATCAGAATTTTTTTTTTTCTAATCTCTATATTATGAATCTGTAATTAAGTAAAAACCGACCAAAGACCGCGCAGAGTAAAATCTGACGCTCTTTAAAAATAAGGCACCCAATTTTAAGGTCGACTATCGCGGGTTTCTTAACTTCAACTCTCGCTTGTTTAAGATGTTTGAGGGTTTGTTTTGTATGATGTTTAAAAACTGCTGCAACTTTCGATTTGTTGTCATCATTCGGTTTTTGGAACCAAACCTGACACCGCCTTCCTAATACTGGAGGCCAAACAGATTCATATCTGTCTTGGATTCAGGGGAGCGAGCGGCTGACAAAGGCAAATTGATTATCAGCTCCGGGCCAGCGTAAGAGAAGGGGGGGGGGGGTCGCGGGTGGAAGGGGTACGAGTGAAATTCCTGGTGAAATTTATCCAATAAAGTCTGGAGCAGTTTCCGCGATGTCACCACACCGCGCCGGCGTGACTTTGGACGAGATCTCGGTTAATTGCGAGGATCAAACTTGTTGCGGGTTAGTCAATCTCGTAAGGATGCTCAGTGAAAGTGGAATTAATTGCGACCTTAAAATAATCACAACTGGCCTGGAAGCACAAATAGCAAAAGGTTGTTATATATTTATGGCGTATATAATATCCTGCCAGCGCATAGGTACTAAACACTGATTTAGAGTTGTTGGATTCGATCACCGGTATGTCGAAATGAAATGCATGGCCAAAATAAATACAACAGATATTTAAGAGCCAGTATATCGTGAGGTGACCTTGGAATTCGGCCTTTGCAAATGGTGTCGGCCACGTGCACTTCGAGCGTCCGTCGACAACATCAAAGAATAAACATTTGACAGTTTTTTATTTATATGAAAAATATAAGGCAATTTAAAAAAAATCTAAGTTTAAGGTTTTCTGTAGAATTTTATTGCGGACATTTCTATGTATAAATTAGGCTTACGTCACATATGTAGTTTGGTTTATGAGAATTTTAAAAATAAAACTTACCAATTTCAATATTATTTTATGTAAACATAGGATTATTTATTTAAAAAACCAGCTTAAAGGTTTTCTAGAAAAATGTTTAATTAATCTAATTATATTTTTTATAAATGCCTGGTGTGAAAAGCTATCTTGGCAGTAGACCTCAAAAACATGCATAAAACGCAATTCGAGTGCGTTATGGCTCTTAACATAAGATAACCTGACTCAGGTAGATCTTAGTAATGATATTTGTGCTACATTTCGAGTATTAATTGAAAGAAAAATGTAAGTAGCGCTTGCCCGATAAGTGCTTCTTAAGTCTGGAGCCAAATGTCCTGCGATAAGGACATCATTTTGATGGCCAACCGAGCATTAAGACTACAATAGGAGGACATAAAGCCGCCCAAAAACACCAAAGAGTAGTTGATTATCGCTAATACGCGGAGGATTCTGATTGAGCTTTTAGACGTGCCTAAGTGTCGACTTGCATGAAATAAGACGGAGAAAGGTTTACCTAACTCATCGGTTCCTAACTCAAATAATATAAACGAAGGAAATGTGCCGCCATTAGCGTAACTTTACTGCTACTAATGAATGGACGCCAGCAATACGTAAACCTGCTCGTACAACAGAAATGTAGCGCAGTTTGCTCAGGTTTAGGCGGCACTTGCCATCCATCCTTTTTATGATTAATGGTTAGAAACTGCGCACTTCTTCAAACTTTCAAACGAATAAATGTTTAAAAGAACGACCCACAGAGAATAAACCCGTAAACCCGTAGATCAGGTTGCACGTCAATTCTAAAACAAATCTCTTTTTATTTATTTTTGTCTCGTTGAAGGACTCTTGTCATTTGCGTAGGAGTGAAACCATTTCAATATATCTAGGTTTTTACAAACTTCTTGAAGATCTGACCGGCAAATAATACCAAAAATCGTGTTTTTAAGAGCACTGCGAGCTTGCTTGGATTCAAATAATTGTCCTGGAAATCCTTCCATTTGATACCTGACGTACAAATCATCATTATTAGATTATAGAGAACTATCATCTTTTGGACGTTCGTACATGGTATATCTTTTAACTGGAAGACTATAAATGCGAGAAATTGTGTAGATAGATTCTCCAGAGATAAGCTTTTAGTCCTCTGAAGTTCTGGCATGAGAGTTATAACATCTCAAAAATACAAATATTTAGCGAGTTGTTTTTGAGTTTTTTGAGTTTTTGTTACATTATTACCTGGATATACCCTAGCCGTCACACGGGCAAACATTTGGTTAATGTTTTAATGCAATTCTTCCAGATTCGAATTTACGATAGGAAGGATAAATGTGTTTTATTTTTTGGCCCACCCAGCTTTTATCTCAACTATCACTCTAGCTATTCAACAACACTTTCCTCTAAATGAAAAATCTCTTCTTTATTTTTAAGGCAACCACAAATAATCCATTAAACTTCCACCATCTATTTGGCTGGACGGCAATACATTTGGAAAAACGTTCTGACCTAGTATGGAAAGCTAAAAAGCAGACCATATTTAAAGCGATTGCGTCAATACAGTGTGGCAGTGATGATGTGTAGAAATGAAATATTCGAAAATAGTAGCGACCGACGTTAAAAATCTTCCTAAAATAGTTTTGACCGCTGTTTTTCATTCACCAGAGAGTATAATTTAAATTGATATCTCAACGCAGTTTGCACTCATCAAAGTACCATCAGGAAGAAAACATAAACGTACTTAATGAGGGCGCATCTAAGTACACTCGGCGCTCGACCGAGTAATTGACGACCCACTTAGCACCACTAAGTGTAGGCATGCATGTAGGTATAGGGATAGAGATAGTGTGCCAACATGGAGACACTTCTGCCAACAACTTACCAGTAGATGCTCAAGCACACTGTTTCTAGCAAATAATCAGTTTTACCAATCATCTACGAGTATCATGGAATATAAATTTGATCATTAGCTATGTGTTTTTAGCAACAGAGCGTTTTTTTTAAATTTTATTTTAACAAAAATTATACAATGGATTGCAGATCATATTTCTTGACAAACCACAAGACAGCTTTTTGAAAGAAATTAAAAAAAAAAAAAAAAAAACCTTTTCGGCATGCCGAAAGACGGAGGTAGATCACCGGATCAAAGTGGGGAAACATTTTGAAGATCCCTTACAGTAAGAGTTGCCTATATCAATAATTATTTCAAGCAAAAGTTGTAGGCAAATTATACGCCTGTAATTAACATTCAGTATGATTTTTTACGAATTTTGAAAACCCATCTTTTTACCACTTGTAGGACCAATGGTCGATGCTACCAAAAAAAATTTAGACCTTTACCTAAGGAATAATATAAAATTTACAGAATTCAACATCTTATATACTAAGAAAGTTATAGCAAAATTTCACTTTTTCGAAAAAAAAAACCCCCATTTTCGCCCCTCTAGTCTGATTTTGCCCATTAACGAACTTGAACGAGATTTTGTGCCCTTAAATTTTATGAATCAATTTTAAAGTAATTAATAAATAAACTTTTTAACTGAGGGTGGCTTTGGGTTCTAGGGGATGTGAAACGAGAAGATATGTCAAAATTTTTCATAAGTCATAAAGTACCCATTGCAATAGGTAAGTTTTCTAATGAAATCTACCTAAAACGGCGTTTATTAGGTTTTTAACTGCGCAAGGTTTTTCGTAAAAGTTAATCTACAGAAAACGCTATTGAAATTGTTCTTTTCGTTATTTATTTATTTATTTATTTATTTATTTATTTATTTTATAAAGTAAACATACAGAGAGTAATCGTAAACATTCTTACATCTATCTTATTACCTTATTACCTTAGTGTTTGTCCTGAGTGGAGCGGGGCGTTTTGCGGGGCGTGCGCGTTTGCGCAGCGGCGACCGCTGTGTTTTAGGACTGGCCTCACAGTGCACCTCGAGCGTCTAGCGGCGGTGGTGATGTTTTACTAGCAGATTGCGTAAATTCATAATAAAAAATAATGTTATTGTCATTTTATTGGATGAAAATGTGTTTCTCAAGATGGATTTAATGGAAATTAAACAAGGTCCTAATGATATTTGTTGCAAGCTCCCTCAAAACTTTCACCTTCACCATCTTATTTTTATAACTAGGATAACTCGAGTTTCATATCTCTGGTTTTAATTGTATTTCTGTTATAATATTTAATGTTATAATTTTATTTATTCTTTATTGAAAAATCCACAGTATTACATTTTTACAATTACAAACAAAACTTATTACTAGTATATAAAACCAATTATGGATTTCGGTCATTTTACCTGTTAAGAGCGGCATAAAAATTTGAACAGTGTTCTTGAAATATATATAAATTATTAATATTAAATACGTATACAGTAGATTTTTTTTTTTAAGTTTTATGTGTAATTTGTGAGTGATGTTTGTGGTAGTTGTGAGTGTGTGATACTTGTATGTTAATAAAAATAAATAAAGTAATCAATTAAGTATGGTTTTAGTATGCATTAAAATAATTTATGATGAATGTGATAAAAATATAGTATGTATGTATACTTTTGTATGTATCATAAAGGACATTTCTTATTGAAACGCTCCAAACGCTCGAAAAAGACAAACTGGTTTGAGATGCACGCGCACGCTCCGCTGCCCGCTCGAACACCCGCTCCCCGCCCCGCCCTAAACGCCGGCCACTCAGGACGCTCGCACTGTGCCACGTGCGTTTGAGTTGCACGCTGCACGCTCCGCTCCGCAAAACGCTGCACGCCCCGCTCCACTCAGGACAAACCCTTATACTTCATTCGTTCAACTTTCAATCCAGAAGGTTTAACAATGGCGTTGCCGCAAATACGAAGCAGGGCACAAGAGTGGTTTGAGAATGGACTTGAGACTTGAGAATGCTCCCGAGTGAGAATGTATACTCGCTTTAGCTAAAGACGGATCAAAAACGTTTGCTGAGATTTCTCTATACAACTCCCCATGCAGCGCTCTGTGGCTCTATTCAACTGGGTAGATTCTGGAAACATTCTTCTTAAATAGTTTAGAAGATCATCTTTATTGCATAATATGTTTGTTTCGAAACGATTTATTCTACAGAAGATTGACCATTTTGTAACTGATAGGAAAACATAAGCTGCTGTGATTAAAAACATAGAAGTAAGTCTGCCCAGGATGATACTTTGTCAACGTGAGATAGCTCACTAATCATACTAAAAAAGTTTGATTAGATTGTGAAGAAACGAATTGTTTTTTTTTTTGTCAAATAATTTTATTTATTTATTTATTACAATAATGTCTCATAACAATGTCAGACGGTAGTTTTAGTGCTCCGATCTAATGTTTGTTGTTATTATATTTCAATGTTTGTGCTTTCATTGTTATTGAAAAACTAACAACGCAATTTAATTTTTAGTTTTCTGTTTTAAACTATCTTCTCTATATTAGTAATAATTTATTATTTTTATTATGATATCTTAGCTATATATTGTACGGTATACCTGTAAAGTATCTTAAGGTATTTTATAAAAACTTATCTTATTTAATCTTATCACTGAATAATATACTCAAATAAAAAAACTATGTTGAAATAAACGCCGTTGTTGACGGCATTGAACTGAACTGAAGTAATTTAACTGACGGGGACAAATTGAATACTAGACATTTGTTGTTACTTTTGGAGTTGCGGTGTCCGCCGATAGATGGCGCTGCTTCGAGCCGTCGGGACGGCCTGAGCTTGGCACGTCCGTCCGCTCGGCGCAGTGTAGCCAGGGCTTAGTAGTGATAAGACCAGAATTGTAATAAAAGTATATTTCGCTACTCCGTAGGGGCGGCGACGCCTAACAGTGAGCCGCCTTAGAACACTTCAGGAGTAACATGGCCACTTTAACTAGGTTAAAACCCGTCATAAGAAAGGCCAAAAGAAGCCGGTAGACATATTTTAAATTACCTTTTACGTATGTAAATGAGAGTGCAAAAATATATTGATAAAAATGTGGTAAAATGTGGTAAAAAAAACACACAAAGTATTTTTTTTGTATAAATTAATAATACATACACAATATACAATGCTATATGGTATATGGTGAATGTTATTAAGTTTTTATGTTAATGTTAAAATATTTATATTAATTAGATAGATCTATGACATTAATTTTTATAATTAGAAATATAGTACAGCGGCATCGTTAGCATTTCTACTGTCAATTTAGTATGCACGAGTAAGAACGAGTTACATATTATCTTTTAATTAGCATGTGAAACGCATTAGGGATAAACCTGTAATTAGTATGCACATGGAACTTCTGTTCCCATGAAATGAAATTAAAAAAAACGTTTTTTGCCCGCGGCCAATCTTCGACCTGTACAATTTTTTAATTTTTAATATATTCAATTAGACTTCTTATGAAACATATAGTTACTAATAATTAAATGGTTCTTTAACATACGTTCAATAGGATAAATGAAAATAACAAAAAAAACTGGATAATGCATTTTTTATACATTTATATGTTTTGTTTATATTTATTTTTGTTATGCATTTGTGGTTATTTGTTATTTGTAAGTAAAAGCAGAATATTCTTATTAGTGCCCTTTATATAAAAAAAAAATACTAATATACCCAAAAATTGGAATTTCTTTAATCTGCAGGTAACATTTGTACGGTTGTGTCCAGCATGCAAATTAGATTATCGGACTATCGCGACCAGCGTTAGAGTAGTTGGAACTAAAACCATACTTAATTTATTACTTTATTTTAACATATACATACAAATCACACACCTACCACAAACATCACTCACAAATTATATATAACACATCAAAAAATTCTACTGTATACGTATATAATATTCATGAACTATATATATTTTAAGAACACTGTTCCAAATTTTTTATGCTAATGTTAATCCATAATTGGTTTTCTATACTAGTAATAAGTTTTTTTGTAATTATAAAAATGAATACTGTAGGATTTTTCAATAAAGAATAAATAAAAAATAAAATAAAACTGTTTCTAGCTTCTAATGAAAGAAAGCTTCAATAGCATTGTTGAATTTTGGAAGTGGAAAAAAGTTATTTTCGTATTCATAAAAAATGAATTATAAAGATAACACTACCATTTGGCGATACCATTCGTACCTAAGTCCATCCATGGTTTGCGGAATTCTTTAGTGCACAAACTAATAGCTATTTCTTTTTTATATAATAGATGTTCACACTCTGTAATGTAAGAGGAAGGAAATATTAAAGATAAATCTTTTATTTACACCAGAATCTCTTTACGAGCGGGCGAGCAATTGATGGCCGCGCGGTTTAAAAATAAATGGATTTACTGCCGCGTTCGTTCCATAAAACAAAGATATTACCGAAACGAGCGGACTGCTCGCACTCGCATAATGGTGCTTTATGATCGCGAGGCAGAGAGGGATGGCAGAGGTTCAGCAGAGGAGACGAGACAAATGCACGGTGAAGTTGAATGAATATCATTCCGGTCGGGATAAGTCAATACGGAGTGCAGCCGTGATAAATCCGCGGTGGCGGCGAAAAGGAAAAAAGCCCTGAGCGGACAGACGCGCGGCGCCATTAGGAGGGCAAAAAAGACACGTAATGGCGTCGCCGGCGCTGACGGAGTATCAGGGTGTCAGGACGCGGAGAAGGTTTTTTATGGACTCGAAAGGTTGTCCGCGGGAACGGCGACACCCATTTGGCGTCCGCCCCTACGCACGACCACGTGCCTCCAAAATCGCCAACAACATTCTAATAAAACAGACTCTCCAAAAATACGTATTCGTATAAAGTCACCTGCACAATAATAAATAATAATAACATTTACATTATTTTAGAAATATCTAAACATAATAAATTTAACTAATCTACCTTAAAGAAAAACAGTATTTTGCGAACTTATTTATTCCTTTGAGCGTGTATGTGTGAGCACCGCTAGATAATTAAAAGATAATTAAATGTGTTGTGACTCTCTTTTATGTAGATGTGGAAGAAATATAATCCAAGGTATCCTTTTATATCCTAAATATCTAGGTATGTTCTATGGCATTAATAAATTAAAATTATATTTTGTCTAAAAGTTAAGAGTCTTAAAAAGTCTGTATTTTCTATACATTTGATCGAAAGTTTAGACGTAAATTTCTTATTGTCTGAATATAGAATTACAGACGGATAGTTTATTATATAGGGGGATAGATTTTAGAGGCGTGGTTTTCAAGAAGAGATAAAACGCATATAATTTGATGTTATGGCTAAGAATTTAGTTTTATTATAAAGATAAGCGTTTGCCATTATGTTTTAAAAATGATTTCGGGTAAGTGGCCGCCGCGGCTGACTCGAACAAATTCCAGCCGAGAGGCCCAATTTTCAACCACTTTTTGCAGCAAGTTGGGCCGTATGTCAGCAATAACGCGCCGAATATTCTCTTCCAAGGCGTTAATCGTGTCCGGCTTATCTGCGTAGACAAGCGACTTCACATAACCCCACAAAAAATAGTCCAGCGGTGTTAAATCGCACGATCTTGGAGGCCACGCCACGTTGTTCAGGAGTAAGTCTATTCATTATGAAATGGCAAACCAAACTGAGCATAAATCAAGTGACAGCTGTAAAAACACCAACTACGAAAAAAGTAGTGCCAGATTGAAAACCACGCCTCTAAAAAAAACACCCTATATAAAGATGCAAATTCAAGTAAGTGTTGAGATATACATTGATTTTCATCATTAACCAACTACGATACGAAATGTTATGCGTTAGATGAGACAGAACGATTTAAAAGCACGCGAGAGACAGAGACGAGCGCCACCGTTGTTGGATTATCAAGCTATAAAAAGACCCTTTATTAATCTACTTTTACTGGACTCTAATTAAGGTTTGACAAGCCAAGAAAATATGATTGTATGGTGCTAGAGGCAATACTATACAAAGTACATTTAACGGCCACAATAAAGTAGGTTTCGATTGTATAGTTATATAGTTTTATATTGTTTATTGTAGTGAACGCGTTTATTAGGGTAGCTCGGACGATTTTACGATTAGGTTTTTATTACGACCACGACGGTGGCACGTACGCTTTTTATATGTCACTTCTTTTATTATTACTAGATACTCGATACGCTTAAAATAACAACTTATCAGCTTTAAAGGACGAGAGATGATGACTTTGCATCGCAACGTACGGTTGGGAGTTTATTTATTTATTTATCAAGGGGGGTAACAGCTCATACACGAAATAACAGACTAGCCATGAACATCAAAGATACGAAATCTGACTTGCACCCTTGAAATCATTCTCTTATTACATATAATGTTTCAACATAACAAACGTTCGTACAAAACACAGTGAAAACAACAATATGATTATGGTTAGCTAGTAACACATTGCTAATTAAGATTTTGAAGAATTAATTGAGAATTCATCTTAGATTGTGTAATCTTGCTCATGTTTTATTTACAATAATTCACTCCCGTGCACGTCGAGTGTGTGAGGCTTTACCCAGTCTTTTTTCTTCATTCGTATGGCTCGTATTGTCAGGGAGATGCTATTGGGCGCAGTTCCGACTGCCTTGTTGTTTTTATGATGCGAGGCCGTTCATTAGAAGAAAACAATGCGAGGACTTCATTACAGGCAAAAAACATCTCGCAAGTCTTTAACTGAATGAGTGTTTTTTTTTGTGTATTGTTGAGAAAAGCGGCGTTGAACATTCTCAATGGCGAAAAATGACCTGGCCCATTTTTAATCACTGAATATTTGCTATTACATCATAATATTGTGATTTCTAAGACAGTTAAGGTCAGTGTTTGGCCGAATATAAATTTAGGCAAATATTTGGGTTCGGTGGATACAGATCGCCTTGGAGCCTTGCTGTTTTTTTTTAATGATGTCCTAGGTCGATCATACAAATATTTCGGAACCTACTCAACTAAGCTAAATTTTCCGGTGCTGGAGTCACAGTCGATGGAGGTGTGAAGCGATAAAAATTGTATGCAAAATTGTTGCAAGTTCGAATTCGCTCATTAATGAATAAGCGGATTCGAACTTGCAACCTCTGGGTCAATAGTTAAACGCCCCAACAATTAGACACCCACGATCCCTTATTCTCTGTTTTTTTTACAGATCACCTTGGAGTTTGCTAAATAGATAATATTTTAATAACCACTGTATTTATTTTTATTATTAATAATTAAGCCGTGCCCCGTTAGTATTTTATGTAGACCTATAAAAAAACATTTAATTATTTTTTATCATTAACCTATTAACCTATTAAAAATCATTTACATCAAGTTATTCGTCGTGTTGATGTGATTTTTTTTTTATAAATTCATATGTATATAAATATTTTTCAAATTATTAAAGGTATTTATCAAATAAATACCTTTAGTTTTTATAGATATACTATTTTATACACAGTAATTTTTCATCACAAGTATGAAGATGCTTAAAATGTCCACTCGTATATCTTTAATTCTGGATATAGGTAACATATTAAATTCAGTTCAATTTTTTTGTCTTCTGTAGTTTGATGATATCATAAATTCCAGATTTAGATCCAGATGTACATCCAAATGATATTTGGTAAATTAAAATTAAATTATTTATTCGTATTTATTTATTTTATCTCAGATCAATAATGAATTACTTACTTACATAACAATACATTAACTGGACTGCTCGTATTGAAGTAGGTTAATTTTAAAAAATATTTATTTGATTTGGTTGAGTTTTTTTTTTGAAAAACGAAAATAAATAAACTAAACAATGTAAACTAAAAATTGTCATAAATATATACAAAGTAATAAAATAACATTAAACTAATATGGAATTATTTATACGAATGGAATCGGGTAAAAGAAAAAAAAATTGGCACCGCACGCCACTGGGAATAGACCCCATTTGTGGATGCAGTTTGAAAGAGAATCCTCAAATGGAGACCGAATGCCGTATTGTATTATTTGTATTTGTAATTCATTTTTTAATCATCCAGCGTTTTCTATTCAGGAAATAAAAAATAAACACAGAATGGAGGCGAGATTGTCAGACGATATCAAAGCTTCTACTGGGAGTCAATGGAGGATATCCAATAAGGATAAATGTTATTGGCGAAGACTAGGATAAGTCCTTATCCAATAGGAGTCACCCAATCAGGCTTACTAAGACAAAGAATGTCGTTCTATTTGAATGATTAAACTCATAGATATATTGACTATTAAATTATTGATTACTTTCGACGCAGCTAGGTTTGAAAAAAAATTGTCACAAACATTCCAAGCATTAAGTGAGCGGCGAATTCGTATCAGAGGTTGAAATTTTTATGATTAAGTAAAATCAATGTTAATTAGATATTTTTAGTATACAAATAGCCCTACTTTTAAGATGCTTGCGCTGTATACAGGTTGTTTGCGAAAAAGAAAACGCTGTCAAATTATTAGAGATGAATCTATAATTCGATATAACAGAAATTAAAAATCATCGAGTGTGGTGCTACAGTATGTTTCAAAAAAATTGTTACACTTTGTAGTCGGACAAAGCACTTTACCCCTCGATTCATATAATGGAATGAATGGAGGGGCGGGTAATGCTTGTGATATGAAAACTGTAAACTAGGCAATCCATATTGTAAAATATTAACTCATACCAATCGAGCAATGTGGTTTTTAGTTAGATTTCACAAATTTAATGGACCTAAATGTGAAAATATTTTATTCCATATATCTTAGAAGTTGAATATATAGATATTTTATTGGCAAATTAAATGATTCTTATATCTTGTAAAACAACTAAAATATGAACGGAAAACTAATCCACGTTATAAGTATATTTTTTTAACACTCCAAAATAAAGTATCCTTTTCATATTTTTAGATAGATTTCATTAGGAATGCTACCTATTGCAATGGGTACCATTTTATGACTTTCGGAAAATTTCGACATATCTTCGCATTCCCTAGAGCCCAAAACCACCCTCAGTTTTAAAGTGTATGTATCTATCTATCTATCTATCTATATCCCTTTTCTGTGGACGCGTAATTTGTCTGTCGTAATTTTACACTTTTAAATTGATTCATAAGATGTCATCATCTTGATCAAATACGTTAATGGGCAAAAACAGTCCGGAGAGGCGGAAATGGGGGGTTTTTGCAAGCCCAATGTTTCGACTGACTGCCTACGTCGCTGGCGAATCGCCCGTGCGCCGTTCGAATGCGCGCCTGCGCAGATGCCGACCAATCAGATGCGCGTCGCCGGCCAAAACGACGCTGCCAGCCGCAGTCCAAATATGTAGCGTCGCCACAAGATATTAAATTCACTTAAATTTTATATTATTCCTTAGAAGGACCTAAAACTTATCTAAGTAAACATTTTTGATAGCATCAACCATTGGTCGTAAGGGTGGAAATAACTAGGTTTTCAAAATTCAAAAAATCAAGCGTGCGACCAAATGTAAGGTTTAAATCAAGGAAAAGATTGAAAGATGGATATTAGTAAAAAATGGTTAGAATTACGAAAAGCGGTAACTGATAAAACTTGTATGTTATGTTTTATGTTGTTGGCTTGCCTCTGTGGCGGTGTTGACGGGCCAGCCAGGTAGCTGGTCGCCTGGTCTGATGGCCTGCTTTCATTCGGGTAGCATTAGGCTAACCGACTGGTTGCCTTTGATGTTCAGCGGATCTTTGAGGCGAATCCAAATCCGGGAAAAAAGCTAGCAAAGCCGCCGCATTTGCAGGGGCCGTTAGAAAGGCAGCTTTTAAAGGCAATTGGGATTGGGCTATTCTATGACTATTGTATATACGTATTACAGTGTTAACCTTTATTTATTTGCACAGTATTTGTAAAATACTAAAAACAAAACAAAATGTTTAACACACTATTTTTAATAATAAGTAGATAGACAAAGAGGACATTCTACATTCAAACATTTAGAAATTGGCTGCTTTAACCAAATACGTAATCTCATTATTATTAGAAAGTTTATTATACACATTACACACTCTGCATATGTAGGAGTTTTAGGGTGTAGTGAGTCCTTCAGAAATATGTTTAGTATGCTTAGAGAGTTAACATGCTAAAAGTCCAGATGTCTAGGGAAGAACTGGAATGGGGAGGGGCACAAAGGTCTCACTTTTGGGTTTTTGCTTATATCTCGAAAACGGTACATCCTAGGGAAAAAAAATAATTAACAAATAAAAGCTCATAAAATTTTATATAACTTTTATTATAAACACCTTTTTTCAATTACTAAGCCGTTTTTGTGCTACGCGCTCCGGAAAAGTAAAAATTTTCGAAAAAAGATTTTATTCCCACATTTTTCAAAGCTGTTCATCTGAGAACGAAATTTGTAAATAAGCCCAAAAGTGGAACCATCATTGTGCCCCCTGGATGTCAGGACTTTGAGTATGTTCAATCCTAAACACACCGAACAAGTTTCTGAAAGAATCGCTTAGGTCCCTGCTTCTCACTACGCACTCTACAACCCTTTATTGATTGGACTATAGTATCTACTCTTGCATATGGGCGGATGAAATAGCTCCATATGTGTAGTAAAACGAGAGTGTACAGGATATTTAATTAAAGCAGTTAGTTCCATGCAATTCCAAGTTCCATCTGACAGAAGAAGTATCTAGTTCTTTTATCTGAAAAACTGGTCATATTATATTTTTCTATTGAAATTGAGTACCCGCGAGAAAGAAAAAATGTATAATAATTTAAATACTAAACAAATTTTATTTAAATACTTTCCAACCTATCAATATATTGTAACGTGGATTCCATATTTGTGATGGATATTCAAGCAGATTTCGGACGAATGCTAGGTAAAATATTACTATAATAAATTCTGAGAAGAGAAGAGTTTCAAAGAATTATAGATGAGTAGGTATCTCTGCTTAAAGTTTCGAAGCTCCTGTGCTCCGAAGCTAAAGGTTTTGTGTTGTAAAAATTACAACAGAACTTAACAACTTAAGTGCTTAAACAAAATCAATCAACCGCAAATTACTTTTGAGATTCGCAGTCGATTAACCGACAACATAATGTTTATGACCGATGCGAGCCGCTCACATTCCAAGCCAAATTAACGATCTCTCGACTAACCCCAGGATGTCCACCCTCAGCCCTCACTCCCTCAATCGTCGCGATCTTTCTCCGCCTTCCTACCTTCAAAATGGCAAACGCGCGTGCGCACATTTCACCGAGACTCGCAACAGAAGGGGTTGATATGTCAAGCACAACCAGCGATGATGCAATATCGCGCAGTCCAGAATTCCTTTGAGCAATTCAAAGGGATTAAGAGATTTTGTATTTATTGTCTTTCCCTTCCTCGCGCCGAGGGGGAGATGTTTAACAAAGCGAAGATTAGATTGAGGATGATTTCATTAGAGGAGTGGTACTATTTTGAATTTCGATAAGTTTGAGAATTCTACGTCAGCAGTCATGTCGAATCGTATTATATTCGACCAACCGGTACGCTGACAAAAAACGGCAGCCTTTGATAATATTAAATGCACTTTATGTACGAACATACACGGGTGCGTGTTTTTATAATAATTCTTAATAGGTTTTGATATATTTAATAAAATACCCAAAGCAAAGCTGTTTAAGCGCCTAAGTTTAAAGATACAAGATGAGATTCTTCCAACGACAATTGAATCAGTCATTGTTAGAGGAACATTTTTATTTTGAAAGGTAAGGTATGTTACGGTTTCATCACTTCAAATGCCACGTGTCTGTTTCATATTTATTTTTGTAATAAAATGCATCCTTTTATATAAAACCATATAAAAACTAACCTCTACTCTACGTAGTTTTATATTAACTATAATAATTAGTATTATTTAATAATTTATATAATAAAATGTTTCTTGTGCGCTTGCAAACATTAAATAAAAAACGTTAAACATTATGTAAAATTAATTTCAATTGAAACATAAGTTTTCAAGTGTATGTAATTTGAGACATACCTCTGTTTTTCTTTGATTAAATGGATGAATAAATTAATAACATACACCTTAAACATGTTGTTAATTTATTAAATATTGTATCGAAAAGAAATATCAAATTAATGATAAATGCGAAATATATTTTCACGACTTAAATCGTAGACAATTATTTATGGCTGAAAATTTCGGATGACAATTGTCGTAAATTCCTAAAGGGCTCATTTTTCATAACGAATATTAAAATGTGTCGATGTATGCAAGCCCTTAAACCGTCTAAAATGCGTGGGCGTGCGTCGGCAAGTCGGCAGAGGCATCATTATCGCTGGAGATATAATCAATTTATGGACACGCGCGCAGCACTCTGAGAGAAGGCGAAGAGGGATGCGGGGTCGTGTCATCGGGCCTTTTGCGACCGGCCGAGAGCCAGCGACAGACCTAAATGAAATACCATTCGCTGTTTATTAATTTCTTTCACTGCAAGGCCGAAAGTAAGAAATTATGGAATACAGGGTGACATGCGTTTGAATTGGGTGATTTTATACGTGACTGAAAACAGATTTAAGCTGCCTAGCGGAAAGTGCTTCAATTTTTAGTAGTTGGTTGTAAAACCAGCGGGGTTAGTCTGAAGCCGACTCACCACTCGCTTGCTGTCAACTTCAGACTAGCCCCACAGACTACGAACGAATTACAAGATATTAATATCATTTTAATCTATTTTCTATTCGAACCCTTTGTTACTGTTATTTTAAATGTTTTTTTATTGATGCCGCCATAGGTACCAAATAAAATTATGTAATGTGCAATCTAAAAATGTTTATGTATTTTTGTGGACGGAAATATTTTTGGACCATATCGAATGCTCAAAAGCCATGATGACATTAGTACAAATTTAAAAAAAAAACATACTTTAGGTGTCAAAAAATCGATAGTGAATGTAGCACTCAATAAGATTTAGTTTAATATCAAACCTCGTAATAATATGAAAGCTCCGTCGCAATTGGTTCAATGGTTTTCGACATCATCAGATCCTAACATCTTTGAATATTGTACTTATATGTTGCAGGCTCTGAGGCTAAAGGCGGCTCCATGCGTCACGGGACTACTTTTGAGTGGTTTCACTCGTAAAAAACTCTTTGAAATGGGCCTGCCTGGGATGGGTTTTGGAATTAAAGAGTTATTTAAAAACGTTTTGAAAATAATTAGCAGAAGCAAGTTCGCTGTACAATAATTGGATGTATTTACACTTTTTATTGCTAGGCTTGTATAAATAACCGTTAAAAAAAAACTTAGAAATAGCGCATGTTCGTCAAAGGCAAAGTATTATACATATACGGGTAATAAGAATAAAAAATACTGACATCTAATTAATGAACAATATGAAAGTTACTCAGAATTATAAAAACTTCATACATTATATTAAAAAGTGATAAATACATAAAAAAAAATATTAATTAAAACCGGTTAAGATCGAGTTAGGCCGTCGCAATCAGTTTTTTACTAGAAATTTATGAACAGTCGATCGATCGAATTTAAGTATATTTAAACGACCCACTGAATGCCATAGGTGAAAAAAAAAACGCCCTTAAATAAAATTTTAGATTACTTGGTGTTTTTCAAAAACTCTGCTCCATTTCGACGTTTTTACTTTTGATAACGAACGGCCTGATGGCGCAGTGGTATAAACGCCTGCTTCTAAATCCAGAGGTCCCGGGTCCCGAACCCCCCGGTGCGTCAAATCCGGCAAGGTCATATTCAAGGCGCTTTTCTTGACACTGTCGACTGGTTAAGTAACAAGATATTGAAAAAACACATACATCTAGTTATAGACTTGCGAGATGTTTTTTGCCTCTAATGGACGGCCTCGCATCATGAAAATAACAATAAGGTAGTCAGAACTGCGCCCCGACAACACAAGCCATACGAATGAAGTATGAAGTTAATTAAAAAAATAGTTCATTAAACTTACCTAATGAGAAAAATTAAAATATAATCAAAAGTCCTTCGTTTTTCAAAGCAGACTCGTAGACAAATGTAGAGTTGGATGTGTTCATAATTTTCTTACCTGAAAGGAGAGAAATATTAAAAAAAAAAATAAATAAAATTGGTATTTTTATGTTCGGGTTGAGGCGTTATGACAGGAGAACGGTAAAATTAAATGTATCGACAATGCCAAGAGATTTAACTGCGTCCAAGTCTATGTGGGCTTGCCGACCGGCGTCTGGGATGAGATTAGACTCATGTGTCAGCTTTTCGAATTGTAACCAAAATCTTTAGCACAAACTATCTTACGAAATACGAGAAAAACTCCGAATTACTTATTTATTAAATTAAAAATAAAATTAAGTCAATTAAAAATAGGGTATAAACGAAAAGAGATTTTGATGAAATATATGATATAATGAAAAATGAAATAGTTTATAGTAGTGTAACAATAAAGATTAAGTAGAGGGAGGGAGACGTACCGCAGATAATTTAATTTATTTAAATGTAAAGTTATTAGTTTGGCCCAGTGTATCAGAGTTGCAAAAAAAAAAATGCGACACAGTTCCTTAATGAAAACGTATTTCCGATTTACTTAAAAATTACTAAAGCGAAAGGACTTTCCCAGATGTGTAGACTAGTCGAAGAACAAAAATGTTTTAGCTTCATGCTTAAAGTCTTCAAAATTTAGGAAAATAAAAGATGGCATAATTATAATAAAAATGGTATTAAATAATCAGTAATTCCCAACTGTTAAAACTAATAATATGCTAACTATACTATGTGAGTTCACTTCACAAAGGTAGCTTAGCATAAAGGTAAGCAAAGGAAGTGGAAGGCTGCAGCGATAAGCGGTATTGACTAAAAAGCTGAGGAAAAACTCTGGTCTCGCCTTATCTTCTCCGTGTCATCAAAGTTCATACTGTACAATTTTTATTTATTTGCATCTGCGCTTGACAGGATGACCTTCTTTATTAATGTTGGTCTTTTTATGCGGCTGAATGAGGTCTGCATCATTAATTAACTTTAACCTTCTCTCTTCTCCTTTCCCACCGCAACTCGCTGAAAATGCTGATAACGTCGCTAACCTTCCTACAGTCATTAACAAGTCATTAAAACATTAAGCGGTAAGTTGCATGTAAATTGTTAACCCACATACACTTGCAGACTGTGTTGGAGCAAAATAAAATAAAGTACTTTCTTAAAAATCATCTCGAGTTGCAAAGTCGATTGGAGATTGAACTTAAGTAAACATTAACATTGAAAACTTGATCAGAGAACAAACGTTAATGTTAAAGGGGATTTCTCAGAGGTCAAATTGTTTTATGGTCAAAATGTTCTATCGGAAGTTGGCACAGGACGTTTAACAGAACGTTAACGTTATATAACAGAACGGAAAAATGATTATAAATAGAATAAACTATTTACAAACATCCACAATAAAACACAGGGATGAAAGATAAAGGAAAAGGAATATAATAAATAACTTAACACTTTATTAAATTTAAATTAAAAAAAAAAACATAATTAATTGAAGATTAATTGTTTAAGTAAATTTCCTGCGACTGTTTTGACACCACATAGGTATCTAAACCACATCTCAAAATTCAAATATGTCGATAAAAGACTATTGCAGATTGATAGTTGAAATTGCAGTCCGATAAATGAATAAGATTGTTGTGCCCAGTAACACGAGAAGATATGAATTTGGATATCTTGCAATAGATCACTGCTTTCTATCACGTCATTAGATACTTTGTACAAGTTATACTATCAGAGAACATTCTCCGGTTCTCAAGAGTTGTAATATTCTCATAAACAGCAGATTGCATACAGAGGACTGAAATTGATTACTTAAACGAAATATGCATCTATTTATTTATTAAAGGCATTATAAACAGCAAAATAGAACATGATTACAATTAATTACTAGATTAACAGATTATTATCGTGTACTTTTTATACATTTACAAATCATGAAATGAGTGTGTGAGAGAAGCGCGAATAACTGACAGATAAGTGAGTGTGAACGAAGTGCGAGAGAAGTGGAGAGTGACTTTAATTTATGATTTCAGAAATAAAAGTTACCTAAACAATATCACAGACAGCCATAATAAATTGAGTACAGCTAAGATGGGATAGATCGATCTGTATTGTATTTTCAATTCAGCATTGTTTTTAATTTTATTTTGTTACCCTGTTATATGTTTCTATGGAAATAAATGATGGGTAATCATTGGTTGGGCAGATATAAAGAATTTGGTTTTTGAAACTGCTCGGTCGGCGACTAGTCTAGAATATGAGATCTTGAAACATTTAGGAAAATGAAGCAGGTAAGAGGAGGGTGTACACGAAAAGAGTATGTTAAAACAATGATCTTGTTTTGAATATCGACATAAGGACAAAAACTCTACACACCTTCGGCACACTTTTGCTAGACAACTCGGTGAGGTGGTGTCAACAAGCGACTTGCAATATTTAAAGTGACTAATGGCAGTGTTTGTTACGTCTGTCTGTCCGTTGAGATGTGGTGCTAACGCGAAGATGGCTCCGTGGTGGTTGGTGGGGGGGAGGGGGGGGGAGGGGGGGGGAGGGTGACGCTGGGGGCGCACGCAGCCGCGGCACGACCGTAAATTCCAGTTAAGCGGACAAGACCCAGCGCGGAGGTGACATCATCGTTGTTCATAATATATTATATATATTCACGGAACACAGTGCATCCACGCGATCTAAAGATTAGGGCCACAGTGACAGTTGTCGACTCGTACCCGTCTCAGCTCAACGCATGTAATCCTTATAGAAAAATATGCATAAATAGTAAATTGTGCATATTTTAAAATTAAAGAACAAAATAACATTTACTCGCAAAACTACAGAAAAGTTAATTATATATACTATAAAAATAATAATTTCATAACGCGACCTTGGAATCATGTTAGACTCTAATAAGCTGTTCTATAACAAACACATTGAACTAATAGTGGAGAAATCACATAGAATGCTTGGCTTCCTATTCAGGACTTGCAAGCCATTCCAAAACCCACACACACTGAAGCTATAGGTTCATTTGTCAGAAGCCACTTAGAATACTCTTCTGTAAAGAAACCCCTCATATAAAGTGCTCGTAAACAGAAAAGAAAATATTCAACATCACATCCGCAGACATCTAAATTGGCGTTGTCGAGTTTCGTTTGACGCTTACCACGAAGATTTCTACCAAATTCCCAGTTTGGATACCAGAAGGAAAGTGTTTGGATACCAGAGCTTCTACAAAATATTCACTTTAGAGTACCACAACGAATTACCAGATAACAGATGGTAATTATTTTAATAAATAAATAAATAAAATTATTTTGGTTTGCAATATCATACACCGGGCAAATGTCTGACAAAACTGTCACAACACGACGACAAAGTTAGGTTATAAAAAACTAACCAAATTCTGAATTTTGCGGGTGTTATAGATGCATAGTCTTATGCCGGGCTGTCTAGGGTCCACCAGGATGAGTAGAAATGATGAACTCAGTTGATCATTGAACCGCTAGAGGCCGGCGGTATTATTTATTTACGTGGTTCCCAATAGGGAATCACTTCAACAATTGCGTCGTATAAAAAGATTAAAAACAACGGAAATTAAGATGTAACAATGAATAAAATATAAATTAGGCATGTTAAAGTCGTTGGCGCAAAAATGCGCGCGGTGGCTTGCAAGCCCAATGTTTCGACTGGTTGCCTGCGTCGCTGGCGGATCGCCCGCGCGCCGTTCCAGTGCGCGCTTGCGCAGGTGCCGACCAATCAGATACGCTCGGCGGCGATCGCACGTCGCCGGCCAAAACGACGCTGCCAGCCGCAGTCCAAATACGTAGCGTCGCTACAGGCTAAAGAAAACGAACACTGTAAGTTCTGACATCCATAAAAAAAAGTTATTTATTTATACAAGACGATTAGCGTCCACTGGCAGCCCAACGAGGATCCACACAAAAGCTGAACCCCACTCCGAACTGGACAATGCTAGTATATTAAAACAAACAGCGGCAAAAAGACCGTCTTTCGAAGAGATCGCGTTTTATTTGCGCAATGCAGTGTCGGATCAGGTCGTGGAGAAAAAATACGATGGGAATCATTCGAACAATTGGTTTCCGCGGGCGCGCGGCGGAAGAGGGGGACGGGGGGAGAGTCAGGGTTCCACAGCCAACATAGTTTATACATAAGCATAATAGGTATATATAACATTCGAACGAAATCGACGAGTCGAGGGAAACAAACGCGGGAATGGATGTGCGGGGAAACGATAAATTTCATAGCGAACAATGGTAATGCGATATAAAATAAGTATCGGCGAGTACGGCTGAGCGGGCCTGACGTCGACGGATGGATTTTCGGCAGAGGGGGGTTGGGGCGGGGGCGGGAGAGCCGGGGGGCTCTTAGAATCAATCAGCCCACGGAGGCTATCACAAAAGGATGGAGCATATCTTAAACATTATTCTGCAAGCCTCCGTAATTCTCCGCTACAATAGTTACCTATTTCCGAATTTATTTTCGGATTGGTAAAAAATCATCCGGTATCGGAAACAATTCTAATCAACTCCAAAATTAGGTCAATTTAGTTAGGGGGTTTGCTTTTGACGAATGTAAGCTCGCAGAATGTAAGCTCGCAGAACAGAATATCCTCACTTCACCACACGCGGCTTCCTCCAGCTAGAGGCACAAAGAAGCTTTTGGCGGGCCTGATCACGGTGAGAGCGCGACACTGAATGTATGACTGCTAGTTTTTGACAGGAAAAGGTTGGGTAAAAAAGCAATATATCCGGCGCCAACAGAATGTTTACTACAAAAATATATGTTTACAATTGCACGCTATAACCGTAACAAACATGTGCGTAGGCCAGTTTTGCACGTTTGCATGCATTATACAAACTCCAACGGAATTTTATAATCAAATTCTTAAGAGGGCCATCTTGATCTAATCCTAGGTAGGTACTTACGAAGCACCATATTAGTTTAGTTATTTACGTATAGTTGCTTGCCCAACTCTACTTGGACAAAATTACTAATGTATGCAAAAAAGAAGAATGGCTATGATAGCTATCATTTAATATCAACTGCTTCTATAGGTTGTTTAGTAATAGTAAATTATGTAACAGACCTGGCGTCTTACAGCTATGTCCTACAGGCGTCCCCCAGACTACTCGCGCCTGTCTCTGATTTTACACTTGTGATGGGTAGAGTAAATTAAAATTCTAACTACACACAAAATTCAACTCTTTCGCATTTGTACTTTTCGAGTTGAAAGATGTAACACACAGACGGTTAAAAACGGAAATATTAGCCTCTTATACATGAATTGTCTCGTATATATAGAAGCTAAAACTACAGCCAGGAAAACAAAGATGTTGATAAGATCTTTTATAAAAACAAAAAAAAAATATGTTAAAATTAAAAAATATCACATAATTATAATAATCGCGAGGTGCCAATATTGTTTACCATAAACAAATAAACTCGTTCTAAGAGATTTCTTTTATATAGAGCTGATACTAAGACCTAAATGAAAGGGCTGTGTTTACCGCGGTTAGATGAACTTGCGGCCGGCATAATGTGATACATTCAACCCGTCACAAGGCAGTTTGAACGCATTGTAATATGCACTACAACGCGACTAACAAGTTAATCTGCAGATTAACTAGTTGAAGTTCGATTCAAGGAAAATTCTAGACTCCAACGGGTCAAATCAGTTAATCTGCAGATTAACTCGTAACTCTGCGGATTAAAAGAATACAAACAATACCGGTAACATGCACTTATATATACATCCTCATAATGTATTCGATTTATTATGCACAATAGCGCGGGTAAGTCCTTACTATAGTGGTTTGTTTAATTTCTCTCACTTTACGCGCGTTAACAATAAACTATAAAAATAGTGTGTATTATGAAGATTTCATTACATTACGAACAAATATATATTATAAAGGAGAAAGTAGCTCATTCAGTGGTCATTGTTTCAATATAGCGTAGTGGTCAACGCGACTGAACACTTGAGTTAGGAGTGAAGTTATTAAAAAATTGTCAATATTTACAAATTTACGAATTACAATGGATTTGGATCTAAAATATTACTCAACAATGGAAGGCCTAAGCTGCGATGGATTGAAATCAAAAACGAAAGGCGGGGCAAAATAGAGGAACATTCACGAAGAGGTCAAGGTTTTTAATAATGACGATGATAAATATATAACCGAAAAATATTTATCAATTATGCCTCTAAAATTAAACGTCCACCTTAGTACAAAGATGGCCCAGTTAGGTCAGACTCTGTAATTTGATATTACTAAACGTTGAATTTGAACGCAACAATAAATCAATTATCAATTATGTTTATTTATTTATTTTTTAAAAGCAGCTATATAAAACAGCGAAAGTAAATAAGTTTACAGCTAATATTAAACATAACATTATCGTATAATTGTTATACATTTAAAGAGTCGTTGAAAGAAATTTCAGGAAGAAAGGGTGGATTATAGTTCTAAACAATATCACAGACAGCTTTAATACATTGGTTACAGCTAAGATGGATTAAATCAATGCTATGCATCTTTGTATTAAAAGTATCCTGAATTTTATTAAGCACGGCATTCTGTGCGTTACTTGAATTACATTTAGGCAAATGAAACAGGTAAGGAGTGCGCGAGAGACGAGGGTGTACACGAAAAGAGTTACAGGGTGTTAAAACAATGATCTTGTTTTAACCGATAGACACCGACCGAAATACGATAAACATAGTTTGAGAAGGTGTGAAACAAGCGTAATATGTAAGAATGGGTGATTCAGCGATCGCTTCTCTTAATAAACGTCAAATTAAATGAATTTTATCGCAAGGCTCAGCAGGGGGCCACGTCTTCGTCAGCGCTTACACAGACATAATCTTAAAGCGAACTTGGCGAGTTTGAAAAGTTGTCGAATTGATACGAATAATGTCCCAAAATCGCATAATTAGGTTAGCAGTTTATCTGATCGCCTCTAAATTAATCCAATTAAGATGTCCATTGTCTCGACAGCAAAACGCTCAACATTCATTTTATTATAAATCGACGCGACGATGCCATCGCAAACCCCGCCCTTCGGAGATTCCATGAAATCAAGGGTTATGTTGAAGACGTAATTAAAATTGAACTTAGAAGCTTATCTCGGATTCAAATTAAGATCATTTTCATTTTAAAAGAAAATGCTGTTTTAACATTGTTAAGAGATCTTTGTCAACACTGCTCTGATGGGACATTGATATTTAACCTAAATACTTTTAATGGGCTGAAGCTATTAATAATTTTACTGTATGTATATAAGTAGTTATGAGATTTAAAAATATATTATAAAAAAAACGGAATTTACAAAAGTCAAAAAGTACTAGAGGGAAGTTCATAGATGCAAAGATGTCGTAGGGTAGTCTGGGTTAAAATATAACCTTAAAGACAGCACTATTTTATTATATTCTAATATTAGTTGACCGCTTTTGCGATTCATGTGTTTTACTATAAAAAATATTAAATTAGTACGAGCCTTGTATTTCTTTTCTTATTTTTTGATATTTTGATAAAGAGTTTAGCTTCGCATCTCAAGCATCAGATCGTTCTTGACGGCCATGAACCAACAAACCATCTACTCTGTCCTAGACCATAAATAGTTATATGTACTCAGTTTTAAGACAAAGGCCAATAAACCTACAGCGGGTACCAGAGACTTAAAAATTGGAAAAGTGTTTTAGCAGCCGTTGAAAATGTAATTTAACATGAAAAATATTAAAAAACTACTATTACCAAACTAATAAAAAAATAACTATTAGAAAGTAGGAAAAGAATCATCGCATTGTAATAAAATAGTTTGTTAAACATGCATGCGGTGAATATTTATTCTAATCACACTACGCGAGATTAAAATGAGGAGCTGTTTCCAGAAACGCGATAAATACAGTTTCATCGATCGTAGAATCCTAGCCGAGATCCCGGGAATAAACGGCGTCCCACTTTCCTCGGGATGACAAGCTTATGAGATTCGACCTGAGCGTGCCTTATTGCGAAGCGGGATTGCCCCGTCCGTTCGATGCGCCAAAGCCCCGTCCAATAGTCACGGATCCATCCTGCTGGGGTTTGAGAATGCTGCACATGCGCCGGCATTTATAACGAGCCTCCGACGCTTGCTTCCTAGTTTTCTTTCATTCGTCGCACGAGATGTGCTCGAAGGGACACGAGAGGAAAACTTAATAAGTGAGAATTCTCAGTGGCGCCTTCACAGTCTTTTAAGAAAACCAGTATGTTTACTAGATTTTCCTACCAAACAAAGAACTGTCATAGTAAAATCTGAACTAAAAAAGAAAAACTTTGTATCAAGTCTTGTGGGCAATTTTTCTTTTATGTAGATTTCATTAGAAAAGCTACCTATTGCAATGGATACCATGTCATGATTTCAGGAAAATTTCGACATATCTGCGCGTTTCACATCCCCTAGAACCCAAAACCACCCTCAGTTTAAAAATGTAAATATAAGTTTATATATTTATCTCTATATATATGTTAAAATAGGTAAACACCTTTAGTTTAACATATATAAAAGTTTGACAGTATTGACATTTGGAAAATACGAATGCTTTTTAATATTTTAAGGATTGAAATTTTTTGCAAATAAAATATATAGCCAGAATGTTCAAAGAAAAATTAATACCGAAAGCACAGATAGTTGCATCGCTATCTATCTGTGCTTTCGGTATTAATTTTTCTTTGAACATTCTGGCTATATATTTTATTTGCAAAAAATTTCAATCCTTAAAATATTAAAAAGCATTCGTATTTTCCAAATGTCAATACTGTCAAACTTTTATATATGTTAAACTAAAGGTGTTTACCTATTTTAACATAGAAATCATCTAATTAACGGTATTTAAACAATACATTTTACTATTTTACTATATCTCTATATATATATATATCACTTTCCTGTGGACACGATAAATGCCGTAATTTTACGCCAATCACTTTCAAATAGATACATAAAATTTAAGAACACAAAAGTTGTTAATGGGTTTTCCCATTAACCTTAGATAAGGGTTTAGGCCCTTATCATCCTTAGATAAGGGCCTAAAACTTATCTAAGTAAACTTTTTTGATAGCACTAACCATTGATGCTAGGGGTTGGGAAAAATTGGTTTTTCAAAATTCAAAAAATCATATTTCCCTTAATAAGCACATGATCAAATCAGATCAAAATTTTAATTGTTGGCCTATAATTTCTCCACAACTTTTGCTTGAAATAATGTTTGATATGAGCAACCCTTACGGTATGGGATGACCAAAATGTTTCACCACTTTAATCCGGTGAAATCCACCTCCGCCTGCTAGCATACCGAAAGATTTGCTTTTATACATTTATTTTTAAAAAATCTAACAAGCGTGCATCATTTTCGCTTATTGACGTATTTCTCTGTTTTTTAGTTACAGGACCAAGGCCATGATTACATTTGCATTTATTTGCCACCACTACAGTCTTTTAGCATTAATAATCATGTCTTTCAAGTAAAATAACCGACAGATGTGATCCTTAGAATATGTTTTTGTATATATTTTTTTAAATTCTAACTCAAAGAGGAAACACTATAATAGCATAATTTATTGGAATACGCAATAGGTAGGTACGAAGGTATATTACTCGAAATCGAACTAAATCTAATGATTCTGTTTGATAATCCTCAGCTGGCGGTCAAGAATTCACAGCAGTGCATTTAAACTCTTAATGATTTTACAAAATACTGTCTCAGAACGAGCTGTAAGAAGTTTAGTCGCCCGTTTATTGTCAAGTTGGTTAGTCAGTATGATAAGACAGCTTTGGTCGTGGTATCAAAGATTAGGGTTCCGAGTTGTGGTCGAAATGTCCATAAAACAGGATCTAATAATTGTCCTTTGGATAGATTGTGGAGGGTATAATCGTGGGGTTTTAATTAAAGTAATTCGATATCATCGGGTTCCATTAAAGGGGTTTCCTATCTCCACTGGATGGAAATTGGAAACATCTTCAAAGCAACTTACAGTTTGTTTGAGTGCAGGACAGAAAAAGTGTATTAATAAAGGCACTTTTGCATTTTTTTTTTTAAATTTAAAGGAACCTTGAAAAACTTTACGGTGAGTCAATATTTGACATTTAGGCAAAAACTAATAGTACGCCGTCTAAGCGTACCCCGCAGATTACGATGCAGGTTCATATTGTAAAATTCTGCAAATGCTCTCCGGTATCATTTGAAAATACGAATCGTTTTATCTGGCTTTTCCTTACTCAATGTCTTAATTTGATTACGTTCGCTGTCTCTCTCGGATTCCATCGCAGAGCGTTGCTCTGTCTCCCTCTGACGGCAGATTCGCTATCCGCAGAGACGCTCTTTGCCGGTACGGTATTATAATTGCTCCAACTGTGCAAAACTAAAATAAAACTACTCTAAGGAAGGTCTATTCTGCAGTGCGGGTAGAACGTGACTAAAGATCTTGGCGTCGTTTTGCGTTGAAGAATGAATGTAATAAGGCGTACCTATAGCCATCTTTTTCTCAGCTTCGTTCTTTGGAAATGATTATTTGTTCCTTTGGACAGATTACGACCAACTTTATAATGTCGCTATGCAAGGCGTTCAATCATGTATGAACACTGCCTTTTCGATGAGGCGTGATGTAAACCGTACGAGAGGTACAGTCCCGCGGGCAGCAGCAATGATGGTAGGCAGATAAGGAAGGCATAATACACGCGACAGTAACTTCTACTCGTAAGTACGCAAAACACAAGAATGCACCTCCTCAAATGGGCAAAATCTAATATGTTTAGTTGAGAATGGCGTTAGAGGAAGGTGCTTCCAAATATTAACTTATTGATTGTCGAAACTGGTCTAATCGATCCAACGTAATACCAATACGATTTATTTTTAATTAGTCTATATGTCAAAGGCAGCGCCGATATCAAACGAACGACGAAATGAATATTCAATGGGACGAAAATAATCGAGTAGCATAAATTCGTGTGCATGCATGGGCATTTTAGTGGAAGCTCATTAACAATTTTCAAATTGTAAGCGCACGTGCTTTCATGTCCATCAGGCCAAAGTGTGAAATAAAAATATTTGTACAGAAAACAAGATCACCGAATCTGTTCTGTTCGAAATAGAATGCTCGCTTATTGAAAAAATAAGTGAGAATTCATTTTAGACGGCACTTGAAACTGGGCGATCAATTCGAGAGGAGGAGGACCTTTTTACTTCTCAAACATATTGGCATATTCTGTCGTCCTTTCTGTACAAGTTCCTACAGTCCTAGTTCCAAATCCTAGCTTAGGAAAAAAAACAATCAGAACCACTGGAAATCAGACTCCGTTCCCCATTTAAAGACAGAACCGATGCAAAGGAAAACGGAGTTATCGCGCTAAATGACGATTTGAAAAAATTTTACTTTATAAACTAACAAACTTAAACATTATTATAAATATTTTTACACGCACTGAACTACTCAAACCGACACATAGTCACTAATATATTTACTATTTGATCAATTCATACGAACATCACTTCAATTCAAAGATTCATTCAAAAGTAAAACAAACGTTCAACAAATTTTGAGGAAATACGCCCTTTGGCAGTCTACTTTGCGTTGTGGGCTAATAAAATTCGCAAAAACTGTATCTGCTTTGTTTTATCCGAGTGTTATTGTTATGTATAATCACCCATTAATTAAATTTATGGTATTGGATAGATATATGAATATGGTTAAAACATCAATTTATATAGTTTTTTTTTAAATGAATTTTCATATTTAAGCAGGAGTGACAAAATGTAATATTTCTATTACTATCAAAAATAATATTACAATTTATCGTAATATACAATTGATTAATTTTATTCTTAAAATTTGGACATTCCTAAATTAAATCAAGTTTTTATAAACTTGTAAGATGTAAGTTGTATTTTGTTTTTGTGTTGTATAAACACGAATTATTTTAAACAGGTGCCTAGGTAGAAAAATTACTTAAACATTTTACATAGTGTATTTGAGTTTAAATTTTTGTTCAGCCATTTTATCATATCACTGTTACATAATAGTTTTATTTGAAGTTTTTCTGCAAAGAACGCAAATAAACTTATTAGTTTATTTTATAAGCAGTCGCAGTCATGAATCTCTACTGTTACCGACGGATCAGCGTTTTTGACGGAAATTATATTCAAAATAGAAATATGTTACGTTTTATATTGACAAATTTACAGGAAAAGAGTGAAAAAAACATACATTTGCATGCCCTTAAGAGATTTATAAAGTTTTTGTTATATTCAAATAATTAAACATTGAATAAAATAATTAAATAGAAACACAATCGAGGAAATCGCACCAAGTGAGCGTGGAGAGATAATTTGCCAATTAATAATTTGCCAACTCTTTAGGCAAACTTTAACGCATCGGGTGACCATGCGCCGAGGTTCCACAGCAAATGCGACGACAGCATAGGATCTTGAGGAGTTGAGAACGAAGAAACCACAGACCCAGCAGTAGCTATCGCTCTCTCACTCTTTTGGGTCACAGGTCAAGCTTTAGCAAGATTCCATGGCACTAACGTGGCAACTATTTAAAGGTAATGTTACTAAATATATTTATTAGGAATGCCAACATCTTGTGTTGAAATATTGTTGCAAAAAACTATACAACCGTTCAGCTGGTTTTTAAGGCGTTTGACTACCGACCCAGGATTAAGGGTTCGAATCCAAATTTATTCACGAAGGTTGCATCGGCAAAATCTCTCCTAAATGGCACAATCAAATAGGCAAGGCGAGGCCATAAATATTTGTTCATAATCTTCACAGCAATAATACAATATACTAAAACTCATAATTTATGAATGGCGTCGCTTTGTCATGAACATACCCGCATACCAAATTGTCGGCAAAAGCAGTTTGAATGCGCCCATGCCGGTGTTAACCAGTGATGCATGTAAAATCACGGATGAAAAATGTATTCTGTGATATGAAAACTATGCAGGAAAAAACATAGTTGTATGTTAAAATCATTATTATGAATACGCATTTATTATTTTATATTGTATGTATTTGACAAAAATATTGCATTTAAACCAACGCCATATTATAACCAAGTTATAACATATTTATTAAGAAATATAAATTAAATTAAAAAAAAAAACAAGTATGGCTATGACACTCTTCATTTAATATCAACTGCTTCTAGACATTGTTTAGTAGTAGTAAATTATTTTACCAGAACCTGTCGTTTTACATCTAGACCCTACAGGCGCCATAAAAGGCATTTCTTCCCCAGACTAATTCGTGCCTGTTCAACTTCCACTGTTCGTGCGTGTGGTTTCAAACTTGTGATGGGTTGAGTAGATTAAAATAAAAAAAACATGATTCAATGTTATCATGACATTCTTTCAATTCATCATAAATTTCAACACCATTTTACTTTTTTTTTGTAAATTTTGTGGCGAAGCTATTAATGAAACAACCTCCCTTATTTTTGTATTTACTGAATTTGGGATTTATTTAATACTAACTTCTCCTAAATTGACCCTTTTTTTAATACCTCTGCTAATAATTATTACAAAGTGCACTCATAGATGAATAATTAATTCTAATTGGCCAGTAATAAATAAAACGTTTTAATAGCCGCGCTGTCATGTTTGAAATTCGAATATGATCGCATCCTAATGTTAAATATCTCCATGTCCATTTGCATACAAAAAAATATTGACTCTAATGTTAAATATCTATATAATCGACCAGCTTTAGATGTGATCTAAACGGTTATGAATGTAGTTTATCAATTCTACACACAAAAATTCAACTTCGCATTTGTACCTTTCAAGTTAAAAGTGCAACGGACAGGCATACGATCAAAGGACAGGGATAGACTAGTTCTCCAGGGTTTAAGCTATCTTATCCCCATACTAAATTTCATCAAAATCGGTTCAGCGATTCAGCCGTGAATATGTATCAGACATACAGACTTTTGCATTTATAATAATAGTAATTGATATAGTATGTTTAACAGAAATTGTGTCTTTAGACAGTCAGCCTACACCAGCTTTTTGATATTAATCCAGGCAATTAATCTTTATACCATAAAAAAAATCATTATATTATAGTTATCATTATATAGATATTAAGTAAATCAAATTAATATAACAGGTAAACATAGTAGAAAAAGTAAAAACACACACGTAGACTAGAACATGGATTCTAGTTCCGTAAGCAATTCGTCCATCACTTAGTTTTTCCTACTCTCTGTTAATTTTATTTTATTCAGTATTATTTTTTATCAAAAGACTATGATCTTCATCAATGGATGTCATCATATTTGTCTGTTTAAAAATATATATGTATGTTACTAGTTTATATACGCACCTTTATAGGATAAAGGTGCGTAAATGCTTTTTCTTATGTTTTAACCGCTGTTTTATGTATTTACTGTTTTAAATTGCAAATGTCATTCCTATACAATTTATGTTTGTTTTTGGAAAATAAAAGTTATCTTATCTTATCTTATCTTAAGGTTCGGACGACAAACAATTCGAAGTAGCAGGAGCGCATGTGAGGGCAGCAGGCGTTGACCGCAGTCGGAGTTTAGCAAGCACGCGGCGGTGAAAGTTTGAGTTTCGGCCAGGTTATGGATTAGGAGCGGTCGACAGTGCGCTGGATCGGAACAATGATTCATCGCTGCCATTCGCCATTTGGCAGAGTAGGGTACATGCGAGTATATGCTCTCAGATGCGTACTTTGCCGGGCTCGGCTCAAAGGCAAATTCGAGCGTCTTCCCTCTCTCAGCCCTGATCCCCGGGCGATCTTATCGATTAGCTAACTACCGACAAATCTTCACAAGTCGTGGGGTTAAACACTTTAAGAACAAATTCAGGGTTTCTCTAATCTATTGATTATGCTGCTTTTTTCCTGTAGTTAAATAATTTTGTAACACAAGGATAAATACAAATATGCGATGGTGCGCACACAAGGAAAATTTAGTAAAAGTAATTTAATTATGAAACAAAAAAACCATATTAGTATTGCGCCGCATTAAATCATAACGCTTACCTTTTCATCTATTTATTTTTTTTTCTTATAGCTATGGAAGCTCAGTCAATTTTGACTCCCCTTAAGAAGTGAAGACATTCAAATGAAAACTGCAACGTTTCATGCACATTCTTAAACCTTAGTTATCATCTTAAGAAAAAATATTTATAACTAGTAAATTATTTACTAAATTACTTATCTGTGAAAAAAAGTCTCCAGAAATTATAAAAGGGTTAGGCGTTAAATGATTAAGACAGGTAAGATAAGATAAATATCGCTAAGAGAAGTTCTTTGGCCACCCAATTAAAAGACTGCGAAAAAAATAATCACCCAAATGTAGATGGATCAAATTGTGGTTAGAATTTATATAGAAGTAGCATTAGCATTCCAATTGCAGTGGCCAAATACTTCTCGCTGGTGGGCTGGTGGTTCAGGAAAAAATGATAAAATGGTATAAGGAACGTTTCACAATTTGCAATAAACTAGTATAAATAATGATCATAAGAGTAGATTTAAACAAAACGTAGCTAATCTGTGCTGCTTTGTTGAGCTCCGCTAACTTCGCTACATTCAACAAGAAACGAGCGAATTTCCTTTGTGAAACAAAATTAAGTCAAGTTGAGCTTCGGCGCAAGTAAACTACGAACGTCTGCTAACCCTTTACACGATCTACTCATTACACTAATTTAAGAAAAAACTTTAGACGAATAATTTATAAAAGTTGCAACAAGAAAAAACGGAAAACTTCCAAAAGAAAAAAGTTCTACTATACCTGTCTAAAGTGCATTTTTTTTAAACCATGGTAGTATTATAGTTTTTTTTTGGAACTACAATATATTTACTAACTGAAATTTTATATAAAGTAATCATGTATTTCATACAGCTCAAATTTAAATAAGAAAAAATACAATTTATTAAAAAAAAAAAATACAAACCTAATAGGTCCAAGTTTATTCTTTTTGACAATAATAAATTTACACTTAATAGTTACCTTATTGATGAATAAATCTACTCTAATGCTATCATTGGTTGTTCACAACGATGATTCGTCTATTCATTTCATTCTTACTGTTGCAGGAACTACCTAACAAGTTTTTCTAAATTTTTGTTTTCTTATAAGTCAACATTAGATAAGTTGAAAACCTCTAAACCAACCGACATACGTAGTACATACTTTTTTTTCGTGTTTTTGCGAATTACAGGACCAAAGTTCTATTGTAGATATTTTTCAAATTTTGTTTATGATTTTTCTAAAATAATAAGTAAATAAATAAATAATAAAATCCTTAATTCTAGACGAACCACCTTCTTTTTGTATGCAGGTAGCGAAATGAGGTGAGCGTAGCCAATTAGACACGCATTCAGCGCGAGGGACTTACTTCAATTAGTTGGATTCACGCTTTCGGCTTATTAGGCAGATAAAGGCACGAATTGCTCCATACCGGCGAAAGCGACTCCAAGGGCTTTACCTTTGCGTATTGCGAATAGGAATTTGAGGCCGCTATGTTACGGGATGTGTTTTTGAATGATCTTTAATGAGATTAGATACATTGATTGAGCTGCGGTTCTCGTTCAATACAGATAAAGAAATAGAATGACGAAACATCCTACCTTTCTCAGACATGTCGTCTTCATCTGCACTCTTTATCGAACAAGAAGACCGTTTGCACGCAAATCCTGGATTAAAGTTTTTCCATGCTAACATTTCTCAATACCTAATCTGATTGTCAACAGAGCAATGACTACAATCATTTGTTTACCAAGTACAAGCTGATTACAAAAAACGAAGATGTGCTAATAAGTACAAAAGTAACATATGTTTGCACAAAAAAAAAACAATTAAAAGAAATTTCTAAATTGGTTTGGAAAACTATCCGGAATAAATATAACCGAAAAAACGCAGATGATGCGATAATTGAAAAGGCTAAGTCCTATCAAATTAACAAAAACACTTTTAAGGAGAGGTGGAACGAGAATTGTTGTTTTATTGATTCACAATAAAAAGGACGGGAAGTTGGAGAGGATAGACTATTGTGACAGATATAGAGACCTCTCTAGCAATTCTAGCCACATAAAACGGTGATATAAAAACCCTTTTATATCACGGTTGCCAGCGGAGTCTCGGGATTTCAATGACAAAGTATGGGGACGCATTGTAGCCACATAATATGAATGCTATAATGGTATTATGATAGTATGTCAGTCATAAGTTAAAGTTTGATGAGTCTCTAGAGACATTAAGTGAATAAGCGCAAACTAAATACCTGTATACTAAACCAAGTCTCAATCTACATAGGTTGGTATACTAACTCAAAATGTTTTATTAGTCATTGTTTGATTTTCAGATTTTTGTATTTTTATTAATATACGACAATCTGCATAAACCAATGAAGATATAACGGCTATCTCGGAGTTTTATATAAACGAAGAGGCTATTATTACGTCAGAGGTCTAAAGCCTCAAAAGCAACAGTAACCGCAGACCACAAAAATGCCGGGTACATGGCACCAAAGAAATGGCAGAGAGAACTGTCACAACACGGTACAAAATAATGAAAGATTAAATAATAATGTTGAAAAAAAAATTAAGTAGTTCATATGAAATATGATTACTTCCAAAAATGAAGTTCAATAAAATAAGTTTCAAATAATTTTAAAAATATACGCAGAATATCTTGCGATCTATTATTAAGAATCGCTGTAAAGAAAAATAAAAAGTAAAATGTTGAATCAGAGCAAGACCTAGATTATGATCGTATTTCATACATATTTGAGAAGCAAGACTGAATTGAAAACGTGCGATATGTAAAATGCATTGCAGTGGCGGGTTTGAGAAATAGCTACGACTGCACTCCGAAAATCATTATTAATGCATGATCACACACACACACACACATGGACACGCAAGCGAGAGGAGGAACCGATTCTGATAGAGAAGGGATGTTCGCTCGAAACCGCGAAACTATTAATTACTGTTCAAAAATCAAAATGAATAATGTAGCACAAACATATGTCAACCAGTACTGGCTGGAAATGATCAGACCGCTACAACATTAAATTCTAAGCTTCTTTCAGCATCAATTGGCAGTTGACATACGTTAGAACCATACAAAGGAAAATAAATAATATATATAAATGTTTAACCTGGGTTAAAATTTCAAAGTTATACTGGAAAAATTGGGTTTTGATATGGACGGTAAATCATGTGTTATGTAATTTTTTCATTTAGTTTTTTTTATGAAAAACTCCATTATAACAAATCTTATCGTTTTTGTTTTTACCTACATACTTAAAAAATATGCGTAACGAAATCCTTATTGTTTTGTATAGTTCATAACTTAATAATACAAAACAAGCCCAGCCTCCTTCAGGACTAGGTGTCGACAATGGTTGCTAGAGCTGCAAACTACCAACACTTATTACAGAAATTAGTTTTAAAAATATATTTTAAAAAATGTTAACTTATCATTAATACTAATTGTTTGTAAGACTGTTGATTTCTCCCAATAAAGAATAAAGACTCAAAGGAGCACGGAGAGCATTCAGTCAAAAGTGTTTGGTTTCGTTGGAAAGAATTGCAAACAAAATAGCGGAGAGTCCTGAGTCTGATTCGCCGTTCATCGCTCGCTGAGCCGGCTCACGCGAAGAGCGACACAGCACTAGCGACTAGACGACCCGAGATGCGGTGGTTCCGTCATTAGGTTGTTTGTGTTGCTAATCTAAATAAAACGTTTAAGTTGCCTTCGTCGTTGCGTTAGGCGCTGTGAAGACGTCTGCAAGGAAGTCGTCTGTCAGGCGAACGAAACATATCAAATAAACCGCCCCGTAGCTGGTAGCGTCGCATCTGCATGCCCTTGTCCCATACGACCGACTGCATACAAATCAGTCAAATAAATGTCTTTTGGATACAAAATGTATTTAAAAATATACCTCGTTTATATATATATAACATTACAAATTATTTTACCAAGTGGTGAAAAGAGAAGTGGATTAGAAATAAATTGCCAAACGTTTCGGTGCGAAGGTCCCATCTTTCCTCTTCCTTTCTCCCCCTCTCTTCTCTTTTCACCGCCTGTACCGACTAAGATCTAATGATTAATAATTCAGAAAAACAATCTTCTACTAATATCGATATACATATAATAAGTTCTAAGTAGGAATAGTTTTTAGGAGTAAGAAAATATGTTATAATTCGTGAATTTGTTAACCGATTTCTTGCACCAAGACGAAGAGACAATTTTGTATCGTGAGTAGAACTAAATCCCTAACCAAGAGATATTTGGCCTCATACTAATAAATGATATACTCTTAAACAAAGTTATAAATTGAAGTAGACAATCTTGTAGGGTGCCCGTTTGGTTATTTATTATAAATAGTTATTATAAATAATATTAAAATGTTTCATAAAAAAAAATGTATTAAAACAAAATTAAATGAAAGAAACTATTACAAATGACACACAAAAAATATATACTTATTTAAGCTTTTGCTTATAAAAACCATTTACATAACTTTGAATTTTATCCGCGTAATTTATGCATTGAAATAAGATTCTAACAATTGCAATTGCAACTCTCTTGAGGAAATAAAATATTTAATTTTATTGTTAATTAGTTTCATACTGACTTACATCCTTTAAAAAAAATTAAAACGTTCAAAAACTACTTTATAATAATTTTTGAGCAGAATTTCGGTTATTCGAATATAATAAAAAAAATGTGTGAGTGCTGGGTCTCGCGATTAAGATGTGTAAACATCAGCGTTTTTAGACCTTTTTTATTTATTTTTTATTCATATCAGTTACTTAGTAATAAATACCAACCTTTACAAAATCAATACACATTTACAATTATCAAATGAAAACATGTTATTAATATGAATATGTTTCCTTAAAAAATAATGAGCCAGTAAAGTTTATAAAACGGTTGATAATTAAAATATAAGTAGCTTCATTAGACAGTCGCCTGTTTTATTGGGAGAGTTTCTGAGGTTTAGAACTGTGACGTTGAGAATGCTTCGCGGGAAGTGTCTTGTCATCGGCGCACATGTCGCGACCGCATTTGAAAACGGTCGCAGTTAAATTACACTTTGACACCTGTCTGCCGTCTGAGGTAGCAGGAGCTCATGCGGCGTCAGGCGCAGACGTCTCCGCCCTCGCGTCGCGTCGGTCGCCCTCGTTGGAGTTCGTTCGGGATCCGCGGACCGTTCACCTCCTCATTAACTATGAAGTCTTGGCCTAATTCACTTCGAAAAGGCAATACGATTCCTACTAGGGACACGCTGTAAAAATGAGGCTGGTTTATCCAGTCCAGTGGTTGGGTCCAGTGTGCGACGTAACTTCTTTCGAACATGTGCCGGCTGAGGAGGGAATGGGGGGGAAGCTATCCCATTTTCACAAAATTCCTTTGTTATTAAATAGCGCTGCTGTAAGATCACAAATTTAAAACATGTTACTCAAAAGAAATGTTTTCCAATAGCATAGACAGGAAAACCAAAAAATGCCGCTAATACCAATAATAAACAAGGCAATAATCAAATCGAAATCCTTCGGGGCTTAGCACCGCGGCGCAGTACGTAAGAATATGGAATACGATATCGGGATAGGAGATTTTGGCACGGCAGAAAAGACTTTTTAACGAGGGGCCCTCTCGAAACAGGAAGACGGAGAGGAGGAGGAAGGACGAGGAGATGCGAAACAAGGAGAAAATCGAGCGGCAACGCGTTCGGGATTGGGAGCCGACGCGTAACGAGCAAATGTAATTTAAAATACGGCAAATGAAGCGATCGACGCGCCAGGGCTGCGGGGCGCGGGGCGCGGCCCCGAGGGGAAGGCACCATTAGGCCAATCGAATGTACTGACTGACTGCTTCTCGCGAGGCGTCTGTCAGATGCAAGGACCAAGTCTAATGAGACAGAAAATAAAGCGAAAAGATAGGAGATAGACTTTCGAAACCACGTCAATTTCTTCCTTTACACAATACGCAATTAAAGTTGTGTAAAATGAAAACAGAAAAACCTAAAGAGTATTTCATTTATTTAAAAAAAATCTACTTGTAGAAATTGATACAAAAAAAATGAGAATCCGATACAGATAGAATATAACTCTCATTGTATGTATGTAGCATACGCTTCGAATGGGCGAACTCATCGGTTGGTAAAACTGAAAATATGGACGCAGACTATATAAAAATCATTGTTGGTAACGCGCGATTTGGCACTACAGTCTTCAGTCATGGGCAAACCAAAGAGTAAAAAAAAATGCCTCCGTCAGCAAGCTAGCTAGCTAGTCACTAATATGAGAATTTAAAACCATTGTAACGGGGGTAAAACGGAAGCCCTCGTTAACGTGAAGGTAAGGATAAGGTGAGGTAACAGATAGAGTTCAGACAGGGTCACCATGTTGTTTGTTGAGGTTACACACTTATCCTAACTAGTTTCTGACTCCGTAGGAATGCAAATAGAAATTAATAAATAACTCATCTCATAAATCGTCCCAAGACGGTCTATTATTGACGTCACGTCGTGTGACATGCAAATTAGCATTTTTCCAAACAAAGCAAATGTATTCCCTTTAAGAAGGAATTTGCAAGCTAATTAATTCATAATTGTCTTTGACGTCGATGCAAAACTTCCAGTTGACTGGGCATGAGAACTGTGAATCTGGCAATTTCACAGGTGTGAAATATGCTTATATTACCAACTCGTGGCAACGGCAATATATAGGTTGATTTCAATAAAGCATTTTGGTGAAGTAGATAAAACTTTATATTATACTAATTAACTAAAATATTATATTTATTAATATGACACTAAAGGGGTAAGTAACATCGAGGCAGAGTCAAAATCACCACACCATCAGACCGGCTCAATAAGAATAAATGGTTATCTTTTAGTATAATAACAATCAAACCGCATACTACTTTAACACTTAAGCATACTATTTAAGCTGCAGACATCACGTCGAAAAACTACAGACAAATTGGTGAATATGTAAATATAACCTGTAACGGGGGTCTCAAATGCTCGCCCCGTTAACGGTCGATGAATTGATGCAAGGTATAGATTAGTTAACTGATCTTTCTTGACTATAGATATTCACTTAAAGTTACTGTTACAATCCGTAAGTAACTACGTAGTATATATTGGGTAATTAATAATAAGAATATTAGTGTGACACAGAAGGTATGCAGAAGGCTCGATGTTGTGAGAGCTCGACGAAGGTCCGCCGAAGACTGAAGTTGCCAGGTACCTATTTCGACCACGAAAACTTATTGTGGGAAAGGAATTTCTTGAGTATCTCACTGTTTGTCTCTCGTGACGCCAAACGATGTGCGAACTGCAACTATGCAACTATGCAGTGGGCACAACCCGAAGGAAAAATAACTTCGGAGTCAATAATGCTGTAGTCAGTAATAACGTGGATACTTTTAGGGTCACACCAACCGAGTGTCCTGACCGTCTTCCCGACGCCCAAAGCTCCATCAGCCAAGTTCCTCCCCCAGCCGAAGAGAGCCCGTTTCGAAGCCACTTAGGAATCGACGCACGAGCCGCGCGACGCTGCAAAAATAATTACCGCACCGCCGCGCGGCGCTGCGAGGGATGAAATTTTAATTAGGATCGTTAGGGCCTTCGGAAATGTACCGTCGAGACAGTAGGCACCGCGCCGCACCGCCCCGAAGGCGACGATCAACTTAAGATGCGCTTATCATACAAATCTAGTTATGCAAGGCGCTCTTGCGACTTGCATACAAATTGTGTCTGACTAACTTAATTAACAACTATCTAATCTGGACTTTGCTAGATGTTCGTGGCTAAAACACAATGTTAAAAAATAAAACGGTCTCCTATAAGTTTAAATGGACAATTTGTATTATTATATAGAAGCATTAACTTAAATACAAGGATCCAGAACATCGGAGACGTCTTCCTTATTTCACTTCCATCAACCCTGGAACATTCATCTTCCGGCATATAAACATTAATTAACATAAGTATTTATATGTCACAGATAAACTGCTAGACTTTGGTTTTTTAAATTATGTATGAATGTACGTTGCAAAATTAAATATCATTCTTACACAACTACGTCTATATCTAAGACTGTTGAAAGCAAAATAAAATGGGCAAAGTCGAAAAAAAAAAAACCATAGAATAATTCGGCGAAGACAACTTGTGATAACATTGTATTTTAAAAATATTTAGTTAAAATTTAAAACAAACAATTGACTGCTAGAACAAAAAATTAGATAAGAACGCTCATTTTGAAATTAGTAAAAATTATAAGTTATAAAAAATATTATTGTTTAAAAATATTATTAGGATTGTTCTTGTAAGAAGTATTATTATGGTAGATTATTATTGTTTGTAATATTGCTTTGGAAGATAAAATTGATCTAATAACCATGTCATTCATTTTCCTCACATGATATTCAGCAGATGAGCCGTGGGCTTAAATATCAGCTCTTTTGCCTTATTATAGGTATACAAAATAATAAAAACTATAAAAAAATAAAATAATAAATATATTACTATATTAGATAGATATAAAATCACACACCATCCCCTAATACTATTAGGTAATACTCCTTGAAAATACGAGCAAAAGACATTATTAAACATAAAATTTATACTACTTACTAAATTTTAATAAAATATAACAAAGAAGATTAGGTTATTATTTTTTAAAGGCAAAAAACTGCCAATTGGCTTAGAGGATCGAGGAATCTGCATCTCAGTGTCGAGAAAAAAAGAAGATCGCGTCACAGCGGTAAGAACTGGTGGAATCCAGACAATTCCGGATATTTATGAATCGGAGATCTCGCCTCGTGACCCGGATTGCACCACCGCCTCACTCCCCCGCCCTCTTCCCTCTACCCTTAAAGATCCATTCTTCGGAATTCTGAGAAAAAGAATTAAATTTGTATGTCTCAAGCCACCGAAACACTTTAAATGCCACGATGCTTTAAACTCGTTTGCAAAGGATAAAAAATATTGGAAAAATCTGTTGAAATTCTTTAAAAATTTGGTTCAAAATAGGGCTGTGGTCTGATAAAAACCACCCATTTGAAATATGACACAACGTCGACATGAAATCGAGTGGATATAAAATAACCCAAAATTCTTTTGACAATAAATCAAAAAAAAATATTGTATATTTGCACATTATTGTCTTTTATGTTTGTAGTTTTAGGCAAAAATGTTTATAATTACTTCAGAATTTGATCGTTGAATCATGATCGTAAGCTACCGATATAAAGATTGTTTTAAAATGGCCCGCAACAAACGTAAGCATGAATCTAAATCTTGGGGAAGTTTGACACTCAGCAGGGCTCAGATGACCAGTCAGTTTGCTGCACCAAGAGGATGCATTACCAGAATTTTAGGTAACCTATGATAAAGGAAGGTGAAAAGATGGATCGTTGGGCGGTGCGGTGTGGAAAGCGCGTTTTTATGTTCGGTCATGATCTTAAGTTTGGCTGATATTTATCTATCTATCTATTTCAGGCACGCCTTTGATCCGCAGCCTTCTTTTACCCTGCCCCTCCCCCCAACCCTCTTTCTCCCTTTATCTCCTTACTCCGGTTTCGCTGGATCAATTAATTTTCCGCTACATCCTTCGAAGTCACGCGGGAGTTAATGTTAGATGCTGTTTTCATATGATCCGCTTTTTTCACACGATTTAAACTGGGCTTTGATGATTATTTATCTTATTTATATAAACCATTTTCAAAGTCTTCGAATGAATCTGATAATATTATTTTATTTTAGAATTTTTTCAGTAGCTCTCTATAAATATTGAATACGTTCACACTGTCGTGTCTTTTTAATTATTTTATTGGAACTTTCACGGATCGCAGTTATTGTAAAAAACTTATTCGTGTAAGTTTTACCAATTATCTAATATTTAATACTCTCAGAATGTTCTTGTTTGTAACTTGCAACAGCGAAAATACTTTTAATTGGTTAAAGTTTTTTTTTAAAAATACCTGTTGATAAAAACCGGGCAAATTTGAACGCTATTCGGGCACCGAACGTTCTGTAAAATATTCAACATTTATTTTAAACAAAATTTAAACATTTATCTCGTACAATAATTTGGTTTGGTTAGTTCGGATCTGATTTCGGACCAGGGAGGATCATTTTTGACAACTGTAAATCAATTTGTGTAAGCCGAGACACACACACAACAAGACCCTGAGCCGAAGCGCCTGAAGACATGTCTAAATTGCCTTTAATAGAAGTGCTTGGAATAAACATAGTGCTTGTTTTTCAGATATAACCGAGTGTGCTAAATTTAGTTGATATACTAAAATTGAATGCTGCCTTTACAATTTATTCTGGAAACAAGAATTGCGTAATTCAGTAATAACTTACGTAAAATCATAATTAATTAAATTAAATAAAATATTATGTCTTATGTTATATTTTTCAAATAACTTAATAAGCAGTTTTAATGCCAAGTGAAACTCCACCTTCAGGTAGACATGAACGCACTAGAAATACAAATTGTTGGCGGTGAATTTCTCAGTGGGCACTCTTCAGTTGTGTTTAAACAGACCGGCAACTACGCTATAGTTGGTTATCAAACATTTATGTGGACACTGATTTCGCGTCACGTGAAAATATACCTTCAAATAAATAAACGCACTCAAAAGCAGTTTAGTGATCTTTAGGGGTGGTCGGCGCCTCAGTCCTCGCTCAGTCGGCAGTCGACAGTTGTGTTTGAACAGGTCTACTAGTACCCTTGGCTGAAATAATTATCCACATAGCTAGAAGGAATGAGCCTTAATTAATTCCCTGGAGGATCTTTCTAGGAAGTAGGAACTCACTATTTTATATACAATTCAAAATTATATTTAAATCAATAAATAAGTAACATTAGGTAAATAATATAGCCGCGCTACAGAGAGAGTTATAAAAACATAAAATATAAACATGAGTATTGCTGGTGATTCTAATTAAAGATTTATCTATTAAAGAGAACAGGACAAATAATAACATCCACAATCATTATTATTTCTCACACGACCACATAAACCCTCAAAATCTCGCGCACAATCATTTACTCCTGCAATAAACTTAGTTGTACCCTTATATGATTTTTTCATCACTAGACGTTTTTATGTATATAAGCTCATTTGTATTTACACACTACTGGCTGTTTTTTTTTTTAATGTAATGTTTAAACTATTTAATAGCAGTTTTGAAAAGCTATAAAATAAATAAATACATAATATTAGTAAGTAGCTCGCTCCAGTGAATGTCATTTTTTTTTGTTGATAATTTTAGTTCTTATTAAACCATTGCTTCGTATATCATAGTATTAGGTATGTCACGTCGCTGGCTAGATCGTTATTATAAACAAATGTTTATATCTTTCACACACAGACCATTGAAGTAAGTAGACGCGGCGTAAGCCAAATCTACGTACTGCGTAGTGTATCAACGTTCAGACAACGGTAATGCGTGTATACTGACACAACTAACGCCGTCTGACACCGGACGGAGGGGCCGAGCTTAGTTTTCGACTGACGGCAATGTCATGATTTTGTCATATCCGCTGTAGCTTATGCCATTAATCATTTCTATACTTTTATACATTGGAAGAATCGACACTGCACTGGATTGGCCACCATTTGAAGTACATGCCATGTGCCCATTCAGCGATTTATTTTTTGCACGAATCATCTGCGCATATATGCTAATAACGTTTTAATTTGTCAAAAGGAAAATTATGGTCAAGTGTAACGGCGAAGAGGAAAGAAAAATACGACCTACCCGCGCGTCACCAACCAGAACGACGGAAATCTTCAAACAACCAACTCAGTCCGAGAGCCAGCGGTATATTTAATATTTTACTTGTTTTACAAATATTTTACTTAAGATACAAACAAAATAACAATAGATAATACAAACCTAGCAATAATGAATGAAAATTAAAAATAAATATACGATATACAGTTCAAAAAAATGTTGAAAATCATGTATTTTATTGGATTTGTTTTTCTAAAAAAAATCATCCTTTCCCTTTATTATTAATTTATTAAATATAATAACATTTTAACTCGTGTCAAAACATGTTTATAAATAAATATTTTAAATAAACGAACTGGTCCAAAAGTATAAACCACCAATGTTATCGCATGTGCAGTCTAACTGCACAATCCCGAGAAAACAGGTCCAGTGTGAAACATGGTTTTTTAACCCCTTAAATTGATTTAGAACCCATTTAGAATGTAGTAATATAAAAATTAGGTACTTGAAACTAAATAATATAAACATATACTTCCTTTAATGCTGACATTTGAGGCTTCGTAAGTATTTTGTGTAGGGACTCGATTGTTTAATTTTTCGATTATTAAGAATATGACTATAGTTACAATGTGTAAAATATATCGTTTTTCGGAAATTAAGTATAAAAGAACCATAAAAAGGTGGACGATATTTCAATCATTGTTTAATTAATCAAATTTTAAAAAGCCATTAGTTAAGTAAATTATCAAAGCGAGACTTAAAAAATAATTTAGCCTGGTGCTGGAATTCAACTGACAAAAAAAGAATGAGCTCAAGTCTATGACAATACGAGTATATTTATTTTCTAATGAAAGACGCGATAATTGAACTATTTAAATAGTACAATAGTTTATATTAACAGGCACAAGTAGTTTTTTATGGAAATATTCTAGAAGGTTTACATTTATCTTTTAGTAGGTTGCTAAGTTTCTGGCAAACGATAAGAATCTGATATCAAAATATTTGAACATACCTATGTAAATTATTGTAGAAGAAATTTGTTTAATTAAAAACTAGGTAAACATCTGTTTTACTGGTTCCCGGACTATGAAACCACCAACTCATTAATTTTCCATTTTCCATTCGAACGACTTTTTATTATTCTTTCATTCCAAAATAAGTCAATTAACGTCTGCCGCAGAGGATAGGGTAGGAAAAATGAACAAAAAATATTTAGTACACACTTTTATAAATTAAGATTTTTGGTAATTTAAATAAAATTTTAGAAAAATAATATGTAATTGACTTGAGATAATTGTGTTTCTTGTGTTTTACTTACATTTAGCATACAGTAGATTTTACCACATCTAGTAGAAAGTAGGACTTCGTTTGACTCTTCGTTTGACTCTTCGTTGAGTATCCTACAAAATTCTATCCTACTGATTAGGAGTCTAGTATTTAGAAACTACCTTATACTTAACCACCGTTATATCTGATTTTAGTGACAGGATAAAAAATGATAATTATTATGATACATTAATTATATTAATGTTAGATTTGAGTTATTGTCGCCAAAGTTACAGTTTAGTTCTCGATATGGTGGAATTTTAATTATCTTTTAACACATGTCAAATGTGGTACACAAAACCTTTCTAGTGTTACATCATAGATGGTGTTTAGAGACAAACGTCAGAAATTTATTTTCCCGGTACATATTTTTTTATAGCGAAAAATCTATGTGTTTTAGACTAAAAGCTTTGCAAACTATCTTATAATCATTTTTCAGTAATATTTTCAGCAAGGTACGGTATACTTTTTCACATCCATTTTATGATAAGAGAGTTTATGTTTTTTAAATACTTTATTAACTAAACCAGTTCTTTGAAACTGTCACAGTTCTAGTAATATTTCGTATCATAATATAATATCGTTTCATCTCATCGCGCAACTTAATAGCGTTGTTTCGGACTAAACTACTTATTTTTAATTTGCATTACCATTTAAATATCCCAGATGTGTTTTTAATGTACGATATACAATCCTATTTAAAATGAACCTACGCACGTTGCAAACAAAACATATTATTTTATTCCAAATTCTAGTTTTGTCTCTGATTAAAAAAATATAGGTATATGTATGTAGGTACAATACATATTTAATATATTTTTTTGACAACAGATTAAAGTTATTACACAATGAGAACAGAAAAAAAATCTTAATTGCAAGCTTGAAATAAGCATCATATAAGTGATAGATAACTGTAATATTTCTGGTAATTACAACTAATATTGTGTAATCAGAATGTGAAAATAATACTAATTAAAATTTGATGCGAACAGTGACAATATCAATAATGGTACGGTGATTGATGATAAGGGTATGCACATAGTGATGCACTAATGCGGAAAAAAAAGAGACACATAATTTATTATGTTTTAATTAATAAATTACATTATTGTAGACTATACTTCGTATAGGTACAACTTTATTGTCAAGTATTCAAGTATTTTTTAAAATATGTCATAGATTCTCTCCTCATATTTTAGTACCAACAACTTTGAAATAGCGAGACAAATAAAAAAAATGGAGCATGTACTGCGTAAAATGTTGTCGTGTGATATTAAACCTAGTAAAGACTACCAAAACAGTAAAAAAATATATTCTTTATTTAAGTTACTTCACTTAAATAATAAAACACAATGTGTAGCATATGCAATATGTTGCAAGCTTTGGTAACATAAAAAAAGAAAGACCAGATATACGCACCATTTCGCAACTATGAACCTATCCTTAGCCAACCTAAGCTAATTTGAACTCTCATACGAGCGTTAGTAATTTAATTAATTGCCAATCGATGCTTCCACTTGTGCGATCGAGATCACACATTTCGGGTTTGAGGCGACGGACCAGTGCGTAAACAGCAGATCGGCTAATCTATATACTGTTTCATACGTAATACGCATTTTATACAGAGATTAATGTTAGTAATACTAATATTGATCTCGTATTATAAATATGTATTTGACACGCATAAGTATGTACTCAACAAAAAAGCAAGTGTAAAATCTGTAAGTGTAATCTCTATGTTTTTGTCAATTCATTTTTCATTATGGCATTTAAATTAAAAACTTAAGAGTAAGCCCATAATTAGGAGCTAGCCAGGAAAATTGTTTGAATATTCACTAATAAATTAAGACACATTTTTAAAATGATTTTATTCTTGACTCAAGCGTAATATTATAGAGGAGTGAATTTAATTCGTTTATATACCACAGTCTTGTACCATTGTATACCACCAATAAAAAGGTTTGCATCCCCAAGGAAAAAAGTTATGAGCAAAATAATGTGGGATACAACTTAATGAAAACGAACCCGACATCTCCGAATGAACTGCTTTTGTATGCCATAGTTTTGTACCATTTTATACCACCAATAAAAAGTTAAGTTTTGCACTATTAAAAAGTTCCCAAGAAAAAAAGTTACGGGCAAAACAACCTAAGCAGAGTTTGATTGCTTAATGTTTAAACTAAGTTATTAAATGGCTATACCATTCATTTTACTATTTTTTTATCAATACTATGTTTATTTTAATCAGTAAAATATTAACATTATTAGACTATAACCAGTCTGCGATTGCACCAGAAGCACTCGGTGGGGATTAGATCCAGACATTCATTCAAGGACTGAAGCAAACAGGCATGAGAAGGAGACCAGCTTGCAGAATATTCCATATTCTAATTTTGCCAATGTCATATCGTATCGCAATAGTTAAGACTGCCCAGCTTAGAATTTATGTCAATAGCCACATTGCATGCAAGGTGCTGAGGTCAAGTTATCCGTATACACCTTAAGTAAGGAATTGTGTAGCGCGCTCTCTCAACCTGCGCGTTCCATATTCCAAGGAATAAACCTCCATTCATTTAAAAAAAAATCCTTTCGTTTCCACGGAGGTAGATTTCACCGGGGCAAAGTGGTGAAACATTTTGGTCATGCCTTACCGTAAGGGTTGCTCATATCAAAAATTGTTTTAAATAAATGTTATAGGGATATTATAGGCCCACAATTTACATTTTGAATGGATTTTAGTGCTATCAAAAAGTGCAGATTTAGGTCCCTATCCGATGAATCCGATATCTTATATACTAAGAAAGTTATAGCAAAATTTCAGTTTTTCGAATCCCCCCTATTCCTGCCCCCCCCCCCGGTCTGTAATTGCCCATTAACGAACTTGACCGAGATTTTGTGCCCTTAAATGTTTTATATCAATTTGAAAGTGATTGGTGTACAATTACAGCAGTTATCGTATCCACAAAAAAGTGATATAGATAGATAAACTTATATATAAGCTTTTTAACTTTTTTTTGTTTTGGGAGATTTTGGGTTTTATGGGATGTGAAACGCGAAGATATGTCGAAATTTTTCGGAAGTCATGACATTGCAATACCCATTGCAATAGGGAGCTTTTTAATGAAATCTAACTAAAACTGGTAATGTATCTGTGTGTTCGTTTCTCTTGAACGGTTATGTCTTCGAGGGAGCCTTTGTGTGCGGTTCTTCAGAGAAAGATAAAGAATAGATAAACAAGGAACTCGGTGATCCCATTAAATAAGTCCAGGCTTTAATGTCATCCCCTCGAGGAGCAATCAAAGTGGAATGTGTACATGACGGCCACCACACCTGAGGGTACTCCTTGCCCGTCCTTTCCCCGTCCTCTGGCGTTCCTTTACTGTTATGGTGGCAAAGTAAGTGCGCGGTAAAGTCCTCTGCCTGAAGCCATAATGCGATGAGGCCCGGATACTGTTCTCCATACTAAAAATACGCACAGCCGCGCGGAGCGCTCTTCCGGCACATTAAGCCGGCAAATTGCCGGCACGGCCGCTCCTCTAACTATCTATCCCTCTCGTTCGCCCGCTCTCTCTGATATGCTACGGTTAAGCGGCGAATTTAGTTGTTGTGTGGAAAACGGGGACAGGGTAAGTTTTGGTGCGCCAACAGACCTTTTTTATGAAAAAGGTTTTAGATGCTGCACCACGAAGCTAATCTATAATGCGTTAGAATTGTAACCATGTGGATGCTGCTAATGCTTTCACGAATTTGGATGTTTTAACCTGAACACGCTGTCTAGTTAGTTTTTCTATGCTAAGGAATAAAGAATAATTATAGCATGTTTCAGAGAATATGCGTTTTAAAAAAATTATATAAAAGGCAAAGTAAATCGATTTTACATCTTTAGTGGATCTTATGGCTCTGATTTAAACACAGTCTCGAACCTTTTGTTTATGTTAAAATTAATTTCCTCCCATTGTTGGTGCCTCATATAAAATAAGTAAATATGCAGTTTGTTAATAAATCTATGTTTAAATAAAATTACTGAAGACGATAGACGAAATTTATAAATGCATCCAACAATGGTATTAAAGTAACATTCTGCGGTCACAATTCAGAAATTATTTATTTGATACATTTTTGAGTATTTCTAATTTTGGCTTCATACCCAAAGTGAATGGTGTTGAAGTTTTGTTATATAAGTTGTTAATAAAAATAAAATTAATATTTATTTTTTATTAAAGATTCATTGACGATAATGGACGCGTCACAACGGTATAGTAAGATAAGCAATCTTATCAATTTGACAGTAAAATGGAATCGGATTTTATGTAAAAAACACATGTACTTATTTCAAACATTTAGATGTGAAAATCAAAACGGCTCCGCACGGTCACTTCAATTTATTTAATTAAACAGTAATTACAGAAGCCACAGTACAATGAACAAAATACAGAGTGTCCCAAGGTCAATCCCAATAAAAAAAACAGCTAATAGGTCCTACGATTCCTAGTGTTATCTGTTAAGAAACTATATCAAAATTCATTATGGTATTCGAGAAAAAAAAATTTGAAGTTTCTATTTAAAATCTAATATATTTGTGTAAAACGAGTTTACGTCCGCTCGACCTCGAGTTGCATTCACGATGTGGCGCCCGACGTGTTTTCAGCGGGTTTAGTATGCCTGGCAAACACTGTTTGCCATGCATACTAAAACCTTGCATCTTGTTATATAATTTCTTACTCGTAACAGGGAACATATACACCCCCTTAAATGATCTTGGGACACCCTATATATTACAGTATTAAACTTATATATAACTTTATTATAATTAGCCTTTGACGAGTGCCATGTCAATATGAAGGAGACACGCTAATAATACCATAAAAAAAGGTTTCTATAGCCCGTTCTGTGACCGTATCAAAATTATATGGAGTTGTACATATATATTCATGTCGGCGTAAATAAAGCGTACGGTTTTTTTTTATTATTTTATTTCAGTAAGAAATTATATTATATATTTAGTCAATATAAATAAACACTTGTTTTTACCTAGGTGTATTTATTATGCTATTCAATTGCTTTATGTAATGACTCCTCAGTACAATTTCTACCTTTATCTAGGAGCCACGAACATAATACTTTGCACTGTTACTACTAATATTTATTATGTTTAATATTTTAAGTTCTGTTTGTTGATTAAAAATTTTGAAATGAAAGGTTTATTCTGCCAAAAGCGATTTTTATTTTATTTAAATTAGCATTATTTTGAACAACTGATGGTATTATTAACAACCGAATGATTGGTTTACATATGTAAAATAATCGTTTTAACATATACTCCTCTTAAATGTAGACGGTCTTCGGCAAACGACCCGATCGACGGCGGATAAACTGGTTTTAATACTTTAGCGGCAACTCTTATCCGCATCGAGTCGGATCCGCGCCTGTGAATCCTCCTTTTATTGTGTGTGCATTTTAAATAAACGATACGTTCGGTCGTATCGCGTATTACGTATTACGTATTACGGCCGAAAGGCCTAGCGAATGGTGTTACGGCTGTACTCAGTTCTGTATGGGCCTTTGAGGCAATTGATTATCAAAGATGAAAGGCCTTTTTGTTTAAGGGAATATATAACTATATTCATCTGTACCTGCCTTCAAAAAAAAGGAGGGGGTTCTCAATTTTTTGTATTCATACAATTTTTTGAAAAGTATCTTCACTTAGTACTCCGGATTAGCATGAAAGGACGATTTTGCAAATTTTTGTGGATAGGGTTAGTCCCATTTTAGTTAGTAAAAACTTAAATTACCTTCGAAATATTTCCATATCGAATTAAGCAATATGAATAGGATTATTATTTAGAAAATATGTAAGTATATTACTAATCAATTTAGCTACAAAAACTTAAAAAAATAAAATAAGATAATAAACTATTTACAAGTTTTTATTTAGCTTTGAATGTTTGTATGTCGGCTCGGATAAAATCTTGCAAGCTGAATTAGAACCACATCCACTTATCCTACGGACTTGAAACTTGACATGTTAGATCGGTTCCGATCACAATACATTTTTTTATGGTCAGCATGACCTGATTCTGCGCCCAGGAATGGCTCCAAACGAAGGAACTCCTCAACGGTCAACAGCTCAGACACGAAATTTTGTATACGCATCGCAAGCACTTAAATAAAAGCTTCTTTTTAAAAATGTATTTTTATTGTTTGCAAACAATAAATAATTCGATCCACCAAAATGTTGAAGTTGGCCCGGGAGATTGATTAATTATGGTTTACTGAAGTTGCATACGATGCCGATTTCAAAGTTTTCAATTAAGTTTTATGTGGATAAGTCTATATTAGGTATTTTTATTTATTTATTTAGGTTTCATAGTTATAATGCGAAAGAAAGTTGACATCTCTTTTTTTTACAATACGAAAAATACATAAATCGAACTAGAACTAATAAGTTTATTATCATCAACAATCAGTGTTTGTTATTAAAAATATTAAATAAATACAATAAACTATTGCCGTTAAAAAAACGCTTACATATTAAGTAGGCTTTCGTGTATGAACCAGTTCTATAAATAATAATGTTACTATTGCCGAGCCAAGCACTAAACGCGAGTGGATTATTGTTTTAATAAATTAAACTGTGCCATATCCGATTTGTTACGGTAAAGCAGGCCATTAATAATTTCGGTAGCTCTTAAGCCGTACCCGCTGTTGGCAATTAAAAATATATGGAAACACGATACGGCATTAATCAAAGCGTGTATTCCGAAAGTCAAAGATGGTCACGGAAAGCGAATGGGAGGGAGGGAGGGAGGGAGGGAAGGAGGGAGGTATATGCCGGCTAAAATATTCACGAACGAAAGGCCCGCGGTCACGCAACTGTCAGTGCAACGCTCTAGTCGGCTCAGAAATATACTATAAAAATAGGGACAAGCAGACAACCCCCCCCCCCCCCCCGCCCCTCACCCTCCCGGGGCGGTTTTATTGAAAAGAAAATAGCATCCGTAGAACACATAGCACTAAAAGAACAACTCAATAAATACATTAACTAATAAGCATTAGAATTTCCATAAACATAAAATGATAAGATGGCATTACACACTGGCAGTAGAGAGTGGTATTTCTTAAAATTGGTAAATTGTTAATTCCACAACAATGCACATAAACAGAAAATAATTTGAAAAATATTTTAAGGCGAAATGCATCCCGTTAAGCCTTCGGGAATGATCCCAGGACATCTTGTATATGTGCAAAATACATCTAAATAAGAATAAAAACCTATATAATTTAAACTTAACGCATAGTTTCAAGCTAACACGTCAGCTGTCAATCGCAGGTGATATTGTGACCAGCAATGGATAGTTATCATATTCTCTCATATAAAAAAAAATCTTTTCGTAACTTCTAACAAGAGAGAATGTCACCTCGTGAGGATCAGAAATAATAACAATACTTTCAAGTCTGCTTCTTAACTAGTCATAAGTATAATAACATTAATTAACTTTCATTCGTAAAACAAAACCTAACATTTTTAAAGTGGATTCACAGTCTCAATATGAGGACGGAATGGCAATCGAGAGTCGTACTTTACCCCCTGATCGTTGAAAGACCAGATGTGCGTTTATTTCCACGAATTTTAAAGGTAAAGGACATCATGGTGCAATAAAGGGTTACTGTAAGCAAGACTTCAGTTCATAATGTGACGTTATGTTAGTAATGTAACAGTAGTGTAAAATATTTTTCTAAAAAAATAAGTTTGTCACTACAGCAAGCGACTTTGAGTTAGCAAAACGCATTCAATTCAGGGTCACTCGACCTCTATTACATCACACATATAGTTTCTTTTGTTAGGGTAGTGTACGCAAACAATATTTTCTGCGTCATGGCAACGCTTAACATGATGTTCTAAAAACAGTTGTCTAGTTGATAAATCACAGAATACAGTCGTCAAACAATCCAAATTTCGAAAATGTCCCACAATGCCTTAACATACTCGTATAAGGTTTTGTTAAATATATAGCAAATCCAAACATAGATTGTGACACTATCCTTTATATAAAGCTACTAATAAAATTATTGTAACGTTCTATTTTATATGATTGCATGTGTAAAGATATGGAATACGTAAACCTACATATGATAAAAAGACTGTATATTTTTATGGCGAATAGAATATTTCAATTGTATAAACACACAATTCACATAATTTAAACGGCAATATCTTTATAGAGCTTTTCAGCTGACATAGAGCTGACATTAAATAAATTATTAAAACAAATAGGATTAAATAGGATTAAAAACCTCTATATACGTGTCCGACTTACCTGAAAAGAAAGAAATACCATTAATAAGTACAATTTATTTATTTATTTATTTATTGTACATAATTAATTTGACAAAAAGAATAGAAATGTAGTAGTAGAAATACACAGTTATAAAAGAATATTGCAAATGCACGGGGAGCGATTAGCACTGCTACATTTTGTGCCCTGCCTTCTTTACTAGACTATGTCTGTACTAAGGAAGGCAGTGTTGTATTGTGCTACAACTGAGATTGTCAAACCGTCAGAAAATGACTGAAAGGAAAACTTTTGGAAAAGTTACACGCGTAAATAAACTATATGAATAAATATTGCAAATTTATAAACATTTGCATAATAAAAGGTATATATATTTATATAATATATTAGCGATTATAAATACACACATAGATATATATACATAATTTATAATATATAAAAGTATATAAGAGATAACCATGGGTATCTCTAGTAAGCGTGATATTATAAATAGTTTTATGTTACAATTGCTGAGTTCACTTAACTACACCAGATTAGCTATTGCTTGCCGTCCAACATTCATTAACCACTTATTTAATATTTTTGCCAACTTGTGTGAATTTTTTCGAAACTTTAATTAAATTTTTTAATTATTTTTTTTTTTGAATTATTTCGAAACTTGATGTTATTTATTTTATTTTCTTTAAACCTACTTAAAAAGTTTAGAAAATAGTATATATCCTATCAAATAAGCTAAACGTTAATTGCGCCCTTGATCGAAATCAGGAATAATCGATCAGAATTAAATCTAAAACAGATTTTAACTTTACTAAAAATAAAAAAGTTTATTGTACCTTTTATTTCTTAGTTTTTTTTTCTTGTATGCTTATGAAATCGCTTTTATTTTATTATTCAAGTTTATTTATTTTAATATTTTTAGTTGCCTTGGTAATTGTTAACTTTGATAAAATCACCCACAAGCAATCAATCGCATACTATGTGTAAAATAAAAGTCATCGAAATTGCTTTAGCTAATCAAACATATTTTTTTTTAAAAGGAACACAATTTTTTATTTTTTGCTACCCAAATACTTGAAAATTTTTCTAAAAATATTGATATCTTTAAGCCGTTTGAGTAAAGTGTAAAAATAAAAAAAAACTGATCGAAAAGAGAAACTCCTTCTTTTTTTGAAGTCAGTTAAAAACTGAATGCCAAGATTATGCTAAGCCCCTCAGTAGAAGATATACATAATACTCGGATAAGTTTGTATTTAATTTACCTACTAGGAGAATTAAAGGAGGTAATAAAGAGGGGTGGGTTTCAACTTTCCCATATCAGGTATGTTGTAATAATAAAGGTATGTTTTGTGATAGGATCAGTTTTCGATTTAAAAAATAAAGACTAATGCAAAGGGAAGTAATATAAAAATAAATCGACTAATGCCTAAGGTTCTAAAATGCGTAAACAGTGTTCAGTGTTCGAATGGCGAATGGCAAAGAGATACGTCAGCGATTCTACGTACCATAAAAAAGGGATACTTGTGAAAATTGATTATTTTCTTAAGCTATCTGGCTGAAGCGTATATACTAAGGGTACAAATATTTCACTTAGTTGCGTCAACATAACCAAATAGACATTTCGAATCTAAGAATAGATGGTCACCGAAATCATATATATGAAGATCTTCGTGAGTATCTTGTTTGAGGAACGTGACCTTTCTGAGATGTCATATGTGGTCGGGTTGGAATAATTCTCAATCGGTTTTCGTCTTTTGTATCACTGATTGTTTGACTTGCCCTTACCAACTCCTTCAACTATATTAATAATCTATAGCTTCTTCGCTTGCTATAATTTCTTTTCACTATATGACTTAAGAAAGGAGTTTAGGTGTCACCAGTACTCTAGTCAAAGTTTAGGTTTAGTACAGTTCAGTTCAGTTCTATGCCACTATAAGTGACGTTTATTTTTCCCTAGATAACAATACGAAAAAAAAAATACATCTTGTCCTGCCAGAGCCTGAAGGGGGGGGGGGGGGAGGTACGTCCTAAATACTGAATGGTATTTTTGCTGATTTGTCCACAATTCCTATAGTTGTTTCGTGACAACGATTTTTCGTAGGGCGGTATCGCTGTATCGATTGAGCCATTGAAGAGCAGGGTAGACAAAAGATGATAGTTTTACGCCATGAGCTGCAGGTGGGCTTAAAGTATTCTCTCAATCAATCGCCATTTAGTTTAACTCTTGTTTATGAATAACCTACTTTGCTGCTTTTAGACTCTACTTGGCGAAAGTATAATATCAAAAAATCAGTATAAAGCACAAACTTCAAAAGAAATTTATTAAACACAAACATGTTTTGAGTATGTATATATGACTGAGAGTGCGGGAGTGTGTGTGAAGAATTAGCAGGAGAGATAATGTTTATGAGTGTGTAAATCGATTGTGAGTGAGTAGGTTTAAGGTGTGCAAGTAAATATGCTTTAGATATTAACCTATAAAATAAAATATAATAAAAGAAATTTTATTTATTATACCGTAAAACATACCACTTATCTTTATTTTAGTCAAAATATTACATATTACAATAATTTTATAAATACTAATTAATTAACAATAAAACGGTACAAACCCATAAGTAACTTTAAATTAAATATAACATAAATATATAGATAAACTAACTGTGTAGGTACGCTTTAGTATAACAAAATAAATAACAGTCGCGTTACAAACTCACGCGACTGGTGCGCGGGATTAAGGGGGAAATCCCCCACTTAAATAACATTAAGTTCGACACTAAGTGTAGCTAAACCTAATCGGAATGTGTTGCAGCTATAATATACACTATAAATTATAAACTACCCCCAGGCGAGGGGTGCAGGCAATCGAATTGAAATGACTACACAAATCATTCGCAGCGCGTTTTGTAATCCCCACGAATTGAATGCTCGGCGAATAAAAATCCATTTTGGTACCGACCGACGCGTTGGTGCATTTCAATCTAATTTGGTACAGAGGCGAGCATAATCAAGGCACGGATCCTCGCAAAAGGAGACTGCCAATGTCATTTTTCGCTATCCCCAAATATAAAAGGGGTTAAGTATCGATTATCAGATAATTGTCTGCAAAGGAGATTTTAATACACTTCATCCTAAAATTAGACGCTAAAAGTTCATTGGTTCGGAGTTATTGTCGTCACAAAAACTAATTCCATATTTGGACCGATTTAGTTTTTTTTTATATATATTTGTTTATTTATTTTTAACATACATGATTTTGAAACATTAACGGTTCAAACTGTCCAAATGAAAGAAAATGATGTCTAATGACACGATGTTAAATGATGATTTAGTTTTACTAATTTAATTTATTTCTTAAATTTAGAGTTCTTCGCAACACAAGATTCAATGGGTATTTATTGAATAAAAACATATCAACCGAGGAGAGTAATTCATAATTCATTGTTCTTTAGAAAAATCAATAATTCTTTTGAAAAAAGCACTATATGTTTATTTATGTGATCGAAACTAAAATAACACGTATTTGAAGGTACTTAATTCTATAAAGATATAAAATGTTATGTTATTATATTTATGTATTTAATATTATATTTAAATAGGTTTTTTTTATATTTGTATTTTGTGTAGTGTGTGTGCCATGACGATTCAGTTTCATATATTCTACGTTGAACGTAAGTTATCCTTGTAAATATTCATTAAACCATTCACTTTTCATTAATATTACGTCATATTCGTTACATTTTCACTGTTTTTCATAATTATTGTTTCTTTTTAAAATGATTTTTTTACTACTTTAATGAAAGTTTGACCGTATTGCATATCCCACAGATAGATAGGTGAGAGTGAAAAGCTTTCATAAAATACAGGCCTGTATTTAAACCAGCGTGCATTACCTTCGCATTCTGTGCATTCGGTATTAATTTTTCTTTGAACCATCTGGCTATATAATTTGTTTGAAAATTTTCAATCTATAAAACTATTAAAAAGCATTCGAATTTCCCAAATGTCAATACTGTCAGACTTTTATATAAGTAATGTAAACTAACGGCGAACGTCTATTATAACGTAAGGAATCATCTAAATAAGGTATTTAAGCAATATATTATACAATTTTACTATATATATACTATAATAATAGTTGTATTTTGTTTGGCGCTACTGAGATAACTCGACCGTAGCCATTTGTCCGTTTTCGGTTAGGAAAATTGTGTGCGGTGTCCGCCGAGGAAGAGTAACTTGTGTTAGTATTAAACTAAGCGACCTCGCAATATCGTAAACACGGTGTACAGACAAGGAAATAAATTCAGATAGGCGCAGTTAACGTCTATAAAAATCACACGTTCGCCTACGTTATTTCGAGATAATTAGTGTGGCAACGATATATATTTTAAATAATACGATAAAGAAAAAATAAAACTACTAAACCAAACATCACTTTTTGTGCTATGCAAATATATATTCGAAATCGCCTACACCATTGCGGAGTACACAAACATAAAAAATGGGGACCTCCTTTTCTGTTAAAATATCCCAAAATCAATAAATTCATACTTGGAAGTATAAACGCCTGAATGACATAAACATCTGAAGCCAATACACAAAGTGAAGCTTGATTTTGACAAAGTCAACTATAGAGCTTTTAATCGGGAATCAGACAAATAAAAATTAAAATAATATTAGTAAAATATATAACTGAAAGATATAAATATACTTGTTAACTTTATCTACAGTTCCCCACGCACAGATTCTAATCAATTTTAGCTTCATAAATGATTTCATAGTAATTTATTTACTTATTATCTGATAAGTTTATAATGGAGTTTATTACAATGCAATAAAAAAAAACAATGGATGTTCATTGTCCACGCTCAACTACACTTAAAGTGTACTTAATTTGTGCGCATATTAGACGGCGTTTAGTCGAAAGTAATTTATACTAAAAATAATTTTAAAAACCATTTAATTTAAAATGGTTTTTTTTTTAGTATTCAATCCAAAACAATACATGTGAAATAGCATAAAACAATTAATATAATATTTAGTTATTACCTATACAAAGCAATCTAAAACTATCTCATACAAAGCAAAATGGATTTTATCACCCCACTATACAAGGTCTGTTCTGGGGTGAAACCTGCTCCAATTTCTTTACACGTTTGTTTTTTTTTTTGTTGATTACTGTTTAACATATTTTTTATTATTCTTATTTTATTTTATTAATTAGTATAAATATTATTACATAAGTATTTTGTGAAAAATATTATTTATTTCTTTTCACAAAAAATGAGTAATCAATTCGTGATTTATTTATTTATTACACTAAAATGAGTAAGAGAATTTAAACCAATATGTAAAATTATTATGGGCTCGTAGTATGGGCTTTGAATGTGACCGATATTGTTCCCATTAATTACTGGGGTTTTAGATTGTAATTGGAAGATTAGATTGAAAGACAAATTTGGGCAAAAAAAAAACATTATTTATGGTCTTATAGATATATACAACAACTATGTGTGTAAAAATGTTCATGGCATCATTAAGTTATTGTTTTTTCATCAATGTACACGTTAATATGGTGTCTTTTTACCAAATAAAATGAGTTTGAATAAATTACACGGATATACCTACACTTCTGGAGACCTGGTAAACACTTCTGAATGTCTAGATTAATACGGACACTTTGCAGCTGTTCAGTGAGACGGGGTAAATAAAAGATCGCGAGTGGAAAGTTTCGATCAGTACAGATGTCGCCGGCGGCCAGCGCGGAGGCTGGATGCTGTCGAATCCGCGACAGGTGCGAGCGGCGTCAGGACAACTTTCCCATGAATAAGTTACGCGGCGCGCTCAGCGGCACCGTGCCAAATTAGGGCCATCTACTGCGAACAGCGTTACATGCAGTGTAACGACTGTGGCCAATCCGTCTTCTCCACTTCGCAATTCAATCAAAAATACAACGTAACGTATAGTAGACGAAAAATGAAATGACAAAAGTGTCGTGAAACTATTTATCGATGGTAAAATGTAAAGCTGAAAGTAGATCTGATAGATTCGTTTTCATTCTTGCGCGAGATATTTATACACATTATAATAATTACAAAATTATTATTAAAATAATAGTAAAAAAACATTTTTAGAGACAAGCTTTCATTTAAGTGCTTGCGATGCGTATACAAAATTTCGTATCTGTACTGTTGACAGCTGAGGAGTTCCTTCGTTTGGAGCCATTCCTGAGTGAAGAATCAGGTCAGGTCACATGTGACTAAATATATCTTGACTGATTACGAGTCGCAACATTAGCATCTTCGGGTCACATAGAAATGCTAACAGGTACGAAACTCTGGGCTTTCACTCCACTTAAGGGGCATAGAGTGGTGAGTCGACGTTTTTTTACATTTTAGGTGAAGGTTTTCTCAGAATTGATGATGATTGCAAAGATTTAAAAAATGCAATTAAATATGGTCTAGTACCATTCCTGGCTATTTATTCTGTGTGCTGAGTAAAAGAAGTAATCTTGCGGTGTCTTATATTTATATTTATAAGGTTTTTTGAGCCATTGTTGGTAGTAGATTTTTGAAAAAAAAAATCCTCATATAGAGATAAAGATAACAAAGGTTTATTCCTGATTACTTTTTTAAAAATGCGTTTCAATAGTTGAAAATAAATTATTTTGTGATTATCCGCATTGGGACCAGCGACAGAGGTCGCTCTCTTCGCACCACTGTCGGAATCTGCCGTGACGTGAACAATAGAGTAGGACGCCGCGATAAATATCTTTCTTACGCTAAGTTCCGATTTTTAACCACGACTGTATGCTCATTAAGAGCCATAACGCACTCGAATTGCATTTTATGCATGTTTTTGAGGTCTACTGCCAAGATAGCTTTTCACACCAGGCATATATAAAAAATATAATTAGATTAATTGAACATTTTTCTAGAAAACCTATAAGCTGGATTTTTAAATAAATAATCCTATGTTTACATAAAAAAATATTGAAATTGGTAAGTTTTATTTTTTTAAATTCTCATATCCCGAACTAAATACGTGACGCGAGCCTAATTTATACATAGAAATGTCCGCAATAAAATTCTACAGAAAACCTATAACTTAGATTTTTTTTTAATTGCCTTATATTTTAAATATAAACAAAAAACTGTCAAATGTTCATTCTTTGATGTTGTCGACGGACGGACTCGTACATTCTCTCATTCCGCCTTTGACGGTGGACACGAACGGACGCGGGGTCTGTGCTTGTTGCGTTCTTATTTTTGTTCGCGCGTTTTCGATCGTAAGTTTGATTCTTGGAAAAAATAACAGCCGCGAGTATGAAGCCAAAAATGACGATTCGACTCCCTCGGAATTTCGCACGACAAACGGATCAGGGCTGTCGCGCGGCGATGTGTAAGTAAAATATATGGTAAATAGCTTACTTATTTTATATGCCTATGTTATATTAACAAAATATTTTTTTTACAGATCGTTTTCGGATGTCTCAGCAAGCAATATTGACGCAACAAAAGAAGTATTTACCTATTACCTACCTACCTATTACTCAATATTTTTGCTTTTTTTTTGTCGAGTTAATTTGACTAGTAAGTTTGACAGTACTGACGTTTGGAAAATTTAATATATATAAATTTTGATTTACTTAAATGAATGATTTATATATAAGAAGCATGTGATGTTGTTGAATATAGTTGATTAGATTTTGAGCAACCTAATTTACCTTTACAGGGCACAAAAATCAGATAAAAATAGAATTTAATCAGTCGACGTCAAAGTTACTTGATAGCCGCAAGTGCATTTTGAATTATATTAGTAATAAATATAGAACCAATGTTCGGAAATGTAAAAATAATGCAGTGTTCCCATCACTTTTTCGATAGCCTTAGTTCGGTAATATTATTACATACTCAAACTTTTAAAATATTAAGCCGCAGGTATTTAACGGTAATACTGCAAGTTTTGAGGTAGTTCAAGATGCAGAGTTTGAAACCGACACAAACAAGAAAGGAAATTACAGGTAAAAGTACCTGAATTAGTCGACCCTCGTCATAATCGAAACATGCCCATAAGAGATCCTGAGTACATTCTAGATGCAATAAGAAAACGTAAAAATAGTAGTTCTAATAAAAAGAGAGGTGTACGTAAACCACCGACTATTAATAAAAGATGTCTTGATTCCAATAATACTAATATTCTTAAGAATGCACAGGATACAGATAATATCATTGTAGATAGTTTAGAACAAGATATAGATAATAACATGGATAATTTTGAACCAGATACAGAAAATAACTTATTAGAAGAATTTGAGAAATATATTTTAATAGATCAAGGAAACCCTTTAACTGTTTCAACCGAAATTCCTGTATATACCAATCGGTCCTTGAATTTTTCAGAATTTTAATTTGCCCGTAATATCTTAATCTAATCCTAATGTAATTGTCCATACCTGTATCAATAACATTATCACAATATTAATATTTTAATATGCTTACATATATTTTTATCCCCCTAAGTGATCCCATGAAGAGCAGCAGTCTAAATTAAAACATTGATTATAAACTTCTTGATGACTCTCTACAACTATAACTAATTTTTTTTCTTTTTCATGTGATACAACACTGGTACTGCGGCTGGGACTGAGAGGAATATCAGTTTATTCCTCTTCTCCTTTTTTTCTACAAAATTAATTTACTTGTGTACTTTATGGTAAAAATAATATTGAATGTTTGTGGCTGTTGGGTTTCTTTGACGGTTCTTCCCAATGGAGCTCATTGAACCATCGGATTTGTCTAATAAATAGTTTTCAATATAACAAATAAATAGTTTTATTTATATTTATATAAAGCTCATCGCACAAAAACTAATGCACGGGGTTGAATTTTCTATTTATTAAAAAATATTTATATCATAATCGCTGAAAACTACAAAATTTTGAGTGAAACTATAAAGGGAAAGTCTTGAACATATTATTTACTTTTAGTCATTACACTCACCAATATAATTCATAGTCTTCATCGATAATTAAATGATAATATGTGCCGCATGGCATATATTATAGGATACTATGCCATACAATGAAACCCCGTTAAACCCCGTTAATCGGTTGCTCTATAATTTTAGTATATAATTAAAATATAACGTACCTATATAAAAAGTTTTAACATTTCAAAATAACCGTACTAAATATAAAAATGGCGTGGTGCAGCCCTGCATAACGATGCAATGCGATGATGTCGCGAGTCCGGCCTTTGCCGGACTCGCGACATCGCCGCCTGCCACCCGTCCGGAAGCGGGGGGTGGTAGGTTTAGCGGTGCGGGGGGATGCTCGGCCGATATCACTTCGAAAAGTCGAATTTCAAGGACACTTTACATGACACTGGCCCTTAACTAAATAGGTAGGCCCCACGAAACTGTAATTGCATGTCATCGACTTGTATAATTGTAATGGTATTTCAGTAGGTAATTGAAAACACAACCGTCACTCTCACAATGAGTAAATAAGTAACTTTTAATAAAATTAACACTCGTATAACTTAGATTTTTTTAGGAATTAGATTTTTAATTAAGTTATATTATAAAGCTATTCACAATATTACGTCGGTCATGCCAATCTTTTACCGGCCCACGCCTAAGCTCCCTCTGTCTTCCCTAGATAATATTTTTCGTAAACATTCGCGATAATTAAAGCAATTTACTAAAATTTCCATCGCTTTGTTTGTTCGAGTTTCGTCTTGCTCATGCCTTAGCGTCATACCTCTCTCTCATTCTTACTTTCGTCTACAATATCTCTCTTACTTTCCTTTCGGTTAATCCTTATTCCGTAAATTATAATTTCTACACATTTATTTTCAGCTATTAACATTAAAGTTAATTAATGAAGCAATAATAAATGAAACGGCATGGATGTATTTAAAGGACGTCGGCGTTATTGGTTGTATGAATTACAGCGCTGATGAGCAATATTGAAGGGTTGGTCCACTGCAGCAGGAGGTACGCCCTTGCTTAAAATCAGGCAACTCCGTCAAAAGGATCAAGTGGCCAAGCTGGTGACGGGGTTCGTATGGTTATCAGTCAAATCTAAATCTTAAATATGTCACACCACATTTCTGTGAATATATTGTTGTATATAAAGACTTTTTATTAGACCGACAAAACGAATCCTTAGATTGAAAGACAATGTGATACGACGGTGACATAACGGTTTATGATTTAGGTATGATTTAGATATGACAGAGGTAGTAAAAGATATACCATTGGCAGCTAAAATGATGAAGAAAGATGTATGTCTAAAAATTCAGCTATAAGACGATGTAGATTTATACCATTCCTAAAGTATAAGCGATTCTGAGCACACACATTCAAAAGGTTATCAGCGCCTGAAAGAAATTAACCACCATAAAGTGCATGCGAATGGAATGTCACGTATTACGATGGATGAGCGAAAGAAACGACATAGAGCTGGATAGAGGGAGGCGGCGAAGGGATAGAAAATTGCTTCATAGTCCGTTTGATGTCAATTAGTGGAGGCGTTCTAATTGGCGGAAAATCAGCGATGCTCAGGAAGAATGAGGATAAAACATCGATGGCCCGAGAGCCTGCCACGCATTTATAGTTATGGCGCCCACTTCATAAGACACATGCAGCTATTTAAGACAGCGTCGCAGTCGCGGTCGAGCCCTCGATAAGCGATACATTGACTACTAAAAGAAATAATCTCGTAGGATATGGATATCTAATATAATGTCATAAATAATAAAAAAAAATATTAACACATAAAAACAAAGAATTACCTAACTATGTTTTTAAAGCTATTTGGACAGACAAATAATACAATACCATCCCCAATACCTTAAAACCTATGGTATGGCTATTAATTATTGCAAGTAGTGTATGATGAATAAATAAATAAATGATACTACAAAATATTTTATAAGCCATCTATTTAAATCTACATGTTTACACAAAATAAATTATAAGAGAGTCTAAATGTAATTAAAAAAACATAACTGAATATGTGAGAGTATATTTGGGTTATTTATACTGAACTATAAACAATCTAATGGTAATAGAAGTAGAAGATTTGAGGATATGGGGATATGAGTTGTATGAGGGATATGGGTGATATAGAAAATAGGGGAAAAAAACACTCAACTGTAAAAAATCCACAAAACAAAACGCTATCTATTCGTATATTTTTATAAAGTTTACATGTTTTTATGTAAATATTTTTTCTAGAAGTCAGAGGTTCTTTTGTTTTAATTGTATATGACTTCAGAGTTGAAATTTAAAAACAAACTATATATCCTAATAAATGAAGATTCTTTCGTACTTATGTATATAAAAAATATATTTATTTATACATACATGTACAAAATTTATGATAATAAAAAAATACAAAGTCTATCCTAACTGAGCCATTCCCATATTATGGTATATTTGTGGTGATGTAGTCATGTGTCGGTATTTAAAAAATAATCATGGTTTTACCCTAAAAAGTTTAAATATATAGTTGGCTCTCGGACTGCTGTGCTATTAAAGCGAATTGCGAAAAAAATGGATTAAAAGTGCAGTTAAGCCGAAAAGAATTAAAAATCGATGAACAATGAGCCTTTTCATCGACAATTGTGTTCTCGTTGTTAATCGGGAATCTACAGAATATAATAGGTATTTTATTTTATTTAACCAACCACCTTTGCTGATAGTTTTCCAAAAAATTTCAAATGTTGGCCAACGTTTATTCATAATTATGTATGTAACTCAAAAATCAATCTTAAAACAATAATTAATCACTCATACATAATACATATACATAATGTATATTTTATCTCAAACAATCTAATTTCTTTAATCTAAAGAAACAGACTACATCCTGACAGACAGTATCACCGGAACGACCACCACGACCACCAGACTACCAGACCACCAGACTCCCAGACCAACAGACTAACGACCACCTGAACATGGCTAATCTAATAAAGAAATCAAAAAGCGTGTTCTGGAAAAGAATCAAAACATCTCAAAAGGGGAGGACAATCACAGAAATACAAAGCTATGTGGATGATTTGAGCATCACTTACAACCACCAAACTCCGCAGGCTCCCTGGAGAACACCCGTTCCTCCGAGTATCTCCCATTTCCCAACCCATGAGACATCGCGATTTTTAACCAACAGATCTGAAAACCACACAGGCCTCACGCTAACACTAATATCAATTTTAAAATTATCTTTATTAACTATAACATACAGAGGAACAATATAATTATCGTCACTAAAGGTTGATGGTTACTCAACTAGAATTTAATCTATCCGAGAGTAACCATCGCTTTGTTCCCGAAAATCGATTGAAATAGTGCGCTATAGTCTAAATGTAAAGGGAATTATATAATTATTTCTAAATTCTTAAATCTTATCGTCAAGCATATAGTTTCTCATCTCGCCAAATTAGTGCACATCCACACAATGTGCTCAGCATCCTGACGTCACTCACCGCAACCTAGGGCCATCCGTGATCCTAAACTTTGAGATTATTATGACCGCCCAGGAGATAAGTAGCAAGGAAATTCTGATGAAGATAATGCATTCTCATGCACACTAACGGTGCGTGAGGTCAGAGTATCCCACTTCTCCTACCAAAACCGGATAAAAAACGCAACTCAAAGACCCCAAACAACCGCGGTCAAAAACTTTTAAATTCTGTTTGAGTTATTGATTTTCTATATGCCAAATTGGTGTCTCATCTAAAATTAATTCTCATACACTTCACGGAAGTAGTTTTGGCAGAAATCGTCGTTTAAGTAGAAAACCAAAACGTCCACCGGTTTAATAATCGTAACGAGCAAAACTACGCAGTCGCACAGCACTTCCCGAGGGTCAGGAGCAAATGCGACGAGAAGAGATAATTTGCGCGTCTCCGTCTTCTGAATATTCCGCCTCAGCATTCCACCAATTTGCGGCAGGGCGGCGCGACGGTCCAAACCGTACCACTAAATAACATTCTTCTGTTCGCCGGAACCTCGAAAAACCCAACGGTTTTCTGTGCCTGGGGCCACAGTAATAATATTCTATTTGGTAGCACGAGATACATTCAAATTATAAATATCTCTTTTCGTCTGATGGTGTGCGACAAATTAAAGTTTAGTATGTTGAAACGAAGCTAAATGGAGGTCAGACTTTACCACTTTGTTTATCAGTAAAGAGTTCGGACCCCTGCCCGAAACAAGGGTAGGCCATCGTTCATCTTTATATGTATCATTCTTAACTTATGCATTCCTTAAAGACGGACGGATAATAAATGTAGACTAATGACAGAACCTATTTTTGATTACCAGAGCGTGGTCAATCAAAAATTGAAGCAAATAAGTAAGGCATCATGGAGATTGCCGAAGTAACAAAACATCCCCAAACAGAAAGGATAAACTCAGGTCACAGAAATAAACATAAAGTGTAGCTCGTGTCGCCTACACCTGAGCATACTAAACAAGTTTTTCATATGTGTGCTAAAGAAGTCGCTGCGATTGCTTGCTTAAATTAGTGGTGGCGGTATACAAATATTTTTTTGTAATCTGAGCAATCATAAAAGGGACACTGGTACATAAAATTCATAAATATTAAAAACAAAAAAAATCTTATTGTGAGCTTTTAATAATCCCAGAGATGCATAGGTCTTTAAATAACATGTCGTTTAGTTACCGTATCCCTAAAGTTAAGGATTCCTATTTTATTAACAGCACTTCTAAGTATTCTCTGTTCAGCGGCAGAATGTTAATATTGTACCCCGTTCAGTGTCTTTATGTCCCGGCGCCCTGGAGTCGAATTCCACCTCCTCGCTCGCATGGTCTCCGCGTCGCGCCGAGATGGCAAGGACTATATTTGCACCAATTCATTTGCGACGCAGCCGTTTAAAATGCAGCGCGGGTGGCCGATTGCTAAGAGAAAATAAGAACTGACTCTAAGAAGGTGGGAAGTTTACTAACTATAAATAACTATAATTACTACAAATCTCCGGATGTTGTAAATTAGTTAAATAATTGTATGTCATCATTAATCTAATAGACTACAAAATGGGTTTACAAAAAGAGATCAAACATTACAAATCTATTAATATTAAATCAATCGCAGGTCCAATTAGCTGGATTTTTATCGTAAAACTTCTTGGGATACGGTGTAAACCACAATTGCAAGATAAAGAAAACAGTTACTACTCTCCTTAAAACGGATTTCCAATTTCACTTTCTACTAATCTAATCAAAGTCAAGTCTAATACTGATTTTAGAGCATTTGCTTCCCATTTCGTTCAGAAACACTAGTTCTAAATTGTTTTACTACACTGATGAATCGTATATAGACCTTAACCTGTGCATTAGTGCATCTTTAATATATATATGATCATGTTTTCGAATTTGGCATACACACAATTTCGCATATCTTCACGTTTTGTCACTCCTCAGAATGTTGATTTCAGAATATCTTTAAAAATATCAAGCTGTTGTCCAACCATGGAGTACCCGTTTAATTTACTTCTAATAAAACCTTAAATCTTCCAAGCCATAAATCTGCTTTTTTACAAAGGCGTTCACGGTTAAAGCGTCTAGAATCTCCCAATATTGCAATTTTCAAACGTTGTTTCAAAGAACATCTTGTTTTTTCTTAATTTGTCAATCTTATCCCCGTTCCAATCCTATCCTTGCTAGGGCATAACTGGTTAAAGTTCCTTATATCTTACCTCCGAAGTATTGAACCCTTCACTTTTTTTAATAGGGTATTTACCTACATTAATTTCACCTTACTTGATATGTAACTTGCTAGATAAACCTACCATTAATGGTATTATTGTCATTACTACCAACACACGCTATATAAATTACAATAGCACCAGAGGGGAGAGCAGCAGCTGAATGAAATAAAAACCCAATAAGTAAAATTACTTATAAATATAAACATAATTTGATAATAACAAAACAAGAGCGACTATGCTTCACTTTACGAATGATGAAGGATTAAGTTTATCATCAATCAAAAATCATCAATAAATTAATGTGTATTTAAATCATCAATAAATGTAATTTTATTTACTTCCTCTACTTTAAGTCATTTAGATAATCCGGCATAAAAAGTAGCCCAATGATGTTAGGAAAACAAATATGCCTCTCCCATCTTATTATTTGTGTGTATATGACTTCACCAATATGCCCACAGATGGTATGGAAATAGCCTGTATATTCGAAGATTCTGCATCAAATAAATAACAGCTTATTTCAAACGCCATCTGTTGAGGGAGTTGCTCCAAGATGTAATCGTAGCGAGTGTCTGTAAATACAGTACTGCAGAGCAATACAAGTGTGGCACGCTATAGTGTTATAGTGTTCTAGAGAGGACAGCTAAATTGCAGGAGGCCGTGTCTGGAGGCCGCTGGGCGCCTGCCAAGCAGAACTCTCGCCTGGACGCTGGGCGTCGCGTCGCTTTGTTCTCAGTTTTACACGGAGACGTGGTCGATCGCAGGCTATTTGCATATTCGTTCAATATTACAACATACTCTAATCGGAAAATAGTTGCGTCGGGCCTTGGCCGTTTAAATACCGAAGAAACAGGCGTCGCATATTGTAACTTAATTCGTGAAATATTTCGTCCCGTGTGTATATTATTAGATAGGTTGATTGAATATAATTAAAATAAAAGTATTAATACTACGATTGCTACATACGCATATCTTAGGTACAATAAAACAACAAAATAAATATATATTAATAGGCGGAGAAAAAACTTTGTATTTACCCCCTTATAAGCATATTGCGCACACGGAGTAGTGAGATTTGGCATAGTTAGTTTATATCGAGAAGGAGTGCAGTAAGCTAAAATTTATTTATAATATGTGTTACAAATACATTAAATTAAACGTTCATACTGCTGCTGCTGCTGCTGATTATCAGAGTGAGTTTCGAGCTGTGAATTTTGTATAATTTCAAATGTTCCCTTTTCAATAGTCTTATAATGTCTAGGCAAAAATTATCTTATACCTCTATGAATATTAAGTCTCATTTTTACATGAAAAAAATAAAACTTAGAACGAATTGTGTCGAGAAATTTGTATAAAAAATAAATACAAATACAAGCCTAATCGTGTTTTTTTACTGTTAGTAATATTAAATTTTAAATATCATAAGTACTGCAGTGAATTAAGGTAAAGAACACGCGCTAATGACGTATCACGCTCGCAACGGAGGTAAAAAAAAATAAAATTACAAAAATTATATGTAATGATTATAGATTTACCGTATTATAGAGGTATAAGAACCTTAATAACGCTCAAACTTAAAAGTTTAATAATTACGATAGAAAATCGACAACTGGGCGACCACTAATTTTATTAAAAACGTTTAAAACGCTACGGACTTTAGTGACAAATGTTTATTTAAATAAGTATAAAATAACTTGGTTTAGAATAGATATGCTGAAAAAATTAGGACCTCTTATGAAATCATTTAGAAAAGAACACTGAAGAACATTGAACATAAAAAACATTTTGTAGGAATTAAACAAAAGTAAATTAACACAAAAAATGAGCACAGCACAGCAAATATATAAGTTTGAGACATAAAACAGTCTAGTAAAGTGATAAAATCCATGCGAACCTGTACTACTCGTATCATAACAAAGAATTCTTATTTAAAAATATAATTTCTTTAAAATGTACAATTCATTCTTGGACATATAACTAAATAAGTAAACAACGGCTAGCGATTATATCGCTATTCATTTAAATGAAGAATATATTCTTAAAAAAAATATTTTTAAGGATTCTCATATAATATATTGGCATAAATATAATATATATATATATATATATATATATATATAGTAAAATAGTAAAATGTATTGTTTAAATACCGTTAATTAGATGATTTCTATGTTAAAATAGGTAAACACCTTTAGTTTAACATATATAAAAGTTTGACAGTACTGACATTTGGAAAATACGAATGCTTTTTAATATTTTAAGGATTGAAATTTTTTGCAAATAAAATATATAGCCAGAATGTTCAAAGAAAAATTAATACCGAAAGCACAGATAGTTGCATCGCTTGAGGTAATGCACGCTGGTTTAAATACAGGCCTGTATTTTATGAAAGTCTTTCACTCTCACCTACCTATCTGTGCGATATGCAATACGGTCAAACTTTCATTAAAGTAGTGAATAAATGATTTAAAAATTAAACAATAATTATGAAAAAAAGTGTGAAAATGTAACGAATATGACGTATAATGAATGAGAAGTGAATGGTTTAATGGATATTTACAAGAATAACTTACGTTCAACGTAGTTTATATGAAAATGAGTCGTCATGGCTAAAAAGAAAAGAAAAGTGTAAAATAAATGCACATTACGTGCAAATCGTTAAGATATAGTAAAATAGTAAAATGTATTGTTTAAATACCGTTAATTAGATGATTTCTATGTTAAAATAGGTAAACACCTTTAGTTTAACATATATAAAAGTTTGACAGTACTGACATTTGGAAAATACGAATGCTTTTTAATATTTTAAGGATTGAAATTTTTTGCAAATAAAATATATAGCCAGAATTTTCACACTTTTTTTCATAATTATTGTTTAATTTTTAAATCATTTATTCACTACTTTAATGAAAGTTTGACCGTATTGCATATCGCACAGATAGGTAGGTGAGAGTGAAAGACTTTCATAAAATACAGGCCTGTATTTAAACCAGCGTGCATTACCTCAAGCGATGCAACTATCTGTGCTTTCGGTATTAATTTTTCTTTGAACATTCTGGCTATATATTTTATTTGCAAAAAATTTCAATCCTTAAAATATTAAAAAGCATTCGTATTTTCCAAATGTCAGTACTGTCAAACTTTTATATATGTTAAACTAAAGGTGTTTACCTATTTTAACATAGAAATCATCTAATTAACGGTATTTAAACAATACATTTTACTATTTTACTATATCTTAACGATTTGCACGTAATGTGCATTTATTTTACACTTTTCTTTTCTTTTTAGCCATGACGACTCATTTTCATATAAACTACGTTGAACGTAAGTTATTCTTGTAAATATCCATTAAACCATTCACTTCTCATTCATTATACGTCATATTCGTTACATTTTCACACTTTTTTTCATAATTATTGTTTAATTTTTAAATCATTTATTCACTACTTTAATGAAAGTTTGACCGTATTGCATATCGCACAGATAGGTAGGTGAGAGTGAAAGACTTTCATAAAATACAGGCCTGTATTTAAACCAGCGTGCATTACCTCAAGCGATGCAACTATCTGTGCTTTCGGTATTAATTTTTCTTTGAACATTCTGGCTATATATTTTATTTGCAAAAAATTTCAATCCTTAAAATATTAAAAAGCATTCGTATTTTCCAAATGTCAGTACTGTCAAACTTTTATATATGTTAAACTAAAGGTGTTTACCTATTTTAACATAGAAATCATCTAATTAACGGTATTTAAACAATACATTTTACTATTTTACTATATCTTAACGATTTGCACGTAATGTGCATTTATTTTACACTTTTCTTTTCTTTTTAGCCATGACGACTCATTTTCATATAAACTACGTTGAACGTAAGTTATTCTTGTAAATATCCATTAAACCATTCACTTCTCATTCATTATACGTCATATTCGTTACATTTTCACACTTTTTTTCATAATTATTGTTTAATTTTTAAATCATTTATTCACTACTTTAATGAAAGTTTGACCGTATTGCATATCGCACAGATAGGTAGGTGAGAGTGAAAGACTTTCATAAAATACAGGCCTGTATTTAAACCAGCGTGCATTACCTCAAGCGATGCAACTATCTGTGCTTTCGGTATTAATTTTTCTTTGAACATTCTGGCTATATATTTTATTTGCAAAAAATTTCAATCCTTAAAATATTAAAAAGCATTCGTATTTTCCAAATGTCAGTACTGTCAAACTTTTATATATGTTAAACTAAAGGTGTTTACCTATTTTAACATAGAAATCATCTATATATATATATATATATATATATATCCATTTCAATATATTGAAATAAAAATAAATAAATATAACATCATTTAACAAGTATGGTAAAATTACTTGAGTAATTTTTAATCGTTTATATTTACTCATTTGTTTGTCATTACATTTCCTCAAATGCATTTGTAATAAGGTATTAATTATTTCAATACCTTATTACATTTGAAATTAATAAAAACAGTTTTCTCAGGGGCCACAAACGACGTGATTGCAATGAATAATAAAACCACTGTCAAATAAAATTTTGACCAAATAAGTACATACAGTAATTAATAATAATTCCCGTTCCAATAACGTTCGTTCGTCAAGGAAAGCCTTCATTATTCAATAATGCCTGAAATATATCATTTAAAAATCAAACGAAAAACACGACACTTTCTCAAATATTTCGCACAGAATAAATTAAAACGAAAAGGAATACATATGAGAAGGAGAGGGTACGACTTACGAGTGCATATGAGAGAAAGAGAGAGAGAGAGAGAGAGAGAGTTGCCTCGGTAGCAAACAACACTCCATGAATATTTGATAAGGTACGCAGTACTAATTACATTTTTACATTATTTAACATCGACCACACAACACCGATACTATTCCGGGCCCAGTTACAGAAAAGTGAAAACATTGACAGCACACGATACGAATTACTACACTATTTAACGCTCTCTAATATTTAATTTTTGAACGATTTACTTAAAGGTTTTATTTATAAAAAACAATGTATAATGGTTATTTAGCAGTAATAGAATCATTAATTTTATAATGTTATGCGATGAAATTGATACATTCCTAAGCGCCAAACGCCAAACGGCCTAAACTTGATTTAAAAATAATATAAATAGTTATAAGTGTAATGTTAATAAGTAATTCTGAATTGCTATTTTAAACAGACGCAAATGATGTAAGAGGCGTTCTTGTATGAAACAGTTTAGTGTTTCTATTGTATTTAAATAATAAATCATGTGTATTTGTGTAGTATTTATCTAAAGGTTATTAACATTATTTATACTATAATATTTATATTATATATGTAAAGGTTTATTAAGAAGTCCTGTGGCTTGCTTAAAATGCTAAACTACTTCTATAAATGATTGGCGTCTCCTTGGAACAGCACTCTGTGCTATTAAGGTGATGTACAAAACTAATCCATTGCATGTGATTATAAATTACAATAATGTACGTATAAGCAATGTATTTATTATGTAAACACTATTATGCAATTCAATATATAAATTCATGTAAATGACGATATAAATAAATAAAAGAAAACTAATAATTTTAAAGATTTTTGATTGTAGCATTAACAACTCAGATATCCTGAAAATGTAATACACGCACAACCAACCGTAAACATGCTTAAATTCTCTACCTTATCTATCTTTTGGCTATATTATCGTTGCCTGATATTTTAGTCTTAAGATGGTTCTGTGCACGATTTAACGAGTTTGACTGACAAATATCGCAACAGTTCGATTTAAGCTTATCACCACTACATTTGTCAATGGATCAATGTCAATGGAAAACATTATTTTTTTTTTAATTATTACTAAGCGTAGAAACATCACTGTCATTGCTGAAACATTAGGCAGTCGTTTTTTGTAACAGAGCCTCGGAACGCCTTTAACCCGGCCGCCCTCAAATATTCAAGCAACAAAAAAAAATGACCGCCCAGAGTTTCCATAAGGGATTGAATAAAATAACAATTACCGAATCGAAAAGCGCCCGGCGCCACTTTATAATTAAAACACAGGCAATTTGCTGTACAATATTCGATCGAACGCGGGGTTATTTTACTCAATTGGAATACTATGTGGGTTTCAATTTCAAAGCCAATTTAATCAAACCGATGAGTTGAAACGCAACTGAAAAAATAATTACAGGGTAGTATAATAATTTTATTGAACAGTTGTAAGGTTTCAATCATATCAGGAAGTGTAATGCGTTTCGCAACTATTTAACCTACATATACGAATTTAGGTCATAATGCTTAAGGTGACGACATAGCTTATCACACATAAACTTGGGGTGACAAGGATTTTTAATACTGGCATTCTAAAATAGTTACATATTTAAACAGAAAAGCTAACCGAAAAAAATCGAAATCAACAAAGAAATTTCTAAACAGATACTCCAAGATAGATAGAACTTTGCATTAAGGCGCCACCAGTCCCTAAAACGTGTTTTGTAACGTATTTTGGTGCATTTTGTTGAAGTTATTCCCAACAAATGGCTAAAACTAAAAATACCACAATATTCTACATATATTAATTTAGTACTTTGCTTAAAAAAAAAACCAAATACAACTTATTATAGTAATGAAAATAAATAAATAAGAAAGTGTTGTTTTTTTCTTGAAACGATTTTATTTTAAGTTGTGTAAGTGACGCGAACCTAATTTTTCTTTCTAAAGATAGACAATATAATAATCTAGGACATTTATTAAAAAAAAACATTTTTTTCAAATGATAATAATTATTTAAATACAAAAAACATGTTTCATCGATTCCAAATGTAATGAATTCGCGGCCGGCGAGTATATCCGTCTCATTTCTACACGTCAATGGTCGAATAAAGCTTACTCTTTCAAATCTCAAGGACAAATGCGTCCCGGGGCGCCTTAATTTAATGTTTAAAATATTATAGCCGACAACACATTATTATAAATATAATAAATCAGCACTTAGAGGTGGCCTACTACAATACCAACTCAAATATATCGAAACTGGCTCGAAAATCGACTCGAAAACTGTCTCGAAAATCGAGATCTATAGATCTTCCCTGGCTACCGGCGACAACGTGATTTACACCTCAAGAATCACAAAAAAACGAAAAATAAGCAGAACCTCTGCATTCCTCCAAATGCAGACCTTCTGATTTTATATGTTATTTCCACAATATCTGTAGTTTGCACAGTAAAACAACTTCTTTTTATAAAGAAGTACTGAATGATCCTTATGACCGAATAGCGTTTGCTGAAACTAATCCAGCGTTAAAGACGGGGAGCATTTTGGTTTGTGTCTTTATTATTCGACCAGCCTCCGATGTGATCTAAACGGCTATGGTTGGATTCTTCTGCCTTTATCCAATTCATTCGTCAGTCAGGAAATTTGAAAATCACGCTGATTTTTATTTAAAACTAGAAATTAGGTTAATTTAAAAACATTAGCTGATTCATTTCGAAACCCTAGTAAAACGATATTCATAGGTGAGAAAATCATAGTTTATAAATTTAATTAAAGAGAAGAAAAAAATATGTAACGAAAAAACTTAACCCAACACAATATACTAAATTATCCATACTTTTATTAAAATGTTAGTGACTCCCTTGACAGAGTATCGTATTTTTTTTAGTATATTAGTCAGGCATATCAAATTACTCTATGAATGGATGTGAGGAGACCACCATGGCGTAAAATGACCATGGTCTTCAAATCTTTGGATAATAATGTCTGCAACGGCAGTCAGCTGTAAATTTCACTGCTGAAATTGCTTGTCCGAGGGTTGCTAGCCTGCACCGCCTATTGTAGTCCACGAGCCAGCGATCTTATTTAAAAACTTTATTTATAAATTGGTTTTATCATTCATAACATCAGAAAAATATATTTAAACTACGCCGACATTAAAAAAATGCTGATAAAAATTATGGATTATTTTTAACCACCATTTGACGAAATATTTTTTTCAGATAACTTTCTCACATTCATAATTTATTAATGTGGGCGAGTGAGAAAGTTATTATAGTTTAGAGAAAATTAATTATATATAAATAAAAACCTTTTTCAAGCATGGATTTAATATGAAAACAAATGAATGGTCTATGCTACTATACCCTATTACAGTAGCATTGTAAACATGCGTAAACGCATGCTTGAAAGTCACCTGAAGATATATTGTTTCTAAAACTGATTAGATTACCATCAATACAATGTCAACGTTACCAAAAGCAAATTTTATTCAACCAAATATTTACATATATAGGATGCTTTTTTCAGAGTCGTGGTTTTCAATCTGGCACTACTTTTTTCGAAGTTGGTGTTTTTGACAGCTGTCACTTGATTTATGCTCAGTTTGGTTTGCCATTTCATAATAAATAGACTTACTCCTGAACAACGTTTGTACATTTAGAAAAAATCACTCTAAATTTTTTTTAAATCACTCTAAAATAAAGTAAAAATCGCGTCGTGGGCCTGTGGCGTGGCCTCCAAGATCGTGCGATTTAACACCGCTGGACTATTTTTTGTGGGGTTATGTGAAGTCGCTTGTCTACGCAGATAAGCCGGACACGATTAACGCCTTGGAAGAGAATATTCGGCGCGTTATTGCTGACATACGGCCCAACTTGCTGCAAAAAGTGGTTGAAAATTGGGCCTCTCGGCTGGAATTTGTTCGAGTCAGCCGCGGCGGCCACTTACCCGAAATCATTTTTAAAACATAATGGCAAACCCTTATCTTTATAATAAAACTAAATTCTTAGCCATAACATCAAATTATATGCGTTTCATATCTTCTTGAAAAGCACGCCTCTAAAAAAAACACCTTTACATACACTGTCTTTTCTGCTGGTTTCTTAATCTCAAATAAAATACAATTAATTTATACATTCATAAAACAAAATACAAAATACTTACAAATTAAGTTAACATAATTCGTACAATGAAAAATGAATATAGCGAGAATTTATTTATTTTATTCAAGAAATGCTTACAGTTATACATAAAGACAGTTACATAAAATCACATTAAATAATAACTTAAGCCGACTACAATTTAACATGTGTGTGTTCACAGAGCGAACTAGCATCTAAATTTATAAGTGATAATAGTGTGTGTGTTGTAAGGTGCAGAATGTAAGAGTGTATTAATGAGTATGTATATTATATTATATATGTGTGCGTGTGTGTGTGCGTGTGTGTGGCGTGTGTGTTCTCATGTTAATTTCTTTTATGTTGAGTATAAAGACGCCTTTATGCAAATGAAAAATTTTAAATCACTAAAATTGTGAGAATGTCAAGTTAATTTAATAAATATACTTAAATATTTTTTATTTGATTTTTATCAATATTTTTTTTAATTTAAGTTTTAATAAAGCTTTTCTTTTTTGTTGTCTAAACTTTTAGAGGTATTTTATTAAATAGGCTGGGTATTACCCATATGTATACATCTTTCAACAATATTCATTTCATTGGACGTTTGACTAGTAGAGTACTTATTATTAACAAGTTTTTTCCATGTTTCATCTGAAAAGTGGTTGATTGCAATTCTAACAAAGATGGCGAACCGGTAGAGTAGTCGCCTTGCATTGTTTTTTTTTATTTTTTGGAATAATTATTTTTAAAATACAAATTTGTAAAATAGAATAACATTTTGCGTCATTTATTAAAACCACGTGTACAGATTTGACACGAACAAACTTAATAAACTACCATATTTCTCATGAACATATCTCTAATGGTAGCTAAAGAAACGTGCTAAGATTATTTGTCTCGCTCACACTAAATCGCAATCGAACGATCCCGAGAAGGTTTATGATAAAGGGTAAAAAATATATATTTTTTAGTGTTTAGTGCTCTTGATCTATTCGGGTGGGTGCATTGGCCGCCGAGGGCCACGCGGGTAGAACAAATGAAAGATTTGACCCTGGCCGTCTCCCCGGCCATACGTTATAAGCCTTGATACCGCAGGGAGAAGAATCGTTAATCAAACGCAAGATACCACAAGCGGAGAAAATTCTATGCGAAGAAGTATTATTTATGTATTTTTTACATATCTCTATGTAATGATAGAATGGCATCAGCAGAAACCTATTTATAACAGAGCGGATACAAGTTCAACATAACGATTTAGCAGCATTGAAAGAGGTGCAATGGCGGCTCGAAATAGAAATAGGGACTTTTATATTTATCGTTTTTATTATTTATTATTGCTAGTTAAGCGCGAGAGTCGGTCGAGGAGTCAACTTATGATGACGGCCTGATTGATGTCGCCAATACCAATGTAAATGTATACGCAAACTGTATAAAAAAAAAACGCGACGCTTAAATTAATCGTCAAAATAAATTTTTATTCATCAGTCCAAAAAACCTCAATAAACACAGCGTCTTCCAAGATCATTCCCGATAAAAAAATCCAGCTTATTAGCCCTGTTTTGACCATTTGTTTTGACCTCATATCAAGTAAAATAATTATGTTCAGAATTTACACCATCTGTTAAAAAATAGAATAAAATTACTTTTTTTTTCGCATTCTTTTATATCATTTCTTACTCACAATAGGTTACACAAAACCCCCTTTAAGTCTTCGTAAATGGCTTTGGAACATCTGTAGTTAACATTTAGTCATTTTATAAAATAAAATGACATCGCATTTCTTGAAAAACATTTCTAGAAGTTGTTTTCGTAACCCGGTGCTCCATCTGCAAGGGACATTAGTATGCCGGGACACTTACACATAGAACGCCTTTAACATAACTCGAAAGTGGAGAGCATTATTTTCGGTCATAAATTCATAATGTACGATAGCTGAGTGAGGCGCGGCTGGAAAACGCGGGGAAAGGGGGGGAGGAGGGGGGGGATGATGGGGGCGGGTAGCCGCTGGGAACAATCCCAACTTACGACTGCTCCCGAGACCGAAAGCGAGGACACGAAGGCATTTACCATGTCGACACATACGTATGTAGTTGCCTTTATTTGTGTGGGTATCTGCCATGGAAATCAATGGCAGGTCAGGTCCATGTTGAAAGAATGGATAAGATGGGAGCCGCTGGAGGATTTACGACCTACTGGTCGTTTTTTTATTTATTTAACGAGTTTTCCCATGTACACATTTTAATTCGTAGCATACAATCAAAAAATTATAATACTAAAATAAAAAAAAACAACATTAAAAACCAAAAACAATAACAAATATAAACCCCAAATAAGCAGAACCAATCAGGAAAAGTACATAGTTAAAATTAAAAAATAAGTAATTCACGTTGATCTAACAATAAATTACTCACATTTCATATTTCAGAAATCCATTGTGTCTAAAATGCATAGTTGCAGTTTGCACACCGTTTGACGAGAGGTAAACAGTAAGATACTCAAGAAATTCTTTTTCCGCGATGAGTTTTTTTGACCGAAGTATGTACCCGGCAACTTCAGTCTTCGGCAAGTCTCCGGCGCGATCTCATACCATCACCATCAAACCTTCATCACACCTTCTGTGTTAGAATATTATTCTCATTATTTAATTATGTACAATATTTAGAGTCATCTTTATAACAATCAATTTTCCATTATCTTCTCACCTACATCGATAACGGGTACTGGCTATATAGGCATCGCTTGTAAAATCGGTAACATATTGACAACATTTCTCATCTTAGGTTATTTTTCTTATTTCATTTATTTATTTCAGGAAACAACAGCTTACATAATAATTACAATAAACAAAAAAAAAAAAAACACAATACCAATAACAGTTTCCTCCAAACTTAAAAAAAAATAGAAAACACATTCGGGAGCGAGGCCGGGACCAGGAAGTAGGAGGGGTTGGGGAATCCAGACAATCACCAGAATATAATATAAAACACAATATAAATATAATAAATTCTACATATACATATGAATATAAATATACTATTCAAGGGCTAGAGTAGACACTCTCTTGAATGCCGAGAAAGTAGTGTTAAATATATCGATGTCAGTTAACATGCTGTTGTAAAGCTTACAACAGCATGTTATTCTCTAGCTACCCGGATGAAAGGCAGTCGTCTGACGTGAGATGGATCATATTCATACTGCTGGAATATGTGAGAAATTCACTGCTTTATGCGGAATCCACATAAAGCAATTTTAATTACTCTACTCGTTTTGGCGATTTGTACTTCGCAGTTTAAGAGTGCTACTCGTAAGAGTGACTAACGCTCTCTCCTGCCGGCGGGAATAAGACCCTATTCTGTTTTGCATGCCGGAAGTGCGCTCGATAAATCTGGGCGAGATTTTTATCGCGAGATTTCGCATCCCGTCGTGATCTCCGCGCGCGACTCGTAAACTTGCATTTTCCCATAGAGCGAGAATACTATTCGCATACTATTAGCACGTCCGCCGGTGACGTCTATTTCCAGTGTCTATTGATTGTATGCACTATTTGAATATGCAGTTAGGATAAATCTATTATTATAAACCACGTGTCTTTCACGACGTTTACTATAAAAAAAATCCTTTCGGCACGGAAGGCGGAGGTACATTTCAGAGGATCAAAGGGAATATGCAAAATCCAACTGTACGAACTTGTATCAAACATTGCGCGAGGTGTTGCGTGCTCTCACTCCCCGAGCAGCAGCTCGCGCACCTCGAACCCCCGTACTCATGCGCGTATCTTTATACTGTGCCGTAAGGGATGCCTGTATCAAAAATTGTTTTAAACAAAAATTGTAGGGAAATTATAGACCTACAATTAACATTTTGAACTGATTTGATCCGGTGCCATTAAGGAAGGTATGATTTTTTGAATATTGAAAAACCAATTTTTCCCACTCTTAGGATGGTTGCCTACAAGAAAATGAACTATGATTTCATCTCGAAGCAATTCCGTCAACAGATGGCATTTAAAATAAGCTGTATTAGGTAGATTTCATTAGGAAAGCTATCTATTGCAATGGGTATGACTTCTGGAAAATTTCGACATATCTTCCCATTTCCCATATCCTAAAACCCGAAATCAACCTGAGATGAAATGTTTATTTATCTATCGATATAACTTTCTTGTGGACACCATAACTGCCATAATTTTACATCAATCACTTTCAAATCGATACATAAAATTTAAGAGCACAAAACCTTGGTCAAATTCGATAATGGGCAAAATCAGACGCCTGGTCAGATTTTGGCAGGTAAAGGGTAGTTTTTTTGGAAAAGTCAAATTTGGCATAACTTTCCTAGTGTATAAGATATCGAATTCATTTAAATTTTATATTATTTCGTAAATCAGGGCCTAAAACTTATCTGAGTAAACTTTTTCGATAGGGATCGTCTGTCCTAGGATTGGAAAAAAATGGTTTTTCAAAATTCAAAAAAATCATACCTCCCTTAATACCCCTTAATTGCCTACAATTTTTGTTTGAAACAATTTTTGAAATAAGCAAATGAGTATAAAGAGGGATTCAATATACGCACTCTCGCTGCGCAAGGGTCTCCTCTCGCGCGATCTACTCTCCGCGCGGCAGCTCGCGAAGAGATTGATACATGTTAGTACAATTGGAGTTCACCTATCCCCTACTTTGATCCGGTGAAATCTACCTCCGGCGTGCCGAAGGGATTTTTTAATTCGTGGCGTCATCTCTTTTAAATGTAATCTTTTTTCTAAACGCCCTCGCACTATATCAGTCCGTGTAAAATAAACACGTTTCAATATAATAAATAAATTGACCTATTCCGGTCCGTGTAAAATGATTACTGAATAATAATTTAGGTAATTTTAGAGGTTAGTCCGATAATTAAGTAATCTTTTAGGAGACATTACAAAGAAGGAAGAAGAAACAGGTCTCGAAGTGAAGATAATCAAAATATCGCCCATCGGAAAGTTTGGTCGCTTCATTATCCGGCAAAGGGACGAAATGGGTCAGGTGGGTTGGGGTGGGGGATGCAGGGCGCTGGCTAGGGTTACCACCACACCGGTAATTAACTACTCAACCCGGAACCCGATCCAACGTTCTTATCTAGGTAGTAATAAAACAATATTATTGAACATATTGAACATTTTTTTTTTGTGCTTTGACACCGAAGTCCTTAGAAGTGAAAGATTATCTGGTTGACCTCTGGGTAGGTAAATATACTGCTTATAAGATAGGTGTCAAACCCTCTCTACGTAAAGAATGACCCTTAGAGAGTACAGTTTTTACTTTCTCACTATGAACTATCAATACATCAAAACCTATGCTTTGATATTTTTGCTTACTGTTTAAATCACTTGCGTTTTGTTAAGCTAAGATTTGGCGAAGATATTCTGAGATTCTAATCCATGTCGTAATGATATGCTATGATATGATGAAAAATACATTAAATTATTAGGCATAATTATGCAAATCCATAGCACAGTATATGCCATAGATTTTATTTTTATACTGAATTTTGAAAATGATTCTAATCCTGTTTTATTTCTTATAAATTGGCATGCATTTTTACTATTTCTATCACAATCATCAGCAGCATGTATCTGTCTATTGCAGGGCAAAGGCATGCAGAGTGTTCCAATACCATTTCCTAAAGGAGTGTAAATGTTCCCTACTATGAGTAAGAAATTATGTAAAAAAATGCGAAAGAAATTCATTATTAATTCTCTTTAGCGAGGCAAAACAAAATAGCGATCGCGTTTTATGACGTGAGCATATTATTGTGTTCTTGACCTATTAATTTGTCTTACATTACATTACAAAACTACCCGTCGTTCATTATCGTCAATATATCTGTAGGTATGGATGGTGCCCCGTAGAATCAGTCGGTTGCTGGGTCGCGACGTTGCGATGCCGCGCGGTCTGATATTTTGTGACCATACTTTAAAAAGTTTTTAGGACTCTTTTATTTTGCCTTTTTAGACTATTTTTTTTTTTGCTTTATTTACAAAGTTGTTGAACAAAAGTTTTTTAATTTCATGCCCAGAAGCACCCCTTAAACGGACACAGCTGGTTTTAGTTCAACCCACGTGTGTATAAATAGTCGCCGAAAGTTGTTTGTTTGAAAAGTTTGTCGTGAAGAATGAAGATTGTAGTGAAGATGTTATTTTATTAACTGGATAATCACATAAGTTAAAGTCACATGTATTTAATATTACGAAGTATAAAAATGTTTTTAATATTAATGATAATTATAATACGCAGACATGTAAGGTGTACGATTGACTTGGTGTCGAGATGAGCGAGGGCCAAAGACCTGAGAAAACAAGTACCAAGTGGGATCGGAATTTCTGTAGGCTCGCACAGCTATTCGTCGTGCGAACTGCTACTCTGCGTTTTCCTACATAATAGCTTTCTGAAACTGAAATGTGAATAGTTGGTCGTCGGTTAAATTTCTATGATAATTTATAGTGTGCGAATCGTATAGCACGAGACTGTCGCCATAGGTGTGCTCATTTACAGACTTTCTCTTATTATTTTTTTTTTTAAAATTGTTATCACAAATTATTCGTCGGTAAAGCTCAAGTTTAAGCCTAATTCAAAGTTCCATGGTTCGACATGCTTCGGGGGCGGATTAATGATCGAAATGTTGATTCTCTCCTGTCGTGCCACAAAGCCTTTGTGCCAAACATTCGAGATAACTTGCAATTATTATGCGACGGATGAAGAACAGTGGCTGTGTCCTCTGGGCAGGGGTGGTCCATCCGGCCGCGGGGAGGGGGAGGGGAGAGGAGGGGAGGGAGGCCCGCATTCAAAGCGAGCGTCAAACATTAAAACGAATTAATTACATGATCGCGGATGAAATACGGTAACAGCAAACTAAAAAGCAAACAAACACGGGAGGGGTAAAGCAAATAGCCTCGCGCAATGAATACCTGACGGATTCTCTACATTTTTTTTTCATCCGAGCAGAGAGTACTCGCATAGTTTAGTTTATGAGCGCCGGCTAATCGTGGTGAGAGCGATATTTCCTTACTATGACAGTGAACCACACGGGAAATACCTTGCCCAAACCAAAACCCTACTTAGGAAGGAAGCGAACAATGGTACAGAAATACTATTAATACAAAACCAAAGGCATAAAGAAAAATACTGCATATCGTAAATGTGTTTAACCTAATCGCTGACGCGCCAACATTACTGTAATCTCGTAAACGCTCTTATTGCGTAAACCCTGCAGGTTTTCCTGGTGTAACTCTTGGCTTGTGGACCTGCGAGGTTCATGCACATGCTATGAATAATAATAATGAATATGTCGTCGGTGTTGCTAAGATACGTACTTTATTAAAACAGTATGTTTATGCTTAATGCTGCTTTGCAGCCAAAATCATATTCCGCATCAGATGCAAATACGTCATAAGTATAGCAAAGATTAAGTGTATGTAACACGGGTCACGGGCTATGCCAGTTTGTTCAATTACTGCAATTAGTGCTATGTACGACCAACTATTGCGTTAATTCTTTTTTACTGTGGGTTTTCGTAAATCTTTTGCAAAAAATTAACATATTGTGATCATTTTAATCAGTTTTTATCAGAATTGTGTTCCAATTATAAAAATAATAATCTACAAGTCATATCATTCGGACACATAGAATTTCTTACAATTATACGATAAAAAATAACGTGCCCTACCCTGAAACGTTATTTTTTGTACAAAACATATTGCAGTAAAACCGGCATCTATTTAAAAATGCGAAACAATGTGTATTAAGTCATTACGCTTATACTCGTATATTACGTCATACTAAACATTCTCAGAATGCTACCTAGTAGCGGTTTAGTAATTAACTTTAATAATACTGACGTATTTCTTTTAAATAAGGATTTATTTATCAAAAAGTCAGATTAAATATACATAGATCAGGGGTGCTCAAACGGTCGATCGCGATCGACTGGTCGATCGCGAGTGCTTTTTGAGTAGATCTCGAGAAGAATTTTTTTTTTAATAAGTAGGTAGGTAACTAAACTACAAAAATGTATTACGTAATAAAATAACACTGCTTGCGACAAAAGGTGGCTTTATCAAAGGAACGCGCGGCACTTTTCAAAGAAAAGCCGTGTTGTTTCTAGAATAGACAGTACACAGTACAGCAGGGGTGCTCAAACGGTCGATCGCGATCGACCGTTTGAGCACCGTGCAGAAAGCTAATTAATATCTATATATGCTACGGTACGCCCTACCTAGGTAGGTAGGGTGTATCGTGTATGTACGACAACCCTGCATCACACACACTTGCAGTCTCTCAGAGTCGATCGTAAGTAGTCTAAAAATATTGAGGTAGATCGCCAGCAGTTCAAGTTTGAGCACCCCTGAGTCATAGATGATGCAAAAGTAATTACCCTATTGGAAGATGCTCTCATGTCATTGCGAATTCGATATTTGTAAACAGAAGCAAAATAGATATACACCAACCATAATATAGCTACTATACTTTACAAGAATGCAATAATCATAGCATTATTAATTATAATAATGATTTTTTATCAATAAAAATTAGTACAAAGCACAAAACACGTATATTTACGATGCCACAGACAGACACACATATTCACACGTTAAACTTATAACACCCCTCTGGTTGTGTTGGGGGTTAATCACTGAAATCAAAATCTATCTGTTGGACCTTTGATAAATATGCAATACTCTACGCACTATGAAACTAGGCATGGTGTGAATGTTTGTTGAAAAATAAACAGTCCATGGTTTTGGCTGCTACCATGCAAAGGATCGCCTCCTGGAGAGTGGCGCAACACGGGACAGTCTACGTATTCAGCCAGGAAAATCGAGAGAACCCTCAAACATCAACCAGACGATGGGTTACGCAATTGGACATCAGTAGACAATGTTCCTGTATAAATAAAGTGCATACAGTGCATCAGCTCTCGCCTGCAGACAGACAAGCACTCCAAAGTCTCTGTATATAAAAAATGCTTTTTTGTATTATTTCTGACACTACACGTTTTTCTCGTAATCAAGTAATCTGTGTTACACGTTGTAAAAAAAACTGTATTAGTCTGAGGGTTTATTTGCCGAGTGGGAGCGAATGTACGTGGATGTTAAATATTTTTCCTGATCTCTTTAATAAATAAATCGTTACTTAAATGAAATAAGTCAGTATTACTAAAATTGATATATGTTTTCATAGCTCTGCATATATCCCTTGCAATCCCAACATGTTTAGTATGACACCTCTGTAAATTGAAGAGGTGTATCAAAAATATTCAATCAATAAATCAATCCCCTTAAAATCAATTTCCTTTAGAATACCCATAAAAATTGCAAAATTGCAATAATTCATCTAAGGATGGAAATGAAATAAGGAATGGAATAAGAAAAGGATTAAACTAAATATTGCATTTTTAATTTAATTTAAATAGAAAATTTAAATATAAATTAAAAACGCAATATTTCGTTTAAATCCTTTCCTTATTGTTACAATAAATTGTTTCTAGTCCATGTGTATAATTTATATTTGTACTTTTATTTTAGGTAATTAATCCACTTAATTAAATTGCAACTTACAACTGTTATTGACGTTTTCCTTAGCAGGAATTGTATCGAACAATTCAGGTACCAGACATTCCTCAGTTCTGTCTCCATAATAAATTACCCGTTTTTGAAATGGAAGTATTATTTTTTGTCGGGTTGAATAATTATGGCCCGTCGTATTTTCATCCAATCCATCTGGTGTTATTTGTATGAGATATCGCAACAGTGTGCGTGAGAGGTCAACGCGCAAGTGTGTGTGCCCTGTAATTTGATGGCAGCGAAGAGCATAAAAATGGAATGAGCCGCCGCTTTAAGTGTGGGCAATAAGAAAAATTGAATATTTGCGAGTTACACACGAGACGGAGGCTGCAGGGATGGACCGCAGCTAGGGCGGGAGGCGGTAGGGCGGGGCGAGCGGCCGGGGCGGGTAGGCATTGCTGCAAATCCGATTTATTTATTCATAACCTCTCGTCGTGTGTCGGTCCGCGCGCTGTTGACCGACAGAAGAGAAAAATACTCTCCGCGAGGGCTGCGGGAGGATTCTATTTTTAAAGGACCAAGTCAACTCAAGCAGACCTTTGACCCGTTTATATAAGCTCGTCAAATACCTGTTTAAACACACACACGCGCACGCGCGTATATTTGATACAAAACATTCATTATCGCGGCTCCATTTAGTTTCTATACATATAAATGACCTCTAAAAAACGAAACACTATTTAAAATAATATAATACGTTTTTTTTAGAGGCATTGTAAGTTAATAATTTGTATTTAAAATCGTTTAGTAATAGTTTAGTTATTTCAACTTCCTCAAATAATATAAGCGATTTAAAACCTTTAAATAGAATGTGTCGATCTTTTAATAAACATGGTGTTTATTGACTGTGATATTTTTCATGACAAATTTGCTTCAATTAAAATCACTTGATTACATGGTTTAGACTAATAATTGTGTAACATCAAGAATAATAATAATAATAATTATAAGTTCTTTACTATTTACTTAATAATAAGTAGATTTTCGTATGTTTATAACTATAGTATTAGAACACACATTTTTATAATACTTTATATCTCTTAAAAAGCACCTAATTGTTATTACGTATTATTTTTACTCCTTTTGTATTACATTTTTTAATTCATTTTAGTTAATATTTTATGTGTTAAATAATTATGTTTATATCAAATACACATGGATGTTTTAAGAACATGAAAGTGGAGAGTGTCGAGTGCTGGCTACAAGTGAAATATTTGAAAATGATTACTGTTACTCTCTGAATGTTTACTTTATAAGATAAATAAATAAATATAACCACATTCCTTCATAAATGTACAACTTTATCATCTCCATACCATATTCTTTATCATCTCCATATACTATATTATACGTAATAATAATACTATACGGTAAATATAACATTCTTTTTTAATGAGTTAATGGAAGTATGGTTTAAAATAAGTCAACCTTGAACGAGCGACGTATTTTTGCTATCGAATGCGAAAAAAAAAGTGCGTGCCGCTTGACCCCCGACAGCCATATTTCGGGGTCCTGCGGGGCATTCGAACCCGGCGTCCGGGGCGACAGCGATAAAAATACAAGGCGAATGTATATATTTCGGGGAGAGCAAGGAGCGAAAGTAGCCCCTATCGCGAGAGGTCGACGACCCTCTCCGCTCGGGGCGGGTCGTGGATGCGCTGAGCGAGATGGGGGCTGTGGGACGGAAGGGGGATGCGGGATAGAACGTCTTACTCTCTCCAGGATCCAGGATCGAGGGTTGCTGGTGTCTCGCTCCTGAGCGGTCGGTATGCATGCAGAGAGAGAGCGCAATTCGGTGCGAAGGACCAATTGAAGCAAAACCGTGAGACTACGATTTTTTTGGAGCGATTAATAACTAACTACCCGTAATAAAGCATTTTATAAATATACGATGAGAGTGTTTTATTATTATCTTATCTTAGAGTATCTTATTATTTATCTATGATTTTTATATTTCAATTAAATAATTTTTACTCAAATTCACAGTACAAAGACAATATAATGTTATTTTTTTTGAAGGATGTTCTCATGTATTTTAACAAGATATACCAACTCAGAGCATCATCAGATTAATAATTTTTGTAGGTTTTACTTATGCTTGACATTGAAACTTGCTGCTTCCAGAGATACCTATTGACATTTGCATGACTATTATGTTATTGTAGATAAGGAAATATACATTGACCAGTTACAATGCGCGTTGTCTATGTTACTGCAAAAGTGTTTAAACTTTTAGGATTCATTTGAGGAATCTGCAAAGAGTTTAAATCTGGTGTCGCTCTAAAGACCTTGTTCTTCTCATATGTGCGTAGTGTCCTAGAATATGGCTCCCAAATATGGAATCCCGAGTACGCGACACATGTATCCAAAATTGAAGCGGTTCAACACAAATTCCTTCACCGCATGGATCTTAAGTCCTCTACGCACTTTGCAAGTATATTAGATTCTTCTCTATTTCGTAGCTTAAAGAAGGGCTAAAGCTGGTATCTTTAGATGTGACAACGAACGATTGCTAGGCATCCCACGTCTTAAAACCAATTAGGGGCAGAATTAACCCATTTATAGAATGTGTCCAACCTTAAATACAAAATATCAAAAACCAAACGTTGACATTAACTTTCCCTTTTCTATCCTTTCCTCTCTTTTGTCTCTCTTGCATTTCTTAGGTTGAACATTAATTTTGTACTCTCTCGGTAGAAATATTTAATTGTATATATTTTATACCTGTAAGTTGGTACTATTGTTTTTATTATTGTGTACTACCTGCATATGATTTCTTTTTTATTTAACTGTTTTTATATCCCAAATATAGATAAAAAATTAGTTTATTATTAGGGGTGCTTTTGTGTGTGTGTGTGTGTGTACCTTCCTCCGTGCCTTCTTGGCTTTATTAGCGGGATTATTCACAACTCATTGAAAAGGTATGTTAGGAAGCTCTATAATATTATTAGGAATAAAAAAGCCATCTCCCGAAATGTAAAATATATCAAAAAAGGTCGCGAACATAACGTCCAAATTGGGCACATTTTTAAGCTTCCAGTTAATAGGGCGCACCGCGTAGAGGGGGTTGGTGGTGGGGGGGGGGGGTGTCGGTTATGTGCGGTAGGCGCAGCCTTAATAACGACTTTATTAGACGTCAAATATTTCATTTTAACGCGCTGCGAGACTCCTGCCTACCTCCGCGCCTGACGTCGCCTTCGCTTCGTTTTCTGTCGGCAAACATCGGCTGCCGACGCGACGACGATTCATTACGAACCACAAAAGAACCGAGGGGCGGGTGCGGGGGGGGGGGGGGTGAGCATCAAACACGAAACATGCCCCAAAAAAACCATATGAACCCATAATCATCCACAAAATAAGGTGCCGATAATGAAAACAATAGTAAATCATAAATAAACCTATTTTTGGTGATGCACCACTCCTAAACCCCAAGTATTTTGACGAATGGTTCACAGCAGGGATTCCCAAAGTGGTCGAAACCGGTTACCCAGGGGTCGACATAAACAAAAACTAATTTTGTCTAATCTATGTCTAATAAAAAATTGTAATATCAAAAACTAAGTCTTGTTTTAAGATATTAAATGTAAGCATAATATATTTCGACGAGGCTACGTCGAACGCACGCCACAGCAACACTTTTGGTCGACATTAGCATGATCCTAAACGGTGTGTTACGATAATATTTGGTTACAGGATATCCTGTACTGCGGCAGAACCACGAACATTGGGTATTTCCAAAAGCGATATTGCTGAATCTATAGACCTCTGGTATTTTTAAGTATGCAGAGAAAAAACCTGGCGCCCTTTAAAAATAAAGCACCGAATTTCAAGGTGACTGCCAATATCCTTCGCCTTAAAAAAATAAATAAAAATTATTTGATTTAACAAAATGAAGACATCCCTGAAGAATATTCCTCCATTTTGTGCTTTTACACAACAATTTATAATTGTTGACTCTTAACGTCTGTAACTCTAACAGAACATGGAAGTTTAGGCCTTCCAGCACTCGTCGACCACCCGGGCTATTATTAAGTAGGCAACTACTCGGTTTAGTTCGTTTAATTATAACGCTGCGCCTCTGTAGTCATCGGCATTTGGTGACATTCGAAAGGCGCACATACGCGCTAGGCCGTGGGGTCGAATCCACCCCTGGACTTAATTAAAGCGAGTTTTAGACAAAAGGAAAGCGGTCACGACCTAATGCAGATTGACGCACCAAACAACTCAAAGGGCCAGAAAGGGACGGCGCATCACCTGACCTGTGCGCCTTTCGCTCGCTTATTCCACCACAATAACAATAATCACGGCATAGAAAGAGGGAGATGGCACGCGCTCAATTAAATGACTAGTACGCGTGCGTATGAGGCACATAAAGCTGTCTAACCGAAAACTTAAAAGAAATTACAGGTCAGATATTAAGGACGGAAGGATAATCATTTTTGTGATGAACAATGTAAATCCATAGTAATTCTGGGGTTCGTATCTTACTAATCCAAAACTCAGTTGCTTATCAGCCGCTTCCGCTACTCGTTTAATTCTTTTTAATTGCGATTTCAAATTATGAGCATTGGTAAACAAAACGTTGGTCCGTCCTACCCTCGAATACTGCTAAACGGTTTTATGTTGTTGTCGTTGTAATAATATAAACTATGAATAAACCGTATAACGATTCGTTACAAGTACACGGTGTTGCGAGGCCATTTCCGATATAAAAAAAAACATCTTGTTGGCCCTGCGCTTTCGAATATGATTAGTTTTGTCATATCAACATATATCATGATTTCCGAGTAAAATATTTGTATGAAAATATGAAATCGCTATGCGGCCGCTAGCGAGGCCGCGCCGTGCTCGGTCATTATTTTCACATTTTTTTTATACAATTGCTTACACCATCCAGTATATGATAATAAATTATTATTATATACAACTAGAAAAAGCAAAAATACTCCTACTGCAAATTCGTTTTTATATAGTTGATTTCCTTTCCGTTATTTCCCTTACAACTCCTTAGGCCATATATATCTTATTATGTAATTACTTAATTAGTAATGGTATTTTTTTTTGTGTTTGTAACGCTGTTTGTAATTCTAATAAATAAATAAACAAACATTTTGAAACATTACTGGATGGATTGCACCACTGCACCACCCTTCGTTTTCCATTGAACTTAAGCCTGGAACGATGCTCTCCTTGCCTCAGACGTGTCGTTGCGAGGATAGCGTAAATTCATATTCATGGTCTGTCATTCTAGCAGAGTTCTGGCCGTTGGTCGCATCATTTTAAAACATTTAAAATACCAAACGGAGTCACATTAGTACCAGGGAGCCACGGACTTGGGATGTGACTTGTGCTGAAACGGTCGCAGCGAGCCAAGTTCTCAACTCCTCAAGATCGTTCGGCGCTGCGGCGCGTGCCTCCACCACCTTAAGAGACTAACAATTATGTCTTCGTTTACCCGATGCGTTGAAGTTTGCTGAAAGAGTTGGCAAACTTTAAAGAGAGAAGTCGGGGGTGGGGGGGGGGGGGGCACAGGATCCTAACTTTAAACAACAAGTTAACTTTAAAGTGATCCGTGGTCACGTGGTAATACAGTCAACGTCCTCAGCATGCTCACTTCGTCCGACGACATCAACTTTTTTTTTAGACGGTTTAATTTAATTTAATAAATTGTTATGTTATTCCTTCTATTATTAAGATGTTTTTAAATATTACAGTATTATCAATTTTTGTTCAATATAATGTAGGTTCGTATTCGACGAAATTATACCATCCTCAATTCCCCGACGAAAAGAGATTTGTCAGGTCTCTCAGAAATTCACTGTCAAAAAAGGTGAGAAATATTACAAAGCGTGACAAATGGTGGGCTAAAATAAATGCAAATCAAAACACTTATGTCCTTTCCTTTCCCTCTTCAGACCGAAATCGAAGGTCGTCCTCCGTATCACCGTCAACTCTCCAACATAATAGTCTAAGAGCCACAGACATCATGAAATTAAAGGTGGACAATTCGTAATATTATTTGTAGTAAAAATTAGTAAAAGATAGTATACTGTATTGAAAATAGGAATTTAGGAGCTTATAGGAGACGTCATTTAGAACATATACATATTTAACAATACTTACCTTAGAAAAAGTTTTACGGTTTAAGAGATATTTGCCATTTTGAACTTTATTTAAATAATGCCGAAAACAAGTAGTTATGCGCCAATTATACAATAATGAAGTAGTATATTTGAAAATTATGTTTTTTCTATTACTCTAATATGTATTTATTCTGCACAATATGATAACAAATATCTAAATATTAACTTCCAATAATAATGTCATTTTATTTTCACAATAAGGTTTAGTATGTTTTGACAGGAGTTTTCGGGTAAATTTAGATAAAAAATACAACAGCCTTAGGTGGTCAAACACTTTAAAAAACTTATGTTATTTGTACTCTTTCGAACATTATAAACGACAGGGCAACCTAGCAATTTCTTGGACTTCAAAGCAGTTTAGCAAAACGTGCTTCAATAGCGCGAAGTGCCTCATCAAACACGAATAAAATAACTTTTACTCGTGCTTTTAATGAGCCATAATCACCCTAATACACCTTCTTTATTCTTTATTAAGAGAAATCAACAATCTTACAAATAATTGATATTAATGATATAAGTTTACGTTCTTAAAAAGTATCTGTAAAACTAATCAATGATTTCTACTGTTAATATAAACACCAAAAACTAAGTTAGAAACTAAACATATATACAAATTATGATATTAACTCTTAATCATATCAAAATGCTGACATGGCTTGAATTCACATGATATATGACATAATAAATCGGTTTAAATATATATAATAATTATTTACATAATTGACTGTTGATAGCCTTAATAGCGGCTGACTGAAAGGATTCCTTCTTAGCGAAAACTTCTTCTTAGAGTGTCAAAACAATTTATGTATTTATTAAACGCGTTCGATATGCGCGGTATCGGTACTTCTCTTCGGTTTAGGGGATATTTACCATTCTGTTTTTTTTTTTTAAATAATTTCGAATACACCATAATGAAAGGTAGTATCTTCGATCATCATAGAGTTGGAAGATGATGGCAAGAAAGCGTTAAAACTGGTATGTCTTTAATGTGCGGATTCGAACCCGCGTCCGTTTGGTTAAGAATTAAACGCTTAACACCTAGACTACCACGATCTCATCATTATTAAACAGTATTAGTATTCGAACTTGAAAGAATACCCAACATGTTTTTTTAATATGTTTTCCAACCATTTATGGTCTAAATATTGCATTTAGATGTTTCGTAGTTGCTAAAACCATATATTATGCTAGTGGTCTTTATTACAAGAATGTAAGCCGTCGCTGGCTCTCTGCCAGCGTCCGATAAGGGCAGGAAAGGGGGCCGGGGGATGGGATAACGACGGAAAATGGCCGCCGCTCGCCAGACATGTGCGTCTGATACATTGTCATGCCAATATCCCAGGGAGACATAAATAATGGAGAGGCGATACTGGAATGACAGCAATAGGCTGCGTTAATAGTGACCACCTTCAGATGGGCCCGTGCGTGCACGCAACAGCCTCCTCGGGTAACCTGATCGCCGGGTATAATGGCTTCTCGGGTCGATGAACCTGCGAGGGCGTCAAAGGTGCACAGGTTCTAATTCCTATACATACATACATACAGCATGTGTGGTTAACGAACAACTAAACAAACTACCTCAAAAGTGATTTAAAATTTCAGTTAAACCAAACTCGAATTTTTGCCTCTAAATATTCACTGTAAGGCGTATTAACTCGATAACTTCAGATGCCAGGAAGTTTAATTACTGTGATTCTTATTAGGTTACAGTCAAGTATCAAATTTTACTATGAAAATGTTTTAAGTAAAATTCAAACAAGGTTGGAAAAATCGTTTAGAAAGAACTAGTGACTTATTTAAAGAAATATTTTCATATTACAGGCATGAATTTCACGATTTTTTTAAATACCGTGTATACAAGAAATAACTCCGTTTTTATAATAATAATATAATAATAACTCATGGTGCGTTTTTAGCTTTTTCACTTGATGTAATAAAAAACGATTATTTCAGCGCTCGACCGCACATTTTCAGCACGTGTTCATAAAATTGATAAACGCTCGTGAATGAGCCGAGCCACACGCCATTTCCAACTAATTAGCAGGAAAGCTTAAAATTATTCACCTCCATTCCGTCTCACTCACGCAGAGGCGAACGAGTGAGACGGAATGAAATGCGTACATGCAAATGTACTGAGTTTTAATCTTTAGTTCACGTGCCGCTTGACGTATTCAAATCCGCCATATTTAAATACAAACTCATCAAAACATCTGTCAGCTGACACCCCTCGTGTGTGTGTTTGTGAGTAGCCGTTGCTTACTACCGACACGACCCTTTTAATATTTTGTTATTGCCACGAGCTTCGATGAATAATTAAAGCGTATTATGTTAATATTTTTTATGAAGTGTAGCTAGCTGCAGCACATGTTATTAATGTAGGTATATCTCACCACACGAACACAATTTATTAAAACGATTTAGCATTATTGAAGGGAATGAACACGCCGATATTATTCAATAGGCACCTAGCTGCTCGTTCTGACTCGCTTGCACGCGTCGTTTGTCTGTCTCGCTCTTTTGACGAGTGTATAGTTTTGTTTCTAAACCTGCAGGGCTGGTCGGGTCCGCGAGCGAGGCTGTCACGTATCCATATTGTATATTTATGATGGTTTGGTGCCAAACGCTCGGCGATTCCAACCAACACCACCAAAGAGCCAGCGAGCGATTCGCGAGTGGGTTTGTGACTAGAGCCACTGAGTGATTGAGAAACTTTGTTTCTTGACGTTTCACGTCGCTGTCACGTCAAATATCTTTGGCTATAAACATATTTATTTATTTTTATGTCGGTTTATAGTTTTTTGTTATTTCAATAGATGATGCTACCGTATTGTTCTTAGAAGTACCTCTCATCAATCGACCCATCGACCTCGAGAAGCCAAATTCTTATAAATATACACGTGTTATATGGCTACGAAACGGCGGACTTAAAGAAGATGTAAATCAAAGTTATTTTCGAGTGTACTTTAAAGTAGGGCCGTGGAAGGGAAGAAGGCGGGGGTAGAGGAAAACTACACAAGAAGTAAAGCGACGAGGGTAGAGGAGGGGAAGAACTCGCGAAAACTAACTAAAGCGGTCTACGTGGAGTGCGCCAAAGTGCGGTCTGCAAGTTAAACCGTCTAAGCTAAGACATCGAATGCACTGCTAAATGTAATGCGTATTTAGTCGCCAATTTATATTCAGTTCGTTTTAGAATTTGTCAGTTGTGTCTCACATTGCGTATACTTTGTTCATACTCACCAACATACTCTTCCTTAAAAAAATCTACTATTTTAATTTGATATTTCGAAATTCAATATTAATTTTGTTGTAAACTCTAATATTAAACAGAACTATGTTTAATATTTTAACGATATAGACATCTTTAATGTCACTCATAGTATATATTTTTTTCTTCGATTAGAGATGCCATTACCGCAAAAAAAAAAAAATAGTCAATTGTTTACGATGACATTTCTGCCATCACAAGATGTGAACATCAAGATGTGAACGTAAATATATAATTTACTTTATATGAATACGTTTTTGATGATAAAAGTGTTTGGTACATTTTTTTATTTATATATGTTTATCCACAAGTACATACAATCAATTTTACAAATATCTACAAATAAATTTTATTCTCCCGCGTATTAACTCTTAAATAAAATTTGCTTCACAGTAAGAGGTAAGGTTGATTGGCCTATAGTCACTTTATTAGGCATACTGTGCACTTAATAAACTTGTTTGTTGATGCTTACTTAATATTTTTTATTACTACCCTTAGGAATTAAAAAAATGTTTTTAATAATATACTAAATACAATTTATTTTTATACAGGATGTTCCAAGACCATTCTTGAAGACTTAAGGGGGCGTTTATGTTTCCTATTACGTGTAAGATATTGTATAAAAGTATATGAAAATAATTCATGGCCAATTTTTTAATTTTATCAAAGCGCTCGTGTAAATGCATTATTTGCTGGCAGACGCTCGACGAAGGCCGATCAATAACCCGGTGCGGCGCGGCCTCACTAGCGACCGAACTTATGACAAGAATGATTTCATATTATCACATAAAGTTTACAATTTTTAAACTCTGAAACCATGATGAATTTTGATATGACGTCACGTTTGAAATCGTAGGGCCAAAAAGCTCGTTTTTTATCGGGAATGATCTTGGGATATGGTGCATAATTTTATATCATAATACTCGTTAAAATAGGATTTCGCGCCAAAAAATGTCGATTAATTTATTATTTAAGATAATTAATTATTTTACGGATTAATTTCTAAGGAAAATTTAAAGAACTCACTCGTCTACTATAAAATCCATGAGTCGTGTAATCTTTGCAGATTATGTATCATCTAATTCACCGTGAAATTCTCTATTGTAAAATATCACTTTAATTGTTTTATCTCTTAATTTAAAAAAAAAAACTGCTCATAGATTTTTTTCACTATTTTGACAAGTTTTGTCAAATAAAACACTTTTTTGTTTACACTTTCAAATATACTCAAATATACTAAATATTTAAAATAAAAAATGTAGTTGTCGAAAAAAAATTAAGTAAAATAAAAAAACATGCCTGAGACGGAAGTACGTCAGTGTTTTCAATACAAATTTAATAATAGTTTTAGATACTGAATTGACTTGAATAAATTCTGAGGTACTGATTGGCTCGTTGCGATTCCAATGGTGCAAACGTCAAGTCAATTAATCATACTGTTATATAGGGTGATGATTTTAGAGGCGTGGTTTTCAAGAAGAGATAAAACGCATATAATTTGATGTTGTGGCTAAGAATTTAGTTTTATTATAAAGATAAGGGTTTGCCATTATGTTTTAAAAATGATTTCGGGTAAGTGGCCGCCGCGGCTGACTCGAACAAATTCCAGCCGAGAGGCCCAATTTTTAACCACTTTTTGCAGCAAGTTGGGCCGTATGTCAGCAATAACGCGCCGAATATTCTCTTCCAAGGCGTTAATCGTGTCCGGCTTATCTGCGTAGACAAGCCACTTCACATAACCCCACAAAAAATAGTCCAGCGGTGTTAAATCGCACGATCTTGGAGGCCACGCCACAGGCCCACGACGCGATTTTTACTTTATTTTAGAGTGAATTTTTCTAAATTTGCACTATTTGCAAACGTTGTTCAGGAGTAAGTCTATTCATTATGAAATGGCAAACCAAACTGAGCATAAATCAAGTGACAGCTGTCAAAAACACCAACTACGAAAAAAGTAGTGCCAGATTGAAAACCACGCCTCTAAAAAAAACACCATATATTAGCAGGAATGATCAAACGTAGTGGGGAATGCTTTCTCGCCCAGACGCATATGTGCGTCCATATGCCGGCAAGGGTCGCAAAATTAAAATATGTCCTTAAATTATTACAATAGATATAATAATGTCATCTAGAATGGCTCAAGAGTACCTGTTTGTTTGTTTCTGACGCACACCAATACAATTAGAGATAAACCCCTAACAGTGCCTCCCCGACAACATAATACATAACCATTTCCGTTAAATGAATGTCGTCTCGTTGGAAGGGTGTAATGAGTATTATCGGGTTGCAATACAATACGACATGTCGGGCTTGTACTAGCCCGTGCCTTGTACCAAACCGAACGCAGCTCAAATGCACTATATTTACACGGATAAATGCTAATGAAACACGCTATCATTTTCATATCATTCCGGCTGAAGGCGGACATGTTTCCTCGCGACGCACGATCACTTGTCTGGCCGTTTTCAGCGATTATTGTAATGAAATATGCAAGGTAATTCGGTTGGAAATTTGCGTTTAGACGCGGTGTTTGTAACCACGTTGTAATGTGGTCATTTAAACAGCGGGAGGTTCGGTTACTAGCCTTATCTGAACTCGTATGCCTTAAGGGCTCGCAACATTCCGACATATCCATTATATTTTAGGTAACCTCTTCAGATATGAAGATGAAAATACGAGTATACCATTGCACCAATGAAGGTAATCATAAACCTTAATTAATTGCAGTCCTGACTGATTTCTGAAGGTGGGAAAATAAGTCTGGTGCGCAAAATCGAAAAATTAAAAACAATTTACAAAACAGCTAAAACAAATATACTGTCAGGGAGTTTTTAATAATATTATATATACAAAATATTTATATCTATAACATTTTTTAGATAACATAGGTAAAAAACTAAAATACACCAATACGACTAATGTTTTTGTATCTGTGTACTTATGATATAGACTTATGTTATAGACATTTTTTAAATAGTATAACACAACGAATAAACAAATGATATGGATAGAAAAAAAAACATTATTAGTGTTAAAAGGTTACACGCGAGAGAACATTGCAAAAATGCAAAGAATAATAGACTTGTTAAGAAGCCAGAAATACCCTTACAAATTGTGGTCGTTTAAAATAAAATAAATACTATTCCGGAGAGGATTAAACATCGACCGCACAGCCTACCCGTGAGACCCAGTGACAAGGCTGGGAAAAACCCAAATAATAAACTCCCAGCCAATACATTAGACTTGTGACGCATAATATATTTGCAATGCGTAAAAGTCGCCCTGAATATGCCGTCCTGGGATTTCCCCTACTCAGCATCCCAGTGAGATTTATCTCCGCCAACAACTAAGCAAACCGAGGAATGTCTTAATACCGCATTGGAGTTGTCCCTTTTCTCATTCCATACAATGGAATGCGAATTACAAGGGAACGATTAATATTCTTCGCGGGGAGACCAATAAAAAGCTTTTTCTGGCTAATGAGTACACAGCTAGGGCAGTCTCTGGAGAAGAGGGAGATAGATGGAGGTTGGAAGAGGACAAAACTATGCTTTTATGGTTAATATACTGCGTAAATGAGCGGTTAATGAATGAGTACCTATATTACTAATATAGGTATTGATAATAGAAATTAAATACAAATTATACCCAGAAACCTCGGCACCACTTAATTTAAAATATGTATATTTTACTGTTAATGTGAGATAGAGGTTACTGTGTCCTTTAGCCGGTTGATCTGCAGATTATCTGGTGTATTCCGTTAAAGTGCGAAACATTATTTAAGAGAGCGAGACCTTATGTTATTTTAAGGTTATTACAGTTTTGACGTTATAAATGTTCCACAAGTAAGTGTGCTTTGTCGCAAAAACAAATTTCTATGTAACTCTCAATGTCACCAAACTACAGATTGCAACAATAAAAAAAACACCTTACTTTTAGGAACTTTAAATTCCCGAAATAATTCCGTGCTTCCGAAAAGGTTTTTTTTTATTGCTCTTACTTTTGATTTTTGTGCCTTGATTAAAAGGTCTAATATAAAGAGCGCCTTCCAACCCAATGATTCCGTATATGTATGTGTAGAGGTACTAGTAACTAAAACACGATTTATCAACTTTTCTTCCAAAAATGTGTTAATCGACTACAGTGTGCCATTTGAGTTACATTGTCGAAAAACCCGAAAACCTATATAAAAAAATTGGGCATTACAATAATTGTAATTTTAATAATTAAAATATAGTCATTCGACACGGTAAACCATATTCATTGTATGTTGCAATTGTCTAATACGCTGGTGTAAATTAAAGTGATGTAGCAATGCGTAAGACATGTAATTCTTTTTATTTATTACCAATAGCGCGTTTACAAGAAGTAAAGATGAAAGTAAATCGACTCGTATCTTCATATTACGGTCCATCTAGATCTTTATAAAGTTGCTGATATTTGTAGGATTGAATTAAAATATGCTGATAGAGAAAAGCTAAAAATGAAATGGTAGCAGTAATATTGGAGGCAAACAGGGCGACTGGATGGATAACATTCGGTGTTATTTCGCTTTATTAGAGGGGCGTCGCGACGAGTGCGAGTGAGACGCAAACACTCCGATATTATTCGCAACCTTCGAAGAACTTTCCTAATATAATATGAAATTCTGACGCCGAAGAAACATCTTCACGTGAAATTGCTTCCAGCCGAACGCGAAAGCTTATTTACGAGTATATAGTGATTACACCATCCATGGAGATTACCGCGTCGAAACTATATAACATGCGAACGGCGGCGACATAACATAACAGGACATTAATTCAATTTGGGAATTACGAAGGGAAATTATTTTTTTTAGGCCAAAATTTTCATTAATAAAAATTGGTTTTACGCGTGTGGGTACAGTGCGAGAAGTGTGCCATTCATCAACGGTAGTCGAGGGAAACCGAGTAGAGGAAAAGATAACAAAAAAACAGAAGGTCGTTAGTGCGAAGCCTTAAATCAAAAGTCAGGAATACACAGCTAAAAGCAGGTAAGTTGTTTTGTTACAAATGTATAGTTTTACCTAACTAAAATGATTAACGGCACAGTCAATCAAAGCAGAATGACGTAACTCAATTTTGAAATTTTCAAACTTTTTAACAGCCAGCGGGAAAACATGGGATAAGGCTAAGTTCACACCCAAAGGTGATCAACAGGCGGTAAATAGTAGTGTTGTCAAAACATAATTTCTAAGAGATAAATATAATATTGGCATTCAAACGTTTCTTCAAAACTTACCTATAGTACAAAGGACGATGTTTATTATACCACTCTATTCTGCGTGTATTTTTCTCGGCTTACCTGGAATGAATAGAAAGTAAAAGTTAAAATGTGCACTTTTAGAATGTAAATAAATAATACCTAAGTCAGAACGTTGGCGCGTGTTTACACACAAGCTCCAACTATGGACTCTGTCAAGGCTGTGAGGGATGCCGTCACATTACCACCCTCTAAGATTCTCGTTGGGATAGAGATGATGACCCGAGAAGATGAGCTCCGTTTTGAAGAATGTTACTGAAATGGACCTATGTTCGATTGTTTTTAACAGTCCTGCCGCAATATAGTGATTTTCGTGCGAGTACATCATTATGAGTTGTGTCTTAGTATTATAATTTTGAAAATGTTTTTATGCTAGATAACATAAAAACATTTACGTTTTTTCTTAAAACATTTTTAATGGCGGCATGTTTCAGCAATTTCCTAGCTGATCGGTTTTATGGGTAGTAAGGCGACAGTGAGAACGGACTACTCTACTCAACTAGACTAACTGCGAGCTGCGCGTATCTTAGGGGAACATCCGGCTTTTAAGATCCTTTTGTAGCTGACGATTTCTCTGATCGTAAATTTTAGTACTCTTATTGTAACTTGTTACTGTATGTACAGAAAGAAATGGTACTGGTGATGGTCCGGGTTGATGACCTCATAGAGTTTGAGAAACACTCGTAGGGCTATTATAGTATATGTCGTAGGTTTTGCAAACGACTTGAATGTAGCGGGTGGCTCATGAGCTGGGATGGGACACCAAAACGACGGAGCCTCGTTTGTTGGGCGGGAATCTAAAGGCGGCGTGGAGGCGGTGGGTGGTTGGGCGGGAATGAGAGAATCGCAATTAAAAGACTCAATTACGGAATTGTTGGCCGAGTATTGCGCGACAAGTGCCTTTAAGTTCCGTTGCTTCTCAAGGACGGGTGACAGCCTTTGTGGTTATTGGGACTCGTAAAGTGTAGCATCGTCGATTCTGTCACGACTTACCGCCATTTCAATAAACTATTATAAAGGAAGAAAGCGATCGTGGTGGTCTACTTGTTAAGACGTTCGACTATCGATACAGCAGTCGCAGTTTCGAACCCGCATATTATATTTGTAACATTTTTAACGATTTATTGCCATCAGACTTGAATACAAACAAATTTAGCTTAGTTGAGCAAGACCCAAAATAATTTTATGTGTGACATATTTTATAGTGCTTGAATAAAAGAATGGGAAGGTGCAAACCTAAATTGTAAGGCTGGCTTTTTTGTACAATTTAACTATAGTTTGTAAACTAGGTTTTTGTACAAAAACCAGGTCTCCTAATTTTATGAAAACTGCATATTTTTCCGAAATTTGATTTCTTTTTTTTTTTGCAATTCGTGTTGTGTTTTCAAAATACGCCGCACATGAAGGTTGTTGCTTTACGCTAATCTTTATATATAGGAACAATAGAGAAAATATATGTAGCACCTAAAAAATAAGGGTAGTTTTTGAAAAAGTTACATTTACAAATTCATTTTCTTTTAACGATACAAAATTAATGAATACTCATTATTTATTTTAAAGTTTAGTAAAAAAACAAAGTTTATGACGAAAGATCGCTTTTTGTTTTGTTATGAAATACAACAGTTTGGATTTTTTCTTTAAAGTAAAGTTAAAAACATGAACATATGCCATTTTACGAGTTACTAGAAATACTTAAAAGGGTCTGATTTTTTATTAATTACCTAACGAATTTCTATTCTTTAAAATAAAAAAATATCTTGATTCTTGAACATTGTACACAAAAGGATTACCTATAGTATTTGCTCATCTTATGCTTCTATAGTGATTTGTTAATTTCGTTGTAGACAATGAATGTTGCCAGCTATACACGACTCGCTGAACACGAATGAGCATGTGAGGTCCTGACTGATATAAAGGGGACCATTAATCGAACAATATTAAATAATGGCAAACAAAGCCCCCGAAAAGCAAACAAAACCTATAAAAGATCTTATGAATACACTTCAAAAGATACCCTCAAAATTTGAATATTTATATTGATTTGATAGCTCCTCATGGGAGCGAGCTTAAGGGAATAAGGGAGGCCGAACTGGAATAAAGAGAGATCCACGTGTTCGTCGAAATGTAATAAAATTGGTCGCCTTTCGGGATAGAAAGAGAAGAAAAAAATAGAAACAGGGCGTCAGATGGCGTTAGGAGGTGACGTGACCAGAATGTTGAGGAATTCAGGAGGGCTGAACGAATTACAATGGCGTAACTATTGCGTGACGATCGCCCGACACATTTTTTGTAATGGCGCGAGTGTCGACCTCCTCGCCGTGCGTGTGCGCCTGATACCTTAAGGGGAGATTAGCGTAAAATTTTAATGCTCTCCGGAATGTCGTCTGTCTAAGCTTGGAAACTAAAAAAAAATTTATTGAGTAAAAATAAATTCGTGTATAAAAAGAAATCTTTCAACTCGAAAAGCTTGAACGAGAAATAGAACGTGTGCAGATTTGATGCTCTTGAAAAATAACCATAGTCGCATAGATATATTATTACATCGGAGGCTGCTTGAATAATACAGATATGTAACATTAATAAGTTAAAAAAAATCTTAGACCTAATAAATGAAACACTGACAGTTCGATAGAGCGCTCAAATATCACATTCGAATAACAGAACGGCTGTTGGAATTTATTATTTATTACTAGCCTACTAGCCAGTAAAAAAAATAATAAACCCACCACACACATGCGCACATGTAAAGGAAGGTTCAGTACCACATTATAATTATTCAAGAGGGCACTATTTCTCTCAGCATACGGGTACCACTATCTCCAAACCAAATCACCGAAGACCAGACACCGGCAAGGTGGTTTGTCTTGGTGGTCTCTCGCCGCGGCCGGCTGGCTGTGGTGGTCTTTCCGAGGAAATGGAGCACGACACCTTCTTTCAGGCAATTATGTCCATCTCTCGGGTAGGACACATAAATAAAGTGCAGGCTATCGTAATTGAAGCGGGTCGCGATAATAATGGCGTCTCAGGGCAGAGATTGCTTCGAGTGGGCGGACATTTTTACGAAAGGACCCGAATGCGTATTAACATTTCGCTGCACAACAGAGCTCTACAAACGCTCTAGGAAGTATTTAGATACTAACTGACATTAATGAATTAAGACACTGCCCTTGTTTCTAGTTATGTAACCTATAAATGGTTTTGTTATTTTTGTTATTAACTTTAATACTTTTTATTAGTAGAATCCTATTTTTAGTTTTACATAGTTTTTTATCGTTCCATCATATGTATTTTTTATTTTATATGTACTGTGTAAAATTGTTGGTTTCTCCAATAAAGATAAAAATAAAAATAAAATAAAATAATATCGTCGCATTACTTAGATGATTTCAAAGTCCGTTAAACCAAAGTCGATTAAATGAATTGCATATGACTCACGTCATAGCAATTATTTTAATAATATTAAAAAATATATATAATCTCGGAGTCTATATAGTTCCTCCAGGGGACAATTTTGTTTAATAAGCCTTTCTCGTTAACTTTATGTGCATTTCTCAAACATTTTTTTTTTTTTTAACTTGATAAACCTTTTGAAAACAATGATGTTTATTTCTCTTCTAATTTCTGAAACGGCACTAAAACATTAAGAAATGTCATTGAATACGCACGGGAATTGCGCGCGCGTTGGTTTGGTATGTAGATTTAGAATCTAGCTCCGCTGATAAGGTATAGTAGGTGAAACAAAATTTATGCTAAACAATTCGCTGGCTACGTCTTAAACACAGCCTGAGAACACGTGAATGGACCAAACAGCGACCTATGAAGAATGTCGTGAAAAGAAAAGAATTGGGTCCAATGTTAGTTTTATCTTACTACTGAATTAAATTTGGTGAGTTGACAATGCGACCAATATAAGAAGTCTTGGCGAGTTAGCAGCATAATTCAGAACAGGTATGTTTATTCCCTACGGTCTTGTGTATATAATCGAAATTGAGATCGTCTTCTAAGTTAGTGGCTCTCAAATAATAACTGAAATTACTTCTGAAGAACAATCGAAAAGCTAAGTCTACTTCCTTCTAGTTCATTTTGCATTTATTTATCTTTTTCTCTTTATTTGGAAAAAAACATATACAGGCGGTACACAATAATAAAATGATAAAACCAATGGTACCAATTTAAAAGTATAAGTAAAACCAATTAAATATTTCCACCTAGTGAGTGTAAAATTAGAGTTAAACCTAAAAAATGCAAGAGATGAAGAGAGGGTGAGGGAGTGGAAAGAGACATTTCACGTTAAGTTTGGTTTTAGTAAATAGAGCACTATTATATTTGTAAGTAGAGCACTTTTTAGGAAAAACATTTATAAAAAACCTGTATGTACACAAACATAAACCTTCACACACACATCCATCCATACATAGCTTCAAATTGTTCAATCTCTTTATCTCTTGAATTATTTTTGTAAATCTGAAATTTTATTTATTTGTTATGAAAATGTTGATTTTTTTAGTTCATGAATTGTCAGCTGAGGAACTATGTTTCTATAACTGATTACATCACCATAGAACAACAGCACCTATACGCTATAAAGGTGACGTAAAATTAAATGTAATGTTTTTATAATAAATAATAAATAAATGAAATAAAATTATAAGTTTGTTGAACGCCATTAGGTTGACATTAAATATATCAATTACTGAAAATTTTAAATTTAAGGTTGAACATATTCCATAAATGGGTTCATTTTGCTCATAATTGGTTCTACAACGTGGCAAATGTCTAGCAAAACGTTTGATCTTGTCGCACGTGAAGGTACCCTGAGACGCATTAGGTGCAGTTAACTGCACCTGACATTATTTTGAATGCATATACACTAATATACAGCATCAGCTAAAACCCTTCTTTAGCATAAGCTTAAGCTTAATAGCTTTAGAGTCTTTTTTACAGTTTAATTCACACATTGACCTTTTAATAAATTGAATTAATTTCTTGTGACGAAATGAATGGAATGTTGTTGGTGTGCGCCGTGGGTCGACCGTTCATTCTTGTTAGGATCGAAGTGGTGTCCTGCGGGACGCCGTACGAACGAGCAGGAACAGGAACGGGCACATAAATTCACCGACGTCCTTATTGATGTCCAAATTATGCGGCGATTTTCAAAATTTGCAAATTCCTGCATCGCCCACGTCGGTTGGGCGGCGCCGGATAAATAATGCATGAAACTTGAGCTTAGCCTCGAAATGAGCAGGCATTACGCCCGGAGCGTTTTTCTATGAGATTCCACAGGTTTTTAGTAACATTTATCACGAGAGGAGTAAGTGTTGAACTCGTCGTTCTGTGCCAAGAAAAATGTACAAAAAAATGTACGCTTTTAGGCACATTTCATAAGAAAAGCTACCTATTGCAATGACTTCCGGAAAATTTCGATATATCTTCGCGTTTCACATCCCCTAGAACACAAAACCACCCTCAGTTTTAAAGTTTATATATCTATCTATCTATATCACTTTCTTGTGGACACGATAACTGCCGTAATTTTACATCAATCACTTTGAAATTGATACATAAAATTTAAGGGTACAAAATCTCGGTTAAGTTCCTTAATGAGCAAAGTCCGACCGAATTGAGGAGAGGAGTTTCGAAAAAGTGAAATTTTGCTACAACTTTCTTAGTATTTAAGATATCGAATTCATTTAAATTTTATATTATTTCTTAGATAAGGGTTCTAAATTTATTTAAGTAAACTTTTTTGTTAGTACCAACTATCGGTCCTAGGGATGGAAAAAAATGGTTTTTGAAAATTTAAAAAAAAATCATACCTTCCTTAATAAAAACAGGATCAAATCAGTTCAAAATGTTAATTTTAAGCACTATAATTTTCCATAATAAGTATCTTGCAGTTTGGAAAATTTAGAACTATTTATTAAAAGGCCTGCATAAAAAAGATAAATGGTACATTTGATGCAAGGTTTGTTTTTTCGTGAGTTTGCTTTTTTATGAACAGACACAATAGATGTGATGTGACATTAAAAAAAAATTGTAAAATATTCTGTTTATAAAAAGCAATAATTAAGCATTTTTGTGGGAGGCTAATGTGGCGGCTATTGGAATGGCTTTATTAGAAAATATTAACATTTTTGTATAGAAATAAAAGGGGCTAGAGTACGTTTTGTATTCAATATTAAAATTACCCGATTAATCGTGCGTTTGATAATAAAAATATAACATTTCACAGCCTTCAAGGACATTTAAATTGTACTGGGAAACTAAGTAGTATCAAACGTTTTGTTTTTTTTTTAAATTTTAGGTTTCCTAATTTTTAATTTCCTACCTAAGAAAAAGGCCCGACAATACGTAACCAATTTTGACAGAATTTTCGGTCGTTCAAAATACGCTCCGACTAAAAAATGAAATAAATAATATCAAAAGTTTACCAGAATAATCATTTGTGAAAATATTCCTACGAAGTGTTTATCAGATCATTGAATCGGCGCAACGAAGAGGGGAGGTGCGGAGCGGGGGAAGGCGCGGGAAAGGCGGGCGTCGAAAATGGATTTGCGCGATCGCATTTTGACAGGAAATAGCTTTACGGCGCCCAAGCGGATATTTCGTGAAGTAATTACACGGCGACGAATGCTGGGGGTTTTTTTTTTAAATACACCTCCACTAATAGAATATGTAAATGGGCGGTGCATCTGCTGAGCACAGGAGCGTCGCGGCCGGAAATTAAAATGATCCACTGTGCGCCGTCGTTGGGCGGAGCACTGGACGAAGAACGGATGTAACGCCTTGGCGGATGGGCTAGAGGGGGAGGGGGGGGGGGTGCGCTTGGGCAGGTGAAAAAAAAGCGTTAAGAGTAAACAAAGCTCACGCACAGTCAGCGCTCGTCAGAGTTACTCCTTCAGTTGGATTAAGATATATATTAGATAGAATATTGAATAACGTAAATTATCCATTACCTTGTACCTGCTACTTTTGTAATATTTATTATTTTATTTCATTGCCGATACTTTTTTAGAAATAAAATATATTTATTATTTATTAAAATATCTAATATAACATGTATGACTTTGTAATATTTTATTTTATTGATTGTCAGGAGAAGAAAAATACAGTTTGTGCGGATTAATAACATCTCACTAGGCAAATGCCCGTATCGAGGTGTTACCTATTTGAAATATTATTTAGGAGATAATAGGAGCCTATTTTATATTTTAAATATTTTAAAAACGCCACTAACAGGTAAACCAACCTGTAGGTACTTCAGGTGACAGATGATGTACCTAGACCAGTCTTCGTTTAGCTGTTGAAGAAGGGGCCACGGAGCTCCGAAACGTCCAGCAGAGGTACTCACCCAATCTCTATCTTCTTCTACTTTTTTTCTCCATCATTATTATATAAACTAGGTCGCCGCAGTCGCTCGCATTTTGCTTCGCTGCAGCACATATTAGAGCGAAGCGATTTACTAAAATTTTCTAAATAAAATTTAGTCTGTGACAATAACTTTTTAACGACGGGATAGATTTTGATAATTTTCTATAATGAGGTATTTGAAATCTCTTTGATACAAATGCACAAAAAAAATTCATCCGGAAATCAACAGCATAACTTTTTAACGACGGGATAGATTTTGATAATTTTCTAAAATGAGGTACTTAAAATATCTTCAATACTAATGTACAAGAGAATTTCATCGGGAAATTGAAAACATAACTTTTCAACGAATGGATAATTTTCTAAAATGAGGTTCTTGAAATCTTTTATATACAAAAAGAGAAATTCATTTAACAATTATTTAAATATAAGACAAATGAATTTATTTTAAAGAAATGTTTAAAGTTAAGACAATGAAATCAAGCGTTGCAGTTCTCGACGTTTGGAAGGTAATCCTTTCTTATCATTGATTTTGAGTAGTCTTTCAAGGGGGAACGATGGAGAAATAAATAATCCTTCAAGACTCCTAACCCTTGAGAAGGCAACATAAGATAACCCTAGTGCAAATTCTATGTTTCCAATATCGACAACTTAGCCCTTGATAACTGCTGCCGTAAAGCGTCATTTGTCCTGCGACCGAATTGTCGCCTTCTTATGGGAGGGGAGGCATTGCTCTTATTCTAGATGTTAAAAAAACATAAGCAGATTAAGCCATAGTAAAAGACATGTTCGCTCATCACAAGTTAACTACTTGATAATTTGGATGAATGCTATTTTCTCTTTATAACTACGACCATAGAGATGGTTTTTAAAAATAAAAATCTTGATAAATTATTCAAAATTAATGCTTAATTTAGAAAATTAAATCGAAATTAGAATAAATCGCTAAGAAAAAAAGTGACGTGACCTTCGAGCGAATTTTGTTTTTTTTTACTATTTTTATGCGTGAAACTTACCTAATTATTTTTTGTATTTTTATTTATTGTTAAAAACGATTTATTATTGTTAAATTGTATTAAATTAATATCAAATTAAATAATTTAAAATAAAATTCGATTAATTATTTTCGAATAAAAAATTTTCAAAAAAGCGCGTGACTTTTTTATAATGGATATTCCCATAGACAATTTTCTTTTGACCCCAAAAATTTTATTTTTGACAATATTTAAAATCAAGCTCCGTCACGACCTTCACTTTTTCATGTAGATTCTCTCAAAATCAAAAATTTTTCAAATCGGTCAAGGAATGACCAAGTTAGCCCGTGACAAAGTTCTAATTGGAGTCTCCTTATGAGAGCTTCGCTCGCTACGCTCGCTTCGCTCTAATAATACGCACACAAATCATGTAATTAAATTTTACACTTTTACATTTTCATTATTTTTATTTTTTCATCAACTTCATACATAAATCACTCATAAAATCATCTCATTTCACCACCATCCTTCATCGTAATCACAAATCCATTATTTTTATATTTTTTGTTTAAATATCATCCTTTCCTTATTTCATTTAATTAGATGGTTACATAATATTTGACAATATTTTACACTAAAGAGGTCAGGTGAGAGTTAAAAATGCATTTTTATAAAACTCAGCGCTGGGTTTAAACCGACATCCTGCGCTCTCAAGTACAGGACCTCTTTAGAACCTTTATAAATATTATGCTATCCAGCACTTTACCAAACAATAAAAAAAAAAACCAAAAAGTTTTTCAATATTGTCAAAGATTGTGTCATTTATCTTTTCAGGCGATTTGCCGCTATTAAAAAACAATAATTTATTTATTTATTTATCGTTTATTTGGAAAACCAACAGTATAATATGAAAAAATGGTAGGTACATACAATTGTTTGTAAAATTAACCGATGACAGGTTTTCGCAAAAGTACAGAGATACATCTAGAGATTAAAATTAAATTCAATTACACTCGCATTAGTACTCTAAATACAGAAATATATATATTTATTTTTAATATATAATTATGTTGAAATATGGTATGTTTTAGAAATAGTCAAATATAAGTCAAATAACTTTACAACTCAATTATACAATTATATATATATATATATATATAAAAATGAATGTTTGTTTGTTTGTTCGTCTTCTATGCATTCCTAAACCATTTATCCGATTACGACAAAATTTTGGTGAGTTGTTGTGCGGACATCGACGAAGGGTTCTGACAAAAAAAATGGCAAAAACTGGAAAAAAAAATAATAAAAAATCAATTGGTTTAAACCTAAACTATTCGTTTGGTGAGTTGTTGTGGAGCGAAGCCACCTAGTCCGAGTGCTGAAGGTAGAGCTATCGCACGCCGAAGGAGCATTCAAAGTCGCCTGGAGGGCCTAGCTGCCAATCCAGGTGATATAAGAAGTAAACGTAAAATTAAAAGTGGACTCAAATAACAGTTTCCATAAGTTGCTTTTCGCATTCTTGGATTAATTTTCTCATTAGCCAATGCGTCACCGCCAATATCATATATTATCTTTATGAATTGAATATATAAGTTAAAGAACGTATAAAATAACGTCCGTATAAAACACTACCATAACTCGACGTTAAGGCAGATTCTTAAGGGCCGTTTTATGTCGACCCTCGAAATCAGTAACCATTCTTTATTCCTAATAAAACGAAACTAAATATCACCCCAATAACCATCTAAATAAATATTTTTTCCTTAGACCATGAATACACGAAGAGCCTATATATGGTACAAGTCCAGGTTGTAGATGAGGAGGAGCGAGGAGAAATACGTTTCTACAATTTTATTCTATTGCAGAAATGTTCTAAAGCGAGCGGAGGAGTTGGCATTATTCCGGCTTTAATCTCAGTTTAATCTGGGTTTAATCTAAGCTTTGGCTCGCAACGCACGAAGTTGCACCGGCCGCGGCCCGACGCTTTGACGGCCCGAAGCGAGTCGGGCGACGCTTTCAAACGGTAGATAGTAGATAGTCGCGAATAAAAACAGACTTGTGTAATAACTAGGAACGCGTTCAGCGTTCAGCGTCCAAACCCCAAGTTTGTAACGTGTAACGGCCATTTGTAGTGTTCTACTTTAAACATGCATTCTATAAGAGAATGAATAGAAGCAAAAATAGCAGGTTAAGGTTGCATTGGGGCATAAAAGTGCGCTGCTATTAAGACGGGTCGATCGGGGGGTAGTTTCTGCGGGCGGTTGGTTGTATGTAAGGCCGCGCCGTCGCCATATTTGAATTTCAAATAAAGCGCGTCTCGACCGGAAGTGGATTCGAGGCGAGCGCTGCGCAAGACGGAAGCGCTCGACTCTAATGGTAGTGACGTCACGTTCGTAATACGACAACCGAATGCGGCCCTGTGTAACGTAAGGAATAAAATGCTAATTATTAAAAATTAAAAAAACCACCGACCGAAACATAGCTAAGAACACTCGATCAGGTCACCAGGTCAAATTCATCCGTTTGAGAGCTATGATGCCGCAGAGAAACACACATATTAAACTTTTATAACACCCCCCTGTTTGCGTTGGGGGTTAAAAAACTGTTAAAACACATCCAGCTACAGACTTTCGAGATGTAGTTACTTGTAATGAACGGCCTCGCATCATGAAAACAACAATAAGATGTCGGAACTGCGACCAAAAGCGCCTCCCCGACAACACGGGGAGGCACCTTTTCATTTGGAATTCGATGCAATTTTCCCATGTACATGCATATACTGCGAAATAAGAAAGCTGTAATGCATTACAGATACTGGCTATGAAAAGTTTCCGTTATGGTGATGATGGAAATATAATAATCGTTAGTGGTCGTATGAACTCGATCGCATTTTAAGTAAGGAGGTTACATAATCTTGAGGCTCGTGCAACACTGCTCAGGAAACAGTTATATAATCTAATAGCAATTTTAGGCACATTTAGTTTTTTTACTGTGCACTGTGATTCAAACCTAATCAAAAAATATATATAATTCGGATTAACTTAAAGATTTATACATTCATTATTTTACCGTGCAATTAGAATTTTAAACCAAAAAATAAATAATATTAATTATTAATTAAGATTGTAGATTTATAAAAAAAATATATGACTAACTACTAAAAGAACAATCAGACGAAAAGCGGTACTTTCTCTACAATTAAAACACAAAAATGTAATTTCAATTTTATAATTTAAATAAATAACTAACCAAGCAAAATTTAAAACATTATTATTCCGTTAATTTGAGCTACTCCTTGCCATGATAGTCGATGATATGCGGTGCTCTAACCACTGACCACTGTCGACAGTCCTGACACTAAAATTATCCAGCCATTACAAATTGATTAGAATGGCTTGAAATGTCATTCTATAAAAATATACCAGTAGTTGAAAATCACACAAAACATTTAATAAGAATTGTGAAAGGTTTACTTATAAGCCCTGTGTGGCGTATAAAACTTAAACTTTTAAATAATATTAACTAAATAATACGCACACTAATCATGTGATTAAAATTTTATTTTCATAAACTTCATACATAAGTCACTCATAAAATCATCTCATTTCACATAATCCATAATCCATAACCATAATCCTTTATCTTAATCATATATCCATTATTTTTACATTTTTTATTAAAATATTATCAGTCTTTTCTTATTTCATCTTTTTAGATGGTTGCATAATATTTGACAATATTAACACCAAAGGATTTAAACCGACAGGAAAGACATTCAGGAAAGATTTCTTCAGGAAAGATATTTAGTCTACTTAAGAAGGCAGCGAACAGAGGTCGCAAAGGTCGCAGAACGCTCACTGATACAATAACTATTTTTAATTATGTACACGAATCTGTAACCTTATAAAATGAGTATGAATTGTCAATAAATAAATTAGGTTTATAGGGTTGAGGAAGACGGCTAGAAGCGAAATGGTTGTTTCCATAGCGCGTTCGTCGCCTTTTGAAATATGCAGCGAAAGCGGGACGACAAGCTGTCGCTGTCGCGGTCGCACCGCCTGTCGCTCGCAGTGCCGCCGACTCCTCGACCGCCATAGAGCTTTACTTCGCAATGAGTTGGGAACTTTGCTGGAAGCGTATTAACAGTATAAAGAGAGGCGGGATAAACATTTATGGTGGCATTTTTGGCACAGCTCCTTCGGGATTGCGCCAGCCGCCTCTGGCACCGATCCACCATTAAATGCATCCCCTTCTGGGAGGACGTCCACCTTCACCACCCCCACCACACCCAAATTGAAGCGGACCTGCGATGCAATCTAAAAGGGGAACAGCTTTGGAGTAATTAATTTTTAAACACTTGTTATTTATAAAAAAAATATTTATTTGAAAGCAATATCATATGCATAGTCCCCCCGATAAAAAATCTAGCCAAACTCTGCGATTTCAAATATAATTTTTAAAGACGATATATCAAAATTCATCATGGCCTCGAGAACAAAAAATGAAAACTTTATAAACGTTGCTGTAATATATCATCCGCTGGCAACGCCGGACCATTGACAGTGCTCTAGTCAAGGCTACGAAAATCGATCGAGTGTAGCAACACCAATGGCAGTTCGCACCAGCGATTTAGTTAAAATAATAAATTTGTAGATGAATTATTCTCGTATTTTTTATTTAATTTCTTACATGTAATATCAGACCGCGCGGCGTCTCGACCTCGCGACCCAGTAACCGTAACTTACAAATATATCGACGACAGTGAACATAGATCAATTGGTTAGGTCAGGAACGACACGAAAGCTATTATTCGAGATCGATTTAGCCTCGCCAAACTGATTTTTCAACAACCACTGTTTTTTTTACAGAGTTTTATGGTGTTAGGAATTTGTACGTCAAGTTTCATCTTTGCATGAATTTGAATTTTATTATAATTATAATTATAGCCACACTATTCATTTATTGAATAAAATTAATAAATGATAAGAAAACAAATTCCAAAAAAAAGTTCACTAGTTCCCGGGCTAATTAACAAACATTTAGAATTCCAAGACAGGTGAAAAATAAATATATTCTTAGCCACTCCGTTAGAGACTAGCGCAGGTAAACAGTTGTTAGTAGTTTTTAAGCTGCGGTTACAAAAGTGCTTCTGGTCCTGGCGCGAAGATCTTTGATCCCGAGGAAAGGATTGCATCTCGCCGTTGCTTAGTTTGTTTAGGCTCGGGACATTATCCCTAATTACGTGCTCGCAGATAATGTCTGGCTGCCTTGAGGAAGGTAAGGGATAGTAAACAGTTCTTCCGTTAGCATTTATTACGCGTCATATACACAGGCTGAACTTAAACTCAGCAGTATCCTTTTAAGGGGAGATTCTGGGTAAAAAAAATCGAACAACTTTTGTTTAACAACTATGTAAATAAAGCAAAAAAAAGTGGTCTAAATTGACAAAAGAAACATTTTAAAGTATGGTCATCTAACAAAATATCAGACCGCCCAGCGCCGCGACGTCCTGACCCAGTAACCATCGTACCGTAGGTATTGTCGACAGTCGCGATGTGTGTAGTAATAGAGTACTTATATTTTTATATGGATTTTTTGTTAGCCATATGAAAATTTGTTGGACAAAAGTGGTTCAGAATCACTCCTTAAAAGGATACTGGTGACTTTGAGTTCACTCTGTATATATGTATAACAATTAAATAATAAAATCATTTAAAAACAAGTCATATTTATACTATGAAGTTGTATAGTGTAACGGCAAATTTTAATTAATTAGATTGAAATATGTTTATTTCATCAATAAATTCTAAATGAAATCAAATCGCTTGTAACTTTTACTAGCTTCGTGGCAAAATTTATAATGTATTATTAATTGTAATATAAATAAACTCATTGGCTAGCGGATTATAAAAAAAATATGAATTACAATAGAGTGCGTTGAACGCCGCTACAAAATGGTCCCTAAACCATGTCTGTACCAAAGGAGGCTGTGCCTTATTCGTCCTGACAGGTTGTTATTTCTTGTTCGTCTACCATCAAACGTGTGTTACTGGATATCATTTTTTGTATAAAGTTTAATAGGTAGCGCACATGTTATTTATTATGCATGGAAAAATGAAGCGATGTTGACATTTTAGAAATATAAAAAAAGAAACATCAAACATAACGGCATGCCCAAATATATATTTGTATATTATTTAACTAAGCAAATCGGATGTAAGTATTCGCCAGTATATTTCAGGTTTAATTTCGCGAAATAAAAGTGTAGTAAACGGGTATGAGGTAGGTACTGACACTTGTTTTTTATTATGACAATACTTTTACTTAGGTATGTAGAAAATAGAACTTATGTTGTTCAAGAAATGTGTTTATTTAAGATTTTTTCTTAAATATTATAGATACACAGAACTACAGAACATCTTGGGTGTAGAGCGTCGATGGGCGCGAGGGCGGAGCCGGGGGCGGGGGCGTTTATTGTTGTTTGTCGGGGCGGCATTTCTCAAAGGCGCCCTCCACCACTACGCCTAATTAACTAAGTAGCGGCCACATTAGGCGTGATAACACACTCAAACACTGACGCTGACAGACATACATTGATAGTGATGCAAATTTTTGACAAAGTGCGATTCAATCGATTTTCAAAAGAATCGAATCGAAGCGCAATTTTACAATGGCCAGCCAGCAGACGTCAAAATATCCAACGTAGAAAAACCACTTTACGACGCTGTTTTAAAATGGTTTTACAAATCTGCTTTACAACGCTGTTATTATTCATTAACCGAAATGATTCTAAACTACTCATTACATGTTATTACCTAATTTAATCTATTCTTGTCACTATGTCACTAATGTCACTGTAAAGGGTGGTAAGTATGTCCTTATGATTCAGCATAAAACCAAAAACATCAATTAAAAAGTATGGACTTAATTTTCGTGTTGTTAATTCTAAATTATTTTTTATAAATTCTAAATGAGTAACTCGGTTTAGTTAATTTTTGAGGTATAGTTGACACGATATACTCACATTGTATTTACTTCCTGCAGGGCCTGAATACAAATTATATTATATAAATTGATTTAGACCACCCCATACGTGGTTGATTAGCAGATTAAAATAACCAGACGAAGTACTTTTTGCTTTATTACGATGACAGTCTCGACAAGACACAAAAATACACCATATTTTCGTATTTTATTTTTATATAAAAATTGAGTTGTGTGTAAAATAAAACTTTTTTTCGATTAAATCATTAAAACAACTGCGAATAGATCATTTACTTTTTGAGTTACTAACTTTTTGGTTTCAAGTTACTCCGCAGATTATGTGTAAAGCATTTATTTTATTAATTCGGTAGTATATGTTTATATGCGTACGATACTTCATTATATATTGAATTTACGTTAAATTGAACGGGTGGCTAAATGGTTAAGGCCACCCCTAACCACTTTATCCCCTATCATGAGTAATCGGTAAACCTTAGTTCAGCAGGGCCCAAAATCATTTTACACTAGAACAAATATTTATTAAAAAAACTGAAAACTGTACATAACATAATCGATCATTCTACAATCGAAATGTGGTGTCACTGGCGAGTGCGCGATTATGCTAGGTATGCTGTTCACATAAGGCGTAGGAATGGATCTCCCTAGATAGGCTCTTAGAGTGCTGCAACGACTCGCAAATTTGTCACTCGGAGCGGGAGTAGGTACACCCTACATTTGTGTCGCTAACCGGCAAGTTTAGGGCTTCCTTGTGGTCCGCAGGAACCCGACAACCAATTTGTTACTGAGAGCTATTTTATAAACAAGTGTTTGCTAGGCGATTTGTTGCTAAAATGATCTTTCCTGTACCTTTGATATTTTTTACTTTATAAGATATTATTGATCAGATTGAGAAATATACATTATTAATACATAAGTTTAGATATAATTAACATTTTTAACGAAATACTTTTAATTAAATAAATACAACCACAGGATATACTATTCGCTAGGGCGAAGCCAAAGAATAAATATTAAATTCGCTTTATTTAGACCCTATTTTCTATGGTTTTCTGACATTTGGTAATCATTAGATATTTAATCATAAAAAAATATGTTTAGATACCTTGATCTAATGTCTTCAACATAGTAAAGGCATATTTATAAAATTCATTTTTATTTCTGAGAAATTAAATAAATGATAAACTGTTATTAGTTTTATTTAGTTGAATTGCTCTCTTATAAAATACATTAGAGTCTTAGAAAAAATAGTAATTGAAAGGAAAATGAAGGTCTAAAACATAGAAGGGTTTGTTTTTTTAATTTCTATATTATGAAGCGGCAATTAAAGATATGCCAAAATTTGCGTACTGGCCGCGCAGAGGTAAACCTGGCCGCCCTTTAAAAATAAAATATCGAATTTCAAGGCCGACATACACATGCCATGCTCATCATATATACGCGAGAGAAAGAGAGAGGGCGCGGTGCCGGAATGCGCTGTCGCATGTCGCCTAAGCCTGGCAAGATGTTATAGGTTTGACAGGTGTCAGTTGGTGGGATGCGTCGCGCGTTTAGCATATTTCATAAGCCCTTCGGATTCATATTGAATGACAAGTGACTCAAGATTCGCGTTTAAATTACATCCAACCATAAAGTTTCACAATAACAAGTAGGTATTTCGAACTGAAATGATATTAGGAAATGATTTTGTTGATTTAAAAAAAATCCTAAAATTATTTTTTAAGTATTTTTTAAATTTAAGTCTATAACCAACTTCGACATTACATACCTATTTTTACTATCATCATAAAAATACAACAAAACACTATATTACCCTGCCAAAATAGCCAGTATGGCCTACGGGTCAACCTTCAATAATAAAATAAATTAGGGAATTAAAGTATAATAATTTCAAAGTAATGGGCAATTATTTTCGTATATTTTTTTATTTCACTAGAATTTCGAATAGTTGCTAATGTCAGCAATATAATTATTCAAAAAACAGCCATTTTAAATCACTGGTCAATAACTTTTCCAAATACATTTTTTTACACTATTAATTTTACATTAATTATTAACATTCGGCAATTATGGGGCATCACAGAGTAAACATTCAGATTTGGAAATATTTATATAAATAAAAAGAAGGTTACCACAAAAAGGTATTCACCGACCCAGTAGTGAGTAGGTCCGGGTAGGCAAATATTTATTTTCTAAAACTTTTAAAGTGCAGCCCGCATGAATCGTTTTGTTATTTACCGCGCTAATGCTTATCCCATCAAAAAAACTTGCGAACTATCGCCGAAAAAGCAATCACTGCAATAAATACGCGTTCCTGAAGTTTCAGGGCTGAATGTGAACAGGGCGGGCGAAGATGGGGAGGGGTTACACAACCCGTTTTTCTACGACACGCTGACACCAAAAATGAACAAAAAAGGTTTTTGTTACTATTCTTTTAGTTTTGGGCGCTAGGTTTAAAAATCGAGTGTGGGATCCCCTCATTATGAATTTTTGATTCAAACCGAGGAGCAATATTTAGCTTTCAAGGCATTTGCAATGATACGGCGCCGTGCTATTCGGTTTGCTGTTGTTTTGCACATTAAGTATTAACTTTCAATCGACTCCAGCCACTCGATCGTCACGCACCGACAAACGCACATTCGATAGTACGACCAGTATTTCAGTATGCAGTAGGGCGGCCGAGTAGGGCGGCACAATAGGGCGGGCGCGTTCTCTCGTGTCGTGTCGGACGTTTAATTTCGACTGCGTCAATATTTAACGCTAAAATTATCGATTTTAGTTAACCGCTATGCCATGATTTACACGCAAAGTACAGTCATTCGCAGAATATTGTTGTTATTGTATAAGTGCTAGACGCGCTAAGGTCTATCTATAGAGAAGTATAAAATGGCTCACAAGGCCTTTTTTCATTTAAATAAAATTTACACATAATATTAGGTAACAAAAAAATACATTTTAGCTCTTTTAGGCCTAACTAAAATAAAATGGCGGTATTTTTAAGGTTTTTTGAGATTAATTACTTTATTAGTTTGATATATTTATAATAATGATCCAGAAGTAATGAGCTTATAGAAATATATTATTTTTAGGGAAAAATATTTGTAAAAGTTTATGTTAAAGACTAAAGGGTCATTTTTTCCTAAAGTTTCCGCCCGTCGTGAGGACTGAGTGGTCATGTATTTGTGGGGAAAGTAAATGACGATAAAAAGTCGAGGGTTCCGTCTAAGCTCGTGGTGATAATGGTGACGTCATTTAAAGTGTGCCACCCCCTCCGATCCCCTCTATTTGTTACAGTGTGGTTTTTTTACAGAAATGTATTTAAATACTTAAGTAATAATGTGACGATCGCAAAGTTTGACCTTAATTAAGGCGTGATCGGTGAAAAACGTGTAATTAATTCCCTTTAGAACATGTTCTCTGAAGTTGATACATAACCCGCGAGATCTCGACTTTATCCTGAAAACTGTGTTCGAAATGTCTACGCTTCTCTCATTTATATGGGTTTATAATATGCTTGTCTGGCGTTGCGTTAATCAGTTCGTCTTCTACCACTTCGAGATAAGATAAGATTCATTTCTAAGATACATAATCTAGTATACAGGAATGCCGTACATAACATATCCTGGCCAGCATAATATAACATAATATATAACAAGCATTGCCTTCGGTGCAATTTAAATATTATTTCATTTATTATAACCGCAATAACCTTAAAACATAAATTTTGTACAGTGCGAGAAATTTTATACATTTTCTTTATTAATGGTTATTTACAGCGTATGGTAATAGAACTACCCAGTAAACCCATAATATGATATAAACTCGTATTATCATAAATCATGGGTTTGCTTCACGTATATTAGGGTAAAATTATTTTGATAATTGACTTCCATAAAATAATTAAGAAGTTAAGGAAGTTAAAGTATTTAAAAATGGGTATAGGCTTTTTTTTTGTTTCATTATATTTTGTGAAAAATCGAAGATTTTATAACATATAAAATTAAATGTTTTGTAATGAAATAATTTATATTAAAACCTAAAGGGATTAGTAGACATAAAATAACTGAAATGTATTTATTCGTAAAATAGGTACCTATGCTAAAACCACATATCTGTGCTAAAAGTGCGCTAAAAGGAGAGGGAGGGGGGAATTTTTAGTATTATGTGCTGTGGCCGCTGAGAGGGAACATTAGGGATGGATAAATTATATTTAAAAATAGATTAACATTATTAACATTATAACAGAATCGACAGGACAGGACAGGACAGGAACCCTGTCATTAATTCGAAACATCAGGATCAAATCCTTGTTATACGGTATGTGGAAATTCATAAATGATATATCCCTAAAAATGTTTGACCCGGAGTCGGCAGTAGGTATCTACAAAACTTATAATCATGACTATTGCGGCAGAATGTACTAAATGCCTTAATGGTACCTGCGTATTATATTTGTCGACGAATGTATTTAAGTGATCTAAATGTATGCAAGCGGGATGCTCTTCTATTATTCAGGGGTAATCAGCAGATGAGTGCGTCTGCCAGTTTAGCAGAACAACACATCAAAGGCTTCCTCAACCCCCCCCCCCCTCCGTCCCACCCCTCCAGGTAAGAGCAGACGCCTTTATGCTAATAATAACGCACTTTATTAAAACTTAGACGTAGAAAATATTAAGATAATTATAATTAGTAAACGTACGTGTAAATTTATCAGCATTTTACAAATATGTACAACTCTTGCGAACAGACTATTTCGCTAATTAGATATTTGAATGGAACAACGCTTGTGGAAATACCACCGTCTGGCCGCGGCACCATTGTATTTTTTGAATAATTTTTTTTATGTTTACTCTGTTTAGAAAGACATTAATGTGCGTGGGTCACTAAATGGGAATTTAGATGAGCTTTGCGATTTGTATTACCTTATTACTACTTTTGCTGATGCCTAAGTTTATCTATAAATATAATTAAATAGTTAAATACATAACTTTTTAATTGATTGTGGTTTAAAAAATACTTTTACTGATGACAATGATGAATTTTGTTAATTTATGTACTGGGTAGTTTATAAAACACACGAAGTCGATTATCATTACGATGTATCATTAAATAAATGTCTTAGTTTTGTAGTCAATTTCAAGTGATCTTAATGTTGACCCCACAATGAACTATGGACATTCATTTGACGAGATTAAATCGTAGATTTATTAATATTTTTTTAATCTGGATAACAACGATTTTTGCCACCAAGTTTTTACCTTTCGAACTGAAAAACACTCGCTGATATGGAAAGCGCGTTTTCATTCAAATCGAAGAGGCTGTTCGTCATCTCGCCCGAGATTATCAAGGGATAATCTTGGAGGCTGGTCTCGATCCTGTTGTATTGTCATTGTCTGGACGATTTATGTTTTAGTTTTCATCTCGGAAAATGCTTTATTTAGATACATCCAAATTGTTCAGTATAAAACCGCAGTTACCAATAAGCAAATTACCTAATGAATTAAATTCGTGCTTTTTGACGATTATAATTTTATTATAAATATACAGAGAGACGGCTATGCCTCTCGATGCTATTTATGCGAATTTCAATCGAAGGGAAGATTTTTGATTTTACATAATTTACATTTTATAAAACAATTGCCTTTAAAAATGCAATGTTTTTTTAAAAAAAAATGCTACTACAAAAATGTCTTCCTTAGGACGGGCATTGTCCATTAAGTTAGAACATTGCATATATGTAAATTAATGTTAAAAAAAACGGTAATATAAAAAAAAATCCTATAAGGGTTAACATCCATATTAGTAACCTATTAAGAAATTTAGGAAAGTTTAAGTAACCTATTGAGAAATTAAGAATTCAATGAAAAATTAATTGAAGTTTAGATCTAAGTTGTTATGTCGTCAGGAAATATCGTCCACCGAGGTCAGCGTGTGTCGGAATACATGTTCTCGGTTCATTAAAGTTTATTGTATAATTTATGTAATAAACAAGGGTAAATAGACAAACCATTTTGTTTTATTATTATTTTTCAACTTAAATAGTAAAAAAACGATGGCCAAAAAAACATATTATAAACGTTTACGATCATACGGTCCGATGTTATAAAGCCGAATTATGCGTTATAGCATTGTTCCTTAAATATTTTGAGCAAATTTAAAGCACATTTCAAAGCATAAAACAGTATTAGCAATATTGGGAATTGCTAATTTAAACAACGCTCATGACAAATTATATTTCCCTTACTATAGACGGACGTTTAACAACATTACTAGCGAACAATTTGATCGAAGCTTCAGCATTTTGAAGTAAGGTCAGAAATTGCAAGAATCTATCAATTGACACATCGTATGGTTTAAAAGAACTGGTTAGCAAAATACAACGAAGCAAAGAAACGATTGTCACACCTAAATAAAGTGGAAATTAATGTCTGCAGGATGTCTGGTCTTTGAACTCCTCTTCGGTGAAGATCACTCGGCGACGCCAAGTCCAGTGAATCACCTTAAAGTGTGGGCGGAACACAGTGAAGCTAGCAAACAACCTTTTCGAGGGGTGTGGAGGTCATTTATAAGTAAATCTTACTCTTTCCATGCCGTATGACTCTACGGTACAGTAAGGCGAACTCGGGCATTCAGTCATCCGAAGAATAGTGGTTACGGGTAAGGCTGTACAGGTGAAAAGGAAGCCCTCAGTTTTTCAAAAACCTATCGGATTTAATGCTTTTAAAATGTAAATGCTCATTTTAAAAGCGAAGCTCTGTGATCGACCGACATCTACTTGAATGGGCCCGTATCGCCGAAGCCGATAACTGCTGACTGCTGACTAGTTTCACCGACTCGGGACTTGCTCTGTTATTTATGAACGTCGTGTTTCAGCGATGCTTCGCAGCAAAGACAACTCGGTTTGTCCCTTTCGCTCGTGCCAAGGCGTCGCGTGACTTATCGCGCTGAGCACAAACTTTACGATAAGTTTAAACATTTTTTTTTTCACTTTTTTTACTGATGAAATACATTTTCTTAGCGCCATTAACTCTAGAGATAATTCCTGATAAATAGTCGCTATGCATCCGATCTCAGCGTAAGTCGCATCCAGTGCGTCTGCGGCCGGCAGCGTCAGCCGGTCTCCTCGCTGTTGGAGTGGAGTGACAATGTGGACCATTCAGCCGCTAAGCTGCCGGAGACAGAATTAAGGATTCCGTTTGTTCTGACTTTATTATTGTCTGATAATGCTTTCATAAAGACTGAGTCTCGCAGGGGAGATGTACCGCAAGGCAGGATGTTGCGGAAGCGACTAACATTTATGTAAGATGTTTATCAGTTAAATTAATAAAAACGAAGCGGTTAGTTGATATTTAATTTATAGATATATATATTTTTTTCCTTGAATTAGAAATTTTAATAATATACACTTAATCCTAAAATCATTCATTTGAGTCGTATAGAATAAAAAGCAGCAATCTGCAGTAAATGCGTTTTGTGGTAATTTGATACAAACTATTTACATCTAGTAGTATCAGCAATATTTTTTAATTTCTGATGTTTTTGAAACTGAGTTGCAAATTGCTGTTTTATTTCCAACAGGCATAAGTAAAACAGAGAGGTGTAGGGAAGTAAACATAATTTAATATCAGTAATCTAAGCGAATTTAACACGGCTGAAAATCGATTATTGCTGAAGACGAAGAGTTTCATAATCGATACAATACCTTATAATGATAATTTTGATTCTATACGACTCGTATGTATATGGGATATGATTTCATCTCCCTTTTACGCACGGCAAAGTCGGTCAATGAGTTTAATAGACGCAGTTTTCATAGCAAATTATGAAGTTTACATACAAACATATATACATATAATCGATCATGATGTGGCCTGTAATCTGACGTGAAAAATATAGCTCTTAGTTTGTTAGGTTTTTCTAAATATTTGTACTTTTCGATTTGTTTTATTTTTTCGTGATATGCTGTTGATCACCGATCTTTTAAAACATATACTCGTACATACGGCAACTGAGGGTGAAAATGCACCACGCCAAATACGCCACTTAGTGTATCATGCGACATGCATGGAGTTTTGCGGCGCGCGGAACGGCGGGGAGAATCGTCGGAGTCGCGTTTTCACAAGGACGATTTATACGACAGCTTGAGGATATATTTTAGATAGATTTAATTTGTTTTTTTTTTTTAAATAAGTTTTATATTCAGTCAGTGCGTTGTAAATCGCCTTTAGAGCCAAGTACTCATCCTTCGTTATTTCCGTCTGCGGCGGTATTTTTATAGGCGACATTTTTTGTCTGCCGGAACACATGGCGGCGACATGGCGGCGAGCGCCGTTTTTAATGAGAATTTTGTTCAAGTTCTTCTCTCGGTTAAGCTTCGTAATCCAAATCGTAAATATAGGGATAGTATATGTTTTTTTAATAATACACAATACTGGTTTATGGGGTCAAGTTGTAGATTATAAGCCCGTTTCGACGATAAATTATTAAGAAGGTTTGAGACCGATATCCCAGAATTTATACAATGGCAGAGGTGTCCTACCTGGCATAGGTTTCATCATTCCGAAGAAGCTTATTACATTAAGGAGAGCTTAAAACATCCGTAGATTATATGGTATTTTAATAATTACATATTATTTTGGTACGAAGACTTTCAACAGTAAACATATCAATTCACTTAAATGTCATGTCATGTAAAGTTTTAGTAAATTAAACGTAACTAAAGGACCCATAAAAAGTTTAACGGTCATAGATACGAAAAAAAGAAAAATCGGTTAAGCCGTTCTGGAGTAATGAGTGAACACATGATCAAATAAAAAAAAAATACACCACATCGAATTGAAAACCTATTTTTTTGGGTCGAATGTTTTAAAATTTCAAATTTTCGATTAGGTACCTAAATATCAATGTCTTCTTTAAAGTATTTTTGATAACGAGAACTATTAATAACGAAAAAAACTTGCTTTACAGGAGTAACAAAGATACGGATAAAATAGGAGGAAACAGAAATATAATAAAATTAAATTACAATCAAACACATAATTAATTGAAGCAGTTTGAATGTTTTATTTCTGATGGCTTGAAACCACTTAGTTAGAGATATGTTAAATATGTCAATACTATATGCAAGATCCATTATCTGGAGTCATCATGACATTTCTTACTGTAATATTCTGGAGGTTACTCAGAGGAGGTTCCTGAGATACCTTTATCTCCGTAGGCATGAATTTTATCCTGAAATGATTCCCAAAACGTATCCATCAGTATTTGTTTTAGAGATGTTAGGCTTTAATACAATTTAATTAATCGAGAATCACATAGTACTCGGAGAGATTGGTTTCTTTGTTCCGGACCGTTTGACCAGATCGCGGAAGCACACGCTATTTAGGTAATTTGCGTGTCGTACCAACGTATGCAAGTATAGTCCGATTGGGAGAGCAGTCGAATTATTAAATTCCATTTCCACAGCGATTGATATTTTAGTCTGTTCTCCCAAAAATATTTAAAAACTGCTTTTTATTACACCTTTGTGAGACCAGTGTGAATTATTTACTTGTCATTGTTCGGCCGAAAGGGTTATTTATAATTATATCTAGTTACTTAGTATTTTTTCTGATTATTTTTTGTTTTTGGTTTTTAATGTTGCATTTCTTTTAGTTCTCCGGTTTTCAAGTGTTTTAATATTATCATAAGCAGCAGGACTCAGCCACTGCACGTACTGCCTGAAATTAATTTCTTTTAAAAAATAGTTTGACACTTTTGTTTTAATAATATTTTATTACAGTGAGAACGATTAGATATGGTTGTATTTTCATTTAATGTCACTGGTGGCTTTTTAATGCCTAGCCAAAAAAGTGACACGCATGTTTACCGAAATATAACATCTGCTTCAAAATATTTTTATATTAGATCTGTGAATAATATAATATAAGAATTTGAGGTATAAATCAGAACCTGTTCCTATAACAAATAATTAGGTCTTTGTATTTATTTGTAAGATGAATGATCGTTTCATAACACGAACGACTTCATCATGCCCACCCGAAAGGGATATAATCCCTCATAATATTCAAAGGATTGGCAAAATGTTCTTTGAAGGTAATTTTAAGAGACTCAAGTCTAAAATAAAATTTGCGAACGGTAAAATGATTTTATACGAACCATTGATTTTATTTAGCTACGGAACATAATAAGATCTCAACCCAGTAAATTGGGTAAAATAGCGAAAATAAATATAGTAGCCAAAGAAGATTGTAGCCCACTTATTGTGATGCGATGATCAAATGATGGTTGGAGAGCTTTACAATCTGTCATTTATTATTGTATATTTATCGCACAGATACGATAAACTTAAATATTTGTTCAAACCCCTAGGGATGTCATAAAAACACGTCGGAAAATAAAAAGCTAATTCATTAAGAGGATTCCTATAATAATATTGAGGGCTTTATATGATATTAATTGATATAATATTAATTGTAAGCATGCTCTATTTCGCTGTTTATAATTCTTTTAATAAATATTAGGGGAAAAATTTGTAATCTCTTGTTGCAAAGTTGTATAAGAAATTGCTTAGATTGTAACCGTGATTCCCATAACTGACTGCAAATTACCCCTAATTTAATTAAAAGATTTTTTTTGTTTAGTACTTATTTATTTGACAACTAAACAGTTAGTATATACATAGAAGAATGTAAATTAAATACAATGTTAAGCTTTACATATTTGCAATGTTAACATTATAATTAGTAATCCATAAAAGTAATTCGCAAAACCTAATATTTAACACATACTGTGCATATAAGTACTTTCGGAAGTTTATACTCGTAAATGTTGTCTTTTCCTTTGGAATGTGTTACATGCTTCATTTCGATAACCGTTAGAATTACGCTGCGCGTGATTACATAGGACTACCAGACTATATACCCTATTACCGCGTACCAGGGTCCAAAAACCGATCACAGTAAAAGGCAAGGAAAATTTTAAAAAGCTTAAAATAAACTAGAGCTAAAATAAATAAACCTATAGCGATTATTATCAAATTGTATATTTTTAAAAGATGGAGGTTAATAAATAAAAAAATATACATAAATAAGTTAAAGGGGTAATATCGGCAGCGATATGAAAGCTAATTTTTGTAAGGACAAAAATAAACAATGCATTGCCACTGAAATGAAGGGTTTTTATAGCCATTATAAATAGTGTATAGCCCTTCAAAGGAAGTATTTTAAAAAATGAAATCTACACGTTTTAATTGAGGTTTGAGTTTTAATTTGGTAAAAATGGTAAGAACTATGTGATTTATTCTTTTTTGCATCAACTTTGAAGTTTATTTCATCAAGTTTGAAGAAATATAGTTTTCTGCATTTTTAATAATAAACTCCTTACTTTTTTTGACAAAGACTGTACGGTTTAACTATGCTCGGGATTAGTTTGCATCCCTTTCAGAAAATATACCACAATGGGATGAATGTTGCCGCGTTACACCGCTCAATGGTGAGCTTGGGGTTAAAAGAGAGCTTGAGATGGGAGAGGGACAGAACTTTAAAAAGAATATACTTCTACCCTTTCATTTGGATAAATACTTGAAAATACATTTTGACTTTAGAAAAATCAAATTATAAAATTATTTTAATGGGTTGCTTCGCTCCACATCTCTGAGTATTTGAGCATAGACGGCGTCAAATCAGACAATATCTTTATTATTATTGTGGTGTCAGGATGGGCGAAATAAAATTTCTTATTTCGTTTCACAGCTCTTTTATTTCTTTAGTCACACAGACTTTATACACTTATTAAATCGAGGGCAAGCACACAGCCAGTCCTTTCAGTTCACACAGAACTATTGCAATGGCCGATGATGAACAGGATGTCAGCCATCTCACTCACTCATTCAAGTTGACAACTTGCCAGTAAATCAAATAGACAAGATAGTTGTCAGAGTGGCCAATCTAGAGGTTGTTACCAATAGTAGGCGGCAAATTTGAAAATATTGACTACAGCTCGGCCAGACTGACATCATGAACGTCTCGATCATGCAAAGATATTATAGAATGGCACATTCTATTAACATGTGAAATAAATGAATTATTCATTTGCCCAAAGTTTTATTCTATCTGGTGAAACAACTCCTTCATAAGGTATTTGAGTTACTTGAAACCCTTCGATATCTCCCACGACATATCTGTCTGAATCTAATACCTTATTAACCACATATGGACCTTTAAACTTTGGTATCAATTTTTTATTAATCCCCACAGTGGTATCAATATTTTTGATCATGACATAGTCTCCTACACTATAAGCTGTTGGTGATTTTCGAGATTTATTGTAATAATTTTCATTAATACGCTGACTTTTTAAAATATTCGAAGATGCATTTTCCCTGATGGAAGGTAAATCACGCCCTTCAGAATCCGACATAAGCATTAACTTTATGTTGTCATTAACTTCACCTAGTTGGTCGATTCCGAATAATAATTTACTTGGAGTTTCTCCCGTCGACCGACATATTGTATTGTTTATTGAAAATTCAACACGATCAATTACTCGATCCCATTTATCAGTACTGTCACACAACTTTGAAATCATAGGGGTTATGACTCTGTTAAACCTTTCTACCTGGCCATTTGCGCGAGGTGTACCTACTGCTATAAGAACATGTTTGATTGAATTGCTTCCTACAAATTCACGGAATGAATCTGCACTAAATGCACTACCACGATCTGTTATTAAACGTCGAGGTTTGCTATAAACCCTAAAGTAATCATTCAAATGTTTGATTACTTCTTCCGTCTTAGTTGATTTGCATGGGTATAGTCTAATAAATTTAGTGAAACCATCTATCACGCAAAACAAGTGTTTAAACCCCTTTCCTGTCTTTTCAAGTGGTCCATAATGGTCTAAGTGAATTGTGTCAAATGGCAAATTGCCTTTGTTTATACTATGAAGATATCCCTCACCTTTACCGTTAAGCGGAGAAAATTCAATGCATTTCAGACAATTAGAAATATATTCTTTTACTTTTCCCCTAAGGTGCGGAAACCAATAAACTTTCATTATATTATCTACAACTTTGTCAATACCGACATGACCAATGTCATCGTGACATGTGTGAATCACATTATTTTCCATCGATTTTGGTACATAAAAAAGTAATTTAGTTTTATGTTTTCGATAAACTAAACCATCACGAATTTCATAGAACTTGTCTTCTGAGTTAGTTAATTTATCACGGATCTTGCAAATTTCTATATCCTTATCCTGCTTTATTGAAAGGGTTTGTTCAAAAGTATTCGCTTCTAACACTAAAATACTGTGACACCTACTGAGCGCGTCAACATGCGTCATACGTGTTCCCGGACGGTGTTCAATTGTATAATCATAGCTCTGTAGAAACATAGCCCAGCGAGAGATACGAGGATTAACGTTTTGTTTACTAAGCGTTAACCTGAAACTGTCACAGTCTGTCACTATCTTAAACTTAATACCAAGCAAATAAATGTGAAATCTTTGAATTGAATACACTACAGCTAGACATTCGAGTTCGAAACTATGATATTTTGATTCTGCAGCTGTCGTTCGTCGACTGAAATAAAATACTGGTTGAAATAGACCCCTACCTTGTCGTTGTAACAATATAGATCCAAAGCCATTACTACTCGCATCACAGTGTAATTCTGTTTCTGAGGTCGGTGAATAGATAGCTAAAATTGGACGACTGATCAATTTTTGTTTTAGACACTCAAATGCATTATTTTCTACAAGACCGAATTTAAACGTTGAATTTTTCCTGACTAAATCGTAAAGAGGTTTTGCAATCGTCGAGAAATTCTTAATGAAACGTCTGAAGAAACTTGCGAGGCACACAAAACGATGTATTTCTTTTATGTTACGCGGTATAGGATACTCTTCGACTGATTTGATATTACTTTCACTGGGTGAAATACCATCTTTATTTATTAAATACCCGAGGTATGTAATTTCTGTATACAGAAAGTGACATTTGTCAAGTCTGAATTTGAGGTTATTTTGTCTCGCTGTCAAAAACATTTCGCGTAGTATAGACAAATGTTCTTCTATACTGACTGTTGCTATTAAGATGTCATCTAAATAAATTAATATTTGATTCTCTCTAATTAACTTTTCAAAAATTTTATTTATGAATCTCATAAATACTCTCGGAGAATTGGTCATACCTTGAGGAACTTTGAGGAATTCAAACTGACCTAAAGGTGTAATGAATGAAGTATATTTAATCGATGACTCATCTACTTTAACGTGGTAAAAACCGTTACGTAAATCTAGACTGCTAAAATAACATTTGTTTTTTAGTTGATCTAAGTGATCGTCAATGTGTGGCGTTGGAAAATTTTCTTTAACCGTAACTTTATTTATTTCCCTGTAATCAATACATAATCTAATTTCTCCGTTCTTTTTCCGAACTAAAACAATGGGTGAAGCGTATGGGGAAGTACTCGGTCTAATTACATTATTACAAGTCAATTCATCTAATAAAACGCGTAACTTTTCTTTATCGCTAAAAGCTAACCTCCTGGCACGATAACAAATAGGGTTTTCATGTGTTAATTTGATCGACATTGTGACTTGATCAACCTGACTAACATCAACACTGTGATTTTGTTCATATTCATACTTGTAAATGCGTTTTACATCATCAGAAACACTTTGACCTACTTTCGGATTGATATTTAAAACTTTGCTAACACTTTCCGGTTCCTCAACATAATCTATGTGCATGATTTGATTTATTGCGTTAGCAGATTCACTTAAAATATTATACTCGATCTTAACATGATTGTCGCTAAATAAAACTTTTACATGAGGATCAGATATGAAATCTCTACCTAACAGAGTTACAAAAGACATTGTTTTATCGGGCACAACAAAGAACTTAACCTTCAAATTGACATTGTTTACATTTACATTGTGCTCAAAAATACCTAATATATCTAATTCTGATCCATTTAGTCCACAAAATTTGTACTCTTCTTTAACAATCGGTAACATTGAATTACATGGTACATAACCTGCTTTTATTAAACTAATCGGTGAACCTGAATCGATAATGGCCTTTACGGAAAAATTACACAAATTACCATCATTATCGCTTATACAATAAGTTACAGGAACCATGTAAGGCACACTTACTCCTTTCCCTTGAACTACACAAGCACTTTCACGGTTATATACTAACGGTACATTCCTGGTCGAGTTATCACTGTTTTCCGCCGATGTTCTGTTCTGTTGAGATTCTCTCGGTGGTTGTGACGAATAATCTCTGGAGAAATTCCCCTGCCTGAAACTTTGCGGTCTCCTGCATTCCGAAGACAGATGTCCCATTGCTCGACAGTTGTAGCAGCGTACGTTGTTACGTTCGTTCGTTACTCGTCTAGGCGGTCCCTCACGATTTTGCGCTGTATTTGTATTTCGTCGCGGATAATCTTCTCGCCTCTGTGTTGGTTGTCTTTGCGTATTTTCGGCTTGGAAACGGCGTAGATTTATATTTTCAAAGCTGTCAATAAATCTGCCTTTGATCCGAAGCATTGTATATGTGCTTGATTTCGTAATTGTATATCTGGTATTCCGTCAATAATATATTCCGTTATTTCTTCTTCATCGATCGGTACTAGGTTGGCCAAAATTACTTTGTCATGGAAATAATCGCAAAAGCGTTCGCTGGATTGCCAAGTTCGTTTTTCAAAATTACGTCGTAACGTCAAACGATGCGGTCGGTGGTCGAACATGACACTCATTTCTGTCAAAAGGTCGGCGACGTCCATTGTTATGTGATTGGGTTTTGAGTGAAACCAATTTTGAGCGCGGCCTTTCAATTTTGAACTTATAAGTAATTTGACTGCGTTGCCACTCATCCTGTACGTCGTTTGAAGTAATTCGATTTTCTGTCTCCACTTCCAAAAAGCGCTCCTGTCTTCTCCATCAAAATCACAGAGTAGCTCACCTATCGCCTTTACGCTGAAATTATTCCCCGAAGACGATGTGTTTGCGTGCAAATCCGATGTAAAATCCAATGATTTCAATCCTTTTCCCGCACTGTTCCCCAACTTTTGCAATTTCAATTCTTTGTTCAATAAATCGTTCTCCCTGCGCAGGATGTCAATTTCGCGTTTTTCGTAATCCATGTTGGGATTTGAACCCGAAGCGGCGGCATAGTCTTCTGGCATCGCGGCTGTATCCCAAGAAGGATCGGCGTCAACGAGTCGCTGAATTAGTTCCACTTTCGACCCGACGGTACTCAATGCTTTAGAGCGTAAAATGTCTCTAAGTTCGGCAACCGTACACTCACTGGCGTATTTTCGAGTTTCCTCTTGATCCTCCATTTGGTGATTCTTTGACACAAGCGGGCACTTGTTTCACACTAAACTCGTAATGATAAAAATGTGGTCAGGCACTTCAATGGTGGCGATTCTTACACAATAGTTATCAATTGATATCCTAACCATCCAATCCCACTTCTGAGAAGCTGTGGTGTCAGGATGGGCGAAATAAAATTTCTTATTTCGTTTCACAGCTCTTTTATTTCTTTAGTCACACAGACTTTATACACTTATTAAATCGAGGGCAAGCACACAGCCAGTCCTTTCAGTTCACACAGAACTATTGCAATGGCCGATGATGAACAGGATGTCAGCCATCTCACTCACTCATTCAAGTTGACAACTTGCCAGTAAATCAAATAGACAAGATAGTTGTCAGAGTGGCCAATCTAGAGGTTGTTACCAATAGTAGGCGGCAAATTTGAAAATATTGACTACATTATTGAGCATTTCGAAAAGGCAAAAATTGCCACAGACACAGATGGACATAGGAAATGAAGCAACTCATCACAAGTTGGTATACCACAGGCTGGGTGGGAGATGCCCTTAATGACGCCTGTGGGGCCTTGCTGTAAGACGTCAGATTTTGGTTAAATATTTACTTATAGAACCGGTTGATATTATATGATAGCTACAGAGCCATTTTTTGTTCAATATTAACACGAAATATGGTCACACGTCACTATTCAGACATATGACACACTCACGCCGGGTGACGACCAGCTGGCTTGCGTCTTATGATCGTAATGATACATGAGTCATTCTGGTCTGCTTAAGATCTCTCGCTCTCCCCACCACATCTCGCTGGACTCGAGTCACGGTAAATGTTAGGGCAGAGCTGTTGGACGATATCACCACATTGTTAAAGTGGTCACACTGGTCCAAATTGTCTCCATGATAACATTTCACATGTGCTCATTTAAACGTATAATTAAGGCTCAAAGAATACGAATGGAGTTTGTGGAAATAGGTAATATCTACGAACACAGAGCGCAATTTTATTCGTAACTTCCTTTAGTCCATCAAATATCATAAACATTTTTTTCCTCGCCGGTAACAATGGCGGAAAAAGGCAATCCATTACTTTAGTCGCGATAATAAGCGAGACAAATAGATGGCATTAGTGTGGGCGGAAGGAGCACGGAGGGCGGGCGGGCGGGCGGGGCGGGGCTTATTTTCATGTCCGGTTCGCCTTAGCCGCAACGGTTAGTGGCCAGACCGCGCTCGGCAGTTTCTGGTAAGCTCACCCGCTAAAATAGGTATGAGGGTATAAGGCTTATTTTTAAACGGTAAGTTTGCCTGATATCTGAAGCTTAGGAGTAGAGCTTTCAGCGGCTGTGTCGCTTGACGCTTCTTACCACATTCTGAAAATTCCAGATTTCTCTTGCAAACGTCACGTCTAATATTTGAGACTTACAAGAGTGCATTCTTATTTTATTTTATTTTATTTTGTTTCAGGAAACAACAGCTTAGATAGTAAAATTACAATAAACAAAAAAAAACAAAACACAAAGCCTATAACAGTTTCCTTCAAACTTAAAAAAAATAGAAAACACATTCGGGAGCGAGGCCGGGACCAGGAAGTAGGAGTGGTTGGGGAATCCAGACAATCACCAGAATATAATATAAAACACAATATAATATTAAATATAATAAATTCTATACATATATACATATGAATATAAATGCAAAACATTTCATTTGCACAACAATGTTAAATACATTTTCCTAGTGCATTGCAGCAAGCGGTATTCATACGCATACTGTTAAGCATATTACTGTTTGATAATATAGGTAAATTAGTTAAAATAATATATAGATATGTATAAACTAATTTACTTACTAAGATACGAATAAAACTCTCGGTAAAAAAGAAAGTGGATACCTACACAGTAAAATATATCAAAGTAATTACTGAAGTAAAATATATCGAAGTAATTACTGATTTCAAACTTTCACGGTCGTCATCCATTATAAATTTTGGGATGTGACGGAATGTGCGATCATCGCCGAAACGTCGGGGATAAGAAGCCTTGAACATACGGTATGTAAAATCCGTCAAAAAAAGTGTTTTACGATATTGAAAGAAACTAAGGAAAAGGTAATTTCTTTCTTACTATGTTTATATGTTTATGCAGCTGATTGTACCAATTCACTATTCAAATACCTATTTACATAGAAATATTTTACCCTTTTTTTTTGTTATGTTGACACTGTCAAAATCAACTTGTGTTATTACTAACTATTAATGGTACAAGTCAGATTTAATATCATTGTATCTCTAATGTAAGTATTCGTTGTTGGTCCTTGATAAATAAATAACTTAATAAGATTACTAGCAGATTTGATCAGGGGCAGCACCTTAAGGCCAAGTCGCACTTACTTGGCGTACTTAGTGTCTGCCCTCAAAACGGTTGATTATAGCCTTATTGGATACAAAAAAAGAATAAAAACAATCTACTCTAAAAATCCCAACCATAAAATCCAAACAGTTCGCTGCGCAGCACAATGTTCCGCGTATAATGCAGATTAATTATTAGTGCAAAAACCGGTGAAAGCCGCTGAAGCGACGGACATTGTATCAATTTTCAGTTTCAGCGATTAATTCCTGGGGAATTCCCTTCAATAATTGATGACGTCCGTTAAGCGATGGCTTTTCGAGTCTGTTGCATATACTGCACTGTACAAATCTCTATATAGGTTTGGATGAATTCACATAACTTTAATTTAATATGGGTAAATCGCACGTCGAAATTGTTTCCATAAGACGTTAAATCTTTAAAAAAAAAAACATCAAATCTACTCTGGATTTAAAATCGCAAGATATGGGTATTATATTAGGATAGGATTGAAACGGGGATATCTGGGATAAGGATGTAGAATTAGGAAGAAGTAAGAAGTTGTTGTTTGAGATGACGTTTGAAAATTGGTAATATTGGTAAAAGCTCTCTAATGCGACCAGAGTTCATTCTACAACCAGACAGCATAAACGGTGAACGGCTTTGCGAAGACGCGCTTAGGATTTGCAAGGTTTTATTTTAAGCAAATCGAAGGGATATGCCATGGTTAGACAACTGCTTGAAGTTTTGGTGAAGACATGATGGCGTTTTAGAAGCCAAGATTCTGAGAAGTGACAATATGTGACGATCTCTTCTAAAATTATATATATATAAATATTGAGGATTCATGGATAAATCATACATAGGTTAAAACTGATGTTTATACCATTAAAAGAGATTTCTCAGTTTTCATACACTGGTAACAATCTGAACGCGCTTACCTGAAACAATAAAAAGTTAAATTAAATTAAAAATAATTTAAATTATGATTTGACAGAACCGATCCACATTCAATAACGAATTTATTTTATTATAATTATTATAGCTTCTGTAAATCGATTGAAGTCTTAGCCAAGTCCTGCGCGTTTCGGCGCCCAAGTGACACTTGCTGCGCTACTTGATAAGGGTTACTTCACTCAGCCTCATTGAAAATGTACAAAAACAAAGTTGGAAACTATTTTACCACTCGTTAAAACTTGATAAACTTTACCCCATCCCAGAGTATCTGGTGACAAAGACCTAAAGCAAGTATCTTTACATAATAACATTTTCCACGACGTAACCAGTTAAGCGACCAGAGAGATCATAAGTAAAGTTCGAACTTAAAAAAATCGAAGTGGACTTAAGTGACAAAATGAAATTTCCATGCAATGAGATAAACGTATCGCGAACTTTACAAACAGATGTAACGAAATGGCCAGTGGCCAATAGTTTCTGTAGAGCACAACAGTATTTTATACAACACAAACATACCTTAGAAATATATTTTAAACACATGTTTCACTCACAAAAGCATACCTAGCAATTAATTGTTTACTAGCGATATGAAGTTTATTGTATTATTTCTTAGTTAGCTTCTATACATGCATGTATAAGAAGCTTCTATCCCCGTCCTTTGGCCGTCTATCTGTCCGTTGCAGTTCTCAACTCGAATGTACTAATGCGAAAGAATAGATTTTTTGTGTGTAGATAGATTTGTATTTTTGTTAGATCACATCGGAGGCTGTCCAAATAATATAAATACATAATTATGGTAATTATGTAAATTCCCCAACCCCTCTGTTGCTGGATGTATTTTTTATATTTTATTAAGTTTGGAGGAAACTCTCATTGGCTTTATGTTCTAATTGATTTTTATTGTAACTTTATTTTTGTATCAGCTGTTGTTTCCTGAAATAAATAAATAACATTAAAGTCAACAAATTTCTAGTACAATTAGATGTAACTTTTACAGTTTGATACAGCGCTCAAATATAATATTCAAATTTCAAAAATAAGACACACCACTGCTGTTAGATAGAAGTAAAAGGTAAAGATAGAGGTAAAAGGTATAATGTTAAAATATATTAAACGAATTTAAATAAGATAAGATAAATCGTTTAAGCAATTTCGAAGTGATGAGTAAACGAACCTTAAAAAAAATACATAAAGATCAAATGGAAGTCGGGGAAAAGTCAGATAAAAACTTATTATTCTAAGTTCAAAGAAATATTTTGTTCCGAATATATTTTTTTTCTGAATTTTCCTTGAAATAAAGTTCTAGAAGCCATGAGGGTTACACATTAATTACGATATTCTTTTGATTGTGAATTCGGTTTGAGTTTTAAGTGCTCATCGTCAAATATTTAAATTGTCGATAACGATTTTTAAAAGCGATTGCTTTGCCGTGTACAAAATATAAGCTAACCCCAACACCATAACGCGAGGTTAGGGGTGGTAATAAGGACATCAAGCGGTGGTATAGAAAGCAGAAAGCGATTGAAGAGGGAGGGGGGGGGGAGGGGCGAGGCGCTCTTGCATAATACTCTGGCTCATTTATCAGGGTGACATGAGACGGTGAGGAGTATAATATATCAATACATGAAAGGCACCACAGCAGCTTAAGTGTATCTAAAAAGCAAGTTGTGTTTGAACACAGACGATTTAGATGAAAATGTCATATTTTAATGTGTGATTGACATAACGTGTAATATGTCAGGGAGTCTGCTTCCGATCTAGAGGTCCCCCCCAGTGGATCAACTACGGCCTGCTGTGGCAATATGCCGAATGTGAACTTTGTGACTTTGGTCAGATCCTGTCAATTGCAACAAATGTTCATTTTAATCCGGATAGAAAATGTGAAAAGCGTGACTTTTTGAACGTCTGGCGTCGGACGGCCAAGTAACAAAAGTGTAATTTATTCATGAGATGGCCAGAGGGCGACGAGCAACGAACGGACTATATCAGAAGAAATATATTACATTGAAATGAAGTATATTCTACTGAAATGGAATCAGATCTCTGGAGCGCTGGGATTTCGCAGGACATTTTATGAATAAGTGAAATTTAATTGGTGTTTTATGATTCGTCAATCATAAACCATCCACAATCTAAACTATACTTATTCAACCAAAACATCGGAAATTATGAACATATTCATTTATACGTCTTTCGAAAGTTTTAACGTTGATTAATTAGTTGTTAATTAAAGCTGTTTATCTCTTTGTCTATTATAGATTGATTCAACGAACATCAGATACAGTAAGCACTTACATAGTCATTACTTCCCTCCTGATCCTCGTCATTCCTGACGTTGTAACCCTAAACCCTAGTTTCTATCCTTAAAGGTCTATGTTTATTCTATTGCAGACCTAAATGAGGTTCTAAAATGCTACACATAAATTGTTTTATGAAGGATTCATGTGTAGCATTACCTCTATAAATTAAAATTGAAAAGTTAAAATTATTCATAGACATGCGAGATGCTCTTTGCTTGAGGGTATTTCGATTGAAAGGCGATGACGACGCCTCAAAGGGCAAACAATGGGACGTACTGAAGGTAGGCATGGCGAATGGCAACACTTGGCTCGAGGAAGCGTCGCAGCGCAGATAAGGCATGGAAGTCATGGACCTGGTGAATGCGACGCGTCCTGCTCAGATACCGCGGTGTCGTAAAGCGAGTTGGCAGGGTTCAGAGATTGCAGCTAAAAAGATTATAGCATAAATACAAATATTCATTGTCATCGATTACAAACCGAAAATCGATTGAATTTTGAGAAAAAAAAATACAGGTTAGTTACTTACTTAGTTCGGTCGGTTTAAATGTTTCCATAGGGCTCAAATAAAATATGACACTCTTTTATCGTTGTCCTAATTAAATCTTCGTCGACCAAATGTGTTTTGTTTGTTTCACATCTTGCTTACATCCTGATTAACGGGCAATCATAAATGAGGATACAAAACTGAACCCTGTAGCACACCGCAAGGGGCGGACGGGCAGGACGAGATCTGCTTAGCCGATGAAGCGCAAGCCACTTATCTCTCAGTTTATATGAAGAGTCGCTTTGTTAGTCGAGAAGTACAATCTCCCTTGCAGACGCCGCACCTGCGCTATCCAAACGAATATGACATTTATTGCATACGCGCAGGAGGCGCATTGTTCCGCGTCCACTCCAGCGGCGGCGGACTTTTGTGGCCAAGTTGTTTCTTACACTTGTTGCAAACCTCCCTAAGATATCACAACGAAGTCATCCTTTACAAAAAAAAAAGTCTATATTTGTATGAATGCGTATTGTCAAAGATTATATTTATGCAGTTTTGAGATATATTCGTGACGTAAATATCCTCTAAATCGTAAGACTTTGTATTGAGGTAAGTGGTAAATGAAAAAAACCCCAATTCCCGCCCCATCGTCTGATTTTGATCATTAACGAACTTGACCGAGATTTAGTGCCCTTAAATTTTAATTTGAAAGTGATTGGTGTAAAATTACGGCATTTATCGTGTCCAATTGAGAGGGATATAGATAAGATAGATAGCTATATAAACTTATAAATATTTTTTAAAGTGAGGGTGGTTTTGGATTGTATGGGATGTGAAAAGCGAAGATATGTCGAAATTGTCATGACAGTACTTTTTGTCATGACAGTACTTTTTGTAATAGGTAACTTTCTTAATGAAATCTACCTAAAAGAGATCAATTTTATAATTTTATTGATGCAGATAAATTAGTTCATAAAAGGTAACTTCGAAATCAAGGCAAGAAAAAAAACATCATTTAGATTGTAACGAAAAATCATTTTGCCTCTTCAAAAAACATTACCCATAAAAAATATCGATGTACCACGTACGAGTACATTTGATTTAAAAGCCATGAAAACATTTCTTACGTTCTTGACACAAACATTCGGATATAAGAGGATATTTATTGTATAGAGGTGTGTCGCATCGCATAACTGGCGCGGATGAGCATTTCAAAGTTGAAGAATTTAAGCGGCATTCCGCTCTCAGAAATCATTTTATTTTTATTTTCTAGACACCCTGTTTGCTTCATTTTTAACGTTGGATAAAAAACAAAAATACGCTAACCCATAGCGGATAGTTTTATAGACTTATATGAATTTATTTATTAAATGTACGAGATCATAATATTGAAAGAAAAAATATTACAATTACATAGTTTTTTATTGTTTTTTTTTTGACACATTTCATATTAATAATAAAGGTGGTCATATTATTCTTACGGCAATATTGTTCTACGACTATTTTGTTCTAGTCTTAGGTAAAAAAAAAATTTAAATTCCAATCAATAATAGTGCTTTTTTTTATTGAGAAATCATATTGGCCGATGAGTTCAAATCTATAATATTATTTAACAGAGTTTTAACGTTAATCAATGCGCATACTTTAATAGAATGTGTATTCAAATTTATAGGGGCCTTGTGCATTACGGCTTTCGTGCTATTAAGGCTTTATTTTTTTTTTAACGGTTTAAACTTTGAAAATCATTCGAAAGAATTCAGTTTTTTTGATTTCTCTGAGACAACTTTGAATTTCATAATTCATTATGTAAATGGAGTCCACTTTTGACAGCACAGAATTTGTATACACTTCGAACATGTAAGCTTTACAACAGCATGTTAAGCACCATCGTTATATTCAACACTACTTTCTCGGAATTCATGAGAGTGTCTACTCTAGCACTAACCCTGGAGTATTCCTGGAGTATATTTCGTATTTCGGTAATTATGTAAATTCCCCAACCCCCTCCTACTTCCTAATCCCAACCTTGTTCCTGGATATATTTTTCTATTTTATTTAAGTTTGGTGGAAACTCGCATTGGCTTTATATTTTGATTGTTGGCTTTTAATAAAACTACGCTAGTTTGCGTTCCAAAATTATTTGAAGGCAGCGAATTAAAAAACCTCTTTTTTATGTCGCAAGAGGTTCAATAAATTTAACATGTTATAATATCTAAAGGTATATCTATAGCAGAAACAGGTCGAGCAAGATGGCCTGCATTGACAACAAACACTCCCAACAGTCGCGATGGCGGAGACAATTTATGACCCACTCTTCCATCCGCCCGCCTCCCGCCGCCCGCCGCCCGCCCACCACCGGATGTATGACTGCAGTTTAGCGCGCGACGCGCGACGTTTGCCTTCCAATGCATCGCTGTAAATGTATGAATTTGCGAGAAGCAACTGAAAGAATGCCGAGGTTTGAGTCGCCGCTGCGAATGGAAAAGATTGTCGACGATTCTTGAATAAAACGAACTATTTTTAATAATTACAAGACGTCGTTTTCGAGAGATACATCTGCGAAAGGTGGACGCGAAGGGTTTCATTTTTTAACTTTTGAGGTACGGAACCCGAAACAACAAAAAATAACACGTACCTCTGCGTTTATTACACACAAAATATGTTTTATATGTGTTTTAACTATTTTTATTAGTAAAGTCCGTCGAATTCAACGGGCCAAATAATTTACCCAAACCCAAACCCGACCCAAATAATTTGAGCAATATTGCGAAAAAGCATGATCAGTGCGATGAAGCTATTTAAAACGTCATCAAAAAGAGTGGTGTCTACTCGAATTTTTGTTTATAATCGTATCGAAATTAATTTATAAAAACAAAAACGCTGGGAATCAGAACGCTATAAGTGCAAAAGTAGATAGAAATATAATAAATACTTTAAATAATAAATTAACTTTAGCTAAGCAAGAATTGCCATTTAGATGGTACAACTTTTAGTAAAATGTGATGGCATTTTTGAGGAGGATTACGAAAAAATAACATTTTTACAGGTCTCTTTAACCACATTCAAAGCGATTTAGTTTCTACCATTTCTGCAGTTTAACGAAAAATATAGATTTCAAATTAATCACAGAAAAAAGATACTTTAAAACCTCGAAATTTCAATGGATCCAACTTCCAGACCGATTTTTGAAATCTTTAGACATAAGCGTGGGATCGCACTGCAAACGCGCTTACTGAAGTTATTTAAAAAACATTAATGATAAAAATTAATAGCACAAACTTTTGATGGGGCAACCGCTTTAGGCTTCAATAAAAATGGTGTTCAGACTGAAGTTGTAAGTGAATGGAAAGTTTGATGCGGCGCTCACGTATTAAATTTATTTCTTTATAGACCATAGCAAAAAAAATTGTTAGTACTCAGTATTTTTTTAGTTATAATCAATATCCAAAACGCGCACAAAATATGACGAACGACGTTAAATACACTATTGAAGATTTTTTTTGGAAATTAATAACAATAATATTCAATCCGAAATTTGTAACCGTTATAAAAATCTTAACTAATTGACTTTATTTAAAATTGACAATAATTCTACACTGTTTATTTTCAATTAATAACACAGTTCTCTGGTAAGATAAGATCATCAGTTTCAGATGAAGACCAGAATGCAAATCCAAATGATATTTGGTAAGTCAATATGACATTAATTAGATAACAATACATTAACTGGACATTGATCGTGCCCAAGTAGGTTAATTTTAATAATTATTTGATTGGTTCACTTGAGTTTTTTAAAAAATGTAACTAAAATTAAAAGTATTACGAACCCCCCTCCGCCCCCCAAGCGGGAAATTCCAATGCACGCTACTGAATAGATGCTGTTACATTAGCGTCGATTGACAGAGCGAGAGATATACTTACCTTCACGGACCTTACCATTCTTATTGTGGTGCGATCCAAAATGTAACGAAAATATTTTTTTATTATTTATCTAATTCTCTTTGTTTTAACGATTCCATCGAAGTATCCATTAGGGATACAATAATATTTATTCCTAAATACTTAAATTAAAACTAGATATGCTTGCTTATGGATAACATTTATAAATATTAATATTATTATGTCTATGTTTAATGGAAATGGGTCTGACGAGTCCTAATTGCTTTTTATGCTAAACTTAATGTATTTAGTTTTTCCAATGCTCAGCGTCAAAAAGTTTTAGTCTAGCCATGTTTTAATGTTTTTCGTTGGATCATTAGTAACTGCTGTGGTGAAAATAGTAGATAGAGTTTTTTATGAGTTTCAGCCAAAAGTCATCGCCGTTTGACGCGCAAATAAAGTGAACTGAACCTAACTTAACATATCCCTTCAATATTGCACATATCATTAATATATACGAGGAATAAGATCGGGCCAATTGTGTTACCTTGGATCAAAATTAATTTCGTATTATTTGCTAACAATGAAAAGGCAAAATTATGCATTAGTTATTAACATTATTTATGTATTATTATTTATATATACAGTATTAGTATTATTATTATTATTTCATACAATTCCATTCAAATAATTGTAATTGTAATTGTATGTTGCGCAGTGAGACGCTTATGCTTATAAGAACGATGCTTCTAGTAAAGTCTACTTTAGTACGGGCATTGCCTAGTTAGGTAGTACTTTACATAATGTGAAATTAATGTTAAGTTACTGTCAATAAATAAATAAATATGCTGACATTGAAAAAAAAAACTTTGAAAATTGCGTGAGTTGTGAAAGATAGCTAGCTATACTTGTTAAACGCTATACTTGTATGCGTCTAATCTCGTAATCGAATTTTAAACCACTTCGCATTGTCCAATTTTGCTGAAATTTTGTTTTTACATTTGCTTCCGATGACAATATTAAAGTAAACAATAATAATAATATAATAAAATTAATTTTAAAATATCTACCAATTGAATTGAAATTTCAATCAATAGTGCGAAAAACGCTTGTAAGAATGTTTTTTTTTATATGAATAATATAATCGTGGAGCGCTAAACCTTCTTTCAAGTCACTAATGACATGTGATTTAAATTTATTTTCTCCTTTTTAGTGCATTTTAATATAAGCGTGGCTTTTTTCATTTTATTTTTAATTGACTGCGGTGAAAATCGATACATTTTATGTTTTGACGTGGATAAGTAGGTACTTTATCAAAAATTTTATGTACTTTATGTAACTTCATGTAACATATGGTCTAACATTTAAAACATACATTCAAAAAATTAAAAAACTTCAGCTTCAAATAATAAAAACTATAGTACTAAAAAAAAATAAAATAAATTAAAAAGTGAGGAAAATAAGTTATTTAGATACTGTAATACATTACCAATAGAAAAAAAATTGATTATCAGGTAACATTGGAACAATTTTACTCTATAAATTATAAACAGAAAATACCGCACAGTATAAAAACAAGGCAAACAACAAAAGGAATTTTGGAAGTGGCCAAATTCAACAATGAATATGGCAAAAGAAGGCTGGAGAGAATTGTTCAAATTTTATTTAATAACCTGACGAGTAATCTAAAGGAATCTAATAACTTATCTAATTACGTTTTAAAAAAAGAATTAAAAAAACTATATTATAAATAGTATTTTTGTTGATGAATGTACTCGAAGCGACCGGTGTGAGATGTACTCGTACCGATTTTATTATAATTAGACCGACGCGATTGGAAGTGACCGTTTTTTATAAATAAACAATTAAAGACAGTATGGATAGATACCGTCATGTGTAGCTCAGCATTGCCAAAAGTGTTTTATGTTAATAATGAATATGTTATTGTATATATACATTTTATTAAATAAGTTAAAAGTGGGAACGAATGAGTTCACATAAAAACCCGCAAGGGTTTAGAGAACAAACAAATAAAATATGTACTTGGTTTATAAATAAAGAACTTAAATAAAAAAAAAAAATACTTTATGTAATTTTAGATATTATTCTAGTAAGGGTAGTAGTGTCTAACGAGAATCATTCGTGCAGATTTGTTGGTTAAAAATTAAAAAGAATATGACTATTAAAAGTTAGTACCTCAGTTATTTAATAAATCAAACGAATAAATATATCCGAAAAAGTCTTTATGTTCAGAACCACACGCTTATATTCGCAATCTTCTCAATCAAGGATTATCTATACTAGTCAATCGTTCACCCGAATATTCAGTTCAATTGAGGCTCATCAATTGTGCCACACAAGTAGGTACTAACCTCAACACAAGTTGGTGATACTCGTCTGTCTCCATACTGGCTGTTAGGAGCTAACGAGGTTAGACGGAGTGCAGTCGCCATGTCGGAATGCCACGGCCCGAAAGGAGGTTATAAACAGAGACTTAGTTCAACTGAAATAGGTCAGCTGTTCGTTCTGATAAGGCTCTCGAGGTATGCGCGGTAAATGATGGCCCACTCCGCTGTTTATATGACTGCAGTTTAGCAAGATAAGCGCGCAGTCGCGGGGCCGCGGCTGCGACGGACAGCGCATTCGATGCTGTTCATAAAATAGTTAGTGAGACAATGCGACGAACTCGTGGCTGGTCCCCTCTTACTGGACGAGGGGAGGGCAGTTCATTCAGGTCGTAATTGTTAGCGAGCCACTGCTCTCGATGAAGACAAATGAAAACCAAATACTGAAGAAGGTAACGATGAAAGAATAACTAAATCCTCCAAAAAGGGTATGTCTAGTGTTTCTAAAATGAAGACTACTTTTGGTCAAAAATATGTTAGCTTTTTAAGAGCGAAATTGTATAATTTAATTATCAAGGAAATAAATCATCCTACAAATATAACAATTAGGTTTGGTATAATAACTAAATGGTTACTTGAAAAGAGAGTTAAACATTGTGAATTGCTATTTAAAAAGGTGTAAATAATTTAATAAGCGTTCTTGTATGACATAATTTAGTGTGTCTATTGTATTTAAATAATAAAACATGTGTACGTATATTTTATTATAATATTTATAGGTATTAAAGTATAATTTAATGATTAAATATAAAGTATAAGTCCCGTAGTTTGCGTCAAAATACTGAACTACTTCTCTAAATGATTGGCGCCTCCTTGGAACAGCACTTTGTGCTATTAAGGCGATGCACAAAATTAATTCATTACACGTAATTATAAATTACAATAAAGTACGTATATTCAATGTATTTATCGTGTAAACACTATTTGTTGTAATATAAAAAAATGCATGTAAATGAAGATAAAAATAAATTTCCCATTAATTTCAAGCATAACAAGGCTATCGCTTTTGACAATAATTATTGGGACAATCCGCGTGACTCGCCTACTAGATAAGATGATGAAGTGATGCATAGTAGTTGAATGAATGTTTTGCATATCTCACTTTTCCCACCAGATTAGCGACATCAGAATATTTCTCCCAAAAAGAATATCGCATTTTCCCAACGCATTGCCTTAGGTAACCCCGAAATAAATATAACCGTTGAATTTTCGGTTTTTCGCGATCACAATACTTCAAAAGTAAGAAATATCGGAACTTTGGAGTCGGTCAACGAAGCCAAGTTTGTGTTAGTGCAGAAATCCGTATTACTTTTCGAGTTGTATTTTACTTTCACATTTTTTATTAACAAAATTTACTGAGGGTAGAATTGGAGATTAATTTTTTTTATTGAATTATAAGCAAGCAATAACGTAACCAAATTATAAATTATAATTTGTTTTATATAGTGGAACTTCGAGAGAGTTTGATGGTAAAAAAATATCTTGTTTGTTTTTAAGTATGTAAAGTGTCCTAGTTGTAGAAAAAAGGCATAGGGCGGGTATTTAGATATCCTAAAAAAATTAATTAAATAAATAAACAATGGGGTATTTCCAGGATTTTCATTGAGAGCGTGCCTTGACCGCCGTTATATCGGTAGCTTAAAATTTGTTACAGGAACGGTGGGGTTTTTTCATTTCGACTGAGTCCAGTGTTACTCGACCCAAACATTCACTAGAACTAGCAATCCTTAGACCTTAGATCGAATTCAGCCGAGCTGTTGTCGGGGGATTATCGCTCTGATGACGGTGGGTGCCGGACACACGGAGAACTATAATATCGACAACGTGGCAATTACGAGACTCGTGTACAAAAGGTCGCTTACGGGTTAGTAATAATAAAAAAAAAACAATTCTATCGGAAACGAGGACAATAAAATGACACGTGCATTGTCGTTTGAGCAAATAAGACCAGAGCAGATCAATCAGATCGAAAGTGCGATGATCAGGCGATCAGGCGATCAGGACGTCGAAGGACAGTGAGCCAACAAGGAACGCCGATAAATGCCAGGCGATACGATCTACTCGCACGGATAAGTGGGGGGGAGGAGGGGTCTGGAAAAGTAAACCAAACAATTACGGGTGCTATGAACTGTGAAATTTGTGTGATTTCAAATGCTCCGTTTTCATTAGTCCGTTAATGTCAATATAGTAATGCCATCTTATATTTCTATAAATATAGTCTCATTTTTATACGAAAAAATTAAACCGACGATGAATGCTGTAATTATGTTTTTTTTATTCATCTGTTACTAACATTAAATTTTACATTTCATTAGAATTGCAGGAAATTAAGGCAAACAAACCACGCTCATGACGTATTTGTACACGCTCCCAGCGGACGTTTTATAACAAAATAAAAAATATATATATGTAATGATTATACAGGTAAACTCACCTCATTATAGAGGCATAAGAACCTCAATAACGCTCAAACTTAAAAAAACTAATTTCGACCACAGGGTAGCCGCTAGTATTTATAAATAAACGTTTAAATTGGTAATAACAAAATGTACCCTCACAAGAAATCTGCGGTCTTCGAAATATTGCCTGTCAAATTCTCAAATAATGTCTAATCAAGACGAACATTAAAATTCTGTAATATGTAAGAGAGCTGACTAAGTTTGGTTTTTACTCAACTCCCCCCCCCCCCCCGCCCTTATTTTGTATAGGAAGAATCTTTTGTGAATAAAGTACCCGCAGTTCTATTGCTGCTTGACAAGTGTTTATTTTGTCTTTGGACGCTTGACCGTCGCGTCGGGCGGTCGCGTGGTCGCGCGTCGCGGACGATTATAAATAGTACATTAATGTGAGCGCGTGTGAAATGTCCTTTAGGAAGAGCAGGTCGGACGAGCGTCCCGGAATAACGATGGCGAGACGTCAAAGGAGACGCTATTTAAAATTCATCGTTCGTCGGCTCCTTCAATGGAGAAGGGAGCCTTGAATAATACCGGCGATGATAGCGTACCCCCCCCCCCGGCCGCGCGGCCTGCGCCACAACCCCCGACCTGGACCAGGATAAGCTGTTCTTTGGCAGAAATCGTATCTGCTAGGCAGATGTTGCTAGGTCGGCATATATCTACAAAAATATAGAAAAATCACAAACATTTACGACGCAAGGGTGTTTTTTTCACACACAGAAAAAAAATCCTTAAATTGTGACCCATATCAAAAATTGTTTATTGTAGCATTTTGAACGGATTTGATCCTTTTAAAGGAGGTATGATTTTTTTTTAATTTTGAAAAACCAAATTTTCTGACCCCTAGGACCAATGGTTGATGACAAAAAATGACAATGGTTGATCGAAAAAGTTTACTACGGAGTAACATAAAATTTAAATAAATTTGATATCTTATATACTAAGAAAGTTATAGCAAAATTTAACTTTTTTGATAAATATCCCCACATTCCCGCCCCTTGGTCTGAATTTACCCATAACGATCTTGATGTAAAATTACGACAGTTATTGTGTCCACAATATATAAACTTTTTAATTGAGGGTGGTTTTGGTTTCTAGAGGATGTGAAACGCGTAGATATGTCGACACTTTCCGGAAGTTATGATATGGTACCAATTACTTTTACCTACTTAAAATCTATCTAAAACATCTTTATAATTTCCATTAAGACATCAAATTTTGTTACGCAAAAATTACAAAGATTTTTTTTTTGAGAAAAAGAGAAATGTGATTCAACCAAGTTAAATTAAGCTGATCTGATGCAACGACAGCCACGGCCTAGTCTGGGTTGCCAGTCGACAATCGAGTCGACTTTGGCGCGTTCATCTGCTGCCGACGTACGTAAGAAAAAGGGAAAGCGGGTACAGTCGAGTCGATCATCGTCCAGGCTAGCCCTGCCGTTCGAAGCTTACCAACCCGGAAACTGTTACCTTCCTCCATAGGCCGTTGACAAAGTTGCGAGTTCAGCGTGAAGTATGCCCGTCACGGTCCAAGTACAAGTTATTTCATTATCTGGGATTCGGGCGAAGCATGCACGTACGGAGGGCTAACTTCTCTCACCTTGTAAACCTCCGCTTCCCCTCCCCCCACCCGCTCCGAGAAGCGAGTGGTTTAGATCGGCAACCTACAAAAATCTCAGAGTAAAAAGTTTCCGTTGGGATTAAGCCCGTGTTGTTCTTTCGTGTCCGGGCGATAATTTAATTAACAATGAGTTTCTTAAAAAGTACAGAGATTAGAAACCCTCCCCCCCCCCACCCTCATACTAACTATAACTTAAATATATAACGCAGTTGCTGTTCACAGATGCAGGCATTGTCACCCGTAAAAGCTAGCAAATAACAAGTTTTAACATTTTTAAGGCAGTGATAGAAGTCGGTCATTAATAATATTATTTCTTTATTCCATATATTGTGGATATAAATGGTGTAATATCACTGAACCCTTACTGTATATATCCTCAAAATCCTGAAAAATAAGCAAATAAATTTAAAAATAAATCATTATTTACAAGTAAGAAATACAAATAATTGCAATACACTTGATTAATAATTACCCAATTGTCAGTTTCTAATTAGGTTTAGGTTTTCTCTAGTAACAAAATTAAGTTTGTTTCTAATTATGTTTTAAAGTCCTTATATTAACAGAAAATAGCAGAAAATTTAAAACGGATTAGTGAAATGTTGATAAGCAATCCCTGGAGCCAAAAATGTGGAGGTGCGGTTTGAGGGAGCCCAGAGGTCAATGACATCCCAACGGGGTTTCCCCGACAACGGTATGGATGAATGCGCTCGGATTAACGCGCAAATGGACACATTAGGCCGATTTGAAAACAGGCCGAATCACGCATTCTAGTGACTGACCACCAGTGACTGATCATCAGCCCGCGCGGAAAAGCACTCGGGCGGAAAGCCGAGAGGATCATTAGCGCCAAAAGATCATTTCATACGCTTTGTCATTTACACCTAACCGACCGCACCTCACAATGGCGTATGCCGTTTAATTATCACACGAGTACTTTACAAATCATGTCTGTTATCATCTCATTCATCTCAGCTCATTCAAATTCAAATCAGCTCATTAATTAAGTTGATTTTTTACTTTCCAAACCCACTTTATAGTTAAGGAAAGTATTGTTATGAGAAAAAAAAATATCCTCCTCACACCTTTTCGACAGAAGTTCACGTTTCAAAGTCACCTTTTTGTCCGCCTTTGTAAAGACATCTGTATATATTACTATAAGAGTATATTGACATGACATATAAGAGTATATCTTCGGTGCGCGAAGATTCGTGCCTGTGGCACTCATGATGGATCGCTTCGCTCATCATCTCATTGCGTGCCTACCGTCCTATTCTATGCAGGCGGTTTTGACAAACACCAAAGCCTCCTGTAGGTCTTTTTAAATTTATCTGACGCATTCCGTGCGACGCTTCCAGCATTTTTGTCATTTTTTTAATATGTATGGTTTTACTACCTTCTAATTTTGGCCATAAAACTACATTCATTCATTCTATACAGGAACCCTGAATATTTCAGCGAAAGAATCCTCCATAAAGTTTATGGTTGTAAATGTTATAAATAATTATTGTCTTTGAGTTTCGACTTTTTAATTTTCGAGCTATTCTAATATAGACGTGAATATTGCCAAAACATGTTCTTGAATATGTTCAAAAGACATAGAAAAGTAATTGTCATATTTAGTAAATAATTAAAACGTATACTTACAAGATTAGGTTATTATAAATAACTGCATTTACATTTAAAAGAACGAAGTTCGGAGTGCGTTATGGTGGGCCCGTAAGATATATCGGGGACAGGTTGAATCCACTGGTCTGTACCCGAACCCTCGCTGAGGTGACCTCATTTTAAGTTTCCCCCAGCGACGTCTCACGGAGGCGGTGAGGACGCGGCCAGCATTAACCTGCACACAAAGGCCGAGCGAAGGGCTCGAGAATGCACGCCCCTAGCGGACGAAACGAGTACTAAATTAAAATCTCAATTTATTCAACACAATGCACGGTCACCTCTCATATCCATAGGTACATAAGTTGACAAGTATATAACTCAAGGGATCTATTCTGAAAGGCATTAATCCAATGCGCATGGGTGGGTGGGAAGGTGGCATTGACGATAACATTTAATAAATAACTAAAAGGAACTGTTTCAAGCTCTGATTGACCTTTGATACTAATATTTGAACTTTTACACTGAAAAAAAAAACATAACTATATTTTAATTAAAGGCTATCTAGATAACTCAACCCTAACTTAAAAGATAAAGCTAGAATAGTAAGTTGCATCAGAAAAATAATTTTCTATGATAATTATCCATTTTTGGCAAACGCATTCTGTCAGAATTATCTAAAGCTCGAGTTAAATGAAACATAATGATAAATTTAACAATAGTATCGTAAATCACTTATCCTCGACGCAGAACCAACTGAAGAGTCTGTTTGACTTTACCCCAGATGGTCCCCTCATATTTTTAAATCTACTTTACGTAAAGAATAAGCTTCATCTGAGGATGTATACAAATGGACCGAAATATATCTAGCCATTTTAACATCACAAATTGCTAAATAAGACAGTCATTTAGATAATTATACCATCCATGTTTATTTTTACAGGGTTAGTTTTACTCTCGGGTAAACTAACCCTATCTTGTTAGATTAACATTGGTCGGTACTAATTGTAATATTACTAATGGTATTAAAATTGACGCAGCTTAAATACAATGTTTAGGTAGAGCAGAGGACGCTTTGACGTTTCTCCGGTTCGAATCACGAGAAGAAGGTATTAAGTCAGGTATTAGATTAGCGATTAAAAATAGTCAGTGAGCTAGCTCACTAGAAGCACCAGACGAGATTACCAAATCCTCCAGACATGTGATAGCAGGTCTTAATTGTACTTGATGGTCTTGTTTGTACTTGCATCTGTTGCTGTCACTATCCGAATTTCTGGTCGCGATAACACAATTTTGGTTAGATTTAGCAATATATCTCATCTGAAGGATGTTTTCCGGATATCTAAAAGCTGCCTATATAAAAAAAAATGAAATAACAGTACACGAATAATTAATTACAGCCATATTACCCGCAACTAGCATCAATCAGCATGGGTTTATGAAATGTAGATGTGATTCGAATCTAATCGAATAGAGATAAATGAATCCAGGTGAATGCAATTTATACAGATTTTAGTAAAATTTTTAATAAAGTTGATCATGCAAGTCTCAAAATAAAACTAACATCGGCATACGTGGTGACATATTTCAGTGGCTATGTTCTTACAATATCGATAGGAGTCAAGCTGTTGTTATCAGTGGTTTTGAATCAGATTCGTTTCGTATTCCATCGGGTGTTCCGCAAGGCTCTATACTTGGACCGCTGATATTTATCATAAATATTAATGACATATCAACCCGCTTTCAATATGCTTTTAGACAGATAATATGAAAATTTACCGTCCCATTGCTACTGATCTCCACTAACAGCACCTCCAGAACGATTTCACAGACTTAATGATTATAGCGACTGGTAAAATCATATGCATATAATTAGAGTAGACTCGTGATTGTTGAGAAAAATGTCATATGACATATTAGGAGTAAGTTTATATAGTATCTAAGCTTATTTTTGACAACCACATTGACAACATAACAACTAAAGCAACAGGCATGCTAGGAATTTCATCTAGAATGTGCAAATTAATTTTAATTAAAGCTTTTATCGGATATATGATTGCCGCAATGGGGTACTTATGTGAAAAGAATAGAGAAATTGCAGAAGAAATTTGTAAGGCATCTAAATTTTCAATGTAATACGCAACACACGAATTATGGTCAATCTGCAAAGATGCATAAAATAGAAACGTCAAAAGAAGGAAGATTTACCGCCGACCTGACATTCTTTTATGAGGTTACTGCATAACAGGTCGATAAGGTGATCTGCTGGAAGGTATTCATTCAAATATAGCTGCCGGACACACGTCAAATTATTCCATTTCGGCTGGATATATGAGTCATGTAAGCTCATCAAAAAGATAATTAATATTGCCAACACTATAGATATTTCATTTGTAAGTAAGAATTATGCATACTGAAATACACACTAATGTAAGCATCTTACTATATTTATTTGCATAATTGTAGTAAAAGAAATGTTTTATCACATTTTGTATTTTATGCAATAGGTGTGCACTGCTGATTTTAGCAACATAGAGACGAGGCTAGCGGCATACCTAGTAACATTTTTAAAATTGCGGTGAAATAATGAACCACAGGTAACTTGTTACTTTTTCCATTATTTGGGCGTAAATTATAATTTTAATCTGAAATGAGTAGAAGAGCATTCGTAATTAGAAATGTGTGGGAGAGACAAAGCAACGGATTTAAAATGGTCATTATTTCCTCCTCCTTTTCCCACCTCCTCCTCCCCCCCCCCCCCCCCTCCAAGCCCTCACGTCCTCAGTACTCAGAAGCATTCGTTACCGCAATGTATATTTCCGTCTACCCTTCTACAAAGAGAATAAGTCCGCTAATACTGGGCCAGCCCACCGCACAACGCGGTAACCACATACTAACTAATATTTTAAAATAATCTACGTACCCATATTACGTACCATACAAATAAGCTTTAATAGAGACGTACCCCATTCGGAAAGCGATTTTAGATATTTAGTCGCAAATTATATTTGTTATAGCTCTATCTCAATGCACAAAAGTACCCGGTTGTAAGTTTCACTAGAAATACAAATGTAGTTATTCAAACCTACAATATCATTAACATCGAACTCCCTAGGAAAAGTGGAATTAGAGATCTGGCATATACTTTGACTCTAAACTACTGTTTCGTAATCACATCGAACGTATTATTGCCAAATCGTATTGCTGTGTTTTCTGATACGATGCTTAATGCGTCAAATTTTATGGACTCCAGAGTGTTGAGGTCAAGAGATGGCGAGCTGATATGTTGCTTTTATATAAAACTGTCAATGATCACATCGACTGCTCTGATCTTCTGGGGCTCATAGATTTCCGAGTTCCATCTAGACCTACTCACCAGTGTGAGACATTCCATTTGTCACGGTTGAGTACGAATTATGCACAGAATTCATAAATACATCAAACATGTAACAGTATGTTGAGCGCCAACAGTATATTCAATACTACCTTCCCGGAATTAAAGCAAGTGTCTACACTAGCTCTAACCTTAGAGTATGTATATGTAAAATCTATTATTTTTAATGAGCTATGCTATATTTTGTATCCTGATAATTATGTGAATTCTCCAACCACTCTTGCTTTCTAATCCCAACCTCGTTTCTGGATGTGTTTTAAAATATTTTACTCGTATTAAGTTTGGAGGGAACTCTCATTGGATTTATGTTTTGATTGTTTTTTATTGTAAATCAATTTTTTTATTAGCTGTTGTTTACTAAAATAAATAAATAAACAACCCAATCGCCTTCTTTTCTATGCTTTTACGATTCCGGACCAAACCGGAAAAAACGGAAAAAGTTTCAACACATGCACTTTCTTAAGGCGTATTGGCTTAACCGCGCTTATCATTTCATTGTCTAACTTTGTATTCGATTCCAAACCTTCTCTTTAGCTGAAAGATGACGAAAGTGGGTAGACAGAGACAAAATATTCTTAAAATATAAATAGTGACGTAAATCTAAAATTAGAAAACTTCTAGACTGCTGTAATTCGTACATAGCGTGTCGGATCGCAATGAAACGCCGCGGCTCCACAATCAGGGAATTCCTCACAATTGAAAAGCGAGATAATGGCGAGTTAACATCGCGTATAATTTTATTCTTAGAAAAATAACGACTTTCGTCCTATAAGTTTTTTATCATAATTGTTTGATTGTAACATTTATGCTTATCAATACTTTATATAGAAGATTTATCAATAATAAAAATAGAAGAACAAAACGTTTTACGAGTGAGAACGGATTTCACTTCTGTAATATCCTTAATATAGAATATACCGTTGTATATTTTTCATCATTCTGACATGTTAAGACATGTAATGACTTTATTTATACTTAAATTATTTGAAAATCTAAAATATGAATTAGGTCAAACCACATTTCTTCCAATATTTTGTGTTTCTGTGTAATATGTTTATGTGAACTATAAATTTTTTTAGTTTTTATCACTTGAAATGTATAGTTTGATAATATATAAGTAACAACATTGACCTAACCATATTTTCTTGTAATGACATACATTCTTCGTTTAAATAAAATTATTATGATTAAGATTAAGGCTCACTTAAAATTTACGTATATTATAAAAATGTTATTTTGTGTGTGAGTGTATTGATAACTTAAGCTACTTTGACAATACAATTGGTGATGGCGAAAACAAGAACTCGATTTCGTACGAAAAAGGCCACTCCGGTGGGCTTCTCGAGATTATTATATCACGAATCTACGTACGCCACCTACCCCCGGTTGGCAGAGCCCGCAGCCCGCACGACGCGACAAACTTAAAGCGTGTTTATCAAAAGTGAATTATAAATTTTCGAGTTTTCCCTGCTCGTATTTAATTTAACTAAGGTGGGAAGACATTGAGTAGCTCACGTGGCAACAGACGAAGACATAGTCACCTATTCCTCGTATCGTATGATCCATAGGTCCAATTGGGAGGTCCAGGAATGGTTACCAATCGGTAACCATTAGTAATCGTCATATAACACTATTTTTGTGTATTAAACGAGTAGTTTGATGCCACTAACCTCTACTTAATAGTGCAAAACACACTACAATTATAATTAATAATCTATGGCATCTAAACTATTTCTGAACTCTTAAGAGAGTGACTGAAATTTGAAAAATATCTACATATTATCTGAATTTCGTATGCTTTGCGGATAGTGGATTACAAGCAATCGGAAAATACGATAATCCATCCGTGTATTGATCTGATCGCAGAGTCAGTTAGTACACAACTATATTACGTAACTATATTGATAATACTACTTAGAATTGTGGACTTTCCGCCATCATTATTTATTATCAAGGAGCAACAACATATAAGGAGTAAGATATTAGACACACATAATGGACCGAAACGATACAAGTACTCTAATAGTTACTCATGTATTGACATATTTTGTTGACATAACATACGAAAAAACGGATAAATAATTATAGAAATATAAGGTAATATCAATATGTTTATGAAGAATACATTACTAACAAAGTTTACATTTTATTTTAATATTTTCTCAAAATAACAGAAAAAAAGGAAGTTGAAATCAGCGATTGAAACTAAAAAAAATTGCAGAGAGATTAAATTAATAAAAACTAGGCAAAATATGCTATGACCACATGTAGGCACATACTATATCGTATCTGGAGATGTCACCCATGAAAAGATGGTCGTTTATATCAAACGCTCAATAAAGGTTCAGGTATAGTCACGAGTATCATAATTGCAATAAAATGTACTGTCTAATAACATACTGTTAGCCTAGATAGATAGATAAGATCATTTGTTTTCATAAACAAACTTGTTGTACAGGAATGACAGTTACATATTATTAGTACATACACCTACATTAATACAACAGAATTTAACAGTAGAAAACAGAATAAAACCGTAAAAAATATGTTGATATAGATCTCAATTAATATACCTTTACCTAATTTGCAGCGTGTATTTGATTCCTGCGTAGCAATCGCTTTAAAGGAGGACAGACAAACGAAAATACAAGATTAGTAGTTACATAGTGAATTGTGTATAACTAATCTATCGCTTAACTATTTAAATACCTTAAAACTATAAATATTTTCTTCCAGAATATATTTCTTCAACCTAGGCAATGCAATGTTTTCCACAGATTTGTTTTTTTTTCTGGATTACGTTCTTGGGATCGTAATCATTTAAACGTATCAATGCTTGTATTACACATCAAATATCTGGTTAGTCTGTGAGTATGTATGTGCATCCGTTTGAAGGCATACTGGATATAGAAAGGTTGCTGTTATTCGACCATAATTCTTGTTGCCGTCAGTCGAAGAAAACTCATTAGAATGCCGCTCGTACGAGTGAGACCCGCCCGCGAGCGACAGCTTCGAAATACACCAACCAGCTCCCGATAGATATGTTAGTTATACCGGCTGCTGCAGAGATCAAGTAATCTATCCACGTTTTTTTTATTTTGAATATGTACAAAACGGTGACTATGACAAACAACCAAAGTTATGTACCTACTCATATGTTTTTAACATAATCACTTAAATGGGCATCATGAGCAATAATTAGAGGAAAATTAATAAAAATGTTATAGAAGTAAGATAATGTGTTATGGGTTGTGTGAGACGCGAGCGTAATAAAAAGTAAGGAATTCAGGGTATTAAAACTATAGTGCGTTATACTTATTTACAATTATATGCAAACAGTATTAATCTCGAATTGATAGAAATCGGATAAGCGAATGTGACAGGTAAAATACGCAGAAATGTTATTTTTTTTTACATCTTGTCGTCTTTAGTTGTGTTGTTTCTAACATTTTACCAACAAGACCTTTAAAATCGTTCTAATTTTGGCCTGTTCTTTCAGTTAACTGAACTATCCTGTTTCACATTTGGCGTCACCCATCCAGTGAGTTTTTGAGCCTTCGCTTTGGGTAACGCTGGTCGGTTATCGTAGGTAAATATCCAGCCAATTTTCAAGTCATTGATTGCATGTATTCAAAGCAGTGCGACAAAACTAACACATTTGGGGCGAGGTGTATTCCTACTTACCTAAGGTAATACCGTAGTGATACTCATCAAATCGATTTTCGCCAGTTCAAGACCTTAGATTATGGTGTTGTTTATTTCAAGTTATCGTAAACGTGACTCAAGTGACTTCGAAGTATTAGGGTCTATAAAACCACGGACAGAAGCCGGACAGAGTATTACTTCGCCAGTTCACCGAAATACACCGCTACGGTGTCTCGCGACATTTTGAATTTTATATTCAATAACTTACCAGAATTACGTGTGTTTATTGAAACATTTATTAACAATAAATAGTTTAAACTAGTGTACACTATTTTGCACTGACTAACGCTTCGTAACAGTGTCATTGATGTCGATACAAAAAATACTGAGTGCAAAGAAGAATTGGTTGAACTCGCTTAGTTTCTAAAATTTAATCATCTAGTTTACATATTTATTTATTTATTTAAAATTAACATATACTTTGGATGTACCATTTCTCCGGTGGTATAGCTGATTGGCAGGTGATGCAACTAAGTTATTTGAAAGCCTAGTTTTTTATCCTTTTTCTTAGCTGGGAAGGGGTCTTAGGGAATGGCTTGAATATATCATGAATACTAATCTCAAAGGTTGATCGTGTCAAGGATGGCAATACTAAAGAACCCTGCGACGTTGTAGCACGAATGGTGGAATCAGAGTTAAATGAAGCAGTAAGTAAGTCAGCTTTTCCAGGATCGTCTGAAATAACTCTACCGTTCTCGAATACTACTTGAGGCACGAAACGACTGGTTGCTACTACGATTAACCCATGTAGTTCGCAGTGCCACTTCATAGTCAGAGGACAGACCGAATGGAACCCGCGCAGTACATTCTACATAATAATTGATAGGTGAGCGTGGATCTGCAACGCAGGTAAATCTCATTAGCATGCAGACTTCCGCGGCGGAGGCGGAGGACGTTATCTATGCAAATTCGCGTTCAGCCGACACACGCACACGCCGCTTTTGACAGTCACCAAATTGACTCGTACGGCGGGGGAGAGGGAGGGGGAGAGGGACGCACGTGCGAAAAGCGCGGCGTACCCCTTCATCCAGGAAACCTTTCGACGAATTGATGGATACTCTATCAGATAACGCGGTTTGCATACACCTCATTTCATTACGTACGATCCAAAGTTCGCTCGTTGGTTTAGCGAAACTTCGATCGGGGTAGTGGAGTTAAACTGCGCCAAAAGTGGTCAAGATGATGCGGTATACTCGTACTCCTGATGGACGGACACTGTCGGAAGGCCGGCAGAGGAAGAGGCAAAATTGCATTTGAGGATTTGTATTTATAATAATACGAACAACAAAATAAAAAATGGTTTCACTATTATGATAGTATTAACACCCACCCAATTCTATAAATAAAAAAAAAGATCCCATAGCTTCACGGTTTTTAACCACGAATGCAGCTTAATAAGAACTAAATAAATAAAATACACTGAATTTAACTTTACAGAGGTTGCGTCTGATTAATCCGAAACGTAGAGGTAAGGTTTTGAGATACATTAAAATAGTAAATATAATTACAATATTTCTGTATAATTATTTGTATAAATTCAAATCCACATCAGGCCTCTAGGTAAATTTTCAGTTGCACATTTTGTTAAGTTATTTTTAAATTATGAAATTTTTGTTGTCTTTTTATATTAGTTTATGAAATGTCAGCTGAGGATCTATGTTCTACAGCTGATTACATCACATTAGAACAGCAGTATACGCTATAAAGGTGATGTAAAATTAAATATATTGTTTTATATAAAAAATAATAAATAAATGAAATGAAACGACGAATTATAACCAGCAAGTTAATACGTATGCATATATGTTTTCATTTTCACACATTTGTTGGAAACACAAATGCATTTTTGAAGATCAGTTCCAAAATATAATGGAATTGGTAATTGTAATTGTAAATAACAAATAAGTAAAATTTTAATAAACGATGGTTATACTTTGTTCGGGCAGACATAAAGATTTTAATCTTTTTAACTGCCCGCAACAGCGGCTAGGCTGTAATGGAATTGGAGATCTGTGATACCGACCAAAGGATTTTCCTTTAAGAATAACCGTTTCTCAAACATCGAGTGCGAATCTCGTCCTGTCATTCGATTGGCTCGTATGACGGGAACTCAAACACACGCCAGCACGTGCCGCCGTTCCATACAACTCCTATAAAAATGAATTAAGCTAGAACTGTGGCGCGTGTGGGGTATTCATGAGCTAAACAGTTAATTGTTGATGAGAGTTGTTATCGGAGCTATTCAAACGCACCACTGCCCACCACTACCCCCAGTCGCCCGCATTCACGATCGCGGTAAGCAAGATGACATGTCCCAAACATTTGGATATAAATCGAAAACAAATAAACAATAACCAATTGAGAAAATTAAAATATCTTAAATTTATTGAAAACAGGTCCGCTGAAAATATATTCTGTTTACAAGTATGAGAAAAGGCATACATTTGTATATAACAAAGTGAAAGAAGTGTATAGAAGTTTCTGGTGTTCGAAGTTTGAATTATTTTATTTATTTATTTTTATTTTTATTAAAAAAAAAAAGACATACCTATAAACATTAAAAGGGATCTGGCAAAAACATGGTTTTGGCTGCCAGTAACTCATGACTGATGACAAGTCTTACTATACGTACTAAATTTACATACATTTTTTAATTAGATGAAAAATCACTATTCAAGAGATTCCATGCAGTAGATTACTATACAATAATCCTATTGATATTTAATCAATTAGTCACAGCGTGTATAGGTAATCTTTGAGAGAAATTTTATAATGAAAAATAAAAAATATACATTTTAGTTTATTTTTAGGGAAAACAGGAAAACAATAGTTATCATATATATTTGACTAGAAATCAATTATTATTGATTCATATTTCTGGATTATAGTTGGGAGTAGCTTAACGATTTGAAATATATTTAAAAAAAAACTCATGTTCAGCCTTGACCATTTGTGTATAAGAAACTTGGTATATAATTTAAAAATATAGAGAGTTTGTCACTTTACCCAAATGTAATTGTTTCAAGATATCAATATTTATTTATTTTATTATTTATCGTATGGATAGATAGTATTATTTATTTAAAAGACGTTTTTTTTATGTTTGATAATATTTTTTTTCACATTTAAGAGATTGTTTTGTTAATATCATGTCAGAAGGTTTTACCTAATAATTGGTTTAACATACTATCTGTTTTATACTACCGGTTAAAGACAGAAATTGCGACTACAGACTTATGTTTAGGGAATATATCCAACCAATAGTATTAGAGCTAAGATTATGTAGTTCATTATTAGGACGGTGCACACTCGTTATAAAGGTATAAGTATCAGTTTTTTTCATGGAAATAAAAAAGTTGACTTAGCTTCGCAATCATATATATGTTTTGCAGTGATATATGTTTAATAAGTGGGAGTGTGTGTGTCTTTTTGTGGCCTCGTAGCTCCCGAACGGATGAAAGGTGACTTGATCGAGTGTTCTTAGCTAAGATTCAAGAAAATATGTTCATCCGTATGAAGATCATCAGCTCTTTTCTAGTTGATGAAGGAATGTGAGCAACTTTCAAAGGTCTGACGATTCGAAATTACTTCAATGATATTGCAAGAACATGCCAACCTTGACCTGACCTGGTGCAACAATATCACCTGAAATCTGCAGGATGCCCAACTCCACGCCACATTACAGCAGAGGTATCATGTTTGGGCTCATTGGAATGGTCTCAATAAATAAGTTAAAAAAATCTGTTTAGCTGCTTGTGTGTCGGGGGTTTTTTTTATTTATAACTTATTCTGTTAACCTTCTCCGAATACGTCCAAAGAACGATCCAGAAAGTTTATTTTTCCTTTATACAAAACTTTTAAGGCGTCAAGACAAAAAGCATATTGTTTTTTTTAAACACAGTTCATACAGTTCGAGAGTAGGAAAATATAATTATCACGAAAGTTAAAAATAAACATATTTGTATCTCAGATTTCTAACCCACCAAACAGAGACATGGTCAAAGCTGTTGCGACAAGGTGTGCATCCCAAGGGTTGCATCTTGTCGCAGATTCCTAAGAGTAATATTATTTTTTGTCTTGTGCAGAAATCTTTCTCTTGAAATGCAATTTGGACTTTCATTGATATATTATATTTATCTTTAAATGATCCAGTTATCGTATATTTAAAGACATCCTCGCTCACACATTGGTGTCTTCTCTTTCTTCCTTAGACAATCCCTTCATACAAACTTCATATTCCATAAAAAAAAAAAAAAAAACTACACTAACATGCGAATTGATATATTATATATTATTTATAAAGTCGAACCTCAAACCACTTTTCACCATTTTATGTACATATTGCAAAACTAATTTATTCATTTATCTTATATAATAAAAATTATATATATTACAAATGAAATTTACAAACACTATAGCCGACTAAAAGTATTTGCAGAAATATAACATACTCAAAATAAGGTAAAGAATTGGCCGCATAAAATGCAAAATGTGGAAACGTATAATGCTATATTTAGTTATATAAGTGTGCAATATGTGCTATTAGTAACTCTAAGTGTAGCTAAGAGTCCAAAATTGTCACAATTTAGATAAAAGCTATGCTTCAATTGGAATAAAGGTGTTTTTTAATAACAATGTCTAGTACTCAATGTTTTTAAATATACGTAATAAAATGAAATATAATTTTTTTATTTTACTCTCCTCTTCTCATACTTTACAAAGAATTGAAATATAATTTTATTTCAGTGGCAGTATTAAATGTATCGATGATCGACTTACAGATTCATAAATAACTAGATTCTTACATAAAGAAGATCACCTTCAAAATGCTGAATCCAACCAAAGCAAGGACACTGTGATGATGCTGATGATGGCGTATAAGTAGTACAATTGTACTCACCTAATTCGACGAACATCTTCGGCCTGACGTTTTCCTGCCAGGCAGCCGCCGTCCCCACAGCCCGCAGCATCAGGACTGCTCCGACGGTCACCAGCGCACCAGAACACCACATTGCGGGGCACGTTGATGCCACTGTCTCATCCGATGGCCAACACACCGCACATACTGTCCTGTCTCCCTGTCAACAACCGAAACAGCCCACTCTTAATGTTTAACACCAAACATTTTAATAGTTTTTGCAGTTGAGGCCGTTATCAAGTTCGTTCAGGTTCTTGGCAATGTAGTCGGACGCTGTCGGTCGAGGTTAGGTTAGGTTAAATGAAAACTGATGTATATGGTTCGTGGGTTCGTGGTTAAGTTGCTAGCCGTTAAAATCGCGCTAGAAACTAATTGGAATGACCGGATTTAAAAATAATACACACGGTTTGCAAGGTCGCAAACAACGTGCTGCAGTTTTATGTTAAAAAATAAAAATAAACCTACATTTACAAAATTCATTCAAATAAACAACTTTGCATCTTCAACGGAAGAGAGTCTTAAAAGGGTTTCGAGCTGGCATGAATGCCAATTAGGTAATAGGCCCGTCGTGACGTAATACTTATGGATTAGTAATACCGCATGCGCAAGTTGCCTCTCGCATTACACGTATGAAACTCTTAAAACTTTGCATTAAATGTTATTTAACAAACAATATGTTGATTTATAGAATTTACTAATATTTCATCAACAAGCAAGCAAGGAAACATTAGAATATGACCCAGTATTACGACGATGGATAACGGCATACCGATTTAATAATTATAAATATAAAAAGTTATATTACATACTAAAATAATATGTAACCCAAGGAAAACCTTGTTGTATGGGTAGAATTATCGGTTGATCAGTTTAATTCAAATACAAATAGTACAAATAAACGAAAATAGTAAATAATATTTACGACGTTATATAATAAGATCGACGCAAAACCCGCAAGATTGCGTATGTCACTGAATTACCTATCGCCTATTATATATACTATTTAATAATTAAGATTTTTTTTATTCTTTGTAATTAAACGAAGAACTAACAGCCGTGTTTTATATTGAAATATATTTCATCTGTATTGTGTTTTCTCTTTAAAAACTTTTATCTTAATTATCAATTTATAATTCTAGTAACATATCTAGTTATAAGTTTAAAATGTAATAACTTTCACTTTAATGAAACGACAACATGAAATACAACAAAAAGTCGTACATAAACACATGACACAATGATTTGCAGTTAAAAAGAACGCGACTTGACAAAGGTATGTAGGAGATTGTCGACTATTGCGGATCCCGTGATATGAAATATTTCAGGAACAACGCTTAGGAATCGAAATGCGACGGGTTCGATTTCCGTTCCCGAATTTACCCCGAAGTGATAGAATGTGGATGTCGTCTCGCCAGTGGCAACTTACGTCCACGCACCCCCGCACCCCGAAGAGCGGCGACGGGCGTCCGGAGTCGCTTTGCACTGGAGCGCGTTCGGAAGCTGCGCTGGGCGCGCGGCTGTCGCGGTGATCGCCGACGGCTGACTGGCGGGCGGCGCGTCGGGGCGGGGGCGGGGGCGGGGGCGGGGGCGGGGGCGGGGGCGCCGAGCCGCCCGCGGGCGCAGGCGCCCCGGCCGAGACGGGGCGCCACGTGACGGGACGCCCCACACCCGAAAATGCTGCATTCTCATTTAACCCGGCACAATGACCAGCGCGTTGCTGAAATACTCCTATTCTTTCTATCAACCAGCAATTCAAACAGAACGTCAACAGATTGGTAAATAAATGCTCGATATACGGGAAGAGGGTTGTATTGCTACCAAGAATGAAATCAACTTTTGGCGAAAACTTTTCTTTTATTTGGATCTAAAATGGAACTGCACCTAGATATACAAAAAAAGATATTTTCCAGTAGTTAATTGATAACAGCATAAGACTATATATTTGGTACATTTTTCTGGCCATATAGTATATGGTTTTTATTGTATTTTATTTATTTATCGACGTGCAAAATAGCGATACAATAAAATAACACTCTAATACTGCAGTTGCACGTTGATAAATAAATAAAATACAATAAAGATGTTTCGTAATGTCCTTATATGAACAATTTTAGAGTAAGTCTATATATAATTTTTTTGTGCTATAATTTGTCTTTGTAATACTATATGCACTTGTCTTATTCGTACTATAAAATATGCAAAACAAGGCACCAAACATATGTTTCAAAATTATATTATTTTATAAGAATATTAAACACATTAAAATATTTTATTTATATTTTATATAAATAAAAATAAATAATATCCGGAGTCTGGCCCTGTACGGTCAGACTCCGGCTTCAGTGACACGGAAATCTCGTTGGAAGCGACACCATGGCAATGAAGCACGATGTTCCGTTACAAATCGCGCAGTTATTTTGCAGCCGTTGAAGTAATAGGTTATTTTGAAATCGCGTATAACGTAGCCTCAGTTATATGATTATTGTGTTAACGCCCAATACTAAGCGACGTATATTATTTTAAGCTATTAAAGTTAGATTTTATAAACACGATAATTGGTAGCTAATTAAACGGTTAAATAAATAAATAATACTATGTTCTATGAAACGATTAACTTAAGCATAAGTGTGTTTAATAGCACTTATATCTATATATATATATATATATATATATATAAAAGAAAGTAGGGTTAGTTACACCATTTATAACTAAAAACGGCTGCACCGATTTTTTTGATCTTTGATTTGTCTTGCCCCGAGTAGCAGAATAACTATTAAAACATCGGAAAAATTCACGAAACTTATAAAAAAAATTCATTTTCTCATACATTTTGTATGGAACGGCTTTGTATTCTGTGGAATTCGATTTTCAAATGGTAAGTTGCCTTCGAAGATGTTTACTTTGTGAGGTTGTCACATTTGTCATTAATAATTAAAACATATATCATTTTGATTTTTGTTCATTTATTGAAAGTAATTCATTTTCAGTGTACTTCATAAAAAACTGAATTAATTCAGTTATTAGTTAACACAACATTTATTGATTCTGAGGCGGTACTAAGTTCGTCGGGACAGCTTGTTATTTATATATTTAACACAATTTTATATGGATCATCATTTCAAATCTCCTATAATAATTAGGTAGATAAACACATTATCCGTGGAAAGAAATTATATGAAATATGAAATCTTTTTTATATATATATTCATATATAGGTATGCGATAGCAGATATAGACCGCAATAAAACGAGCAATAGCTACCCGCAGGGTCAAGTCGCTGGAAACTGTTACTGATAATGGATTATTTTAAGTAAATTTAAAAAGTTGACACGGATGAAGGTAGGCACACTCGTCGTTGAAGAGACAATACTACATCGCTATCACCCCTCCCCCTCCCCCTCCCACTTCCTCCCAGCCCCCCCCCCCCCCCCCCCCGCCCCGCTCATGAAACGCCGCGGAACAGATGATTTGGTATTCTGGTCGCTCGTCGGCAGTAATTCATGGTCTGTGTAAAATATCAAAAACGATTGTGATGGAAATACTGAATGCAACATTGGCAGGCTGAGCGGAATTAAAATAAACCAACCGAATATCCATCTCTCTCTTTCGCGCACACGCACACTCCTATTTATATGTATCCTTCCTTTCTTTTTCCAACCTAATTCGCCATTCCAGCTAGGGTAAGATCCCGTTCATACCGACACGTTTCCAAATAAACATCGTAATTCAACATATTTGGTTAGTAGTTACTTTACTTGACCGATTCACAAAGGCGAATTTAAACTGTATATTCAAAATATGTATAATAAATGAAATAATGTTATGTGGAAAAACGAAGTAAATTGTAATTACATGACTCTATGTCTTAGGAATGAAAGATGTATCCAAAAGAGTGAAGGTTTAATTCATCTAAAGAAAACGTCCATACATAGCTATATATTTTGATTATCTCAAACAAGAATAGAATAATATAATTTAGGTAAAAGTTACAAGTTTGTACAGATAGCTATTTTTTATTTAATAAAGGCGTTGAATGAAACTTATAAAATTATTTAAAATAACTATATATTAATACGTAAAACTTTGTACCCCTTTTTAAGCATATTGCGCGCGCGCAGGAGAGTGAGATTTAGCATAGTTAAATTTTATATAGAGAAGGAGTGCAGAAAGCTAAAATGTATCAATAATATGTGTTGCAAATACATTAAATTAAATAAAATATAACGTTCATAACACTGACAGCTGATTGTCAGAGTTTCGAGCTGTGAATTGTGTTATTTCAAATGTACCCTTTTCAATAGTCTCTCAATGTCAATGTCAATGTTAAGGCAAAAATAGTTATTAATGCCATATTATACTTCTATGAGATTCAAGTCTCATTCAAACATGAAAAAATTAAAACTGACAATTAATTTTTGATTATTATTCGTAGCTGACGTAATAAAAAAAATTCAAAAAAAAAATATGCAATAACTATAGAGGTATAATCGCGGTATTATAGAGGTATAAGAACCTCAATAATGCTCAAATTAAAAAGTTTAATGAATTTCGACCACTAGTATATATAAATAAGTATCTAGGTTTCAAGGGTATATTTTTGTTTTGAATGCTGAGCGAAGGAATGGCGAATGCCTGTATGTATGTAAGACAATGCTAAAGAAAGTGTTAAGGGCTGGTTTGTATATGAATGTTAAACGAACATATAAACGAAAGTCGATACTTAAAATCGAATACTATCTGCTATACCGGCCATTAGTTCTGAAGATGGAATTAAATGTGCCAGTCTGAACCGGAGGTCTCTTCATCCCGTTAGAGTGTGCCCTAGGAGCAGACGCCGAATTTGTATTCCTCTGAAGTGTCGCCAGACGACAAAATGTCTTAAGATAATGTGATAGAAAGCGTTCTGATATCATCCGCGTCACTGCGACCCTAATGCTAGCTCATTCTATACACAAAATAGTACCTAACAACGGACGGTTTAATGGAATAACATTTGGGTATTTGATGGGGCTACATTCATAGTTTAGAGATTAGATTCACTAACATAAGAGTTATTGCAAAAATCTATACTCAAACAAAATAGTTAGGAAATATTCAGATCCAGTATCTGCAATCTAGTTTTTCATACTCTTAACAAATGAAATTATCTAGTCTATAAAAAGCGTACAATAAATACCACAGCGATAAAAAACATTACAACCGAAAAGTGAAACGCGTGTCAACAAAATAGTCAAAGGGAGAAGTAATCAACGATCCTTCAATGACAGGCAAAATTAAAAGTAATGACTTTGGCTACGATCTACCCTCGAAGTTGCGAATCATTATCAGCCAAAAAGTACTATTCGAAAACCAAAATTATGATCTCTAAATGTGGCTAGGGTGTTTTACATGTTTTATATTCGACAATATTTCTTTCACTATTTCGCCATCGATTTAATGTAACCAATTGACAGTACAAATGTTTATTGGCAGAATACTTATAGCCCGTTGGCAATACTTCAATAAACAAAGTGCGATTCGGCAAAAGAATTAAACAATAGATTATATTTTATATAGTATCATTTCTTTTATAATCGATATTATAAATATTTAGACGAGTGTTGAATTATGCGAAAATAAAAAATATTAAAACCTCCGAATATGTAATTACAACATTCCTCCCTTGTTGTGAAATCTTATAAGAAAACATTACTTTTTTTGTTTGTTATTTTTTATATTTAATGTATCTGTATTTAACTAAGGTTAATCACGTTGGTACTGCTGCGCGTTTCCGCTCGTCCACCATTGTCGCATTTCTTAAACAATTGAATTGTTTAAACCAAACGGAGCGCTCGAGCCAAAATATAAACCTGTCATGAGACGCTCTACGCTCTACACATACCAAAGTTTCATTCAACTTGCAATATTGTTGAGGTTATATTTCACTCGCTTGGAGCAAATTAACTCCAGTAGTTAACCCCCCCCCCCCCCACCGAGTGGCCTTTCGCTGGGAGTTAAGTCGTCCGATCTCTCCCCTTCCGATAAACGTCGGATGCGTTCAAATTTGATTACGTCATGTTTGCCATGGTTTTGTCCGTGAAAATATTTGCACATTTCAATTTTGTTTGCTCAAAACACGAGCAAACAAGAATATTTCAGACCAATCTTGATACACCGCCGGGGCGGTTGAACCTGTTCAACGTAGAATCTTATCCTGAAGGCGTCGTGTTTTTGACACTGGTTAAGTCTCTAAGATATCTTTTATAATATCTGCTAGTTAACTGGTACATGTAGCGTTTCATACTATCCTAGTCGATCCGTCGATCACATTCATACAAAAAAAATCCATAATAACTATGGCTATCGTATTTACTTCCAAAATAAAAACCTTATAAATATTATCTAAAATAGGAAATATGCAGTAGAAACAAAAACAAAGAGTTATTGGGAAAAATGGCAAATATTTTTTTGAATGTCCCAAGTATCGTTAAAATCTTGTTTATACTCCTTTGATTTCTATAAAAAAAAAACTGGCTTTGTAGGTATTTATTAACGGTGTGGTTATTAGAAAGAATTTAAAAAAAACCCACATTTATTATACGAGTAAATTTTCGTAAATATGCCCCAATGTATCAAGCTGCATGCAGGGCAAACGCTTCATATAAAACGCGGGCGTATTTGAACCTGTTCTCTCGTCAACCCATAAACCCGAGCACGAATAAAAAATAAGAAATTATTATTTTTAGATACAGATTAGTAAATTGTGTCGTATGCGCGAGTGATACCTTTTCCAAAATATTCCTATGGTTGTATTTACAGAGACTGATGTCCCTCTCGTGACTCAGCTAGAAAAACGTCAATATTCAAATGGTTAGACCAATTGGGCAGATGCTCAATTAGGGCCGCAGAGACTGACTCATATTCGCCGATTCATTATAGAGGGGAGTTTAGTAGAAATGTATTTGGCAACGCCGATGTAATTAATCAATCACGTGACATCGATCGATGGCTATCAATTGTCATTCATGAGGCATTTGCGAATCACGTGTACGAAAATAATGTTCTCAACGCCTAAAATATCGAGTTATTATATCACTCTGTCAAAATTTACACATACTCGTAAATGCCGCGGGGAAAAGCGATTCATAAAATAAACTCTATTTTTAATTATATTCCTAATTTTAATTGTATTAAAAACTTGTAACCATTTTACTGTTACTTCACTTTTTTATTAACTATTATTAGGCTATGATTATATGATTTTACAGAATTACAAATTATTCAAGTAATATCCTAATTTTAAAGTTAGTTGTTGGGTTTTCGACATCTTGCTATATTAAATTCAGGAACTCTTTTAGTTTGATGTCCGTTAAAAACCAAGCATTTTATTTTTCATCCCAAAAATTATGTAATTTAGTTTTTTAAAGTATTATCATAAAATATGTTTAATTACTTCTGCGGTTGGGTCAAATTATCATTTTAACTTGCTAGTCGTAAATAATTATTTATTTATTTATTTATTCTTTATTGAAAAATCCAACAGTATTCATTTTTATCATTACAAAAAAAACTTATTACTAGTATACAAAACCAATTATGGATTTCGGACATTTTACAATATTAACATTAGCATAAAAAAAATTGTGATAGTGTTCTTAAAATATACATAGATTATGAATTTATATACGTCGTATACAGTATAATTTTTTGATGTGTTATGTGTAATTTGTGAGTGATGTTTTTGGTAATTGTGAGTGTGTGTGATTTGTGTGTATATGTTCAATTATCAACATAAAAACATAAATTTACTTTTGTCAAACTGAGAACATTAAACTATTTCCAATAATGAAACAATAAGTGGATTGTGAGCGCATTTTGTTCAACTTATATTATAATTAAATAGGTGGTATCTCAGTGTAGATACAAATAACATTAAATTGAAACTTAAAAACAATCCTTCCCCCAAATACGCCCTATCCTTTTGAAATTATAATATACAACAAATTAAAACATTATCGATCGGCGCGGCATCGGAATTCGCGAGCTGGCCTAATTTACACCCTCTGTTAATAAATATAATAAATTTGGAGATGTTATTTTTTTTGTATTTTTTTATTCATAACACAAACCATCCCCTTAAGTCCTCGGGAATGGTCTTGGGACATCCTGTATACTTGTGTTATCATGTCAAGTGCGAGCATCCCTGCAAGACGATCGATCGATAAGGGCTCCGTCGGACTCGCCGGCAAAGCTGAAAGTGCCCGGGCGCCGAGGGTCGCGGGTTCGCGTCCCGATAATTAGCCGCCGCGCGGGTGTGGACTGACCCCGGCGCCTGCGACGCCGCTGATAAGGACCTCCTGCCTCCTCGCCCGTCGCCCGGCGCGGGCGGAGCCAGTATGAAATTGCCAGCAAGGGGAGCCCAGCAACGCTGACAATTTTACGACACCAATGTCCAGCGCCGCTTTCACACGCGCGTGAACTGAGGAGGATCTTATCGGTTTTTAAAATATTTTATTTTTAGGGTTCCTAACCGAAATAGTAATAAACAGAAACCAAAGTTCGTTGTCTGTCGGTAAAAATATGGTAATGGCCACCATAAAGTATGTTTGATATAGTAGCAACACTATTTTTTGTTGGAGTTATACATCGATTATTATTAAACTTACTTGATCGCGAGTACCGTAATTTTCTAATATTTTTCTCAATCATCTCTTATCATAATTTTTGGTTACTGTTTAAAAAAATATTATAGTGATGACTACCAAATTATTTTAGGTAACGTCGTTTTATTTCGTCAGCTGACGCCATATTGTTTTTTAATCATAGCAAAATGTAAGGTTAATCATATAAATTTGTAAAATGATATTCAGATAAAATGTCAAGTAGTAACCTCAGATATAACATAGATATCACCTTACCACCTTTTCTTCTTTTTTTTTGTTATGTTAGTTTAATCGTTTTTTTTTTATTTATATATTTATATTCTTTTGTTTTTGTTATTTAGTGCGTAGTTCCTTCGATCTCATTAACTATTATTACTCATGTTATCTAAATTCGTTTATTTACGTAAGTTTAGAAAATTTATTGTGTAATTACTATCTTCTTCGTGTATTTTTTGCTACCCAATTGTTGTAAATTATTTGTCATTCCTATGTACCCTAATGTATTTTCGGAAATAAAAATATCTTATCTTATCCATTGAATTATTATTTCTTTTTCGCAACCAATGGGAGCCAATATCAAGTACTATATCAATGTAAAATGCTCTCTTTAATAACTCGTATGCATATATTTACAATGCTAGCCGTTCCATGCTTTTTTTATTATTAAAAGTGTGCTAAAAGTAATAACACACCCCCCCCCCTCTCTCGAAAAAATAACAGGCGAAAGAGGAGATTAGCAATCCAGAATGATTCCTTGTCAGATTGTATCCTGGACCTCTTTAAATCGTATAGACCAAATGTTTACATACTCGATTTGCTTATTTCGCTGATGATACATGTACATGTATCCAATCTGACCCAAAGTTTCAACTTGTAGTCACTATGATTCTTAATCACTAACCCAGTAAAAATATTGATCGTTTTATTGCCAAGGGTTTATTAATTTGGCAACAGAGCAAGAAAGAAATAAACACATAACATCTGTACCGGTGTTGGTTAATTATGAAAAACAAAATTAACTTATATCTAAAAACTTACTTGAATTTGTATCTTTATAAAATCAACTATGGCTTCTGTAGTTGTATTTCCGATTCTTGTTTTCAGACAATAAGATATTTACGTCAAAACTTTTGAAAAAACGTATAAAAACGTACAGAGCTTAACCTTTGGACAAAATAAAAATTTAAGTTATTAATTCCATAGAAACCTAGATATTTAGAAGATAAAACGATACCCAGAATTATTTTTTCTTCTAGGTATAAATTAGGAAATAAATATGGTTTTGATATTATACAAATCTTAGAACAACCAATATGCTGTGTATGAACAGATATTTTAATACGAATAAAAAAGTTTACAGGGAGGGAGTTTATATAAGATATAGAATTCATTTAAATTTTATATTCCCTAGATAAGGGGAACCTTATTTAAGGAATCTTTTTGATAGCACAAACTATTGGTGCTAAGGATGGAAAAATTGAGGTTTTAAAATTCTTAACAGGATCAAATCCGTTCAAAAAAGGAATGTTTGATAAAAGTTCGTACAATTGGAATTCGCCTATCCCCTACGGTGAATACGGTGAAATCTACTTCCGCCTTCCGGCGTGCCGAAAAGATTTTTTTTTTTGATACAAGATGATAAAACATAATCGACAAAAATAATAGTAAAATACCTTTGCCCAATTAGCATACAAATCAGAATATGAGCAAAGGTAGTAAGTAAGTAAAGGGCAAGTCTGCGGAGAGCGGCTTGGCTGAGGCTGAAAGTAACCCTTCAACTTTGACGCACACCAAGACGAGATCATTTATCCTATTCTCTTACCATACAACTACATGGATATTTTTTATTTCAATTTTATTTCGGCTCCATATACAATTATGGTAATTGTTGGTTGTTTGTTTGTTATTTATTTAAACAAAATTATATATATTTGAATGATTAATGAATTCATAAATCTTGGTCGCGCCGTGCATTAAGTATGCGAGTAAGTAGATTGAAGTTGTAGCGTAGAAGCGTACTTTTTTATATCAAACTAATTAGATTTTCGATGTTTTAGGTACGAATAGCGATTCCGATGAAGAAACAATCTTACTAAAAAAGGCATGCCTTCTGTCGTCAGAAAAAAAATATAATATTTACTCGAAATTAGCTTTAGAACTATTTTATATATACAAACATACTTTGCGTAATGATGATGGCTTCATTGCATTGAATATAGAGTAGGTACATGAACATTTAAAAATAAAATTAGCTGACATGAAATCGATTTTTGGTGGGTCAGTGAGGTAAAAACGTTTATATTTTTACTTTTAATTAAATTAATAATCCATATTCCAAAAAATATAAAATTACATTATTCACGAAGGACGGATAAAGAGTTTTGCAACCGAAAAAATATTTTAATAAATATTTAATATACAGAAATAAAAAAAAACACTTGATAGTGATCAGAAGTGGTTGTGACGAGGTCCTATTTTTATTGAGAACTAGCTGTACGACCTGGGCTTAGCCTAAAAACTCATAAATATACAGATTCTTCGCTCGTCGTATTGCGGTGTAGATTGTAAATACGCATCTCGCGTTTTCTCCATAGACGTCCCTCGAAAACATAAATAACAAAATTAAATCCGATTTCATATTCGAAATTAAAAGAAATACGGTCGAGGCGGGGGGTGGTGGGGGTGGCAGGGGGCAGGATGCTGGATGCGCGGTCTTCATGAATATTCCATTTCGCCAACGAAATTATTTAACTTAATTCCGAACTTCCTAACCCCGAACGGGATAAAGTATAACATCAGTTTCCACGAAAGTACACGGGAAATTAGCATCTTTCGACTGACAGGCCAGTAAAACTAAGGATTGAGCACGCTTTGATTCGGAATATTGTTTTTTTTTTAAGTAAGCGAAAATGTGTAGTTTATCTGAGAAATTTTAAATACGATTTTTTTTTTATTTTTTTTATAAATTTTCACATCGGGTAGAAGTCTATCTCTCAAACTAAAGCTACATACAAAAATAAAAATAAGTTTTTATTTTAAAAAAAAGTTTTTTAGGTGTTCTTATACTAAGTAAAGAACGCTGTCTTTAATATTTTAGATAAAACATCTGCCTATTATGATTAACCCGATGCCAAAATGTAAAAAAAGCACTCAAAATTTGTTAAATATACCATCAATAAGTATTGTAATTAAACATACTTTCTATTAGATAAAAAAGAACGAAAGAATGAAAGAATGCTAGTCTGAGTTAATGTAAAAGGCTCTTTTATTAATCTACTTTTCCTGGCCAATGACGACTTCCGCTTTCTTCAGATTTGGCGACTTTTAAATATCCATTTTCCGACGTTAATATTAATGTATAGAGTTAGCAGAGAGCGCCGACCAGTTCCTAACATCACCACGGCGCGGTGTCAGATTCAAACATTTATTTGGGATTATTATATTCAGGAAATTTCTTTTCAGCGTAAATTAAACGCATAGATAAGTTTAGACTCTTCTGCAATTTACGAAACCTTAGCTTTGTGTCTAGACATCTGTCTTAAAATGGGAGTTTACCGCTGACTTCGTGTCTGTTGACCGCTGAGGAGTTCCTTCGTCTGGAGCCATTCCTGGGTGTAGAATCAGGTCATGCTTACCATAAAAATGCATTTTCATTGGATCTGAACCGAAATGTCAAATTTCAACTCCATAGGATAACAAAAAGTGGTTCTAATTCAGCTTGCAAGATTTGACCTAAACCGACATACAAACAAAGCAAGCTAAATAAAAGCTTGCATTACGCATTACGTATTGTATTACGAACAACATGAACTAGACTTAACAATATAGTATTTATGATGTATTTTTAAAAAAGTATTTAAATTTTGACAAGAGACAAGATGAGATGAGAAACAAGTAGTTTATACATAATGAAATATTGAAAAAGCACAGTGGTATAAGCGCCAGTTTCTCATTCCAGATGTCGCGGTTTCGAATCCCCAGTGGGTCAAATCCGGCCTGGTCATTTTTCGCCGTTGAGAAATATTCAACGCCGCTTTCCTCAATATTGTCTGACTGCGTTAAGTAACAAAACATAAACAAAAACACAGTCATTCAGTTAAATACTTGCGAGATGTTGTTTGCCTGTAATGAACGGCCTCGCATGATGAAAACAACAATAAGGCAGTCGGAACTGCACCCAATAGCTCCTGGCCGACAACACAAGCCATTCGAATGAAGAATAAACAAAAAATCGTGACTAATATAATAAACTTTTACAGATACTAAAAATAAAAGTAAAATCGCACAGAACAGCTGCCTAAGGAATAAATCTATTTGGATGTAAAGTTTCGTCACGAGATGAGTTCATCTGCAAGGAATAGAAGGCAAAGTTCAACGGGAGAGCAGACGCTATCTATATGTGGGTAGAGTAACATATGTACTCAGAACGGTGTGTTCTTCTATTATCTTTAGAGGAGTCGTTGTTATTTCAATACAGGTAGAAAATTGTCTGGCAAAACTTGGTAAAACATTTCAAAATCAAATCGAAAGAAACTGTTATCCAAATCGTAATACCTACGTATATAGGGTGTATTTAAAATAGCTACCTACTCTCCTTTCAGGAGGTTGGAAAAGTGCTTCCCAATTACGAGATAACGAATTTATCATTTAATAGAAATCGGTTTAATGTTTGAGAATGCGGTTGAACGCATGGCGCGCGGATGGACCACACAAACCGAGAAATATTTCGAAAAACATTTTATTTATTTATTTAGGTGATTGGCTACACCGCCTATTGGCTTGGCTACACCGCCACCGGCATTGACTACTGATTATTGTAGTTAATTTTTTTTCGCGAGACCAGTTTAGCTGTTGTAGTAGTCGTAAAATTTGTCAAACTCCTAAAAGTAGTGATTTAAATATATCAGTTAACGTCGGCCCCTTAATACATAATAAAAACATTTGCCAAATACATTATAAACTGTGCATATTGCACGTATATTTACTACAATACAGTGCTAATATTTGGCGTTTGGTTCGTTTTTCATACCAAAAATGTCAGTAGTATTCGGGTGGTATTTTTTCCCAAAAACCCTTTGGTCAATTCGTACCTGCACTCTCCCAGCCTTACTAGACAGCTCTCTAATATTACTTTTGCATAATTTCAATTTCGGTTTTCAGACGGTTTATAGCATTTCAATTCTCAATATTATTATAATTGAGTGACAGATGTTTCGAGACGGGGAAGAAAAAAAATCTATTTATACCAAAATACGACTCAAAATGGATGCAAGCCCCGTGGCGCGTGACTCAACGCCTTGATGAGAAATACGAGTATTAAAATATGTATTTTTCGACTGAGGAGTGGGTTTGGGGTGGGGGAGGGGGTGAGGGGGAAGTTAAGAACAACATTCCTTCAGATCCGCCTTCCTTAATACGAAAGAGACAGATGCTCTTCCGCTCCTCCGCTATGCTGATGTCATATCATGAAGCTATCAAAATATTGATACATTTCGTATGTCAGGAACACTTTGTCACACGATTGCTTGCAAATGCCCCGCGGACACATAGCAATAGAATATAAAATATCCTAACCTAACCTATACATTATAAGTTTTTGGCGTCACAGTTAACTCACAATATTTCACATAACTACCTGGTAGCACACTGTTATAAACGCCTGCTTCTGATCCATAGGTCCCGGGTTTGAAACCATTGTTTTAGACAGAGTTCGGTAACAAGATACAGTGGAAATCGGTTATAACGTCGACATTTGGGGACCGATCTTAGGATCTTTTTAATCCAAACATTGCTTTATATAGTTGCTATTTTACTATACACAGTTCAATCCATAGACTAGGCACGAGTATTGTTAGATCGCCTCCACGTTTTTAGCTTGTTTTCCTAACTAATGCACACACAAAAAATGCAGGGTTCACAATGATTTCATTGAGATTAATATAGGTTTTAAGCAAAATTCCTGGAAATATTTAATCTTCACATGAATACAGATATCAGAGGATATCAAACGCACAAATTCTTCCACTAATTTCACTGTCTCTCACAATAATTAGCGTTTGGACAGGCACACCTCACTTCATAAGTTTAAAAAAACTAGATGAATATTTTAAAGCAGAAAAAAACATAAAATTTAAAAAAAACAGGAATTAGAATTAAAATGAAAGCATAATAAAATAGAACAAAGTAAATTATAATTATTATTATTTATATATTAATATTCCATTATTATCTATATGTATGTCCACATTACTCTTATGGTGACTATTATTTTATTTGTAGAATATGTACCTAGCCTGCACAATAACAAACAAAATCTTCTTTGGAACGGGAGTTAGGTTAGCCAGGTATGACTAATTGAATAATAATTATTGTAAATGCTTTATGATGAATAAATAAATTATTTCAAAAGTAAAAATGTAAAAAAATATCACAATTTATAAATATTACTAAATCATACAGGTTTATGAAAAATTAGTGAAATCTCGCAATATATTGTAAAATTTGTACAATATGCCGGTTTTTTTTATAAAATCTTTGTTATAAAATGTTTTTAGAAAACCGAGTTTTACACTATTCCTACGACATATATACTAAACGCAAACACTCATTTAATACAGTACAAACTTTACACAAAAAAATAGTACAGTACAGACAAAAGAACAGTACAAAAAAATGTTTTGATCTGTACTGATGACAGACTATTGAAAATGATAATTTTGAAAAATCAACTTCCTTGCAGAAGTTTTACCTACTTCTAACGCGCGTGGTGTAACCACACGCACTGTTATTTTTTTATATGACTATATAATATAATTAAATAGGAAATCGTGAAAATTAACTCGGTTCATTCTCATGTGCTAAAAGTCGCCCCGCGGTTTCGCATTGGCAAGCGAAGTGAGAGAAGGACAGAGAATATTCCATAATGTTGAACAGAGAGAGAGAGAGAGGGTACAAAGCGAGGCGTGTCGCCCGAGAGTCTGGCCAGCAACGAGAACTAAAACGGAGTTAAGTTCTTCTATAGGGAATTTATTCATTTAAAAATGTGACCTACCTAAGTGAATGGCGTAACGCTGTTACATATACAAGTGTACCTAACATTTTATAAGGGCCATTTATTTATTTATTTATTTATTTATTTATTTTATAAAGTAAACATACAGAGAGTAATCGTAAACATTCTTACATATTATACACAGGTTAATATATTTTATAACACTCGATGCTCTCCAATTTCATGTTTACAAAACATGCATGTGTATAATCTTAAGTTAGTTATACATACAAAATTTGGTACATTTGATTTTAATTATAACATTAGAATTTGAGAGAGAGAAAAAAAGAATTAAGATAATAACAAGTAGGTGCCATTTAAGAGATATAAATTAATATAAAACAATAATAATAATAATTTATATATATATATATATATATATATATACATTAAAATTTAGAAAAAAAAAATACATATAATATATTATAAAATTGTCTACATATTTATTAAATAGGAAATATTAATAATATAATATATTTGTTCTAATATTGTAGTAATATACGAAAAGTTTATTTATCTGAAGTAAATGATGAAGTAATTTCAAAATGATAGTTACTATTTTTCTTGGAGATTATACAATTATTAGGCTTTGAACAATGCAATCAAGTGACTTTTAACTGAAGCAAATGAGTCATGAAAAATATCACAGTCATTAGCATATTTATTAAAAGAACGACACATTTATTAAATATTTTGACTTTGTAATAAATTCTGTCAAATTTACAATCACAGCATATTTAACGTCATATACGCAAATGGATTCTATATTTTCGTTTGGAATGATGTCTATAACATCGGAACTAAAGCATAGGTTTTGACAGGGGAACCAAATCTGTTTTTTTTAGTTTGTTTTATAAAATATTTCATAAAATGTCATAAGGGACACTTACTCGGCAAAAACGTTACGAATGATCTAGTGTCTAGTGCATTCGATCGTTCGCTTTGGTATATATTTTTTAAGAAAGTAGTAAGTCGAAACAAAAACAAAACAATATCCATTATTATAGCTACCTCTAGCCAGTTTGACTATTTATAGGTACATAATGATTAATGTAGATTTGAACCAATCCTTGAAAATATATTTTGAAAGGGCCGAGGGAAGGGTGAGAGGGGTACTTGACATTTTTGTCGCCAGACCTGAATATAGCCTGGTCACACGATCCCTAATAGTGTGCAATAAAAGCTGAAACATGGCGCTTGTGGTATTTATTCAGCAAGGACCGTTTGACTGTGTTGACAAAAAAATCAAAAATATGATAAGCAACCAATAATGTTTCACAGCAAAAGAAAATATCAGAAATACTAGAAGGAAAACAATAACAAATAGGATAAGAGACCACCGTATAAAAATATGATAAACAATCAATAAACGCAAACAACACACAAGAAAATACCAGCAATACTAGAGGAACTCCAATAGTTGTACGAACGTGTATCAAAAATTGCGCGACAAATAAAAGCAAAATAAAAGTTATAGTAAAATTTCACTTTTTCGAAGAAAAAAAACTCTCCTATTTACGCCCCCTGGTATGATTTTGCTCATTGATTGCAATGGATTGATTTTGTGCCCTTAAATTTTATGTATAAATGTAAAAGTGATTGGTGTAACATTAAGGCATTTATCGTGGCCACAAAAAAGTGATATAGATAGATTCTATGGGATTTAAAACTGAGGGTGGTTTTGGGTTCTAGGGGATGTGAAACCCGAAGATGTATTGAAATTCTACGAAGTTATGAAATGGTACCCATTGCACATTAACACAAAGAAAATTGACAAAGGAGAATTCTGGTATTGATTGCATCGTATGCGGAAATGTTTTTCAATGGCCAATGTTTTAACCTTCTTTTTAGAATTACTGATGTGTGTATAATGGCATAAGAGTGCATTTTTTGTGATGGTTTCTTAATAAAACAATTTCTTTATAATTTGTTCGTTTCTTTTAAATACGTAAGTGTCTCACATTCATTAAAAAATCAAGTGTCAACCCATCAACTCCGTGATGAAATGAGATGATTTTATGAGTGAAGTTGATGAAAAAATAAAAATAATGGATAAGTATGTAAAAGTGTAAAATCAAAGCACATGATTTGTGTGCGTATCATTTATATAATTGTATAATTTAGTTGTAAAGTTATTTGACAATCTCATTTCACCATCATCCTTCATCGTAATCACATATCCATTATTTTTATATTTTTTGTTAAAATATCATCCTTTCCTAATTCCATGTAATTAGATGTTACAAAATTTGACAATATTTTACACTAAAGAGGACAGGTGAGAGTTAAAAATGCATTTTCATAAAAGTCAGCGCTGGGTTTAAACCGACATCCTGCGCTCTCAACTACAGGACCTCTTTAGAACCTTTATAAATATTATGCTTTCCAGCACTTTACAAAAAAAATAAATAATTGTTCAAAATTTTTCAATATTGTCAAAAATGGTGTCATTTATCTTTTCAGGCGATTTGCCGCTATTAAAAAACAATCCCTTAGTTAATTTTTATATTTTCACAGGGTTTTGCGCTGGTCTATTGTATGCACTGTATCACTTCATATATAACCTTCCTTATAACAAGTAACTCTTACCTAGTTAGGAAGGTTATTTATTTTTCATTTACTCTTTTTTTTGTGTTAAATGCTCCTTTTTTTTGTTCTTTTTTACCTAATTACTTGTAATGACTTGTACCTATTTACTGACTTTTACTTGTAATGACTTTTACCTAATGACTTGTACTCATCAGCCAACACGTTTTCTCGATAAAAAAAAAAAATTGGTCCTGCGATTTCTGGTGTTATTTGTTAATTTAGAAACATTTTCAAAATTCGCAAGTATGGCTGATTAAATTAAATTTTAAGATGGATATTGCTAATCCAACTACTTTTAAAATATTTATTTTATTTTTATATTTTTATTAGAAAAAAAGACATAATTCAAATGGGTCCTGGCAAAAACATGGTTTTGGCTACCAGAAACTCAACTTGATGACAAGTCTTACAAACTATACGTACTAAATTTACATACATTTTTAATTAGGTAAAAAAGAACAAAAAAAAAGCATTTAACACAAAAAAAAAAGAGTACATGAAAAATAAATAACTAACTTTACTACATAACATTAACACTAGTAGAACACAATCACTATTCAAGAGATTCCATGCAGAAGATTACTATACTATAATCCTATTGATATTTAATCAATTAGTCACAGCGTGGTATAGGTAATCTTTGAGAGATTTTTTATAATATTTATTGATTTTGGTTACCTCTTTCAAATGCTTTGGCATTTTGTTAAATAGGCGTGCTATAATAATTTTTAATGATCTTTCGCCGTATGAATTATTGTATTTTTATATTGTATTGCATTTTTGTATTGTATGAAAAAAGTAAATCCCTTAAAGAACAATAGACGACAGTCATAGACAAAGTCTGCTTGGAGAGGGAGAGGGAGGGGGTGGAAAACAATAAAAGTGAACAAAAACCACCAACGAAAGAAGTTGAGGAAAAGTCACAGAACGAAGGTTGGTGGCGTCGAGTATTGCCCAAAGCCCTTTCAATACGGAATTCTGTCGAAAGTTGTAAAATATCCTTACGATCACTTCAGTAAAGTAATGTTTTAATGAAGCAATATAAGTAATATCTACGTTTAAATGATCATAATTTAGTAGTTATTTTTTCGCCGTTAATATTTTTTTAAATATCTCGTAGACTTAAGAAGGGCGTTGTTTAACCTATGAGTAAGAAATGATATGAAAAAAATCGTACCCAAATTTATTATATTCTTTAACAGATGGTGTCAATTCGGTCAGCGTGCGAATTCCGATGCCGTGTCGATCGATAATAGCCTTGATACCGTTACGGCGTACGGTGACAGCTAAGCGCGCACAGCAAAGACATTGCATTTTACTATTTTCACGTAAAGTTTACACTTTTTTCCCGGTAACCATGACGAATTTTAATACAGTTTCTTAAAAATAACACTAGAAATCGCAGTTAAATAAGTTGGGTTTTTTTTTTATCGGGAATGTCGTGGGACACGATATTTGTTTAGGTATAGTCATATGTAGTATTGTTAACAACAATAATGAATGTTAATTATTTTCGTCGAATTGTCTCTGGAGTTAGGTAGGAGATAAAAAATCATCGATAATTATTGAAAATTGAAAGTCTGAAGTTAAAACACGCAAATAAAAGTAATGAGTACCTTGTAATTACTGTATGATTGCCGACCAACGAAGGATTTTCGTAAAGGTATAAATCTTAATTAGACGAATAGCGGAGAGGTTTTTTAATTATTACTCTTGCAGCTAAATAATGCGATAGAATAGTATTAGCAAAAGTAAAGCGCAAAATTAAATTGTTTCTAACAGGGTAAACTCGGGTTACTTCGTGATATTTAGGTTTCAAATAAAAATATATATATATCGAATAACTTTAAATTAATCAACCACCAAAAACAATTAAATAATTAAATTAGCGAAGCATTGTAACTAAGAAAACACAAAAAAAAATAGAGGTATTAATTTTTAGCTATTTGGAAAATAGCTTTAGAGATAACAGTAACTTCTTGACTGTTGGTTGCTTCGTTATAAGATATTCGTTACTCCGTGACAAAAAAAATAATGTTAATTTTAATTAGTTAATTAATTAATTATTAATAATTAAGCTAATCATAATGAACATATCTTATTTTTAACATATAAGAAATTTAAAAATATCTCACGGTATTCTAACTTTCCTTAAAATACAGTGTAAAATGATAACAGGCAAAAGTGCTAACATCTCGAAAACCGTGAGACACATGAGGGTCATATGTAGTCAAATAGGTTCCAAATGAACTCTCTCTCGCCCCTTAAAAACTTTTTACCGCACTGTCGATCATCCTGTATATAGAGATGAGTTTTTTTAATAAAATATGCATGCAGCTTGCAGCTTCCTATGAACAGGTCTTGGTCAGTAGAAAGAAAATTCGCAGATTGGCATCGATACATCACACATAAGATTTCCATCTGCGAGTGCCATAAAAACGAATCCTCGGGCAGAATTGACCTGACTTTGGGAAACACACCTTTGACAGAGGGCGGCATGGAGGGGGAGGGACTGGGGACAGCTCGATACTAATAAAACTTGTTCGGAGGAAAATAATTTTTCACTCGGACGCACGTGCCGCGGAAGGATAGTTAGCCATCTACTAGTAGAAGGTCCATTCCAGGGGCGCACTCGAAGGCAACTCTTTTTAGGAGAGAATCGCTCCCCCCCCCCCCTCCCCCCCTTCGACACGAGCCTGTTATGCTAACCATGACCTAGTTCATATGCAAATATTTTTTGGGCCCAACTCAAATAAGCTAACTTTGCTTGTGCTAGAGTCAGGGGTTGTGCTGGTGACAAATATTTCAAAATTTCAAGATACAAAAATTATCCTATTTTTTGAAAGTAGCTATTTCGCAGAAAAAAATACCGAATGGATCCTTCAACCAGGAAGAAGGAAATGAAATTAATATACATATATCTAAATAATTTATTTATTTTTATTTATCTTAAACATTTAATTATTAAAACAATGAAACAATGTGTAAGGTTCCTGCAGCGTGTGGTGTGGGATGTGATGCATGTGTATGATGCATGTGTATGAGTATGTGTGCATGTGTATTTGTGGCAATAATGAAAATTAACAATACTTATAATATTTTTGTATTATTTATATAGCATACCTATTTTTTATTTTATACTATTCTAACGATTCAATTTTTTTATATAAATTATTTAATATTTATTAATATACCAGTTCTCTATTGCATGTTATAATTTATGAAAATACTATAAATAAATTAAAAGATATATTACATAACTAGCTGCGGCGGCTCTGCACGGAAATGTTTTTTTTAATGTTAAAAAAACAAAACAAAATAGTTGTACTAATTATAAAACCTTCGTGGGTATGTGAAAATAACTCACCAAAGCTTTATCGCAATCGGATGAATGGTATGGGACCATATACGGGGTGTTCTCAGGCCATTCCCGAAGACTTAAAGGGGTGTTTATGTTCCCTATTACATGAAAATTTATTTATTTTATTAAAGCGCTCGTGTAAATTCCCGTTTTGATTTTGCTTTTTGGCGTTCGGCCAAGGTTGATCAATGACCCGGCGCGGCGCGGCCTTGCTAGCGGCCGAAGTTATGACAAGCGCGTATGAAACGTCCCTTTAGGACGGGCATTACCCAGTCAGGTAGAACTTTGCGCTATACGTATGGAAATCTAATATTAAAATACTATGTCAAAAAAATAATTAATTTAAAAGGTTCTTATTGTTTTTAAATACGAAGTTCGTTATGAAGGTTGCTAACACAAAGGAAAGCGGTACGACTTACCACTTGCCACCTCTGATCTGATGAAATTGGTAAAATGAGATGCGAATGAGATATAGTCGCGGATCCAATGCAATATCAGAAGTCACTGAGAGTCGCCATCGAAAACGCCTCCAAGCTTTGTCCGTGTTTCGATTTTAGCAGAAGATTTGAATGCTTAGTGTTTTATTTAATGACATTAGTTGACTCTTGGATAGACAAGCGACCCTCATACAAAAACAATTAACCAGAAACGCACCCTGATACCTAGATATAACACTAACTAAGAACACTACTCGATATCCTAAACAAATTTTCTTTTTTGGGAGAAGTTCGCCAAAAACTCTCGGAAAATAAATGAGGAATAGTACATTCCTAATAAGCTAACGCTAAAAAAATAATAGTGATTAATTTAGGTTATTTGATAAATAGATTTTTCAATAAACTATTTAATATGCGCTCAATTCTGCTCTGGATGCCGGGATGCCGGCATAGGAGAAAGAGACGACGAGCTGGGCGCAAGAGGGAGGCGGAAAGAGGGACGTCGAACGTCTTAATTGGAAGTCGAAAAAGGTGTCGCTGAAGAAGGCAAGCAGATCAGCGAAGACCAATTACCGGCGGCGGCGATAATTAGGAACGCCCGCTTCTTTCTAGGGACAAACCCGATATCGCCGCGACACCGAAGCGACACCGACGCGACACCGACGCGACACCGACGCGACATTGCACCCGATCAACACAACGGCGAGACTACTTTTGTGTATAGCTATAATAATTATTTGCTGTTTTTTCCGCATCACTTCAGTAATACGTCTAGAGTCCTGAAAATATGTCAAAGGGTTTTGATTATAATAATTATCAATCACTTCGAATTTTTTTTTTTACTTTTAAAAAAAAAAAATCTTACTTACCAACTTCATGTTATAGAAATAATTATGTTATTTTATTAGCTTACAACCTAAAATATGATGTAAATAATTAAATAAAACAAGTTAATGGTTAAATAATAAAATATAGTCTTATTTTTGACATGTATATCTGTAAAATTATTAGAAAAATAAACAAAAATCGAAAAAAAAAATAACAAAAGTAAAAAATCAGCTTTTATTCAAATGTACCTACTAAAACGAAGAAAATATTAAATGTTATTAATGACTTCATTTTATTGGGACTAAACCGAAGTGCAATTAGTGTTCAAAACCACCCGTTACCCCGGTTAGAAAAGATAAAACTAAACAAATCACATCATTTTATCAATTTTTATTAAATTAACAAAGACTTATATTGAAAACAACTTTAATTTAGCAACAACTTTAAAAGGATCTATCGAAAACTAAACTAATCACACCTACCTACAATTTTCATTTGCAAGGTATCACGACGTTCAACTCAAACGTGACATTGTCTGAAATTAATAAAAATCAATTCAACCAGTTCAATAATAAATTGGAGCATCTTGATATGATTCACAGAAGATAAAGTATTCTGTTATTTAAGGTCCAACAAACCTCGAACCGTGAAAATTATTAGGAACCCAAGAACTTAATTTATTATTTCGTTAACACTTAACCCAATTGGAATTGCAATCGAAGAGACACACATAGCCAAGTCCATTTTGGTATAAAGCTGAACATACCAATTATAAAATAATTGAAGACAATAATTGATTAATATGTTTTGTTTTGTTGAAATAAAAAAAGGACAATGAAAATAAAATAAAAACTACGTGGGTATATTAATCTAACACAACCAGTGCCGGAGTGGTAACGACACTATTTAACTCTAGGAGAAAGGGGAGGGGGCGGGGTCGAATGCCAGCTGGAGTCTTGGCAGGGGTCACAAAGTACGACGATGCGTCTCCCTGACTCTAGCACGAGCAAATTTAGCTTAGTTGAATAGGGCCCAAAAAAATTGTTTATAAAAATGTGGGTAACTATGTAATGGTGGCAATCATATCGCACACTATTTTTATTATAATTTTTCCTCGTTACACAAGTAAAACAAAATATGTTTTAACATTATTTATAGGAAGAGAGCCAACGGCGTATTTACATAAAGAAATGTTTTGCATGTTAAATAAATGCACTGAAAGATTAGGTGTATAGTCGCAACATTGCCAGGTATTATAGTGTGCAGAAGTTAAACTAAAACGTACTATATTACATTGTTGTTAACAAATAAAATTTTGTTTGTTAATTACTACTTATAAAACAAATGTAAATATATTATATTTGCCACACAAAATTTATAATATGGTGTGATTTTATTTTTTGTATATTTATTATGGTACAATAGGAAGTCAGAACAATAAATGATATAGTGAATAAAAAATAAATGATTATAAAATAGACAAATTAAAACACCGGTTATTTAATGTTGTTTTGAAGTAATATGGCACGGGAATTGGATCTCTTATATTTTCTCTTTGAAAATCCATTTTCTATAGATTGTTATTTTTCAATACCGTAATTATAAGTGTGACCTTATGGTCTGAAAAGATCCTTTCACTGCAGAGTCGCCTACACAAATGTCGCTGGCCCTCGGACGCTCGTTCGCTCTTTCGCACGAATGCCGCGACAAACGCGAGGGAAAGAGTTGGCACGGGCCGGAGCTTAATTGAAAGTTAAGTGAGATTAATTATTGCATTACGAGGACGACAGTCTAATCACGTGGCACAGCTGAAAAAACGCGCCTATCTGTAAACTATGTATGAGGCCATATGCCTAAAACAAAACCAACCTATAACCAGTCGTTTCTACCTGCATTTAAAAATGTTCATGGTAAACGAGCGTTGCAATTCATAAAACCATTCTTTTTTAATAATCTGCCAAGATCTTTAATCAAAAGTGATATTAAAACTAAAAAAAATAAATATAAAGTTAGAAATATTTTCTATGAAATCTCACAAAAACACTCTATTTAATTGTTTGTAGATAAGTGACTTAGCGTGTTAAATATTATTTTAAAATGTTATTATAAGTATACTTATTTTTTGATTGTATATACTACTAAGCTATAAAAATGTATATAATTAATGTGTATATGTATATTGTAAAGGACGTATAATATCTGTATTTTACACACCTGGTTTCCAGCAGATAAACTTTGGGATTAGGTGGAACATAAAATTATGATATTGTGAATTTGTTGAATAAACTAAATAAATAAACATGTTGATGTGATTACTAGAACATGCTATAATAACTCTTTTAATACATTTTGCTTAGGCAACATTAAATTGAATTCATGTAAATTACTCATTGAGCATTACTTTCTCTTAAAATCAAAAACAAAAAATATCATATTTTTTTTTGTAAAAAAAAAATGTTTTTAAATATAATTAAAAATTGAACTAAATGTCATAAATCAAAATGAAGCAAAATAGATATTTACATATAACACTAATACAAAGTTTTTGATGTCATGTTTATCGCGAACATTTGTTTGTTTAAAATGTAGTTTACATGTTAAAGTATAATTTGTTCAGAAAATAATCTTTAATAAATTTTATCGTAAGTATAGAATTTTATTTAGAAAAGTGAACTTTGACAACCGTTCTATCATATTTTTTGAAAAAATTGAGTTACGTTGAAACAAATATAGAAAATAATACACCTGAAAGTACTCCATGTTTATAGTAAAAATATGGTCCATAACAAAATTTTATATTGACGAAATGTAGGATCTCTCGAGCGTTACTTCTTAGCGGAAGGAACCGTATTGTACTCGTATTATGTTTGTATGGAGTAAAACTGCTTTACATCTTACATAATTTCTGTGTGAGAATGAACCTAGTGCGACATGCTCAAACTCCGGCGGACGCTCGGAGGTGATGTACTCATTCGGCTAAAGTCCCCAGCTGTTACGTTGACTTTTCGGGTTCTGACACGTTGATTTGAAACGAGCAATAAAGGGAGTGATCACTTTAAAATATAGATTATAATGTAATTAAGGCGCCACCAGTCCCTAAAACGTGTTTTGTAACGTATTTTGGTGCATTTTGTTGAAGTTATTCCCAACAAATGGCTAAAACTAAAAATACCACAATATTCTACATATATTAATTTAGTATTTTGCTTAAAAAAAACGAAATACACCTTATTATAGTAATGAAAATAAATAAATAAATAAGAAAGTGTTGTTTTTTTCTTGCAACGATTTTCTTTTAAGTTGTGTAAGTGACGCGAACCTATTTTTTATTTCTAAAGATAGACAATATAATAATCTAGGCCATTACATAAAAAAAACACTTTTTTCAAATGATAATAATTATTTAAATACAAAAAACATGTTTCATCGATTCCAAATGAGTCGGCGAGTATATCCGTCTCTTTTCTACACGTCAATGTTCGAATAAAGCCTACTCTTTCAAATCTCAAAGACAAATGCGTCCCGGGGCGCCTTAAATAAAAATGAAATCAACATTCCTACAAAAATATTACTTCTAACGCGCGAGATGCAACTACGCACATATTGTTTCTTTTAGTATCGTGAACATGAGACACCGAAGAAACAGTTTAATAGCCGGGCACTGAGTGCACCTAGTTACAGATTTTCAATTAATTGCTAAATGGCTTTATACTCGAACAATACGACGCACCCCCACGTTTCAAAATGTCAAATGTTTCAAAATGCCCGCCCGATGAGAGGAATCTGCCTCGGGAAGATTCGCTTGCACTCGCGTCCCCTCGGAGGCCGCCGACACTCGCTTTGATATTCCTTACAACTCGTTCGCAGGCGGCTGATAGCCATCTATTGAATATTCTGCGCGGCTAAAGTGCACAACTTTATCGATATATTCCTAAAATAAGCAAACTAGCTTAGTTGCTGCGGAGCGTCGCGTCGGGTACGCGTGTGTCCAACACATACAACGTTGTTATTGAAGGGACTTGCTTTTGATTTTACTCCTTAGCCTTATCCAGTCGAATTGTCTCTGTAGGTGTAATTACAATCCACCATTTACCAACCAACATACCATTACCATTTACCAACCAGGTGTACCAACATTTTACTCAATTTAGTAAGTTTTTGGTCAAACCACGTTATGCAAACAAGTGATCGTCGACTGTCGACCCGTTTTGTCACACTATGTTAGAAAGCAAATTTAACTAATTATTTTGATGCTGTAAAATACAGGATGTACATCGTACACTAAAAGTTTAAGAAAATTGTAATATTTTGATTTTTGAAGTAATACTTCTTTGCGCCCGCTGTACTCATTGGGGTGGGATGTTGATCGAGAAATCGCGTCACGCGTTAGGAGTAAAATCAGTGAGTGCCTTTTTATACGTTCTCTACCAAAGATACCCCGAGAGTCTCGGTGGGTCAGTGGTTAACGCACTCGTCTCGAGTCCCTGGTTCGATCCCCGGCTGGGATTTTGTTTTTCACAAATTATACGAAAGTATAAGAATATACGAACTTAATAATGATAATGTATAGGTGTATAGTATAATAATGAGGTGACTTATAATAATATATTGAAGGGATATATGTCTTATATTTCATTTATATATCCTGTCTGGTTGTGTGTGCGAATGCCCAAAGAAGTATAACTTCCACCGTCTGTTCCGACGCAGACCCAATTTTTTTTTATTTGATGTTTAGTTGTATTCATTTTTCCTCTGTTTAAGAGAAACACACTAGAGTACACTTTTTTTACTTATGATGGTTTGACTCAAAGATTTATACGTAGGCATAAGTCGTCTTTGTCGTATTTGATAGTATATTTAGGAAAATATGCGAAAGTGGGGTTATAAAAAAAAGTTAGATATTCATAAAAAAAAAAAATATAAGAAAAACCATCATCTGCTGATACCGGCAATATATCTGGAAATAGTTCCAAGATATTACTATAACTATTGATAAAAATATTAAAGTCTGCGGTTTCCGTTTATATAAAGTTAATATAGAGACTAAAGAGATGTTTATCGATATGGCAAAGGCCTTCGACACTTACTTGCTAGTAATCACGACGCAAAAGCTGTATCGCTGGGAGCAAGTGTCAAGAGTTGCGAACAAAGAGCGAGAAAACAATATAAGTATTCAGATTGTATTCAGGAGTGAAGGGAGGCGGTCGAGAGCAAAGCTAACAAACGGACACTGAATATTAAAACGAGACAAAAGGGACGAAACTCCGATTGGAATAACTTGAACGGCACGAACATAGAACGAATATTTATGATACTTCTTTTGATTCAAATCTCGCAAATGGCGATCGTATATATTCACCCAATCCAGTTAATAAATCAGTCTGTAAACATAACTATAAACTGGATGTAGAAATATATAAAATAGGTATGGCATCAGCTTGTTAATTTCGATGTTATTAATTACTAAAGTGAACTGACTTACGCAAAGCATATGCATGTTATAACCGAAGTTATGCTACATCGTAAATTATTGAGTATTTATATAAAAAAAATATTATGGTTATGGGCGCCACTGTGGACTTCAGAAAACAAAGTTCATGGTAGAAATAAAACAGATCTGGTTTGCAATTTGTAAACAAAAGAAACATTTGGTTTCGAATTTATCAGTTGACATAACAATATTATTAGTCAATTTCCTAAAATAGCATGTAAACTACTAAAAATGAATCGTTAAACTAAATAATAAAATTTTGAAAACACATATCTTGAAGAGAATCCAGGCCGCACGGTCGATGACATTAGGAGATCGATACACGAGAAAAAACGTCCACTAATTCCCTGGGGACGTCATGATCTGCCAAAAGCGGGGACATCACGTATTACGGAAATGGTGAGAAAAAACTAAATATTGAATCCTAAAATGCGACTGAAAAAAATATAAATAAATTTGAAATCAATAAGTCGAGAGCTAAATCAAAAGTAATCCGAACAAAATTCAATCAAAAAAAAAACAAAAATTGAAAACCACCTGCGTATCCGAAATAAGATTGTCAGAAAGGCAAGCATTACAGCTAGGATGCAAATCAACCTGGATATAATAAATAAATTTTTTATGGATATAATAAATAAATAAATAAATAAACGAATTTGCAGAAAAACATACAGACACAACGGTCACACAGGCGATCGTGCTAGTTACATTTTTGAAACGATCCTGGCATGCAGTTTTCATGACAGCTGAAGGAACTATCAATTCTGTTGAGATAGACCGCTATTCAGATGTTGCTGGGCGGTGCAAATTCTAAAGCGTTCACGTTGACGTGCTCGCGATCGGGCGACGCATCGGCTCGCCTCGCGATCAATTCGCGTGCAAATAGCGAGTCGAACGAGCGAGGCGTAAGGAGTGTCTAAGGCGGCGGTGACGTCACTACGTCAAGGCTTAATTTCCGTTGCAACCAGCGAGACGTCGAGCCGGAGGGTGGGGGTAAATTTTATAAAGTGAAATCATTCAACAGTTGCAAGCGGCGGTAGGCAGACGTGTCAAATGCGAGGACGTTTCAATTCTAGCGGTAGATTTCTACCAACTTTGTTTTTTACAATCTGCTAAATTATTCAAAGAAATTAAAAACATCTACAAATGTTAATAACTATTAAACTTCCAATCTCCTATTAAAATCAGAATTATTTGCCCTATTCAGCCCCCCACAAAAAAAAAAACAATATTAGGTGTATGGCCTGGGATCAGATAAAATAATCAAGTTCACGGCTATCATACAAAATTTGTTTATATAAACACGGACTGTTTTTTTTTACTTATAAGTTTAGGTTTATGTAAGTCAGTTTAGGTTTAAGTGTAAGTTAATGTTTTTTTAATACAAGTATAAGTTAAGATCAGTACATTTACTTCCAAAATATATCTACTTTGCGTACAGGTTAAATACCTCTTAGTTTTGTGTTTGGGCATGTTTAGTAATTGTAGATTATAACCGTGTAATGGAACTAAATCGTGGTTATAATAGTATTTTTTTTATTTATTTTTTAGTCTTTCGGCATTCAAAATATAATCATTAACAAAATGGTACATAATTGTTAATTAACATTTTAACATTTCGTAAAGCTGTCATTGTGGCAAAAATTTCTTCTTTATTTTTAATCACTCCCGTACAAATGATTTTCGTAAAATTGTAAAATTTCTTATTATTTTAGCGAATACAAAATCATTTTAATTGATTACGCACAGGAAGCTTTTTAAATTAAAAATGTGATAGCCCCATTTGTTGTAACGGCCGAGAGCATTGTATCGCCGTGACTCACTCCTCGCGCGGCAGCCCGCGCATCATAAGCCGCCGTACCCTCTCTATACTATGGTGTGGGAAAAAACTGAGAGACCAAGTAATAAAGTGTTAAACTAAGGTAGGTCCCTGATCATATTTGTATTTCAAGATAGCAAATCTGGTGAACCATTTTGGGAGTAAAGAATAAAATAATGACAAAACGTGTATATTTTCTTTACAAAGGGCAGGACTTATCAACTTTTCAATTATTCAATTAATCACTTCTACACCGATTTCTCTATATATATATCTATCTATCTCTCTGGCCAAGCAGTTGGACAAGATTAGTTTATGGCCTATGAGCATATTAACACATATTAACTCGTTTTATTAAAAGACCAATTTTATTATTAATAATTTTCATACGACTGAGAAAGAAATATTTTTAAAAATACTACTTTTTTTTGGTAAGGACCAAGTTTTCTCTTGTAAATTATTAGTAGAGTGGACAGCGGTATCTAGAAACCGATTATTAGGTATATGAAAGTGCGTAAAGTATGCTATTATTAAGTTGTTCATGCAGAAAGGTCGACTCAGGCCTACCTTCCTTTGTAAGTTAAGGTTTATTGAGTTTATTTCGTGGTTCGCGCGAAAATGCAAGGGCCGCAGTGCACCACTAGCAAGGGTAGGCAAGGGCAGTAGGGGGGGAAGGGTTGAGAGGGGCGGGGGAGGGGGGAAGGGAGAGGGGAGGGGGAAGAGTTGCTCCCTCTGAACACGAATAAAGTCAACATCACAAGGATAAAATCGATTAACTCTCAGATATTATAGCCAATATCAACAATAATAAAATAAAAACGTAAAAAATAAAAATAACATTTTTTTTATAAAGCTTATTAGATATTGAATTCGTTATTTTTCTATATAGACGAGGTATCTTAATAATAATAAATTAAAAGTAAAAATATATTCTAAAAAACGAGTTTTTATTTCAGTGCTTGAAGGCGTATACAAACTTTCATGTCTACGCTGTTGACCGTCAAAGAGTTCCTTCGCCTGGAGCCATTCCTGGGTGTAGAATCAGGTCATGCTTACCATAAAAATGCATTGTCATCGGAACTCAACCGATATGACAAATTTCAACTCCTTAGGATAAGAGGAAGTGGCTCTAATTCAGCTTGCAAGGTTTGACTTAAACTGACATTAAAAAACAAGTAGCGTTCTTCGAGTCGTGTTGTCGGGGAGGCACTATTTAGCGCACTGCCGGCTGTCTTCGTAACGCGAAACCGTTCATTAAGTGGACATTGCAAGCAAGTAACCGAGCCAAGTGTTTAGTTAGAGGATTTGACGGGCAACGCCGCAAACCGTAAAATGATCCGTCTATTTGCTTAGTTGGTACGAGATTTATTTTTAGGGTTCCGTACCTCAAAAGGAAAAACCGAAACCCTTATAAGATCAATCGTATGTCAGTCAGAGACATTTTTATCAGAAATTATATGAAGTAGGAATTTGAAATTCGGTTCTTCGTACTGTGCACATCTTGAAAATATAGAAAGTATTCAACGGCGCTTTTTTAAGCACTACCGATTGAGTTAAGTAACAAAACATACACCAAAAAAAAACATTCATTCAGTTACAGACTTTCGAGACGTTGTTTGCCTGTATTGAACGGCCTCGCATCGTTAAAACAACAAACAAGGCAGTCGGAACTGCGCCCAATACCGCCTCCCCGACAACACAAGCTAAACGAATAAAAAAGACCATAACTATCAGTCTAGCAATCTACCAACAAGGTGCGTTTTTTCTCTCCTAAACAAACCTACTGAAACGAGAATCATGACGTTTTTTTATCGTAATATTTATCGATTACTATATAATTACTGTAATTAATAGTACCATAATATTATGTAACGACATTCCGACGTAACAATTTCAAAAATTCCCACTCCAACCTGTCCTCTGTTAAGGTATTTTTGAAAAAGATCCTCTTCTGACTGTAATCGGGAGAGAAAGCGACGCTAAAAACCCGCTTCGAAACCACATCAAACGCTCGGGTCCTTCCAACCCACCGCCCAAAGGTCCCTTTCGATCTGAACGCACGTTTATTTACTCCCAACTGCCACTTTTACTTACAACCACCCCTCGCTAATTACCACCTAGCATTACTGGCCCTCAAAAAAAAAATCTGCTCAAAGCTTTCTGCTCGTAGACATTTTTGGAGTATTTGTTACCACGTGACAACGTTATAATATAACAACACGACTGTCGATCAATTTAATCTTTTTTAAGGGCATACTCATGTTGAAAATTAGAAATTGGGCAAGAAAGACATTCATCTATTTTTCACGTCGAGGCGGATCCCAGCACTGGTGCGTAGAGAGCACCGTGCACACTGCTATTGCGGGCTTCTTCTTGGTCTGTCGCCGTTACAAAATAGTTTATTTTCGAACTGTCGAAACACATATCAAAAAAGTTATCAGTAATGAACCTTTGTTATCTTTATCTCTGCGTGAGGTTTTTTTTTCAATAACCTAAAACTAAAAATGGCTAAAAAAAACCTATAATTAAAACATTATTATTTTTTACTCAGCACACGGAATAAATTTACAAAAAATAACCAGGAACGGTACTAGACAAAGGTTAGTGTATTTAATTTCATTTTTTTATCTATGTAATTATTATCACTTCTGAGAAATTCTTCATCTAAAATAATATAAAAAGTATGATGATACAACTTTACTATAATCGATTTTAGGTTGTTAATATTCCCTTAATTATTCAAAATATATTCAATTTAATATTAAATAACCGTTTCTCTTTTCCATTTCGCTATCTAAAACTCGAAGAGTTATTTTAGATAGTTAGGGGAGGGATTAGGGGGCGCAAGTGCACCACGAGATCCCAAATCTTAAATCATCTCCAAAATAATTTAATTTTTAAACAATTAACAATGCAATTAACAGAAACATTGCTTTATGGCAAGATATTAATAGAGGCTAAAGTTGATCTTCCTTGTGGTTTGATACACCTTTTTGCAGGTTTTTTCTCGTACAGAACTTTTAGCATGAAGCATGCGGTTTTGAATGAAAATTACAGCAGGCAAAAATTACCAAGGGGTAAATATTAATTTCGATTAATTTATACCCTTGTTACTATAGCTATAAAGAAAATATGTTTAGATGCCTTGATCTTATATCTTCAACATAGTAGAGGCAGATTTTTAAATTTCAATTCTATTTCTGAAAAATTGAAAAAATGATAAACTGCTAATTAACCGCTGTTGGTTGAATTGCTCTCTAAAAGACAGAGCCTTAGGAAAAATAGTAGTTAAAAGGCAAATGAAAAATCTAAAACGTATTAAAGTTTGTTGTACATATGAAGCTATAATTATAATAAGCTTCCTGACCGCGCAAAAGAGTAATACCTATAAAAATAAAAAAATAAAGCATTCAATTTCAAGGTTGACTGACAATATGTTTGTTTAATAAAGTTGTCTTTACACATATTTGAATATTTAATTAATTTCGCTGCACCATAAAAAGCGAATAAATAAATAGATATATACCGGGATAGGCCGGGATAGGCCGCGCGCGGGACGGGGCTGGGGCTGGGAGAAGGGAGGCGCCGCCGTGTCGCAATGCGGTTCTTCAGCCAGCCATCGGCGGGACTGCATCGTTCGCACTTCGCGCCATTCTCGGACCGCCGAAAAGGCGCTATACGCACAGAGGGTTCCGTAAACACCTTTCATTTAAGCAAATTTCTACATTTTGCAATGATTACAAAACAATATGGCGACGTGGGTCAGCAGCTGACGAATTAAAACGTTACTATCTTATTTTGCTGTGATTCAAATCAAAATGGCGGCGGCCGAACGGCTGATCGCGAAATTTGCAGTTTGTAAAAATGATTGCAGCGATAGCTAGATTTATGTTAAAGGCGACCAAAAATTATAGCAGTTACATAGAAAAATATGTTAACAATAAATAATATATTGGATATCATAATTATATTAATATTCATTGTGAAATTGAACATTATGTTGCAGATACCTCATTTTATTTAATAAAAACTTTGAATTTGAATCGATGTGTAACTCCAACAAAAATTATTCTGTCACTATATCAACCAAACTCTATGGTTAATATAGTAACATGTATAATTTATTTATAAACATACAAAACAGTGATACAATAAAATAACACTCTAATACCACATTTATATGGCCAGATAAATGTACCAAATAAGAATATGGCTAAAAACATCAAATTAATAAATTAAATTATTATTTTACAATGTGTGTTATATGAAGTGTGTGGTGCCTAAATATATATAATATATATATATAATAAGGTGCCTAATAAAGTAAAAATGGCGTCGTGGGCCTGTGGCGTGGCCTCCAAGATCGTGCGATTTAACACCGCTGGACTATTTTTTGTGGGGTTATGTGAAGTCGCTTGTCTACGCAGATAAGCCGGACACGATTAACGCCTTGGAAGAGAATATTCGGCGCGTTATTGCTGACATACTGCAACAACTTGCTGCAAAAAGTGGTTGAAAATTGGGCCTCTCGGCTGGAATTTGTTCGAGTCAGCCGCGGCGGCCACTTACCCGAAATCATTTTTAAAACATAATGGCAAACCCTTATCTTTATAATAAAACTAAATTCTTAGCCATAACATCAAATTATATGCGTTTTATCGCTTCTTGAAAACCACGCCTCTAAAATCATCACCCTATATATAGTAACTGCAATTTCCCTCGTAACCTAACTTAACCTAGCTGGTTTCTCTTGGTTGATACGAGTTTTGATTCTCTGTTACCTTTATGTTTTGAGAACAGTAGAATAAAATAAAAAAAAGGAGATTTAAAATATAAACCGTCACTGTTATACGAGTTAGTCAAGTTAATAAATATAAATATCTAAATAGCGCGCAGTTCCACCGGCGTGCTGGCAGCTAACGCACGTTCGAGCTGAGTAACGCGGTGATTGAAGGCAAATATCCAAATTTTCAATCGCCTATAATCGCGTACGCGGTTCACCATCAGTCATACGCCAGGACCCAATTTAAATAGGCATATCTGAAGGGATCACTGAGTGCTGTAGCGCGAAAGAAGTCGGCTACTGGCGATCGTTCCGTCGATGTAACTATTTTTTTGCGCGTACATAAAAAATATGCGCTAGCTCCAAAAGTATATGTACAGGTAAAGGGCAAATTGTGTTGATCATAAATCTTGAGACTGTCTTCGTAATTAAACTACTATTTTTTATCTAATTTTAAAAGACAAATGGCGATAGCAGTTTACCAAATAAAATAAAACCTAAATCAAACATAACATATTTTTTTTAAATATGTAGTTCACGTGTTATGTGAGGCAGAGCACTTAAATATTATTACCTACCTATTTAAGTAGTAATAATAAATATATTAAATGATTATTTATGTGTTTAATTATTCCTGTTAGACTTTCATTTATTATTTGTATGTTTTTGTAAAATTTTATTTTTATTTTTTCTGACTTTTAATGTAATATTTCTTTAGTTTTACTTGTAATAAGCATAAACAAGGATAGTTTTTTATCATTGTGTTCACGTCGTTGTCGAACATATTTTTTGCACAATACACGTTTGAAATAAAAACTTTTTTCTGGTAAACAAAAATTTTTAAATAATAAAAAAAGGAACCAATAAAATGTTGTTAAAAATTTTATTGCTACATTACTAAAGAATGTCTGGGTTAAATTTCAGATCACTACACTAATTAATACAGATATAATTTCTGTAATGAAAGGAAGGGCATTCCTCAAAAATCACTAAAGTATGGAATAACTCCTAAACCGTTGACTTTCCAATCACTCTATATAGTGTTCGGGGGCAGGACCTCTGTTTCTGGGACACCTGTATACTCAAAACTAGCTAAACGCCTAAATAAGTTAACGAGAAGCACTAGATGCCGGGAACTTTCCAGCCTCTAGTTGTATTTACCCCAGCTATAAAACCCATATTATTTATGTAACTGGGCGCTTTAGCATCGTTTTGGGTATGTCCACCTTCTGCTTAATTTTTTTAAAAAATGTGTATTTTCTATGTGACAAGATTTATAAAGATGTTTCATTACCCAACTCAGCACAATATTAATTACTAAATTTTAAAAAAAAATGGTTTGCTTGGTTGATTGGTGGTTCTTTTTGTTCGTTTGAGCGCATTGCGATAATTTTATTTTTATAATTTAGATCAGACCACAAAGACCTCTTTTAACTCTGTCGTCGTTTAGTTATTAGTGGGCAGTTAATTAATTGAAGGAAGAACGGACCCTCATGAGTAAAACTAATTAATTCGGCACTGCGGTGTCGCACGACCAAAGTTTAATTAAGGCAATACGCAATACTTCACGAAAACAACTAAACATTCCACAAAGCGTAGCTTTTTCACTTAAAGTCTAAAGATTTGTAATTATGTAAATGCAATCATTCGAATCCTTTTTTGAAAAGAACACTCAGCACGCGTAGTAGACGAAATTTCATCTCAAATCGTATGTAAACAAAGATTGAAACGTGTAAAATTGCTCATATTAAGAGAACGAATGACATAAACAGTGTGTATTAATCATATAGGATATAATGTATGAACTAGTTATTAAAGAAAACTTACCGATATAAATTTTAACCCACTTGTACAATGAACTTCAAATAATTACACCTTTGAACTCTGTTTAGACGCACACAAAACTTAGTTGATTATAATTGCTCACTCAAAAATCATAGAATTGAAATAAAATATTTCTGTCGTTTAGTGTTACATCAAATTAACAAATATAAGGGTGTAAAACAAATTAAAAAACACAACACCGAAGCACCCGAAATTAATCAATGCGCGACTCGCAAGCAGGAGGAGGCGCCCATTTTGAAAATATTCTTGACATTTAGAAATTGTTTACGTTCTCGTGCTGCCATCTAGAGGTCGATCTGTATATCTGCATACATTTACAGAACATTTCTAATAGTAAATGTAAGTTTACATTATTTACCAACAAATAGCTTGTAAAAAAAGCAATTCATTTTTTTTACCTACATCCGTTAAAAACCACGTTCCGCTATAAAAAAAACTGATTTTGTGAAACTACGTAGGTTTGTTTCTTTTTATTTACACTGTTTTGAATAACTAATTAACCATATATAATAATATTGCACGATAGTAGTTACTGTAACATAAGACTAAAAAATATATTTATGAAAAGTTTATACTTAATACAACATATATACTTATTCTTATACTTATACTTATAATAATGTACAACCCTAAAATATATTTTTTTAACTGTAGCGCAGGATATAGAGGGTTTACCGACGCCTCTTACCCCCTTCGTTTTTAGATTTATATGTCTCTTTTTTATTTAATGGCCATTGTGACATGTGGGCTAAAAATATTTCACATATCTTTTAAAATAAACCTGTAAAAAGATTATAGCGGTATTCATGACATCATTCGCAGCGATGCCACTCTATGAAACAAAAGAGTGAATAAATAAATATGGCGTGATTAGGAAATAACTGTCTAGCACATACAAAGCGTCTGTGTATACTGATAATTCATGAGAATTCGAATATGTCAACCGATAGATAAAATAGAAATATCCACCCACTGGCACTGACTCGGAGTAGTTGCAGTGGCTTGTGGCCATTGGGTATTATGTTTCACTAGGGACAACATTACATGTATTATCCGTTGAAGTCATTTGTCAACAATAGGTCTAGTCAAGCATGGCCATTCACAGCTAACAGAAGCGTCCATATTACTGCACTTGTGTGCCCGCTCGTTTATAGGTGTTTAATTTTTTTTCGATATGTTTTGACTTGTGAATTTCTAAGAAGTATTAAGAAGGATTTCTTGAGAGTTAAAAAATCTCAATTCTTGATGTCGCTATATTTACCTATTCATCTATTCACAAGTTTCCCGAACACGTCGGAGGGGCGCACGAGTGGTTCTAAACAAAAAAGACAATGATAGTAAATTGTAATCACAATCATATTGTGAATATACATTTTTCTGGGTACTTACTTGAAGTATTCATACACAATTGGGAAAAAAATATAAAAAAAATAGAATAATTTCATTATGTGAACGTGTCCTTATTTTGTTTATAGTAAATGAAACGTCAGACCACCGTAGTGCCAGTGCCACTCTAGATTTTTTTAGATAAACATGTGCTGCCATTTTACCCACGTTTTTGCTAGGTTTAACGACTTTTACACATGTTTTTCATAGACCAGCAAAAAGCAACATACTATCTGACAAATTTTGGCCAAAAAAATAAAGGGGCGACTGCGATGTTTGTATGTTTGAACATTTGTATATAAGGATGATTGCGTTTGAATATAACCCAAATAAATTTGATTTCAAATTATTGTCTTAAAATAGGTGTACTGATCATAGTGAAATATATTTAAGGTTCTCTGTGACAATAAGGTACTAGACAGTGTCATCTATACAAATAGTAATATGAATGTAATGTTTCCATGTGTGAAAAGAATAAAAAAAACTATATTGATGAACTAAACTGATAGTTACTGAAGAAACCACATTTAGTTTTTTTTTTGTTAGGTAGGTATCTATGTACCTTGATTGACCTATGTAATTGACTTTTGCATTTAGGCAATTATTTCTATAACGACTTTCAGGAATGAACTCGGCGACTTTTTTCACGAGCGCTGGCATTACTTTTTAAGTTTTATTTTTTGATGACAGACGGAGTCACCGAATTCACCCGATCGACGTTGTCAATAATTTGCATTGCCTGTGTTGTTTTGATTGATAATAATTATTGACGTGTATTCACTAATCGATGTAAATTTATATAATGTCGATTATTTTAACAAAATAAAGTTTTAGGTACACAAAATGAAACAGCGCCAAATGTGAGTATATTTGCTATTTATGGCCTACGTAGGTATGCTTTTCATGAAAATAGATGATATTTATTTATACGTTTTCAGTTATCAAGTTGAACTATTCTGTCATTTATTTGTTGTCTAACTGAAAGTTGCATATTCCACATAAATACGTCAATCCGAAGATATATTGAACTTATTTTTGAAGAGACGAACCAAATTGGTAAATTACTTTCATATTTTGTTTGCTTTTTGTGCCTCTCAACATAACGTAGTGCCACCTAACACTTTTGAATTATTAATATTTACATTAGGCTGTTAACAGCTGGTAGCATTTATAGTTTTTTTTTTCGCGATGCCCCTCTTTTAATCGTTTCTCTGCTTATTAAATCCCATTGTCGGACCCTTAATTTTGTACCTACCATTTGTGTGAATTTCATAACTGAATTTCATAAAGCCGAAAAGACATTACCTATCAGTTAAAATTATTTAAAAAAGAAAAATTGTAAGATATGTACAAATACTAGAATACTAATCCCATGATGAAACCAAACAGCCGTTTGGTTTCATCTTATTGACCAATCTATCTGATTTACTAATTCATCTCGCTTCATGAACCATGTAATATTAGTTATATCTGCATTACGCTTCCCTACATTGAAACTATGTAAAAAAGTAGAAGATAATAAACTGAAACCTGGCCGACAATAAAATTGTTGGATAATTTGGAAATTATAGGACGAGAGCTTCTTTTAGTCTTATGTTGATATTTCTTAGTACCGTTTATTTAAAATTAAATGCATTATTCATTACTTAGTAAAAACCTTATCAGTGAGCGATTGTGTTAGTTTTGGTTCTTTAATTGTTTCCGTTGAAAAGTCAACACATTATTTATTGCGTCAGCATGAAAAGTTAGAAATATTCTTTAGTTGATTTGTAACGGCTATAATAAGTCTTATCTTACAATTAGCCTAAAAAAAAAGATTATTTGTAATATTTGTTGTATGAAAGTCTTAAGTAATATTCTTTCTAATGGTAAGTCTTAAGTAATATTCTTTCTACATTGCAAACACATTCTATAAAATCTGCTTTGATTTGTACTGAGTTTTTTTTTTAAATAATTGCCATGACCCAGGTCATATTCAATTATTTTGGACCCTACTCAACTAGGCCAAATGTGTCTGTGCTAGAGTCAGGAAGACGGTGGTAATGAAGCGTTAAAAATGGTCATAATATTATTTAGCTTAAGATACCTACGGAAAAGGCACCAGGAAGGGTTATGTGGTGCATTACTCAAATAAAAAAATAAATAAGAAAATGGTATGACCATGTGCGGATATGAATCCGCTACCTTTGGGCCAATAGACCAATGCCTTAACCACTAGACTACCATGATCTCAATTTTGCGCCAAAGAATTCAGTACGCCCGCATTTCATAAGAAATTACGTCATGAACTCAATGTTAGCGCAAATAAACATGCTTTTGAGTTAACGACTTTGACTTGTTAATCAATATTAAGATTTATCGTGAGGTGTGAGTGAGTTCAGAAAATAACTGTTCAGAAATTATTTTTCCTGTTTCGATCCGACTTCAAATATAAAGCAACCTAACCCAAAGCGAGAGGCTTTTTTAAAATAAATTCATGTCACTAATATGACAATTTCACTCTTTTTAAAATTGGCTATAAATAATTTAGCCTCAACTTCTGTATAGAATTTAAACCAATATGAAACAGCCAACATATCTTTTGCACTCTAGCTGACCCACAATTTTAGTTTATCCTTGATATTTTTGAACACTTCTTACTATTAGAAAGTACATGCATATTTTGTATTGCATTGCATTGCATATACTGTATTGCATTGTGGGATTCATACGAAAATATATTTCTATATCTGCTACAAAATGTTTAATTAAGTAAACAAATTGCAATTGCAAATTGTAAATTGCAATTGTTGTCTTGACACATTTTTCTTGCAATTGGCAAGGCGTCCTTCGCTATTCACTGGCATCCAATGATGCTTTGTTAATTAATCATATTCAGACACCTTGATACCATCTGTCATTGCCTCTCAAACTTTTCAGTTATTATTATATATTTTTTTTAATTGTGCCTGATTATTTCCATATATAACATCAAATATATCCTTCCAAAGTTCTACTTACTTAACTACCACAGGATGAGATTAAATTAATGTACACATCCTCCTCCCCCCCCACATTTATTTTTAGTTTATATATATTTTATTTAGGGAAATTATTAAATAGTAAACACACAATTTCAGAAAAAAACCTTATTTACTCTTGAGTCCGATGTGTAAACTACTACACTAAAATCTGTTCTTTTAAAGGGGACACTCACAAGGGAACCATTTTTAAATGATAGGTTATTTATACCTGAATGGTTTTAGAAGTCAGTAAACCCCTCTTTAGTACGGTTTTCTGTTTACCGAAAGCAAAATTGTAAGATCCGAATTGTGTTTCTGAAAATTTCTTTTGTATTTTTTCTTCATAATTCACAGCTAATAGTAACAAACAATTAATATTTCGAATCAAAAACTAAAACTGCTGACTCATGCAATCAACTCGGAATGCTGCCTACGAGATTATGTTTTTGTTAAAATGCAGTTGGCTAATACAATATAAATATATGGTGTTTTAATGTTGGAAAGCATTGCTTGATACATTGAAACAGGTTTTCTTTTTGTTGTCTCATTCAGTTGAATTAATAATGATGTGTATTCCTATTTTTTTACAGTTTCTTTAATTATTTTTCTCTGGTGGGTTTACTATATTGGTTAAAGTAGAAAAATGTGAAAAATCATGTTTGCGATCTATACCCACACATTCGGGCAATGATCTACCTCACTCCTACCTTTAAAATTGTTTTTCTTCATTGATAACTTTGGTAAGAATTAATCGTAGGCGCTTATCAAGAAATTTAAAGAAAAAAAACACAAATTCAGAAAACCCCTAACACACAAACGGCTTAACGGATTTCTTTGTATCATAGCTAAGAACACTCTCGATCAAGTCACCTTTCGAAAAAAAAATCAAAATCGGTTCATCCATTTGGGAGCTATGATGCCATAGTTAGACACACACATACATGCATTAAACTTATAACACCCTTCCGTTTAAGTCAGGAGTTAAAAATTGAAGTTGAGTGAATTTTGTATGGATATTAATTAAGTGAAAATATAAAAATTTCAATGATCAAGTGATATTTGGGTTGCTTCTATTTATTTTTATTAATTGGGAAACGCATTTGAATGAATAATGAATTAAAATAAAGTACATCAAAGACAATAATATTAAGTTATGTCATGATATAAAAAGTCTTAAACCTTTAAAAACGAATAGAAGCTGAGTTTGATTACTTTTCTAAAACTACTCTCGTCCCATTAGCCAGCTGCCCGTGTCCATGGTTCAGCTCGAAAACTACAAATGTTTGAAGGTTTATTTTTTTGGTGTGTCGACTCTTAGAAGAATTTAGCAATTTATTTCCTACTTTGTTGGTACCTTGCTTTTCTCTCGTCGAATCTTAACGGAATTTCGGAACTTAGCTTTGACTTTTGACAAAGCGACTGACAGCAGCAGTGGTTTCCTTCCATATTTTCCACACTAAACTACTATTTATCCTACTCACGAGTAGGTAAGATACATCTTACGAGTTACGTTTGAGGCAAGGTCAATTTGAGTACTGACAAGTCAAAGCAGACCTAACGAGGGTTGTCCGATAAGTACCTAGCCTTCAAATAAAAAACGAAAATTTTGGAAAAGTGGCGATTTATTTCTCAACATAGTCTCCTTTTAGTTCGATATACTTGATCCATCGATACTCCAACTTCTTTAACCCGTCTGAAAAAAAAATTTCCTTGGGGTCTGCAAAGTAGGCCTCCGTGGCGGCGATGAACTCCTCATTCGACTCAAATTTGTGCCCGCCGAGTGACTTTTTCAAGTTTGGAAACAAAAAGAAGTCGCATGGGGCCAAATCTGGAGAATACGGTGGATGGGGCAGCAGTTCGTAGACCAATTTGGCCGTGGTGACGGCGGAGGTGTGAGCCAGTGCGTTGTCATGGTGAAAGAGCACATTTTGCTTCGCCAAATGAGGCCGTTTTTTCTGCAATTCGGCGTTGAATCGGCCCAATAATTCGGTATAATAGAGCCCTGTGACCGTTTTGCCCTTCTCTAGGTAGTCGATGTAGATCACACCTTGTGAATCCCAGAAAACGGTGGCCATCACCTTTCCGACTGATGCACAGTCTTTGCCTTCGTCGAAGCACGTTCGCCGGGTAAAGTCCACTGTTTCGACTGTTCCTTGGTCTCTGGTGTGTACTAGTGAACCCATGTTTCGTCGACGGTCACGAAACGACTCAGAAACTCCTTCGAATTGCGCTTAAACAGCGTCAAACACTGCTCTGAAGTGGTCTCATGGTTGCGCTTGTTGTCCGGAGTGAGCAAACGCGGCACCCATCACGCCGACTGCTTTCTCATGTCCGCTCGGTGTGTTGAGACGCCTACTGTCTTAGCCATCTCACGCACTTTCAATCGGCGGTCTGCCAACACGAGATTGTGGATTTGTGTTATGTTATCCTCCGTGGTGGCCGTTTTCGGCGCTCCTGGGGGTGGTTCATCAAAAACCGACGTGCGACCACTTTGAAACTCGTTAACCATTTTTTGAATCGAAGAGGAAGAGTCACCGTACACAGCATCTAAGCGCTCTTTGATTTCGCTGCGCGATTTCCCTACCAGAAACAAGAATCGAATCACCGACCGATATTGCTTTTTTCCAATTTTCTAAAATCCGCTAACACGTCCGCTTGTCTAAAATGTCAAAACAAAACTACGATTCCCATTCGGCTCAAATTTGGACAGTAGCCGTCTAGAGAATGTACTACACGATAATAAATTTCTCTTGCGATAGTGGCGCCATCGGGCGGTGATGCTAAGTACTTATCGGATTGCCCTCGTATTATAACATGTGTTTTTACAATTTTTAAAATATTTCCATTATCAATTGGTGTAATATATTTCACAATGCAGATGAATAATCGAAGCAAATTGTCAATATCCAAAAATAAATATTCATACAATATTTTGCTTTTTTAAATTTAGTTATGAAATTTAGGTTCATTAATACTGCAATGTGGAAATAAAATTTCATGTACGAGTATATCTAATAATTTTTAATTTAAAATGAGAAAAATTTTAAACAGGGTTCCTTAAATACGTTACAAATGCAATACTTTGTTTGGACAGCGAAGGTAATTTGGCCTATGGTTCGCTATCTATTTACCTAGTTGTGACATTTGTTGTAAGCCTTCACTGCACTCAACAAAATAAAACTTTTGTTCTTTGGTTGTATAGAAAACATGTTTGTGGCTGAAAGGTTTGTGACCTTGAATAACTATGTATTTAAGTTGCATAGTTTTTTTTTGCTGTTTGAAAAGAATGAGTGAACGTTATATTTAGTGTTAGATGTTTCATTATTTATTTTTATTGATTGGGAAATGCATTTGAATGAATAATGAATTAAAACGAAACCTACATAGGCTCCAACGAGTCCTGCAAATTGCTGCATCTAAAATAACACTATCCGGCGACTCATTCCTTATCAGCTTCCATGGAAGTATTCCACTCAAAAAAGGCACATTTGTGCAATTTTACAAGGCAGTCATTTGTAGTTTTGCCTTTTTCGCTTGGGCAGCGGTCTGGTTAAGCAATGTTTAAAAATGGTATGGCCCTCTGCGGATTCGAACCCGAGACCTTTGGGTCAGTAGCCTTAACTTACCACAATCTCAAAATAAAATAGATAATATTTAGTCTTTAATATTTTTAGGTAAAAATGTTTATCTTTATTCTGTTAAAAAGACATTCCTGTACATTTAGAATTAAATTTTAGTACCTGATACTTTATAACCATGGTTTTTCATAGCTGTATTATTTATTAGGTGTGAAAATGTTATTTGTTTATTGCTGTGCATACATAATTATGAAATTAAATGAAACACTATGTTTTTTGTTGTTTGAGGCGTGAACTGATTGCGCTAATGCAATCTTACAACCCGCTTTTGTGAACAAGACAAAAGTATTATATAAAAATGTATCTATGGTTGGAAGTTATGAGGCAGGGGAGTACAGTGATGTATTGAGAAAGAGAGCTGTAGGAAGTTGGCGTTGCAAGTCTTGCTGTAATATGGCTACATTTGTATTTCAGGTCAAAAACAGGATGTGCGCCAGATATGGACAATCTGCACTCTTATACGTTTAATGCAAAAGAGGATGGATGCGAAGAGAGTGAGGCATTTCCACTTCAGAAGTTTCGTCAGAACGAGGCCAAGCAGTTCATTGAGGCACAAATCCAAGATGGAGACACTCTGCAGGCGCTGGCACTCAAGTTTCGCTGTTCGGTCTGTCTCACGATTACCTCTTCTACTTGATTAATTGCTTCAGAAAGCAAATCTGAATTTGGGAATATAAATGACGGATTCAGGCCGTATTATATCTACCCCACAGAAATAGAAAAACCATTGATTTTTTGAGTGCCATTCCATAGTTCAAAAATTTAATAAAAGATGTTTTTTGGAATAGTTTTATGCTAATATGTAATCTGAATCATTTATTGAATAGCAAAAGATGTTATTGCTGGTGAGGCGCTGTTGGGTGCATGCAGTTCTGACTACTTTTTGTTACCTTCAAGTTGCCTTATTTTCTAAAAATAGAAAATAACCACCACCGATTAATTTACCACCGATGTAAATCGGGTGCAAGCGACGATAGATCTGTCATCCTTATAAGGTCTTATGGCGTTCTCTAGGTAAGGGCACCGCTGGATCTCTACATTCTGACTCTTTTTTCATGGTACTCTTTGTAACCAGATTTTGAGTATTACTTATTACATTTGGTTGAACAATTTTCTGGCCACATTAAAAAAATATTTACTATCTTGTTACATGGCCTGAGAAGTGAGCAGTATTTGAAAATATAGTTGAAATTGACGATCAAATGCTAAATTTATGGTCAGGGAGGGACACCTGAGCAAAGCTACCCATCTTGACATGTTTCTGCTCCTGCTCAGATCTCTGTTCCACTTTAAGATTCAATCTTGTAAAATAAATGTTTCCAATTACTTTATTTTTTCACTTACCATCTAGTAATATCATTTAGTGATAGCAATCATAATTGTTTCCGTGGCTTTTCGCGCAGTTAGCACTTTTTCTTTAGTCTGTTTTGTAATTGAATTTGAATTATGTGTAATATTGCTTATAAGATGGAAATATACATATACTTTATCTCACATATTTGGCATAAATTTAGAGAGACTGACCTTCTGTTTAATTTTTGAAGGTTGCGGAACTGAAACGGGTCAACCATATGGACAAAGATAATGAGATACACGCCCGAAGGACGCTCAAAGTTCCCATAACTCCATTCTCCATCTTAACAGAGGCATTTGTGAATGCTCGTACTTCATCACCTCCTGTCGCCTTCCACTCGAATCTGAGCTCTGAGATTGCGGCGCCCGTCAATACTCTGGTCAATACCATTCATGGTTTGTCGAGCCCATCACCCGTAGAAGCCTTTCAATCACGCGTGCCACCGAAAGACAATCCAGAAATTACCGTTGACGTCAATAATGCAATCATGAATAGTATCCTTACCACAAATCCTGTAGCTAAACTGGATGATTCATCGAGGGAGAATGGAGAACTCTCGGATGATATGAGTTCTCCTCTTTTGGAGTGTCCATCGGCGCAGCGGCCGAATACTTCCACGGTCGAGGACATGGTCATTAAAGAGTTTACAGAACGGGGGGATAACTTGGGCTTCAATTGGAAACAGCTCCTGCTCTGTACTCTTCCTTTAGTCATTATAATCCCTATAGTTATCATATTTTTCTTCACTGACCTGACCAAACACCATGGACCCTTACATGATCACTGACAATGATGAATTTGTGGCGACTGTCACCAAATAAATCCTTCATCATTGGCTGAAGAATGAAACCTCATTGAATGGGCATCATGAAAAAAGGAATAAGAAAATCAGAATATAAAATAAACAAAGGCTGCGAAGATGCCTCTGTGACACATTCCCAAGCCGTCGTGCCTTACATTTGTTTGTGTTAAATGATTTCATGCCTTGTCAAGCACTATTATCACAAACAATAAAACCGTAGGCGCTAAAAGGTGATTCTGCAGTTTTTAAATATTTTTAAGAGGCGATAGCAGAGGTCAAGAACACACCTTCTTTACCCACTTTGTCACTCCACCGCCACATGCATGTATTATCTATATTTTATGCTATTCTTATATGAATTTGTTTTACTGCTTTTGATATAACACTTTAGGAACATAAAACAGTTATTTATTAGGTTGGAGTTCAAAATTCAACACTATGAAACAGGGAGATAACTAATATATTTTTACTCAACTTAACATTCCCTACTATCTAAAATATTTTGCAAAAAATATCACCTGGATACCAAAAAGGTGTTTGGGACCAACAACAGCTTGATTGCATATGTAATATGGGGATTTTAGGTTTTTTAGAGTTTATTTTTTTTACTTATTGGTATTTCCTATATCTAAAGTGCCCTACTTAGAGAGAGCGTTATTTGGCAAGCAATGCACTTTGGAGAATGCATTTAGCTTAGGCCGTTGACTATCAAACTAGGAATGCGGGGAGCGACCAAATTGTTCCTCCTGTTCAAAATCATAACCCTCTCACCGATACTCCCAATAGGGTTGTTGTATTACAATTTGAAATTCAATAAACTATTTAATGTATTTTATACACGGTCAACACTCATTATTTTTTTGTTACAATGGATATTTGCGTACAGTATAAAGCTAGTTTAATTAACAGATATTTCTGTAGTGATCTCACTTATCTTCAGGGCTTGCTCTGCATCACACGGCTTCTTGCAGAGTACTGCCTGTTAGCGGGGACACAAATATAGCAATGGGAGGACTTCAAAAACCGTTCTGGCAGTATTCTTCAAATGAATATGAATAAAAGGAACTAGCTACAACCTGCATCCTTGCCAACTGCCAAGTACTCTAAAATCTAATTAAACTGCCCATTCAGAAATCCATCTCGGCTGTTTACAGTAAGTTTCCCTGGAGATTTCTGTACAAAAGTCAGTGTGATTTATGGCTCTTCATCCCTTAAGTGGCCAATTTCGCTCCAAAAATTTGTGCGGGAATGCCGCTGAACTACCAATTAATTAATTTAAAAAATAAAGAAAACTCACCCCTTTACTGTAAAGTTGTAGTGCATGAGACGTCCAACTCTACGAGTCAAACGTCATCTGATTCGCCAGAAATTCACTTATAAAATATCACTTTAGTTACTATCTGTCATGCACTTTTTTTTAAAAACTTGATTTAATTTTTATTTGTGACTCATTTAATTTGAAATAAATACTTTTCTTACAAGCAATAAAATTTGTAATGTCTTTTTTAAAAAAAAGAAACAAATTATAAATGAAACAGACAAATATCTATTTATGTCAAACGGTGTCACTATCTATTTCACACTAACACATGGTAAGAAAACAGTTCCTAATTGATTGAATAATTATTTGAAATTAACTCTCCTTTGTGAGTAAAATTGATATATCTTTTTTTTAAAGTAAATGTTATATCATTTTAATGACCTTTTTATTACAATATGAGGCGTCAACATTAGATGTTTTTTCTTTTAATTTATGGCGCAAAAATATTTTTTTTTCTAAACGTAAAGCGCATCTATCTGATCAATAGCATTATTCAGGATTGTTTAATATGGAAATTTGTAGTTGTAGCATTAAAAAAACTGACCGAAGGTGTAGATTTTCCCTAAATCCGTAAAAGTGTGAATATCTTGAAAACTAGCGACTTTTTACTGAGGTTGTATTTAGATATTATGATTAGTCGTGAGCTGGCCTATTACTCCTTGAAGTATGTTGCATATATTTTTCAAAAATATTTATAAAGGTGACATCGTTTATGATGGAAAAAAGAGGCGCCGATGTAGGGGTCATATACAGCGAGAGTGACACCTTTCTGAGCAGGTGATAATCAGTCTCTCTAAAATGTTAGCATTTTATTTTTATTTATTTATTAGATATTATTTAGCTTGACTGTGTCAATATCAGTGAGTATTTTTTAATTGTAAAATATTATGTATAAGTATTTGATGACATTACTAAATATATGAAATTTGTTAAATCATTGTGAGATTTTTCGATAAGGTTAAATTAGCAAAAGATTTTAACCACTTTGTTTAAATGTTATTTTTTAAAATAAATCAATTAGTTAAATTAACATGTGCATAACATAGGGTTGTTGCATATAGTTATTTACTGAAGTTTTGATCTAAGAAAGTTATATAATGAACTGTAAGTATTAAAAGATTCATAAATATATGTAATGCTAAAATTTTAAAAATGCAATAACCCTATTTGTATTGTTATTTGTTTTTTTCATTCTGTACTGTTTAAACTATTGAAATTTACTGTTTCTTGTATATATCTACATTCAGTGCCTATGACTTATAGTGACGTATATTTTCATTTATGTTACCTAGTTTTGGATACATTTTATAATAAAAAATATATAATACAACTAGCTGACCCGGCCACGCGTTGCTGTGGCTAAAGTTTTTGTTATATTACATTATAGTAAACAATCTAAGAGGAACAATAAGAGAACATCAGTCACGGAGTCCACTATGCTTTTTCACACAGATGGTATTTGTAAAAAAATATGGTGATCTCCTTATTTGACTTTCTACTACTATAACCCTTTAGTACAATGAAATTATTTACGAACAAAGACGAAAATGTTGATGTTGGTATACAAATTCACTGGATTGAGATTTGAAGGAGAAGTACGTTGAACACAATTAATTAAAATGTTCTTACACTTGATACTAAGCAGAAATCAATAGGTAAAAAATAAAAATTTATCAGATTTATTATTTCCATTTAATTTTATAACAAATATAAGTATATTACAGTATAATACAGTAAATAACATGTGACGCTTAAACTCATGAATGAGGTAGGCAAGGCAGACAGTCTTAAACTTTTAAACATTAATATTTTTTTTTTTGAATTATAAATACTTTCAATTTCAATTTAATTTAACACCAATCGGTGCACAATGTTTTTGGTTAACCTGTCTTTAGCTAACACAAATAGATTCGACGGTTTCCCAACACGTGAACACGCAACATATAGTTGCCCATGAGAAAAACATGGATTTTCCAAATCTAAACCACAAATGGACATTGTTTGACCTTGAGATTTATTTATAGACATGGCGAAAGCTAAACGAATTGGAAACTGTAGCCTTTTGAAGGGTATGGTAGAATCTGATGGTATCATCGGAATACGTGGCAGCAGGACCACTTTTCCTTTAAACTTCCCAGCCAAAATGGTTGCTTCAAGAATGTTTCCGGTGATCTTTTTGATGACCAAACGCGTACCGTTACATAATTGAGGTGGATTCAAATTACGGAGGAGAATAATAGGGGAACCAATCTTTAATCGAAGATTATGTGGTGGCATTCCAGGGATATCTAATGAATTTAAAAATTCAATCGGAAAATTTACACTTTCATTTTCATCAACAACAGTATCGATTGATTTAAAAGACATCAGATCGCCTGGTAACAACTGTTGTATCTGGAAGTTAATTTCGTCAACATCAACGTTTTTGGCTGCCAAAATCGCCCGTTGACTAAGCCATTCATGATTCAAATAATTATTCTGAATATCCGGGAAAATACTCTGAATCAATTCAGTTTTATCCTGAACAACAGTGCAAAAATTGTCTGGTAGTTTAATGCATTGCGTATTTGGTTGCAGTTTTATTTTACCGTTCCCAATATCTAGTAGTTGTTCGGAAAATATTAGTGCTGATGGATCATTTTGCAATTGTACTCGCATATTTATGGTCAATCGAAGTGTTTCAACACTTCGCCATAAGAATGATTGTTTCAAACATGCATTAATCTCATCCGCGAAAGTAGAGCGAGGTATAACCGGTAAGGTCTGCCGGAAATCACCAGACAAAAGTAAGATAGCACCACCGAAAAGTTTATTATTGCTGTTTAAATCTTGCATAGTTCTGTTTAATGCTTCAAGTGAATATTTGTGTGCCATTGTGCACTCATCCCAAATTATTATAGAACTCTTCCGCAACACTGCAGCTATTCCACTATTCTTTTTGATGTTACACATTGCATCTGGTTTATTATGAACGTCCAATGGCAGCTTGAATGTTGAATGTGCTGTTCGCCCACCATCCAGTAAAGTAGCCGCAATGCCTGACGATGCTAATGCTAATGCGATTTTTTGTTGCGACCGTATTTTGGCAAGAATCAACGATATTAAAAATGTCTTACCGGTTCCACCGGGTGCATCCAAGAAAAAAAAACCGCCTTGTTCAGCAGCAACAGCCAGCATAATCCGATCATAAATAATTTTTTGTTCTGCTGTCAGTAATGGTTCACTGTTCATGATAATTGTTGCTAAACTTCCATGGTCATATTGATTTTCTCGTTGTAAATCGGTATTGACTAAGTCGGTGGCTGGACGATTAGGTGATGGCATACCATAATGATTAAGTGGTAAATTTGAAATAAGAACACATAAATCCTCGATCAAGACCAATGCTTCATTGTACATCTCTGGTGTATAATCTATGTTTTGGCATTGATTTGTTTGTCTAATTCGGTGCAAGATGTCTTCTGTCATACAATTTTTATATTTTTCCCACAAAGTTTGTGCTTGCGAGGGATAACATGTCGCCAAAATAATTGCAAACTGACGAATGTTATTCGGTGTTGATGTCAACGCAGCATCAGCAAGCGTTAAGTCCCAATGGTTATCGTCTTCTAGCAATTGCAGTTCACGACATGCATCCTGGTATGTATTGAATACTCGACCATTAGCTGTTCGTAAAAATTCAAAAGACGTTGGTCCGGGAACATTCACCAATAACAAACGTAAATAGAAGCACTCACGTTGCTTTGGATGTACCGTGTAAAGTCTCCCCAATGTCTTAGCTTTGAATATGCCTGTAATGGAAGGATGTGGTTTTCCTTGTTTCCGTGGCTCCCATTTTTTACTGGATTTGTTCCATGTGAAATAACGTGGAACATCACCATACACCAATGTCTTCGCGAATTGGCCAAAAACATCAGGTTTTTGACACAATGTAAAAAATTCAGTTAGAGTCGTTTTCGGAGCTTCGAACGCTCTTTGGAGAACATTTTCTTCAGTGAAGTATACACGTTGACCGTTTTCAAGATGTATTGCCAGATGTTGGACAGCAGGATCTCTTTCGTGGATGGGAAAGCTGAGAATATGCCAAATAGCTTCATTGCTGCTAATGTATCTGCCCATTTGGTATCGTGCTATTTCGTCATTTTTATTTATGTTTTTTACTTCAAATATGGCCAAATCACTGCCTTTGTTTACATATTTACAAATATACTTAATTGATTTAACAGAACTGCAAAGCTCAACATTGATATGAGCTTTGTAAGTTTTTGAAAGTAGTGGTGAGTAAGTCATCGCATCTTGTATGTATTCCTGCATGTTCCGTGGACTGCCGATGTAGCTTGAAGGTAAAATGAAAGCATTACCGATGTCATTGGGATTTAAATTTCCATCGATGTTTCCAGCAACAGCATCTCGTAAGTGAATATATTCTTCCGATCGTAGTTTTGCCTGGTTGAATCGAAGGAATCGCAAGCGTTCGCTTTCGACCTTAGCATACATATCAACAATGTATTGATGGAACAGCTGACGATATCGAAGGATATAATTGTCTTGATGTTGTCTAACCATTATTCGGTGTGCGTAGTAGTTCATTGAGCTAACTTTATTATTTCTGTAATCACCTAAAAAAATAAAAAATAAAATGCAATACGAAATTAAAATCTATACATACAGTAAGAAAGTAAATAGATAATTGTCAAATTTACCGGTATTTGGATCATACTGTTTGATATTAAGGTGATATTCATCTTGTCCTTGCCAAAATATCAATGGATATTGTAGTGCGTCATATGAACGGTGTAGATCCGAAATCGTACTGACAGTGTTGTCTCGCCGTGTAATGTTTATAGATCTTTTGTCAACTGGATCACCAACCATGATAACAGCAACCTCATCAACAGTTGGAGCGTTGAATCTACCAGCATGTTCACCTAATGGTACTTTGTCGGCTTTTATGACGATTTGATAATTGTCATTTTGCAGTCGTGGCGAAACTCTTTTGATCAATTGAATTAGTTGATTTAGTTGGATAACCATCAATATCCGTGATCGTGTCATTCGTATGTGGCTTTGGGAAGTTTTTTTTACATTTTCCATTTTCCATGCACGGTGAGGTCATGTTGAAAACACCGCATGGCCCATGGATCATGTGTTTGGTGACAATATCAAATAATTCTTGATCAATTAATGGGTCTGGAATTTCGGCTGAAATTATTTGATCGATTTCTTCAGGACGGATTCTATCTTTAAGCCAAACCAAAATGTGGGCATGAGGCAAACCTCGCTTTTGCCACTCTATCGTATACAGCCAACAACGTGTGATACCAAAAATTGTATATTTTACAATAAAATCAATTAAGGATTTCAATTTCTGTTTAAACACACGTGCAGTTAAATCATGACGATGAATGGCTTGTTGTCCTGGCAATAGTAAAGTTTGTATCTCTTCCCAATTCGGATTACATGTGAATGTAATAAATAAATCCGGTCGGCCGTAATGACGTACGTAAGTCATCGCATCTTGTATGTATTCCTGCATGTTCCGTGGACTGCCGATGTAGCTTGAAGGTAAAATGAAAGCATTACCGATGTCATTGGGATTTAAATTTCCATCGATGTTTCCAGCAACAGCATCTCGTAAGTGAATATATTATTCCGATCGTAGTTTTGACGTTTGCGTTTTGACGTTTGCCGCTCGCGTTGTTGAGGTTAGATTTTTTCGGTGGCATTTGACTGAAAATAATAATTTTCTTGTTCTTATGATATTCTCTTGAAGACGTTCGTTACACTGTTCTTGAGATTCTTGTGCATGACCTGCTGTCCTGATTCTTTGAGCTAGATTTCTTGATTCAATTTGTTTTGCCAACTGATGGGCTCTTTTAATACGTTTGCGTCGAATAACTGTCACTGTCAAATAATAACAGACATTAGCGCCATCAACCCAGTCGAAAGGTATCGACATCTGTCAGTTTTATGACTGCCAAATAATAACGGACAAAAAATTAGCGATAAATTAAAATTGCGACTATAATTTGAGATTTAAACTATCCTATCTCTCAAGTGCACATCGAACTGCACATGTTCAAATTTTATTATAATCGGTTAAGTGTTTTAGGAGTCCATTGAGGACAAACATTGTGACACGAGATTTATATATATTAAGATAATACATGATCGTGACAATACAGACTGTTGTTGGTTTTTCAGCCAATTTGTCATATTATATACTCTATAATTTATTGTAAGTCTAAACACATTACGTTCAAATGTTGTAATCACAGTAGGAAGTTGATCAAGGGCTGTCAAAGGTTCGAACCATCGATTTAGAAAGGTATAGATATATGCAGAGGCCGCGAAAAAATATTTGAATCGCTTTTTTCTTAACAACAATATATGTCCAAAAAGTTAATTTTCCAGAAAAGATAAAGTAATTTCAGGTCTACTAAAATGTTTAACTAAGGATTCAAAGATTTATAAAAAATATATTTTATTCGTAATAAAAACCAATAAAACAAAAAAGTAAGTACATATTAGGTTATTTATTTAAATTTTTGAATTTTCAAACATTAGAAAACAAAATTGGACACGAAAAAAAGAGTCCGATACTCCGAGATATTAATAAAACAAACATTGTTAATCATTTTGCACATAAACACAGCGCAGAGCTAGTCGAATATTGTCAATGCTCTTCTTTCACATTGAAACACAAAATAATTCTGTCTCTTTTACATTTTTATGTATAAGGTACGGCAGTATGATATTGTGTAATTCGACCAAGTAATCAGTTCCTGAAGGCTTATCTAAACCTTTCTAAATCGATGGTCCAGACCGAAAAAGTGCCGGATATAAATCTCTGGACCACGACGCAAGTTTGTAAGGAGCGTGTTGTTGGTTGATGTTTTGCAGAGAATTAAAGTAATGAGAGCAAGCGCGGTAATGATACTGAATATATAGCTCACGGCAAATGAAATTTTAATCTTGGATTACCTGAATTTTTAACACAGGTAAAACATGTTTTGGAATACTTATTAAATTGTAACTTCCTCGCATGTGGTAGCGACGATTGGACGTTGAGTCGGCATTTTGATTAGTTAAAGTGTGTGCTTGTAATTGAAGAGTCTACCATTAAAGCATTGTAAAAGTACATACATTTAGTATCTTCCTTGCCTAGTCAAGTCAAATCTTTGCGCACTTCAATCTTCTCGCGTCAGGAATAGAACTTCCAGATGCTACGAGTTCAAGCACATCAGCCGTGTGAGAACACACCACAGCATGTGACTATCAACAAATAGTAAAAAAATATGAAACTTTCAAGAACTGTCACGGTAGCAATCAATCACATCTTGCGAACTTGAGGAAAAAAAAAGTTCTTTTTTTAGGCACCTCTCATCATGAGAATCAAACCAGACATGCCATTTGATTTCAATTGCTTTGCGTTACGTAATGTTAGGCGCACGTCCAGTAACACTGAATATGTTAAGTACACATCAACATACTAATATGCAATTCTTTTGAAATTATTTTTTTTTGTTTGATTCAATGTGTGTTCGGAGTGGTGTATCCGGCTTAGGTTAACTAATGGAATGTTCTTTAAGTTTAATATTATTGTCATACAATATTTTGGAGCTAGCTCCGGTGATACTGTTGAGTTTAGTAGGTGAGGAAAAAATGTTCAACATCTCGCTTAAAACAGCCTTGGAACACTGAAAACGATCAAATACTGACCTATGAAGCGAATTTTCCTGAAAAGAAAAGAATTGAACCTAATGTTCCGTTTTCTCAATATAGGTTTTATCTTGGAGGAATGGTCATTGCGACCAATATAAGAAGGTTTAGAAAGTTGAGAGATTAAATCTAACCAGGCAGGTTCATTCTTACACTCTACATTATATCTGAGTTTAAAACGCCTCCTAGTTCCTTCCAAGTAGCTCCTTAGTTAATTTAGAACGACTTCATAAATTGTTTAATCATAATTTATTTGTGGTTTTTGCATTAACTAAGAGTAGAAATAAAAGGGTAACAAAAATATTTATTGCAACTTTATCAATATAATTTAGATTAATGGAAACTATATTTTTTCATGGTCAGATTCCTATCATGAATACAGTTTGTAAATACCTATTTTAATAAAAATGTACTGAAAAAATAAGTTTTCATTTGTAGTTTTGTGCTTTTAAGGATCCACTCATCTATTAAACCTAAATACTGTGCTTTAATAGTCTCTGTTGAATATAAAATAATAACATTCAAATTTAGTAAATAAGCACAAGACCAAAATATGTAGTTAATGGTGCGGTTTGTGTCATGTAATCACACCTTTACCTCAAATGAGGGTCCTATAACCCTTCTGAAAATTCATTTGTCCCCTCTCCCTCTACTGGAACTGTCAAGCAGTGTTAAATGGTCTGTCGTAGCACCATCAGCTTGCTCATGGCATTTGCAGAAACTAGCAAAAAAAAAAACGTGTGGGTTCGTGCGAGGTATCAGCGTTCTCCACAACCTGTAAAGACAGTTGCAGAGGCACCTTAATTCCACAAACCATCAACAAAAAGCTCGGCCATCAAGTGAGTTGCAATTCATTTACGAATTTCACCACATTTCACAGATTTTTAATTTCCAGTCCTTCATTTGCCAATTAAACAGTTAAATTACATCTCTTTGTTAAATTTATTTTCAAATCAAGTGGTTTTTTAGTAAAAAAACGTAAAAGTTTACCTCATTTTGTGTGGGTGAAGAAAAATATTTCTTCAGCGGGTAGGCATATTTGCTTAATTTGATATCTCAGTTGACATTAATTAATCAATTATTTTTGACATGGTTATACACTCATGTGTCCTAAAATAAACCTGAAAACATTTTTGTTATTGTAGATCTACAAAAAACTCAGTTATTCATATATTTAGTTGTTATACATAACTTTTTGAATACTTTAATTTTCATTTGGTGATAGTTTGTTTACTTTTCTACAAATTATTGTCATTAGTAAAGTTGTTGTCAACATTTCTTTAGCAGGGTTTATAAAATACACACGAGTTTAGAGATGATGTAATTAAACACGATAGTTTTATTGGTTAGTTTATTACCATAATAGTTCGGTTGTTAATCAATAACATTCAGTGCATAGTTTCGTCACTTCATCGTTAATTGGAAAATTATAATGGCAGACTTAGCTACAGCACTTGTAACTCATAAAATTATGCGGAAAAAGGTTCAAAGTTTACAGGTAAGTGCATTAGCGTTAGAATCAAATCCACTGTGTCGTGGTAACTTTATAGTAAGATGTGAGGAACTTTCATGATGAACTTTCTAATAGCTTCTTCTATGCCTATTTGAACTGAAATCTTTCCACAACATTTAGATGCTAAAAGTGAAAATCTTCCAGCTAACTCCTCTTCTCAAGAACGACGTTCTTATAATATCCCTCATATTGATTTACCCCATTTTAGTGGAGACATCATAACGTGGCCAAACTTTGCCAATGTTTTTAAAAGTTTAGTACATTGTGACAATCACATAAACGATGCGCAGGAATTGCATTACTTGTTTAGTTGCTTGTCAGGCGAAGCATTAAATATTGTTCGACATCTACCAATATTAAACACTAATTACCAAGTAGCGTACGATCTTTTAATTTTAACGATCTGATAATACTTGTTTGATAGCCGATAGGCACTTGGAACTTATTCTTTCTGTAGCGTTTGCTGCCTGTTACTATAGTATGGACTTGCTAGGTCGAGTAACATGAAAAGAGCACGTGATTTAATACAGTTCTTTATTCCAGTAATTCGTTAATTCAATACAAGCGGTAATTATTATACAGAGCGCGCGATGTTGCCGCCGCGGTGGTCGGTCGCCAAAGAGGCCGGCTCTAGAGCGAGCCGCAACTAAGTGGGTGTCGCACTAGTGGTGGGTCAGTGACAGACACCACACTTTCAATGGCTAATTTGAATACCCAAAACACATTTGGTTTAAGAAAATTTTTGAATATTTAACAAGAAAATACTCGCGCATTAGAAGCCTTAACCTTTCCTGTTAGTGATTGGAGTTTTATTTTACTTAACATCTGTGTTCGTAAATTAGATTTGGACACTAGACAGCGTTTTGAAGTACAGTATGCCCAATCGGAAATTCCTACATTTCAATGATTACTTTATTTTTGAATTTGCAATATAAAGCTTTTGAAAATTCGTCAGTCACATCGAAACAGAACAAGGTTCCAGCAGAGCACTCTAAGCCTACGTTCAAACCTAGAAATAGTTCATTTGCGTCAAATATTCGGTCAAATGGACAATCGGATATCCAGGCAAACCCTCCTCAGGAATATTGTCCTTTGTGTAAGAAGGCACATAAACTGTACAAGTGCTTTGTATTTAAAAATAAAACCTCTTTTGAACGTCACAGATTTGTAAAACAAAATAATCTTTGTTTTAAATCAGGGGTGCTCAAACGGTCGATCGCGATCGACCGTTTGAGCACCGTGTAGAAAGCTAATATCTATATATGCTACGGTACGCCCTACCTAGGTAGGTAGGGTGTATCGTGTATGTACGACAACCCTGCATCACACACACTTGCAGTCTCTCAGAGTCGATCATAAGTAGTCTAAAAATATTGAGGTAGATCGCCAGCAGTTCAAGTTTGAGCACCCCTGTTTTAAATGTTTAAATCACATATTTTGAAACATTGTTCTTCAAAAATAAGGTGTTTTGATTGTGATGGTCTTCATTACAGTTTATTACATCTTGAGAGATCTGAATCTCCAAGCAAGCTAAACTTGCAGGAAACCAGCGGTAAGTGTAATACCCTCACGAAAGAGGTGGTTCCGGCAAAATTAGATTATTCTCGTGCCGAGCAATCAAGCTCCTCTGAGCATAAGCAGCTGTCAGCTCACAGCTCAACTATTATTGTCAAAAATATCACTCTTAAGATGACAACTTAAGTTGGCAATAGCGCTTATCCATATAAAAGATTCAAGTGGACCAATATCAAGTAGTACGTTGCCTCCTTGATAATGGATCACAGTGTAGCTAAAGCTACACGGAAGTGTGATAAATCACGGAAGTGTGTGCAAAACGATTGTGCTTGCCTCGCACTTGCAATAAGATACCCATTACGGGCCTTTTAATTATGTATGCAAAATGTTAGTTAGGAAACTTGACAGGTCCTCTGTCGATAGTCTCTGAGTAATGGGTCCTTGCCCATTTTATTGTAATAAAAACTATGATGAAATAAACGCCGTTGTTGACGGCATTGAACTTGAACATGAAAGTGCAATCTGCAAATGGATTAGTCGAATGTTCAATAAAACCGCAGTTTTCGTTTACTTCACTTCTATTTGCAAAGGCAGTTGTTTTAAAAAAGATAACTCCTCAATTGCCATCATGTCCTATTCCTGCACAGGTATGGGACAGTTTCAAGCACCTTGAATTAGCAGACCCTCACTTTAGTGAGCCCGCTCCAATCGATTTCTTATTAGGTGTAGATTTGTTCGACAAAGTTTTGGAATCACAAAAAATAACATTGGTTTCTCATCTCCCATCAGCGTTTCGAACGGTATTCGGTTGGGTTATAACAGGCAAGACTTTGATACCTAATGCAATCCCTTCGAATTCCTCTCTCGAATCAGTAGTATGTTTGTCAACTTTAGATGAAAGTTTAGGAAAATCTGGGAATCTGAAGAACCACCTTCTAAACACACTGTAAATCCTAAAGATGAATTGAGTGAAAAACTATTTCCTGATAGTTATTTACGGGATAAGAATGGACGCTTTATCGTAAGGTTACCATTTAAACCCGATCATCCTTCGTTGGGTGAATCACGGACTCAAGCTTTGTCCTGATTTCTGAATTTGGAACGTCGTTTGAAATGCGACCCACAACTAAAGCTTTCATATTCCAAATTTCTGCAAGAATATCTAGATTTGAACCATATGGAACTCATCCGTGGTTCATCAAATAACATATGTTATTACATTCCCCATCACTGGGTTGTTAAAGAAAGTGGTAGCACCACAAAACTTCGTGTTGTATTTGATGCGCCAATGCCAACCTCACCGTCTTCTTCGCTCAATATTCTTTTGACTGATCCTAAACTCCAGCAAGATATTGTTGACATTATTCTTCACTTTAGACTGCATCCAGTAGTTTTTATATCATATGTGTATAGACAAATATTTCATCCTGATGATAAATGTTATGAAACTATTTTGTGTTGGCCGTCAAGTGAACTTCAATTGAATACGGTAACCTATGGTCTTCACGAATTAGGAAAGTTGTACAGCGACCGTCCAAGGGCATCATTTGTTCTCTTGAATGAAATATTTTTAGATGATATTGTAACTGGTGCTCCTCCGTTAGTTAAACAAGCTTTAACTCTTTAGGATGAATTAGTATGTGAGGACTCCGATCGGAGTCCTCGTCACATGACGCGTTTAATTTATGATTTTTGTCTACAAGCATTTCTGGGAGTTTATGGTTTTCTATTGCTGTTCATTTCTTTGTGAGACGGCAGATACGCTTCAATAAGAAACACAGCAACTTGTATAGTCAAGTTTTTTGTATGAATTTAGCAGTCAGTCGACGCCATTACGGGTTGTTTTTCGATGGTTTTTTAGTGTTTTTAAAGTGATATTATTATTATTGAAAAATAGTATTTTAATATGAAATATTATTAAAAAATACCAACATGTGATATGCATGTTTTTGGATCAGTGTCAGAGGATTGCAAAACGCAATCCTGACAGCGGCGGCCATCTTCGTACATCTCAATATCACAATAAACAAAGGTAATTTGATCTTATTTTTCATTTGTATTTATATGAATTTGGATTAAGTATTTCGTATGAAATTTTATTGCGAACCACAAAGGTATTCTAAAATATATATACCCCAAGATAGTTATGTCGTAAATTTGGCATTATGGAATGCGTGTTTACTTGCTTTGGTGATGATTGACCAATAATCAATATTTTATTTTAATCAAAATGTTTAGTTATAATTATAACACTTTTCTAACTAATTTCAATTAGAAATATCATTCATTATCGAAATAAATTAAAAAATATTCTATTTTATTATAATATTCAAAAGAAAAATTTAAAAAATATCTACTTTTTTCTACCGTGCCTTAGTTTTTTTATATATTATAAAATTTATATATTATTTCGGGAGATAAAAGAAAGAGAAAAATAACTTGTAAGTGGCGATCCGCCTTAGAATGTGTATTTATTTTTTTAAAATTTGTTTATAGTAAAAAAATATATTCTTTAAAAAAAAAGTATTATAAATTATAGATATTATATGTTATCTAGGAACATAAGTAAAAAATAAAAAATGGGTGTCATCTCTTTGAATTTTCTTTGAGTATCAAAAACAAATTTAACTTGTCATTTTTTTTTTTTCGTTTTGTATAGTTATTAGTTGATAATAAAATCATATTCTATAGAATTTCATAAGTTATTCAAAATACTGCAGTTTATCAAGTTGACACAAATAGCTTTTCTAATATAAGCAGTAAATATGTAAGCGCCAGTAAATATGCCTTTTTTTCTAAAGTTTCCGTGACACTGGACAAGTATAAATGACCATGAACCATGTATGTGACGAGTATATCACCATTAGCACGAGAAACACAGGATTATTTTTTTTTAAATTTGGTTTACTTTGTGTTTTGTTGTAGATTAGATTAAAAAGGAATTTTATAAACAACCAACTAATCTACCTTGTTTTTGAGGTATTGGGATTTGTTACTAACCAAGGTTTATGAATAAAACATTTTTTAAATAGTTAATGCTTTTATTACCAAATACAGCTCTTAGAGGACCTAATTTCATTGTTATTCTCTAAGCATTCCTTTTAACAAAACCACCTTTTTGTAAGAAATTACTATATAGCTAGACACATTTATTTCTCATTGCTTCACATGAATTTGTACCTTTTAATTTTTTTAAGGTACCCCCTTTATTAATGCAATGTTACCCAGAGAGCGCATGCATTTTAACCATTGAACGTGCTATTTCTCACCTCAAAATAACCAAATAGAGTGCCTCAATCTAAACTAACAAGTTTTTTTATTGACTTCGACCTAGCCCAGTCGGCCGGCAATACAGACCAGTAATCCATACATTAGTCTGCAATAATTTAAATGACAGCAATGCTGACACTGGTTTTTAGTTTTAAAGTATTAAAACTTTGATCCTTATTACAGGAAATAATAAATAATATTTTATGTTTAGTTTGAGATACTCCTACTGGCCTTATGATTTTAACTATCATGAAGGCAAAACTTAACACAAAGCTCTCTAGATGCAGCAACACGAGACACCGAAATGATACATCAACAGAATGCCATTTGTACATTTTACATTTTTCTCCTGTCTACAGTTTTAAAGGACTACAATAAAATAAGTGCACATGTAGAGGTTTCACCTTATACTTAGGTTTATTTTAAAATAATATTAAATAGCTAGCTCATGGAAAATAAACTGGCCTCGATGGACTTCTACATACAAACATACTCTACGATGAAATAAATCATTCCTTTTCTAAAATTTTTAATTTATATCGAGTAATAAACCTTATTCTCACAATTTCTAATAAACAATATTTTTATATCTCTAAAAAATATATGCCAAAATCTTTATAAACAAAGAACTTTGTTTCATCACATACTATTATTTTTAAATGCAGCAAGTGTGATTACTTAAAAAAAAATATATAGATAATATTGAATGCAAATAAACTTAACTAGATATTTGTACCTTTACAGCTAAAATGCAAGTATTTAATGGGTTTTAGCTGTAAGGGCACGTTGCGCTGCTCAGAGGTGAGTTGTTTTGGCCCTTTGGGTGGTAGTTAAGGTCCTTAGTAGTCCCCGCCTCGGCCTCCAGAGTTGCTCTCGTGCACACTGCAAACACGACATGACAATAATTCTTATAGTTTCCATTTCAAAAATGCAAAAAATATTCAGGGACATCATGGCCATTAATTGTATTTATCAAATTACAAATTTTTTTTTTTTTAAAAAGCAAAAGAAGCAGAGGAAATTGTAGCAGTCGAATCAAAACGAATATGCCTGCAAACTGAATGTTACATTAGACACATTATTTTTTACACCCACAATAGTTCCAATTGATACATTATAAAAGTACATACCAAAAGTAATAAATATCAACAATAAATTCTTCATTTTCGATAATTTGTTTAATGATAACATAAATAATTGACCCTAGACGGTAAATAAAATTTAGGACTGAAAGGAAACTTAAGCAAAACCTGCATGGATGTAAACCTATGGAATGAAATAGGTTGGAACAAACAACCCTCGGTACAGTACAGACAATGTCTCATTTCAAATAAAAAAAAAACTAATGGCTTAGGATCTCCAGGCGAGTGAGGCTCAGTTATCACAATGAAATAATAAAATACTTAAAAACCGTTGTTATACAAATACAGCAAAAAACATTTCAAATAAAAACTAAGTAATGGCTTATTCAAGCACAAAAAAGAAATTACCGACAAAAATCAAAGAAGATATTTTCTGCTGTTACATCTCATTACTAGTTATTACTTATAATTTCCAAAATTTGTACTCATCTATTTATTTTTGTTTTAGGTGAATGTGAGTGAAGGCTTAAATTAATTACTTCTTACATTTATATAAAATTGTTCACAAAAATATGTAGTAAAATCCAAAATACAATAACAAAATAACAGCAATTAATCTCAACTAACATCAAGTTGTGTAAAATGCGTTATAGTATCTTCAATCATTAGCTATATTTATATTTAATAACATCTTGTTAACAAATCAATATTATATATATCCTTTTTACATATAATTATAAAGGTTGTAGATTGCAAAGTAGCACCATATTTTAAATAATTTCCTAGGATGTTTGAAATAGTGAAAAGGTAGACACACTTCCTAGAATCATAATTTTCGCAAATGCGCATCATAATGGCCGTCAAACTTGCTAATCGGCTGGGAATTTAACTGTTATCTTGTAGTAATCTAGCGAAGGGCAAGTTTTAAATAACGTAAACAAATTTTAAAAACTTCAACCACCACCAAAAGCCACCATTAGGACTTGAACTTAAACCGGCCAACTTTGCATCAGGTGCACAGACTGGCAACGCTTTCTGGACATGTCGCCGCTTTGCAGGTAAAATCTGTAGCATAAAACCCAAAATGTTCCTGTGGCTATATACACGGCTGTAACAAGATCAATTGCATCACATATTCAGCTACTGTCTGGTGGTTTAAATCCACAACATTCTTGCAGAACAAAACTTAATAGTCTACAAAGACTGGCGTACAGAGTAGTAACCGGAGCCATGGGCATTGCAAAGGGCACTACCAGCAGGCTGTTAACAATCTGAACTAAACTAAAGCCTAAAGTACTGGCAATAATACCCGGACAAAAAGCAAGCCAAAGAACTCATAATCGGTTTCTCGCAAAAGACTCCGCGCTACTAAAATGAAGCCGCGACCAATTAAGGATTATAACCAAAACCTTAGCAGGCAACTGCAAAGAAACACCTGCACTTGATTGATTGGTTTATCAACCAATGACAGGTGCAGGTTCTGCCGGGACAGCCTAGAAACCCTAATACACTTACTCGGTTAATGTGGGCCTCTAATTCGCAAAAGGTACCAGCTTCTAGACAATCATCTTCTTAAACATGAAGAGATACAAAACATCGCACTCAAAAAAATACTTTACTTTATCTACAGTATAGGACTAGAGGGTGAACTACAATAGTTCTGCAAAGGAGGCGGCACACGGCGAGTGGGATAGCACTCCTTATCCACCTACCAGACATTTTAGGGCAAGTTACGAAAAAAAAAACAGAAATCCATAAAGCCACCATTAGGACTCGAACTCAGAGCAGCCAAATTTGCACCGGATGCACAGTCTACTGAACTATAGGGTTATTTGTTAGTGAGTTCTGAAATTATTTCAGCAGTTCAAAATCCTGCATTGACGTTGCCATATGTACACAAACAAGGGTGAATTCATTTCATATACCTGCATAGAAGTGGAAAATACCAGAGGCTTCGGGTGCTGTATTAAAATATGATGTAACGAAAATTCTGCACGTTTTGTGTTGTGAGTGTAAATATTTAAATAAAAATCTTCCATAAATTCCAAACAGCTTAAATTTCAGAAATGTAAACATAGCAACATTGTCGAATACCTTGCCGGAGGTCGCATTATTTTTCTCTGCTGATGTCTTAAGGAATTGCCCTCAAAAGTTAGTAATTTAAGTGACCTTTTACATAAAGTAATAATAAAAATATGCGGATTATTTACAGGTGCTGCACATTGAACAATCATAGTAGTAATTACAAGGTTGAGATGAAATTGCAGTTAGTACATTTATACTTAATTATTAATTTTATTAAAATCATTATGTCAAGCTAATCACACTAAATATCGCCAGAAGCTCCATTCTCCTCAACATCAAAACTTTCCATGAGTTGATTGAGATTAAATGAGGCAATATCTGTATCGATATGACTCGCTTCAACACAAACAAAAAACACACCAAATGCCAGAAAACCCAATCAACATCAAGCCGATGTGAGAAAGCTCATTAGGTCCATGACAATATCGACACAAAACCTACCCAGATGTGTTGCAACTACCCCCCAATCGGAACGTCACACAATTTCCCGTGGACCGTTGTGGAGAGTGGATTTTCTGACTAGTCGTACTACCGGTTCTACACATAGACTGTGAATTCCAAAAGCGTTTATGATAAGTCATAAAAATTTTAAATGTTAAAATTATCTACTGTTGAAAATTTAATCAAGAAATGATTAGCCATTTCAGATGAAAGATGGTGCAGCATAGAGTAGATTATTATTTAGTACAGCAGACGCTCATTTCTTTGAAACGTGAGGATTGGTAAAAGTGATGCTGCGATTAATAAATGCCAGCCCACTTAATGGGAATAAAACCCCTCTGCCTTTATTATGAAGTGAGTGAGTTGTTATTCTCGGTGCCGCTCGGAGAAGTGCCCTCTTGTTAGTCGGGAAGAGCAGAGATGAGTAGAGGTAGAGATGAGTAGCGGTAGCAGGTGACGAGTCGCGCCCTTTGCAGGGAGATTAGTGACTTTTTGTTAATTCACTATCAAAACAACAAAATCACTAGTCTTCCATACAACCAACGGACAAACACACATTCTGGTTAGGTTGTGTCCATTTCCTAGGCTCTGTGCCCGATCCTTAAATTAGTCCTCCTTCGTATGACTTTAGTCAAGGTGTTAACTAGCTAAAACATAATTAAATACAATGGCGCCTAACTTGCTTCTATCTGCGAGATGAAGATACTACTGCACCCTATTTTTTCCTAAACTTTTACTGATTGAGTTCGGCTGAGTTAAGCAGCCGTTAGATCCGACTAGACACCTACCAAGGAAAGGCATCGTGCTGCAAAAAACAACAGCCGTGGGAATTGCTGCTGGATGCCCATCGTAAAGTGCCATCTTCCCTGATTAGCACAAGCAAGTTTGGGTTAGTTGAGTAGGCCTCAAAAATAATTGTATGTGATCTCTATTTAAATCATTTTTTTGCTGTTTGCGGTCTCTGAAGCATGTTTAAGGAAGGTGTTTATGCGTTTTCTATTTAACCCTAAACTCCAAAAAGATGAAGAGATGTGGATCTTTCTTAACCCCATAAAAAAATGCCATTTTTCTTCATGTATGGAGTAGGTCACTATAGTATTTATTAAATTTTAATATTATATATCAATAAGTATTTTAGGATACGCGGAGCACAAATATCAGGGTTGCTTAACTTAGCCGAACCTGTTCACAAGATTTTTGAGTAATAGGCGAAAGACTAAAAGTTAACTAACTATTACCAGCCTCAAGCTCATTTTTTTTGTAAATAATAAAAGTGTCAGGATTTTTGCTTGTTTAGCAGATAAATAGAAAATAAAATAAATTGATGACGTACAAATCAGAAATCAATAAAACAAAATAAAGTATCATAAATTGAAAGTTTCAGTTTAAATTCTTCCTTAAAATTCAAAGTGAAATTGTCTCCTTTAGATGATGGATAGGAAGATTAAATAAGCAAGGCGAAACAGTATGATTAGTTGCCATCCACAGCATAACACAAATCCCGGACAAGGCGTGGATGAAATTAAACGTAGTTAATAGCATGCCAGCAATGGATAGCAACGTACTTCCCTTAAATGGTCCATTCTTATTCTAAGATGAGATGGATCGTCCCACAGATATTTTAAAGTCACAGATCAAAGAAGTACTTAGATATTACCCTGATTTGCCATAGGATTTTTATACTCATAGACAGCAAAAAGTTTTGTGTATGGGAGGAATTGCACATTAGATGTCACAAACAAATCCGCTAGCTTAGCACACAATGGGCTGACTGCTATACAAAGAATGAAGTTTGCTGTTTTTTTTTTTTTAATAACTTTCCATATTTACTGATCTTTAAGAAATAAGAAACTGATGACCGATTTCAGCCGACCAATAATAAATTACGTAACTGGAATAAATCAATGGTAATATGAGATTTTATTAACAGCATTATTTTGATAAAACTTCTAATAGAGGAATTTCTCAGAACCTAAATTATAAATAATCAAAAAAAACTGACTACAAAGTGGCTACTTATTAGTTAAAACCGGTCGCCAGATTCTAGTTTAAATATAAGGTAAACAAAAGGGTTAAAATTTCTTATAATAAATAAATAATCAAAATAAGCAGATGAACTGGAAAAAAAATTCAGGAACTTAATTGTAGTCAGCTGCCAAACTTCTAATGAGGATATGACACTCCAGTCGACAGCAAGAGGTAATAGAGAAAAGAGACGCATCTAAATACTTCTTTCATCCATGGAAAGGCGGGCGATCTGCGGAAGATGGGAGCTGATGAGCATTAATGGCCATTACCTGAGTGCTCGGGAGGTGTTGGTTAAGCATGCAGGTTTTAAGGGAGGCTGGTCACATACTCTAAAACGTGCAAATGTCCACGGTCCATATCTATTTTTCAATTTCTTTTGGAGCCAAATTGGGATATTCTTGAAACATCCTTCCAGTTTTATGTGACAAACAAATATTTAAATTATGAATAAACGAACAAATTATGTAAATAAATATCACAAAAATATAAGCAAGCGAGGTCAATTAGAGTAGCTTAAACTACGGCTAATAGTAAGTTGGGACCCTTTTAGAAACTTTATTTGCCTGAGGGTACAGTTAAAATTTTGCACTAATATGTCGGTCTGATTAATTTTATTTGACATTGACCAGATAGTTCATATTGTTGAAATTATGACTAAATAAATTCTTCAACGAAATGTGCACAAAGTCAAAAGTAGGCAAAACTATAGTCATTTGCCGGTCTCTTCTTGACAATCATCAATGAATTTAATAATTATTAATAATAATAGCAGACAGAGTGGTTGTTAAAAATATAAAAGAAGCAAGGAAGACGGTTGAATGCACCTGCACAGAGGTCACATACTGCATATATACCACATACTGTAAATTAACCTTTATGCAAACATTTATAGGTTTATGAAAAAATGTTGTAATTTATAAACATGAATTGTATACAAACATCCAACATCCCATGTTGAGGCTATAAAATGAGCTCAGTAAGTAAGTCTTTCAGAAATACAAACATGCACAAACAAACAGATGATTACATTTGAATAATTGGATAAAAGATAACATAATATATCCTTAACCATGTGTGTGTGTGTGAGGAGATACGTAATATAAAATGGTGGGCAGCGTTAAATTCGGGCAAATTAGAAAGATTTCCAAACAATGTGTGTAAGAGAGAGGATATAATAAATATGAGGATTTGACACACAGGAGGCTTTCCAGCAGGTTTAGACCCTGACGCACTTGCAGTCGCTCGTTTGCTGTTTGACGTAACAGTAAGGGAGCAAGCAACTTTTTCGTCACTTGATTCTTCTATAAAGAGTAAGTCTTGCTAAAATCAAATGACAAAAATGTTGCTTGCTCCCCCCACACTATTACGTCAAACAGCCAGCGAGCGAGCAGCGAGTGCGCCAGAAACTAGATCTGTAGGTAGCAAACGAGAGTTGCTCTAGAGGATACTATACTATTGGTAGTGTTAGTGCAGACGATGAATGGTTTACTCCACTTTTGCGCTGACACGTAGGGCGGTTTCCCAATGTCAATGACGATTTTAAAGATAGGTAACTCTCCTGCATCTCAACTGATCTTTGCACCGAGAATGGATGCTTTCATAATACACATTATCCTGTCTAGTTCTAAAATTGTCTAAATTCCTAATCTAAAATAGGGACTACATTGAGTTATTTATAGTAGGGTGTCACATTGGTAGTTTCAGTACCCAGTCAGCAAAAAAGCACTTAAAAAGTAGTCTGTCCCCTTTACTAAGCAGACTCAATTAGCCGAAACTCTTTAGCACCATCTCGGTACTCTTTTGATCGGCGGAGTAGGTGAAGTTAGTTTACATGATCGGTTGATTTACCTCTGTTGCAGCAAGTACTGAGCCATCTGGATCTGTTGTGCGTTTCCTGCGATGGTGATGATCCTATCGCTCGCTCCCGGCAGCGGCTCGTCTATGGTGATCACTGCGCCACTGTCGTTCCTGATCTTGCGAATGCGACCACCGCCCTTGCCAATGATGGCGCCAGCTAGCTGAAATGTTATAAAATATCTGTTGTAGAGAAGTAGCTCCATTATTGAATACTGCACACATAAAGGAGAACTCTTTCAAAGGAAGGGAATAAAGGGTTTTCATAATAAACTTGATAAATATATGCGTTTTTCAGCATTATGTTATAAAAATGCTAAGATATTAGGTTGTTTATTAGTTAAATCATTTTCCCCAACGTTGTGTAAAGAAAAATGATTTTGCCATTGTGATTCGAGATTACGTTTTTGTTAATAATTTTTTAATCACAAAATCATACTGTACTAAAAAGTACTAAACGAAAAATAAAAAATAAGTAAGTACATGGAAAATCTAGGCAATTAGTGGTGATTTGCAAATTTGATAAAATATAAAAGAAGGAGCACTTCAAAGAAATTTCCTGGGATGGAAGATTGCATATTACGTTTGGCTGGTAAATAATTCCTGATGGAAGCAGCAGGTAAAGGATTTTAAACAGAAAGAGCATTATTTGAGTAGCAGGAAGCACATTGCTAGGTTTTTTATATACTCAGGCGGTGCAGGTTCAATGTAGGTTTTAGATCACCATTTAGCAGATTATGCCAAATATGCAACAAATTGTTCCTAGGAACAATTTTTCTCGAAGGCCACACTTTTATTAGCATTAGATATAAAATAAATCACTCTGCGTGTGAAAAACTTGTAAGGATGCAAGATTAACCAAGATTATGTTTCTTTAGGAGTTTTTACCTCTGAACTTGTCCCCTTTATTTTTCCTTGATTAAATAAATAATATCTGTACTGGGTGCAAAATAGAAAAGAAAAATAAATCACTCACATCCTTTGGAATGGTGACCTGTGTGGAATCAGAGCCTGCGGGTATTTGTGAGTTGGGAGGCCCATTGTTGAGTTTAGCACCACCGCCAAAGGAAGACCTGTTGCCGCCTCGTGACCCAGATGAGAAGTCATTTCGTCCCCCGCCAAATCCCCCCCCTCCTCCGCCACCCACTCCTAGGCTGTTGCCACCCCCATAGCCGTTACCTCGTCCTCCGCCAAAGCTAAACAAAAGGCAAATATTTAGTTATTTATAGCTTAGTATTATTCACATTGAATTTGGGAGCTTGATGCCATATAATATGAGTAATAACAAACATATTGATGATACACACACCTGTCATTCCTGGATCCACCTCCTCCGAAAGAGTCGAAGGACCTCTGGGGTGCACCACCAAACTTGCGTTGACCGTCTCCTGAGTCCTGCAAACCTCGAGACATAGGCCCACCTCTCTGGCCTCCTCCGCCCCCTTGTCGACCGCCGCCGCCCCCTCTGCCTCCACCGCCGTTCCTTCCGCCTTGTCCTCCACCAGTGCCGCCGTTCTGACCACCATAGCCTCCGTATTCCTCGGAGTAGTAGTCATCATAATTGTGAGGATCGTATGACATTACTGGACCCTTGATGGGTGTCTGAAAACAGCACACACACATTTATATGATTTTATTAACATCTTCACGCCATGGTGTGTAAGCATAGTACCAAATAAGAATGGCTATGACACCCTCTAGCTATAATATAATATCAACTGCTTCTATACATTGTTTAGTAGTAGTATCCCAAACTGATGTTTTTTTCAATAACTGCAAAAGTTTGGAAAGTTGTCTTAAAATACTATACCAATGCACAAAAGCACAGACAAAACTCCTAATTTAGTTCTGTATTAAATCAGTTTTTTTTTTTGTTTCTATGTACATATTTATATATATAGAAACAAAAAAGATACATACATACATTAAAGTTAAAATTGTTTATTTTAATAAGTTTCGCATTTGTACTTTTCGAGTTGAAAGTTGCAAGATGGACGGACGGATAGAAATCAAAGGGCGGTGATAGTAGCCGCTCATTGCAAACTATCATAACTTTTCACGATAGAAATGAAACTTTTAAAGATAAATATTTTGCAAACCTATATATATAGAAGCTTGTAAATCCCCCTCTCACCAATTTTATGTGCCTAATCTACGACATCATCACTATTATCGCATGTATTACAAATATTTATATATATTTATACGGTTTGTTATAAAACCACTTACTTAATAATAAAATAAAATACAAGATTTTTTTGTGAATTGAAACTACAAGCATTGTTAAGGTTGTAAGAGGAAACTGGAAGTTTATAAAAATAAGTCCTAACTTTAATTACAATACTGAAGGAGGAGGTCTGGACCTATCAAGATTAGTTTCTTTGCTTAAGCACCTTCAGCTTGCTGTATAGCCTAATTCGACTATGACACAAGAGATGGGTCATTTTTGCAGAAGTCATATCATCTGAATAGACCATAGACCGTATAGTAATGTTAATAGGCTGGTCGATTTTACATTTGCATTTTTAAATATGCAAACGTACCGATGCTCGTTGGGTGGGACTGAGCCTGATATGCCGTTCCTCTTCGGGTTTTGGAGCTTTGCGGGATGAGTCAGACTAACAATTGGTATTAATAAGTTTACATTTTTTAAAAATATTTATAAGTAAGAAACTAAAAATCAATAATTTAATTATGCTTTTAACTCTTAATCATATCAAAATGCTGACATGGCTTGAATTCACATGATATGTGGTACAGTATATCGATTCAAATATATATATTAATTATTCGTATAATTGTATTGCCCTAATGGCGGCTGACTGAAAGGATTCCTTCTTAGCGAATGGAGCGTCAAAACAATTTATGTATTTATTAAACGCGTTCGATATGCGCAGTACCGACGAGAGGAGAATAAAAAAATCATTCGATTGACGGCTTCTATGCAAAGATGGATCATTAAATTTAAACAAGCTTAATAGGTCCGGACCTTATTGCAGAAAATTTTGTTTAAAAAACTTAAATCTAAAATCGCCCTTCTATCCTTTAAGCTGGTGCTACAGAAGTTGCAAGGAAGCATTTGGGGCTCATACGAGATGCAAAATAGAAATATTATTTTCATTCTACACACCGACTTCATCAGGGTGACAATTTCCCGAATGGAATCCACGCAGCTGTTAGACCTGCCGACCATCTGGACAATTCTCTCGCTGCTCTGGGGGGCTGTGCTCGAGAAGATCTTGATGCGAGCTCCCGTTTTCTAAAACACAAATTGTTAAGGTCATTCCTAGTGGAGAATGTTGTGTTAATATAAATTTTAATATTAATTTAGATGAGGTCATGGGGGGAGGGGTTGTTTGGTCGTCGGATAAGATCGACTATCCAGGTAAATGAACTTTATATAAGTACTTGTATTGCTTTGCCACTTAGTATTTGGTAGATTAACTATACATTCGGTCTCTCTACGACAGAACACACCGCAAATCATAAAATGTTAACCCACAGCGGCCATTTTGTTTTATTTCACCTCAGCTCGGTTCAGTGCAAGTCCGTCAACTTGTTGCTAACCAAAAATTATCTAAGTCATCTTATTAGTCTGACTGATATATATATATATTATATATGGAAGGTTGGTTGTACGATGAATGCTTCGGCAGGACAATATCTTACAAAATCGATAAATTTTGTGGGAGCGAAAGTTTCACTACATTTTCTAGGTTAGATGTCCGCCCTATACAATCAGGTAAATCTCACATATAGATTTGACAGATTTTCCCGGTATTTAATTTGAGTACTTTTTATTAATTATACTATAAGGAAATGTATTTTCATCTGTTTTATTTTTGTTGAATATCCATTGGAAATACAATTTTACTCTGATAAGGATTAGTTTTTAATAAAGGAAAACCATTTAACGCAGTTTAAATATGCAAACTCTAAAAATGATTTATACATTTTCACTAAAATCTAGTTTATTGGCCCTGCGATTTCAAACATGGTTCGTTTTGACTTCATATCAAACTTCATAATGGTTTCTATGAAAAAAAATTGTAAACTTTACGTGATAATATGAAATCGCTTTTGTTGTAAGTTCGGTTGTTAGCGAGGATGCGCCTCGCCGGGTCGTTGACCGGCCTTGCCGAGAGCCATTGAGCAAGAAGGGAATTTACACAAGCGCTATGATAAAATTAATAAATTTGTGCATGAATTATTTTCGTTTTTTATAAATTTCTTACAGTAGTTGGTAGCGTGTCGTAAATTTGGTACACGTTTCCAAGATAGGTAGGAAACAGTTTTCATACTAATTTGAGTCAAAGGGGAAGGTAACGCGGAGTAAGCGTGGAACCGCCGCGCTTTTATGGGCGGTTGAAAATACGGAAGTTGTCATGTCCACAAGACACTTTTGACCTGAGGGTGGTCGAACTTTTCCTGAAATCATGACATGATACCCATTCCAATAGGTAGATTTCATAAGGAAAGATAAGAAAACTAGTACAGCTAGTGAAGTAAGTATCTCGTTCAGAGTTTATATGTAATTAAAATGTGGTTTATTTCTGTCGGCGTTTCGCTCCCAAAAGAGGGGGGGCGCGGGCGCGGGAGGGGGAGGGGGACAGGGCGATATCCGCTTCCCGCCGCACGTGTCCGCCCACGTGCGGCGGAAGCGAGACGAAACATCTGTCGGCCGGCGCGAGCGAGCGAGCCCGACTGACCCGCCTATGAAGTCCTTCCTTCCTCCCAGTTTCCTGAGTTTATTTCCAAATTTTGGCTAAAAGTTGTACCGCAGGGAAAACATCCAACTATCGACCGAATATGAATAATTAAATTGGGCACATATATACAGGGTGTTCCGATCCTACTCCCGAAGACTTAAGAGGGTGTTTATGTCCCCTATTACGCGTAAGATATTGTATTAAAAAATGCGAAAATAATTCATGCTCAAATTTATTAATTTTATCAAAGCGCTGGTGTAAATTCCCCTTTTGCTCGCAAATACAATCCCCTACAAATTTGATATTTTATTGAAGTTTGTTTCCTGTTAGCTTGTTTATAGAAATAATTTGCAACACGAGGATGTTTGCTTGGAGAAAAAACCTCACCAGTTCCTCAGACACCTCGGCAGTTATCTGAGTTTAGCTTTATTGAAATTAGGCAAGATTTGTATAAATAAAAAAAAAACTTAATGAAAATAACCGATAGGTATTTAGTTGGCTTTGTTCCCGCGCATATCGGAAATGCCGTCGGCCCCAGGACTCCACTAATGTGCCGTAACGCGAGACGCGCTGGCGAGGACAGGAAGTCAAAGCAGACCTCGGTTCCCAGCCGCCCAAACCGACGGTGCAGTTGGACGGTTTCCGCGGCTAGGGCGGGGCGCAGAGGGGCTTCGCGTTTGTCAACGTTTGCGGTTCGTATGTTAAGTTCTGATTTCGCGTGACTCGAAGCTCTTTCCGTCAGCTGTGCGGTGCGAGGGAGAGAGCATCTGCTACCTGGTCGGCAGCTGCGGGCGTCGCGGCGGCAGCTGCCGTCCGCCCCTCTCCTACTCCTCCTCCTCCTCTTCCTTCTTCATTGTTGTTTTCTCAGCCAGCTAACGTGCGACTCGATATATCGGATTGCCAACATTTTTTGGTTAAAGCTTTCAGATGACTAACAATGCAATTAATAGCGATTCTATGTACTGCATACTTATCAATGAATTTATTTTCGGATGTAATCGTAAATGCCTTTTCATACTAGGCTGTTAATTTATCACAAACTATGATTATACCGAATGATCCTATTAAACACAATATTTTTGGGGTAATTTTATTATTGCGCTCGACATATTAAGTAATTAATTGTGTTCATAGTTGGCATAGAAATAACATGCGCGTTAATTTTGTAGTATTTTTAAATAAAGGAAAAAAATGCGTTAAAATAATGAAAGAGTGACGGCAATTTCACAAAAAAAAAAAACTAAAAATGATCTTCCGCAGAGTGTTGTAAAGATTTTTTGTATAGTTATTTGACCACGAACGACCGTCAGATTAAACGCGAAATAGTCGTCGAAGTCAACGCGACTCGGCGACGAGGCGACCGCCGTCGCGGCCCGCGCACGGCAGACTGACTGAGTCCTGTCGTGTCTCCGGCCCGGCGGCCGCCCGGGGGGCGGGGGGTGAGGAGCGGCCGACCCGTGCCGTGTGTTCACAGGGCGGGGCGAAGCGGGGGGTTGGAGGGGTGCGGCGCGCACCTGCCCCGACACCTGGCCCCCCCTCAGAACCGGACGGAGGACGGCACGAGCCGCGCTGTTAAGGCCGATTCGCACGGTTCTTAAAAATTCATTTTTAAATTGGCCCAGTGGCACAAACGCCAACTTCTGATGCAGAGGCTTCGAAGTTGGCAAAACCAATGAAAATGAAGTGAAAACCAATTAAATATTCCCACCGAGTGAGTATACAATTAGTGCCTAACCTAAGAAATGCAAGATGAAGAGTTGAGAAGAAGGGGGAGGGTAAGGAAGGGGAAAGGGATTTTCACGTTAACGTTTCGTTTTTTATAAGTTTTTTGAATGCCACTAAATTAACATTGAATACACCAATATCTGGGTAGAAATGGGTTCATTTTGCTCATAATTGGTTCTACAACGTGGCAAATGTCTAGCAAAACGTTTGATCTTGTCGCACGTGAAGGTACCCTGAGACGCATTAGGTGCAGTTAACTGCACCTGACATTATGCAGCATCAGCTTAAGACCTTCTTCCAGTTAAGGATTCGGATATATTTGCAAAGTGCATGGAGGACCTATATGATGTCAAAACTCTAGAGTTCTGTTATTGAAGCCCCGGGTATTATAACACCTAGTGAAAACACTATATTATTTTATGCATAGAAACAGTAGTTCATTTCAAATTCATGAAATTAGCCTTAGATTATAAATATAGGGTGTTTTTTTTTAGAGCCGTGGTATTCAATCTGGCACTACTTTTTTCGTAGTTGGTGTTTTTGACCGCTGTCACTTGATTTATGCTCAGTTTGGTTTGCCATTTCATAATGAATAGACTTACTCCTGAAAGTAAAAATCGCGTCGTGGGCCTGTGGCGTGGCCTCCAAGATCGTGCGATTTAACACCGCTGGACTATTTTTTGTGGGGTTATGTGAAGTCGCTTGTCTACGCAGATAAGCCGGACACGATTAACGCCTTGGAAGAGAATATTCGGCGCGTTATTGCTGACATACGGCCCAACTTGCTGCAAAAAGTGGTTGAAAATTGGGCCTCTCGGCTGGAATTTGTTCGAGTCAGCCGCGGCGGCCACTTACCCGAAATCATTTTTAAAACATAATGGCAAACCCTTATCTTTATAATAAAACTAAATTCTTAGCCATAACATCAAATTATATGCGTTTTATCTCTTCTTGAAAACCACGCCTCTAAAATCGTCACCCTATACAATTAGTTTGCAAGAATATTACAATAACAATTCAAAATACAATAATAAAATCGTCTATTTCAGGGGGCAAGGAATGAGGTCCAATCACTAGGGTTCCAACCAAGTACTTTATTAACGTTAATTTTTCAAAAACTATACTTTTTTTTTTGTAACGTTTTACATCTCTCACGATAGTATGTATAGTGATAGGACGTATTTTTATCAAAGACTTTTAGTCAATATCTATGCGACAAGACGCGTCGTGTAAACGCAGCTTTACATGTTATAAAATAATCGCCGGCACTTTCCTCCCAAACAGCGCCATGTGGCCTCAGCGCACCTCAGAAGAACGAAGATGGATTAATAGCCAAGTCTCGTCAACTTAAACTTTGAAGTTACACCACTATGCGCAATTTCTAACTATTGCTAATAGTTTCGACTTTCTTATGCACCCGATTAAACCCGCCATTAGCCATTAGTCAATGGTGTTTATAATCGCTTGTTCATCAGACGAAGGTATCCTGAGACGCATCAGCTCAAGGAGAGAGCTGCAGTTAATTGCATCATCAGCATACTTTAGCCCTTCTTCCAGACTTTATGAGTGCGGAGGACTTACGACCCGTGTATTTTTGAATCACCCCTTAAAAGAATTCTATTGACTTTAGGCTCAGCCTGTATAGCAGAACAGTGAAATAAAGCGCACCTAACCTAATCTTAGATAATATAATGAAATCGTGTGACAAATGTAAGCCGCGGTTGAATCGATCAGCGATCGGCAGACCAGACTGGGCTCACGGGCCCGATTACAGCCATTTTATATGCAAAAATCCCTTTCGTCAGGCCGGAGGGCGGAGGTAGATTTCGCCGGAAAGTAGGAGATGGCGCACTTCACCTCCGCGCGGCAGCTCGCGCACCTCAAACCCCGCCAAAAGCCTTTATCGAAGGAATAATATAGTATGAAAGTTATAACTTTTATGTATTAATTTAAAAGTGATTGGTGTAAAATTACGGCAGTTGGCAGTTATTGTGTCCACAAGTGATCTAGATATATTGATATATATAAACTTTAAAACTGAGGGTGTTGTTGGGTTTTAAGGGATAGGTAACTTCCTAATAAAATCTACCCAAAAGAACCCTCATCGACTGTCCAAAACACAGATGAATCCAATAGAGTAGCTTACGACGACTTTTGTTGTTTATTTATCGTGTTTACATTGACTGTACTCGCAGGCATACTATGTATCGGATACTCACAAGTGGCCTATTTCGCGGCCAAGAACCCCCCCCCCCCACCTATCGACGAGGTTATTTAAATAAACATTTCTAAAGTATCGGACCCAAGACTGTCTCCCACTCGAGTTGTATTGATTTTCAAAATTTAATATTCATATGAGGCCTCATTTTAGTTTGCCGCAAAGCCGACATAAGACACGTTTCATCAAATTGGGGAGGAGGTGGGTGGTGTTTGGTGTTACCGCTGTCAGCAGTATGCTGGCGCCAAATTAGACCTGTTGAGAGCAATTTCGAAAAAAATCTAACTGTTTTTATACCCAATGCAAACACTGTTCACTCGTGAATGCGGCTCTGGTGACGGGTCGTTTCGCTTCCCATCTATGAACAGCGACTGCCGCAGTGAATATGAGCGTGCTTTCGGCACTCGAGATAGGTCCTTTCTCTCTTCATCTCTGACCCTCGTACAGGTTGTTCCGAGACTATTCCCGAAAATAATTCATGCCCAAATTTATTAATTTTAGTAAGAGCAATTGCATTCATCGCCCAGCTTTTGACCGCTTTGGGCCGGAGCCGTAAAAATGCACATTTATTTCTACCATCATGGGTAGTGTCTGGTAGTGTTGGAGCGACCCTTGGCTCGGCCCTTATCGGCATCATCGCACTCTCAATGCTAGAATGTATGAGTTTCGAGTAAACGAATCTATTCGGCTGAGAGACGCGCGCCGCCCAGCGAGCAGCTGTCTCCACCCGCAAAGCCCCCGTTGACACCGCGCACTGTGACTTCTAACAACTAATGCGTTTGTAACAAGTAACTGCTAACAACTAATATTTTTGTAACAAGTAACTGCTAACAACTAATATTTTTGTAACAAGTAACTGCTAACAACTAATACGTTTGTAACAAGCAACCGCTAATAACTAAAGCGTTTGTAACAACTAATGTAACAAGTAACTGCTAACATCTAATACGTTTGTAACAAGTAACTGCTAACAACTAATATTTTTGTAACAAGTAACTGCTAACAACTAATATTTTTGTAACAAGTAACTGCTAACATCTAATACGTTTGTAACAAGTAACTGCTAACAACTAATATTTTTGTAACAAGTAACTGCTAACAACTAACGTAACAAGTAACTGCTAACATCTAATACGTTTGTAACAAGTAACTGCTAACAACTAATACGTTTGTAACAACTAATGTAACAAGTAACTGCTAACAACTAATGTTAGATTTTGATTACTAGCAATATGTATGTTACCGTTAATGTGAGATAGAACTGGTTAAAGAACGAAATTTCCTTTTAAAACGTACGCATTTGCACGTATCCAGTTAATCTGCGCATCAACGCCCAAAATTAGGAGTATTTAAAAGAGCGAGACAAAAGCGGTATTCCGATTGGTTTCCTTTTCTCACCCCCCCCCCACCCCCACCCTCCGCTGTCACCGCGTCGCGCGCCTAGGACAAGTTGTTTTTAAGGTTATTACAGTTTTGAAGTTGTGCTTGTCGTAACAATTAATATTATGAAAATTAATTAACGACACTGCTTGAAAATTATGAAAATTAATTAACGAAATGAACTTTTGAAGTTTTGAAAGAATAGTGATGAAGACGTCCTCTTTAGGGGTCTCTTCTCTGTCTTGCGCGTGCTTTTAAATCGTTCTATCTCAGCCAACGCATAAACACACAGCCTTTGTACCGCTGTTGGTTAATTATAAAAAACAGAGTCAATTTATGTCTAAACAATTAGTTGAGTTTGCATCGTTATAAAATAAACTATGATTTTTAAGTTTTATTTTCTCGATTTTTGTATTCAGACAATAAGATATTTACGCCTAAACTTTTGATAAAATATATAGAAAACTACAGACTTTTAAATGCTCTTAACATAGAAATTTAACTTATGAATCCACGGAAGCCTAGACATATTTAGGTGATACCTAGTTTGAAGAAACGAAGGACCTACGAATATTGTTCGAGCTTAAGGGCAAAACTACTATGATTACGCAACCGAAGCTCTGTGTTCGAAGGGTTGAAGGGTTGAACGACGCGAAGACGGCGGCGGCTCGCCATCTGCGTCCAGGTGTGTCGCGACGCACGCCAGGCGAGGCTGCTTTTTCACCATCCTTCCTTCTTGAATAGCAGTGCCGCCGGGCGAGGGGAGGGGGAGGGGGAGGGGGAGGGGGAGGGCAGAGGCGACCGACACCTGCCGCCGCGCAGCCCGACTTCCTTCCGAGGCGATTAAACGGACAACTGCCTCGCATCCAACCCCAGGCTAGCAGCGGGGCTGGTCGGAACCGCGAACGAGAGGAGCTGTCAATTACCATGGTATTGGTGCCAAGCGCTGAAGCGACGGATAGCTGAATTATAGACGAAGATGCAAATTCTGACGCACGCGAAATACATTTTATAGTACTCTTGTGTCGGGAGGACTTACTCTTATGATAAAACCCAGATTCTTTGAAGACTTCCCGTAAAGATACATTTTGTTTCCCCAACAACTATTATGAATTTTGATTTACATTCTTTACAAATAATGCTCAAACCGCAGAACCAATTAGCTGGGTTTTGATCGGGAGTGGCATTGGAAGGGGTATGGTAAAAATTGTAATTGACAAGACTTACATCTCGCAGCTCCTTGATCTTGGCGCCCTGCTTGCCGATGACGCAGCCGGCCTGGCTTTGGTGGATGAGCATGCGCAGGTCCAGCTCGTCGCTGTTCACCCTCGCTCCGTTCTGCAACCAACCGACCAGCCGGTACATTGTGAAAGTTCCGCGTGAGATTTTTTTTTATATATTTCCACGCGGAAATTACTGATTAGCATTGCTAGGGAAACTTTATTTCCCACACTCTGTTCCAGGTGCCGAGGCGCAATGTACCTTGGACCTAAATCAGAACTATTTAACGCCAGTCTACACAAAATATAGGATATATATATATATAGTCAAACACACACAACCAAGGCGTAAGTTTTAGTTTTGCTATATGCTTACCTGTTTAATAAATAAAAATAAATTACTGTGCTTAATTAGGCTGAGGTCGCATACTCGAAACCCAGCCATCCTCCGGCGTGAGTTTTACGGCTGTCAATTTTCCAGGACCGTGAACGTCGTAAGTACAAAATTCAACATCCTTGCATCGTAATTTTTAATAAAAAATATTTTTAATAATAATACTATATCGCGTTTGATTTCACTACCTTGAAAAGCGATCCTAAAAAAAAAACGTTATTTTCATTTGGGCCGCAGTAAATGATTGAAGAAACTCACCTCTTCGAGATTGGGCACGATGTCAGAGACAACGCTGAGGATGGTCTCCAAGTCGGAAGAAATCGTCAGAATCCTGAAAGAATTCCATCAAGTCAGTCACAGCCTTAGGCTTACCAAGTGGAGTGGTGTCTCCGCAAATATGTAGGCCAATTATTATTAGCTTTTGCGTTGCTGTCAAGAACCTTCATACCCTATAATTTCCCTTAATTTGTTTTGTTTGTAAATCTCTAGGAACGCAGAGAAAGATCTCAAATAAAGCATCAAAGATACATTTAGTTAAAGTTAAAAGTGAGGATTGTTTGTCCTTTCAAGGGATTATAATTAAAATTTTAAATTATTATCTTTGATGGTGTCAATCAAGACGGTAAAATTGTTTTATCGAAACGACTGAAATCTAAGAAATTGAATTTGAGATTTATTGTTCCCATCAAAGTCAACCAGGAACATGGTTCCTATAATTGGCGAAATTCCTCATGTTTATGTTACCGTTGATGTGAGATAGACGACAATGCGCACAATAACCGGTTAATCTGCAGTTTACCGTTAAAGTACGAAATCCCTTTCGAATAGTATGTATCTGCGCATCGACGTACTCTCTAAGGCGTAAAATATTTAAGGCGCCCCAGGACGCATTTGTCCTTGAGATTAGAAAGAGTAGGCTTTATTCGAACATTGACGTGTAGAAAAGAGACGGATATACTCGCCGACTCATTTGGAATCGATGAAACATGTTTTTTGTATTTAAATAATTATTATCATTTGAAAAAAATGTTTTTTTTTAAGTAATGTCCTAGATTATTATATTGTCTATCTTTAGAAAGAAAAATTAGGTTCGCGTCACTTACACAGCTTAAAAGAAAATCGTTGCAAGAAAAAAAACAACACTTTCTTATTTATTTATTTTCATTACTATAATAAGGTGTATTTCGGTTTTTTTTAAGCAAAGTACTAAATTAATATATGTAGAATATTGTGGTATTTTTAGTTTTAGCCATTTGTTGGGAATAACTTCAACAAAATGCATCAAAATACGTTACAAAACACGTTTTAGGGACTGGTGGCGCCTTAAGAGAGCGAGAAAGAAGCGTTATTCTAATTCTTTCTTTTCCTCGCCCGCCCCCCCCACTCTACGCTATCGTCGCGCCGCGTCTGTTGTTTTTTAAGGTTATTACAGTTTTGAAGGTGTAAATGTTACTAACACGAATCCGATCTTTCGATTGCACCAAAAAGTAAACAATTTAGTGTCGTAGTTTTTAAAATATCGCAGCTACTTATTTGGTTTAAATTAAGTTAATTTTATTACGGTAAAATCTTAAAACTTTCACTTTTTATCTTAACTTAATATTTGAAAATCAACGAACGTTTTATTGAAGAAAATAACCTAATATCTTCAATCGTTAATTTGTAGATTATGTAGGGCATTTGCAGAATAGCTAGGTAATAAGGCTAGGAAGCAAAACCATTTTCGTAGTGAATCTGCACAGTAACCAGGTAATCCGCGCATTGACTTGCTTACAAACATTAACGGTAACATTTACCCTAGAGGCAACTTTTCAGAACTTCGAAGCATTCGGGTACAATTTCCAAATTTTATATTTTATACGGAAAACTTAATGGTCGGTCCAAATTCTGTGGAATGTGGAATGTATGATCAAAGGCTTCTTTAGCATTATGTTTCCCAGACCTTAGTCGCATTTGATGGAGTCATTGCAAGACGTTTGTCCAACATTCGTGGCTCGTCAGGTCCATCTGTTGGGAGGAGATAGTTGGCGTCGTACCTAGGATCTGGTGAGTTAACGACTCTGACCTGGCCCTAGATGGGTTGCGAACATTCATCAAAGCGTACAGTTTTTTGCGTTACTTCAAATATTCGTTTTATTAGCCGACATATAATAAGGAAACATTATTGTGATGATTATTGATTATTTAGAAACTAAATTCTAAAAAAATCAACGGTTTTGCAAAAAAGTGTTAAAATTTTAGATAAAACGATAAGAAATCGTACCCAGAAGTAGCAGAAAATTGAACTAATGCAGGGTTTGGAAGTAGATTCAAATGGCTATAACGAACTTATTACATGAGAGTAAATTCCATAACGTGACCTTCGTTTCAAAAAAAGCACCTAAAGCGGTAAAATGATGACAAATACGGTTTATTTTTTGAGATCGTGGGGTGTGTATCCAGTAAGTTATCCATTTTATGAAACGAATGCCACCTTTGGCACTACCAAAATGGATCATTAAAGCATTTCGCCACTTTGAAAATAAACTTTAATATTAGATAGGGGGGGTGGGGGGCGGGTGTTGGGGTTTGATTTGGAAGCAATGTGAGGTGAATGATCTGTTTTAGCCAATGAGTGAATGAAATGGCAGGCAACCTTCGTTTCAAATAGAGAGGCAGAGAGGGTGGGGGGAGCACTAAAGGGACGGTCGGTCTTCACACGCAGCCACGCAATTGCGGGAGTGAGACGAGAGAGGGAAGACGGGACGACGGAGGATGTCGATTCCTGCACAAACGCGCTGCTGTCGTTTTCGAGGTTCGCAAGCGGCACATTAAATCACAGTACAAGTAGTAGATACAATAAGATGAGATAGATAGATAGATAGATAAATTGGTGAGAGTGAGAGAGATAGTTTACCGTTCGGGGCCGGGACAATCTGGGACTGTAATATGGGCTTTGTACTGCTCGCGGTGAGGCGTCGTTGGGCGGGCGGGTTTCGTGGCGGGCGGGCGGGTTTCGTGGCGGGCGGGCGGGCGGCGGCGAGGGCAGCAACATGGACACAAGACACGCGTTAACATAACAATAGACACTTCATGGTTGGCGACCCCTGCCCCACTGCCCGCTTTAACAAGGGCTACCTGCAACTCGCTGCTCCCAAATGCACATTTAGGTATATGGAAAAATAATTTAGAAAAAGTTTCAAGAGTTAAAGTAAAAATAAACACTAGTAAACAAAACCTCCATGGAATAAATAAAATAATTATTTCAATTGCTTCAAAGAAATTAATCTTCGTTAACTAAAGACACGTGCCAAAGGCATTCGACAAATCTAAAGATATGCAATTCATAATATGAAGTGTGGGTGTTACCTATCCCGCGTTTGGGCGGGTTAAGGGGCGGAATAGAACACGAATGTCTTCAGAAGGTCCGATGGGATAATTAAAAAAAAAATGACTGACCTGGTTCCTCAGCTTGGAGATGTTGGATCCTCCTTTCCCGATAATCGAGCCAGCGACCTGCGGACAACAACACACTCTTTTGGTGACTGGAACCTATAGGCCACTTGATAAAACGTAATTTATTGATAATGCTTATTTAACAATACAACAATCTACCCAAACTTCTCAGCCGCGCGGATGAACAATATAAACGAGAAGGCTATGACTGTCAATGTGAAGCAAAAATAATGATTATTATACTATGCCATTTTATACTTCTATGAAGTGTATAAAAAAAAAAAATACAAATAGATGCTGTAACATTAAATTTAATAAATATATAAACTGTGATTATATAGGTAGTCTTACCTTGCTGGGAATGAGCAGCGTGATCTCGTCTTCGCCCCGACGAGGTCGCTTCCCGCCGGCCGCTGCAGCAGCGCCAGGGCCGTCCTGGCCGCCTTCGTACGCCTCGCGCTTCATCCTCACGAGCTCGCGACTCCTGCAACCAATCGAGTTCCTCATGAAGCGCGTTTCCGTCCTGGCCAACGAGGTCATTGGGAAAGGTACCCCTTGCAATGGGTACCGTGCCACAACTTTCGGAAGATTTCGAAGTACCTTCGCGTTTCACACCCCTAAAACCCACAACCGGCCTCAATCTATCTATCTATACTTTCTCGTGGACACGATAAATGCCCTAATATTACACCAATCACTTTCAAATTGATGCATAACATTTAAGGGCACAAAATCTTCGTCAACTTCGTTAATGGACAAAATCAGACCAGAGGGTGGGAATGGGAGGGGTTTTACTTATCTGAGTAAACTTTTTGATGGCACAAACCATTGGTCCTAAGGGTTGAGAAAAAATGTGTTTTCAAAATTTAAAAAAAATCATACCTCCCTTAATAAGCAAAATGAATTTTGATATAAACAACCCTTACGGCACAGTCTAAAAGAGATTAGGTACGCGCAATCTCTCTGCGCAAGGGTACTACTGAGCGGCGGTTTTGAGGTGCGCGAGCTGCCGCGCGGGGTTTTTTAACTTTATAATTACCATTGGTATGAATAATGCATAAATAAATAATAACATTTAAAGAAATCAGATTTCAATTCGAAGTTTTAAAGGTTTTATAATAAATATACTCGTATATATACATTTTTAATTTGCATGACATTTTTTTTGTGACTCTTGGGAAAGTAAACTATAATTATTTACCTTTTAATCCAGATTCGGGTTAATTTGAGAATTCGATTTGGAAATGTTGATGTCAATCCAATTTATGAATGCTACAACTCGAAATGACTAGATGCTTTTTTTTCCAAATCGATTTTATTCGATTGTCCAAATTTATTGCAAAAAAATAAACTTAAATGTGCTATACAGATTTACTAGGCAGAAAGAATTATTCCGTATTCCCCGTTATCATACTAAGTCAATGACCAATAGCACCATACCACGTATCTGCTCCCTTTATAACAATAACGATATTTCAAAAATCGATACATTGAATACCTCCTTATTATCATAATTCAGAAAAAGAGATTTCCAATATCATTAATAGTAAAGACAAATAAAACCTAATTTATTGTTACATTTTCATGTTGTTAATGGTTAATTGTAACATATAAGTACTTGTATTTGCAATTACATATAGAATATACAGGGTGTCCCGTAAGTCGTGGGTCAAACGAAAAGAGGAGATAGGGGGGGGGGGGGGGCATTTCCTATCAAATAAACTAAATATATCTTAATCCAATTCTTGATAGTTAAAAAGTTATGGCATTTAAAAAAAAAAATGGAAATGCCAATTGAGTCATCTAAAAAAATTTTCATAAAAAAATACAATTAATTTAGATGTTATTTTTTATTTGTTATACTCCTGAATAGTGCTTCTTTCTAATAAAGGTATTTTCGTATATTAAACTAGTAAAACTGTATTTTTCTAAAAAAAAATTATCTTAAAAATAAAACATGGGATTCGAATGAAGCAGATATAAAAAAAATGTACTAAAGAAAATTACCCCATTATTGGAAAAACTTCTAAATTTGATGCTGTTTCTTACAAGCTATAACTCATCAGCCTGTCTTGAATACAACATTATATTTTAGGTGAATATTTAAAAGAAGTTAATGTTTGGTATAAAATGCATTTTACAAATTCAACTTTTTTACAAGTCAGGATTCGGCAAATAATAAAAATAAATAAATAAAATGTGTGTGTTTATTACATTAGAGGTCCAAAATGTCTCCCACCAGCCCTAATACACATACGACATCTTTGTAAAAAAATGTTATCAAAGCTCTTAATTATAAATTATTAAAGGTGATTATTAATTATAATTGTAATGGCCTGTATTTTTGGTGAAGATCATGCTCGTCCCAGATTTCCTTCTCATACACTAAATCTCTAGAATAAGTCATAAATGGTACCTGAGAACAATTGAACTGCAGGTAGCAAAATGCTCGCTTGGCGACGACCCTTGCCTTCTGCTAGCACTCAATCAGTGAGTGATTTGCTATCTGCTTGTATGCACCGTTCGTTACCAATATTTTTTTCTAACCAATTAGGCCAATTCATATTTCAATATGAATTGGCCTAATTATAAAATGCCATTATTAACTCCGTGTACATTGTCCAAAATACATTTTTTTTTCAGTCTGCCCGGTCCACAAAATGTGCAATCTTGGTTAACTCCTTAAATCAAACATTCGTATTGCTTACCGATTTGTTCGGGTAGTTCAGATTTTATAAATACATTTCACGCTGAAAACGGTTCACCGCAGACTTGGCTATTATAAACTAAATAAGAAAAGTCCAATTTTGTAAATGCATAAAAAAAATGTCGCAAATAACAGAGACAACGCTCCATTATATTGGCACGTACCCTGTCTCTTATAATAGTTGTTTCACTTTTACTTATATTATTTCATAGTTTCATAACTATTAATTTAACATTACCTAACTTAAACCCTTTTTGACGGCTCGAAGTCGGTGCTAATCGCGATAGCGTTTGCTAATGATCATCAATGGCTGATAGTTTCCCGCTCGGAGTGGATAAGTTAGCAATCAGCGCGCGAATGGCAAAACATATTTGCTTCCGCGGCTACCCCCGTTCCGGTGTACGATTATTATCGTATTTGTACGATGTACGATCCAAAATACGATAATTAAAGATGTCGGTATATTATTTATGTAAACAGGCTGTGTAATTAATTGTTTAAATGTTTTTATAATTACTTAATTTTTCTTATTCTAATAGATGCCCAAAGATTTATTTATTTTTTGTTTGGATTACTATTAAACGAAATTGGTTTTAAGTCAAAACACGAGAAAGACGAAAAAGTGAAAAGTGTTACAACACGATTGACATGATATCAACATTAAATTTATACGGAAGTGACAGAGTTCATTTTAAAACTTTGGTATACCCTTTTATAACTGGTATATCTTGAATGTTAATTTCTATTAAAAAATATAACTCATAAGAATATATTTTTCGTAAATCCCTCTTTTTCCTCATCGCCATGGTTGCTAGTGTATTATTTGGGTACTTAATATTGAAAGTGCACGATAATTGTGTCTGTTATCTGATAATCTCGAGGTGTTGGTACGATTATTTTGGGTTCACGACCTGGTAACATTTTTAAGACTGTGGTGTGACCTACTGAAAGTGAATGCTTAAGCCAAATTCGGCCACCAACTTGTTTTGGACATTAGGCATGTGTCCGGTTTTAGTTTCAGAAAGTTGTAACAGAGCTGGGTTCATGTGGTGTGGCTTCGCGTGACTAGCTCCCCCCCCCCCCTGCCCTCCCCCGCCCCCGCCCTCGCAATGACATTTTTAGACGATGGTCGGCTGCGCCCTCTATTATTTACCCGGCAATCGACTCTCTTCGGCAAGGGGTCTTCATTCCGTTGGCTACTCGCCATTGATATGCCAGCAGTCAGGCCACTGAAGGCCCAACTGAGTCACCAACACGTCAACAAACCAGCCTTTAGTTGCTCTATGAAGTATCAAAACTTTAAACGTAAAATCTTATTGACTGAAAACCAGAATCAAGAAAATAAAACCACAGAAACAGAATTGATTTCGTGAGTTTTTCAAACCTTGATTCTGTTTTTCACGATTAACCAATAGCGTCATGGGCGTTTCTGTTATAACTATTTTAAAAAGCCGTTGGATGAGACGGAATGATTCAAGAGCACGTGCAAAACAGAGAAAAGCGCTTTCGGAAAGAAGCCCTTAATTACAATTAAATTGTTATTTAATTACGTTTGTACAAATACATTCGTATCTAAGTCAAATACGAACGTAAGTATAATTATTTTTTCATAATGTAATGAATATTTTGAAAAGACGTCTAAAAATAAATCTAAATAATATAAGACACCGTTCACACTGAAATTGGTCGTTTTGCTACACTAATAAAAGCCTTAAATTATTAAATATTTCGTGACGCCCGCTTACCACGCCCCTCTTTTACAAATGGGGTCGAAAATAAAAACGTATTTCTACAATTATATTAAGTAAAATCACAAAAAAAACCCATGGTACGATGTCCTTTAGGAGGTTCATCTAGATCGACAACTAAACCGGTCTTGCGAAAAAAATCGTACTACAATAATTTATTATAATTAATATAGTTTTTTTTAAGTATTAGGTACCATCGTGTCGCGCGGTTGAAAAATAATTGCAATTTCATGTTATGAGAACTGTTTGCGTAATAAAAAAAACATTAATAGAAAGAAAAGGGAAGAATGACCAAACATTGACCATTTTATACAATCTTGAGCTCGATTGTTAATTTGAATGTCAACATATTTTTTTAAAACCTAACTTTAAGGTTTACATCATTTTGTGACCTCCTCTTTGCCTTACACTCTGTAAAGTGCTAACGTGGCTATAGTACTTTGTGGTATTTAATGACTTATAGTGTTTTGAGTATATATCAATGACAATATACGGGAATCAGGATGTAGCAAAAAATATTTTAAAATCTTTCTCAATTGTATGCCAAAGACATTTCAATTATACCGAAATTTTTCAGCTCACTTCCTGTTTCCGTAAAAAATAGTAAAAGTCAGACAATAATTTAATCTCTTATACATAAAGGGATATAAATATATATATATATGTATATATATCAATCCCTCGAAACCCCCAAATATACAAACGCTAAACAAAGTTTCTTGTATCATGGCTAAGAACGGACAGTGGACGCTAACGCGATAATCATATAGCTGGGATTACGTTAAATGCGGTTCCAAAATAGCCTAATATTTAAACGGCTACAAAATAACTGGTCGATCTGTAGCCGAACTAGTCACTGTGCTACATTGTCGCGGTTACTTGTAACGAGAGCCGAAAGACTTCGTTGAACGCGACTCTGTAGCTATAATAACTGCGAATCAACGGGATTTTGTCACCGCTATGAGCCACCAGCTTCGTTGCGCTAGATAATAGGGTTATTAAAACGGTGTCGCCACTAAGAACACTCGATCAAATCACCTTTCAAACAAATACGATATTAGGATCGGTTCATCGTTTGGGAGCAACGATACCAGAAACGCACGTTAAACGCGTACCTCCCCCTCACCCCTCTGTTTGCGTCGAGGGTTGATAATAATACAATCCGAAGACATACAATACGTATAATTATTAGTTACGGCCTCAGCAGGAACGGATGCAGCCTAGCTAGGTATGAATGTCCTTAAAATTTCATATTATTTGTAGAAAATAATCCTGAATTCTTAGGTTCTATTTTTATTGAATTAAAGAAGGCAATTAATTACTTACCGTTCAAATGACACGACCGATAAAATCCGAATTGAATTCGATCTGAAACAAAACAATTAGGAAATGTCAATATAAGTCTTAATTAAAAGATTCACTCTGACCTAAAAAACAATATGAGGCAAATAATATTATAGCATATCGTCCTGCTTCGCAGATAAGGCGCCTTTCGGCGCCTCGTGTGTCGGACCTCCGGGTATTATCGGCTGCACAAACCAAAAACAAAGTATGCAACAAAAGTGTTTTCTCACCGAATTTTGTTTGAAAGAGAGCTCTATGAACCGTTGCTGAGATAAAAAAACACTCGTCACTTTCTGATTACGACTAGTGACAAAATAAGTAATTACAATGCAATAATAAAGCAACCCCCCCATATTTACATGTAAACATGTGTTATTTTGTTTTTGTGTTTATTTATCGTTAATAATTGTAAATAACTTATTATGAACTTTTTTTTTTAAGTTTGCGGTCGCTTTGTTTTTGTGAACAAACGCGAGATGTCAGCTGATCCAATGTTTGATGGCTCTCACTTGAATATTGTATTTTTTTATATAATTCTCGGATAAGCGAACGTGGTCAATGGCTTGTGGGTTTAAAAGCATAATGTTGGTTGAGACATTTCATTTTAATGAAGTTATGTAAAATGTATATATCGTAAAGTAATATTGAATAATTATTATCCGCTTTTGCTCTTTAATCGTTCATTTATTGCGTCCGAATCGATTCAAAAATACAAAATAAAAATATTGCTATTTATTTTACTTTATTTTTGTATTTCTATAATGAGCTATCTTTAACTTTAACAGCCCAGCTGAAAAACAAAGTATAAACATTTATTCTGTTTTATGTTTACAACTAGTTTGGTAATAAAGGAGAGTGAGCACATTTTTGAAAAAAATATGTGTTTTACATTATTATCTAATTCAACCATTCTCAACCTATTTTGTCTTCGGGCCACATACAAATATTTGTAAAGCCTCGCGGGCCGCAACACTATACTGGTATGGCGAAAAAAATATGAAACCACAATCCTCTTTGGGTGTCACTATTTGTACGTCAAAGTCAAAATTAATCTCAATATATACGAAATATAGAATGCCAGATTTTGTAAATCTATCCCTGATAATAAATGTGTTAGGGGCCGCAGGTTGAGTATGGCAGATCTAATTGGTGCCCCGCAGAAAGATTACTATACAAATGGGAAAGTTTTTCCGATATCATAGTTTCGCATTTTTGCTCAGATGCAGTTACTTTGTTTTTGGTTTGAGCAGACGTCGCGTTTGTACACGTCGTATGCTAGGAATATGCTTTTGGTGCCCTTGAGTCCTTATGCCGTTTTGAGGGCTCACCTCCAAGTATATTCGAGTCGACCCGATCGGAACAGCTCGAGTGATTAGACGTGGGCGCGTGACGGCACACAAAGAACGCCGATAAGAATCCGACGGCATTAGGCATTAGCCGGCGCTGTCGTGTCCGTCTGTCTGTCCGTCTGTCCGTGCGACAATCGCGCGTATTGCGTGCGGCGAATGTCCGACTCATCAAAGAAATTCATTTCGACCAATCAAACGGATCGAAGCCTGGGCGGTTGCCATGGCGACCGATCGCCTAACAAACCGCCCGCCCCTCGCGAGTCGGGGCTGCTCCATAGGCGACGATAACTTCCGCGATCTCTATTAAGGTCTTGTGCATAATCGCGTTATGCTATTACGCTTATCTTGCTAAACTTAAAAGCGACCACTGAATTTAGCAGTGAAGTAATCCGACTATAAATAATAAGATAAGATTTATTTTCCGAGATAAACAAAAATATACAAAGGAATGGCATAATAACTTTTAACATACAACAATGTGGAAACTAAAAATACACAATCAATATAATAAAATGAAATTGCACTAATAGATTTTCTAAAAAGAAAAAATAGATCTAAAAAAGTACTGACACAGGAAATAAAACAAAATTTACAAAAATATAATTAAAACTAAAAAGAGAAACCATTAATTCAAACTCTTCAAAACTGTATAGATTATTTTCTAAAGGTAATTTCATAGCCTCTTTTTTTAAAAATGCTAAATTTAATAATAAGTTTTATTTTCTCTGGCAATTTGTTATAGAAATGAGCGGCTGGATAGATTGATAGCTATAGATTGTCAAAATCCAAGTTGTTTAAACAATGATCTACGTGATACATCTTGGTTCACCCCTATAATAGCCCGGATAGATCGTTTCTGGAGTATTCATGAGGCGAATGTAAAAAAAAGCATTTTTAATATCAATAACTTTTTACCTATATTGACATAATTGCAGTCACATATTTACTATAATATGCTGGACTCTGTAACCGATTTTAAATAAAATTTACTTATCCTAAAAATAAGTTAGATGATGTAAGAGGGATGGAGAAAAAGGGAATCTTAGTTAAGGAGTTGATAGTTTCGCGAGTGTTATTGATATTTTAATATAATACAAAAATATTAAATAAATGGTAGTTATATTTGTGTATTATTAATTTTCCATATAAACTTTCTATTATAGGAATGGCAATATGTAATGTTGGACAATAAAAAGACGATGAAAAAAAAGAAAACCAAGCAATGTTGGAGCATTTCCAAAATAGGAATGTTTCAGAAGGATATTTAGAATATCGAAATATGAAACCTTTGTTTGGGCGGATGGAGTAGTTTTATATAGCAGCCCAACTAGAGAAATGCTTTTATTGATTTTAGTTGAACTTTACAGCTGAACATAAATGATATAGAATAACATAAAATAGTTTGCGTATAGATACAAACTAATTACAGTCCATATAGTGCTTTCAAATAAACATAAAAAATACATTTCTTCAAGATAGTGAAATTCAATTGCATTACGAATAGGTACTTGTATGTTCCTGGTTCAATTGTGGTTACAGTATAATTCTTATAATAAACGTTTTTAAATAGTGTTATACGTAGTTATTTGTTATTTAAAATAGAGCAATTTTGTAAAAATTAATATCAGATAGTACATAATTTATTAGTGAAACATGTTCCTATAGTTATTTCAATGCTATAATTTTGGATCTGGCTGCCTATAAAAAGAATAATTGCCGCGGAATTTGAGGTTTAAATAAAATTCTGCAACCCCATTCCTTGCCCCCGTTATTTAAGACGTTCCGAAAAAAATACTGAACAAAAAATAAGTCGATGGCTTAGATTCGTAACTTTGGCAGACATGACCATACCCACGCATAAAGTCAGAGTGCCGGGACTCACGGTTAAGATGTGTAAACATCAAAGTACACCTTGTGAATGCAATGGAAAGGTTGAAAATTTCAATATGATTTTGGATACGATTTTCTTATGACACTTGTCGATTTTTATTTGTTGGAATGTCCGATCTCTTGCATACAAGCAATTTTGGTTTTGTAATAAGATTGTCACGGTATCAGTCGTTCGACAACTACACGGTCAGTTTATCAATCGATAATTTATTTATTTATTTATTACATTTTCACTAAAAAACGTAATTACATATAGAATTAAAATTACTAGCGCTCTCAAGTGGTTAAATAGCAGACTATATATCGAGTGTATCGATCAATTATCTAGGTATAAAAATACTAACGCTCTCTAGCGGTTAGCTTAGGAGTTCCACGTGGCGGCTACATATCCTCGCATGGCGTACTCGCGTAATCCTAGCGGTCCCGCTATAAATGTTTACACGTCAGAAACAGTTCGACGTCAATTAGTATTCCTTTAGACAGGCCATTAAATGTACCCACTCATTCATAGTCTGACTAAATTGTGTAGTTGCGACATGTGGTCGTGCATAAGTTCTGCGGTGCAAACGTATGGACGAGGATATTACACGGATAATAGCACGTGTAATTAGGTCGCGTCCCCCCCCCTGTCACGTGCGGCGCGCGTCTGCCTCCGTCCTCCGGCCACCGCCCTACGGGTAAATATTCCAGATGGCCGGTTCCCCAAGAAAGGAGTAATTTGAGTTGAATATTTAACTCGCATATAATTTCTAATAGCCTCAACTTAGCGTTTGCAGGACGTCTTTAATGATTGACCTGCCGCTATTTCCCAATAGGCCACGAGCCAGCGCGCGGCGGTATTTTATTACGATTTAATTTATTTATTTCTCATACATATTGATTTAGTTACGTACTTATTATATTTAATGGATGCCGCATTTATTGCTAAGCTGTTCTATTTTACCAACAAAGAAATAGATTAGAAGATTAAAATATTTTGATCTTTTGCACTTCGCCGTCTTCAGAAAATTCGAAAAACATATTTTCAAGAAAAAGATAAATATATCTAGCCACTACAATGATTATCATATAATTGCAATCAGTATTATGAAATGAAATTATTTTTTTAAAGGAATATATTTAGCATCACGCGTCAAACGCGCCATTAGGTTAATTTAATGTTGTCTATTAAGACCGACTACAGACCTGCGCACGCGCCAAAACCCAAATGTGAGAAAGTGCCCATGTCTTCAAATCAATTTCGCGCGCATCCGCGAGTGAGCATCGAAACACGTGCCGTGAGTTCTCGCGTGAATTGGAATGGGTGAGAAGGAAAGTGGTTTATTACACGATCGTCATGATTGTTAATTCTATTGTTTAATAGCGTTGTAACATAAAACATAGAACGCATCACAATTTCTGTTGGTACACGTTATGTTAGTGGTAATTTTATATGTATTGTAATTTTTTAACTTGAGTTTGTTTTTTAAAGATTGGATGAGTAACTAACTACGTTTTAAAAAAGATTTTTTGTAAGTTGGTGTAATCTGTTTCTAAATCATTTTAATTGTTAGACATTCTATTACCGCGAATTGAAAGGGAATATGTTTTGGTTTCTTTGTGTGAAACGAATGGCAGCCATCGAGATGTAAATATTATTGGACCTTTGAACTGACTGCCAGAAACCACTTCATCAACATCCAAGAACGCAACGCAATTGTCCGCGATACTATCTGTGAACTCTAATAACTCAAAAGGATTTAAATCGGATATGAAATCCCTTAGAGAACCTCTGCCATGTTGCCAAATAACTCCTCAATAATGATATCTCCTGGACCGTAAAACTTTGTCCTGAGGTAAGTATGGCTCAACATATTCTAAATGACGTCTTCTATCGGCTCCTAAAAGGTTTGCATCGACCAACCAAACACCTGTATATACTATATTGACGTGGTAAAGTGCATTTCTTAAATACAGAAATAGATGATTGTTATTTTAAAAGACGATTAACGCGTGATATTATGATGTGTTAAATTTATATATTCTTTCTGTTTCTCCTGATTCAATTCTATAACTTCAATACTTTTGCTAAGCATTAATTGTTTAATACTTTCTCTTATAACATAAGCCTACCACAGTCCGAGCAGTGTTCTGTTATTTAAAGCCTTGTGCTTTCTTGTAAAACGATTTTGCTATAAAATAAACGATTTATTATTTAAAAATACATTTTTTTGTATATTTTGGAGTAATAATTTAACAATCTAATCTGTCATTTTGTTGAATCAAAATTGTCTGCATTTCAAAAATAAACTACGCGAATACATAAAAAAAACTTATTAATTTCCGGGGCCCGGCAACGTTTGAAAGCAATCAGGTGTCGCAATGCTTTGCCGTTCATTTCTCTTTAGGAGGCCCTTAAGGTCAAGTTGACTCGACGATTAGGCAGTTCACATTTTCGCGAATAATCAATAAAGCATCAATGGATCATACCAAAACGAAAACTTTGTTTGAATACCCTTCGAGTGGTCAAAGCGACATTTTCTACCTTCTCGAGGTTCTGAAATAACGGCCGTGAAGGTTGCAGATGTTCATTGATTTGTCAGGTTTAGCGGGGTTTGCGTGAAATAACGCAATTGTGTAAATATTCAAACTAATAATATGAAATTTAAAACTGTCAACCTTCTGAAAATGTATTCTAAATTATTATAATAGTCCATACGTGGTAAGAATCATGTTTCCATACAAATATCCTATTATATATTTTCAAGAAAATTGTAAAATTCTTAATATTATCCCTTGTTCCAAAAAATATGGCCTGTTCAAAGAAAGACATTTTATGAATAATTAAAAATGGACCGCAGTCAATCGAAAAAAATCGTAAACAAAGTATTGTCAAATAATATATATTTTATAGGCACCAGCTTACATTTTATTTATTCTTGTTAAAAAATAAGTTAAAAAAATAAGTAAAAATAAACATAATAATATTTGATTTTAAGGGGGTGCCAATATCTCCGTTCAATTCCGAATGAGAAACCGCATCGCGAAGTGTTCCAGCTGAAGCTCAAGGGGAACGCAGCGGGCTAAAGGGATGACCAGCGAATGGGAATATTATACCCTTAACAGACAGCGGTCGCTAGTGTTAGCCGAAATGGTACGCGATCTTTGAAATCTAATAAATCTATTATACGATTATTATTTTAATGATTAAAGTGAGGCCTAAACGATATCACGTAAAGTTGATTGATTGATGATTGAATAGTATGAAATCAGTGGGGGGGTGGTACTTTGATAGAAGCCGAAAAGCCAGGCTTGTCTAAAAAAAAACCGCCGTCAGCGGTTATAGTGGATCTCCCCCACTCTCTGCGATATGGCTTGCCTACTGTATGAAATAGATTACTCTTACCGTTTAGTACGCAGAATCTGTCGCCAATCAGGTCTTATGGACTGAGCTGAGTACTGACCGGCGCCGGCGCCGGCGCGGCGGCTAGTTAACTAGTTCGGGCATATGCAAGTACAAGTAAAGTACACGTCGGAAGCAAATGTTGTAATTGGAGGGCCCAACTTGCTTCATTTGAAAAACGTGAGAAACGCGCCGGACGGACGGCCGCTTTATGAATTCGTAAGCGAAGATGGGCGGAGCGGGGGGAGGAGGGGGAGGGAGGGAGGGGGAGCGGGGGGAGGAGGGGGCCGTCCACCCGCGCCGGACTGTCCTCATGCATAGAATATGAGGAGCCCGTTGCTAGGCGACCGTTTGTTTACGTCGCCGCGATGGGAATCGACAAATGACAAATAATTGTATCGACCTCGCCCCCCTCCCCACTCCGCCCCCCATCCCCCACCCCACGGAAAGGAGAATTAAGCTAATGTTGCGTCGCGGTCGCGAGAACAAACACCATTAGCGGCCCGATTATCAATTAGTCGTCTCCCCCCCCCACCCTGCCCTCTGCATAATATCGATATTGCTGCAGACTTGGCAGACGTTTGTTTGTTAATATTGCACAGAACCTACAATTAAATGTATATATCAAGACAATTAAATTATTGGTACCTGTATTGCGTTTATGTTTTCTATTAACGAACCATATGTTTGTATGCTTTTTATAAAAATAAACGATGGCTAATGGCTATTCTTCGGTTGGGTTGGTATAAAGACTAAGGGCCGAAATTCCATGTCCTACTTAAGACTAACCTAAATTTTAAGTTAGACTTAACCGATAAACATCGTATTTCAACTCACTCTTAGCGTCAAGTCGAACATAACAGTCCGCCTTAGCTAAGAATCAAAACAACTACTACTTAAGCCTTAAGTCAGTGTTAAAATATACTTCAGCGATTTCAGCACATTAACGGCGCTACAGTCGCCGTGTATTGTTATCTGTGGTTTTCGTCTTATATTTGATTTTATATTTTCTAACTAATTAAAAGTGACTGGATTTGCATATTTTGAACATCTTCAATTCAAGCAAACTTGCATGGCAAAATCCTAGTAATCCTACAGCTGACAGCATAACCTCAAAATATTATATGACGCGTCATATGGCAAAAGTTATGCGACAGATATTGTATACACAAACTATAGCGGCGAGTAGCGAACTAATCGCGAGTGCGAAAACATATTCTTAAAAGTTAAGTTGATCCTAACTAAGAACGACTTTAAGCAAGGACTGAAATTTCGGCCTTCGGCCTAGTCTAGAACCTACAACCAATTTCGGCCTTCGGCCTAGTCTAGAACCTACAACCAATTTGCAGCAATAAATGAGCTCAGGAAAAAAAATTGACCGAAAAATGAATGTTTAATTTATTATAGTTCGGTATTCCCCAGAAACGACGCGACGGGCTCCAGACCCCGACCCCGGCGCTTCGCAATGGAGCAATAGTGTTGTGTTCGCTTAAATAATACGATACTTTTTAAATTGACTTCTTATTTATATTTTTATTACGAAAATATGGAAAAATAATAATTATGATATTATATATGAACCAAAACCGCAGAGAAGCTGTTTCCCTTTAAAGGGAAGAGACGTTCTTTTAAACTCCCCAGCGTACATATTTCTTCAGGGTTAGTTAAGAGCAATGAAAGGAGATTTGTCCATTCGTTTATTCCATGTTTTTTACCTACTAGGCTGAGTTTGTCAAATCTAGATACCCGAGTATATCTGCGGTTCCTGTGAAAAAGCGAATAACTATAAAAGAGTAACTTTACAGGAGAGGCATTACATTTGCACACTTTAACAAATTATTGTTGACAATTTACGATAATAATTTAACAACATCGGTGGTATGTTTTATTATTTAGGGTATAATAATTTACCTGCTTAAAAGAAATAAAATCTGTTTTTTGTTATGTTATTTATGATTATGTTTGCGAAAAGAATATAATTTCTATATTCACCATGGAAAGTAATCTTTTTTTAACACCATTTACCATTCTATTTGGACTGAAAGGCTATTGATCGACTTTAGCGGGAAAGGGCATAAAATCGAGGTATACCTATTCTCACACAGCATTTTTTTGAAAAACCACTTATACCCTTTTAATTTTACTAAAAAACTTTTAAAAATGACAAATTAGAGTAATATCCCTTTTCACAGACGTAAAGAATAACCATATACCCATTTTCACTGGAAAAACAGATATTACGTTACGCTTGTGCACACTTTGAAAAGAAAATGTTTAAACTTACATGCCAACATTGTGAATATAATATCTAGAATAATAATAACAAAAGAAAAAATAATATTAATCATACCAGACAAGAAAGTTAAACGATAACATCGTACGATAAAATGGAACCTAAAATACCTCCACACCACCACACTACTCTACGCACACGCACACGTAGTGTCTCCTGTTTATTGCTCGCACACGCAAACGCGCCGCTACCTTACTGCCGGTTCATTTCGAATGACAAATTTACAAACGACTAATCTGCTAATTTCTTCGTACAAATATCGCAACATTTGACAGCCGAGCGAAGCGTTTGCGACGCGGAGTAGTTGAGAGTAACGCAGCAGGATACAAGGGTTTTATTTTTTTTATCCATGTTCCGGTACTCAAAGAAGGGGGCAAATTTAAATGGCGGATAATAAACCGAAATACTATATTCTCAGTATTTTTTCATAAACTTCGGTGGCAGGCAGGCAAAATATCTATAATGACTGAGCTATTATTAAACGTCGCTAAGCTAATAAATGCTCGCCGCAGGTCCGTTATTATTACACAGATACAACGCTATTAAAAGAATGCTATTTCCTCTCATTTGCGCTTGGCATTTGGAAACCATTGGAAATTAAATCATAAAAAAAAGCTGATTTTAAAATTCATTTCTATTTCTGAGAAATTTAATAAATGATAAAACTGTTAATAGTTCTTTTTTAGGTGAATTGCTCAGCCTTGGGAAAACAATCTTTATTCTTCCGGATTAGGTTTGCCAATGATGGATGTGCCAAACGTCAAATGATTGTTGTCTGTTTTTATTCTTAGATATTAAAGTTTATATACCTATCTATCTATACTTTCTTGTGGACACGATAAGTGCCGTAATTTTACACCAATTACTTTCAAATTGATACATAAAATATAAGGTCAAAAAATCTCGTTCAAGTTTGTTAATGAGAAAAATCAGATGAGGTCGTGGGAATGGAAGGGGGTTTTATTAATTTAAATTTTATATTAATCCTTAAATAAGCGCCTTAAACTTATCTAAGTAAACTTTTTTTATTGCACCAACCATTGGTCGTAGGGGTGAGAAAATTTGTTTTTTCAAAATTCATATCTTTCCTAATCGGCACAGCACCAAATCAGTTCAAAATGTTAATTACAGACCTATAATTTCCCTACAATTATTGATATGAGCAACCCTTACGGCACAGCATGAAGAGGGATTCAGTATATGCACTCTCGCTGCGTAAGAGTACGGCAGGTTGAGATGCGCGAGCTGCCGCGTAGGGAATGTTTGATACACGTTCGTACAATTGGAGTTCGCCTATCCTCCTACTTTGAAATCTACCTCCGTTGCGGCCGGCGTGCTGAAAGGGATTTTTCTTGCGTTGCATTGGTACATTTATCTATACAATTCAATAAGGATCTGTAGGAAAGGGGACGGAAGAAGAGACTGAGGGATATGAAGGGTTCCTCAAAAACTAGAAATAAGTGCTGGCTTTAAATTAAAGCGATTTAAGATATAAAATATGTATGTTCCTAGTAATAGTTATTTAAAAAAAAAATCATAAATGGTGTAATATTTCATAAAAGATAAAACGGCATCCTTAATTCTCTTATACATAAATAATGTTTGAGACGGTGGGGTGGTATCATTAGGAAAATTATACTTCTTGACTTAATTACAAAATGTAATTTAAAGCCATTATTACAATGGTAGCAAAACACACACGTAAACCTTATAATAAGCGCTTTTAGTAGAAATACCGCCAAGGAAATCTAATTAACGATTCTATAACAAACTAATAATGACGTCCGGGGAAGGAAAACACAAAGTTGGGAAACTTATAAATGGGAAGGAAACCAATCCAAGTACTAACAAAAGTACTAGGCTTTTAAAGTACCCTCATCGATAATCCGGAAAGGTTTTGTTTTATGCTGCTAGAACTTCCGAGGACAAAGTCGGTTCGTCGGATTAGCCGCTGAGAAAATCTTTAGCGTTTGCAATAAAAAATTAAAACTCGCTTGAGCCGCTACGGAGTAATATGTGAACATACCCTGTACTTATTGTATACATACATTCTATGCTTCTATACATTGTTCAGTAGTAGTAAACTATTTAACCAGAATCTGACGTCGTACAGCCCCCTACAAGCGTTATCAAATGAATCTCCCTGCTGTCAACCTGTGCTATCAACTTGTGATGGGTTGCTTCATTTCGTATCTCCACTCTTGCCCATGCCCATGTCCATGCGATGCACGTTTCGGAATCGTGGGTTATTTTCTTTTAGGTCTGAGTAGATTTAAATTAATAAAAAGTAATGGCAACAAACATTCTTTCGATTCATCATAAATATGAACACCATTTTAAATTTTGACGAGTAATATATTAAACTATACACGGACATATTTCAATTTAATAATAATAATTTTAATGTGGTACTGAACATTCGTTTAAGTGTTTTTTTTTTTGCGAACATTTTAACTGGCCAGTAATCAATAATACAACAGCCGTACTGTCATATTTTTGAAACCCGAATATGATGTTTGAGCGGTCTATCAAACCGTCAATGTTTCATTAATTAGTACTAAAAAATGTTGAATGTTATATATATCTATATTATTCGACCAGCCTCCGATGTAATCTAAACGGCTATGGTTTTTTTTCAAGAGCATCAATCTACACAAAAATTCAACTCTTCCGCATTTGTACTTTTCGAGTTAAACGATGCAACAGACGGCCGAAGGACGGGAAGAGTATCAGCTTCTTCTACGCGAATGTAAAGAAAGTTAAAAGACAAATTGTACAAATCGAATTCAGTACCTTCTAGAATTTTTTTGAAGTCTGCTAACACTCGAAAATAAATCGATAGGTAACTAAATTAAAATTATAATGTTTGATATATTGAATTTATAATAGATTTTGAATTTCCACTCAACCGATTTAAGAGAGAGCCGTTTCCGCTGTCTTTGGGTGGAGCTAACTCGACCTTTCATATAATTAGCGTACACCTTAGTAAATGCGACTAATTGTTTTTTTATTTTCTGTGCTATTTTAAAAACATTTAACCGCGTCACAAAACATTTTTAAAACTGAATAAAGCCAACTAAATTTTCTACGAGATTTTATCATAAAAGTAGCGCCGCCTATATCTATCTGAACAAAATGTTTTATATATTATTATATATATTTTTAAATGCACTTTATACGAAAATTGTATTGAAGTAATTGGCTTAATTTCAAGTGAGTAATCTGAGGAGTAAAATGAGAGTATAATAGTTTGTATTACAATCAGAAATCATCGTAGAAACTTTCCAATCGGTAAACTTTACTGATACGGTCGAACTAAACTTTTTTAATAACTTGAAAATTTATATTTCATTCAAAAATTTACTTTAAGTAAAATTAAACATTGTAAAGTTGCCTATACCTTATTTTGCATAAAAAATAATAATAATAGTAGCATACTCGCTTCGCTCGCCAGTCAAATACTTAATTGGGCGATCTCTATATTATCTATGCCACTGAAAAAGAGTTGAGTCATCACAATAGATGTGCCTTCCAGCACCAGCTGTTGCCCGTCCGGCAGACGACAGCTGGCACTTCCTCCGACTTCCAATAAAGGAATACGTAATGCTGGGAACGAGACAAGTGCCTTTCATTCCGGTCCCAACTTTGCAGCACTTCTAATCGTGTCTTCGGCTCCTCGAGGCGGCCGATACGTCGCCTTGTGCGTAAAGTGTCAAGAACCACCACAAACCGGTCAATAAACCAAAAGGCTAATTTTGTTTCATTCCCGAATTTAGTTTTCTTTTAAATTTAATCTCGCTATATTTCAAATTGTATAATAACAAATTGTTTAAAGAATGTTCTATTAAATCAAGACAATAAAAACTCTTGTTATTATGTTAAATTTATTTGTTATATAATGAAAGAATTATTTTTCGGAGTCGTTTATAGACTCTACGTTTAGTGGATGCTTATGAAAAATACAAAATGCGTTTTTTTTATTCACAATAAAATATTTTGAATTAAAACTTTAAATTTGAAAATACTTTCCGGGCTTAACCTAGTAGTGTAATTCATTAATTTTAAACATGTACAGTTTTTAAATTAAATAGCTCTAAAATTGAAAAAAGGTCTAAACTGAAACACACATATTTTGAATTAATCTTAAGACTTGAGTGGGTGATGAATGTATTCTATCTCCTTTGTGTAGAATGAAATAAAATCTAAATGTCTTTTAGGTAACTGATAGAATGCGACACTGGAAAAACATTTGAAATATAACATATCACCCATTAAAAAAAAACTTATTTTATAGATTTGAAGGAAAACAAATGCAATTAATTATTCCAGCACTACCTGTAAGTTCCTATAGTATAACTTTTTCGACCTAGTTTAAGGGACTTTATATCACTAGTTTAGGAGACTTGGCTGCTACACTAAGATCCCTTGGACCACTCCAAAGCAATGCGACATTCGTCAGAGACTGAAACACTCGAATTCAGCACAAGTACATTTATATTTGCGCAGCACAACTTAAACGGATATTGTTTTTTTTAATATATTATTTCAGGAAACAACAACTTATATAGAAGTAAAATTACAATTAAAAAAAAACAATTAAAACACAAAGCCAATGACAGATCCTCCAAACTTAAAAAATAGAAAACACATTCGGGAGCGAGGCCGGGACCAGGAACTAGGGGAATCCAGACAATCACCAGAATATAATATAAAATATAACAAATTCTACATATATTTACATATGAATATAAATATACTACTCAAGGGTTAGAGTAGACACTCTTGAATACCGGGAAAGTAGTGTTAAATATATCGATGTCACTTAACATGCTGTTGTAAAGCTTACATGCTCGATGTACTCGTATATATGAATTCTGTGCATAATTCGTACTCAACCATGACAGATAAATGTTTCCCACTGGCGAGTACGTCTAGATGGAACCCTCAAATCTATGAGCCCCAGAAGATCTGAGCAGTCGATGTGACCATTGTCAGTTTTATATAAAAGCAACATATCAGCTCGCGATCTTCTGAGCTCAAGACTCTGGAGTTCGTAAAATTTGGCGCATTGAGCATAGTCAGAAAATTTCAAATAATAAGGGAAATAAATTGTGAATCCGCTCAATACGATCAATGTAATCTTTATAGTGCGGTGACCAGACTTGAGATGCATATTCCAAGTGACTCCGGACAAGAGAAAAATATAAAGTAAGCTGAGCTTCCCTATTCGTGAGATGTGTGATGCGTGTCAAAAACCCCAGCATACCACACGCTTTGGCAATAATACGTTCAATATGATTATGAAACAGTAGTTTAAAATCAAGGTGTATTCCATGATCTCTAATAACACGTTTCCTAGGAAGATCGATGTTATTAATATTATAGGTATGAGGAACTACATTTGTATTTCTAATGAAACTTACAACCACACACAATTCGGCATTAAGATGGAGCTTATTAAGAACACAGTAATGGTTTAGTCTATCAAGATCATCTTGGATAAGTTTGCAATCATCCGGATTTTTCACCTCTGCAAAGATCTTCATATCATCTGCGAAGCGTAGAAATTGACTATGCAAAACACATTGACGTATACCGTTAATGTAAATTAAAAAGAGCAAAGGTCCCAGCAGGCTACCCTGAGGAACTCCAGATGATATAAAGATCCAATCAGATTTAAAACCACCAATGACAACAGATTGAGACCTATTAGATATATATGATGAAAACCGTCGTAATAGATCACCATGAATTCAGATTGCTTTTAATTTATAAATAAGGGTCGAGTGGTCAACCTTGTCGAAGGCTTTGTTGAAATCAGTATAAATCGAGTCAACTTGAAATCGTTTACTATCGAATAGTTAAGAAGTTAGTCAAGACAGTTAAATTTGCCACTTGGATCTCCCAGACACAAACCCGTGTTGACGTAGAGAAATAAAAGGTTTAAACTATTTTTCGAGGAGTTTACTGAATATAGGAAAATTTAGATATAGGTCTATAGTTAGTGACCAAACTTCTGGAACCAGATTTGAATATTGGCGAAACGAAGGCTAGTTTCCATTCACACGGAAAGACTCCTTCCCGAAGTGAACGCTGAAAAAGAATCGACAACAAAAACGCAAGAAGATGTCCACATTGTTTAATAAATATAGGAAGGATTCCATCCGGCCCAGCATTCTTATTACTGTCAAGCTCTTTAATATATTTCTTAACTAGGTCGACGAGACCACTATATTTGAAATATCAGCGGGTTCATTACTGTTGCTGATTGAGAACAGACGGTCATTGGTTCGAAAACAGACTTAAAGTAATCTGAGAATAAGTTACAAATGCCCTGACCCGTATCAGCAGAAGAGTCTAAGTAAGCAATCTTGCTTGGAACTGACTGGGACTTATGGTTAGACTTAACATATGTCCAGAAAGATTTAGGATCCCTTGATATGTTAGCTTCGGTGTGCTTGATGTACTCTTCAAAGCAAATCTTATTTAATATTTTCTGTCGTGAGCGCAAGAGGGAGAAGTTGTTGTAATCAAGAGGGTTATTAAACCGTTTGAATTTCCTAAAAAATTTGTACCATGGAGGATATTTAGAGGTTCAACCATTTCTACTAGGTACAAATTCTCCAATTGTGCTATCAAGCATTTCATAGAATTTAGTTACTGCGAAGTCAACCAGATGGACATAAAAGTTCAGTCCAATTTATATTCTCTAATTTGTTAATTACTAAATCGTAATTCACTTTTTGAAATAACTTCACCTTCTTCCTTGAACCTTGAAGTGGATTTAATTTAAAAGGGGTATAACTCATGACAATTGCCCTATGGAAAGGAAGATCTTCAGGGACGATAGAATCGTCGCAAGCTGTAACATTAATATTAACGTTGCTTAAAACTAGGTCCAATGTACGATTCATCTGATTCTGAATGCCATTAAACTGATGAAGGGCTGTGAAGGACATAGTGTCAAGAATCATGGTTACATTAAGAGAAGTCGGAGGATTAGTCGCCGAGAGGAATTCGTTGTTACCTACAACCTCCCAAACAATATCGGACAAATTGAAATCTCCAGCTTTTAGAATGTATTGTCCGGGTGACTAACAATAATACTACTTAACCACGTCATAAATTCAGCTAAATTATTAGAGTAGTTAAAACTTCTACATAAATACACACAGCATATATGAATTGAGTTTTTCAGCCCGCTGCAGTCAGCAGAAGGTCAATGTCTTCAGCGTTACTGTTCCACAGGGGCTGGTCAATAAGCATTCAAGTAGCGTTTAGTTGCAATAAGAACTCCACCGCCATATTCGCGGCCAGTTAACATATGATCTCTATCGAGCTTGAAAACTGAATACCTATCGATGAACATTTCGCTCGAATTAATATCTTTATGAAGACCACTTTCAGTAATGGTTAGAATATCATATTCATTGCATAAAATACTATGAAAAAGCTTATTTGTTTTGGTTCTTAAACCATGTGCATTTTGATAATATATTGACAATGTCATAATGAGGCGTTAAAAAGTTTAATTGTGACAAGAACCGAGCACAAGATTGATTCCGTAAAAACAAATCCCTTATGCGGCTCGGCATAACACTTGTACCGGATCTAACCTTGTAAAATAGTATACAATTATAAATTAGAAATAATAAACTAATTGAATAATGTGAGGCAACAAAAACTAAATTAAAAACATAACATTTTCACGGTAATTTGAATAATAGGATAAAAATATATGGAAATAATATAAGCCAAATGCGTACGATAGAAAGAATAGGATAAATAAACTAATTATGATAGACTGGCTAAATAATTTAATTTTCCTTAAAAAGCTAATCGCATTACATTTTGATGCTTAGCTTATTTATCGAACAATACTCGGTAAGGCGATTAAGATCTTCTTGTAATTTTTGACAATCTGTCAAATTTTCCACTCTATAATAAATTTACAGATCATCAGCATAAAGGGTATGATTCAAGTGAATGAAGTACTTAGCAATGTCGCTAATGTAAATATAATAAAGCAAGGGCCCTCGATGAGATCCTTGAGGGACTCTAGTAGGAATAATAATAAAATCTGATCTGTGACCGACCACCAACAAATACAGCTTGTCGCCGATTTGAAATATAGGACGAAAACCATCTATACAGGTCACTGTGTATTCCGAATAGAAGCAGTTTTTCCATTAGAATTGGGTGGTCCACTCTATCAAACGCTTTAGAAAGTCAGTATATATAACATCGACTTGCGTTCGTTTACCCATATGACCTACAACGTAGTGTGTAAATTCAGTCAGGTTTGTTAATACCGAACGTTGCCTAAGAAATCCATGTTGATTATTATCGATGCTGCCGACAATTGACGGGTAGAGGTGGTCATAAACAAGAAGTTCAAAAAGCTTACTTAAAACAGGTAATATGGAAATCGGTCTGTAGTTTTCAACGAGGTGCTTAGGATCCTTTTTATAAACTGGAACTACGAGAACAAGAAAAAATAATGGAGAGGTTGTGATAATTTTTCTGCACATTGGACAGCAAAGTGGGAGAAATCAAATCACCGCCAGAACCTTTACTTATGTCTAACTTTCTAAGGTTCAGAACAAGCCAAGACAAGCGAGCGAGTGACTTCTATCTTTCCGATATCAGTGACTTTATCTTTATGAGAAGCCAAAGGAGCGACGGAGGGCTGAGCATAGCTAGTGCCATTTGCAGATTGAAAATAATGAGAAAAATGCGTACATATGGCCGGACCACCTGTGATACCTTCATTATTATAACTCATGGGAACTATCAGATCTAATATTTATTGTGTGGTGTCAGAATGGGCAAAATAATCTTTTAGATGCCACAGCTATTTTATTAGGTCACACATGCTTTATTACACATTACACGTTTGTTACACGGGATAGTAGTTTCTTATATATGAATGTATAGAAGTAAATCAAATCAAATGTATTAAATAATTTAAGATTTATTTTGTACGTATAAGATGCATGTTTTGTAAACATGAAATTGTAAACCTATGTTAATTGGAAAATATTGTGTTTCCTGTCAGTAGTTACATATAAATTATGTATGTTCGATAGTTAGTAAATATAGGTTGCTATTCACTCCCCGCATGTCGTATCCTTTGCAGAGCTTTTGTACTTTTATCTGTTTTATGATATTAAAGCATTAATATCTGTAGACTTATTTAAAATTAAATAAATACTATAATTAAAAAGCCAGTTTATTTTAAGCCCTCTAAGTATTTGTTTTTATAATCAGATTAATGCAGAACCACTATACCTACTGCATAACAGAAAAGAAACAATTACCTCATATTTTATACTAAATTCTTTACAAATTATCAAGTAGTAGCCGAAAAATAATTCGGCCACAACGATTCTCAACATGTTCTAATCGCCTGGTTAACTTTTGACTTTAGCTTCAAATGCGCTCTGCATAGTTTGACGAATGCTGAATTACTATCGATCACCACTCGGCGGACTACGTAATGTTAACCAAAACCCATTTTATTTATTTATTTTGCATTTTAAGTTTGAACGGCAAAACGTTTACGAGGAAAGCAGTCTACTAGAACCATCAAAGTTGACTCGGCAAGATTTTCATTTTTACGTTGAACTTATAGGCAGATTGCATCTCGCCTTTGTGATGTCAAATATTAATGTATGTAAGATTCGCTATAGAAAAATGTAAAAAAAAAAGCATCATCTGGATGTCAATATCACTTTTTAGGAGCCTACTAATTTGCATGTCGACGAGCTATCTTAAAATCACTTTATTATGGTCAACCATATCAATGTTAAGTAAACTCTGTGCCCTGGTTGTGCGACTGAAAGTTTTGGTGTCAGAAAAATGAGTCTGTGGTCGGCCATCCATCTGTCTAATAAGGACAAAATAAATGTATTTTGCCATTTAACCCTAACAGATATTGACTTTCAACAGGAGGGCAAGATTTGGCCCCAGCAACTTATTATAAGAATTGAAAAAAGGAAGACAATGAATGTGGCCTCTGTAGTTTTTATTTCATTATCCATACTTTCAGCTTTCCTTTGCAATTAGTCTGTACTTTAGAGTAACTGCAAATATTATTGTTTCATAATCCAAAAATGTGCAGATTTTTACTTTCGTGGATACAACGTAAAGATTAAACTGTCGATATCTAAGCATCATAACTTAAATTTAAAAGGTTTGTCATTGGAAGGCTCGTATGACATAACATATTTCGAAAAATCTGCATTTGTGTTTTAGTAATCTAGTTCAAGGCTGAGAAAAGCGCCAATGTATATTCTCTGTATATGACCTGGCTAGGTCGGCCCCCGGTTAAGAACCAGGACCTCCGAAAGTCACTAGTAGACGTTAGGGATGCGACGCCGGTGCTTGGCGACTGCGACCTGACAAAGCAAGGTCGATTAACTGTAATTTTAATTTTATTAAAAGAATTGATAAAGACTAATACTTTCCAGAAACATCAACCATACCAAAACAATCTAGCTAAGAAATATCAGAACAATTTTTAGGGCGGGAATAAATTTTATAAACATCGCCATGAAAACACCGTCCCACATACCGACGCGTCACGCGTGGCGTTGTTAGTAACGTAGCATTTTTAAAGTATTTTAATTATACCAATGAAACCTAAATTAATGTTTAATATATGCGATACCTTATTTTATATGACGTAAAATGGTTCAAAAAGCCCTTCGACTTTTATGACCACGCGTTAGATCAATACAATAGGGAACCGGCTTCAGAATCATATCAAAATATTATTCAGGGCACAGGATCATAATGTATAACATTTCTGCTCGTTGTAATATAAAACCAAATCAAATGTAAAACTTACCAAAGGCGATGATTCCAGTATGCCGACGTTCACTTTCACAATATATAAACTTTATCGCAAAATTATTCCTTTTCCAGGACACCGAAATGGCGGAGCAAAGGAAACAAACTGGCGGAAAGAGTATAGACAATAAAAAGAATAAAAACATAGACAAAGCAACCGATTATAGAGAAAAAAAAAACCTATTTAAGGCAGCTTAGGCATTACACTGTTGCTAACATAAATCGAATCTCAAAAAGATAAATCACAATAACGGATATTCACGGATAACGATTTCATATTATCTAATCCCTATTCTTTCCCTTTCTTCACAAAATTTAATTTAAATACCATAATAATAAATATTGTGTTTTTTTAATATTTACTAAAGATAAAGAATTAATACCAGTGTTTCGGAGATGATCATCCCATCCTAGCTTAGAAGAGCCTGCATTTTGGTATAAACTAAGTTTACAGGTGCAAGATTATTTTTTGTATCGAAATATTACATTTCAATTTCTTTAAGATTCAATCGTTATACTCACTAAATAAGGGAAGAAATAAAAACCTCTATATGCAATTAAAAAATATTTTATGATATTAAATATAAAATTATATATCTATGTAAAATATTATTGTTATTAGTCGTGCTTAATATTAAAAATATTGTAAATAATTTTTTTAATAGAAAGAGATATTATATAAATAACTCTATATGTGGAAAACTTGAAAGAAAGCAAGACAATACAGATAATAAGATTCCTTAAGATTTATTGTCACTCTTATACCCGTTGTTTTTCCTTGATTAAATAAATAAATAGGCACAAAAAGAATTATAATGTGTATATAAAAGAGAAAATTCACAATAATAAAAAGAACTGACATAATTATGCACGCAATATAAAGTAATATTACTATATTAGTTTATTCAGTTAATATTAAAAATGAAAGATTTACCTAAAAAGTTATGTAATTATTTTTCTAAAATAATATAGTACTTACCTCTAAAACATCAAATGTATTATACATATTTAAATAAAGGTAGATTCACCTTTTTCAAGTCGTTTTAAAATAACCTATGGTTATCTGAGGTAGGTACTTAACATTTTATCTGTGTATCAAATTACAACTTTTAAAGATGATACAGACAGACACAGAGACAGAAAATGCAATGTTTTTGATCAGTTTGGTCTGAAGCCCTAAAAATCGTTAAGGACATCTGTACTGTCTGTTGTTCAATGACACGATTGCGTTACTACGCACCACAACTCGATTAAAAATCTTAAATTTTTATTTGTAGTTTAAAATTTGACATTTATGTGTTTTGCAATAAAAAATATCTTTTAAAAAATTAAAGTATTATGTAAAAATAGTGAAAATATGATATTCACCATATTAAAATATAAGCTAAGCTACTAATTATATTAAATAACGATATAACAATAATTGTCATTTTAATAAGATTCGGCTATAAAACAATAATAATGTAAACACAACTTGGGAATATTGTTTTTACTCCTTTAATAAAAGTTATAAGTAAAATAAAAATAACATTTTTTTTTATAATTAGGTTCTCTTAATTAGATAAACATTTTTAAATATTTACATTTGTTATTACTGGAATAAAACTTTGTGGCACAAAAAATTGAATGTCAGCCAGTGCTGCCAGTATTGCCTTTTCCGTTTTTCCTTCGTCTTTTTGACAATGGATTTGCTTTATGCTTTTCGAATCTGCTTGAATATTTCAAGATTTTTAAAATTTGAATATTTTTCTTTTGTTTATGGCGAGTAATATTTCAGTCACACGTTTGCATTATTTTAGTAATAATGTGGGAGATCTAAAATCTGTGCATCGACTTCCATTCCAACACAAATTTTAAAAACAAACTATATTCTCTGTAGAGAAATGGACAGTCATTCTCATCTATCTCTAGTCTTTACGGTCAATGTCAATTGTCAAATCAAGACTCAAAACTATCAGTAAATGTGGTTACAAATTTTTTCATTCTCATTTTCTTTTATGAATACACTAAAACTAAATGAACTAAAAAAATGAGAAGTTACACAAAAAGAAATATAAAAAAAAAACATACAGGATATTTTTTTATTAAGGACCCTCTTTTTTTATAATGTATATAAAAAAATGTCTACTACAGATAATTATGTAAACATAAGATTATATCTATTTTTCAAAATTAGGAATTTATTTTAAAATTTTCGTTACCGGTTACAGAATTCTTGGGAATTTATTTTACATCCGCTCTCCCCTTCAGAATGAAAAATCATCAAGCCTAGTTTAGTTAAAATACATGAAATTCTGCTTTTATGACCAAAACCCGCGTTGTTCGAGCACCCGCCCGCATTTTCTATTTTGCCCTCTGGCAGCCCTTTTTTGATGGTAGCTCTTAGTGTCATAAAATTGACCGGGAAAATCGGGTTTCCACTAAGATTTTTATTCATTATGGATTTTGGTGATTTTGTTCATTTTCGCGAGGTCATTAATAATTTGACGAACAAATATGATGCTGGTAAAGTATTTTAGGTTTTTTATATTACAGTATTAGTTTGAAAATCTCATGAATTTAATTTTAATTTCGCTGACATTTTCAATAACATTTTCAATCTTTAAAAAATTAGTGTCATTGTAACCAGAATTTCTTTACAAACCCAGATTACACACTTACCCTTATCATCCTCACCCTTACCTCATAGCCCGGAGCAAACGAATCCTTAAAAAAGCCATTGTATATTTGCCTCCTTTACTTCCATAAAGTAGGCGAATTACAACGTTTTTTTTATGGAATTTCACCTTAGATCTTGAAAAAGAAATATTTAATTATGGATTACTTAATAAAAATCGAAGTGAGTAGTAAATAATGTGTCAATACTCAAATACTTAAATACTCCTATACGTTTTATTATACTTAAAACTGTATTTACAGATAAAAAAATAATTGGAAATTTGGAGGAGATTAATAATGAATTTCGCCAAAAGTTTCAAACTCTAAGGGACGAAAATGCGCAAATACTGGATCAAATCAACAAAACTACCATTGAAGTTAATGTAGGTACTTACCTATAAACAATTATAAACTATTGAAATAAACTACATTATAGTTTTTGGAAAGTTTTTAAGTTTTTTTTTTTTTAGGAGATAAGTAAGAAGATTGGTGAAAAGCAATGGGCACAAAAAAGGGCCTCGTTAGCCAACTATCTTGAAGACACCAAAATTAACATTCATCTTCAGCAAATGAAAGAGCATCAACAATTCTTGGGAAATCACATGATTAAAAATGGTAATGATAATACTTTGCTACAAGTTTGTCTTTTGGAAAAAACTTAGTTTTTTAGGTTTATAGTCTTAGAAATACTGTTAGAACTAATTTATTAGTAAAGTCAATCAACTCGGGTGCCTAGTGCGTAGTATATATTTCGATGAAGATCTGCTGTGGTCTCTACGATAGGCTAAAGTTGTTATTTTAGTGTGGCTTGTAATGGGGTGGTCATCATGCATAACAAAATTATTTAGAGCATATATCAGTCATAAACACAGTAAGCCCTTCATATTATAGCCACTCATACAAGAGTTTAGTGGGATAGGTCAGAAAACAAGCAAATGTACCCCCACCACCTCAATCAGCAAACTCTGCAAATTATATTTATATTTCATGAATAAAGCAGACAATTATATAAGAGAGAATAGACAGATGAATTGCCGTTTGGGGTTAAGATTCTGACCTGTTCTTTCATAGCCTAATCCGTTCACATGCTATCAAACAATTTTTGTGCTGCCTTACCTTTTTATGGTAGCCTCGCCTCTATTGGACTCCATAAGTAGCTTTTTTAACCTACATACAGTTGCTGATTTGAGCCACCGAGTGACGTTTCTAGAAAGGGAATTGGTTATAGTTTATTTGAGGTGGCCAGTTAAATATTCGGTCGTAAAATTATGACTAGTAGCGCCCTATATTGGGACAACAGGTCCGGGGAAAAACATTCTAAACATTTTTTGGCCCCATTGACTAAGTACCAGTTATGCGACCCAGTAAGAGAAATCACTCTTCTGGCATATCACTGAGAAAACATTAAGATTATTCTAGTAGTAAAGGCAATTAATTTCAAGCAATATCACGTAACCTTGGCCGAGCATGGTTAATGACCTGGCCATGTATTATAACAATAGTTTAATGATATCACATAAAGTTTAGATTTTTTTTTCACCTAAACCATGATGAATTTTGATACGTTACCTTTACAAACCATATTTTAAACGCAGGACCAATAGGCTTGTTTTTTTTTCGGAATGGTCTGGAAACATGGTGTAGATTATAAACCACCGTGCCTCTCACTGTCAACAAATGAAACCTCCAAATCTCCTCACCCCACCATGGCTCCTATTGGTATGGTGTTAGATAGTTAGTCATTATAGTACTCTTCTGAAATCAGATGATGAGTGTTTGGATCCCGAAGAAGTTGGGCGTCGAACAAAGGTGGATGCTGAGAGGGCGAAAGCAAAAAAAGATGAATTGTTTGCACAGTTGTCTTCCCTCGTGGACATCCAGAGAAGCAAAGAAGATCACTTGGCTCAGGTCAAGGCCGAATGTGAAATAAGCAAGGTAGGCCAGGCCAACTTAAGACATTTCCTTTCTTTAAGATTCTGTAACCCCATTGCCCTCTCTCAGTGGCTGACTGTCACTTCCAATTCACATACGAGTACAATAATTAAACAAGCATGACTATGACATCCTGTAGGTATCATATAATATCAACTGCTTCTATTGTGATGGGTTACTTCATTTCCTACCTCCACTTGTGTCTGCGGCACTTTTAGCCCATTTGGTGTACATTTTGGGTGGTCATAGAGGGGACAGTGGGTTGTTTGACATTCTTTTAATTCATCAGAAATTTTAATACCATTTTAGATTTTTTTTTGTAAATTTTGACACTAATAATGGAACAACCCACTTCTACCCCTTATTACTGAATTTGTGATCTGTTTGATATTAGCTTCTCCCAAACTGATCTTTTTCAATAACTCTTTCACAGCGCTGTCTTAAAATACTATACCAATGCACAAAATGTCTAGTTTAGTTCTTCTGCTTTACATCAGTTTTTGTTTGTTTATAAAAATAATCAATTCTTAAATTGTTTTAATCTAAAATGTATTAATCTTATTTATGTATTTTGGTTTAAATTTAAAACTGGTTTTTAATTTATTTTATATTATAAAATATATTTGTTTATTTTAAAATGTGTTTAATATATTTTAATATTATTTTTTTCCACCTCTGACTATCTTTATCTTTATCTTTAGTCAGTTGGGCTACCCTAGTTTAGGAATGTACAAGTTCTTCAAATTATATTGTCTTTACATCATTACCTGTATTGTGTACAATTTCTTTTGGGTAATCCCACGATAAATAAATAAAAAGGTAAACGCGGACATATTTTAATTTATAATAATTATAATCTGGCACGGAACATTCTTTTATATGTTTTTCTTTGCGCTCATAGATGATTTTATATTCATTTTAACCGGCCAATAATAAATAAAATGGGTAATTCGAATATGATATATGAGCGCTTTATAGAATTGTCAGTTTCATTAATTAATACTGAAAATTTGTTAACTTTAATATTAAATGTCCATATTGTTTGACCAGCCTCCGATGTGATCAAAACTGCGATAGTTGTTTTTTAAGAGCATAAATCTACACACAAAAATTTAACTCTTTCGCATTTGCACTTTTTGGGCTGAAAGATGCAAAAGACAGACGGATGGACAGGGATAGTAGCCTCTTATACATGAATGTATAGAAGTTAAAAGTAAGGACCTCTATTGGATATTACTGACAACATCGTTAGCCGTTTTATGATGACAAAGGTTTTAAAAAAATCCACGATGTCGGTCTGTCTGTATGTTCTCCAATCAATTTACATGCTCCCGAGGCAATCTGCAACTGAACTTGTTTTTATTCTGATGATTAGGAGAGTATATCGACATCTTCTGAAAAATATCATTGTTTTATTTGACACCTAAAAGTATTCTAAAGTGTACTACTCAATATCTTTTACAGATTAATTCTTACCTGTACAAAAACTTGTACAAATATATCTAATACTAAACATATGTAATTTTGTCACAATAAAATATTATTTAGGGTTACTTTGCTTTACAGTAGCGATGTTTTCTACTCATAAATTTTGTGGTGTTTCTGTTTGTCCTTTTAGAAACGGAATGCGGCCCGGCTACTCCGTCTACGGAAGAGTTTGCAAGAGGTTGAAGTGAGTCGTCGAAGAGTGAGGGCCAGATACCAGCTTCTCCAAAATAACTAATAACGCTCATCACTAGTATTCTTTTTATTCTAGTACCTAAGATTGTTTTGTAAATTAATCAAAATAAATAAATTATTAAATATAACATTGATGATAGTAACGGATGAGAAATGTTTGTTTATTCCAACCATACAATCACGGGGACTATTCAACTCAACACCATCTAAAATAATATTTATGGTTATGAAAACACAAAAATGATCTCTTGGAGTAATCTTTCTTTTCAAATCGCTCCCGGTGGATTTATAACTGTAACTCGTAACTGTGATTTGTCCTACTACAATTCTATTTCTTTGTCAAATTAATTATGTCACAATAAATAAATAAATAAATAAACAGCCACGGAGTGATTCTGAACTTTTATTCAAAATGTAAAAATATGATCACGCAGTGTTATCATATTTTTATTTTAGGTTTTAAAAATGTGATCAGAAATCTATTAGCATTTAACATTGATAAATAAAATTAACAAATGAAAAACATTCAAGTAATTTTTAAATAATCTAATTAATTATTTACAATCGCTGATGTATGAATAAAAATGTATGTATCACATGTGTTGTGTTAGTAGGAATTTATAGGCGAAATATTCAAATTAGACGAACTAAAACAAAAATAATATGCAATTTCTGATGTAACGTACATCACAGGTAGTAATCTAGGATTAGCACTCCTTTTATGATGTAACAGAAATAAGACTATGCTCTGAGAAATGTAGGGAATAAGCGTGTCGTAGCGACATGTACAAGTATAGTACGATTGGGAGAGCAGTCTAATTATTAAATTCCATTTCCACGGAGATTGATATTTTCGTCTGTTCGCCCAATAGGATTGAAAATCTGCTCTCACTTACACCTTTGTGAGATCAACGCAAATAATTTATTTGTTATTGTTCGCTATAGAGCTTTATTTTTAACTTTGTATTTTTCCTGATTAGTTCTGGTTATTTTTTGTTTTTAATGTAGTTTTTTCTTTTATTATTATAATTTTTTACTTGTATGTTACGAATTGAAATGTGTTCATGGGGGAACCTATTAAATAAACAAATAAATAATAGATACTGAACATTCACCGTACCAGCAACTTAATAAGTATTTGTCTGAAAATGCCAATTATGTACGTCATTATTAACTTTAGTAAATTTTTTGACCTCTCCTTATTTTTCACACTTATCCCGCTCAAAAAACTTTCATTTGAGGCAACATTGGGCTTATTTTTGCGAGAGAAAGTATTAGAAGGAGCGAGTGCAGAGGTGGTGGGGGAAAGGGGGATGTATAGAAGACAAGTCTTTCGTTAAAAGGTTTCCTTTATCGTATAAAAATCATTGCACTTATAAATCCATTTCCAATAACTGAAAGTACTAAGTGGTTTTGAATACAGTCTAAAAATTCATAAAAATATAATTTCTATTCATTGTACGAGTAACACTAAATTGAATATTGTTAATGCACAATAATTAATTACTGTTAATTATAGATACATTACTATAATATAATGTTCTTATCTTTGATGCAAAAGCGAACACCCACTACATTTTGTACAAACACCACACGTAACATTGTCAGGGCTGTTTGAACCACATTGAACGGTCTGATGATGCAACAACAGGAACAGAAACAGTATTTCGTTTAATTTCATAATTAGGAATGCCCAAGAGTGTACATAAATTGGGGACTCTTCATTACACCCATTTTATACATTTTTTCCCCACGTATTTGTGTGACTATTTACATATCATTATCACTAACATTAAACAATTTAAATTTGACTATTATGTACAGACATGATCACTGACATTATTTAGGTTACATACCATCCCAATTGCATTTCTAAAGGTAATAAAATATTGATCAAACAATAAATTTGTACGAGATCTATATGACTTAGTCGCCATGGAGATGGGCTTATTTGTAAACGCTTCTATCCTGATATTGTGAGGGGGGCCACATTTGAGTAATGATGTTACTTGGGCAAATAAATTACATTTTCATTATATTAATGAATTTAGTTTAAGTTTTTGACTAATTTTATAAAATATTACAATGAGCCGTCAAGACCAATTCAAGGAAGCCAAAGTGAAAATTCCTAAGATGAAGCCGATTCCTGACAAACATATGTTTGACAATTTGCCGTTTGAGCTTCATCCTTTCTACAGCCAAACAAAGGTAAGTCATTATATAATTTCAATAAAATAATAATTATTATTTTGTTTTATTTATTAAATTTATACTAGTTGCTTACGCATTAACTTGCATTATGTTTTCCTAATTACCATATTTATAATTAATCAAATTCACGATAGACACGAATTTAAGGTTTAATTCTGGTGCATTAGTGTGTTAACGGTATTAAGATTATATCAAATTCGCAGCAGGACTGCTTAAACGACCTACATTTGACCAATGAGTACAAAATGTTTGATCGCTTAGGACCTAAACAAAGTATGGTGTGATCAATTAGGGAGCATAATGTCATAATATGACTAACGCAGCATGGCATATTCTTGTTTTAGGCACTAATCAGCCACCGGTGTAACTTTTTTCACTTTCATAAAACAATTAAATAAATGGAACTGTTTTTTCAAGTAACATGAAAAGACAAAAATATTGAATTTTAGTCAAACTTAATGACTCCTTAATTATTTTACAGTTCAATACATGCAAAATAATTGATTTGACCAAATAAGGTTGATAAATAAACACACCTCGTAACTTAAAATAATAAAAAACCATCAAGTTGAGGCATATGTTCAAGGATATGGGTATACAATCCTAGACTAAAATTCAGAAGCAAAAATAAAAAAAATATTGTATATTAGCATTATCAAGAAAAATAGAGTCTTTACTTTTTATATGAAATTTAAACGTTATATAATGTATTAGTATGTGCAATTTCTCCCCCTTATTTAGTGCTGATAATTGTCATAGCTTTTAACAGCCATCATATTTTGGCCAATCTAAACATTTGCCAAACTGGTAGGAGTCACAACAACCATGCCGATAAGACGGATATGTCATAAAATGCTATAAGCTTTTAACCATTTAGACCTTGAAACCGTAAGCTTAATCAAAATCTGTTAATTTAGTCTTCTGTTTGCATTGATTACCTCATGTAAAGTTTTTTTTTTGTTACAATGTAAACATTGTAACAAAAAAAAACTAAACCTGGATTCATTATTTTAATAAAAACTGATTACTACAATCACATAGCAAGTTTGTTGTTAGCGTTTCAAGTCGATCACAGTTCTCATCATTGAAGAAGCTAAGTGAACGTGGTAAGACATCTTATGGCGAGAATTTAAATTCATCAGCAGTGGCGGCCCTGGGGTAGGGTGATAGGAGCTGTCACTCTAGGCACCAAGTGGCAAGAGGTGCCAAAATGCGAATAATTATACAGTTGTAGGAACTTTGTTTATGTTAAAGAAGCAGGAGTGTAGTCATTAGAGGTTCTTAATTTAATTTTTATTCAATAAATGTTGATTTTTGTCGTAAAAATTGAGATTTCAAAAAGTTGGCAATAATAATTATTTATTTAACATAACTGAAATACAATTTATGTGATATGAAAGCTTTGACCAAAGGGCGCTGAAAAACAATCTCACTCAATCCTGATCAGGGGCTAGGGCTGGCACTGCTCATCAGTAGAAAACATTACCTATGTTATCTAATATATTTTGAAATATAACCCTATGATCTGTTAATTTTTAGGAAAAACAAACTATTATGAGGGATAATTTGGAAATAAAAGGTGCAAGGCTCAAGGTTAAACATACTGAGCCTAATTTTGTATCAGGCTACGTCGAAGAGGAGTACTACCCCGAACAGCATTACATGGGTATTTTGCGACAGCAGGCCGACAAAATTATCACCACTCCCATGCTCAAATCTTGGGAAAATATTATAATATCGTTTGTGCCAAAAAAATTATCAGCCGCATATCCTGCAGTCTTTAATGAGCTTTTTGCTGAGGCGAAGAGGGAATGGCTCACATGTCTTCATGAACTAGGAGTTAAAAGTATTATTAGAGATGAACCTGGAGTCGAAAGGCAGACCTATCAAGAGAAACCTTTCAAATATAAAGGCAAGACCAAACATCACACCAAACTACAAAGAGTGAAAAGGTTTATAAATGATGATCTGTATCTGATGATGTTCCACCCGTTCATGCGTTTAGTGACAGAATCTTCGTACAGGATCTTTCCTCCTTACATGCTCAACTTTACAGCTTATAGGAAGAAAGGCCTTTTGCCGATGAAGGCTTTATTGGAGCTGATCGATGAGGACTTTAAGAATACCGAGTCCCTCGTTTCTCATACTTGGTACTCCAAGATAAGCAGATGGCTCAAAAACCCCAGATGCTTAAATGATATGATTCTAAGGCATAAACTCAAATTCATAAGGTGTGCTCCGATGCTCGTCTCATTAATGATAACAGAATTCATGCGCAAATCGGTCGAAAATGTTGTGGACGTAGTTAGAGATTTTGACAAAGTACCTATGTTGGAGATGAACTTAACATATGTGGATAATGAATTCATACTTCAGCCATCCTTGGAAGAAATTTACAAAATGTATCATAATATCATCCACAGAATTACTACTGATATTGGACAAAACTTAATGCCTCTGGAGCACTGGATGGGTGTTCCATATGATTATGACAGAATGATCATCACTTTCAATGAATGGGTTTACGGCCACGCTCATGAACAACTGGAAATAAACTTGAATATCACCTTCGAACCTGTCAGAACTTATATAGACGGTTTGAAGGAAAAGTATACCATGCTTTATGGAGAGTTGGCCAAAGAAAGGGCCCAAGAGTACCTGAAAGAAATGCACGACTTTGATGAATCATGTGAAATGATTAAGTATTTTCGAGAAGTGGATGAGGAACTGACTGGAGTAATAGAAAATGAATATTTCCAAGTCGGCAGGATAAACTTGGCTGATATGATTGATGGCCTGAAACGGTGTGCCTCAAATTTTATCCAAAATATCTTTGCTGGTATGTGCCATACCCATCAGCAAGAAAACAAATCTATCTGTGCAGTTTTTGAAGAAATTGCTGACAGAGCTTCGGTTATTCCCCAAACATCGACTGAACTCATGGAGCAGGGGGAATTTTGCACTCACGCCAAAGCGGTCTTAGTTGAAGAACTGAAAGAAAGAATAACTGAATCATTGATGCTGTTGGGGAGACTTATAGAGATGACTTCTTTAACTCCGGAACATGTTGAACTTAATACTACTACAGTGATTTGGTTGAAACTCATTGGTCCTATATTGGCAAAAAACGGAGCTGCATTTGAAGTACATAAGGCTGATATGGAAGAAAACCTTCTAAAGAAAGTAGCTGATTTGAATAATGACGTAACTACATTGATGCCATATTTGCCACTTTTGGATGACATGGACAATATAAACAACACATTTGATTATTTGGCCGACAATCGAAAGCTGGTCAAAAGACTGAGAGCTTGTGAAGATAAAGTGAGAACTATCAATGAAGAAGAAACTATTTTTAAGTTTCCTCATTCGAAATACAATGATTTGGAAGAGCTCAAAGACTACATTTTACCCTTCTATAATTTAATGTATTTAGTTCATCAGTGGAGACGTAGCTTCTATACTTGGATGGATGGGCCCTTCGAATATCTCAACCACAATAAGGTTGATGAAGACCATGACCAATATTACAAAGAATTTTTGAAGATATCTCGAGAATATAAAAATAAAATAAAACAGCAAATTGCTGACGGAGTACAAAGAAGATTCAAAGGCCTGGTTGAAGACCCTGATCCGATGAATTTGCCAGCTCCCATGAAGTTGTGCGCTCAGGCGATAAACGAAATCAAAGCATGGCAGCCCAATGTTACTCTGTGCCATATCGTTTGCAATCCTGCTTTGGAGCAGAGGCATTGGGATGAAATGTCCCAAATAGCAGGTTTTGACCTGACACCTAATGCTGGAACCTCTCTACGGAAACTCATCAACAGGGATCTGTGGAAGAACTTGGATGAGTTAGAGATAATAAGCGTTAGTGCTACCAAAGAGCTAGCCCTCATTACTTCTTTACAGAAGATGATGTCTGAGTGGGACGATGTCTGCTTTAAAACATGCAAATTCAAAGATACTCATATTGACATTTTATCCCAGTTGGACGATATACAAGCAATTTTAGACGAACAACTGATCAAGACCATTGCTATGAGAGGATCTGCTTTTGTAAAACCCTTCACCAAGGAAGTCCAAGAGTGGTATGAAAAGATAGTCCGTGTAAATCGTACCATCGATGAATGGGGTAAAGTTCAAGGCCAATGGCTCTATTTGATGCCTATCTTTTCTTCTAAAGATATTGTAGTCCAGATGCCCGACGAAGGCATTATGTTTCAAGATGTCAATAACAGTTACAGGAACTCTATGATAATAGTGAAAAAAGAACCGAGAGTTATTGTATCGGCAGGGAGCCCAGGTATTTTGGAAACCATGGTCATATGCTCAGAATGGTTAGAGAAAATAAATGAAGGGGTAGGAAAGTATTTAGAAAAGAAGAGATTATATTTTCCTCGCTTCTTTTTCTTATCCAATGATGAAATGTTAGAAATATTATCTGAAACTAAGAATCCTCTGAAGGTTCAACCGCATCTGAAAAAATGTTTTGAAGGGATAGATAAATTGCAATTCGATGAATCAAAAAATATTCTAGCAATGATCAGCCAAGAAGGTGAGAAAGTAAACTTCTTGAAAACTATAAGCACAGAAGATGCTCATGGCTCTGTAGAGAAGTGGTTAATTCAGGTAAAAGATCAAATGTTGAAGGCAGTCAGAGGCGAGACGGAGACCGCTTTTCTGGAATACACGGCAGTAATAAGGGAAGACTGGATATTAAAATGGGAAGGAATGGTTGTTTTATGCGTTTCCCAAATATTCTGGGCTTTTGATGTCACCAACTGCCTCGAAACGCATAATTTAAGCGACTTGGAAAAGTATTACACTTTCCTTAATCAGCAGCTAAACAATATTGTCAAGTTGATTCGTTCACCGAAGTTATCCACAATTGCCAGGATTACGATTAAGGCATTGATAGTTATAGACGTCCACGCCAAGGATGTTGTTCAAGAAATGATTAACCAGAAAGTGGTAGAAGATACAGATTTCCAGTGGCTAGCTCAGTTGAGGTATTATTGGGAAAGTGATAATTGCTGTGTGAAAATTATAAATGCGGTTGTTAAATATGCTTACGAGTATTTAGGTAACAGTGACAGGCTGGTCATCACTCCGCTAACTGATCGCTGCTACAGAACATTATTAAGCGCTTACTACCTGCACCTGAACGGAGCGCCCGAAGGGCCTGCCGGCACAGGAAAGACAGAGACCACAAAAGACCTGGCTAAGGCTCTGGCTATCCAGTGCGTCGTATTCAATTGTTCCGATGGTCTCGACTACAAAGCAATGGGAAAGTTTTTTAAGGGGCTTGCTTCGTCTGGAGCATGGGCATGCTTCGATGAGTTTAATCGTATCGAGATAGAAGTGTTGTCAGTAATAGCACAACAGATTTTGTGTATCATTCAGGCTGTCAAGCAAAATTTAACAACATTTCTATTTGAAGGAACATTGCTGAAACTTAATCCCGCATGCTATGTCTGCATTACAATGAATCCTGGTTATGCAGGTCGTTCTGAACTACCCGACAACTTAAAAGTATTGTTTCGGACGGTCGCAATGATGGTACCAGATTTTGCGATGATTGGTGAAATATCCTTGTATGCTTATGGATTTGTAGATGCCAGAATATTATCAGTCAAAATAGTGACTACGTACAGATTATGTTCTGAACAACTGTCGACTCAAAATCATTATGACTATGGCATGCGTGAGGTTAAAACTGTCTTGCAAGCAGCGGGAAATATCAAAAGAGATTTTCCAGATGAAAATGAACATGTTATTCTATTGAAATGCATAAATGACGTCATCCTACCAAAGTTTTTATCTTACGATGTACCATTATTTGAAGGAATAGTATCAGATTTGTTTCCTGGAGTTCGTTTACCAAAACCAGATTATGGTAACATTTTGAATGCTGCTCGAGATACTTGCAGTGAAGAGAATTTACAACCGCTTCCATCTTTTATGACTAAGATTATCCAGACTTATGAGATGATGTTGGTAAGACACGGTTTTATGTTGGTGGGAGATCCATTTTCAGGTAAATCATCGACATTGTCTGTGCTCGCAAAATCTTTGACTTTAATGAGTGAGAGAGGTCAAGGTCAAAATAAGGTCAGTTTTCGAGTGCTCAACCCCAAAGCTGTCACAATGGGTCAGTTGTATGGAGCGTCGGATCCTGTGTCATTAGAATGGTCCGACGGCATAGTTACTTCCATATTTCGGCAATTTGCTCTGGACGAGAGCAACGATAGGAAGTGGTTAGTATTCGACGGTCCCTTGGATGCAGTTTGGATAGAGAATATGAACACTGTTCTAGATGATAACAGGAAGTTGTGCCTTACTTCGGGAGAAGTGATAGCCATGACCTCTTTTATGTCCATGATATTTGAAGTCATGGATCTATCTCAAGCTTCTCCTGCTACCGTGTCCAGATGCGGAATGATTTTCATGGAATCTCAAACTCTGGGATATCGACCCTTCTGTAAATCTTGGATAAAATCATGTAACTTCTGTTGGAGGGAAGAAAACGAATGTGTTTTGCTAGACTTATTTGACTGGTTGTTTCCACCTACACTATTTTATGTTCGCAGACAGTGCCAGCAGCTGGTGATGGCCGGTGAAATTAATTTGGTGGTCAGCACCTTAAGGCTCATACAAATGAGCATGGATGATGCCATGCAAGGCGAAGAGGACACCAAATATGTCAAGACATGGATTCAAGCCTCTTTTATTTTTGGATTCTTATGGGGAGTCGGGGGAATCCTCGACCATGACTCCAGACTGAAGTACGAAGAGTACTTAAAAGAATTTTGGAAAGGAGACCATCCAATCCCTGAGAGTTTGGAAAAAATAGATGTCTCGATTCCTCCAGAAGGGCAACTCTTTGACTATTTCTATCTTTATAAGGGCAAAGGATGTTGGAAATATTGGCCAGAGGTTGCTAAGCAAACAAAAATTATTCAAACGGTCAATCTTCAACAGACCGTTATTCCTACAGTGGATTCTGTGAAGTATATGTATTTTCTGGATATGCATGTGAATCACAAAAATGCCATGTTACTGATTGGACCAACAGGAACCGGAAAAAGCTTTTATATCCAGAATCACCTTATGACCAAATTATCTATGGATAAATTTACTCCAGGTTTTATCATATTCACTACGACAACATCCGCTAATCAAACGCAGAATCTCATATTATCAAAATTATACAAACGTAAGAAGGGTATTTATGGCCCTTCCAAAGGTAAACATGCCATAATTTTTATTGACGACTTGAATATGCCTACTAAAGAAAAATATGACGCTCAGCCACCTATCGAACTTCTTAGGTTATATTTTGACAAAAAATATTGGTATGATCTGAAAACCACTGCTCAAATACAAATATCGGATACAATGTTCATTGCGGCTATTGGTCCTGTAGGCGGCAGCAGACAGCTTATTTATCCGAGAATGCTAAGGCACTTCAGCTTATACTCAGTAAATGCTTTTTCTAATGAAAGCGTGACTAAAATTTTTACAAATATTTTGCAAATGGGGATGAAAAAAAATGGATTAAGTCAAGAGCAACTTCAGATTGTAACAAATATGGTTGCCGGAACTTTGGATGTTTACCAGTCGGCTATGAATGAGCTAAGGCCCACACCGACCAAATCCCATTATGTGTTCAATTTGCGTGATTTCACTCGTGTCATGCAGGGCTGCTCAATGATAAAAAAAGAATCTGTTGATGGGAAGAAAGTTTTGGTGAAGCTTTGGATTCATGAGGTGTTGAGAGTATTTTACGACCGTTTGGTCGACGAAGCTGATCGAAATGTATTTTACAACATTTTACAAAGATGTACAAGAGATCACTTAAAAGAGATGTTAGAAGTGGTCTTGGATACTTATCGAAATGAAAACGGAACAATCACTCAAGAAAACCTAAAACGATTGATGTTTTGTGCTTTCATGGACTCTGATGCTTCATTCGATTCGAGGAAATATGAAGAAGTTTCTAGTATAGATTCTTTGAGGAATTTGGCTTTCGAAAATTTAGAAAAATATAATTCATTGCATAAAGCCAAGATGAATATTGTGCTCTTCAATTTTGCTCTGGAGCACTTATCGAAGATCTGTCGGATTTTAGCGATGCCGGCAGGTAGTGCTCTGCTTGTTGGAGTTGGAGGTTCAGGTAGACAATCTCTAACTCGCTTAGCAAGCTCCATTGCCAATCAAATTCTGTTCCAACCTGATGTCACCAAATCATACAGTTCTAGAGACTGGTATAGAGATCTTAAGAGAGTTTTAAAGTCGGCCGGCGGCTTGGCAAAAGACACTGTCTTTTTATTCAACGAAAGTCAAATAAAGGACGAACTTTACATTCAAAACCTAGACAGCTTGTTGAACTCTGGCGAAGTGCCTAATTTGTATGCGATTGATGAAAAACAAGAGATTTTAGAGTTGGTGCGTCTTGCAGCCCAAGGAGGAAATCGCAACTTAGACATTAGCGCTCTTCAGGTATTCACCTTTTTCATAGCACGCTGCAAAGAAAAACTCCACGTTTCTATGTGTTTTAGTCCTATAGGGGGCACTTTCCGATCTCGGCTTCGCCTCTATCCATCACTCGTCAACTGCTGCACCATAGATTGGTTTGACAGCTGGCCGGAAGATGCTTTAGAGAAAGTAGCTCGCCACTATATGGAAAATGTGAACATTTCATCTGATATTAAGACAATGTCCGTTTTTGTCTTTAGGCAGTTTCATGTTGACGCCAGAAGAATATCCTTGAACTTCATGGAACAACTAAAAAGAAAAACTTATATAACGTCTGCATCATATCTCGATCTGATAAAGTCCTTTACAATACTAATGAATGCCAAACAAGAAGAGCTCAGACTTGCCAAACTACGTTATACCAATGGTTTGGATAAACTCAACATGGCTGCTGAAGCTGTCAAACTAATGCAAAGTGAGTTGAATGATCTGAAACCCCAATTGATAGTAATGGCTGAACAGTCAGCCAAAATGATGAGCGAAATAGAAAGCGAGACAATTGAAGCAGATTTAGCAGCGGGTCAGGTCCGCGAAGACCAGAAAGTTGCAAACATTCAAGCCGCAGCCGCTCAGGAGCTTAAAGCAGAATGCGAGGCTGATTTAGCTCTTGCTTTGCCCATCTTAGAAGACGCTATTGCAGCATTGAACACATTGAAACCCACAGATATCACATTGGTGAAATCAATGAAAAATCCACCCGCAGCTATAAAACTTGTGATGGCAGCTGTTTGCGTTATTAAAAGTGTTCCCCCAGACAGGATTCCTGATCCAAATAATCCCGGAAAGAAAATGTTAGACTTTTGGGGACCGAGCAAGAAAATTTTGGGTGATATGCAATTCCTTCAAAGCTTGAAAGACTTCGACAAGGACAATATCCCAGTGAGCGTTATGATGAAAATAAGAAAAGAGTACTTACCGCACAAAGATTTCAAACCGCATATAATAGCGAAGGCTTCCACAGCCGCCGAAGGCCTTTGCAAATGGATCATAGCGATGGACATGTACGATGCGGTGGCTAAAGTTGTTGCTCCAAAAAAAGCAAAGTTGGAAAGTGCAGAGAGGGAATTTGCTGCTACCATGAAGATACTTGACGAAAAAAAAGCAATGGTGGCGCGACTCGAGCAAAGAGTCGCTGACTTACATGCAGCCCTCGATGAAGCTAACATAAAAAAGAAAAAACTTCAAGATGAAGTGGAACTTTGCATTAATAAATTGCACCGAGCTGAGAAATTGATCGGAGGATTGGGTGGAGAAAAATCACGCTGGACAGATGCAGCCGAAAACTTGCAAGTGCTGTATGACTGTTTGCCTGGTGATATTTTGGTTTCCTGCGGGATAATTTCCTACTTGTCTCCATACACAATGCCTTTTCGAGTTTCGGTAATTGAAGATTGGAGAAAATTAATAATGGAGTTTAATATTCCTCATTCCCCGACTTTTATTTTTGCCCAAGTTTTGGGGACAGATATCAAAATTCAAAATTGGTATATAGCAGGATTACCGCGTGATCAAATATCAACTGACAATGCCGTCATTATTGATAATTCTACAAGATGGTCACTTATGATAGATCCACAAGGCCAAGCTAATAAATGGATTAAAGCTATGGAAAAGAAAAACGATTTACAAGTGATGAAATTTAACGATAGTGACTATATGAGTGTTATTGAAACATGTTTAGAATATGGTAAACCTGCACTCATAGAGTGCATCGAAACAGAGGTGGAAGCCACACTGGACCCCATATTAATGAAAAATACTTTTGTTCAAGGAGGCAAAAAGTATGTAGCACTCGGTGAAAATATTATTGAATATAATCCTAAGTTCAGACTTTATATGACGTCAAATTTACGTAATCCTCATTATTTGCCAGAAGTATGCAATAAAGTGACTGTAATTAATTTTGCATTGATTCAAAGTGGATTGGAAGATCAACTTTTAGCCATAGTGGTGGCCAAAGAAAGGCCCGACTTGCAAAGCAAGCTTGAACTCTTGATTGTGCAGAGTGCGGAGAATAAAGTGGCATTAAAGAAAGTGGAAGACAATATTCTTAAAACCTTACATGAAACCAAAGGCGATATATTAGAAGATGAAAGTGCGATTGAGATATTGGATACATCCAAGCTTTTATCTATTGATATCATAAAGAAACAAGAGACGGCAAAAGAAACTGAAAAAACTATTGAAAAGTTTCGATTAGGCTACCGACCCATTGCAGTTAATTCGGCCAATTTATATTACTGTGTGACTGAACTGCCTAATGTGGACCCCATGTATCAGTATTCTCTAGTATGGTTTATCAATTTGTTTGTTCATTCCATAGAAACCGCTAGCAAATCCAAGGATTTGCAACGCAGGTTGTCCTTCTTAAAAGAAGCTTTCACTTATAATTTATATAGCAACGTTTGTCGATCCTTATTTGAGAAAGATAAAATGATGTTTTCTTTTTTGTTGTGTTCAAAAATGATGTTGGCTACGGGCGAAATAAATAATGCAGAATTTGTGTTTTTATTGAGCGGTGGGGTGAGCAACGAAAATTCTAGGAATGATGAAAAGCCAGGAATGTGGCTGTCGGATAATTCATGGAATGAGATATGTCGAATGGACGAATTAAAATCGTTTCATGGCTTTAGAGAATCATTTGTTAATAATGTGGCTTTGTGGCAAAAGATATATGATGCTACTCAACCTCACACTGAAAATATTCCTGAACCTTGGCAGAGCACATTATCTCATTTTCAGAAATTACTTATTACCAGAGTTTTGAGAGTAGATAAACTCTCAGTTGCAATTTCTATATTCATAGAAAAATATATGGGAAAAAAGTATATCACCCCTCCACCATTCGACATTGCTAAATCGTACAGTGACTCCAATTGCCTGATCCCTTTAATATTTATCCTATCTCAAGGTTCTGATCCCATGGGAGCGCTTTTGAAATACTCTGAAAAAGTAGGCTTTTTGAAAAAGTTTAACTCAATATCTCTGGGTCAAGGCCAGGGGCCAATTGCGCAAGCCATAATTGAAAAAGCACAAAGTGAGGGTGAATGGGTCTGCCTACAAAATTGTCACTTGGCTGTATCCTGGTTGCCCGTATTGGAGAAAATAATTGAAGGTTTCGATGTTACCAATACTGACTTGAGTTTTAGATTGTGGTTAACCAGTTACCCGACTGAAAGATTTCCACAGTCAATTCTACAAATTGGTGTCAAAATGACTAACGAACCGTCCACTGGGTTGCAGCACAGTCTCTATCGATCATACTTATCTGAACCGGTAAAAGAAGTGGAATTCTATGAAGGCTGTCCTGGGAAAGACAAAGCTTTCAGTAAACTGTTATACGGACTGTGCTTCTTTAATGCCCTCGTACAAGAAAGACGAAAATTTGGGCCTCTTGGTTGGAATATTTCATACGGATTCAACGATTCAGATTTCCAAATATCGATTTTACAGCTCCAAATGTTTCTTAATCAATATGAAGAAATTCAATATGTGGCGCTGAACTACTTGGCAGGGGAGTGCAACTATGGAGGAAGAGTGACCGATGACTGGGATCGCAGGCTCATAGTAACTATTCTTTGGGATTTTCTGAATCCACAAGTGGTCCTTGATAATTCTTATACTTTTTCAGATATTGAATCGTGTTATGGTTTACCGAGAAGATGCGGTTATGCCGATTACTTAAAGCATATTCAATATGTACCCATTCATCCTCCTCCCGAGGTTTACGGTTTACACACAAACGCTGGAATATCTAAAGACTATAACCAGTCGGTGGCTCTACTGGAGTCTTTGCTGCTGGTCGAAGGTGCTAGCAGTAGAAAGGAATCAGAAGACTCGTCTCAGCTTTTAGTGGACCTTTGCACTGAAATCTTTCTTAAACTACCCGATCAATATGATATTGAAACAGTTCAAAGATTATACCCAGTGGACTATAAGGAATCTATGAATACAGTGTTGGTTCAAGAAATGCAACGTTTCAACATACTCTTGGCCGAAATGAAGAATTCCTTGACGCAATTACAGAAAGCAGTAGAAGGTCTCATAGTGATGTCTCCAAATTTAGAAATTCAAGCAGCTTCGATGATTCTAGGTCGCATTCCGAGCGGCTGGGCAAAGGTGTCATACCCCAGTTTGAAACCACTTTCGAGTTACGTCAACGATCTCATCAAGCGCCTAAATGTATTATCAGACTGGTACAAAAACGGAAAGCCTCCTTGCTTCTGGCTGTCGGGATTTTTCTTCACACAGGCATTTTTAACAGGGACAATGCAAAACTATGCAAGGAAATATAGAATACCTATAGATGTATTGACATTTGATTATGAAATATTTGATAGTGATTCAAAAGAGGAACCTCCGTCTGAAGGTGTCTACGTGCACGGCCTGTTTGCGGACGGCGCTCGGTGGGACCGATCCAAGAAAGTCATAGCCGAACAGCTACCCAAGGTTTTGAATGAGCCAATGCCTCTGATGTGGTTCTTCCCAATTAATAGAGCTAAATTTAAGGAGGGATCTCGGTACAAGTGTCCTGTATACAAGACAGTGGAACGCAAAGGGGTATTGGCTACCACTGGCCACTCCTCCAATTACGTCCTGCCTGTGATGCTGCCTTCCAACAAACCCTCAGCTCATTGGATCAAAAGAAGTTTTGCTTTAATACTGCAATTAAATAACTAACCTACTAACTATACAGCAAAAATAATGTTGTTTTTTTGTCTGTAATGTTTTTGTACTGGAAATAATGCTTTTTATGAGATAAATATCTTAGCAAATAATAATCTCCAAAGATTCAGGTCACTAAAAGAGAGGTGTTTTTATACTCAATCTGTTAACCTACCTGCATAATGGGATTTGTTGCGAAATTACGACAATTAAATTCATTCTAATCCCAGGAATTTATACAAACCTCAGGACATTGAACCATTAAAAAAGTTGTCGGTGGCAGCATATACTTAATTATATAAATTTCTTATTGCTATAATTGTCCAGACGAGATCTATAAACTAATTCTAGTTCACCCATAGCATAAACAACATCTCTCTTATCGTATGCATCAAAAAAATATTGTAAATTTGATATAAAAATTGTAAAAATTTATAAACCTTAAAAACAATTGTCAAAGTGTATTTTTATATTTTAATGTCTAGTGTTTTTAGCCAGTTAAGGGCATCTTTGTTTGCCTTATGTAATGTTTTTAGGCTTCCATATAGCTTTCGAGTCGGACATTCCTCTACAATGTGGGCGGTCGTTTGTAGCAGCCCGCAGTTACATTAGAACTATCTCGTGAACCCCATTTAAACAAAGTGGCGTTAAAAAGTGGCATGGCCGCTGTAGAGACGTTTCAGTTGCGTCCAGATTTCTCTTGGTTGATCATATCTTGTAGGACGAGTAGTTGGATCGGTGATCAACTCAGGATTTCTGGGACTGTGGCCTCTCCATTGCTTTTGCCACTCATTTGCTGCATTAAACTGGCTGACCTTAAGCCTTTGTGCTGGATTTCTAGATTTAAATCTAGGTTTAAGTGGAGTGGGTTTATACAAGGCACCTAATGTTTCCCTCAACTTTATTCCACTCGTGCTGGAACAAGGCTTTCCTACGAATATCAGGGGGGTGGATATTAAAAAGTACAGGGAGCCAGCTAAAAGGTGTGGAATGGATGGTTCCACTGACAGTTCTCATGGCAGAATGGAGCTGTTAATCTACTAAATTAGTGTGTGCACTGCCAAGCCAGGCTGGTGAACAGTACTCAGCAGTAGAGAATACCAAGCCTAATGTTGCTCCCCTTAGTGTTGGCGCATTAGTTCCCCAAGAAGTACCAGCTATTTTTTTAAATAGATTGCACCTAGTACTCACTTTTCCAGCTGTGTTGGTTAGATGTTTCTTGAAGGTTAGGGATCGGTCAAACACAACGCCAAGTTATTTTGGACAATTATTTTACTTAGGGGTACTGAGTGTACCAAACGTTGGAGCTATCTGGGTTTGGGAAAGAAGGTTCGTTAGGTGAACACGATTTGTCAATTTTGAGTTCTTACTTATATTATATATAAAGCGTTTACATTTTATTGAACAAAATTAAACATCAGATATTATAAATATAAAAATATATTTCTGTACACTGAGATCATTCATAACAATATCAATTTATGTTAAGTACCACTGGAATTAATCTTCTGCAGCCCCATCTTCATTTAATTCAAACTGAAATAAATATAGTTATATTTAAATTAGAAATAAATAATATCATTTCAATGATTTTTAAAATATAATGTATTTGTACATCTGAACAAAAGGAAAGACTAAAAAATAAAATGAGTAAAATATTGAATAATTTCTGCATTTTTACGATATTTCATAATAATATACAGGAGAAGATGGTGGCAAAGTTTCTCATCTAGTTGAAGAAAAGAAAGGCAAATGCTACTTACATTTTCATGTTCTTGATCTTTAAGCAGCTGCAAGTCTTCCTTCGTTTTTCTCCGGAAGAAACCAAACTGGAAAAATAGTTTAAATTGTTTTTTTTTTTAAAAGCTTCCATCATACCATCATAATATTGTGGTGTCTCATTCCAGATACCAGTACGCATTTATGCACCCGTGCGAAAATACACAATTCCCACACTTGAATTTCATGGAAACCTAGCAGTCGACGAAACCAAAGACGTCTACATTTTTCCACATTATATTTTCTAGCAACTAAATAACTTTGTCTTTTCTAATTAACAGCACCGGAAGTCGGGCTGTTCAGAGTATATCAAATTTACAATATTAAATTGTAACTATTGTTTACAAGAGCGACCCATTTCAATTCTCTGAAGTAACTTCGGGCATGGAATGCGACAAATGATGTCAATTGACAACTGTGTGAAAATTGGTAGCAATATTTACACATGACTACTATACTAAATCAGAAGTATGCAATAGAAAAGTAGTCTTCTTCAAGCACGTCCTGCTTGCGTTTGGCAGTAGATCACTCTTCAGTGTCACATACTATAATGATTTAAGTACACATTTTGGAGTCAAGTATTTCCGAGTCTTTCATAACCAAAAGTAACTTTTAGTTTATGTGAATTATGTTAACTAATAAAGAACTTCTTCTTAATCTACTCATCTTTTCAACTCATCAACCGTTAACGGCGACACCTTGTAGAACTCCGTTACAATATTATATTAGTTCAATCATTAATAAAGTAATTTTTTTTTCAATAAGGGAGCAGCACAATTCAGCTTAGAACCTCCTGAGCCCTTTAGCGGGTCCACTGTAGTAGCCACCTGCCACTGCTCATAGCCAAAATGTGGAAATGAAAATTTGAACCAAACAAAAAAATGTTAAAAATGATAATGTATGACGTAAGTAAAACAGATTCTAACTTGAATCACCATCGGGGACTCATTAGCTTCCTTATGCTTTTCGACGCCTTGGCTACTAGCTGTGTATCACCAATTCTATCTCTTTTTTTAAAGCAATAGCTTGATTAGAATTTTCTAGGCTTTATATACCAGAAGAGGAATCGTAGGATGTTAAATTTACAAAAACTAATCAAGGCTGATGGGCATGGGGACTGATAGTCAAATAAACCTTTTTTGCGTGGATCAGTTAAAGGGTAAAAGCCTAATAAGTAATACCTTATACAGAGCCCAGCTGAGCAGCAGAAGCATTAAGATACCACAAATCAACGAGAGGACAATCAACCAAACCGGGACGGGCAGCTGGCGAGATGCTTGCAGGACAAATATTGACGGCAGGTCGGTGCTCACTCTCCACCTGCAGAGGGAGAAAAGAGAAATTAAGATAGTTATTATTATTATTGAAATACATGAATGTCATTTTGGATATTTTTCGTCAATATGTGAATTTTTCAAATGGGGAATTCAGGCTCTACTTCGTGATTGATCAAGCTAAGCTGATTGATCAACAGACATTGAGACACATTGTTAAGTACCCAATACTCAATCGGTTGAGGATTATAGAGAATTGAAGAAAGGTTTTATGTTTGTCCAGGCAGTATAAATGATGAAAGATTTTATATTGGTCCTTTTGATTGAAATTGTTAACCTTATAAATTATATGCCAATTTGTAGTTATACAAGATGCATCTGGATGTGCAAAATGGAAATAGGAATACAAGCCGTTTTGGTAGTGTATTGGGGAACATTTGTAAATAATAGTATAATACTTTTACCTATCAAAAATTGTGAAATTGTTGTTGCAAGAACCTAAGATCTGAAGGGCGTTGATTCTGAGCGAATGGGTTGGTGGTGTTGTTTGTCCTGAATGTTAATTTTGTGGCCAGGTAAAAAGGCTAAAGTACTTTTTTTCTCCCTTTGCTGTGAGCACAGTCTAGGCCCTTTTGTAAGTAGTGAAAGATCGTCAGCAATGAGAGGGAATATCCACAAATTACTATTAGATAATGAAATTTTTCTAACTCCCCACCTGCAAATTTTTCTTTCGAATGTTTCTATCTTTTCTCTCATAAGTTTTAAGATCTTCAAAAGTCTAATTGTTATGCTCCACTTTGAAAAATACGAATAGTATCATCTCTTTCTGTAATTATATAGTTCATAATAAAAATAAAAATCTGTTATTAAATAAGAATGATTAAATAATGTAATCATTATACTTACCATAATTATTATTATCCTACAGACGATATTATGGTTTGTTGTGCGAAGCCTTAAGTCTTAAAGGTGCTGATTTTTAATCATTTTTTTACGCAACTGTATGTACCATTTCTTATAGGTAAATTGTACTGTTGGTTTTCCAAATAAACTATAAATAAATGAAATCACTAGCATTGGCATAAAAATATTGGTTCGTCCTACCCTCGAATACTATACTGCTCATCAGTATGGGATCGTCACACCCAATGTCTTAAAGATGAACTAGAAGCAGTTCAGAGAAAAGCAAGAAGACATGTCTTTAGGCGTTTTAGTTGATACGAATCCATCTAAATTAATTTAAATTCTTAATTGGGAGCCACTAAGTAGAAGGCGCTTTGAATTCAGGTTAACTAATTTATATAAGAATGACGAATGAATCTGCCTGGTCTCCTTTAAAATCCCAAGTTTCTAAGCCTTATTATATTGGTCGTAATAACCATTCTTCCAGGAAATTGAGAAAACGGAACATTAGGCTCAATTATTTTCTTTTCAGAACAATTCGCCAGTGGAATGTTTTTCATAGGTTAGTATTTGACTCTTCCTTGTTCCAAGGCGGTTTTTAAGTATATGCTGCGAGTTGTTAAACATTAATGTTTCTTCACCTACTAAACTCAACAATATTACCGAAGCTAGATCCTAAATATTGTAGTACATTAATAATAATAAAAATAATACCCTTGCTGGTCTTTTGGCTCCACGATGGCATGCGAGGACAGCACCACACTTGTGTGACCTCCGAACAATTTGCCTGAGGAACAACATCACATTACACATTATAGCTCTCATCGCGCATTAGCTGTTACTTTGGTTCGCAATTCAAGTCAAACGAACATTCATACATTTGCATAGCTCTTGCAGAGATCATGCCTATTCAGCAACCGCATCATTCCGTAGAACCACGTCTTATCAAATTGAGACAAAGAATGAAAAAGGTGAGTTGAATGCAGTTGGAGAGAGGCGACGGTCAGCCATAGGGTTTGATGAAAAATGACAGGATGTCATTGAAATTATATAACAATTGAATTCTGTATTTAAAATGCGAGGACCACACGTTGCCGCCCGTTCGGCGAAAGTCATTGACCGAACGAAATATCGCACGTTGGGCCTCCGCCGGTTTTTTAGTTTTTTATTATTGGCAAGTAATAAGTATAAAACTATGAAAATGTTTGTTTTCAAATAAACAAACAAGCATCATAACCGACTAAAATGAAAAAAAAAACATAGATTAGTCTATACCTTTTATAAATTCAGTTATATGCTACATGCCGCGCTTTTAAATATTAATAGAAATGTAGTAAGCCGATGACGATTTTAAGAGCACACGGCGACTGGCATATACATCAATGACGAGATATCTCATCGGCGCTGACTGTTAAAACATATGTGCAATTATTTTATTTTTATATTTGCTTATGACCTAGGTTATCTACGATTATTTCAAACCTTACTCAATTAAGCTAAATTTGCTTCTGCAATTTGTGTGTGTAAGGGGAGATGGTGGTGATTCGTGTTAAAATGGTATTACTATAATAAGCGGATTCGAACCTGACCCTTTGGATCAATAGCCAACACCAACTTAGACAAGTTTCTTGGCAATGTTTAGTATACAATCATCTTGTCTATTATTGAATTTCTGTGTTTCTCCTTTGGGTTTATAGGAAAATATATCACCGGGAATTGTAATGTTAATGTTATCATTTTATTTAACATTAGATATACTTTGGAGGTATCTATTCCTTCGGTGGTTCAGCTGATTGGCAATTAGTTTTGCTTCTTCAGATTCAACGACCGGTTTTGACCAGCAAAGCCGTGTTCAAGTTACTTGAAAGGAAGCTGTTCAAAAAACACTATATAAACGTCAAACCTATAAACGGAAAACCGTTAAAATAATCTGATACAATACACTTTTCATTTTCATTAATAATTTAATTTTAATACTAAATTAACTTTACTTTTCTTTTACAATTTAAACACTTAATATGCATTTACTTTTCTTAAAAATATGCATTTTCTTTTTCTTTTCCTAGTATGCAAATTTAATACCACTTTGCTGTATGGAAACAGACCATTTTAACGAATCCGTCCTTTTAATAACTGTTTGGCACGCTTCCTATGTGAAACATTTATAAAAAGACATTAAAATGGTCTATCCTTGGATGCATTTATCCTTGAGGTATAAGAAATTATTGACATATTATGTATCTTTCGGAATGAGAAAAAAAATAAAATAAAATATAGTAAAAGAACTCTTAACAGGATTCTCACAAAAAGACTTTCTGAACTACTGAAATTAAGCCGGAACCAAAGGAAATTAAGGTTCTGCCAAGAGAGCCCAGAAACCCCTATGCACTTGCTCGGTGGTTGTGTGCCTCTAATTTACAAAAGGTACCAGCTTCTAGACAATCATCTTTTTAACCCCGAACACATACAAACCATCGCACCTAAAAAATACTTAAATTTATTCATAGTACAAGACTAGAGTGCGAACGTTAGGTGAATAATAAAAGTGCAATAGTTCTGTAAACAATGTGGTACACGGAGAGTGAATAACACCCCATATCTACTATCAAACATACCATAACATACTCACCAATATTTCGTGCCTGTGGCTTGATAGGGAAGGATATTCTGGCTCCTTCACCACCAGCCTCTAAAGGTCCTCCTTCGCATTCCACAATAAGACAACGCACTTCCACCGATTCACTTGAGCAATTGACGTAAATGGCTCCCAATAGTTGAGCTGCCTCTCCGCTAGACTCAGCCGGTAATTCCACTTTAGTGTCAGAGTTGTAAAGGCTCAGCTTCTTCAGGTTGTCTTCCCTCCTCCTTTCGTCCAGGATTTCTCTGCGCCTTCTGCTGCTGGAGTTGGAATTGTTGTCAATCTCCGATGAATGGCCCTCCTCCATCTCTTCGTATAAATCTCCAACAAGCGTTTGGCACTTAATTAGTTGCATGTTCAGAGAGGTCTGAAATTTGCAATGATTGCCATATTTACTTTCATTTTATAATTATATTCAAAATAATTAATTAAATTAAAGACCATCATAAAATTTAGAGCATTTTTTGAAGGAAATTTGAAATAAAAAAAACCATTTAATGAATAAATAAAACACTGAATTTATTAAAAAGTACAAGGATATTCAAAACATAGCAACAATTGGAGTAGAAATTTGAAGATTAGTGAAGTCATATAAGTTAAAAGGAGTTAACTTTCATATTACTGAACAGAGCTCAAATTGCAATCGACAACCTTGTTGGTAAACCATTTTCAGACTTCTCATAGAAGCCTAAATGAGCAAAAAGTTGCGAATGCAGGAAATAGATGGGTGGATAGGAGATGGCGTTTTGCATCAATCTCTTACCTTGGGTTCCATCACATAAAATATGGTGAGGTTGTTGTCTTGGCTCACAATGCTGACTGGAATGTAAAACCTCATCACAGCAGAAGTCCATGTGGTTGGGCCATGATTCACTATCTGAAATTTCATATCAAACCAATAACTAAAATAGGTTAGGTATCTTTTACTTTTCACTAGGCTGTATAATATATATTTTTTTTATTCCATACATTTGCCTGTGTTGAAGTTCCAAACTAAATCTTCCCATGTGACTGTTCTTTGGTCAGTTTCTGTCAATCTCATATCTTTTAAACCTTTAAGGCGATCATAAAGTTCTGTATTTATATTTTAAAAATTGCTCCTCGCATTGTTATTGTGAAGACTGCATTTAATGGAAAATTCTAAGATGAAATTGTAAGACGCATGAAATTTGAAAACTTAAGCTTTATTGAGTAATTTTATTGTAAAAAATATGGTACATATATGTTTATATGATTTTAAAAACCTGTAAATTGAAAAGAAATAATGCAAGTTCCTCATATTCCTCGTACCCAATAGGGAAAGTTCAAAAATAGTAGTTACCTACAAAAAAGGTCTGCTTGCAAAATTCTAACGATAAACTGCCAATACCAGTAATAGATAATTAATTTAAAATAAATTACATTTATAGCATGAATGGTTTAATATTTATGAACATTACCGTGAAAAAAATAAAGTAATTAAAAAAAAATAAAATAGAAAAACCAACTTAAACCAAAATAAATGTAAAACCTAAAATCTTATTCTGTAAAGGACAACATGTCCATTTTTTAGTAAAAATGACACATGGTGCTGACCCATGTTTTTGCTCTATTTAGTGGTATATAACATCATTTTATATTGCAAATAATAAGGAAAGTGGCACTATGTACTTTTTATGTTTGATGTATAGAAAACCATGTCGACTTGTGTCTGAGCATTTTTATTTTACTTAACACCATGTCAAGTTGGTGCTCTTTACCTCGGAGTATTCTGACATGGGTACATAGTGTTGTCAAACGCCAAATTGGATGCAATGAATGATGATGTACAAAACAATGATTTGGTGCCAGACAAAACAATATTGTTATTGCATTAGTAATAAAGTTAACAAACCTTGACATTTTTTAACACGTCAAATTTGATAAAGTATGTTGCGAACTGGAAGATATTATTAGATTTATTAAAATAAAAAAACAAAAAATAAATATTGCTATAAACCCCATAACATGCCCAATTGGAGTGATTATCAAACAAGATCCAACACATCAAACGCCCATCCGCGACCAATTAGCGCGCGGTATTGAGCTCGTTTTGCGACCATCAATAGTTTTATATATTTTAGGACAAATTTAAAAAGGATTTTTTTTTGAAGTTGTGTACGTACATAGTAATTTTAGAACATTTCTAAATCACCAAAAAAAAATTATTCAAGCGATGAAAATGTTTATATATATAAATGTTACGTGTAAATTTTACATATAAATGTTATTCAGTTGTAAAAAAAATATAATGAAGAGAACAAACCTCAAAATTGTGGTAGATTTTAGCGGACCCTGACGTCTCATCGTCCAAGTAATAATAAATGTATTGGCTTGGGGCAGATTCTCTGGAATATGAAAATTCCAACATAATTACTTGGCATTGTTGGTAGATACACCCTGCCAATTAAACTCTTTAAATATTTCTCATCAACCTGCATTGGCCCTAAAGTTTTCATTTCTTTTTGCCTGGAGCGATCTGAACGCAATCGGTCCTCATTCTTGTAGCTTTTTCCATCACTCGACCTTCTATCTAAGGGAACGATCGGCCTAATAATATGCAAGGCTAAGGTTGTCAACATCGACAGCCGTAATAAAAGTAATAGTAAGAAAGTAAGGATTTTATATCAGACATTTTTACTGCAGATGCAAAAATTACAATTCGTTTAATACCTTTCATTCTGTGAAAAAAAAAAATTGTTGAAAAACCACTGAGTATTAACTTCAGAACAGAGTCACTCTGCATTTATAATAAATTATATTTACCTAGTTTTTAAATATTATTAAAACATCAATCAGATGACGGAAATGTCACATTAGGAGAAAAAAAACTAAACTGCCTCCCTTAGTACAGATTCATCTAGTTAGAGCGTAGGAAACAGCAGTAAGATGGAAACAGCACTTACCGCCTTAATTACTTTAAATGTGTATGTACATATTTATAATGCACTATTTAAACATTGTAATATGATTGATTGAATAGAAATAAATAAATAATAATAATATAAATAAATATTTTAAATAATATGACCTAACCCCAAAATGTCGACATTTGCGGAAGCTTTAAGTGGTATCTGCAGAAGGAACTCATTGTTGTCCGGACTGACCTCATCTCCGACGCTTGTGGCCGACACGTTCATCTGCAGCCACCTGTCTGAGCTGCTCAGGGGTCGCGTGTCCAATTCCACCAACACAAACCGCTACAATTTAAACATACATTTATATTAAAATATATGAGTTTATGTTAGATTAAGTGCTTTTGCCAGAGCCAGGATAGATGGTGGTAATGAAGCATTAAAAATGATATGACTGAGTGTGGATTAGAACCAGCAACCGCCGGGTTAATAATCTTAACCTGTAACCACTTAACACCACTTCACTTTAATTATTTATTAACCTACTGAATATTGAGAAAGAGCACATTTTTCCTCGTAAGTCTGGAAGACCCCAGCTCGCTTTAATGGCTCTGAACAATTGAATCTCGCTTTAAAAGCTCGCAGACAATTGCTTTTGTCTCGTAATCCTGAAATCATTATTGAACTGTGGAAATGGTTCTACACTTTCTTTATCACTCACCCCAAACCCTGCTACTATGAGTAACTGCTTGTGTAGTTAGAGTCGAAGATTCAAAGAGTCTGTCTGTGACTTTCTCCAATTTATCAACATTCGAAGGGCTGCATATTTTTTTTATCATCAGTTTTCATACATATTGGATCTCTACCATCCATCAGATGAATAGGGGCAGAATATTGACTCTCCTGCAAAAACTCCCCCCTCTCCCCAAATTGTAGAATTGTGAGCGTTATAACTGCGTATGTGTGTTTGCTATATAACATTTTTTTTTCTGGTGACTCTTGTAGTAGATTATTTTATTATAATTATTTAGTATTATCAAAATTTAAGAAAAAAAATGGTATAAATTATAGTTCTAACCTCAACAGAGCTGATGAGTGGATTGTCAAGATCGCAAACAAGCACAAAGGCATTGTCTGTGTCAGCCTTGGTGGAAGCAAGATGACAGGTGGGAGGTACCCTGACGAGTGGGGTGCGCAATGGAATATACACATTCAAACTGGCCAGGAAGGCAGGTTCACCAACATTTACAACCGAAATATTTAGTCTGATACTCGTCGATGAGCCAATCACATACGGCAAGCTGAAAATAAACACTCTTTTTAATAAGTAACTTTACATTCAATATTGATTTTATTAAAATAATATATAGATGGCGGTGGCCTTTTTGAGCAGGTCTTGACACAACGGTCGACGGCAGATCAGGATCAAGGAGGAGGCAATTGAATTTAATTGATCAGGGTCCAAAATAATTGTACATAGCCAATAACTTGATGATTTTAGTGGTGGGGGTGGCTTTATCTTTAAGCTCATGTAAGAGGTTTCGAATTGATAGAGTTTGAGGAACCTCTACAAAACACACTCCTGTAAATATGTAAAGTTACGAAGTTATATGCGATTTTAAAATAACCCATTATATAAACGGCTACAAAAGCGCTGCGTGATTTGTAGCTGAACTCGTCGCCGCTCTCTTTTATAAGATATATGAATCGCTACACCTAATTAGTCGCCGGCTCTTTTGTAACGTGTTTGTTGTTGTTCTTGGTAAAAACCACTATCGTTTGCAACGTTTTCAGTTATGACTTCTACTATAGCTGATATTCATTCCTGCTTTACAAATTGTTTTTCCGTGAAATTGATGTCTTTAAAGACATTAAATGTTTAGGTAATTTGCAAACAAGTTTTTCTGGCTCTATAGAAATAGTTCCATAGGACTCTGGTTCACTCTTTTCGGTTAATAAACATTTTTAATCTTTATTTATTATTTAATTTTAATTTAAAGAAGAAAGAACTATATTATACTAACACACAATAAAATGCAGCCTTATATAAAATAGAATACATAAAACTAAACACCTTTATAATACACAGAGATTGGATGCAATAATAAAGTCTCTCTTTCTCATTTATATTAGGACTTAAAATAATGACTATACCAATAAAATTATATTTTGATCCCTTTAGCGTAGTTCAATTGCATCGTACCCAAAATAAACGTGCAGGTAGAACATGCAACAATCGAATGCTCCGGCATGAAACGTGCAACGTCTTTCAATGTTGCTGGAGTCTGTCGCGACAAAAAAAAATTATTGAGCGAATGGCAAAATAGTTACGGCCGACAATGCACTTGAATGCACCATATGGTGTCCGTCTGTATAGGTAAGCGACTTCATGGAACGCAACTCTGAAGCTATACCAGTGAATGAATGAATGTGATTTCATAACCACTATGAACGGCCTTCAGTAAAGCGGCGATTTGTTGCGGTAAAATAATAGGGTGATTTTAACATTGCACGACTATTGTAATGAGGACTCACACTAAGTTGAAGGAAACTCTAAACATCACAAAAGAAGACCCTTCCTCACACCTCGCCTCAGTATTCTCAGACCTCATCTCATAACTCCCTCCCTGGCTTATCACCTCCTTATCTCTCCTCAATTTTTTTTTGTGTTGTTCAATCAATATTGACTTTGGCACTTAATCATCGTTCCATATTCATCAGAAGCAGCTTTATCGATTAGGGACACGTTAAGAATATATTGTAAAGCGCTCGCATTTGGACTTGAATTCTTAGAAGAGATATGTGATTGGTACATACGTAAGGTTCAGGGTATTGAGGGACAAACGCAGATCTGGCTGGCAAACCATGTCAGTTCCGCATCCACTGGCAAGGGGCACTTTATGAGAGACTTTTTTGACTGCATCCGGGGCCAGGACAGGACAGTCACCACAAAAGTTCTCATCTACGGAATAAAACAATGGTTCCATTGAAATGTCTGAGTAAATGTTGTGCTTGCGAAAGTACAGAGATATCTAGATGACTTCCCGGAGTGAGTGTAGTGGTATATGATTGTATATTGGGTGAACGCAAACCGCTTGTCATAAAACTAGTGTGATAGCAATAGTCCGTCAGTCCGCTGGAAAGGGTCGCCTATTGTTATTATAGTTTACCGCCATATCCTAATCGCTCAGACGTATATACCACTACACTCAACATCGAGAGGTTAACTGGAAATCTCTGTAAAAGATTTATTATTTTATTTATACCATTTTTATGTGAATACAATAAAAAAAATGTGTTGGCTATGATATGGTGCGTGTGATATTATATAATTGTTAAAAATAACTTTTTATTTATTTGTAATGTGGATTCACTGTTTTTAATTCTATTACAAATATTTCTAATATTAATAATATCCTCAAAAAACAAATAAGTGGTCAAAAAATATTGTCAACCTGCCAAGTTGTTTTAAAGTGAAGAGAGTTTTCTTGGCAGGATTTATGTTAGACAATTAAATATTATTACATATTGTTTACCTAATGAAGGATCATTACTCAAGTCGAATTCCATGACCAGCTCAATTGGTCTCGAAAAGTCCTTGTTTGTGGGCTGAAAGGTAAAAATAATATGATTATTTTAGAATGTGTTCATAAAAAAAAAAAAATTAAAAATAAAATTAACTACTTGTTACTGAAATTACGCAAGAAGTATTTGAAAATTTTCTATTTTTTTTTTGTTTTGCAAGGGAGATTGATAATCGACCGCCCATATGACTAATTAGCGATGCGTAGGAACACTTTTCCTAAACAAATATTTTAAACATTTTCTCACAACAGTTTTTCCTAATAATTTTAATTAATTGAGACTCAAAGAAACTTGTCAAATTCACGCGTTCTTCTTATTAAGAAATGTTTCAAGATAGAATTCTAGTAATTCTATGAAATCGCCAATTCATAGGAACTTAATTTAAATTGTAATATTAGTCTGAACATGTCAATCAGGCTGCACTCTTTGTCGTGATGCCAATATAGGCCATGGGATCAAAATTAAACATGGGAAAATAATCAAACGTATTTTCTCACAGTAGAGTTGTCCATCAAATCTGAAGCCAAAAGGGTAGAACGTCTTGCACCGCCACATCTAAAACACCTGAAGAGTTTAGCTTACAGATCTGCTACTCAAAACATTCACGCATTGCTGGTTGTTGAATTTAGAGTTAAACATTTATAATATTGTATTACGGAGTTCATATTTTTCTGATTTTATATGTAACAGTGGTTGAAGAAGTGAAGCTATTAATAATCAACGCCACACAACGACTTTTTTACTATGACGAGCCGGTTTGTCAGCGCCACGTGTCGGGGTTTTAAACTAGGAAATTGTCAAAAATAGCAAAAAACAAGGATCATAACATACGAAGTTACAATGAAATTCTAACTGAAATATATATGGAAAAAAGTAGAAAAAAATTAGACAATTACATCTATTGAAATAGTTTTCTCAGAACATTGAAGGCTGTTGGAATGAATGCTGAACGCCACCTGGTAGGAATCGTCTCCGTCTTTGAGGGCGGCTCTTCTGTAAACTGGGTCCACTGACACTTTGACTGAAATCTCTGAGAAAATACATATATTAGCAAAGTAAAGGCAGGTGGGGGAGGAGAATCGACTAGGCCTTAACCATAAATAAATATGAACAAATGGTTTTCATCGATCCGAGACCCTACGAGACCTCTTTGAGAGTTAAATTTAGGTAAGCTGTGTATGACAGAGATAGTGACCCGTTGATTCAAAAGCCTAAACTGTTATTATCATTATTATTAAAATAAATAAATAATTATGTCTAGATCTGTGTGTCAATAGGTTCTCCATCTTCCCTGGTTTTTGTTGGGCCAATAATCCATTCGATTTGGAGACTTCAAACTCTAATTTAAAAAGTTTGTCCAATGAAATAGTGATAAGCAAAAGTAGGGAGGTAGAGGACTTCAAGGCCCACCTGAAATACCTCCATGATGTTCAGTGATTTTATAGTTTAAGATTTAAAGCTATTTTGCTTAGATTCCAATTTAATTATATTTTTATGGTGGCTTGTAAAACTGTGTTACACTTTTGTTTTATATTATTTTGAAAAATTAGCAGACTGACTGTAATCTGTCTAAATAAAATTTACTTTCATAAGTCTAAGCATTATGCCAAAAACAAAAATGATGGGAAAGCATGTTTGGGGAAAAGGGAAATAACTTTTGATGATTAAAAAAATATCACATTTTTTAATGTTACCTTTAATTATATTCTTATTTTATCGGCTAGTCATTCTGCCAATTCCATTGTGCTACTTGTACGAACTTAAAATCTGGGTTCAGAGCGTAGTAAGTGCAAAATTCAAATTTTTAATGAAACTTAAAATGTGGTTAAAACAAAATAAAACTGATTAAAAATGAGTGAACAAATCTGACACAATCAACCCACTTTTTTTTAATATCAAAGCCCACAGTATAAAAATAAAATAAAAATCTTGTTACCTTAAATAATAAAACCCAGGCAATTAAAATAAAAAAAAAATGTTTTTCACATTTTATGCATATTTTACGAACATGTTATCGTAAACTACCCACTATGCGCAAGTGCTTTGGTTGCAACTGTTGATAGAGAGTTAGCGTTTGCTCTTTGGCAAAATAAAAAATATAAAAAGTGCCTTACTGGTAACTTTATGGGTATGTCCAGAGACATGAAAGCAGAAGTTGGCGTTGAAGGTGGTCGTGTTGGCTGCAAGTTCCTTTGATTCAGGGGTTGAAATGGAGGGGACGATTTTAATGGTGGGATGGCACTTCAACAGGTACGCCTTACTGCTCAGGAATGATCCAATCGCTATATCTAAAAAAAGAAATATTAATTTCACTAATATACTTTTGCTATGGATTGAAAAAAAGGGCAAAAGCTGGAAAATTTTCATGGAATGTTTTTAACTTAAAATACTCAAAGAAAGGTAGAAAATTTTAGCATTTTTATTAGAGATGGTTCAAATAGTTTTTTTCAGTAATAGATATGATCTTGAAATAAGCCAATTCTCCTTCTGCTAAAACCTGTGAGTACTTAATCTGGAAAAATCTATTCGCATGGAGAAGCAACATTAAAAAAAGATATGAAAGATAATCAAATATCCGTTACAGTAAGTATATTACTTGAATATTAGATTTTTTATTCAGGCTCAGCAGGATACCTAAGTTAACCACATAAGAACTGCACGATAAACCGACCACAATAGTCTTGGGATGCGACCGATTCAGAGTGAATTATACAAAATAAGATTTCGAACGACATCTAGATTTGATCGGCACTAGTTGAATAGTGGTTGAATTCTAAACCAACCATTGCACTTGTTTGCATCAATGTCAACGCCCCTGGATATGCTGATTCCAAATCCTTTAGCTTCGTGAAAGAAGATTCTCTGTGAGTAAGTAGGGTTGAGGCCATCCTGAGTGCCCAAGTAGATATACACAGCTCCTGCTCCGAACTCTTCATAGGGCGCGCCCACTGCAACATCTGCACAGGAAAAATTAAAGATTTATCAATATACCTATAATGTATTTTTTTAAGAATTGTTTAAATGTATTAAAATATAAAAAAACAATGGGTGAAATGGTCTACCTTAGTATAAATGCAGCTTAGTTTGTAGGTAGGACTTATAACCTAATATTGTACAGTACATTAAAATCAAACATCTTAGATAGGTAGATCCTATCCAGAAGGACGCCTGAAACTGCGCTGGACTAACGAAGTGGATGGGATGCGAAGATCATCGTCATTCCAAACTGGAAGAGCATCGCTGCTGAGAGGATCAGAAGGCCCAAAATAAATAATCTACTTTAGTGTATGTAAATACAGTAAATCTTATCAACCCACTTGGCTAAGCATTAGGTGACCATTAATTAACCTTAGTCTCTGACCCTCATAAGCTATAAATATCCTGTTGTTTCCAGTCAGAACGTCATGGCTTTCAATCAATTGACTCAGTCAATAAATGTTCTCGTCACCTTCCTTGTCCTTCCCCACTGTCATAAAATATCATCATATGGGCATGTCAGTGTCAGTGGATGCAGTATTTTCTTTTTTTTCTTTTTAAAGGATTGTGATCCTGTGAAAGGATTAAATTATTTAATTCGGTGAACTCTGCTTAACACACTCAGCGCCGATGACGGTATATTCCGTCATAGCTGTTTACGCCAGGTGCCGTGTATGGGTGAACACGTCATCAGCTTACTATATTTCTATTAATATTTAAATGTGCGACATGCCGTGTATGCCTAAATTCATGAAAGGTGTAGACTAATCAACATTTTTTTTTTCGTTTTAGTTTGGCTTTGACGTTTGATTGTCTATGTGAAAAGTGCGCTAGTTTTTGACGGATTTGGCGGTAAATAATTTGAGTATTATTTACAAAAGCTTGTTTGTACCGAAGGCTGAGATACGTGCGACAAGACTGTAAAATCACTCTTAGAATCTGTTGTGCCTTATCTATAAATAGGATGGAAAATGTCACAATTGAGTTAGTTAGCTAGTTAGTAGGAACGAGTTTCTTCGGTGAGCCCTGTCGGATTGCATTTCAACAAATTCAGTTCAGTTCTTAAAAAAAAAAAAATAGTTCTAATTGTTGAACATGCTCGGATAATCAGCATTGATAGTACATCTGTATTTAATATTTAATATTAAATATACCAATAAAGAAATCGGCAAAACACTCCACATGGATAGGAATGAAGGAGGAAAAAGACTGCATCAGGTAAATCATATTCTCTCCCAACGCATCCCCGTTCTCACGTCGTCACAACAACCAATTACATAATTGGCAATTTGTATTGATTGGTAGGCCCAGTTGAATATGATTACTAACTAGGCATTGCATAAAAGTGAATACAACTCGGAATAAGTACCCTGATAACCATCCCCATTGATGTCCCCCAGGTTAGAAATTGTGGATCCAAATCTGGCCCCGTTCTGCATTCGACCGGCAATCGGAGCTCCTTCTTGTAATTTGAATATTGCCTGAAACAATTTCAATTATTATCATACATTATTTAAAGTAAGAGGTTCCAAGAGAATTGGGTCATAAGGGTGAGTTGCAATCAGAATTATATTTTTCCATCACTAAATACCTATTTAAATTCATCTGTGTTATTGTATATAGGTTCAGCATGGTAGACCAGTAAATAATTATGTTTTAAATAACAAAAGCTACCCCATCCCATCCCATCCATCCCGGCTTTGCATGGAGATGTTTTTTGTGAGGAAAAACTGCCTTTCGAAACAAATGCAGATTTCCCTCATTTGTTAATACAAAGAGGTTTTACTTTGATGTTTCACAGGGCAGTGCCACAAATAGCTGTCCATGAGAAAACATTCTCCGTTTAGTTCAATTTTAGCTAGGTAAGGAATCTGAACTTGTGGTTTATTTATCAAAAATTTTGGACTCCATTGAAAATTGACAGCAAATCTGATCAAGTCAGTAATACACCTAAATCTATCCCGAACAATGTTCTATAAAACAGTAAAAACTCCAAAGAAATCCATCCTTTGGTTCCCGAGATTAACAAACAAAAGCTTACCGAGGAGTTATTTTATACTGATTTGCAGAAACAACTAACCTGGAAGCACATGCTCACTCTTCGCCGTAGTTTTTTTTATTTTTAGTTGGAATGCACTAGATATGTATTTGTTTATTATAGCAAGTATATAGATAGATGTATAGTAGTAGATAGTCTATTATCGAAACTCTACATTTCTGCCTCTGAAGCTTATGATAAATTTTCAGTGACAACAGAAAGATTGCCCGCCCGCCTTAGGATGGGTGTTTAGCATCAATCAGTAAAATAAGTAAAAGTTTTACATCCAATTCATCAAAGCGAATATTGCACTATACTATTATAGTACTTACTATACTATACTATACTATTTCTATTTTACTTATTGTTACTAATTGTAATAAAACGTATCCTGTTACATGATAAAAAGTATGACCTACTTAATTCTTACAAGCACACAACGCAGGCTGACGGCATCGTAATTTAAAACCGATTGCCAGTTAGTATTAGAAAAAAACTCCGTCAGCTGTTTTGAATTTCAAATATAATGTATTGAAGTCACTCCCAAAATCGAGGGTCAGGACATCTTGCTCCTGATAAGTAACACTCGCCGTTGGTGGTTTCACAGGAGTTGCACCGATTGTTTACACTCAAGGACCCTGAGATTTAGCACTCCACTCACCTTTTACTGTTTAATATTGTCTCACAAATTTGATAGTTTTGAGCACGGCTCAAACTTCTACACGTTCAATGAATGCAGCCGACGGAACGGAGCGATAAACTCAAAACCTCTCTGCAGGTAGACGAACACACATTGACACTTGAATGTTGATATTGCCAGATCCACGCATATCTTTTTGGTCCGGTTTGGACAGGTAAAAGGGGGAAAACATAGGATTTAAAAGGAATGTAGAATTAAGCAATATTTACTTCATTAGTTTAAACAATATATATAAAGGAATAAATTAATAGTAGTAACCAACGATCTTTTAAAACATATAGATACGGCAATTGAGGGTGAAAAACGTACCACTCCAAGTACCCTCCTTTGCTTTGAGTACGCCACTTTGCATATCATACGTCTCACTTGCTCGCATGGCGAATAAGCGAGATATACTTGGCGGAGTGTCACGACGTGTGGAACGGCGGGGGTAATCATCGGTGTCATGTTCTGTATGACATGCCGTATCTATATATTTCAAAAGATCGTTGATAGTGACAGTTGAAATATTACCTACAATAAATTAGGTTACAACTGCTGACACTTATACTATTCTTTATGAAACAGTACCTTATCTTTATTGATGTAAACGTAGACCTTTCCTTGGTCGTAAGGAGCGCTTTGGGAGTTGTGGCGGTCATTGAAGGCATAAAGAGGCGCTCCGATGACCAGGTCTGACAGACCGTCTCCATTCAGGTCCATTGCACAAAGACTGGAACCGAAATAGGATCCCATTTGTTCTCCTTCCAGCTCCACTATTATTATATAGTGGCCATTCTCTCTCAGAGGAAATTCGAACACATACACCTAAAAAATACAATTCGAACATATAATACCTCCCACCAGCTGCTAGCATAACACAGTCAACACCATTTTGTAAGCAGCTGCACCGAGGGTAGTGAATATTACAAAGACCGTTTGAAAAGGCAACTGTTATGATTTCCATCGAATCGGCCTTCTATATTGTTCTATGCTATGCTATGCTATGCGTTGATACTTGCAATATCCCATTCATGATTGAAGTATATTTATGTATGAGTTAATCGTTTATTTCAAGATGTCAAGTGTGAATATTAGTACAAAAAACTACACCAAATTATGTATATAGGGGATCTCAATACATATAAATAAATAAATATAATAGGTATAAATGTAACATTTACATAAATATTAAAGATAAGTTTATTCATCTCACTTATAAATAAAATATTGACAGTTCGATAGAAAGTGCAAATATCATATTCGAATTACAAAAATATGACAGCACAACTGTTGGAAACTTGAGGACGTATTATTTGTACTGACTAGTTAAAATTAATACAAACTCATCTATGAGACTCTCTCCCTCTCTTATATAGAAACATGTAAAAGTGTCAATGCCACACTATAATCATTTTAAACTGAAATATTAGGTCAGAGTTGTTTTATTACTAGCCAAAAAAAAGCTAAAACAAATTAGATGATGTTAAAATTTATGATGATTTGAAAGAATGTCATGATACCATTGTATATTTTTTATTTTGATTGTCTCAGACCTAAAAAATAACCCACAGTCGTCTCTGTGGACATCTAAAAAAATAATATATAATAAACTACTAAGGGAAGGTGATTTACTTTTCCCAGGTATCCAGCTCTCGGTGCGCCTGCGACGTAATGCTCGTCATAGTTGGACAGAAACTTGCCGGAATCAACACTGTAACCTAAAAAATTATACATTTATTAAAGACTGAAACAAATATTAAACCAACTGCCATGCATACGAGACACCTAAATAAACTGGCCCTAAAAAACATTTTGAAAATGATAAGATTGTTGGAATACGAGTTTCGGCAGTAAAAAGGAATTACAAAGGTCTGTTCAGTGCCCATTCCACAGAAACCATGCATTTCTGATTGCATGGTCAGAAAACTAATATCAACAGAATCTCCCTTCCAATGTCCATTCTTGACAAAGCTGAGAGACAAAAAACACTCATGGGCCCAACACCACTTTCCTAAAACCCTCTTTCTCTCTAAATCCCAGGCTAATATTCTGCTGTAGTCCAAAGACTTCCTTTTAAGTTATAAAATACCATGTATTTGAGCTGTTGGGAGAAATGGATTTGGAATTGGAGACATTATTATTTTATTCCTCCGATTCTATATCTGGATGTGGAAAAAGGGAGAAGGGTCAGTAGGGTGTATGTTGGTACAATAAAGACTTTTTGACTTAGTTTAATTGACTTGTTAATTAAATCAACCTACCTTGTCATAGTGGGCAGCTACCCTTTTACGCTTACCATATTTTAATGCTAGTGGAAGGAATGAGAAGGAACTAATTTGATTGAGAAATATTTAGTTCTATAGACACAATACTATGTTTTTATTATATTACTATATTAATTTTAAAGTTAATGACCTTTCCTCACCCAGACCCGGTCCCGAGGTTGGTGCCACCCCTTCCCTCAATATGCGCCACAGGTAATTATTTTTTGACCCCCCCTCTCCCCCAAATTAGATGATTTAAGACCCTAGTAGTTGTTGCCTTAGTCGTTTCTAATTACTGTTAAATAAATTATATACGAATATTTCCCTATAGACCACAATAAAATTTACGCATCATATTTACTAGAATTTCAACATATTTTTCTGAATATTGATGTGATAAGATTTTTTTTAATAATTATTCTTCTGAAAATTTAAATTAAACTTACAATAGTTATAATGACTGAAAAAGTACTTAGAGAAAATGTGATGAAGGAATAATTAGGTAACAAACCGAAGTAAGAAGCGTCCTTGAAGTCGAAGGTGTAGAAGGGGTTTGGGACGTTGGTCTTGATGAAGTAGTCGGGGCCATTCGCCTGCTTCACTATCTTGTATTTGATGACTGTACCTGCAAGTAAGTCATAACACTTTTGTCTTCATAAAAGAAAGAGCTTCGAAGATCGAGGCAGTGGCTGAGTATGTACTGTCAAAATCCTATCCTCAGAAAATCATAAACGGCAGTATTTGCCTCAGAGGAAAGAGGTTATTGTTTCATTTGCATGCCAACTCTGTTTTGTAGGTTATTAGGTACTGTGTCCTTTGGAAGGATTTTTACTGTTTTCTGCCTAAATTTGTAAATGAAGCAAAAAAAAGGCCTAATGTAAAATGCTATGTTAAAGTATGGGTCACTTAATAAAATATCAGTCGCACGTCGCGACCTCCAAACCGACTGACTGCACGCGGCACCGTACCTACAAATGTATTGACGACAAATGAACGACGGGTAGGTTCCCGCGGGCACCTACCCGCCTGTAATGTAGGTCAATTGGATAGGTCAGGAATGTATCAAACGTTTACTGCTGACTTTGAATTCATCGTGTATAATCAATGATAAGAGCTAGGATAATCAGCTAATGATTAACTGAAGAGTCAATTCAAAGCTGGCCACTCTTTTTGGCTGCCGGTGTTATAATAGATGGTGTCCATCAACCGGACAAACTTCTATCAGCCATTTCTGAGCAAAGAAATTTGATGGCATTTTTCTCTAAGGTGACTTTTTTACCTATACAAAACTAAATGATAAATTCTCTCTTAGAAAACTCTAACCATGTAAATAAAAATGCTTAAATAATACTACTCTAAATAAAAAGCAAACGGGAGTAAATCTCAAGACCTTAGAGGCCATGCAATTTAGGCGCATCTTCGTTTCCGATCTCCACAGAGAAAAGTGAGGCGGGTCTAGGAGATGGAACCTCATTCATCGTCAGCTACTTGAAAGAGGGCAAATGTTCCTAGTTCTAAGGCACAAACAATAATAATTTATTATTATTTAATATATTTATAAAATGAATAGTTTACCCGTCCAAATATAAACGCCAGGAGCACCAATAAGTAATGACTTTCCATCCTGCGTTAATTTGACTGACATGCCGGCTTCTCCGTAAGCATAGAAATACGTGTTAACTCCATAGGTCGGCTGGGGATCCGAATTCGTCACCACAAAGCCTTGATTGTCTGAAATTAGTAGCTTATAATATAGTTAAAGTTATCACACACTCACTCGGTACCAAAATTTACTTTTGTTACAGAATTCTAAGGAATAATTTATTGTTTTTTAATAATCGCTTAACATTACTTTGTTTACAAGTAAAAAACGCATTTCGTGTTGGCTACTTAAGCTCGGTAGAAAGCAAACAGAATCGTTAATTAATTACATACTTCATATGCAATAAACTTCTTTTTATTTCATATTTAATATTAGTTTATTATTTGATTTATACGTTTACAACATGTAATGTCACATCTAATCTATAGCAATAATATCTATTTATGAGTATGAGTGTATATTTATTTATTATTGCTATATTATATTATATTATTAACCATACATTCAAATTATGTATACTTTTATGAGTGACGATTAAATAAAAAATAATAAAATTGTCCGTTATTTGATCTGAAGCATTTAATAATCTACAACAAATAAAGCCTACCTTACTAGTATAGGTGTTGCGTAGTTATTGTTACTAATAAAAACGTAATTATATTCAATTTAATAGCATGCATAGTTACGTTGGTCAACCAGCGGAGTGAGCATCACCGTGTTAGAAGAGGTCGGCTCGGTGTTGGGAACCGAATAGCAGAGGCCGTTGAGGAGGTAGAAATTCTCATGGTACTGATTAACCCACCGGGGAGCACACATCTACAAACAAACACTTATATATTAATAAAAATAGTTATATAATAAATGTAAAAACACTTCCAAACGTTGAAACTTAACTAAATCCAGGATATTAATAAAAATATATACTTTGTACTCATTGCTAAGGCGTATGTTTTATACAAATATTTAGGGTCCTGATAGATGATCGTCACTTTGAACGAGAAATCTCTGAACATTGTCAATATTTATTTGTATTGCTCTGGTGGCATAAAATATTGTTGAGAAATGTATTTCAAAATAAGATTGTTTGTATTTGTGGAGATTTTACCACCATTTTTTTGGGTAACAGGCGAGACGATGTAATTATCTCAACATATGGGCTGATGTTTTTAGTGGTAAGGTATTTCACCAAGATAATTTTTTCATTAACTTTTCTTGTAAAAACGCAGATAAATTAACGATTGATCCAGAGATCTCTGATCATAAATTTCAAATAAAAAAAATTAAAGAACTTATTGGGAATAACAAAGATTCCATTAATAAAAGTTTAAGTAAATTTAGGTACATACTCAAATCACTTTTATTCAAAAATATGGTTTCAGTGTATTATTTGAATTAGGTAGGTATTTTATATAAACATACAGATATAAATTCCGTATATAAGTGGTTTCATAAATTGTTCAATGATCATTTCGAAAAGGCGTATTTTATTGCGCCGATAAAAATATAAATTAATTCTTTTGACGTCACACTATACTTAACGTTTTTTATATTTAATATTGTATTAAAATAATATTTATTCCATTTTATTATGTGTATTGCAAACAATTCGAAAACTACCAGGGAACAGTGAGAAACGGTAAAAGGCAGGCGAGCCGTTATCTCACAGCAAAGGTTTGTCTTTCATTTTCCTGTTAATTGCCATTATTTTATTATAATATAATATAAATATTATATTGTACCTATATTGACAATTATTTCATGTACTTTCGTAATATAGGTAACTTCCTGGTTTAATTTGAAACTCCTAACTACGAATTATATTGTATTTCATGTATTTTTATATCAAACTTTTGGTCTCACCGTCAAAATCAAATTGCCATGAGTACGGTAAACCTATCAATTTTATTTTTTTCTAGTTCTGTACGGTGTTGCAAAGATCTTTTGCGCACAAAAAAGGCGCGTGCTTCACTCCAGCCAAGTTTCGCCGTATTAAATCGGTCGATCTGAAAGACTGCCGGATTAGCTTGCAATCATTCATACGATTAAGTGTGCTTCGTTCCATATCGTATTCGTATTATGTTATAATTAGTATAATAAAAATATAATAGATAATAAATAGTTATTTCTTTTTTCTTCTTTTCGCATAGATAGTTCAAGCAATCACGGACTAAATTTCTAAATTGAATTTGATTTGAAGTCTTATATTTCACAAATAAAACAGATTTTTGAAGATGGAGAAGCAATAAGTACTATCAGCAGCTCTAGTCACAAACGCTCTCGCGACTCGCTCGCTGTCAGTTTGACGTTTATCTAATGCAATATCCATTGTACAAACGTCAAACTGACAGCGAGCGACTGGCGAGCGAGTCGCGAGAGCGTTTGTGACTAGAGCTGCAGGTCTGGAAATGATTATATTTTCAAAGCCCTGCGGAGCGTCGAGAATGTTTATACACCGCGTTAAAGACATCATCGATCAAACGCGAAGAGCTACCCGACGGAGACAAGATAGGAAGGCCGTCGCGAGAGAGTGAGAGAGAGCGAGACTCACCGCCAGGGTGCCGTTGGTGTGGTCGGAGCCGTCGATCGCCATTCCGAGCCACATGTCGTCCTTCCTGTGGTGGTAGCTCTTGCCGTTGGCGAGCGGGTGACGAGTGTTGCCTGAATAATTAATCGAAGTGGCCAACAATAAATAACAATTTATTCATGATCGCGATTTTCGCTACTAAACTTAAAAGTCAATGGACGGGCTGTCACTTGACATACGCATGACATAATATTTTATGTTAGCTGTATTTCAGGTTTTTGATTTATTCGAAGGTATGTCTAATTACGATATTTATCGGTTGTTTATCCAACAAATGTGCATTTTTTATACTTGCCAGTGTTCTTCAGCCGATTTAAAAAAATCCAGAAAATCTGATCCAGGGAACATTTTTTTTAGCTAAAAAAAGTTATTTTTGTTTATAGCTTTTAGTTGCAAAATGACACGATAGGCGGCCAAAGGACGGGGATAGCAGCTTCTTATACGTATAGAAGCTAAAACAAGTTTGGAATATCAGATTCATCAGCTGAAGTAATATCAGCAGACGGTTTCACAGTTGTGTCGATGGCATGACCTCCTAATATTGCCACTCCTTATTGTTATGATTCCAATTCTATTTTAGCTCCTTTTGTCAAATTCTCTGACAATGGATTTCGAATACAACCAAATTAGAATAACAGCAGATATCATATTTTAGCTGTAGTTCATTTTTTTAAAGTAGGTTTATTATTATCATTAATGCTAAAATTATATAACGACCATTGTCTCGTTTTACTTGCCAACAATTCACAAACTGATTTAGTGAGAGTAAACAAAAATAGATAAAGGCGGTAATCGTGTTTTTGCTGTATTCAAAAATACCAGATAAGGAACTTTATTGGTTTCTTTCCGACGAAGAAAATGACCAATTCGTACTTATCAAACATTTATTGTATCCGTAAAATTATGATGGCTATAGATAGATCTTTCGTCGTGTTTTACTAGTCGAAATAACGCCAAAAACTGTACTGTTTCGAGTGCCGGCTGCGAGGGACTTTAAGAGTATGGAAGAAAGAGAACGAACTCCTCGAAACTGTTGGCCAGCTCTTCTCAATGTTCAACTTTAATGTTTCGGTCTGCAGATTCCAGGACTCGATTATTCGATATCGAAGTTCATTATACCACCACACTCCTAGAATTTCAAGAATATAGGAGTATGTAGCACGTAAAGTGTGTTTAGTTACTAAGTAATTGTATAGATACATTCGATTGTAATCGCCAGATTAATATTATCTATTTAACGAGTAACTAATGCCGATGTTCGTTTGGCAGGTCTAAATGATAGGCATTTTACTAATCTCGACACCAGACCATAAACCATAATGTTGGCTTCATACCGCTCGTGTCGAGAATTCGTTGGGGACACGAAATGGTCTTGTTCCCTTCTTCCAAGTAGCAGAAGTAGATGGCGCCGGGACTCCTGATCCCCGTGTGGGTCACATACAAGGAGGTGGCTCGCGGGGCGCCGATCACGACCCTGCAATCGAACGAATGCGCTATAATAATGAACATAAATGGCTATTCTGAACGCGTTTTAACTTCAGAACAAACAATTGACCAAAAATGTAAATAACAAGAGTCGGTGTCCCCAGTCCCAAGACCATTGCCGACAATTGAGTCTGGAGGTGATGGATCCTACGATTTCATGTAGCTTTTGTTGACGCTGAATAAAAATGGCTTCGGTTTAGGGAAGATGAGTTGTATGAACGAACAATAATTTAAAAAAAAATACAATTTGGGGGCGGATTTTTTCCCTATAATTTTTACTCGAAAACGCTATTAATTTTTCGAGAGGTCTCAGGGCACCGATTGAGAATCCTCTCTATTATATTATGAAAATATTTTATTTTAGGTGCTAAGTCCGGAAACGTTCGCCGAGCGAAAAAAACGAATAAAACGCGTTTTGGCATTTTGGATTCAGCCGCAACACGAAATTCTTGTTATGCTTATATTTAGCTCTTTAAAAAGCGCCAAAAACGCGTTACTGTATTTTTAAAAAGGCCACAAGTCGTGTTTCGTGTCGAATTTTTCGAAAAATGCTTCCCACGGGTTCTGACAATGTTAAAATACCATCATATTTACTGATACAAACTCGCTTTCGAGATACAATTCATTTGCTGTGACTTTTCCGCGGAAGTATGAGTGTTCGCTAAATACACGCCGCGGAAATATTACAAGTAATTATTGAAACAGCCGATGTAATATTGATTTAGCAACAAATGCGCGTCACATCTATGAATATGACAAACAAGTGTTTCCACTTGGGTTTGGCTTCTTCGAATATTTCCGCTGAAATGGTTCGCGCGCCCGCCTCGTGAGTCGCTGGCCTGCTGCGGCCATGGAGCCCTCGGGTCTCCTACTCAGCGTCATGCAAATCGTTCCTGTGAAAACCCGACACCGCCGCAACACTCCGCCGTGCGAGATGTACTCGACGCAAAGTGGCGTACTTTTTGTGGTGCGTTTTTCACCCTCAGTTGCCGTGTCAGTTGCGTTTTAAAATATCTTTAGGCATATTATGCTACCTCTGAATGTTTGTCAAATTAATGAAATGCGACGGGCAGGGCAGCTCATCCGAAGTCGCGTTATCCGAAAATATCTGTCTACCCTACCATAGGGTAGGCAGTTATTACTTTTTTTGTATTTCTTATCATTAGCCGAAAACCACAAAACCCGTGATTTTTGGGCAAATAATCTCAAAGCCGCGCTCGCATCCTGCGATAGCGTCGAAGCGCTCAACGAACTTATTTCCACTTCACTTTATTAATAAAGTCTGATGAGAGAGAAGTAATTAGGTATATAATATACTTACGCAAATAAGTATTATATTTTTTGTCCTTTTATACTGTCAATTTCGGCAAATTTTCATTGTGTTTATTACTTCAACGGCTGGCAGGAAACCATGAAAACTATTCCCAAGTAATAAAAAAAAAATGCTAAATAAAATTAGACTAACAGACAAGAATGTTTATTGATTCCTGATAGAAAACATTAACTGTAATTACGATATGAATGTAACAGTGTATATAAAATTAACACAGATTTGGCATCGTGGCGAATACCTAGTCGGGATTGGAGGGCAATGAAGGCGAAGGACAATTTTATAGGCAGGCCTTAAGCATGGTTTACACGGGTATAGTAATCAGGAGAGTAGAGTATCTAGTAGAGTAACTCTACTTGTAGAAACCCGAAAAAAAGCTCCGTAGAGTAGAGTAGCGAGTGGCCGGTAGAGTAGAGTACTTTACTGCCTGCGGTAAAGTAACTCTACTCTACTCACCCCCCACCACAACTCCCACTCTACCCTTGTAAACATTTTTTCCCCTACAACAGCAAGTATCAAGTAGAGCTTAGTTGAAGGTACTTGCAGTTTGCAGTGTTCACGTTGTTGCGCAATATCTTCTGTAGCTGTTCCCAGCAGCTAGAAAGTTCAATGTAACTTGTAGTTGGACCTCAGCTTTTATAGCATCTCTCATCATCGTATCTTCGCGTTGAATTTTGTCTTTCACCATGCTCAATAGCTGTTCAAATTTTCTGGTGTCATTCTGAGACATCGTTTATATTCTAACTGATCCTCAACGGCTAACTCTTTTAGTAGAAGCGATGTTGCTCCGAGTGAATCTCTTCTTTTGAGCCATTCTCTCACCCACACTCTTTCTTCTCTGTTTATCTCCTCATCGATCGCTTCGGCAAATTCCCTAATCAGAGCTATTAAAACTCTAGGTAAATAATTGTGCTTTAATTTCTTAACCATTTTATTTCATATAGTATAGTACTACTGTACTATACTTGTTTAAACGAAAAAAAAATCAAAAGTGGTAGAGTAGGTAGTAGAATGAACTCTACTAGCTACTCTACTCTTTGATTACTATACCCATGTAAACCAGGCTTTAGACTTCAGTAAATATCGCGGTATCATCAGTAATGTCAATAAATATGAACTTCTAATAGATGTATTCAGTGAGACTATTGACGAAAAATCTGTTTTTTTTTGTGATCACGCATCAAGATTCTGGTGGAGGGGATAGAGTTAATGTCATGTCATAGTGTTGCCACCACCAATGCCGGCCGTTGAACATCCAAATGGTGTTTAAAACCATTTATTGAAATTTACGAGACAAGACCTGGGCTCTGGGATGCCACAGGTATAAATTATATTAACAAATATATTAACAATGAAGGACTCGACGCACTTTTGGATATCTTTAAAAAATATTGGAAAGCAAACGCAATCAAACTTTCGAAAGGAATAAAAAAAAAGTGTTTTCTAAACGATCTGGGGGTTGGAAGAGACGAAGTCTATCAACCAACGTCATGGACGGATGCAGTTTGATTGGATGTATCCATAATAGCTTCCCCGATAGTTGCCGGAGATTATATTGGCGCAAAGTAACTGTTACTTTTTCTCTAGCTGTTATTGACTTTCTCATTACATAAATGGCGACACCATTGTTCATAATTTCTCAAATAATTCTATGCTCATTCGAAATTAATTTCTACAGTCGATAGTTTAAATGTGTGTCTGTCACGGCCCTGGTAGACCCTAGCCGAGGTCGGCGAGGTCCGCCCTTTCGTTTGACCTTCGATGACGAATCGAGTCTTGCTGATTTTATTTCGCGTTTTTCTTTCATTTTCCGGGCCTGCAAAGTTCCCCATTTCATAACCCCAATCAATATTGTCATAATTTCAACTGTATTATTTTATGCACATAGTCACTCACTTTGTTATGTTATATATAAAAAGTTACCTAATTTAATAACTTTACGGCGTTCGCCATTTTAGGCCCTCACTCACACCCGACGTGGAATTCATCAGTAATCATATTTATTTGGCTGGCTTTCGTACACCAAAATGCTGACAATTTTTGATGGCGTGAAAAAAGGATTTAATAAGTACCTCTACAATTCTCAAAAGGTATCAATTTGCTTAAGCGAATGTTAAGTAGTACTTCGCATAATGTGAATTTAATATTAAGTTACTGTCAATAAATAAAAAAAAATGCAGCGGAAAGTTTTCTTCGTGAAATGTTGTTATTAAAGAAATAAAGAATAATATTAAACGAATGGAAATAAGATAAAATGAACAAACATATAAAAAAGAAACACGAAATACATAAATGTAAGCTTTAATTAGTTATTTAGAGAAGCGAAAACAAACGACTTATTTAAGTATTTTATAGTATTTTAAGATAGCGTTGCGACTTTTTTGTTGGGTTAGGTCATTTTGGGAGAAATTTGTAAAATGATGTTTGATTTATGATGAAATAAAAGAATGTCACGATATATTTGTATGTTAATTTTATTTTAATCTACTCAGACATGAATAATAACCCACTCTCGTCTCTATGGTCATCAAGTGGGGGCAATCCATAGCAAGTTGGTACCACAGGTCTGGAGGTAAGATGCCGTTAATGACGCCCGTTGGGCCTAGCTGTAAGACATGAGATTTAAATCAAATTCAAAGTTTGTATTAAAGAAAATAGCGTATCGGCCACATAATGCCGACAACATTTAACCTAAACTAAATATTAAAATAAAATACATTATTCTCTAATTAAAGCCCTCTGAAACATAAGTTTAGGCACAAATATACACAACAATGAATACAACTTAAGTGCGAATCGTTTAACACTTTAAATAAATAAATAACAAACTTTTTAAATATATAATTTACTAGGTATCAACTTGTCTAATTTTATTTTTAATTTTCTTATATATTTTTGTTCGCTCAAATCGAGCAATAGTTGTATGCAGATTCTTATGTTCACTGTGTATGTTTCGGATATTAAAGCATTTTATCTAGGTATGCGAGGGCGGGAAGTATCAGGCCCGAAGGACAGCTATAGGAGGCGCCGAATGCTACCCGAAGATCTTAGCATATTTGAAATCGGTTTAAAAGAGACGGCAATCTTATATGCAAAGGTCTAGCTAGAGAGAGAGAGATGCGAAACTACCCAATTGCACTAGACCCAATTTATGTCCAAAAATCAAAAAAATCGAATACATTTTCGTTCTCAAAATATTACTTCTAAAGCGAAGTGCGAATTATAAGTTGAACTGTGACATTAAAATTTAAAACACGTTTCGATGGACCTTGATGAAAAAAAACCTGTTAGCTCATGAATGAAATGATATAACTAAAATCAAAATCTTGATCTAAGCTAATTTGGCAATATTAAACAGAAATAGTATTTGTCTCAAAGTATTAATAGTTGCTGAATAGAATAAATTAAATAAAACTTGTGGTACTGATAAGGCGATAGATAGCAGGTGGTGAAATACTCACAGAGGCGCAGATCCGGCTCGCAGGCTGATGGAGTACCCGAAGTAGGATTTGTTGGAACTGTCCACGGCCTCGAAGACTACGCTGGCGGCTTTGTTGTAACAATAATTATCAACTCTCACAAAAAAACACCAAACTAACAACACCAGGGCCGCCGGCGCCCGCGCCCGCGCCGAGCCGCACATTTTCTTCTCAATTAATATAGATTTATGAAGATATGATTATTCCCGTGTTTGTCATAATATCACAGATGGAGTCACGATTGGGAGGCTTTCGTTGTATTATTATTGTGCTAATTAAATGTCCATTTAAAATTAAAGTAAATAGTGGCCGCGAGTTATTCGGCGATTATTTGTGGTTCGCGGGCTGACAGCCGGACGCGTCCGTCGCGCAGGCGGCCATCTTGTGTTGTGTTGTGGCGCGAGACGCGATGAGACGACGTGAACATTTACATTTACACACAACTACACACGCATTTATAACTTAAAAGGCATCACAAACTTTTATTTATATATTTATTACCTTTGTTCTCTAATTGTTTGGTTCTTCTGCTACGAGAGTCTGCCGAAGTCATCTTTAGGCCCTTCGGGTCATCTGCGCGCCTGGATTTGTCTGGAGTTTGGTTTGATTTCAAAATTCAAGGAAATTGAAAATATACCTTAATTCAAGAAAGCCATCACAAAGCAAATTACTAAATAAAAGCTTTTATAAATATAGCGAACTGAGTGGGCACTTAATTCGGTAAATTAATTAAAAATAGGTTTCTTGTTGAAAAAATATGTGCTATTCCAAAATATAATTTTATAAGGATTATGACGTATTCAACTTCCTTGAATAATTTACCAAAAAGGAAGTGGAAAGTCTTCTGTCCAAAGGCAGTTTTTATCTTATTCAACCTCGGCTAAGACGTTCCCTGGCGGAGCGTGCTCAAGGATGGTTAAAGTATATTTTATATGTTGTTATAAAATAATATCATTATAATTTTTATGTACCAGATTTAAAGTATGAAATATAAAGATTTTGTTTTTAATAATATAAAATCATTCCCATTTATTAAGTATTCATGGGAAAAAATTGCCACTTTTTATAGACAGGAGTAATAAAATATTAATAATTATTATAGTGTCCATGATACTACAAAATCAGCAAAGAATGGCTGGAAATTGTTTTGTTTGTTATCTTTAATAAGTAGTTGGATGGATTTATTTTGTTTTTTTTGTGTTTGACTTATTTACAGGCTATTATTAAATATATAAATATACGTATCTAAATAAAAGCTAGAAAAATTATTGCTAGCTTAATTTTACCAGAAGATACAAATAGATGCCACCTAACCTAACCCTCCCTTTAATATAAATAACATTATGAAAAGGGAGGGATGGTAGACTTCAAGCAAAGCAAAAAATATATTGCCATAATAAAATAATAAGAATTACCAATACCAGCAGTTTGAGAACAGCCGATTGCCAATATTAATCATTTTAGTAGGTAATTTTGAAGAAATGACAAGATACTGCGATCAGCGCTCGATAAAGAATCATCGGAAAAGTGTCGGCCGTGAGTCAGCGCCGAAGGTGACGCACGATGACGCACGAAGGCGCGCGAAGATCGCCGATCGCGAATCGATCTCTCGAACTGTCGACAATAACTTGTTGATTCATTCATACTATTATTTATTTTGTAGTATAGAAAACACATTAACATTAAATACATTACAGGCTCATTTTCTAAATGTATAACTTTTGGTGTAGATTTTTGAAAGTTATTTATTTTGCTTACGAATAGCCTCAAATTTTGGCCACTTAGGTACAAAACTAGAAATAGATTTGTGCAGAAATACTTTAAAAAAGTTGTAAATGATAGACAATTTGCATATATTTATGACAAAAATAATATATGCTCCAATTAATTAAAAAGCGTTGGATATACAGTCAAATCTAAAAATAATATTTTTTTTTATTAAGAGTTCTGAACTTATCCCAGTTTATAAAAGGCACTTATCTCTACCTATAAAAAGATAACCCTGTCTATAAATATAATTAAAAAAAAATCAATTTAACATTTCCGACTAAATATTAAATTGAAAATTTGAAGAATGCCTCATTGTTTTTTATGATTATTTTGTTTAACTGTTTTACGGGCTACAATTATTCAGATTTAAATGTTCCATGAGCAAATATCATTGATTAATACCGTTTTGATGTGATACGAGGGGGGAGGGGACCCGACCCCCGGATGGGTAGCAGAGGGACGGACATACACTACTACTATCTATAGAATACCAGCAATTAACCTTAGTCTGCTCATTTTGGTCTTCGAGACCATTTTGGTCTGTGACCTTCGAGAAAACATCCACCTCACTTGAGCTCAAGACAGAAAATTTCACAAAAACAATCCCTTGATCAATATGTATTCCGTCGAACCCAAAAGTTTTGGTCTTAGTATAAAACTTAAAAAAAGTTCAACTCCATTCCTCTAAGAACGCAATACGCTAAAGAGGCTGTGAAGGGTGGATGGACCTCTACCAAGTGCGAGCACACAAAAAGGTGAATCGAAATGACTCTCTCGCTTGCTTTGAAATAATTTAAGCGATTGAATAAACAAGGGATTCCTCCAATCGTGGCCATAAACTGCGCAAGTCAATTGGCCTATCCTGTATCCACTTTATTTCATCGCTCCCTGGAAGAAGGCGATTTCCCATCAGCATGGAAAGAAGCACTCGTTGGGCCCTAAAAGTATGATTGGCCAATTTTAATTCTTCCCGTTTTCAGTAAATTATTCGAAAAGTTTGTATTTATCAATTGTTTGTTTTATTTTTCGAGCGTCAACATAGCCTCCATACGAAATGGTCAACAATAACAAATTTGGGACAATTTACTGATTTTATAGTTTGGAACTATGGATATGCGACTATGGGTTAATGCTATATACACAGATTTTCCTAAAGCTTTCGACCGTGTTTCATACTATATTGATCAGAAAACTTGCTTTTATGGGCTTCACGGCGACCTCCTTAGATGGCTGAAATGTAGGTATGTTCTTAATCGTCATCGGGCGGTTATCGTTGAAGATTTTACGTAGGTACCATTAGGAGTGCCAGAAGGGTTTCGTTTGGGACATTTACCTTTTATATTGTACATCAATGACATTGGCAACTTTAAAGACACAGAAAATATTAGAATTTTACCTACCATTAAAACATCTTAATATGTTGTCTTCCTTATCCGGAACATATATTGAGAGAGAGAGACATCATCTTGTTTCGTTTTCTTCGATCGCGTGGCTTCCGATTTCCAATCTCCCGCGCGTTTTTCCAAGCTCCTTCCCACCTCATAATTGTCAGGATGTCACTTGCAGTGGCGTGGGGGTTGGTTGGGGGGGGGGGTGTGGAAGCCTGTGCTTTTGTCGATGAGATTGTTCGCCAAGTTCTCGATCCGTCGCGGAGGCGCAAAGGCTCGACTCTTCAAGTCCGGCAGCCAGAACACCTTCGGCCACCTGGGCGCCACTATGAGATATGTCCCCGATGATTCGTTCAGGTGAGCCAGTACTCGAGAAATCAAGCAGGGTGGTGGAAACACCCATGCGAGGGGAAAGTTCCACATTCTGCTGAATGCATTGTGGAAGAGTGCATTGTTGTCGTTTGGGTCGATTGTAGCGTATACTTCCGGATTGGTTGTAGTGGACGAACCACTCTCGGATGTGACACGGGACTTTATAAAATCCCCTACATAGGTAAATAGAAAAACATTGCAATCAATTTAGCAGTTTCAGACATTAGAGAGATGAATGTGCTATATCATTGTATGCTTACCTGTTTAATATATAAATAAATAAATTATAAGTAAAGTACAAACTTAACACACAGAGAAGACAACGCTTTATTTATTTTTTCCAACTGCCATGGAGGCAGAGCTCATCGATTAGGAGTACACCCATTCGACGTACCTACCAGACGTCAACATAAACATGTCACTGCCATATGGATGATTTACATCAGCCAACCAGAAGTAATATTTTTGTTTTTATTTTTATCTTATTTAAACGGAAACAGGAGACACTATCTTATCTCGGTCAAAGGATGCGTGTGATAATGACACCAACTTTTGCGATAAATGCCATGCAGTCTCATTATTTCAAATTGTAAAGCAGTAAAATGTATTTAAGTAAAAAGTTATTTATGTACGTCATGACTTTTCCTGAAATAATTTAGGAAATATTTCTCTCATTACCTAACGGAAATACCCAAATTACGGGCAGTTAAACCCCTCCCCCCCCCAAATTAACCCTTATTCAATAAGTTCAAAAAGGACCGGAACAGCAGGCCTTAGCTGGCTTTGAAACAAAAAATATTATTTTAAATTTAATATATTTAATTCCCCGACTGTTTTAGAAAGTGCAATTATAATACCCATTTAAAAATGGTGAGATTACGGAAAAAAAACTATGGACAATATCTTTCCTACCTGTTATGTCTAAAATCCTCGAAAAGATAGTTGAATGTCGTCTTTGCGAGTTTCTCAAAGCAAATAACCTACTGTATCCCAATCAATTCGGCTTCAGGGATGGTTGTGGACTACAGGATGCCCTATTAAAACTTAGTCATAAGTTGTAGTATTGACAGTGGCAAAAAATGTGCGACTTCCTTGAATTAAGCAAGTGCTTTGATATTGTCTCTATTTGTAAACTCCTTCGGCATCTAGGACACTATAAAATAAAAGTAATTACAAGTATTTTATATTTTTTACGTGAGAATATAATAAAAATAAAAGAATGGGTAAAATAGTTTCTTTCTTGTATTCTTTTATTACCTCTAACTATCTTTATTAGCCAAATGGGCTACTCTAGTTAGAGAATATATACTTAAATTTATATTGTCTTTACATCATTAGTCAACCACATGGTAACCGTAATGAATATGAAATAAATAAATAAACACAAACATAATATTTTCATTTATAATTAATTATAATGTGGCACTGAACATTTTTTTACATGTTTTTATTTGTGCTCATAGATGAGTTTGTATTAATTTTAACTGGCCAGTAATGAATAATATGTTCCAACAGCTGTCATATTTTTGAAATTCAAATATGATATTTGAGCACTACATCGAACAGTCAAATCAGTACTAAAAATTTATCGACTTTAATGTTATACTATATTATTCGACCAGCCTCCGATGTGATCTAAACGGTTATGGTTGTTTTTCAAAAGCATTAGTCTATACACATAAATTCAACTTTTTCGCATTTGTACTTTTCGAGTTGGAAGATACAATAGACAGATGGACAGTCAGACGGCCAAAGAACGAAAGAACGGGGCTAGTAGCTTTTTGTACATAAATGTACGTATAGAAGCTAAAATCCATAGATACTTAAGAACGATCTCAGTTATTGTGCCGTAATAATTATTATATGAGAACTGTCAACTTTTTTTTTTATGTCGTTTTATAGGTTATTAGCAAAAATAATGTGTATTTTAGTCAAAAATCCACGAATAATCACAAGCGACGTTCTTATTGCGGTGATAAAGTTCAGAGAAATGGGCGAACCTACTTTTCAAGATTTATTTTTGATATAAATGATGTAGTGATGAACAGATTTGAATGATGTATAATTTGATCGATTTTATTGTCTATGCTGTCTCGACACCCAATTGGCAACAATATACAGTCAATGGCCGACCTCGCGACGAAGCGAGATGGCCAGTTGACGAAATGTTCGGAGACCAGGCGTATACGCGAGGTGGGCAAAGGACAGGTTAATGTCTCGAGTGTTTTAAGCCCATGCATGCCTTGGTAGCTCTATTTGGTCAGATCATGCCAATTATATTATTGTTTAGAGGATTTTTATTGTTTTGAATTCAATTAAAAAAGGGGTTTGGCAGTATTATTAGTTGTAATAATATATGTGCAGCAGGTTCACAGATTGCCTTCGTCGAAGCAATTGCACTTACCTGGTCCACCCTCTGGTTCAGTACTTCAGGTTAGTTGTTTCAGGTTAGATTTTCAAATTAGTAAAAAAAAACTATTTCATATTCTATTTATTATTTCACTTACAAAATAAAAAAAAGAACTTGTCATGTGGCTTTTTATAATTTTTTCTTCATCGAGGCATTGATTGGAGTAAGAAAATTCATAAATCAAAACTATTTTGACCAATTTTGGAAGTATGTGGGTTTGTATTGTCAAAAACAAAAAACAAACTTACTTTAAAACTTTGAATATTAGGTCATGCCATATGAAAATTAAGGACATCACTGACACCAAATATTTTATCATTGTACAAAGTATTAAAAATACAAAATTTCAACGTTTTACCAATAGGTCAACTTTTTTGGGTTATCGGTCATCCCTCCAAAAGTGGTTTAAAGGTTAAAATGGTTCCAAAGTAATTTTGCCTTGCAAAATACATTACTTAGCTAAATTGTCCTGAAAGTAATCAATAATATGTACAAAAGTAAAATACATCTAATGAGCCTAAGTAATAATACTTATAAGAGAGGGAGGGGAGAGAGGCGGGTTCAGTTGGCGGAGGGGTTCCCTGGTGACCCCACCACATCAATGATTTCGCCGCTAGGCTTGTTCTCGTTTTCGACGGCAGAAGATATTGAAGCAGGAATTATCAGCGTCTAGAAAAAAACAAACTGTATTATGAATATAATATCAAAACAAGAATGGCTATGACACCTTGTAGCTATCAAATAACATCAACTGTTTCTATACATTGTTTAGTAGTAGTAAATTATTAACCAGAACCTAACGTCTTACAGGCGTCATTAAAGGTATCTCCCATCCAAACTACTCGCTCCTGTGGTACCGACTTGTGATGGGTTGCTTTATTTCCTATCTCCATTTGAGCCTGCGGCACTTTCAGCACTATAATGTGGCACTTAACATTCTTTTAAATGTTTCTATTTGCGTAAATGATGACTTTGTATTATGTTTAACTGGCCCGTACAAATTCCAACAGCCGTGCTGTCATATTATTGAAATTCAAATATGATATTTGAGCGCTTTATCGAATTGTTAAAGTTTCATTAATTACTACTAAAAATTTGTTTTGATTTGTCTAAAAAATTAATGGTAAATATCTATATTATCCGACCAGCCTCCTATATGATCTGAACGGCTATAGTTGTTTTTCAAGAGCATCAATCTACGCATAAAAATTCAAATCTGTCATTTGTACTTTTCGAGTTAACCTGTCTGACGCATTTGCTGTTGATGAAACTGTCCGTCCATTGTCAAAAATAATTTCATAAAAATGGTTGAATTACGGGCACTTACTAAAATGCGTATATTAGAAAAACTACGTACATCATCTCGATAAACTGCACTATTTTGAATAGCTTATGAAATCCTCTAGAATATGGTTTTATTACCAACTATACAAAATGTAAAATAAAAATAAAAAGTCAAAGCTAAAATATTTTTTTTGCAAAAATTTATTTTTGATAATCAATAAAAGAAAATTTAAAGCGATGACACCCATTTTTTATTTTTTTACTTACATTCCTATATATCATATAAAACTATTTATAAGCAATTTATATTTTTTACCATAAACAGAAATAAAAAATACCCATAGGCGGCCAAAGCAAATTGCGTACTACATTGAGGCGAGCGCCCATGGGTGGTCGATGCGCAAGACGGGTTAAAAGATCAAATAATACGAAGCTAAAATCAAATAATATTATATATTATTTTTTAGCTAAATGTTTGTGAATATCTTATGTATGCTCGTCATACTTATGCCCAGGGATGCCTCTATCTCGCGATACGTAACATGACGATCTTGCATTATTAGTTTCCGCATAGCATCGATATTTTGTGGTACAACAACCGATTTAGGGCGACCTTCTTCAAATGTGGCCAGTTCCGGATTCATAAATAGCAGCCCTCGTATGATATAGTAAGAAGTAAGAAGAGCAAGCAAACTTGTGAAGATGTTTTCGGTTTCAAGTGAACATTTTTTTTTTCCTATTTTTTTTCATAAAGTCGCTCGTCGAGGTTATACCAGTACAAATGCATCTGGACGAAACGAGATTGTAAAGTTACCTTTCCAGGAGTGAGAGCTTCGTATTGGTGCCTCAAGGCCTGCAGTTCGAATTGGCAGGTGGATAAGGCAGTCCTCAGTTCTAGGGAGAGAACCACATCTGAGCGTAGTTCATTAAACTGCTGACAGATGGACTCCGTGGGTGTAGGAGACAAGTCTGCAACAAACATTCATGAACATTTTAGCAAAAATCACAACTGAATGAGAAACCTCCCCTGGTTTCTGAATGTCATGCTGATATGCACAGACAACAGCTAATCTCTTTTTGAACATTCAAAAAACATACATATTATTTTATCATAATAACTTATAATATCTTAAATCTGTCTTATTTAGTAGTAGCTCACATTTGCTCTCATTTTTTTCCCAATAACTCAGCTTTTTATATTTATTATATCTTATTTAAGTTCGTTTGATATATTTTAATATTAATCTTTTTTACCTATAACTATCTTTATTAGTCAACCTACCCTACTTTAGGAATGTTTAGGTACTTCAGTTTATATTGTCTTTAGTCATTACCTGTATTGTGGTACAATTTCTGTTGGGTAACCATAATAAATAAATAATATATATTTAAATTTATAATCATTTTATGTGGCACTAAACATTACTTTACATGTTTCTATTTGCACACATAGATGAGGTTGATGCCTGAAAGGTAAAAATTGCTTAGAATCCAAATACATTAGACCACAATATTTTCAACTTTTACAGCAGGCACCTCCTTACTTTCCTATTTTGAAAGCACCAATAATTGTACTGATTGTGACAATAAGGGAAAATAAACGAGCTGAAAAATGTTCTAAGGCAGAACGGAAACCTGGTTAAGAAGAGACCCTTTCACTTCCATCGCAGCTGTATCTATTTTTGATAATAATAAATATGATGGTATTTAGCTCTAGCAATAAGGTTATCGTTCGCTTACCGACATGAAGTTGCCTTAAGGTCTGTTCGATGGCTTTGGCCTTCCTTTGGCCCACTCCGGGAGGCAGTTTCATTCTCTGCGATCGCAGCCAAACTCCGGAACCACGAGACTCAGGAAATCGAATTCCTGTCATCTCAGCATTCTGCAAATATAAATAAGGAAAATAATTATTAATGCAAAAGAGTATCGATTAAAAAATATCCTATTGCGATTATTGTATGGTTGGTGGCTTTTTTTTAAGGGAGTTGGTATTGTTACCTAAGATGAATATCGACAATAATTCTTCTGGCCTCTCTCAGAAAGTTTTTTTAACCTAATTAATTAGAGTGGCCATTTAGTTCAAGAGTAACAAAATGACTGGAATTTAATTTGCCTTCTTAATAATAATTTTGTTCAATTTAACATATCATTTATTTCATTGTTATGAATCTTTATGAACCATTATCGTAACAAATAAGTAAATTTGAAACATTTATTGGTGGAATACGCTTCTTCAAAATCCATCTTGAAACTGATTTTATTATGGTCCAACTGGTTACCTTCCCATGACTACATTTGCAGTCACAATGCACTCGTGACATCTGCGTCTTGCAAACGTGTAATCGTCACGACTGCAGGCTTGATTCATATTTTGACATTTCTATATTTTTTTATTTTAGAACAAAAGACACTCTCATTTACTTATTTTAGAGTAATTTAATTGTATAATAAGATATCATTCTACTTATTTTATAACTTTTCAGTTACTTCTACGCTCACAAAAAGAATCACTGATATACATTTCCTCTTTTTAGATTAATTTAAAATATTTATTAATTGAGTAATCATTAATTTAGTTATAAAAGCAATTATTTCAGATTTAAATTTATACTATATAACAATATTACAAATAATGCCAAATCACAGTCCATCAAAAATATGTGAAAGGTTATAACGTAGTACCTATTTTTGTGTTTTTAAATGAGTTCTTAAAAAAACTCTACTATAAAATGTAATTTAACAAGTTAGGTTAGGTAAATACATTTTATTGTAATTAAGTCACGTTTGTTTAATTTGACCTACTTCTAAGGTGGTAGCAAAAAATTGTCACTCTAATCACAAAAATAAACCCGGCAGGCGACAGGTTCTGCTTTAGGTGACTGTTGCACATCTGTAGGCCATTGGGTCTCACTCTCCTGTCCCTATATCGGGGATCTCACCCTTCTTATGGTATTTGGCTAAAGATTTGGAAAACAAATACCAAAGTTACAAGAAGAAAGCTTCAGCCATTTTACTCCAACTTTGGTGAGAAAATTCCAAATTGATTTATACTATTTCAGCGTCGTATCCTATCCACCTATCGCCATACAGTATATTTGTGTCAGAGAGGGGTCCACTTTGTCCATTCGAGTTTCTGAGATATGACGATTATATGAAAAAATTGCAAAAAATTTGTGAAAAATGACATTTTTAAATTTGAGTGCATTTTGGGAGTTTATTATACAATAACAATGAGGAGGACACATTTAAAGAAATGGTAATATCTGATAAATATCATTAAATTTGTCCTCTATGTACTTGTTAAAGAGCAATATCAATTTGAAGGTTTGTTTCATTTTTTTTTGATGTCATCAGATGGAGAATACTTTGTTTCAAGTTCAATTTTTTCTTTAATTTATCTATTTAGAAGGCAATGCGACTAGTAAGCCGTTAACATGGCCATGCCCAATGTATAAATATGCAATATTAATTAAATAAAAGTAATTTGCAATGAAAGGGAATTTCTTACTATTGTGTCGATGGCTTTATTGGGCCTCGAGTGTGAGGGGATCTTCTTGCGATGGAGCTTTCGGTCATGACGGGGCCGAGGGGGAGCGGCGACGACTCCGCCCACATCAGCACCTGCCGGGCCCACCCCCGCAGCCCCTCCAGCCCCCGCCTGGACCCCCCCAACACCTCCGTCAGCCCGCGAGATCAACTTCTGCAGGTCTTGTGCCTTCCGCTCCCTCTCCCTCTTGCGAGCCTCAATCTTCTTCAATTCCGTCAGAAGGCTCTGCTCTTCTTCCACCTGAATACAAATGATCATGACTAATGATTATTACCACTCCAAGGCTTCAGTCCCTCCTAACCTCCAATCATACCCTCTCCTCCAAGAATAGCTGAACTCTCAAATTTCTGAGAGCAATACAATTGTTTTTATTCTACAATGAGAATTTAAAACATTGTTTTACACCTTAGTTATGGTCTGGGATACATGATTCCTTTTATTTTATGTTTATGATGGAATTTCAAGTGTTGATAGCACAAATTCAGTCAGTAAGCTTTAAAATGATGTATTTACTTGACGGTGGTGAACATCGTTTGGAAAAAGACTCTGACAGAACCCATACCTGTTCCTGAGTCCTTTCAAAGAGCCTTATTAACTGTTCCTTCCTCCTCCTCTCGTGATCCGCGTCGTAGCTATAGGAGCGCCTCTCTCCACTGTGAATGCTCCACGAATTTGACTTCACCTGAAATCAGTGAACACGTAACATGAACTAATATAATCCTTTTAGGAACTGATAAAAAGTCATTTTAATATTAAAAAGGTTGCACAGTCTTTATTCCATATTTTGTGGACAACGGATAAATCTATTTAACTATAAAAAAAAATGTGCGAGTGACGAGAATCGCAGTTAGGATGTATAAACATCGGTGTTTGTCTGTGAATGCATTGCAATGAAACACACTGGCTGGTTCATCGCATGTTCCGTTCATAAAGAACAAACATGATCTTAAATCCAAAATGTCAGCATGACTTTTAATATTTTAGTTTGAAACAAAGGTCGAATAAGGATCTCTAGTCTTAATGGATCCTTAATGCTCAAAATGGGCCGGGTTCTACCGTGCAATGCGAAAGGCTGCAACTTATTGCATATTGCATAAAAAATTTGCCACAAATACTGAAGGAGCAGACCCACCTTGCTGAGAATAGAGCATATTGCATAATATCTTTCCTTCAGGTCTTCGAGGGACCTTTGCCGGAACGAGGCTCGATCCCACCGATCGGCCATCACCACGAAGCGGAGGTCGAACGAGCGACACAACTCCAGCAGGTGGTCGGTCTCACTGCGAGTCCAATCATCCGAGATGAGGTGTTGACTGTACTCACTGTCCGAATAAGAAGGAACGCTTACTCTCTGAAACAAAAGCATATGTCCATCGGGTTGTTTTCTTTTAGGTGATGAACTTGACTAGTAGGTAGTGCCGTTCATCCAACGCTCAAAGGCGAAACCTCCCGCCCGTTCGATTTTCAACTCCCGATCAGGCGTTCACATCTATTGATAACATTATTATTTTGGTTTGGTCAGAATCCTGCAGTCCGGGCGAGAGACAGACGGGCTGGAAGAATAGTTCCTCAGAAATGCCCTATAAGAATGCTGACAAGGAGGCTAAAAGAGGTTTTCCCTCTGAGGCCCTGCTTTGTATTAAGCGTCTGTTTGAAGCAAATGTACTCATTAAAGTGAGACCAAATGAGATTAATTTATAGGTTCGAACACAGAAAGTAAATGAATTGAAAATGAGGTACCTACCTTGTTGAACTGAGCGAAGGGATATTCGCGAGGTTCATCGGAGCTTCTCTTCCAGTGGTGAAAGACGGCTCCGTCGTTGCGAGCGGGGTTCTTGAAAGGCGCCCAAGACCACGACCGCACTTTCCTCATGCCCAGCTTAGCCTTCGCTTGCTTGTATCCATTTCCTGAATACATTAAACACATTTTATCTAGCTTAAACCTTGGGAAATACTAATAAAACTTTCAACCCCGAACCTTGAATTTTTTATAAAGTAATCTTAGGTAAAAGAAAAGTGGATTTATTATAAAATAAAACTTTTTCTGATTCATAAAAATATATTTTTTTTAAATTTCAAAATAGCATCTCGGTGGCATTACCATAAAAGACAAACATAATTAGTTCTTATTAATTTTGTTTGATACCTACTGAATAATAACTGTTTTTTTTTAAATTTCATTAAATGTCTTAAATTTCTTAAGTTATCTGTATATGTTAAAAAATAAAAAACGAAAATGCACTAAGAACATGCTTTTTGAAAATTTGAATGGGTAATTAATGTTATACTTAATTTAAGGTTCTTTGAAATTAATTCGTTTAACTATTAAAAATAATATAAGAATAATTCTTATTTATTAATCATGGAGTAAATGAAAAAAATGTAGAGAATCACAGTCTACAAAAAATGGTGATTCTTTGCTGGTATTTATACAATTAGAACTAAGTAGTTAGCTACTGATATAACTTAGTTTCATATTCCTATTAAAACTCGCTTTCAATTTGTCTTTAGGGAACTTTTACAAATTGAACCATTCATCAAACAAAATACATTTCTATAGTTTGTAACAATATTCAGTTTTTTAGATTTTTCAATGGTTAGTACTTCTTTTTCTGACTGAATTTTGTCCTTAAGAAAACTAGCTGCCAACCAATCTGATAATGTCAGCCGTGGACGGGTCGCTTTACTTCTTGTTAAAACCAAAAAAGCAGAACCATTCTGCTTTTTTGGTTTTAACTGCCAGTTTGCCTGCGGAGTAAATCTTCACTTATTTATTTCGTCCCAACATTTATTCAGTAAGTTTTTATCTTTTATTTCTGCAACAGGATCAGTGTTTGCACAATGTGCGGAACTAAGTTATTTTTCGCTTGTTGCAGGGCGCTTGGTTTTATTCGTTTGTATTTTTAATCGCTTAGTTTTTCAACTGGAATTTATCCACCGTTTGGCCTAAAGAGACAAATACGTGGTGTCGCTACTTAACTTGCTGATCACACGGTTCATCGCTCTACGTTTTGGTCCATCAACCGACAACTTTATCGGCAGCGCCCCAAATTCGCCGCACACGGTCCTGACCAGATGCTGGAGGGAGATCCGGTGCCATCGTCAGTTGAGCCCTTCCTTAAGTTATGGTTTCTTTGTTTTAAAAGTAAATGTTATTCGGAACAATAAAAGTATTGTCATCCGGTATTCTGTGCTGCTCTTATTTTCTCTATTCTGTTTTATTTGAATATTTGTTTTAGCTATTGTCCGCTCCCTGAAGGTATATTTAAAAAAGTCTCGTTGCAGCTATAGCTTGATGTACTCCACAATGACATGCTACAGCCATTTACAAATTAGTTACTCAATATTACCTATTATGTATCTTACAGATTAATAAATATTTCTGTTCTGGTTGAGGAGAGGGGAGAGAGGAGGGAGGAGCGACTGACCCGTGTCGGTGGGCAGCAGCGGCGGGGCGTCCTTGTTGTCGTTGTACAGCAGAGCGAACACTTCGCGGTGCATTCCTTCCGGCCGCTTCATGGCTTTGGCCGGAACATAGCGACTCTTCTTCTTGTCCACGTTGAGGATGGCCTCTCTGGTCAACTCGGGTGTCGGCGGACGCTCCAACTCCAAAATATCCCGAACGTCAGAAGTCATTTTTAGCTGAAAGCTAACACTTTTTATGCATAACACTTTCTAAACATTCTCATATTTAGGATTTCTATGAAATTAAAGACGTAAAGTATTACCACTAATTCCCTCACAGCTTAAACACAATAACAAACCAAAAGACCTTTAAAATAAATAAATACAGTACGACATATCAAATCATTAAATTTCAATATGACGGACCTGTGTTGCCACCGTAAGAATTGTAACTGCCCTATCTAGAGTAGCGAATTTGCCGTATTTAATATAAAAAAAAACAGAAATGCCGTATATCATACTATTTATTTAGAAAATCATTTAATTCCTATTATTAATGAAGTCACTAATTATTAGCTATTATTTTTTTCACCATAAAAAGTTCCTGTGTCGTATTAGGTCAGACTCGCTTATTCAGAAATATTTCTTCTACTTTTTCATCTTAACACACATGTCGTGGAATACCCGAAACTCCGTGCACTCACCTTGGTTCTAATAGCTGTTTTTGCTATTGACGGTTTAGATTATTAATGTGTTTCTTTGCCTCGTTTTCATATGGTTAACTCATGTAGTTAGTAAGCCGGCTCGCGGGCTCGCGCCTACTTGCCTGGAGGAGCCCATATGTATTAGGCGAGAGGTGTGCTCATTCGAAAATGACCACACCTGAGGCCCGCCTCGTCCAAGCCGCTAGCATTGTTCGATTTTAGTCCATTGGCGCGGCTTGAGCTCCGCTTTTTTGTTATTTGTGCCGTTTGCAGTTCGTCACTATGGGAAAATGTGCCCACAAAACGTACAAGGACTATTTCAGAAAACATACAAAGGATAATTGCGGCATTACGTACCACCAATAAGTTAGAATATTATTTTTTGTGAAAGTACATCGTCCGTTTGGCATCAATTTGGCACGCATAACGTTTGGCCGATGCGTTTGTTGCCGAGCGATCCGGTCAGAGGCGTAGACTATTATTATTGTGTGTTATATTATTGAAATCCAATCCATACATACATTTACATTACATTTAATACACCCTAATACATGCAAATACATCCGCCTTTACTATAACTTTTACAGTAAATAAAAGTAAAATTAGCAAGTCGGTTACTTAGTAATAGCGTCACTGGTTGATTATTTAGATACAGAATTAAAATACAATGAATTTGAACATGTTTCCAGTATTTCCCAATTTATTAGAAATATATATATTTTTATATTTATTTAATTCTATATATTTATTTATTTATTTATTTATTTAACAGGTTTCCCCATGTACATTATAATTACAGTAAAACAAATTAAATTACCAAAAGAAAAACAAAAAGCATTAAAAACAAAAAACAATAGCATGAAACATACTAAACTAAAAAATTAAAATAATGCCTCCAGGCAAACATTAATGCATAAATAAATCACGCCGATCCTATAAGTCTATTGCAAAAAGGTTATAAGCAACCACTATAAAATATTAACTAAAATGAACATTTTAAATTTCTTAACGAGTCTCTTAGTAATCTGTAACTATACAGATAACCAAGAGACTCGTCAAGAAATTTAAAATGTTAATTTGTGTGACGTTATGTTCACTATTAATTTCGATTAAATTAGAGAATAAAAAAATTACTGCTGCTTAAAATTTACTGAATTTACTGAGCTAAAACCCAAAACCCAAAAAGTCTATAATATTAAAAAAAGCTTATTGGCTTTCTTTGCGGTTCTTTCCAGCAATGATAATCGAATCGTAACTCTTGAAATAAAAATACTTCTAGCTTAGGTACTTCTTGACTTTCATTTAATATTTCATTGTAACTATTCGGTAGGTTCATAATAACATTAAAAAAAAAAAAATAGACTGAACTAAGTTATTGAATAGGTATATAATAATATATCCCATCTCTATACATTACGTAATGCAAAATATATGTAATATACTGAATATTTAATTTATCACACATAATATTTATTTCTCTACGCCACTGTTCGAGAGCGAAAGTGGGGGGATGTCGTTAGTCGCAACAAAATTGACACCACAGTTTTGTAGACAAGAGCCATATAGGGCGCCTTCAGCTACTTTCAACCTTCTTGGATAAACTTTACTGAAACATCTCTCACAGTCAGCGTTAAAAGGTAGTATAAAACGTCGAGAGTGAAATCGTTAAATTTTGTTAGTTCACAGTCTTTGTTGTTTCGTAGACAACGACGACAGCACCGTCATTGGAACGCCAACTTAAACTTATGTAGCTGTAATTGCCATATTTTTTGATACGGCAATGAGAATGCTGCATGCCGTATTATCTAATTAAAATGAATTGAATCACCTTATATTACGGCAATTGTCGTATCAATGGCAACACTGTGATAGACTGACAGATGTCTCATGTCAAGTCTTTTTTCTTTTACAGGTCTTAATAATAAATAATTTGGCCAGTAACAAGTACTAATTATAAAAAAATATAAATTCATCTAAAATAATCACCATTTTGATATACCTACTTAGGTAATGGTACCTAACAGTAAAATTACAAATTTGAACCAATATGGTGTGAGTATGGGCTCGAAACGTCCAGCGGTTTAGACGCTATGAGATGTTTTTGTCATTTGTTTTTGTCATCATTGTTTTTATGTATTAAGATAAAAGTAATAAAATAGTTTTCACTTATAACCTTGATGTCTTTATTATGTAGAAAGCTGAAAACTTGAAAATCCATAATGTTTTTGTTAAAGCTGTGGGATCGATCAGGGCGAGTCGATCAGGGCGTCCGTGCCATGTAAGGCCGAAGTTGTCTTTTGACGCAGAGGCAGGCCGGCTCATTAAGACGACTCAGGATCGTAATATTCTTGTTGTAGAGTTTGATTCGGTCTTGGCGATTCCTCATCAGAGCGAAGTAGGCGAAATAGGCGAGCAGAACAAACCCCATGAACTGGACGTACTTGTTGAGCCATTCCGATATACGGAGTATGTTGTACTTCTTCGATACGAGGACGCTATAGCAGCCCCCGTTGAAGTCTTGGGTGGTCCCGCGGACGGGCCAAGTTCTTCTCCGCCAGCAAGTGGGCGTCACGTACCGACCGTACTGGGAGCGGTTCTCGACGTTGATCTTGTATTGCACGGTCTCGAAGTAGTCTCGGTGGGAATCGATTCCGCAGCACTGATTGACGAACTGGAAGATGTCGATCCAACATCTGCTGAAGGACCTGTGGCTCGTGTACAGGCTTCTGTAAAGCTTCTTCAAGATAGACTTTTGGTTGGCGGGGACGGACCAGAACTGGCCGAAGCCATACAAGGCCAGCATGTGCATCGCCCTGAGCCACATTTGGCCGGCCACCTTGTTGGCGTCTCCCGAGACGACGGCCGCCGCGCCGTGGACGGCCACGGTCGCGAACAGCAGGCCGGCCATCACGAGCGCCATGAGGTGGTCGAAGTTGGGCTTGGCGTCCATCTGGTCTTCCACTCGAAAGAGCCCTCGGAGAGATGTGTAGAATTGATTGTTTTTAAAGTCGTAGTTGTTCCAAACCTTTTCATTTATATTGTCCTTCGAGATCCTCTTGTAGATGTCGTCGAGCTTCAGACTTTCGTAGCGCTCGTTGAAGACTGTTCTCGAATAGTTGACCGCGGCCAAGGGCAAAGAACAAGAAATCGAAAAACCTAAACTCGAGCCGAAATTGTACAACTCAAATATTAGTAAAAAGGAGCCCAGGACAAATTCGCAAACCGTAAAAAAAAGCGACATTTCGCGGCGCAATCAAATCTAATTACGGTATAATAAACTATGCAAGAAATACATTTTAGGTCTGAATTTATAAATTTTGATTTCCACGATCAACTGACTGACTTTTCTGTCAAAACTACGCAATTAATATGCTATTTTGTAGTTCTTTTTAAAACGCGTTCGCACGTCCCACGCCCAACCATTGAACCAGTGTCCAAGCGTCTGAATGTTTGTTCCAAGATTAATAAATAGTTTCGCGAAAAAATGTATCTTTTCTTAGTAAGTCTAAGTCGGCCATTTCGCCATTTTGTTTGATTTCGCGTTAGATAGAATCGCCTCGTGCAGCCATGAGCCATCTTATGTAAGATCGTAATAAAAATGTATTCACCAAAAGCCCTACAAATCCGTTATTTAAAATTATTTGTTTCAAATTAATTGCCACACTTTTGCAACCGCAAATTCAATAGAATTTATTTGCTTAATAATAGTAGTAGTAGATATTGTCAAAACACACAACGACTAAGTAATTGTGACAGATGGATACTGTCATAAAGTGTACAATTCTTTTAATAATTAATGTCCTATTTTTTACCGATTAATTGAAGTCACCGATGTTTATAGTTTTAGGAGTTTTTGCTTTTTCGTTTTTTGTGAATTTATCCAACGAATTTTCCGGTGGGTTTTCGGATGCATTTGCAGATCAAGGTCGTTTCAAAACCCTCTTTTATACTTTTTCAAATGTCATGTTTGTGGAAGTTATCTCTAAAACATATGTTAAGCTTAGAAAGAGGCTTTGGTATTTTTTATAAATAATTAATAACCTAGCATTTTTTTATAGTTGTGTACGAGTATAAATAGATGTGGCCAATTTCAGTCAAATCTTATTAGAACTATGTTGTTACGATACAGGCTGTTCTAAAGGTCGCTGCCCAATTATATGTGTTATTATTTATAAATGTTTTTAAAAAACGGTTACATTTACACTTAAAATGGTTTAGTTTTTCATTCAAATTTTATCGGTATATTTAAATCGTTCATAATATACAAAAACACAATAAAATTACTGATAGATTGGTGTGTTAATAGTAAACTTAAATTTATGAGGTTGCCAGTGAAAATATATCTTCCTTTTCAAATCTCCCCTTCGCCCTTTCCTTTTTAAGTAAGGAAGGTCCCAATCGTCAATCCACGCAGCACCAAGACGCTGGGATTAATCGAGGAATGGGAGTCTCTCATGGGGCAGTTGGCTCGCATCACGTGACTCACAGGCGATAAAATTTGGTGGTTGGATACAAAACATAATGTATGACTATTTGCATAGCATACTAATATTATAATAAACATTGGAACAAAAGAGGAGATAAGATTCAGTTACGGCTGATGCAAATTTGATACGATTCCTATGGGTTTTATTTTCTCCTTTGTTTAAATCAAATGTTTGCCAACACTTTATGGGGAAAGTTTTAGAACCAGCTATTTTTAAGCCCAAAGGTTTGAAAGATGGGGAGTCAAGAAACCTAGACAGAGTACACAACAAGAATGGCTGACACCTGTAACTATCATGTAATAGCGACTGCTTCTATACATTGTTTAGTGGTAGTTTCGTTTTGTATTAATTTAATTGGCCAGTAATAAATTAAACGTCTTCAAGTTTCCGTATCATATTTTTGAAATTCGGTTAAGACTATCGAACTGTCAATGTTTCATCTATTATTACTAAAAAAACGTTGAATTTAATGTTATGTTCCTATAATGTCTGGACAGCCTCCGATATAATCTCAACGGTTATGGTTGTTTTTCGTGAGCATCAATCTATAAACAAAACCTCAACTCTTTTTGCATTTGTACTTTTCGAGTTGAAAGATGCAACAGACGGCTTAAGGACGGGTATAGTAGCTTCTTACACTTGAATGTTATTATTGTTTAAATGTGTGTCACTTGTTGCAGGTCCTGTTGAGTCCGCGTCGTCTTCGGCGCCGTTCCAGGCGAGCCTGCGGGACCCGCTCGGTCGCCACGGCTGCTCGGGAGCACTCATACACGAGCAGTGCGTCATCACGGCCGCCAAATGCCATCGCTTGTGAGTACCCTTTTAGCCCCACACCCAACCACACCCACCCACACACCCGTCACAGAGCCCAGCTGCTGATCCAGCGGCGGCCCTGGGATTTACGTACGAATTATCTAAAGTACCCGTCATAACTATTATATTAATACAGCATATTACAGTATTTGAAGTTATTTCAACGTTTGAGGATACTCGCACTATATCTGGATCTTAGCGACAAGCGACTGTTACAACATGAACTTGTTTTCTGGCTTTCTATATAAAAATCTGTTCCAAGGAAGGCAGTTTAGTTTCGCTTGCTTTAATGCCACTTCCAACAGATTGATGCTATGAAACAAATATTACAAGCCTGGAAAAATAGCACGCTGATAATTTGAGTAAATTTATCGCCACTAAGTAATATTCAACGGCGCCATTCTCAACGTTGATTATAAACAGACTCTCCTTTAAATCACAGTCTTGAGGGTGGTTTTCTGCCTGTAATGGCCTCGCATCATGAAGCCAAAAACGAGGCGGTGGAAACTGCGATTAATAGCGCCTCCCCGACAACACAGCGATAGCGACCCTCAGTCCAATACATTTGAATAATAGTATGTGGAAATGATAATAATGTTATGTTATTGATTTTACGGTTTTTGTTCAAACGTTTGCAATTAAGTACTTACTCGTATTAGCTGTTTAATATTAGCGTTTATTTACTTATATATTTTTTAAATAATTTTAAGTAAGTACTACTCCTAAAAAAGAAATCGATCTGTGAACTGATTGTGATCTAAAAACTATTATTATTCATAAGCATTAATTTCTCGCTGCAGTTGGAATAATTTATATCTTGTAACTTTCTATTAGGATCACTATAATTAACTTTGTACAATAAATAAACTATAAGTGGGTATAAAGTGATAGGTAAATAGAAGAAGCATTGGCTGGTGGTAACCAATTTTATTTAACTGACCTGTTGAAGGTATAGGTAGCTCCTTATCCTCACCTGCACCAAGGTCAGCTCCTGAAAAGCCTTCGAAGAAGCCATGTATCATAATAAGATAGATACAGATTTTTTACTACCTAATTGAGATTTTTTTTTTCTAAACGCCAAAACCTTGATGTAAATCCCTGGTCAAGCAAATGGCGACGGAGAACTATGGACCTACTATTTTCCACGAATTGTACGAGAAGCGATCGAAGCTCCCACCACCTAAAATATGACCGGGTGACAAGTATAATACTCGCTTACTCGTCTCTTGTCATCGCTGCACGGTGGCGATCTTGAAGTCATGTGTGACGCTGCTTTAAATGCGAAGGTCGGTCCAGAGATTGCCCTCAGAAGGGCGAGAAAGCGAACACATCAGTCCCGTCATTAGGTCGCTTCAGACGGATGTGGTCGACTCTCCCCTGGATGTGTTCATCTTCGAAACGTCGCGGTGCGGTTGCGTCCAAAATAAAATAAGGTTGATAGGAATGTATTTTTGTGTTTTAATTCGTACTCAGCAGCGACTCAGCAACGGTCGGATCGAGTGTTTTGTATGGCCCTTCGGCGAGATCGCATGAGATCGAACGGTTCATCGCTCACTCGGCTGCGAGTGGCTCGCCCTGCCTGGCGCTGGCCCTCCTGCGGCGGCCGGTGACCTTCGGCGCGGGCGTGAGGCCAATCGCCGTGGCCACGTTGCCGCTGGCGCTGGTGCCCGACGACCGGCTGCTCACGCGCTCCGGCTGGGGACGGGTCTCGGTATGAATGCACCCTTCGTTTTAGCTTCTATACGTACATTCATGCATCAGAAGCTTCTATCCCCGTCCTTTGGCCGCGCGTCTGTCCGTTGCAACTCTTAACTCGAAAAGTACAAGTGCTAAAGAGTTGAATTTGTATGTGTAGAACAACCATACCCGCTTAGATCACATCAAAAGTTGACGGATAATATAGATATTGTGACGGCCTTCGTAGGTTGTCGACACTTTTTCTTTAAGCTGTATCTTCTTACGTGGAGGCAGTGACTCAGCAGCGAGAGGTAACACGACACCGCGCTACTCTCCAAGAGCAATGCCTCTTGATCTTCCATACCTGATAGTCTCATAGAACACTTTGAAACAGAAGGATAAGGATACACAGAGGGTCTATTTAAATGATTACAGAAAATGTCCCCAAGTCGTTTTATTTTGAATCAAGTATTTTTACGTTTCAGCATTGATTATATAAAACACTATAAAATCAATGGTTACAGAAAGATGCAGTTGTCAATTAGAAGGTACGCGAAGTAATTCTTTCACCCCTAATTAGCTTCGCCGTGGGCGTGCGTTCGAAAATAAGTAATCTAGGATAAAAAAAAACCCTTTCGGCGCGCCGAAATGCGGAGGTAGATTTCACCGGATCAAAGTAGGGGATCAGCGAACTTCAATTGTATGAACTTGTATCAAACATTGCGCGAGCTGCCGCGCGATCCACTCCCCGTGTGACACCGCAACCCACCGCCATGCCGTACCCTTAAGGGCGCAGCCTGAGTGCATGTACTGAATCCCTCATTATACAGTGCTGTAAGATTTGCTCATATCAAAGATTGTAGCGAAAGTACTGATCTGACCCTGTCCCTATTTAAGGAAGTATGATACAATTTTCAGAGTAAATTTTAGGCCCTTATCTAAGGAATAAAATAAAATTTAAATAAATTCAGTATCTTTTATTCTAAGATGGTTATAGAAAAATCACACTTTTGCGAAATACACCCCCCCCCCCAAGATTCTCGACCTGATTCTGAATTTGAATTTGAACGAAATTTTGTGCCCTTAAATTTTATGTATTTGAAACTAATTAGTGTAAAACTACGGCAGTTATTGTGTCCACCAGAAAGTACAGCCAGATAGATAGATCGATAGTAGATCGCGATCCTCTTTATACTGTGGCGAAACCATGCTTTCGGCCGTTACGACAAAAAGGACTAGGTATCTAATTATCAATTTAAAAAGCGTCTTGTGGATCAATTTAAATTTTTTAAAAATAAGGAATTTTACAATTTGTCGAGAATCATTTGAGCTGGAGTGAGCAAAAATAAAGAATAAATTACTGCCACAATGACAGCTTTACGAAATGTTAAAATGACAGAAAAACATTTCGCAAGTAGGTAGACCTACTTATTGTAGTAATTTGTATTTATAACCCGTCGGCAATTTTTTTTCCCTAACCTTAAGACGAATTTTCATTCTCGAGCAACCACAAAATGGTGGAATAAAATAAATAAGGTTTGAATTATTTCTAATTTTATTTTTTCATTTAAAAATTGTATCTAATCTAATTTAATGTTTTCAAGCGCAAAATTTGCAATTGGCTTATGACGTTTTCAAGAAACGAATGTGAAAAACTACTCTTAAATATTCCTATATAGACTATTATTATATAATATTATATACTATGCACATTATATATATTATATATTATTACTAAAATCTAACACTTCACAATATAACAATATAAGTATTTCATGAGCATTTATTTCTCATATATGATGTTATATATATTATGTACGTACACTATTTATCAAAATAAAATAAAAATATAAAACCAGGTAAAGCAAACGTGTAAAATTGGAGCAGGTATCACCCCAGAACAGACCTTGTCTAGTGGGGTGATAAAATCCACACCACCTATCTATTTTGCTTTGTATGGGATAGTTTAAGATTACTTGTAACTAGTTTTATTATTTAAATTGTTTTGTGCTATTTCATGTATATTGTTTTTGGATAAAATAAAAAAAAAAAAAAAAAAAAAAAAAAAATTAAGTTAATTCTTTGTTTTCATTCCGAAAAAAAAGAATTTCAGTTTTTGTTTTTTCTTCTTTTTCGAAATTTGACAGCCGACATCTCTGGTCAGTTGGTCGGAAGTTATAAAAGGACGGTTCCCTACAAATCCTTTTTTTTTCTGCTTGATTTCGCTTCGTCTTTGTTACTTGACTTGTTCCTGTGGTTCCTGTATAACGGCGCTGTTTTTCGCCATTTTGCATATTTTTATCTGTTTGAAGCCACTTTTAATTGTAATGTTTTCGACCACCAGACATCAGCTGCATATGTGATAATGGGCTTAATCACGGCCGCGTATAGCCAGAGGGCCATTTTGGGCTTAAGGCCCCATGTTTTTCCAGCAAAGCGGCAGCATGCCCAGATTGCTTTGGTTGCCTTTTGTGTAATGTTGCCAATATGTGAATTCCACGTGAGCTTGCTGTCTAGTGTCACTCCAAGGTATTTGACTTCCTTGGAGAATGCAATGGCCTTGTTGAAGTGGTATGGCATTTTTAGTTTACCTGTGTTCCTCTTCCTGGTAAATGGTACTAGAATAGTTTTATTGGCATTGACGGACAGTTTATAGTCCGTACACCATTTTGCTACGATATTGAGTACCTTTTGTAGTAGCTCTGTAATAGTGTATGTACATTTGCCCCTTATGATAATTGCAATGTCATCTGCGTACCCTTGCGCATCAATTTGGGCTTCGTTTAGTAACTTTAGTAGGGTATCTACCACAATGGACCACAAGAGGGATGACAGGACGCCTCCTTGTCTTCTAGAACTTCTAGAGTTATGTTAAGGATTGTTGTTCCTACATATCTATGCCTTTTTCTTGCAGGCTTTTGATAATGATAGCCGTTGAGGTGTGTTGTCAAATGCTCCCTCAATGTCTAAAAAGGCTCCCATGGCGATTTCTTTGTCCTCTAGGGCCTTTTGTATTTTGTCTGTCAGATCCAGTAGCGCTGACTCTGTCGACTTGCCTTTCAGATAGGCATGCTGTTTCTCGTGCAGAGGGTTGTGCCTTAGTGCTTCCTCCCTGATATAGATATCAAGTACTTTCTCCATTGCTTTTAGCATAAATGAAGTGAGACTGATAGGTCGGTACGATTTTGGTAGGTTGCTGTCCTTGTTGCCTGCTTTTGGGATATAGGTCACTCGTACCTTTGTCCATTGCTCAGGTATATAACCCCATGCATAGCTTGCTCTAAAGATTTTGATTAGCAATGGAAGTAGGTGTTCCAATCCTTGCTGTAAAAGAACTGCGAAAATTCCGTCTATTCCCCCACTTTTTCATGGTTTAAAGGAGTTAATAGCCCATTTTATTCTGTTCGGCCTAAAGATAATCGCTGCCCTTCTCCGGTCCTCATTACAGGGCCTATTCCTGCTACGTAGAAGACTGGGGGTTGGTCTGGTGGAGTTATCTTGGGCGATGGAGCCTGGAAAGTGAGCCTGTGCCATCAGTTCCAGGGTTTCCCTCTCCGAGTTAGTAATGGTTCCGTCCGGTCTTTTCATGAGACCCAGTGTTTTTGTAGGAGCCTTGGACAGTATCTTGTGTAGTCTGGCACCATCAGTGACCTAGTTGACAAGTGCGTACAATTGGAGTTCGCTTATCCCCTATTTTGATCCGTTGAAATCTACCTCCACCTTTCGGTGCACCAAAAGCGATTTTGGTATTTCAAATGTACCTATATTCCGAGGGGCTGGGCTATGTGCCCTCGTTGTGTTCGTGCCCATGGTGATAGTAATAGCAATGGTGGTTTGTCTGCGCAGGAGTGGCCGCAGCTACGCAGCGGCTTTGGGGCTTCGCTCGTGGCGACAAGACTCCGCCGAATGGCCACCAGCCTCTGCCAACGCTACTGGCCCGGGCGGGTCTTCGATGACAGCCAAATGTGCGTGATTTGTGAAAACGATGCTCATTTTTGTCAGGTGAAAATTTTATTTTATTTATTTATTTTATTATACAAAAGCATACAAAATGAATGTTCGTAGAGCCTCTAGGGTTTACTTTGTTGTTGCTTCAAATCGGCCTTACAACCGACTTTTGACTTATAAACACTCAAAACGGGTTTACTGGATGTAAGTTTTATTACTAGCAGGGTCAAGTATCAAAGCAAAGTTATCAGAGACAACTTTACTGCACTTCAAAACGAAATTTTGTTAATATTTAATTACTTGAATCTATTTAAAATGCAACAAAACCGGTTTCTTCAATTTATTTTTTCTACATAGCTAGTTTGCTTGCTTAATTTGTTTTGCTAAAAATCATTACTCAAATATTGGAAACAGGGTGTTTATAAAGCCGGTCCCAGAAATGTGCGCAAATGTTTTTGAAAATATTGCACTTGCCTGGGACTTGAAAAGCAACATTTTTTAACACGTGTGGGGACTGCTATTATGGCAAATAACCTTTAAAATGTAGGTTTTGTGCCAGAAAACATTTTTTTTTTAAATAATAAAAATAACAAGGAAAGCCAAACTTAGCGGGTGGAAAATAGGAAATAAAAATATATTTATAGAAGCGAGAAACAAGACGTCGTACATATGGATGGCTTGGTTGACTTGGTTGGTATTATTTGTGTTATAAGCTTTATTGTTAAATATAGTTAAGTTGTATTATTTAGGTATTCAGTACATCAATTCGATTCAATCGTTTTTTATTAAAAAGTAAGTACAGATGCACAATAAATAATAAACTATCTGTAATAAGCAATGCATCGAATGCACAAAGCGCTCACTTGACACTTTACTTTGCCGCCGGTCCCAGACAAGTGCGCATTTATTTGCAAAGATGCCTATTTACATCCTTTGATGGCAAGTGACGAAATAACAAACGTTCATCAAAACAGCGTTCACGTTCATCATGTGAAAAATGTTTTAGGGAAGGATTCAGATACAGTTCATAACTTTGACCACTGCTCCACCAGGGCACGTCTCAGGAATGAGCCGAGGTTGAATAAAACGAAAACTGCCTTTGGACAGAGGGGTTTTTACTATTTCTCTGGTAAATTATTTAAGGAATTTTCTGCGCATTTATCGGTAGTGAACTATAACTCAATTCATAAAGTAGGTATTAATAAAAAGACCTCTACGTGGCTAATAAATTTGGGTATTCCGTATTATACACAGTCAAGAATTAATTTCAATAATAAAATAATTTTAATGGCATTACTGAATAGATTTAGTTGTATGGTTATCTTTATATTTAGACCAACGATCTTTTAAAATATTTAGATACGGCATGTCATACAAATCATCCTTGTGAAAACACGACACCCTAAAACAAAGCGGATCAGACCTTGATAAAGTCCACACGCTCTTAATCCGATTTGCGATACTGTTGTTTTGTATAGTCAACAAATAGTCAACAAATAGTCAACAAATAGTCAACAATTGTATATGAAATTCTTTTGGTCCACTGCTAGGCACCACTCCTCTCCCGCAGCTTCCCTCTTTTGTCCACTGTCGAGTACCTACTAATGTTAAATTACGTTACTGCAGGGTGACATGGGAAGTCCGGTGGTGCTGGACGATCAGTTGGTTGCTGTCGCCACCTTCGACACGCCGTGTCTTCGTGGCACTCCTGAGGTCCATCAGTCGGTGGCTCGCCACTTTCAATGGATCAAAGCTACAATCGACAACCTCACTCTGTTAAGTTTGCTATTTTTTTAAATTAAATACGTTCTTGTATTTGTCCTTATATTCAGAAATATTAAAACATTAAATATACTAAATAGATTTTCATTGCCAGATTGCAAAAAAATAACTATCATATAAAATTGTGTCTATTGTTACTAACAAACATTAAAATTCATTCGTTCATTAATTATTAAGACTTTCGTGATTCATAACAAAATAAAAAAAATACATTCGATGTTGCTTAACAAAGCATACTTAAGAAAGCAAATTGAACTCTAATCATTACTAAAGTATAAAATGTGATTCTCGCTTATGTAGAATAGGTAGAGCTGGAGGCACTCGGAACTTTACCCTGAGCATTCAAAGTTGAATTGAAACGCTTAAAAAAGAGATATGCCATATTTGCATTGTTTCGTCGCTCGTTGCTCATCCTCGTCGCGTTGCCGCACCACAACTACTATGCGAACTGCTATGCGAACAGCCGCGGCGCCGCTCTCACATCTGTGGATGAGTAGCTGAGGTCAGCTTCGTTCAGCAGAATCGCCTTTAATAAGTTAAAGCTTCATTTGCCCCCGACCGTACATTCCCACTCTTAAATTCTATCGAAATATTCAATAAAATAAGCATATTAATATTTGTCTCCAGGTTTTGAATTCAGTGAAGGATTATCCGGACACTCTTGAAGAATATTCTAGATTTGATAACGATGGACGTTGGCATTCAAAAAGCAGCTTCGTCTCGCAGAAAATAGCAGGTAATAGTCATCAGCATTCATACACAAAACAAATGAATGCAAGCCATGAATCCGACAGAGTGAGCCCTTCTTCGCTTGCGAGCACAGCTGGGACTGAGGACATGAATTGGGGTACAGCACTGGGCCAAGAGGCTGTAACGAGTTCAAGAGATCGTTCTCTTTTAAAGAACGTGCCGCCAAAGCAAACAAGCTTTATCACCACTCCATTGTCAAGCGAACTTAATGTTTTCGATTTTACAAGTTTAATCATAACCGAATTAAGTACCACTACTCACAAAAAAGTATTTCCCGAAAAAAATATTTTGAATAAAACGTTGGCTAAATCAAACCACAAGGCTCTTTTTGTTGAGCGGGAGATTTATAATTTAGTTGACGAAGGACCCTTAAAAGATAAATTCAATTTTAGTGGAAACATTTATAAATCATTTAAAGAATATGCATCTGTACAAGTAACGATGAAAAGCATTGAAAGCAATGATCTTTCGGAGAAAACAAATAAAACGTCCGAAATAGAAATATCAGATAAAGTAGCGAAAAAAATATTTTTAGAGCCACCAATATTTTATGAGAATGTGGTCAAAAATACTGATATAATTAACAAAACGGCTAAGCAATTTCTTCTTGGGCCTGGATTTGTTAAATCTAAAGCAACCATTCAAATGGATGACATAACTCCCTTGCAGAAATCGGACGAGGGTGCTTTAAACCCTTCCACATACGATTCGAAGAACGTCGCATTAAAAGGTCACATGTCAAGGTCATCTGGCGTTTCATTGAACACGACCGAACGAATTAAAACCTCGCAAAAGTTTTCTCACAGCATAAATAACAAGGAATTAGATGTTTATTTTTACCATAATCTAATGGAAAATATATCTGCATGGAATAACTTAAATAAGCAAAAATCAGGCCTTTCCAATAATGGATACGACGGTAATAAGTTTAGCAATACTTTAACTGATCGGGAGCTTCAGCAAGTTACTTCCATAGAAGTTGTCGATGACATAAATATGGGCGACATAAATGAGCATATCGGGTTGACAGAAATCAATAGGAATTTTGATTTGGAGAATAAATCGTTAATATCGACTACCAAATCACCCGAGAAACTCACTATAATTATGACTAATGGAACAGATGACAATATTAGGTTGCAAAACTATAACAAATATCAAAGTTACAGTCAAATAAGTCTAATGAATCTCAAGAGGAAGAAACTCCCCAAGAAAAATGACTTGGATTTAAAAATGCTGTCTAACATTGAAAGAAAGTAAGAATCATTACTGTTCTTTAAATGCAACATTGATTAAATTAAACATTACACAGATATGTTTCGGTTTTTCAACCATTTTGACCCCGCTCCACAAACATTGCGTTACTGGATTAGATTTCCAGAGACACTTTAGATGCCAGATGCGGCGAACTCTCATAATTAGGGCTAAAAATCTTCTGCAAATTGAGTTTCTCTCACTTGTCAGCCTCACCTCGGCAAGGTTCCTTCTTTCCCTAGTTAAGCGTAAATAATATCAATTTTATATAGATGCCACTGCAGCTGTTGGGTGAGGTCGCCTCCCTTCCCATTTGTAGTCCTTCAGTAACCTCTAGCCGTGTCCTTGCATATTTTAAAACCCTAAGGAATATTCTGGACCCTCGTACTATAAAACTCGGGCATCTACTACGCCCTGTGCCAGTCTATTCTTAGCTATGGTATAGTGGGGTGGGGAAATTGTGTCAAAACCAATCTTAAATCATTAGAAGTAGCACAAAGAGTTGTCATTAAAACGATAATGAAACTGCCTTATATAGATCCCTCTGATAAACTATATACAGAATTTAATATATTAGATATTAGGCAATTATACACTAAAAGTGTAATATTATATACTAGTAAAAATCTTAATATGCATGATAAGGTTCAACATAGCCAGCATACTAGAGCAATCTAGAGATCTCTTAAGTACAAAGGCCCCAAAATTCATAATATACTTTCTGAATCTCTTAAAATTAAAAATTCACAAAAGTTGGCAAAAATGTTAAATAAGTGGTTAATGAATGTTGGACGGCAAGTAATAGCTAATCTAGTGTAGTTAATTGAACTCAACAATTGTAATATAAAATTATTTGTAATATCACGCTTTACTAGAGATACCCATTGTTATACCTTTTATTGATATATGATGATATGTTTTATACATTTACTTTTTACTTTTATATGTATAAATGATGTATTTATACTCGCTTATGTATTTTATAAATATTTATACCTTTTATTATACAAATGTTTTACAATATTTGCAATATTTATTCTTATGATTACGCGTGTAATTTTTTCAAAAGATTTCCTTTTAGTTGAATACCGAAATAATGTCAGTTAACAAGATCACGGTTACTGCCTTCTTTGGTACAGACGGCGTCTAGTTAAGTCTAGTAAAGCAGGCAATATTAGTGCAGTAGGTATCGGTCGCTTGAAGGTTACATTAAATAGGAATTGAACTGTTACTAATGCTCTGTAAACATGTATTTTGATAATAAATTTAATTGGCAAGACCACTTCGATTTGCTATGCAATCGTCTTAGACTTGGTTTGATAAAATTTGTCCATCTGAAACCGTACTTAAATGAGTCAATTTTATTTAATATTTATATATTCTTAGTTGAATCTATTATTTTGTATGGTATTACAATTTGGGATCTTACTTATGAAACATATATATACAGCGAATTTATATTCTACACATTCGTATCTTAAAAATAATTATTCCAAAAATTTAGAAAATTTCAATGCCAGATGACTACTCTAAATTGTTCACCCGTTTCAAAGTTCTTTCGGTACGCCAACTTTGCTATTATAGAATTGCAATCAACCACTTTTCAGATGAAACATGGAAAAATCTTGTCACAAATAAGTACTCTGCTAGACAAATGTCAAATGAAAAATATATTGTCGAAAGATGTCTAACTACGAATGGGTATCGGCAATTAAAATATGTAATACCCAGCCTAATTAATAATATACCCCTTGAAGTTAGACAATCAAAGAAAATCGGTAATAAATTTTAAATTAAAAGAATTTATGGAAAATAACATATTAAAAATGATTTATGTTTTAGTTAAATTAAGTTAATTTTGTTTGTAAATCAAATGAGTTATGTTAACTTAATTTTTAAGTATTTTGTATTCGATTTTATGCATGTTTAAATAAATTGTTTTTAGTTAAGATTAAGAAACCGGCAGATAAGACAATCTCTTAGCTGGATCTGTAATTGTATATATTTGAATAATAAAAGTTACTTCTGGCAACATTGAAATTGAATTAAAATTGATTTTGGTATATACGAATAAACAAATAAATAAAACTAATAATTAAATAAGGATGAGAAACACATAAATTAAAAAAATAAATAAACAATAGACGTATTTACTTTTACGTAATCAATTTTGGTCAGAAACGCTATTAATTTTGGACCTGCACTCGTAATATAGATAATACGAATATTTTATGAAACGATCCTAAAATAAAATATTTATAATATTTTGTTTTTCACACGTCCTATAGCTAGTATTTATTTATTATTTACTATATTTTATTATTATTATTATAGACCGCGTCCCACGACCTTTTGCATACACCCTATGGAGTGTTTTATGCACTATTCTAGGTATGATTTTGGATAATAATACTAAAATAATTTTTAACCGAATTTTATTACTTTTTTGTAATAGTGTAAATAACCGCTATTTCTGTGCGAGTAGGTTGTGCGCGGCAGCCCGCGCACCTTGACCCACCGTACCCTTGCGCAGCGAGAGTGTGCATAGTGTATCTGCTTTATAGTGATCTTGTAGGTATAACGTTTTTGATTAAGAAATAAAGGTTAAAAATGACCATAACATATATTGTTTAATTTCAGAATAGGAAACAGTTCACTTGCTAAGCCAATTGTCGAACTCAGGGAAAACGATGTTTACGACAAGAGGAACTTAATTTATTTGTAAGGAATATAAATGTTAATTTTCAGACTGTTGATATGCAGAAGTGGGTGGTGGGTGAAGTGGGTGGTGAGGAGGAATACCTCTCTCCAGATGCAGTCCAAGAGCCCATCGCAATTTATACAACGGCCGCAGATGCGCTTGGGTTGATAAGATTTTTGTAATGTGAGTTCTGAGGGAGTGGGCGGTTGAATTATATAATTAAATATATAATTTATGTCATAGCATATAAATGAAAATAAATGACGAACTCTGGTTTGTGTATCGTGTGTACTAACACTATTACATAATGAAATTATTGTTATTATTAAGTAATTACAATATTTTGGAGATACTGTTGAGTTTAGGGTGAAGAAAAAAATCAACAATTAACAACTCGCAGTCTACGCTTAAAAGCAGCCTTGGAACAGGGAAAAAGGTCAAATACTGACCTATGAAGAGAATTCCACTGGCGAATTGATCTGGAAAGAAACGAATTGAACCCAATGTACCGTTTTCTCAAGATAGGTTTTATCTTGGTTTATAACGATTCACTCTTGCTTTGTCGCTCTCTTAGAAAAAGAAAGAGATAGTTGCTTCACCAGAGATTTTCCACCTTGCAGCCGCCAGCGGTCAGCCGTGACAATCATCAAGTGGAGGATTTTGTTCTGCAATTGTTCCTAGAACTTTATGAGGCCGCACCGTCTACTCGTATATGAATCCTTGATACGTCTTACATAACATAGAGATTCGATTTCAAAATACATACGTTGAGTGCATTTTTGAAGTTAAACTTCTTTGGGCCCGTTGTACTCATTGGGATGGGATGTTGGTCGAGAAACCGCGTCACGCGTAAGGAGTAATTTTTACGTTTGTCGAGTTGTAGAGTCCAATTGCTTTATTTACGAAATATATATGGCCGTCTACTCCGATTGACAAACTTCGTGCTATTGGTTGTTTTCAAATGTATTTAGAATTTAGAATACGGCAAATGATTTGCCGAGCACAATGTGACAAATGATTTGCCGAGCACAATGTGGCAAATGATTTGCCGAGCACAATGTGGCAAATGATTTGCCGAGCACAATGTGGCAAATGTGACAATCAGGGTTAAATTCTATATTTATTGCATATAACAACCTTTTAGTTTTATTCGATTAAGCCTAACTTTTTTCGGGCAAATGCATTAATGATACTGCTATTATCGATTTTGACGAGTTTATCAGGTGAATATTATTTCAAAGTTTAGAAGAGCTTAGAGGCTTACTAAAATAATTATGAAGTAAAACTCAGATTAATTTTAAGACAGTAGTTTCAGGCAATATTATTAAAAATTAAAATAATAATTAATACGAATATAACCAAATTTATTTATTAATTTATGATTTTTACATAAACAATAGGTATATTTAATTTTACATCACCTTTATAGCATGTACTACTGTTCTAAGGTGATAGAAATTATGATCTTACTTTTAAAATGAAGTTTATGGATTATTACATGCCATGTTTTGACGTTTGTTGTGACCATATGCCGACGTTTTGGAGATAATCTTGAACAGACATCCCATTCTAAGGTCCATCCGGTACGAACTGCCGACGGGTTCCCGTGCCAACTCTTGTACGGACTTGTGAGTCTACCTTAAGGACGGTATTTGTGATCATCTCCGGAAGGTCGGCATAAGGTTTACTATATTACTATTATTATGATATGTAAGATCTAAGACAAATCATAGCACCGAGTGATTTCCATTCATATTGAGACATTAATTTAGTTGGACTACCAAAACGCCTGAATACATATCTGCTCCCTTTGCATTGGACTGCCTTTATATAAATTGGTCCCCAGACTTTGACTAACGATTTCTATGCCAACGATCGTGCTATGAAGTTGGCATCTTATAAAAATCGTATACAAGCCTTTTTATATATACTATATACCCAATTGAATACCCTGGGCAGTTCAACGTTTAAAATTAGTTTTAGACGTTGAATTGCTACAGATTCTTTATGACGACAAGTACTTAGTATGGTGGCACAAAAATCCCCTTAGTTATTGAGGGTGCTAGAAGCGCTTTGCTGAACTAAACATTTTATTTGGGCCGTTTTTACGACCGGAACACTTCCATTGGTAGGAACTCTAATTCTTTATTTGTCTTTTCAGGTTCATCAACTCTTCACCAGCACTTGCCCTCGAAAATGCTAACTACATATTTTCTGCATTGTTTTTGAATTTATTTTATAGATAAAATTATCAATTTACCACAAATCATAAGAGATTAATCAAAATAATAAAATATTTCTTTTTTTTTAAAACAGATATGTTTTAATAGCTATTTTGTTATTCGGGGCGTAGACAAATCCGACAAATCAAAGATCATAAAAATCGGTCTAGCCGTTCTTGGGTTATGGTTAAATGGTGGCTAAGCGCTCGATGCATCGGCAGGTCGCTCAAGCGACGGCGACGTGTCTAGATTAGATATGAGTAAGACGGCGCTAATAGTCTGTACATAGCTCACGAGTATCGCTTAAAACTGTTCTGAATTCAGAGGATGTAGGTAAAATAAATGTAATTTATGAGGCGAATAATGGAAACATTTTCCGGCGGTCTGTTCTGAGAGACTACTGGAACATCTTTATCTTGCATCTTCTTAAATTCATGAAAGATGTTGTTAATATTCATTTATCTAATTCGGATAATCACAGATTACAAAAAAAAAAAACTATTTAAAATATAATTAATTGGTTAACCAGCTGACCTTCAAATAAAACTCACAATTTAAGGTAAATAATAAATTTGGTCGTCACGTTGATCCAATTATCCAAAATGTCCAGCTAATGGGCGCTAATCTTAACGGCTATTTAAAATACTATAAAACTTAGTGACCTAATAATAACAACACCAACTCAAGTTTAGCGCAATTTATTGAAGAAAAATAACTTTAAATGTTTCAACTTCGTGTTGACAATCGAAAGTTTATAACAATTGGATCAAATTATTCTCTTCTTTTCCCGTTAAAATAACCTCATCTCTTATTTATCAGAATTAATATTTATTTTTTTGTGAGATCGGTTTTGTTGTCAAAATAAATCATCCCCCTAAAAGGAAAAGAGTTAATATTAATACAACCTGTATATGGGGTTTTTTATATGTAATCAACGCGTTTTATATGTAATCAAGTATTCAATATTTGGTTTTTTTTTTTTGAATTATGATCTACATCTTAAATACCTTGTTTAAAAAAGGCATATATTTTTCAAATATAACAAAAAACGATACTTGGATAATTCGTAATTCGATCAATATTTCAAATAGGAATACCTTACTGGGGTATAGCAATTATTATAGGTCGATATCATAATGATCTCAAAACTAGTAGATCGTTGTAGTCAGAACATTGGTTGATTCATTGATTACTTGAGAGTGTATAAACCCTCAGGATTACTTGAGAGTGTATAAACCCTCAGGATTACTTGAGAGTGTATAAACCCTCAGGATAAAACATAAAAGTTATAGAAAACATTGTGGCATTTAATGCTCACGGGAACGGCTTTTATCAGCTGTACATTTTTACTAAATATATATTTATTAAGTAATACTATGTAGTGATAATTTAAATATAATGTACCTAGTTTGATTTTAATTTCAGGTAGATTTTTATTAAGTATCGATGCGTCTATAATAGAATAGTAAATCGTAATAAATGAAACTGTTTAATTTCTGTTAATTTCTTAATTTTTGCTTTCTGTTTAATTTTTTTATACAATTTACTATAAAAAAATTTTTTTGTTTTTTTTTTTTCGAAAAATAATTGCTATGACCTAGGTCATATACAATTATTTTGGGCCCTACTCAACTAGGCCAAATATGCCTGTACTAGAGTCAGGGGAGATGGTGGTAATGAAGCGTTAAAAATGGTACGACGATGTGCAGAATCGAACCTGCGACCTTTGGGCCAATAGCCGAACGCCTTAACCACTAGACTACCACGATCTCAAATTTATTACATATTTTTAATATAGACATCCAAAGTGAAAAATATTTATATCGAGGTTTCAAATAATTAATTTTATCAAATGGTGAAGACACTCAATATAGTTATATTGAGTGTCTTCAAATCGATTTATTTATAATACTAACATAAATATGTATTTTATCTTTAATTAAATTATAATATTATATTAATGAGCCTTAAAATGAATTATTTATAGTTTTTGGTAAACTTTAAAAACTTATATTTTATTTGTTTGGTTGCATATAATTCTGGTGCGTGCCATCAATCAATTTAATTTGTAATAATTATTTAAGATGAATAGCAATTTATGCAGGTGAAAGAGAGATCACAAGGGGTCAAAAAAGTAATTAAAGGTCACATTTTTATTATTTAATAAAACATTTACATATTCAAGTGTAATTTTACTAGTTTAACAATGTTCTTATGTTATTTTTTTTGTAAATGGTTGTTTTACTAGCTTTTAGAATGACAAACTAGCCTACCATTAAAATCATTATTACGGTGTTCAAGTAAGTGTCGAAGAAATATTTATAAAAGGTTGTGTTAAGGATAGTACAAAAATTGAATAAGCATTTGAGGACCTCATTGCAGCAGCGACAGATGGGAATAATAGTTACAAGAACAACCTTCTATATAATGTCCATATAGGAGCAAAGGGTAGTTTTACTATTCAAATTATAATCCGAGATTACACTTTTTCTGACCGTTACAAAAATAACGGTATATCATGCTTTCGCCCATAAAGTTTATTGATTTGTATGTACCATGGCTGTTTAGTTTAATTGAACTCAATCACTAACTTCATGTATTTTATTAAAAAAATCTTGTAATAAAATGCTATGTAATTGACAACCATAATATAGAATGATAATGTATCTATCTCATCATGAGAGTCATAAACACCGATTCTGTTTATTATTAAAATAGTACCCGAAGGGCCAGCATCCATTTCTTTCAAGATAAGGTTTCAGTTTCAATTTAGTAAGACGGCATTTATTTTTAAAACAATTTTTATGGTGGTATATAAATGTAACAAACCTTTTTTTTTATAATTTTTATACAGCGTTTACACACCCTGAATAAATTTTATCAAACTGTTTATTAACTATAATACAATTGACAAAATGTTTAGATATGTGACGAGTGAATGACAATATTAGTTTTATTTATACTAGGCGCCTGTTTTTGAAATGTGTGTAGAAATTCAGCAGGTAGAGATATTTTATTTTTTTTTATGTTCATTGATTTGATATAAGAATTGCTACTGTAAGTCGGTGTTAAATAAAAGAAATTTTTTTTTCAGTACCCTTTGCCAATTTTATTTCTTACCATGTGGTTGATAATTAGCCCAGCCGATAAATTTATATATATATTTTTGCCTTATAAATTATTTTTTGGGTCCTACTCAATTAAGATAAATTTTCTTGTGCCAGAGTCCGGGGAGATGGTGCTAATGAAACTTAAAAGTGGTATGACTATAATGTGTGAATTCTAACCTACGACTATTAATTAAATAATCAAAACCCTTTACAACTAGACCACCATCTCCAATTTCTCAGGTTTAGCAGGATAGGTGCAATATTTACATTTACAAGTTGAAAATCGCGTCTTAACATTGGACCGTTATTTAACTCATAAATTTAATAGTATTCAAAAGACGGCCCAACAGCCTAAGGCCCGAAATAACATAATTCAAAAATTCGCTGAAAGCACTTGGGGTCCAGGTAATGATATTTTTTTTATATTTATTAAGTTTTTTATTTCATTAAATATATTTACATATTTCATAATTATATTCTATTTTAAATAATTAAAAACATAAACTTATATTATTGCATAATAATTTATTGTATGCTTGTATTTATAATAATTAATAACAATATTATCAATATTTTAAACTAGCCACAGCAAAGTACGGATTACGTGCAGAACTCCGTGGTGATTCCATTGTTTTCTTGATTGTGAAGAACGAATGCTGGATGTTCATCATTTATATCAAGGATAACTGGATTTCTTCAACAACATTGTTTTCTTGATTGTGAAGAACGAATGCTGGATGTTCATCATTTATATCAAGGATAACTGGATTTCTTCAACAACATTGTTTTCTTGATTGTGAAGAACGAAAGCTGGATGTTCATCATTTATATCAAGGATAACTGGATTTCTTCAACAACATTGTTTTCTTGATTGTGAAGAACGAAAGCTGGATGTTCATCATTTATATCAAGGATAACTGGATTTCTTCAACAACATTGTTTTCTTGATTGTGAAGAACGAAAGCTGGATGTTCATCATTTATATCAAGGATAACTGGATTTCTTCAACAACATTGTTTTCTTGATTGTGAAGAACGAAAGCTGGATGTTCATCATTTATATCAAGGATAACTGGATTTCTTCAACAACATTGTTTTCTTGATTGTGAAGAACGAAAGCTGGATGTTCATCATTTATATCAAGGATAACTGGATTTCTTCAACAACATTGTTTTCTTGATTGTGAAGAACGAAAGCTGGATGTTCATCATTTATATCAAGGATAACTGGATTTCTTCAACAACATTGTTTTCTTGATTGTGAAGAACGAAAGCTGGATGTTCTTCATCATTTATATCAAGGATAACTGGATTTCCTCAACAACATTGTTTTCTTGATTGTGAAGAACGAAAGCTGGATGTTCATCATTTATATGAGGGATAACTGGATTTCTTCAACAACATTGTTTTCTTGATTGTGAAGAACGAAAGCTTGATGTTCATCATTTATATCATGGATAACTGGATTTCTTCAACAACATTGTTTTCATGATTGTGAAGAACGAAAGCTGGATGTTCATCATTTATATCAAGGATAATTGGATTGTCTTCAACAACATTGTTTTCTTGATTGTGAAGAACGAAAGCTGGATGTTCATCATTTATATCAAGGATAACTGGATTTTCTTCAACAACATTGTTTTCTTGATTGTGAAGAACGAATGCCGGATGTTCATCATTTATATCAAGGATAACTGGATTTTCTTCAACAACATTGTTTTCTTGATTGTGAAGAACGAATGCTGGATGTTCATCATTTATATTAAAGATAATTGGATTGTCTTCAACAACATTGTTTTCTTGATTGTGAAGAACGAAAGCTGGATGTTCATCATTTATATCAAGGATAACTGGATTTCTTCAACAAAATTGTTTTCTTGATTGTGAAGAACGAAAGCTGGATGTTCATCATTTATATCAAGGATAACTGGATTTCTTCAACAACATTGTTTTCTTGATTGTGAAGAACGAAAGCTGGATGTTCTTCATCATTTATATCAAGGATAACTGGATTTCTTCAACAACATTGTTTTCTTGATTGTGAAGAACGAAAGCTGGATGTTCATCATTTATATGAGGGATAACTGGATTTCTTCAACAACATTGTTTTCTTGATTGTGAAGAACGAAAGCTCGATGTTCATCATTTATATCAAGGATAACTGGATTTCTTCAACAACATTGTTTTCTTGATTGTGAAGAATGAAAGCTGGATGTTCATCATTTATATCAAGGATAACTGGATTTTCTTCAACGCCAGAAGATTTCTTTAAAAAAAGCTAAAAAGCTCAACTACCAGATGACTTCACAGACCAGTCAAGACACCACATCACGAACCTAGCCTCAGTACCTAAATGAGAATTGGTATAAAAAGTCAAGACTGTCATGGCGGACACTTCGTTCGCAGACATCCTTCGGTGTTTAGTATTGTTGTGACAAATGGGCTGTCAATTACATTGTCTTCCGTTTGGCCATATCCGGCATAGCTCGACGCATGCGCGGTTGCAGTTGTCAAGTAACTTGCCTGCACTAAATACCTACCCTCACTCTCTCTCTCGAAAACCGTCCTACTGTGTGGACGTGTGCGCCGTGCTGTGTCCTCGTGTGTGGGAAACCAGGCTTTTATTCCACAAGAAGAAGAGAGTGCACTCTTCGGGTCAAAGCCTGAAGAACACTCCGAGAGAGCCGCCAAAACTGTGTTGGCGTCTTCGCTTGAAAAGAAACGGCGCGTCTGGTGTCAGAGAAAAACCGTACCTGCGGAGATCGCGAGTTCGATGTCTGTAAGTTTAATTGAGTAATTTACAGCCCATTGTTTGGTCCTTACGAGCGGATTTGAGTGTGATTCTAGCGAATAAGTGATTTTTTGTGTATTTTTTCCAGAAAGTTGTGTGGAAAAATTGCGATCTTTACGGGTATGTGTGAACTGGTTCAGGAGGGTATGACTGGTTATTGTGTTATTGTGTGATCAGAGCGCAGTTTTGTGTGAGAATCCAATGAGTTTGTAATTTGATTGTGTGTTGATTAGTTGGTATATTTTCAAGCGTGTAATTTTCGAAAAATAAACATTAATTTCGTAAATTCCGGTGATCAGCTGACTGTCATAGTCAGCGGATCACAAGTTGATGTATGAGTTTGAACTGTAGCCTTTTGCTCAACATAAGCGTTGTTTAATTCGTTATTTTCACATTCTGGAACTTGAACCTCAGAAACCCACAATTCACTAGGTGATTTCAACCATTGAGGACCGCTTCACCACAATTTGTGCTCTACAAGTTGTCTTGGTGTGATGCCTCTCGATGCACAATCTGCAGGATTATCAGTTGAGCTCACATGATGCCACAAGTCTGGAGACACATTTTCCTGAATTTCAGTGACGCGATTTGCAACAAAAGTTTTCCACTTATGCGGTGAAGAACGTAGCCATGATAAAACAATAGTAGAATCAGTCCATGCAAATACATTTTCAAAAATCACTTTATCTTTGAAAACCTCTAATACATATTTTATTAAACGAGACAGCACTAACGAGCCACATAACTCTAATTTAGGTATGGATATTCTCTTTAATGGCGCAACACGAGATTTTGCTAAAAGTAGATGCACAATAAACTCACTACAAGAGCTTTTCTCTCTGACGCACACAACGCCCGCATATCCAATTTCAGAAGCATCGGAGAATCCGTGCAACTCAAAACGACCACCAGTATGAAAGATTTGACGATTGAGGCTAATATTTGACAGCTTTCGACACTCGCTGGAATAAATACCCCATCTATCTTTGATATCATCAGGTAACGCATCATCCCAACACAAGCCTCGAGTCCACAACTCTTGTATGATAGACTTGGCAAATACTGGTGTTAACCAGCCCAGAGGAGCAAACGTCCGCGCAATCTCTGATAATATTGCTCGTTTGCTCTTAGGATTACTAGAAGGTTGAATATGGTATGAAAAACAATCTGAGCCTGGATTCCAGATAATCCCAAGCACTTTTATAAATTCCTGACTTGGATCATAAAACGTCACTAGAGTTTCTCTTTCTTTGAGAGGAATATTTTTTAAGAGCTCAGGAGAGTTACTACACCACTTCCGTACTACACTACACACTAACACAACTTGATGTATCCTAAACTTTAAAATAATTTTGACTATGTCTTGTTGCAGTTTAGGACCTGCAAATAAGACGTCATTAAGCGATGAACCAGAATTAGTTTTCATGGATGCATCAAAAACAACTCTTAGCTTAGTCGTTGAACTTGAATCCTTCCTTACACAGTGATGTGGGATATAATATGCCTTCTCACTGTTGAGCGACGGATTTTCTAACAACTTCATATGACCGGCTGAGAGATAATCCTGTAAGAATTCTACATAAGATTCTTTTACTAATGGCTACCTTGCTAATCGACGCTCCAATTGATAAAATCGATTCCCAGCTTGTTCACGAGATTTTCCAAGATTAGGACTCAGATCCTTAAAAGGCAATTTCACAATGTATCTGCCGCTAAATAATGACTCACACTTTATGTCATCAGGGTCCGCACACATAGATCTAGGAATTTCCTCAATTTCCCAGAAGGATTTTATTATTTGATCAACTGGATTTTCAATGGATACCACAAATGAATTCACAATAATATCATTTGGTATGTTAACTTTTCCCATTATCAGCCATCCAAGTACACTCTTTAGAGCTGCCGGTGACCCAGGGTCTCCGCATTTTTCCATTGGTAATGGGTTCATTGGCACAGAATTAGAAATCTTAGGGATTACCAATGCATCCAGCATGAAGCTCGGTTCAATGCAATTCCTAGGCATTATGACACAAGACACTACACAATTGATTTTATCACACGTTGAAAGTCCGACTCCTGATAGAGAGATGTTTATTCTACGCTTAGGCAAACACAGCCTTTGTACACACGACTCAGTAATGAAAGATGATTGTGACGCACAATCGATTAGAACGCGAACACTCCACCACTATCATTTTTCACATTAATCACAGCTGTACTTAACAAAACAGTAGACTTTGATGAAGAAAAACTACTCATCGCTACCACAGCTTCTTTCTTCTCAGAAGAATGTGTATTTGAGCCTTGAGCTGTCACTTCATTCCCTCTGTTGTAGTGAAGTAACACATGATGTCGTTTATGACAAGTTTTACACGAATAGTTAGAGCCACAATCCTTGACCATATGCTTTGATGAAAGACAATTAAAACACAATTTTTTCATTTTCACAAAATCACAACTCTGCAAAATAGATTTACCTAAAAATGTTGAACACTTTAATAAATAATGACATTCCTCACACAATAAACAATTACTGTTTACAGTTTGCGCAACAAATGTTGAGGTTGAAGTCTTTGTAGGAGCTCTTTTTGGTAAGTCATAAAATGATGTCCAATCTTTGCATTAGCCCTTCAAACTCTCATCATACAATACCTTTGCACTGTAAATCCGATTCTCGAAATCAATGCGAATCGTTTCTTGCTCATCCAGTCTTTTGTCGTCAAACTCTCAATTTTAGCTTGAACTTCTTCAAACTTAGTATTATGTTTTTCCAAGTCCGAAAAACGAGCCTTAAACATAGAAGTGTCCGTCTGCGAGGCGTCTAGCATTCGCTGTACGCGTTTTATAACCAATTCGCGTTCAAAAATAAACTGCTTCAAGCATTTATTGACCTCTTCCATTTCCATTTACGAAAATAATAAACAAGCGAATTAGAGGTTAATTTGGTTTGGCAGTTGCTGTTAGTGTAAAGTCAACAAACTGACAACTTGGCTAGTTAACAGTTAAATTAGCCTAACCAAACAAGTCTACACAAAGCAAAATGACCGCCGAATATGACAGTCAGCTGATCACCGGAATTTACGAAATTAATGTTTATTTTTCGAAAATTACACGCTTGAAAATATACCAACTAATCAACACACAATAAAATTACAAACTCATTGGATTCTCACACAAAACTGCGCTCTGATCACACAATAACACAATAACCAGTCATACCCTCCTAAACCAGCTCACACATACCCGTAAAGATCGCGATTTTTCCACACGACTTTCTGGAAAAAATACACAAAAAATCACTTATTCGCTAGAATCACACTCAAATCCGCTCGTAAGGACCAAACAATGGGCTGTAAATTACTCAATTAAACTTACAGACATCGAACTCGCGATCTCCGCAGGTACGGTTTTTCTCTGACACCAGACGCGCCGTTTCTTTTCAAGCGAAGACGCCAACACAGTTTTGGCGGCTCTCTCGGAGTGTTCTTCAGGCTTTGACCCGAAGAGTGCACTCTCTTCTTCTTGTGGAATAAAAGCCTGGTTTCCCACACACGAGGACACAGCACGGCGCACACGTCCACACAGTAGGACGGTTTTCGAGAGAGAGAGTGAGGGTAGGTATTTAGTGCAGGCAAGTTACTTTGACAACTGCAACCGCGCATGCGTCGAGCTATGCCGGATATGGCCAAACGGAAGACAATGTAATTGACAGCCCATTTGTCATAACAATACTTAACACCGAAGGATGTCTGCGAACGAAGTGTCCGCCCTGACAGTCTTGACTTTTTATACCAATTCTCATTTAGGTACTGAGGCTAGGTTCGTGATGTGGTGACTTGACTGGTCTGTGAAGTCAACTGGTTGTTGAGTTTTTTAGCTTTTTTTAAAGAAATCTTCTGGCAAGCGAAGTTGTTTACTGTAAGTTAGCTGTGCTGGACTTGTATTTTTATCACCACGGAGTTCTGCACGCAATCTGTAATTTGCTGTGGGTAGTTCATTTAACTAGTTTTCTGTAGATCCTCTTGCAATCGAGCTGCTTTTTGCAATCTTCGGTCTGATCTATTACATTGACTTTATGATGAAAACGACGACATTGAATATTACTTTAAACAATTTATAATATTTATTTGTATTTTTCTGTCGGAAGGATAAAAATGGATACTTCTCCTTTAACTTTTTAATCACTGCATTTTTAGGACGAGGTTGTGAAACTTCTTCAAGATCATTTTCTTTTATATTTTCAAAACAGAAAGCTGGATGTTCATAATTTATATCGAGGATAACTGGATTTTTTTCAACAACACTCTTTTCTTGATTGTGAAGAACGGAAGCTGAATGTTCATCATTTATATCAAGGATAACTGGATTTTCTTCAACAACATTGTTTTCTTGATTGTGAAGAACGAAAGCTGGATGTTCATCATTTAAATCAAGGATAACTGGATTTTCTTCAACAACATTCTTTTCTTGATTGTAAAGAACGGAAGCTGGATGTTCATCATTTATATCAAGGATAACTGGATTTTCTTCAACAACATTGTTTTCTTGATTGTGAAGAACGAAAGCTGGATGTTCATCATTTAAATCATTTAAATCAGGGATAACTGGATTTTCTTCAACAACATTGTTTTCTTGATTGTGAAGAACGGAAGCTGGATGTTCATCATTTATATCAAGGAGAACTGAATTTTCTTCAACAACATTGTTTTCTTGATTGTGAAGAACGAAAGCTGGATGTTCATCATTTAAATCATTTAAATCAGGGATAACTGGATTTTCTTCAACAACATTGTTTTCTTGATTGTGAAGAACGAAAGCTGGATGTTCATCATTTATATCAAGGAGAACTGAATTTTCTTCAACAACATTGTTTTCTTGATTGTGAAGAACGAAAGCTGGATGTTCATCATTTAAATCATTTAAATCAGGGATAACTGGATTTTCTTCAACAACATTGTTTTCTTGATTGTGAAGAACGAAAGCTGGATGTTCATCATTTATATCAAGGATAACTGGATTTTCTTCAACAACATTGTTTTCTTGATTGTGAAGAACGAAAGCTGGATGTTCATCATTTATATCGAGGATAACTGGATTTTCTTCAACAACATTGTTTTCTTGATTGTGAAGAACGGAAGCTGGATGTTCATCATTTATATCAAGGAGAACTGAATTTTCTTCAACAACATTGTTTTCTTGATTGTGAAGAACGAAAGCTGGATGTTCATCATTTATATCAAGGATAACTGGATTTTCTTCAACAACATTGTTTTCTTGATTGTGAAGAACGAAAGCTGGATGTTCATCATTTATATCGAGGATAACTGGATTTTCTTCAACAACATTGTTTTCTTGATTGTGAAGAACGGAAGCTGGATGTTCATCATTTATATCAAGGAGAACTGAATTTTCTTCAACAACATTGTTTTCTTGATTGTGAAGAACGAAAGCTGGATGTTCATCATTTATATCGAGGATAACTGGATTTTCTTCAACTACATTGTTTTCTTGATTGTGAAGAACGAAAGCTGGATGTTCATCATTTATATCAAGGATAACTGGATTTTCTTCAACAACATTGTTTTCTTGATTGTGAAGAACGAAAGCTGGATGTTCAACATTTAAATCATTTAAATAAAGGATAACTGGATTGTCTTCCGCACGGCCTGGCAATATTAGGTCCCGATTCCTAAAACAAAATACATCTAATTATATTTATATTACTTTAGGTGAAAAATATGGGGTCTTACAGATACAACGGCGCACAGACGTCCGAATTCAGTTTATACGGGGCCAAAAATAAAAAATCCAATATTTTTTTTATCGCTAAACCAAAATTATTTTAGTTATACCAGATATGGGACCTCCCGGCGGCGGTCGGTTGGCAAGCCGCCATCGGAGGGGCAAAACGCAGATCGGCTAACGGGACGCTCTCCCTCGCTCGCCTCGAGAACGCCGCAATGTGAGGACCGCACCACCTGTAATGGGATATTGTATTTATTTTATATATTGGTAAATTACTATTTAAACTAATACATTGACACCAATAGAGTCAATACAAATTATTGTGCCACAGCGAAACTGTTTTCGACAGAGCGAGGTCATTTGGGTTCGGTATTTTAGGAAAAATACATATTTAAAAATACATTTTAGGAAAAGTCATATCTTTCAATACAAATCAACCTATATCAAATCTATTTAAAAATATGGGTAGTTGTCCTACGAACAAATTGCTTAGATTCGAAGAAAAAGAATTAAAAAAAAAATAGGTTGATAAGAAAATATCAATGTAAAAATGGGCGTATTGTCAAAGGCAGAAAAAAGATGCAAATTATGGAGAAAATAGTATGCAACCTGATATGAATGAAAGCATGTTTCAAAAAGCTAAAACTATCTTTCTCGAAAGATTGAACATAGACGCATAGAGACACAATTTTACAGAGCGATTGCAGTGAATGGTTAGAATTTAGAAGTCATTTAATAACTGCTTTACATTTTGGTAAACTTGTGAAAAGACGTCAAGATATAAGCTGTTCTACAATAATTAAAAATATGTTGTTTAAACAAAATGTGTTGCATCGATTCAACTCGGAAGGGAAAATGAAAGAATAGCTTTGCAGCAAATAAGTGTTCATAGATAGCGATATTCATTTTAAAGGTGCCACACCAGATGGTTTATGTGATGAAGATATGATTGTCGAGTAAAATGTCCCATAACTGCGTGTAAGTTGGGATTAGAAAGAGCAATTAAGGAAATAAAAGTGACATTTTGGAAACTAACAATGGATTGAAGATTTAAAATTAATAAATACCATGACTGGTAATTTCAAATGCAGGGCCAACTTCATGTTACAAGAAAACAACAATATATAATACTTACATATAATCGCCGATGGGTTTCATTTGTAGGTTTGTGGGTTTCGCCGGTGGGTTTGGGTGTCTTGGCTTCGTCTGAAAAAATACGATCCCAGATTAAAACATTTTGTTTATAAACACAACAAAATTGAAAATTTGACGCAATCTGAAATTCATACGAACATCATTTTTTACTCTTTTTAACCCCCGACCCAAACAGAGGGGGTTTAAGGTGTCTGTCTGTCTGTGGCATATCAGCACCCAAACGGATGAACCGATTTTAATTATAGTATGCAATTTTATAGGAAATTGCACACAGAAACATAACAAGCTGTTTACTTTATTGCTATTGCGTTTATAAAATTATTGGTTTTCTCAGCATTGTCGCTTGATGTTGATGGGATATCACGGTTAGGAAAATTTGTTTAATTATTATTCACAAAGCATTTAATTGATGGTCGATTTTTATAATTTTTGGTTTTACCTGAGCCGTCTTTAGCTGCGAGAACATATTGCCAGTCGATCTCTTCGCCATCCTTAAGAAACCTTTTAAAAAAGACATTTTAACGCAATCAACTTTTAAAAGTCACTTTTCAATAAATTATGAGAATTCATTGGTACCCAAAAACCATGGAAACGACATATTGAATTTTCTTTGCAACGAAACTACAAAGTAACGAATCAATTTACATAGCAACTATATTTTTATAGTTGCTATGTAAACCAAGATCACAAGATCTTGGTGGCCAATTGTGATCACCTCTTGGAGAATCGTAACAGTTGCACCAGCCTCATTTTCGAAAAAGTAAGGTCCAATCACACCGCCAGCCCAAAAACCGCACCAAACAGTGACACGCTGAGGATGGAGAGGCTTTTCAATAACCATTCTTAGATTTTCACATCACTAACTTGTCCCAACAGCTCAAATTTTTTAACTATTGCCGGCCGAGAAGTTGCTTCACGTTGACCAAAAAGTGCTTTAGTTTGGCGAACTGTGACTGCAAAATTTTCTGCACCATTTTTGTAGTGAATTTTAACAATTTCAATGCGTTCTTGAAACGTGTATCGTACCATTTTTAGTAAAAGCATAGTTTTTTCTTTGTCAAATATCAAAAAATGACAGCTTCAAAGTAATATTAAGAATTGTAAGACAGTAAGACGGTAAGAATTGTAATATTACAACAGGCCCACAGCCAGCATTATGTACACAGGTTCTACACATGAACCAACAAGTCAACAAATCTGTCCAACGCGTCTGTCTACTGTAAGTTGAGAGTGACGAGGTTCATGTACTATAGTGGCACGGAGCCATCGGTACAGCTGTTGAAGTGGAACAGCTCTACCGTAAACTCTACAGCGGATATAAATGGCGTTTATAACATAAACCACGGCCTACCATTTTGTATGAAATATTGATAGCATTTAGTTTTTTTTTAGAAAAATTAGAATACATTTTTTCATTTTTTTCTTTTTCCATTAATAATACAAGAATATATTTTCTGAAAATCTAAATAATTTTGGCATTTAATTTCATTTTCATATATCAAATCTAAAACAAAAATCACCCATTTTAGGCCAACTTTGTTATTTTATTTCCAAGTTGTTATACCACATAATGTTTAAAGAAGTTTTCTGTAGCTATTTCCCTATAAATAATAAATTATATATAATATGAGTAAAGTAGATTAGTGGTATTTCTTCTGAATACGCACGCAACATACTTTGAAAACATGCAAAATTCGCATTTTGATAACATTCAGGCACTTTAAAAGGCGCCTTAAAAGTCGGTCTATTAAGATAATATATACAAGGGTACTCTGATTCAGCCCTGTCATTAATTATTCTGCTCTATACATACCTACAGTGTTTCATTGTATTAACTCTTGCACATATATGAACGAAAAACTTCACCAGTTTATACAGACGGAATAACTCCTCATACAAACCACATACCCCTTTCTCATTCAAACACTCAAGTCATTTTTTTACTGCCTAAAATCTATAGGCTATAGCGCACTCAAAAGGTCCTAAAGCTAGCAAAAAAATTTGTTTTTATCAATTTTTTTTTTAATTTTCAACAAAAAACTTCTATAGCGCTTTCAAAAGGTCCGAACAAGGGGACAGCCAGGCCTACAAGTCTAAGGCCTAAGCGTTTGACGTTTATTACCTACTGTGTGTGTTGAAGTTAATTTGTAATATTAAGGATTTTCTAAACAATTAAGGAGGTGCGGACCAAACCCGGACAAGCCCAGCAAACAGAATTTTCCAGGAGAGCTAAAAAACTGTACAGAATATTTCTTATTATTTTTTAATGATTTTTTATATAACATATTAATCTTTACTAATTAGGGAATTTTTCTAAAAAAAATTATATAAATATGCATAATAATATTTGTCCGGATCTGTTCAACATATTTAGCATAATGATATTTTATACTGGATTTGTCCGGGTTTGATTGAAACAATATATTAAAACATTAAAAAAACTGGTTAAAAGCCTGTGAACATGTCTTTCTTTGAATGAAATCAATATATGCAATGTGATATTTGAAGGATTTCTGGCCAGTTTTGATTAAATCTTTATTAAATAGTGTATTTTAAATGGGTGTGGACATATACTGGTTTGTTCCATACCATCTCAATTGTTTTTTTTTTAAAATAAAAGATAATTTATAGAAAATAAATTACTGTAAAATACTACTAATAAATCAAAATTTTCAAAAATTTGAAGACCAAAAATATTAGTAATTAATATAAATTGGAATACTTTAAAGCAAGTTTCAGCGGACAGAAAAGGCACACAAAAAAACAAATCTTGCTTCGTTCAAAAAATAAAATAAAAGCCTGCAAGGTAAATAAATAAATAAAATAAACACTGTTTTCCTTTGGTAAAAATGAAGGTCAATAAAAAAAGATGTACTACGACAAATGGATGGAATTCTTTTTGATGAAAAAGATATTCTTTTAAATATTTGAATTAATATTTGATGTTAATTGAAAATATCAAAACACCCTCTACCCTCTATCCATCAACATACATATAATGATGTGTAGATAAGTAGATATTTTTTTTACTTCGCATAACTTCGCCAATTGGTTTGGCCATTAATTTCAATCAAAACTATGAAGACATTTTTCAATACAATCATAGACACCCACATATCACTACAGCACATATCAATTTTCAACGGGTACATTGAAAGCCTATATCATTATTATCTTATCTGCAATTTTATGTACGAGTATTTTTGCTAAAAATACATTTGCATTTACATTTATTAAGCACTTCAGTGAATGCAGTTATCAACATGACAGTCGTTACATAAATAAATAATATTTTATTATTCAAGTAACAGTGTTGTCCTTTACACACTTCTTGTCCATCTTGTTGAATTTATTGGATCCATGACTCCAACTGCTCGTCTGCTGACTTGTATTGCGCGGCCCACTAAGAAGAGCGTGAAGGCTGACTGGCACATTGACATTAGGTACCGCCAATTGTTGCCACTCACGGCACTGTCACCACAGGCCACTGCACCGGCTGACCTACAAAAACAGTTATAATAAAAATATTAAAAAAATAAATACATGAAAAAATTTTATAATGAAAATATTCAGTGTCGTAAAATAAAAGTCAGATTTTTGTTGTTGGTAATACCAAAAAAGTCAATATCGTTATCACAGTATTGCCAGCCAGCAGGTTCCATGTGTCTCATACTTGCAGTGTGCTTTTCTTCGTGCTATGCATATAGCTTATTCAGGGCGTAGACAGTGATCTTATTCAGCAATTTGACTCCACCGCCCCTACATTTGACCCCTCTTGGTTACCCGCGATTCAAGGCAGGACGTTAAAGTATTGGCATTGGAGGCCCGAGAGAATTACTGGCATGAGATAAATTTCTTTGATTTGCCTTTACTGTTTTATTAATAATATTATTTCCTATTGACTAACTACATCTGTCAATAGTTTATAGCAAAATAAACAAGGATAGATAAGATGACCAGAATTTAATTTATAAGCGTACATCTTTTCATGTTACAAATGGTGTATTACGATATACAAGATATCTTACAAGAGAAATGTCTGCATATGGAGTTGTCTGAAATCAACTAAGAAATAGAATTTAGAGTTTATATAAAGTTGAGAATATTGTTCTAATAAACAAATACCGCATGAGTGCTGAGTGGAATAATCCATGAGTGCTAAAGAATAGGATTTAAGAGAATATTGATAATTTGCAACACCGGATTAGGCTAAAAGTCTTAGCCTATCGACTCTCATATGATTTCGACTCTTCGTGGGCAGTCGGTAATGAGTGCAGTAAGGTGATTTTACATCAATGAATCTACTACAATCTACTTTCTGTATCGCATATAAGGATTGTCTTGAAATATAATATATATTAATATTTTTGCATGTAAAATGGATTGTCAATTACACAAATAAACTAGCTCAAGCCATGTACTTATCACTCGCTCATCTCTATGAGCTTTGAGGTACTCGCATAAATCAAAATATATATTGTGGCCAAAATTGCCACTGATTGTGTCCTATCAAATGGTACATCTTAATAATATATAGTTTAGACATATTCTGATGACATCCTTTCCTCATACGGTCTCTCTCATAATTTTTATTGGAACCCACTTGGAGTCTCCCAGAATCATAGAGTTTAAAAATAGAGCAGCGCTTTCATCTGAAATAATGTCTTGTTAAATTGACCTATATTGCGTTGTTGGGTGCAGTTGCCTATTGGTACTAAATACAAAAAAAAATTCGCTTATTGGAATAATAAAAATGTGAAAGCCCTGCCAACGGTGCCGCTGTTTGGAAGTTATTGGGAATCACTGCTGATGCAGAAAAATTAGCGATCAATTTGAAAGAAGTTTATTTCAAATTCATAAATGGGGGGTTTTAAAGGATCATACGTTTCATACGTGGGGGGTTTTAAAGGATCACTTCCAGAATTAGTTTTGATTGACCCGGAATTCATTCGACATGTTCTCATAAAAGACTTCAATGTTTTCCAAGATAGGGATTATAATAGTATGAATTCAATAGAAATACCTGAACAAAACCTGCTGCATTTCAAGGGTGAAAAATGGAAAAACCTTCGTCAAAAACTAACACCGCTTTTTACATCGTCCAAACAGAAGAAAATGTTTCCTCTCGTTGCCGAATGTGGAAAAGGTTTGCAAACATATATAAGTCAACTCCTCGAGCAATCAAATGAACTCGAAGTCAAAGAATTAATGGCAAAATATAAATACTAAGTACGGATACCATTGGCTCGTGTGCGTTCGGTTGGACTCTATGATGGATGAAAATGCGCCTCTTCGGAAAATTGGCCGGAAGATGGCTACTTTTAGGTTAGGTTAGGTTAGGTTAGGTTAGGTTAGGTTTTTTTTTTTTTTTTTTGGATGGGGGCAACCTTGCAAGTTACAAACAAGGTATGCACGTTAAGTGTGAAATAAAACTCGTGTTCTTATTTTAATTCTAAGAGCTTGATTCTCTTTTCGTGTTCAGTGTAATTATAATGCTATATAGACTAAATATATATCTCTAGTAACTTGTACCGGTATGTGTTAGGATAGGTGGTTTCTACGGCTGTGGCCGATTTCGTCGGATTCACCTGGCATTTGCCTTTCAGGAGGAGGAAACCACAGATAAACTCCTCCAGGTGCCCGGCATGCTAAGCAAGCCTTCCAACTATTGTTGGCATTTTGTTAGTGTGCGGTGTGTGTAAGTGTATTTTGGACTGGAACATACATTTATCTAAGTTCTCCACAAAATAGAACGGCTTCAGGGGTTCCATAATCTGTTCTGGCGAGGGCGAGGTCCTCCATTCTTGAATAATACTGACAAGACCTGCTGTTTGCACAGTGTTTGTCGTTGGCCTTCTTCATTTTAGTGCAGTTGAAGCACTTTTTGCTATCTTCCTGTCCCTTAACAGGACAGTCTCTTAGGCTGTGGTCTCCTGCACAGTGAAGGCAGTGATCTTTGTCAGTACATCTGGCAGTCGAGTGTCCGAAGCCAGAGCATTTATAACACTGCAGGACTGGTGTTAGGTCTTGTGCGTGGACTCTCATGTAGCCGATGTTGACCCGGCCCAAAGCCATTATGGCATTGCGTATATCTCCGGTCACTTCGATAATTACATTCTTCAGCTTGTCATTCCGATTTTTAAGTACTTTTTTGACTGTCATAGCCTCGTCGATATCGAGGTAATCCATCGCCTCTGCTATGGTGTCGTTTTGGAGGACGATGCTTTCGAGGATATTTCCGTCCGCTATCTCCGTTCCCACTCCTTTCAGGATGATAGCAGGTTTCCTGCGAATTCCTTCTCTGGCTACGAGCTTGGTCGACGGCTGGCTGTTGATGGCTTGAGCTAGCTTCACAGCGTGGTCCTTTTTCGGACAGACAACTACAATTTTATTGTCGGTCGCCTTCCTGACGGACAGCACGCTTACCTTCATTTTGGCCACGTCAACGTTTCCTTGCAAGGTGTCGCGAATTTTTTCCTGGTTGTCGTCTGCGTTTTTTGAGGAAACGATCACTGCGTGTGTAGCCGATGGAGGCTTTTGAACTGCCTTAGCATACGACAAGGTTGATTGAGCCGTTGTCGAAGGATTGGCCTCTAACAATAACACCACCTTCTTCTCAAGCCTGGTAAGTTTATGCCTCATGTCCACCATATCACT